>CM039675.1:115054129-116304129 GCA_022496015.1 Hordeum marinum
CACATAGCAACTTCTAAAAAGTTGAAGGGTTACGGCAAAAACTGGATGCCACTTCGTGTTCAAGTTGGACAATGTCTTTCGAAGGATGAGGGTTTCGCACGAAAACTCATCGATTACAAAGGGCTTTCATAGTAATAACTTATTTTAAGTTCATACTTTTTGTGTGTTCAATATGAACCATTCAAAGGAAGCATCATCAATTTACATCCCTTTCTAACATCATATATATTTTTCATGCATTTAATGATTTTATTTGAGCTAAATGACCCTGAATTTGAAAAGCAGTACAAATAACTCTGAAAAGGTTGTAACTTGGCATGAACTCAATATTCATCCCAATAGCAACTTATAAAGAGTTGAGAGAGGTTACGGGCAAAAACTGGGCACTTCGTGTACAAATTGGACAATCTCTTTCGAAGTATGAGGGTTCGAACGAAAACTCATCTATTACAAAGGGCTTTCAGTTTTAATAACTTATTTTAAGTTCATACTTTTTGTGTGTTCAATACGAACCATTCAAAGGACATCATCAATTTTCAAACCCTTTCTAACTTATTTGATATTTTCATGCATTTAATGATTTATTTTGAGCTAAATGACCCTGAATTTGAAAGCAGTACAAATTAACTCTGAAAAGGTTGTAACTTGGCATGACATCAATTTCACCCACATAGCAACTTCTAAAAAGTTGAGAGGGTTACGGCAAAAACTGGATGCACTTCGTGTACAAATTGGACAATGTCTTTCGAAGATGAGGGTTTCGGACGAAAACTCATCCTATTACAAAGGGTTTCAGTTTTTAATAACTTATTAAGTTCATACTTTTTGTGTGGTCAATATGAACCATTCAAAGGACATCATAAATTTTCACCCTTTCTAACTTCATTATTTTATCATGCATTTAATGATTTATTTTGAGCTAAATGACCTGAATTTGAAAAGCGTACAAATTAACTCTGAAAAGGGTTGTAACTTGGCATGACATCTAATTTCACCCACATAGCAACTTCTAAAAAGTTGAGAGGGTTACGGCAAAAACTGGATGCACTTCGTGTTCAAATTGGACAATGTCTTCGAAGGTATGAGGGTTTCGCACGAAAACTCATCATTACAAAGGGCTTTCATTTTTAATAACTTATTTTAAGTTCATACTTTTTGTGTGTTCAATATGAACCATTCAAAGGGCATCATCAATTTACATCCCTTTCTAACATCTTCATTATTTTCATGCATTTAATGATTTATTTGAGCTAAATGACCCTGAATTTGAAAGAAGTGCAACATGAACTCTGAAAAGGTTGTAACATGGCATGACATCATAATTTCTCCCCACATAGCAACTTCTAAAGAGTTGAGAGGGTTACGAGAAAAATGGATGCACTTCGTGTACAAATTGGACAATTCTTTTCGAAGTATGAGGGTTTCGGACGAAAACTTCTATTACAAAGGGATTTCATTTTTAATAAGTTATTTAACTCCATACTTTTTGTGTGTTCATATGCACCATTAAGAGCACATCATCAATTTGAACCCTTTCTGAACTTCATTTGATATTTTTCATGCATTTAATGATTTATTTTGACTAAATGACCCTGAATTTGAAAAGTACTACAATGAACTCTGAAAAGGTTGTAACTTGGCATGACATCAAAATTTCACCCACATAGCAACTTAAAAGAGTTGAGATGGTTACGGCAAAAACTGGATGCACTTCGTGTACAAATTGGACAATCTCTTTCGAAGATGAGGGTTTCGACGAAAACTCATCTATTACAAAGGGCTTTCAGTTTTAATAACTTATTTTAAGTTCATATTTTGTGTGTTCAATACGAACCATTCAAAGGAACATCATCAATTTTCAACCCTTTCTAACTTCATTTGATATTTTCATGCATTTAATGATTTATTTTGAGCTAAATGACCCTGAATTTGAAAAGCAGTACAAATGAACTCTGAAAAGGTTGTAACTTGCATGACATCATATTTCACCCACTAGCAACTTAAAAAGTTGAGAGGTTACGGCAAAAACTGGATGCACTTCGTGTCAAATTGGACAATGTCTTTCGAAGGATGAGGGTTTCGCGGAGAAAACTCATCTATTACAAAGGGCTTTCATTTTAATAACTTATTTTAAGTTCATACTTTTTGTTGTTCAATATGAACCATTCAAAGGAGCATCATCAATTTACATCCCTTCTAACTTCTATATTTTTCATGCATTTAATGATTATTTTGAGCTAAATGACCCTGAATTTGAAAAGATACAAATGAACTCTGAAAAGGTTGTAACATGGCATGCATCATAATTTCACCCACATAGCAACTTCTAAAGAGTTGAGGGGTTACGAGAAAAACTGGATGCACTTCGTGTACAAATTGGACAATCTCTTTGAAGTACGAGGGTTTCGGACGAAACTCGTCTATTACAAAGGGAGCTTTCATTTTTAATAACTTATTTTAATCCATACTTTTTGTGTGTTCAATATGCACCATTCAGAGGCACATCATCAATTTTGAACCCTTTCTGACTTCATTTGATATTTTTCATGCATTTAATGATTTATTTTGACTCTAAATGACCCTGAATTTGAAAAGCTACAAATGAACTCTGAAAAGGTTGTAACTTGGCATGACATCAAAATTTCACCCACATAGCAACTTATAAAGAGTTGAGATGGTTACGGCAAAAACTGGATGCACTTCGTGTACAAATTGGACAATCTTTCGAAGTATGAGGGTTTCGGACGAAAACTCATCTATTACAAAGGGATTTCAGTTTTAAAACTTATTTTAAGTTCATACTTTTTGTGTGTTCAATACGAACCATTCAAAGGAACATCATCAATTTTCAACCCTTTCTAACTTCATTTGATATTTTTCATGCATTTAATGATTTATTTTGAGCTAAATGACCCTAATTTGAAAGCAGTACAATAACTCTGAAAAGGTTGTAACTTGGCATGACATCATAATTTCACCCACATAGCAACTTCTAAAAAGTTGAGAGGGTTACGGCAAAAACTGGATGCACTTCGTGTTCAAATTGGCAATGTCTTTCGAAGGATGAGGGTTTCGCACGAAAACTCATCTATTACAAGGGCTTTCATTTTTTAACTTATTTTAAGTTCATACTTTTTGTGTGTTCAATATGAACCATTCAAAGGGCAATCATCAATTTACACCCTTTCTAACTTCTTATATATTTTTCATGCATTTAATGATTTATTTTGAGCTAAATGCCCTGAATTTGAAAGTACTAAATGAACTCTGAAAATGGTTGTAACTTGGCATGAAATCAAATTTCACCCAATAGCAACTTATAAAGAGTTGAGATGGTTACGGCAAAAACTGGATGCACTTCGTGTCAAATTGGACAATCTCTTCGAAGTATGAGGGTTTCGACGAAAACTCATCTATTACAAAGGGCTTTTCATTTTTAATAACTTATTTTAAGTTCATATTTTTGTGGTTCAATACGAACCATTCAAAGGAACATCATAAATTTTCACCCTTTCTAACTTCATTTGATATTTTTCATGCATTTAATGATTTATTTTGAGCTAAATGACCCTGAATTTGAAAGCAGTACAAATTAACTCTGAAAAGGTTGTAACTTGGCATGACATCAAATTTCACCCACATAGCAACTTCTAAAAGTTGAGGGTTACGGCAAAAACTGGATGCACTTCGTGTCAAATTGGACAATGTCTTTCGAAGGATGAGGGTTTCGACGAAAACTCATCTATTACAAAGGGCTTTCATTTTTAATAACTTATTTTAAGTTCATACTTTTTGTGTGTTCAATATGAACCATTCAAAGGCATCATCAATTTACATCCCTTTCTAACTTCATTATTATTTTTCATGCATTTAATGATTTATTTTGAGCTAAATGACCCTGAATTTGAAAGAAGTACAAATGAACTCTGAAAAGGTTGTAACTTGGCATGACATCAAAATTTCACCCACATAGCAACTTATAAAGATTGAGATGGTTACGCAAAAACTGGATGCACTTCGTGTACAATTGGACAATCTCTTTCGAAGTATGAGGGTTTCGACGAAAACTCATCTATTACAAAGGGCTTTCATTTTAATAACTTATTTTAAGTTCATACTTTTTGTGTGTTCAATACGAACCATTCAAAGGCACATCATAATTTTCAACCCTTTCTAACTTCATTTGATATTTTTCATGCATTTAATGATTTATTTTGAGCTAAATGACCCTGAATTTGAAAAGTCATACAAATAACTCTGAAAAGGTTGTAACTTGGCATGACATCATAATTTCACCCACATAGCAACTCTAAAAGTTGAGATGGTTACGGCAAAAACTGGATGCACTTCGTGTCAAATTGGACAATTCTCTTTCGAAGTATGAGGGTTTCGGACGAAAACTCATCTATTACAAAGGGCTTTCATTTTTAATAACTTATTTTAAGTTCATTTTTGTGTGTTCAATATGAACCATTCAAAGGACATCATCAATTTTCAACCCTTTCTAACTTCATTATATTTTTCATGCATTTAATGATTTTTTTGAGCTAAATGACCCTGAATTTGAAAAGTAGTACAAATGAACTACATGGCATGACATCATAATTTCACCCACATAGCAACTTCTAAAGAGTTGAGAGGGTTACGGCAAAAACTGGATGCACTTCGTGTACAAATTGGACAATCTCTTTCGAAGTATGAGGGTTTCGGACGAAAACTCGTCTATTACAAAGGGATTTCATTTTTAATAACTTATTTTAATCCATACTTTTTGTGTGTTCATATGAACCATTCAAAGGCACATCATCAATTTTAACCCTTTCTGACTTCATTTGATATTTTTCATGCATTTAATGATTTATTTTGAGCTAAATGACCCTGAATTTGAAAAGTACAAATGAACTCTGAAAAGGTTGTAACTTGGCATGACATCAAAATTTCACCCACATAGCAACTTATAAAGAGTTGAGATGGTTACGGCAAAAACTGGATGCACTTCGTGTACAAATTGGACAATCTTTCGAAGTATGAGGGTTTCGGACGAAAACTCATCTATTACAAAGGGCTTTCAGTTTTAATAACTTATTTTAAGTTCATACTTTTTGTGTGTTCAATATGAACCATTGAAAGGAACATCATCAATTTCAACCCTTTCTAACTTCATTTGATATTTTTCATGCATTTAATGATTTATTTTGAGCTAAATGACCCTGAATTTGAAAAGCAGTACAAATGAACTCTGAAAAGGTTGTAACTTGGCATGACATCATAATTTCACCCACATAGCAACTTCTAAAAGTTGAGGGTTACGGCAAAAACTGGATGCACTTCGTGTAATTGGACAATGTCTTTCGAAGATGAGGGTTTCGCACGAAAACTATCTATTACAAAGGGCTTTCAATTTAATAACTTATTTTAAGTTCATACTTTTTGTGTGTTCAATATGAACCATTCAAAGGAGCATCATCAATTTAACCCTTTCTAACATCATTATATTTTTCATGCATTTAATGATTTATTTTGAGCTAAATGACCCTGAATTTGAAAAGCAGTACAAATAACTCTGAAAAGGTTGTAACTTGGCATGAAATCAAATTTCACCCACATAGCAACTTATAAAGAGTTGAGATGGTTACGGCAAAAACTGGATGCACTTCGTGTACAAATTGGACAATCTCTTTCGAAGTATGAGGGTTTCGGACGAAAACTCATCTATTACAAAGGGCTTTCAGTTTTAATAACTTATTTTAAGTTCATACTTTTTGTGTGTTCAATAAACCATTCAAAGGAACATCATAAATTTTCAACCCTTTCTAACTTCATTTGATATTTTTCATGCATTTAATGATTTATTTTGAGCTAAATGACCCTGAATTTGAAAAGCAGTACAAATTAACTCTGAAAAGGTTGTAACTTGGCATGACATCATAATTTCACCCACATAGCAACTTAAAAAGTTGAGAGGGTTACGGCAAAAAACTGGATGCACTTCGTGTTCAAATTGGACAATGTCTTTCGAAGGATGAGGGTTTCGCACGAAAACTCATCTATTACAAAGGGCTTTCATTTTTAATAACTTATTTAAGTTCATACTTTTTGTGTGTTCAATATGAACCATTCAAAGGAGCATCATCAATTTACATCCCTTTCTAACTTCATTTATATTTTTCATGCATTTAATGATTTATTTTGAGCTAAATGACCCTGAATTTGAAAAGAAGTACAAATGAACTCTGAAAAGGTTGTAACTTGGCATGACATCATAATTTCACCCACATAGCAACTTCTAAAGAGTTGAGAGGGTTACGGAAAAACTGGATGCACTTCGTGTACAAATTGGACAATCTTTTTGAAGTATGAGGGTTTCGGACGAAAACTCGTCTATTACAAAGGGATTTCATTTTTAATAACTTATTTTAAGTTCCATACTTTTTGTGTGTTCATATGAACCATTCAAAGGCACTCATCAATTTTCAACCCTTTCTAACTTCATTTGATATTTTTCATGCATTTAATGATTTATTTTGAGCTAAATGACCCTGAATTTGAAAAGCTACAAATGAACTTGAAAAGGTTGTAACTTGGCATGACATCAAAATTTCACCCACATAGCAACTTATAAAGAGTTGAGATGGTTACGGCAAAAACTGGATGCACTTCGTGTACAAATTGGAATCTTTTTCGAAGTATGAGGGTTTCAGACGAAAACTCATCTATTACAAAGGGATTTCATTTTTAATAACTATTTTAACTCCATACTTTTTGTGTGTTCAATATGCCATTCAAAGGCACATCATCAATTTTCAACCCTTTCTGACTTCATTTGATATTTTTCATGCATTTAATGATTTATTTTGAGCTAAATGACCCTGAATTTGAAAAGAGTACAAATGAACTCTGAAAAGGTTGTAACTTGGCATGACATAAAATTTCACCCACATAGCAACTTATAAAGAGTTGAGATGGTTACGGCAAAAACTGGATGCACTTCGTGTCAAATTGGACAATGTCTTTCGAAGATGAGGGTTTCGGACGAAAACTCATCTATTACAAAGGGATTTCATTTTTAATAACTTATTTTAAGTTAATACTTTTGTGTGTTCAATATGAACCATTCAAAGGAGCATCATCAATTTACATCCCTTTCTAACTTCATTGATATTTTTCATGCATTTAATGATTTATTTTGAGCTAAATGACCCTGAATTTGAAAAGCAGTACAAATGAACTCTGAAAAGGTTGTAACTTGGCATGACATCATAATTTCACCCACATAGCAACTTCTAAAGAGTTGAGAGGGTTACGGAAAAACTGGATGCACTTCGTGTACAAATTGGACAATCTCTTTCGAAGTATGAGGGTTTCGGACGAAAACTGTCTATTAAAGGGATTTCATTTTAATAATATTTTAACCATACTTTTTGTGTGTTCAATATGCACCATTCAAAGGCACATCATCAATTTTCAACCCTTTCTGACTTCATTTGATATTTTTCATGCATTTAATGATTTATTTTGAGCTAAATGACCCTGAATTTGAAAAGCTACAAATGAACTCTGAAAAGGTTGTAACTTGGCATGACATCAAATTTCACCCACATAGCAACTTATAAAGAGTTGAGATGGTTACGGCAAAAACTGGATGCACTTCGTGTACAAATTGGACAATCTTTTCGAAGAGTATGAGGGTTTCGACGAAAACTCATCTATTACAAAGGGATTTCATTTTAATAACTATTTTAACTCCATACTTTTTGTGTGTTCAATATGAACCATTCAAAGGCACATCATCAATTTTCAACCCTTTCTGACTTCATTTGATATTTTTCATGCATTTAATGATTTATTTTGAGCTAAATGACCCTGAATTTGAAAAGTAGTACAAATGAACTCTGAAAAGGTTGTAACTTGGCATGACATCAAAATTTCACCCCATAGCAACTTATAAAGAGTTGAGATGGTTACGGCAAAAACTGGATGCACTTCGTGTAATTGGACAATGTCTTTCGAAGATGAGGGTTTCGGACGAAAACTCATCTATTACAAAGGGCTTTCATTTTTAATAACTTATTTTAAGTTCATACTTTTTGTGTGTTCAATATGAACCATTCAAAGGACATCATCAATTTTCAACCCTTTCTAACTTCATTATATATTTTTCATGCATTTAATGATTTATTTTGAGGTAAATGACCTGAATTTGAAAAGCAGTACAAATAAACTCTGAAAAGCTTGTAACATGGCATGACATCATAATTTCACCCACATAGCAACTTCTAAAGAGTTGAGAGGGTTACGGGAAAAACTTGATGCACTTCGTGTACAAAATGGACAATCTCTTTTCAAGTATGAGGGTTTCGGACGAAAACTCGTCTATTATAAAGGGATTTCATTTTTAATAACTTATTTTAACTCCATACTTTTTGTGTGTTAAATATGCACCATTCAAAGGCACATCATATATTTTCAACCCTTTCTGACTTCATTTGATATTTTTCATGCATTAAATGATTTTTTTGAGCTAAATGACCCTGAATTTGAAAAGTACTACAGATGAACTCTGAAAAGGTTGTAACTTGGCATGACATCAAAATTTCACCCACATAGCAACTTATAAAGAGTTGAGATGGTTACGGCAAAAACTGGATGCACTTCGTGTACAAATTGGACAATCTCTTTCGAAGTATGAGGGTTTCGGACGAAAGCTCATGTATTACAAAGCGCTTTCAGTTTTAATAACTTATTTTAAGTTCATACTTTTTGTGTGTTCAATATGAACCATTGAAAGGAACATCATCAATTTTCAACCCTTTCTAACTTCATTTGATATTTTTCATGCATTTAATGAATTATTTTGAGCTAAATGGCCCTGAATTGCAAAGCAGTACAAATTAACTCTGAAAAGGTTGTAACCTGGCATGACATCATAATTTCACCCACATAGCAACTTCTAAAAAGTTGAGAGGGTTACGGCAAAAACCGGATGCACTTCGTGTTCAAATTGGACAATGTCTTTCGAAGGATGAGGGTTTCGCACGAAAACTCATCTATTACAAAGGGCTTTCATTTTTAATAACTTATTTTAAGTTCATACTTTTTGTGTGTTCAATATGAACCATTCAAAGGAGCATCATCAATTTACATCCCTTTCTAACTTCGTTATATATTTTTCATGCATTTAATGATTTATTTTGAGCTAAATGACCCTGAATTTGAAAAGTACTACAACTGAACTCTGAATAGGTTGTAACTTGGCATGAAATCAAAATTTCACCCACATAGCAACTTATAAAGAGTTGAGATGGTTACGGCAAAAACTGGATGCACTTCGTGTACAAATTGGACAATCTCTTTCGAAGTATGAGGGTTTCAGACGAAAACTCATCTATTACAAAGGGCTTTCAATTTTAATAACTTATTTAAGTTCATACTTTTTGTGTGTTCAATATGAACCATTCAAAGGAACATCATAAATTTTCAACCCTTTCTAACTTCATTTGATATTTTTCATGCAATTTAATGATTTATTTTGAGCTAAATGACCCTGAATTTGAAAAGCAGTACAAATTAACTCTGAAAAGGTTGTAACTTGGCATGACATCATATTTTCACCCACATAGCAACTTCTAAAAGTTGAGAGGGTTACGGCAAAAACTGGATGCACTTCGTGTTCAAATTGGACAATGTCTTTCGAAGGATGAGGGTTTCGCACGAAAAACTCATCTATTACAAAGGCCTTTCATTTTTAATAACTTATTTGAAGTTCATACTTTTTGTGTGTTCAATATGAACCATTCAAAGGAGCATCATCAATTTACATCCCTTTCTAACTTCATTACATATTTTTCATGCTTTTAATGATTTATTTTGAGCTAAATGACCCTGATTTTGAAAAGAAGTACAAATGAACTCTGAAAAGGTGTAACATGGCATGACATCATAATTTCACCCACATAGCAACTTCTAAAGAGTTTAGAGGGTTACGGGAAAAACTGGATGCACTTGGTGTACAAATTGGACCATCTCTTTTGAAGTACGAGGGTTTCGGACGAAACTCGTCTATTACAAAGGGATTTCATTTTTAATAAGTTATTTTAAATCCATACTTTTTGTGTGTTCACTATGCACCATTCAAAGGCACATCATCACTTTCCAACCCTTTCTGACTTCATTTGATATTTTTCATGCATTTAATCATTTATGTTGAACTAAATGACCCTGAATTTGAAAAGTACTACAAATGAACTCTGAAAAGGTTGTAACTTGGGATGACATCAAAATTTCACCCACATAGCAACTATAAAGAGTTGAGATGGTTACGGCAAAAGCTGGGATGCACTTCGGGTACAAATTGGATAATCTCTTTCGAAGTATGAGGGTTTCACATGAAAACTCATCTATTCCAAAGGGGTTTCATTTTTAATAACCTATTTTAACTCCATACTTTTGTGTGTTCAATACGCACCATTCAAAGGCACATCATCAATTTTCAACCCTTTCTGACTTCATTTGATATTTTTCATGCATTTAATGATTTATTTGGAGCTAAATGACCCTGAATTTGAAAAGCAGTACAAATTAACTCTGAAAAGGTTGTAACTTGGCATGACATCATAATTTCACCCACATAGCAACTTCTAAAAAGTTGAGAGGGTTACGGCAAAAACTGGATGCACTTCGTGTTCAAATTGGACAATGTCTTTCGAAGGATGAGGGTTTCGCACGAAAAGGCATCTATTACAAAGGGCTTTCATTTTAATAACTTATTTGAAGTTCATACTTTTTGTGTGTTCAATATGAACCATTCAAAGGAGCATCATCAATTTACATCCCTTTCTAACTTCATTATATATTTTTCATGCTTTTAATGATTTATTTTGAGCTAAATGACCCTGAATTTGAAAAGCAGTACAAAATAACTCTGAAAGGTTCTAACTTGGCATGACATCATAATTTCACCCACATAGCAACTTCTAAAAAGTTGAGAGGGTTACGGTAAAACCTGGATGCACTTCGTGTTCACATTGGACAATTTCTTTCGAAGGATGAGGGTTCCGCACGAAAACTCATCTATTACAAAGGGCTTTCATTTTTAATAACTTATCTTAAGTTCATACTTTTTGTGTGTTCAATATGAACCATTCAAAGGAGCATCATCAATTTACATCCCTTTCTAACTTCATTATATATTTTTCATGCTTTTAATGATTTATTTTGAGCTAAATGACCCTGAATTTGAAAAGCAGTACAAATGAACTCTGAAAAGGTTGTAACATGGCATGACATCATAATTTCACCCACATAGCAACTTGTAAAGAGTGAGAGGGTTACAGGAAAAACTGGATGCACTTCGTGTACCAATTGGACAAGCTCTTTTGAAGTACGAGGGTTTCGGACGAAAACTTGTCTATTACAAAGGGATTTCATTTTTAATAAGTTATTCTAAATCATACTTTTTGTGTGTTCACTATGCACCATTCAAAGGCACATCATCAATTTTCAGCCCTTTCTGACTTCATTTGATATTTTTCATGCATTTAATGATCTATTTTGAGCTAAATGACCCTGAATTTGAAAAGTACTACAAATGAACTCTGAAAAGGTTGTAACTTGGCTTGACATGAAAAATTCACCCACATAGCAACTTATAAAGAGTTGAGATGGTTACGGCAAAAACTGGATGCACTTCGTGTTCAAATTGGACAATGTCTTTCGAAGGATGAGGATTTCGCACGAAAACGCATCTATTACAAAGGGCTTTCATTTTTAATAACTTATTTTAAGTTCATACTTTTTGTGGGTTCAATATGAACCATTCAAAGGAGCATCATCAATTTTCAACCCTTTCTAACTTCATTTGATATTTTTCATGCATTTAATGATTTATTTTGAGCTAAATGACCCTGAATTTGAAAAGCAGTACAAACTAACTCTGAAAAGGTTGTAACTTGGCATGACATCATAATTTCACCCACATAGCAACTTCTAAAAAGTTGAGAGGGTTACGGCAAAAACGGGATGCACTTCGTGTTCAAATTGGACAATGTCTTTCGAAGGATGAGGGTTTCGCACGAAAACTTATCTATTACAAAGGGCTTTCATTTTTAATAACTTATTTTAAGTTCATACTTTTTGTGTGTTCAATATGAACCATTCAAAGGAACATCATAAATTTTCAACCCTTTCTAACTTCATTTGATATTTTTCATGCATTTAATGATTTATTTTGAGCTAAATGACCCTGAATTTGAAAAGCAGTACAAATTAACTCTGAAAAGGTTGTAACTTGGCATGACATCATAATTTCACCCACATAGCAACTTCTAAAAAGTTGAGAGGGTTACGGCAAAAACTGGATGCACTTCGTGTTCAAATTGGACAATGTCTTTCGAAGGATGAGGGTTTCGCACGAAAAGGCATCTATTACAAAGGGCTTTCATTTTTAATAACTTATTTGAAGTTCATACTTTTTGTGTGTTCAATATGAACCATTCAAAGGAGCATCATCAATTTACATCCCTTTCTAACTTCATTACATATTTTTCATGCTTTTAATGATTTATTTTGAGCTAAATGACCCTGATTTTGAAAAGAAGTACAAATGAACTCTGAAAAGGTTGTAACATGGCATGACATCATAATTTCACCCACATAGCAACTTCTAAAGAGTTGAGAGGGTTACGGGAAAAACTGGATGCACTTGGTGTACAAATTGGACCATCTCTTTTGAAGTACGAGGGTTTCGGACGAAAACTCGTCTATTACAAAGGGATTTCATTTTTAATAAGTTATTTTAAATCCATACTTTTTGTGTGTTCACTATGCACCATTCAAAGGCACATCATCAATTTCCAACCCTTTCTGACTTCATTTGATATTTTTCATGCATTTAATCATTTATGTTGAACTAAATGACCCTGAATTTGAAAACTACTACAAATGAACTCTGAAAAGGTTGTAACTTGGCATGACATCAAAATTTCACCCACATAGCAACTTATAAAGAGTTGAGATGGTTACGGCAAAAGCTGGATGCACTTCGGGTACAAATTGGATAATCTCTTTCGAAGTATGAGGGTTTCACATGAAAACTCATCTATTACAAAGGGGTTTCATTTTTAATAACCTATTTTAACTCCATACTTTTTGTGTGTTCAATACGCACCATTCAAAGGCACATCATCAATTTTCAACCCTTTCTGACTTCATTTCATATTTTTCATGCATTTAATGATTTATTTTGAGCTAAATGACCCTGAATTTGAAAAGTAGTACAAATGAACTCTGAAAAGGTTGTAACTTGGCATGACATGAAAATTTCACCCACATAGCAACTTCCAAAGAGTTGAGAGGGTTACGGGAAAAACTGGATGCACTTGGTGTACAAATTGGACCATCTCTTTCGAAATACGAGGGTTTCGGACGAAAACTCGTCTATTACAAGGGATTTCATTTTTAATAAGTTATTTTAAATTCATAATTTTTGTGTGTTCAATATGAACCATTCAAAGGAACATCATCAATTTTCAACCCTTTCTAACTTCATTTGATATTTTTCATGCATTTAATGATTTATTTTGAGCTAAATGACCCTGAATTTGAAAAGCAGTACAAAATAACTCTGAAAGGTTCTAACTTGGCATGACATCATAATTTCACCCACATAGCAACTTCTAAAAAGTTGAGAGGGTTACGGTAAAACCTGGATGCACTTCGTGTTCAAATTGGACAATTTCTTTCGAAGGATGAGGGTTCCACACGAAAACTCATCTATTACAAAGGGCTTTCATTTTTAATAACTTATCTTAAGTTCATACTTTTTGTGTGTTCAATATGAACCATTCAAAGGAGCATCATCAATTTACATCCCTTTCTAACTTCATTATATATTTTTCATGCTTTTAATGATTTATTTTGAGCTAAATGACCCTGAATTTGAAAAGCAGTACAAATGAACTCTGAAAAGGTTGTAACATGGCATGACATCATAATTTCACCCACATAGCAACTTGTAAAGAGTTGAGAGGGTTACAGGAAAAACTGGATGCACTTCGTGTACCAATTGGACAAGCTCTTTTGAAGTACGAGGGTTTCGGACGAAAACTTGTCTATTACAAAGGGATTTCATTTTTAATAAGTTATTCTAAATCCATACTTTTTGTGTGTTCACTATGCACCATTCAAAGGCACATCATCAATTTTCAGCCCTTTCTGACTTCATTTGATATTTTTCATGCATTTAATGATCTATTTTGAGCTAAATGACCCTGAATTTGAAAAGTACTACAAATGAACTCTGAAAAGGTTGTAACTTGGCTTGACATGAAAAATTCACCCACATAGCAACTTATAAAGAGTTGAGATGGTTACGGCAAAAACTGGATGCACTTCGTGTTCAAATTGGACAATCTCTTTCGAAGTATGAGGGTTTCGGACGAAAACTCATCTATTACACAGGGCTTTCATTTTTAATAACTGATTTTAAGTTCATACTTTTTGTGGGTTCAATATGAACCATTCAAAGGAGCATCATCAATTTTCAACCCTTTCTAACTTCATTTGATATTTTTCATGCATTTAATGATTTATTTTGAGCTAAATGACCCTGAATTTGAAAAGCAGTACAAACTAACTCTCAAAAGGTTGTAACTTGGCATGACATCATAATTTCACCCACATAGCAACTTCTAAAAAGTTGAGAGGGTTACGACAAAAACTGGATGCACTTCGTGTTCAAATAGGACAATATCTTTCGAAGGATGAGGGTTTCGCACGAAAACTCATCTATTACAAAGGGCTTTCATTTTTAATAACTTATTTTAAGTTCATACTTTTTGTGTGTTCAATATGAACCATTCAAAGGAGCATCATCAATTTACATCCCTTTCTAACTTCATTATATATTTTTCATGCATTTAATGATTTATTTTGAGCTAAATGACCCTGAATTTGAAAAGTACTATAGCTGAACTCTGAAAAGGTTGTAACTTGGCATGAAATCAAAATTTCACCCACATAGCAACTTATAAAGAGTTGCGATGGTTACGGCAAAAACTGGATGCACTTCGTGGACAAATTGGACAATCTCTTTCGAAGTATGAGGGTTTCGGACGAAAACTCATCTATTACACAGGGCTTTCAGTTTTAATAACTTATTTTAAGTTCATACTTTTTGTGTGTTCAATATGATCCATTCAAAGGAACATCATCAATTTTCAACCCTTTCTAACTTCATTTGATATTTTTCATGCATTTAATGATTTATTTTGAGCTAAATGACCCTGAATTTGAAAAGCAGTACAAATTAACTCTGAAAAGGTTGTAACTTGGCATGACATCATAATTTCAGCCAAATAGCAACTTCTAAAAAGTTGAGAGGGTTACGGCAAAAACTGGATGCACTTCGTGTTCAAATTGGACAATGTCTTTCGAAGGATGAGGGTTTCGCACGAAAACTCATCTATTCCAAAGGGCTTTCATTTTTAATAACTTATCTTAAGTTCATACTTTTTGTGTGTTCAATATGAACCATTCAAAGGAGCATCATCAATTTACATCCCTTTCTAACTTCATTATATATTTTTCATGCCTTTAATGATTTATTTTGAGCTAAATGACCCTGAATTTGAAAAGCAGTACAAATGAACTCTAAAAAGGTTGTAACATGGCATGACATCATAATTTCACCCACATAGCAACTTCTAAAGAGTTGAGATGGTTACGGGAAAAACTGGATGCACTTCGTGTACAAATTGGACAATCTCTTTTGAAGTACGAGGGTTTCGGACCAAAACTCGTCTATTACAAAGGGATTTCATTTTTAATAAGTTATTTTAAATCCATACTTTTTGTGTGTTCACTATGCACCATTCAAAGGCACATCATCAATTTTGAACCCTTTCTGACTTCATTTGATATTTTTCATGCATTTAATGATTTATTTTGAGGTAAATGACCCTGAATTTGAGAAGTACTACAAATGAACTCTGAAAAGGTTGTAACTTGGCATCACATCAAAATTTCACCCACATAACAACTTATAAAGAGTTGAGATGGTTACGGCAAAAACTGGACGCACTTCGTGTACAAATTGGATAATCTCTTTCGAAGTATGAGGGTTTCACACGAAAACTCATCTATTACAAAGGGATTTCATTTTTAATAACCTATTTTAACTCCATACTTTTTGTGTGTTCAATATGCACCATTCAAAGGCACATCATCAATTTTCAACCCTTTCTGACTTCATTTGATATTTTTCATGCATTTAATGATTTATTTTGAGCTAAATGACCCTGAATTTGAAAAGTACTACAGATGAACTCTGAAAAGGTTGTAACTTGGCATGACATCAAAATTTCACCCACATAGCAACTTACAAAGAGTTGAGATGGTTACGGCAAAAACTGGATGCACTTCGTGTACAAATTGGACAATCTCTTTCGAAGTATGAGGGTTTCGGACAAAAGCTCATCTATTACAAAGGGCTTTTAGTTTTAATAACTTATTTTAAGTTCATACTTTTTGTGTGTTAAATATGAACCATTGAAAGGAACATCATCAATTTTCAACCCTTTCTAACTTCATTTGATATTTTTCATGCATTTAATGATATATTTTGAGCTAAATGGCCCTGAATTTGCAAAGCAGTACAAATTAACTCTGAAAAGGTTGTAACTTGGCATGACATCATAATTTCACCCACATAGCAACTTCTAAAAAGTTGAGACGGTTACGGCAAAAACTGGATGCACTTCGTGTTCAAATTGGACAATGTCTTTCGAAGGATGAGGGTTTCGCACGAAAACTCATCTATTACAAAGGGCTTTCATTTTTAATAACTTATTTTAAGTTCATACTTTTTGTGTGTTCAATATGAACCATTCAAAGGAGCATCATCAATTTACTTCCCTTTCTAACTTCGTTATATATTTTTCATGCATTTAATGAGTTATTTTGAGCTAAATGACCCTGAATTTGAAAAGTACTACAGCTGAACTCTGAAAAGGATGTAACTTGGCATGACATCAAAATTTCACCCACATAGCAACTTATAAAGAGTTGAGATGGTTACGGCAAAAACTGGATGCACTTCGTGTACAAATTGGACAATCTCTTTCGAAGTATGAGGGTTTCGGACGAAAACTCATCTATTACAAAGGGCTTTGAGTTTTAGTAACTTATTTTAAGTTCATACTTTTTGTGTGTTCAATATGAACCATTCAAAGGAACATCATCAATTTTCAACCCTTTCTAACTTCATTTGATATTTTTCATGCATTTAATGATTTATTTTGAGCTAAATGACCCTGAATTTGAAAAGCTGTACAAATTAACTCTCAAAAGGTTGTAACTTGGCATGGCATCATAATTTCACCCACATAGCAACTTCTAAAAAGTTGAGAGGGTTACGGTAAAAACTGGATGCACTTCGTGTTCAAATTTGACAATCTCTTTCGAAGGAGGAGGGTTTCGCACGAAAACTCATCTATTACAAAGGGCTTTCATTTTTAATAACTTATTTTAATTCATACTTTTTGTGTGTTCAATATGAACCATTCAAAGGAGCATCATCAATTTACATCCCTTTCTAACTTCATTATATATTTTTCATGTTTTTAATGATTTATTTTGAGCTAAATGACCCTAGATTTGAAAAGAAGTACAAATGAACTCTGAAAAGGTTGTAACATTGCATGACAACATAATTTCACCCACATAGCAACTTATAAAGAGTTGAGATGGTTACGGCAAAAACTGGATGCACTTCGTGTACAAATTGGACAATCTATTTCGAAGTACGAGGGTTTCGGACGAAAACTCGTCTATTACAAAGGGATTTCATTTTTAATAAGTTATTTTAAGTTCATACTTTTTGTGTGTTCAATATGAACCATTCAAAGGAGCATCATCAATTTACAACCCTTTCTAACTTCATTATATATTTTTCATGCATTTAATGATTTATTTTGAGGTAAATGACCCTGAATTTGAAAAGCAGTACAAATAAACTCTGAAAAGCTTGTAACATGGCATGACATCATAATTTCACCCACATAGCAACTTCTAAAGAGTTGAGAGGGTTACGGGAAAAACTTGATGCACTTCGTGTACAAAATGGACAATCTCTTTTCAAGTATGAGGGTTTCGGACGAAAACTCGTCTATTATAAAGGGATTTCATTTTTAATAACTTATTTTAACTCCATACTTTTCGTGTGTTAAATATGCACCATTCAAAGGCACATCATATATTTTCAACCCTTTCTGACTTCATTTGATATTTTTCATGCATTAAATGATTTCTTTTGAGCTAAATGACCCTGAATTTGAAAAGTACTACAGATGAACTCTGAAAAGGTTGTAACTTGGCATGACATCAAAATTTCACCCACATAGCAACTTCTAAAAAGTTGAGACGGTTACGGCAAAAACTGGATGCACTTCGTGTTCAAATTGGACAATGTCTTTCGAAGGATGAGGGTTTCGCACGAAAACTCATCTATTACAAAGGGCTTTCATTTTTAATAACTTATTTTAAGTTCATACTTTTTGTGTGTTCAATATGAACCATTCAAAGGAGCATCATCAATTTACTTCCCTTTCTAACTTCGTTATATATTTTTCATGCATTTAATGAATTATTTTGAGCTAAATGGCCCTGAATTTGAAAAGTACTACAGCTGAACTCTGAAAAGGATGTAACTTGGCATGACATCAAAATTTCACCCACATAGCAACTTCTAAAAAGTTGAGACGGTTACGGCAAAAACTGGATGCACTTCGTGTTCAAATTGGACAATGTCTTTCGAAGGATGAGGGTTTCGCACGAAAACTCATCTATTACAAAGGGCTTTCATTTTTAATAACTTATTTTAAGTTCATACTTTTTGTGTGTTCAATATGAACCATTCAAAGGAGCATCATCAATTTACTTCCCTTTCTAACTTCGTTATATGTTTTTCATGCATTTAATGAATTATTTTGAGCTAAATGGCCCTGAATTTGAAAAGTACTACAGCTGAACTCTGAAAAGGATGTAACTTGGCATGACATCAAAATTTCACCCACATAGCAACTTATAAAGAGTTGAGATGGTTACGGCAAAAACTGGATGCACTTCGTGTACAAATTGGACAATCTCTTTCGAAGTATGAGGGTTTCGGACGAAAACTCATCTATTACAAAGGGCTTTGAGTTTTAGTAACTTACTTTAAGTTCATACTTTTTGTGTGTTCAATATGAACCATTCAAAGGAACATCATCAATTTTCAACCCTTTCTAACTTCATTTGATATTTTTCATGCATTTAATGATTTATTTTGAGCTAAATGACCCTGAATTTGAAAAGCTGTACAAATTAACTCTCAAAAGGTTGTAACTTGGCATGGCATCATAATTTCACCCACATAGCAACTTCTAAAAAGTTGAGAGGGTTACGGTAAAAACTGGATGCACTTCGTGTTCAAATTTGACAATCTCTTTCGAAGGAGGAGGGTTTCGCACGAAAACTCATCTATTACAAAGGGCTTTCATTTTTAATAACTTATTTTAATTCATACTTTTTGTGTGTTCAATATGAACCATTCAAAGGAGCATCATCAATTTACATCCCTTTCTAACTTCATTATATATTTTTCATGTTTTTAATGATTTATTTTGAGCTAAATGACCCTAGATTTGAAAAGAAGTACAAATGAACTCTGAAAAGGTTGTAACATTGCATGACAACATAATTTCACCCACATAGCAACTTATAAAGAGTTGAGATGGTTACGGCAAAAACTGGATGCACTTCGTGTACAAATTGGACAATCTATTTCGAAGTACGAGGGTTTCGGACGAAAACTCGTCTATTACAAAGGGATTTCATTTTTAATAAGTTATTTTAAGTTCATACTTTTTGTGTGTTCAATATGAACCATTCAAAGGAGCATCATCAATTTACAACCCTTTCTAACTTCATTATATATTTTTCATGCATTTAATGATTTATTTTGAGGTAAATGACCCTGAATTTGAAAAGCAGTACAAATAAACTCTGAAAAGCTTGTAACATGGCATGACATCATAATTTCACCCACATAGCAACTTCTAAAGAGTTGAGAGGGTTACGGGAAAAACTTGATGCACTTCGTGTACAAAATGGACAATCTCTTTTCAAGAATGAGGGTTTCGGACGAAAACTCGTCTATTATAAAGGGATTTCATTTTTAATAACTTATTTTAACTCCATACTTTTTGTGTGTTAAATATGCACCATTCAAAGGCACATCATATATTTTCAACCCTTTCTGACTTCATTTGATATTTTTCATGCATTAAATGATTTCTTTTGAGCTAAATGACCCTGAATTTGAAAATTACTACAGATGAACTCTGAAAAGGTTGTAACTTGGCATGACATCAAAATTTCACCCACATAGCAACTTATAAAGAGTTGAGATGGTTACGGCAAAAACTGGATGCACTTCGTGTACAAATTGGACAATCTCTTTCGAAGTATGAGGGTTTCGGACGAAAGCTCATCTATTACAAAGGGCTTTCAGTTTTAATAACTTATTTTAAGTTCATACTTTTTGTGTGTTCAATATGAACCATTGAAAGGAACATCATCAATTTTCAACCCTTTCTAACTTCATTTGATATTTTTCATGCATTTAATGAATTATTTTGAGCTAAATGGCCCTGAATTTGCAAAGCAGTACAAATTAACTCTGAAAAGGTTGTAACTTGGCATGACATCATAATTTCACCCACATAGCAACTTCTAAAAAGTTGAGAGGGTTACGGCAAAAACTGGATGCACTTCGTGTTCAAATTGGACAATGTCTTTCGAAGGATGAGGGTTTCGCACGAAAACTCATCTATTACAAAGGGCTTTCATTTTTAATAACTTATTTTAAGTTCATACTTTTTGTGTGTTCAATATGAACCATTCAAAGGAGCATCATCAATTTACTTGCCTTTCTAACTTCGTTATATATTTTTCGTGCATTTAATGATTTATTTTGAGCTAAATGACCCTGAATTTGAAAAGTACTACAACTGAACTCTGAATAGTTTGTAACTTGGCATGAAATCAAAATTTCACCCACATAGCAACTTATAAAGAGTTGAGATGGTTACGGCAAAAACTGGATGCACTTCGTGTACAAATTGGACAATCTCTTTCGAAGTATGAGGGTTTCAGACGAAAACTCATCTATTACAAAGGGCTTTCAATTTTAATAACTTATTTTAAGTTCATACTTTTTGTGTGTTCAATATGAACCATTCAAAGGAACATCATAAATTTTCAACCCTTTCTAACTTCATTTGATATTTTTCATGCATTTAATGATTTATTTTGAGCTAAATGACCCTGAATTTGAAAAGCAGTACAAATTAACTCTGAAAAGGTTGTAACTTGGCATGACATCATAATTTGACCCACATAGCAACTTCTAAAAAGTTGAGAGGGTTACGGCAAAAACTGGATGCACTTCGTGTTCAAATTGGACAATGTCTTTCGAAGGATGAGGGTTTCGCACGAAAACTCATCTATTACAAAGGGCTTTCATTTTTAATAACTTATTTGAAGTTCATACTTTTTGTGTGTTCAATATGAACCATTCAAAGGAGCATCATCAATTTACATCCCTTTCTAACTTCATTACATATTTTTCATGCTTTTAATGATTTATTTTGAGCTAAATGACCCTGATTTTGAAAAGAAGTACAAATGAACTCTGAAAAGGTTGTAACATGGCATGACATCATAATTTCACCCACATAGCAACTTCTAAAGAGTTGAGAGGGTTACGGGAAAAACTGGATGCACTTCGTGTACAAATTGGAGAATCTCTTTTGAAGTACGAGGGTTTCGGACCAAAACTCGTCTATTACAAAGGGATTTCATTTTTAATAAGTTATTTTAAATCCATACTTTTTGTGTGTTCACTATGCACCATTCAAAGGCACATCATCAATTTTGAACCCTTTCTGACTTCATTTGATATTTTTCATGCATTTAATGATTTATTTTGAGCTAAATGACCCTGAATATGAAAAGTACTACAAATGAACTCTGAAAAGGTTGTAACTTGGCATGACATCAAAATTTCACCCACATAGCAACTTATAAAGAGTTGAGATGGTTACGGCAAAAACTGGATGCACTTCGTGTACAAATTGGATAATCTCTTTCGAAGTATGAGGGTTTCACACGAAAACTCATCTATTACAAAGGGATTTCATTTTTAATAACCTATTTTAACTCCATACTTTTTGTGTGTTCAATATGCACCATTCAAAGGCACATCATCAATTTTCAACCCTTTCTCACTTCATTTGATATTTTTCATGCATTTAATGATTTATTTTGAGCTAAATGACCCTGAATTTGAAAAGTACTACAAATGAACTCTGAAAAGGTTGTAACTTGGCATGACATGAAAATTTCACCCACATAGCAACTTATAAAGAGTTGAGATGGTTACGGCAAAAACTGGATGCACTTCGTGTTCAAATTGGACAATGTCTTTCGAAGGATGAGGGTTTCGCACGAAAACTCATCTATTACAAAGGGCTTTAATTTTTAATAACTTATTTTAAGTTCATACTTTTTGTGTGTTCAATATGAACCATTCAAAGGAGCATCATCAATTTACATCCCTTTCTAACTTCATTATATATTTTTCATGCATTTAATGATTTATTTTGAGCTAAATGACCCTGAATTTGAAAAGTACTACAGCTGAACTCTGAAAAGGATGTAACTTGGCATGACATCAAAATTTCACCCACATAGCAACTTATAAAGAGTTGAGATGGTTACGGCAAAAACTGGATGCACTTCGTGTACAAATTGGACAATCTCTTTCGAAGTATGAGGGTTTCGGACGAAAGCTCATCTATTACAAAGGGCTTTCAGTTTTAATAACTTATTTTAAGTTCATACTTTTTGTGTGTTCAATATGAACCATTGAAAGGAACATCATCAATTTTCAACCCTTTCTAACTTCATTTGATATTTTTCATGCATTTAATGAATTATTTTGAGCTAAATGGCCCTGAATTTGCAAAGCAGTACAAATTAACTCTGAAAAGGTTGTAACTTGGCATGACATCATAATTTCACCCACATAGCAACTTCTAAAAAGTTGAGAGGGTTACGGCAAAAACTGGATGCACTTCGTGTTCAAATTGGACAATGTCTTTCGAAGGATGAGGGTTTCGCACGAAAACTCATCTATTACAAAGGGCTTTCATTTTTAATAACTTATTTTAAGTTCATACTTTTTGTGTGTTCAATATGAACCATTCAAAGGAGCATCATCAATTTACTTGCCTTTCTAACTTCGTTATATATTTTTCGTGCATTTAATGATTTATTTTGAGCTAAATGACCCTGAATTTGAAAAGTACTACAACTGAACTCTGAATAGTTTGTAACTTGGCATGAAATCAAAATTTCACCCACATAGCAACTTATAAAGAGTTGAGATGGTTACGGCAAAAACTGGATGCACTTCGTGTACAAATTGGACAATCTCTTTCGAAGTATGAGGGTTTCAGACGAAAACTCATCTATTACAAAGGGCTTTCAATTTTAATAACTTATTTTAAGTTCATACTTTTTGTGTGTTCAATATGAACCATTCAAAGGAACATCATAAATTTTCAACCCTTTCTAACTTCATTTGATATTTTTCATGCATTTAATGATTTATTTTGAGCTAAATGACCCTGAATTTGAAAAGCAGTACAAATTAACTCTGAAAAGGTTGTAACTTGGCATGACATCATAATTTGACCCACATAGCAACTTCTAAAAAGTTGAGAGGGTTACGGCAAAAACTGGATGCACTTCGTGTTCAAATTGGACAATGTCTTTCGAAGGATGAGGGTTTCGCACGAAAACTCATCTATTACAAAGGGCTTTCATTTTTAATAACTTATTTGAAGTTCATAATTTTTGTGTGTTCAATATGAACCATTCAAAGGAGCATCATCAATTTACATCCCTTTCTAACTTCATTACATATTTTTCATGCTTTTAATGATTTATTTTGAGCTAAATGACCCTGATTTTGAAAAGAAGTACAAATGAACTCTGAAAAGGTTGTAACATGGCATGACATCATAATTTCACCCACATAGCAACTTCTAAAGAGTTGAGAGGGTTACGGGAAAAACTGGATGCACTTCGTGTACAAATTGGACAATCTCTTTTGAAGTACGAGGGTTTCGGACCAAAACTCGTCTATTACAAAGGGATTTCATTTTTAATAAGTTATTTTAAATCCATACTTTTTGTGTGTTCGCTATGCACCATTCAAAGGCACATCATCAATTTTGAACCCTTTCTGACTTCATTTGATATTTTTCATGCATTTAATGATTTATTTTGAGCTAAATGACCCTGAATTTGAAAAGTACTACAAATGAACTCTGAAAAGGTTGTAACTTGGCATGACATCAAAATTTCACCCACATAGCAACTTATAAAGAGTTGAGATGGTTACGGCAAAAACTGGATGCACTTCGTGTACAAATTGGATAATCTCTTTCGAAGTATGAGGGTTTCACACGAAAACTCATCTATTACAAAGGGATTTCATTTTTAATAACCTATTTTAACTCCATACTTTTTGTGTGTTCAATATGCACCATTCAAAGGCACATCATCAATTTTCAACCCTTTCTCACTTCATTTGATATTTTTCATGCATTTAATGATTTATTTTGAGCTAAATGACCCTGAATTTGAAAAGTACTACAAATGAACTCTGAAAAGGTTGTAACTTGGCATGACATGAAAATTTCACCCACATAGCAACTTATAAAGAGTTGAGATGGTTACGGCAAAAACTGGATGCACTTCGTGTTCAAATTGGACAATGTCTTTCGAAGGATGAGGGTTTCGCACGAAAACTCATCTATTACAAAGGGCTTTAATTTTTAATAACTTATTTTAAGTTCATACTTTTTGTGTGTTCAATATGAACCATTCAAAGGAGCATCATCAATTTACATCCCTTTCTAACTTCATTATATATTTTTCATGCATTTAATGATTTATTTTGAGCTAAATGACCCTGAATTTGAAAAGTACTACAGCTGAACTCTGAAAAGGATGTAACTTGGCATGACATCAAAATTTCACCCACATAGCAACTTATAAAGAGTTGAGATGGTTACGGCAAAAACTGGATGCACTTCGTGTACAAATTGGACATCTCTTTCGAAGTATGAGGGTTTCGGACGAAAACTCATCTATTACAAAGGGCTTTGAGTTTTAATAACTTATTTTAAGTTCATACTTTTTGTGTGTTCAATATGAACCATTCAAAGGAACATCATCAATTTTCAACCCTTTCTAACTTCATTTGATATTTTTCATGCATTTAATGATTTATTTTGAGCTAAATGACCCTGAATTTGAAAAGCAGTACAAATTAACTCTCAAAAGGTTGTAACTTGGCATGGCATCATAATTTCACCCACATAGCAACTTCTAAAAATTTGAGAGGGTTACGGTAAAAACTTGATGCACTTCGTGTTCAAATTTGACAATCTCTTTCGAAGGAGGAGGGTTTCGCACGAAAACTCATCTAACAAAGGGCTTTCATTTTTAATAACTTATTTTAATTCATACTTTTTGTGTGTTCTATATGAACCATTCAAAGGAGCATCATCAATTTACATCCCTTTCTTACTTCATTATATATTTTTCATGTTTTTAATGATTTATTTTGAGCTAAATGACCCTGGATTTGAAAAGAAGTACAAATGTACTCTGAAAAGGTTGTAACATTGCATGACATCATAATTTCACCCACATAGCAACTTATAAAGAGTTGAGATGGTTACGGCAAAAACTGGATGCACTTCGTGTACAAATTGGACAATCTCTTTCGAAGTATGAGGGTTTCGGACGAAAACTCGTCTATTACAAAGGGATTTCATTTTTAATAAGTTATTTTAAATCCATACTTTTTGTGTGTTCAATATGCACCATTCAAAGGCACATCATCAATTTTCAACCCTTTCTGACTTCATTTGATATTTTTCATGCATTTAATGATTTATTTTGAGCTAAATGACCCTGAATTTGAAAAGTACTACAGATGAACTCGGAAAAGGTTGTAACTTGGCATGACATCAAAATTTCACCCACATAGCAAATTATAAAGAGTTGAGATGGTTACGGCAAAAACTACATGCACTTCGTGTACAAATTGGACAATCTCTTTCGAAGTATGAGGGTTTCGGACGAATGCTCACCTATTACAAAGGGTTTTCAGTTTTAATAACTTATTATAAGTTCATACTTTTTGTGTGTTCAATACGAACCATTCAAAGGAACATCATAAATTTTCAACCCTTTCTAACTTCATTTGATATTTTTCATGCATTTAATGATTTATTTTGAGCTAAATGACCCCGAATTTGAAAAGCAGTACAAATTAACTCTGAAAAGGTTGTAACTTGGCATGACATCATAATTTCACCCACATAGCAAGTTCTAAAAAGTTGAGAGGGTTACGGCAAAAACTGGATGCACTTCGTGTTCAAATTGGACAATGTCTTTCGAAGGATGAGGGTTTCGCACGAAAACTCATCTATTACAAAGGGCTTTAATTTTTAATAACTTATTTTAAGTTCATACCTTTGTGTGTTCAATATGAACCGTTCAAAGGAGCATCATCAATTTACATCCCTTTCTAACATCATTATATATTTTCATGCTTTTAATGATTTATTTTGAGCTAAATGACCCTTAATTTGAAAAGAAGTACAAATGAACTCTGAAAAGGTTGTAACATGGCATGACATCATAATTTCACCCACATAGCAACTTCTAAAGAGTTGAGAGGGTTACGGGAAAAACTAGATGAACTTGGTGTACAAATTGGACAATCTCTTTTGAAGTACGAGGGTTTCGGACGAAAACTCGTCTATTACAAAGGGATTTCATTTTTAATAAGTTATTTTAAATAAATACTTTTTGTGTGTTCACTATGCACCATTCAAAGGCACATCATCACTTTTCAACCCTTTTTGACTTCATTTGATATTTTTCATGCATTTAATGATTTATTTTGAGCTAAATGACCCTGAATTTGAAAAGTACTACAGATGAACTCTGAAAAGGTTGTAACTTGGCATGACATCAAAATTTCACCCGCATAGCAACTTATAAAGTGTTGAGATGGTTACGGCAAAAACTGGATGCACTTCGTGTACAAATTGGATAATCTCTTTCGAAGTATGAGGGTTTCACACGAAAACTCATCTATTACAAAGGGATTTCACTTTTAATAACCTATTTTAACTCCATAGTTTTTGTGTGTTCAATATGCACCATTCAAAGGCACATCATCAATTTTCAACCCTTTGTGACTTCATTTGATATTTTGCATGCATTTAATGATTTATTTTGAGCTAAATGACCCTGTATTTGAAAAGTAGTACAAATGAACTCTGAAAAGGTTGTAACTTGGCATGACATCAAAATTTCACCCACATAGCAACTTATAAAGAGTTGAGATGGTTACGGCAAAAAATGGATGCACTTCGTGTATAAATTGGACAATCTCTTTCGAAGTATGAGGGTTTCGGACGAAAGCTCATCTATTACAAAGGGCTTTCAGTTTTAATAACTTATTTTAAGTTCATACTTTTTGTGTGTTCAATATGAACCATTGAAAGGAACATCATCAATTTTCAACCCTTTCTAACTTCGTTTGATATTTTTCATGCATTTAATGATTTATTTTGACCTAAATGACCCTGAATTTGAAAAGGAGTACAAATTAACTCTGAAAAGGTTGTAACTTGGCATGACATCATAATTTCACCCACATAGCAACTTCTAAAAAGTTGAGAGGGTTACGGCAAAAACTAGATGCACTTCGTGTTCAAATTGGACAATGTCTTTCGAAGGATGAGGGTTTCGCACGAAAACTCATCTATTACATAGGGCTTTCATTTTTAATAACTTATTTTAAGTTCATAATTTTTGTGTGTTCAATATGAACCATTCAAAGGAGCATAATCAATTTACATCCCTTTCTAACTTAATTATATATTTTTCATGCTTGTAATGATTTATTTTGACCTAAATGACCCTGAATTTGAAAAGCAGTACAAATGAACTCTGAAAAGGTTGTAAAATGGCATGACATCATAATTTCACCCACATAGCAACTTCTAAAGAGTTGAGAGGGTTACGGGAAAAACTGGATGCACTTCGTGTACAAATTGGACAATCTCTTTTGAAGTACGAGGGTTTCGGACAAAAACTCGTCTATTACAAAGGGATTTCGTTTTTAATAAGTTATTTTAAATCCATACTTTTTGTGTGTTCACTATGCACCATTCAAAGGCACATCATCAATTTTCAACCCTTTCTAACTTCATTTGATATTTTTCATGCATTTAATGATTTATTTTGAGCTAAATGACCCTGAATTTGAAAAGTACTACAAATGAACTCTTAAAAGGTTGTCACTTGGCATGACATCAAAATTTCACCCACATAGCAACTTATAAAGAGTTGAGATGGTTACGGCAAAAACTGGATGCACTTCGTGTACAAATTGGATAATCTCTTTCGCACTATGAGGGTTTCACACGAACACTCATCTATTACAAAGGGATTTCATTTTTAATAACCTATTTTAACTCCATACTTTTTGTGTGTTCAATATGCACCATTCAAAGGCACATCATCAATTTTCAACCCTTTCTGACTTCATTTGATATTTTTCATGCATTTAATGATTTATTTTGAGCTAAATGACCCTGAATTTGAAAAGTACTACAAATGAACTCTGAAAAGGATGTAACTTGGCATGACATGAATAATTCACCCACATAGCAACTTATAAAGAGTTGAGATGGTGACGGCAAAAACTGGATGCACTTCGTGTTCAAATTGGACAATGTCTTTCGAAGGATGAGGGTTTCACACGAAAACTCATCTATTACAAAGGGCTTTCATTTTTAATAACTTATTTTAAGTTCATACCTTTGTGTGTTCAATATGAACCATTCAAAGGAGCATCATCAATTTACATCCCTTTCTAACTTCATTATATATTTTTCATGGTTTTAATGATTTATTTTGAGCTAAATGACCCTGAATTTGAAAAGTACTATAGCTGAACTCTGAAAAGGTTGTAACTTGGCATGACATCAAAATTTCACCCACATAGCAACTTATAAAGAGTTGAGATGGTTACGGAAAAAACTGGATGCACTTCGTGTACAAATTGGATAATCTCTTTCGAAGTATGAGGGTTTCACACGAAAACTCATCTTTTACAAAGGGATTTCATTTTTAATAACCTATTTTAACTCCATACTTTTTGTGTGTTCAATATGCACCATTCAAAGGCACATCATCAATTTTCAACCCGTTCTAACTTCATTTGATATTTTTCATGCATTTAATAATTTATTTTGAGCTAACTGACCCTGAATTTGAAAAGTACTACAAATGAACTCTGAAGAGGTTGTAACTTGGCATGACATGAAAAATTCACCCACATAGAAACTTATAAAGAGTTGAGATGGTGACGGCAAAAACTGGATGCACTTCGTGTTCAAATTGGACAATGTCTTTCGAAGGATGAGGGTTTCGCACGAAAACTCATCTATTACAAAGGGCTTTCATTTTTAATAACTTATTTTAAGTTCACACTTTTTGTGTGTTCAATATGAACCATTCAAAGGAGCATCATCAATGTACATCCCTTTCTAACTTCATTATATATTTTTCATGCATTTAATGATTTATTATGAGCTAAATGACCCTGAATTTGAAAAGTACTACAGCTGAACTCTGAAAAGGTTGTAACTTGGCATGACATCAAAATTTCACCCACATAGCAACTTATAAAGATTTGAGATGGTTACGGCAAAAACTGGATGCACTTCGTGTACAAATTGGATAATCTCTTTCGAAGTATGAGGGTTTCACACGAAAACTCATCTATTACAAAGGGATTTCATTTTTAATAACCTATTTTAACTCCATACTTTTTGTGTGTTCAATATGCACCATTCAAAGGAACATCATCAATTTTCAACCCTTTCTGACTTCATTCGATATTTTTCATGCATTTAATGATTTATTTTGAGCTAAATGACCCTGAATTTGAAAAGTACTATAAATGAACTCTGAAAAGGTTGTAACTTGGCATGACATGAAAAATTCACCCACATAGCAACTTATAAAGAGTTGAGATGGTGACGGCAAAAACTGGATGCACTTCGTGTTCAAATTGGACAATGTCTTTCGAAGGATGAGGGTTTCGGACGAAAACTCATCTATTACAAAGGGCTTTCATTTTTAATAACTTTTTTTAAGTTCATACTTTTTGTGTGTTCAATATGAACCATTCAAAGGAGCATCATCAATTTACATCCCTTTCTAACTTCATTATATATTTTTCATGCATTTAATGATTTATTTTGAGCTAAATGACCCTCAATTTGAAAAGTACAACAGCTGAACTCTGAAAAGGTTGTAACTTGGCATGACATCAAAATTTCACCCACATACCAACTTATAAAGAGTTGAGATGGTTACGGCAAAAACTGGATGCACTTCGTGTACAAATTGGACAATCTCTTTCGAAGTATGAGGGTTTCGGACGAAAACTCATCTATTACAAAGGGCTTTCAGTTTTAATAACTTATTTTAAGTTCATACTTTTTGTGTGTTCAATATGAACCATTCAAAGGAACATCATCAATTTTCAACACTTTCTAACTTCATTTGATATTTTTCATGCATTTAATGATTTATTTTGAGATAAATGACCCGGAATTTGAAAAGCAGTACAAATTAACTCTGAAAAGGTTGTAAATTGGCATGACATCATAATTTCACCCACATAGCAAGTTCTGAAAAGTTGAGAGGATTACGGCAAAAACTGGATGCACTTCGTGTTCAAATTGGACAATGCCTTTCGAAGGATGAGGGTTTCGCACGAAAACTCATCTATTACAAAGGGCTTTCATTTTTAATAACTTATTTTAAGGTCATACTTTTTGTGTGTTCATTATGAACCATTCAAAGGAGCATCATCAATTTACATCCCTTTCTAACTTCATTATATATATTTCATGCTTTTAATGATTTATTTTGAGCTAAATGACACTGAATTTGACAAGCAGTACAAATGAACTCTGAAAAGGTTGTAACATGGCATGACATCATAATTTCACCCACATAGCAACTTCTAAAGAGTTGAGAGGGTTACGGGAAAAACAGGAAGCACTTCGTTTACAAATTGGACAATCTCTTTTGAAGTACGAGGGTTTCCGACGAAAACTCGTCTATTACAAAGGGATTTCATTTTTAATAAGTTATTTTAAATCCATACTTTTTGTGTTCTCACTATGCACCATTCAAAGGCACATCATCAATTTTCAACCCTTTCTGACTTCATTTGATATTTTTCATGCATTTAATGATTTATTTTGAGCTAAATGACCCTGAATTTGAAAAGTACTACAAATGAACTCTGAAAAGGTTGTAACTTGGCATGACATCATAATTTCACCCACATATCAACTTCTAAAGAGTTGAGAGGGTTACGGGAAAAAACTGGATGCACTTCGTGTACAAATTGGAAAATCTCTTCTGAAGTACGAGGGTTTCGGACGAACACTCGTCTATTACAAAGGGATTTCATTTTTAATAAGTTATTTTTAATCCATACTTTTTGTGTGTTCACTATGCACCACTCAAAGGCACATCATCAATTTTCAACCCTTTCTGACTTCATTTGATATTTTTCATGCATTTAATGATTTATTTTGAGCTAAATGACCCTGAATTTGAAAAGTACTACAAATGAACTCTGAAAAGGTTGTAACATGGCATGACATCATAATTTCACCCACATAGCAACTTCTAAAGAGTTGAGAGGGTTACGGGAAAAAACTGGATGCACTTCGTGTACAAATTGGACAATCTCTTTTGAAGTACGAGGGTTCCGGACGAAAACTCGTCTATTACAAAGGGATTTCATTTTTAATAAGTTATTTTAAATCCATACTTTTTGTGTGTTCACTATGCACCATTCAAAGGCACATCATCAATTTTCAACCCTTTCTGACTTCATTTGATATTTTTCATGCATTTAATGATTTATTTTGAGCTAAATGACCTTGAATTTGGAAAGTACTACAAATGAACTCTGAAAAGGATGTAACTTGGCATGACATCATAATTTCACCCACATAGAAACTTCTAAACAGTTGAGAGGGTTACGGGAAAAACTGGATGCACTTCGTGTACAAATTGGACAATCTCGTTTGAAGTACGAGGGTTTCAGCTGAAAACTCGTCTATTACAAAGGGATTTCATTTTTAATAAGTTATTCTAAATCCATACTTTTTGTGTGTTCACTGTGCACCATTCAAAGGCACATCATTAATTTTCAACCCTTTCTGACTTCATTTGATATTTTTCATGCATTTAATGATTTATTTTGAGCTAAATGACCCAGAATTTGAAAAGCAGTGAAATTAACTCTGAAAAGGTTGTAACTTGGCATGACATCATAATTTCACCCACATAGCAACTTCTAAAAAGTTGAGAGGGTTACGGCAAAAACTGGATGCACTTCGTGTTCAAATTGGACAATGTCTTTCGAAAGATGAGGGTTTCACACGAAAACTCATCTATTACAAAGGGATTTAATTTTGAATAACTTATTTTAAGTTCATACTTTTTGTGTGTTCAATATGAACCATGCAAAGGAGCATCATCAATTTACAACCCTTTCTAACTTCATTATATATTTTTCATGCATTTAATGATTTATTTTGAGCAAAATGACCCTGAATTTGAAAAGCAGTACAAATGAACTCTGAAAAGGTTGTAACATGGCATGACATCATAATTTCACCCACATAGCAACTTCTAAAGAGTTGAGAGGGTTACGGGAAAAACTAGATGAACTTGGTGTACAAATTGGACAATCTCTTTTGAAGTACGAGGGTTTCGGACGAAAACTCGTCTATTACAAAGGGATTTCATTTTTAATAAGTTATTTTAAATAAATACTTTTTGTGTGTTCAATATGCACCATTCAAAGGCACATCATATATTTTCAACCCTTTTTGACTTCATTTGATATTTTTCATGCATTTAATGATTTATTTTGAGCTAAATGACCCTGAATTTGAAAAGTACTACAGATGAACTCTGAAAAGGTTGTAACTTGGCATGACATCAAAATTTCACCCACATAGCAACTTATAAAGAGTTGAGATTGTTATGGCAAAAACTGGATGCACTTCGCGTACAAATTGGACAATCTCTTTCGAAGTATGAGGGTTTCGGACGAAAACTCATCTATTACAAAGGGCTTTCAGTTTTAATAACTTATTTTAAGTTCATACTTTTTGTGTGTTCAATATGAAACATTCAAAGGAACATCATCAATTTTCAACCCTATATAACTTAATTTATATTTTTCATGCATTTAATGATTTATTTTGAGCTAAATGACCCTGAATTTGAAAAGCAGTACAAATGAACTCTGAAAAGGTTGTAACATGGCATGACATCATAATTTCACCCACATAGAAACTTCTAAAGAGTTGATCGGGTTACGGTAAAAACAGGATGCACTTCGTGTACAAATTGAACAATCTCTTTCGAAGTATGAGGGTTTGAGATGAAAACTCATCTATTACAAAGGGATTTCATTTTTAATAACTTATTTTAAGTTAATAATTTTTGTGTGTTCAATATGAACCATTCAAAGGAGCATCATCAATTTACAACCCTTTCTAACTTCATTATATATTTTTCATGAATTTAATGATTTATTTTGAGCTAAATGACCCTGAATTTGAAAAGCAGTACAAATGAACTCTGAAAAGCTTGTAACATGGCATGACATCATAATTTCACCCACATAGAAACTTTTAAAGAGTTGAGAGGGTTACGGGAAAAACTGGATGCACTTCGTGTACAAAATGGACAATCTCTTTTGAAGGATGAGGGTTCCGGACGAAAACTCGTCTTTTACAAAGGGATTTCATTTTAATACCTTATTTTAACTCCATACTTTTTGTGTGTTCAATATGCACCATTAAAAGGCACATCATATATTTTCAACCCTTTCCGACTTCATTTGACATTTTTCATGCATTTAATGATTTATTTTGAGCTAAATGACCCTGAATTGGAAAAGTACTACAGATGAACTCTGAAAAGGTTGTAACTTGGCATGACATCAAAATTTCACCCACATAGCAACTTATAAAGAGATGAGATGGTTACGGCAAAAAATGGATGCACTTCGTGAACAAATTGGACAATCTCTTTCGAAGTATGAGGGTTTCGGACGAAAACTCATCTATTACAAAGGGATTTCCATTTTAATAACTTATTTTAACTCCATACTTCTTGTGTGTTCAATATGCACCATTCAAAGGCACATCATCAATTTTCAACCCGTTCTGACTTCATTTGATAATTTACATGCATTTAATGATTTATTTTGAGCTAAATGACCCTGAATTTGAAAAGCGGTACAAATGAACTCTGAAAAGGTTGTAATTTGGCATGACATCATAATTTCACCCACATAGCAACTTATAAAGAGTTGAGAGGGTTACGGAAAAACTAGATGCACTTCGTGTACAAATTGCACAATCTCTTTCGAAGTATGAGGGTTTCAGACGAAAACTCATCTATACAAAGGGATTTCATTTTGAATAACTTATTTTAGCTCCATACTTTTTGTGTTTTATATATGAACCATTCAAAGGCACATCGATAATTTTCAGCTCTTTCTGACTTCATTTGATATTTTTCATGCATTTAATGATTTATGTTGAGCTAAATGACCCTGAATTTCAAAAGTAGTACAGATGAACTTAGAAAAGGTTGTAACACGGCGTGACATCATAATTTCACCCACATAGAACCTTGTAAAGAGTTGAGAGGGTTACTTGAAAAACTATATGCACTTTGTGTACAAATTGGACAATCTCTTTTGAAGTATGAGGGTTTCGGATGAAAACTCATCTCTTACAAAGGGATTTAATTTTTAATAACTTATTTTAACTCCATACTTTTTGTGTTTTTAATATGCACCATTCAAAGGCACATCATCAATTTTCAACCCTTTCTGACTTCATTTGATATTTTTCATGCATTTAATGATTTATTTTGAGCTAAATGACCCTGAATTTGAAAAGCAGTACAAATGAACTTTGAAAAGGTTGTAACTTGGCATGACATCAAAATTTCACCCACATAGCAACTTATAAAGAGTTGAGATGGTTACGGCAGAAACTGGATGCACTTCGTGTACAGATTGGACAATCTCTTTCGAAGGATGAGGGTTTCGGACGAAAACATATCTATTACAAAGGGATTTCATTTTCAATAACTTATTTTAAGTTCATTCTTTTTGTGTGTTCAATATGAACCATTCAGACGAGCATCATCCATTTACAACCCTTTCTAACTTCATTATATATTTTTCATGCATTTAATGATTTATTTTGAGCAAAATGACCCTGAATTCGAAAAGCAGTACAAATGAACTCTGAAAAGGTTGTAACTTGGCATGACATGAAAATTTCACCCATATAGCAACTTATAAAGAATTGAGATGGTTACGGCAAAAACTGGATGCACTTCGTGTTCAAATTGGACAATGTCTTTCGAAGGATGAGGGTTTCGGACGAAAACTCATCTATTACAAAGGGATTTCATTTTTAATAACTTATTTTAAGTTCATACTTTTTGTGTGTTAAATATGAACCATTCAAAGGAGCATCATCAATTTACAACCCTTTCTAACATCATTATATATTTTTCATGCATTTAATGATTTATTTTGAGCAAAATGACCCTGAATTTGAAAAGCAGTACAAATGAACTCTGAAAAGGTTGTAACATGGCATGACATCATAATTTCACCCACATAGCAACTTCTAAAGAGTTGACAGGGTTACGGCTAAAACAGGATGCACTTCGTGGACAAATTGAACGATCTCTTTCGAAATATGAGGGTTTCAGACGAAAACTCATCTATTACAAAGGGATTTCATTTTTAATAACCTATTTTAACTCCATACTTTTTGTGTGTTCAATATGCACCATTCAAAGGGACATCATCAATTTCAACCCTTTTTGACTTCATTTGATATTTTTTATGCATTTAATGACTTATTTTGAGCTAAATGACCCTGAATTTGAAAAGTAGTACAAATGAACTTTGAAAAGGTTGTAACTTGGCATGACATGAAAATTTCACCCATATAGCAACTTATAAAGAGTTGAGATGGTTGCGGCAAAAACTGGATGCACTTCGTGTTCAAATTGGACAATGTCTTTCGAAGGATGAGGGTTTCGGACGAAAACTCATCTATTACAAAGGGATTTCATTTTTAATAACTTATTTTAAGTTCATACTTTTTGTGTGTTCAATATGAACCATTCAAAGGAGCATCATCAATTTACAACCCTTTCTAACTTCATTATATATTTTACATGCATTTAATGATTTATTTTGACCTAAGTGACCCTAAATTTGTAAAGCAGTACAAATGAACTCTAATAAGCTTGTAACATGGCATGACATCATAATTTCACCCACATAGCAACTTCTAAAGGGTTGAGAGGGTTACGGGAAAAACTTGATGCACTTCGTGTACAAAATGGACAATCTCTTTTGAAGTATGAGGGTTCCGGACGAAAACTCATCTATTACAAAGGGATTTCATTTTAAATAACTTATTTTAACTCCATCCTTTTTGTGTGTTCAATATGCACCATTCAAAGGCACATCATATATTTTCAACCCTTTCTGACTTCATTTGATATTTTTCATGCATTTAATGATTTATTTTGAGCTAAATGACCCTGAATTTTAAAAGTACTACAGATGAACTCTGAAAAGGTTGTAACTTGGCATGACATCAAAATTTCACCCACATAGCAACTTATAAAGAGTTGAGATTGTTATGGCAAAAACTGGATGCACTTCGCGTACAAATTGGACAATCTCTTTCGAAGTATGAGGGTTTCGGACGAAAACTCATCTATTACAAAGGGCTTTCAGTTTTAATAACTTATTTTAAGTTCATAATTTTTGTGTGTTCAATATGAAACATTCAAAGGAACATCATCAATTTTCAACCCTTTATAACTTAATTTATATTTTTCATGCATTTAATGATTTATTTTGAGCTAAATGACCCTGAATTTGAAAAGTACTACAGATGAACTCTGAAAAGGTTGTAACTTGGCATCACATCAAAATTTCACCCACATAGCAACTTATAAAGAGTTGAGATGGTTATGGCAAAAACTACATGCAGTTCGCGTACAAATTGGACAATCTCTTTCGAAGTATGAGGGTTTCGGACGAAAACTCATCTATTACAAAGGGCTTTCAATGTTAATACCTTATTTTAAGTTCATACTTTTTGTGTGTTCAATATGAACCATTCAAAGGAACATCATCAATTTTCAACCCTTTCTAAGTTCATTTGATATTTTTCATGCATTTAATGATTTATTTTGAGCTAAATGACCCTGAATTTGAAAAGTACTACACATGAACTCTGAAAAGGTTGTAACTTGGCATCACATCAAAATTTCACCCACATAGCAACTTATAAAGAGTTGAGATGGTTATGGCAAAAACTACATGCAGTTCGCGTACAAATTGGACAATCTCTTTCGAAGTATGAGGGTTTCGGACGAAAACTCATCTATTACAAAGGGCTTTTAGTTTTAATACCTTATTTTAAGTTCATACTTTTTGTGTGTTCAATATGAACCATTCAAAGGAACATCATAAATTTTCAACCCTTTCTAACTTCATTTGATATTTTTCATGCATTTAATGATTTATATTGAGCTAAATGACCCTTAATTTGAAAAGCAGTACAAATTAACTCTGAAAAGGTTGTAACTTGGCATGACATCATAATTTCACCCACATAGCAACTTCTAAAAATTTGAGATGGTTACGGCAAAAACTGAATGCACTTCGTGTTCAAATTGGACAATGTCTTTCGAAGGATGAGGGTTTCGCACGAAAACTCATCTATTACAAAGGGCTTTAATATTTAATAACTTATTTTAAGTTCATACTTTTTGTGTGTTCAATATGAACCATTCAAAGGAGCATCATCAATTTACATCCCTTTCTAACTTCATTATATATTTTTCATGCATTTAATGATTTATTTTGAGCTAAATGACCCTGAATTTGAAAAGCAGTACAAATGAACTCTGAAAAGGTTGTAACATGGCATGACATCATAATTTCACCCACATAGCAACTTCTAAAGAGTTGATCGGGTTACGGTAAAAACAGGATGCAATTCGTGTACAAAATGAACAATCTCTTTCGAAGTATGTGGGTTTCAGACAAAAACTCATCTATTACAAAGGGATTTCATGTTTAATAACCTATTTTAACTCCATACTTTTTGTGTGTTCAATATGCACCATTCAAAGGCACATCATCAATTTCAACCCTTTCTGACTTCATTTGATATTTTTCATGCAATTAATGATTTATTTTGAGAAAAATGACCCTGAATTTGAAAAGTAGTACAAATGAACTCTGAAAAGGTTGTAACTTGGCATGACATTAAAATTTCACCCATATAGCAACTTATAAAGAATTGAGATGGTTATGGCAAAAACTGGATGCACTTCGTTTTCAAATTGGACAATGTCTTTCGAAAGATGAGGGTTTCGGACGAAAACTCATCTATTACAAAGGGATTTCATTTTTAATAACTTATTTTAAGTTCATACTTTTTGTGTGTTCAATATGAACCATGCAAAGGAGCATCATCAATTTACAACCCTTTCTAACTTCATTATATATTTTTCATGCATTTAATGATTTATTTTGAGCAAAATTACCCTGAATTTTAAAAGCATTACAAATGAACTCTGAAAAGGTTGTAACATCGCATGACATCATAATTTCACCCACATAGCAACTTCTAAAGAGTTGAGAGGGTTACGGGAAAAACTGGATGCACTTCGTGTACAAAATGGACAATCTCTTTTGAAGTATGAGGGTTCCGGACGAAAACTCGTCTATTACAAAGGGATTTCATTTTTAATAACTTATTTTAACTCCATAGTTTTTGTGTGTTCAATATGCACCATTCAAAGGCACATCATATATTTTCAACCCTTTCTGACTTCATTTGATATTTTTCATGCATTTAATGATTTATTTTGAGCTAAATGACCCTGAATTTGAAAAGTACTACAGATGAACTCTGAAAAGGTTGTAACTTGGCATGACATCAAAATTTCACCCACATAGCAACTTATAAAGAGTTGAGATTGTTATGGCAAAAACTGGATGCACTTCGCGTACAAATTGGACAATCTCTTTCGAAGTATGAGGGTTTCGAACGAAAACTCATCTATTACAAAGGGCTTTCAGTTTTAATATCTTATTTTAAGTTCATACTTTTTGTGTGTTCAATATGAAACATTCAAAGGAACATCCTCAATTTTCAACCATTTATAACTTAATTTATATTTTTCATGCATTTAATGATTTATTTTGAGCTAAATGACCCTGAATTTGAAAAGCAGTACAAATGAACTCTGAAAAGGTTGTAACATGGCATGACATCATAATTTCACCCACATAGGAACTTCTAAAGAGTTGATCGGGTTACGGTAAAAACAGGATGCACTTCGTGTACAAATTGAACAATCTCTTTCGAAGTATGAGGGTTTGAGACGAAAACTCATCTATTACAAAGGGATTTCATTTTTAATAACCTATTTTAACTCCATACTTTTTGTGTGTTCAATATGCACCATTCAAAGGCACATCATCAATTTCAACCCTTTTTGACTTCATTTGATATTTTTCATGCATTTAATGATTTATTTTGAGCAAAATGACCCTGAATTTGAAAAGTAGTACAAATGAACTCTGAAAAGGTTGTAACTTGGCATGACATGAAAATTTCACCCATATAGCAACTTATAAAGAATTGAGATGGTTACGGAAAAACTGGATGCACTTTGTGTTCAAATTGGACAATGTCTTTCGAAGGATGAGGGTTTCGGACGAAAACTCATCTATTACAAAGGGATTTCATTTTTAATAACTTATTTTAAGTTCATACTTTTTGTGTGTTCAATATGAACCATTCAAAGGAGCATCATCAATTTACAACCCTTTCTAACTTCATTATATATTTTTCATGCATTTAATGATTTATTTTGAGTAAAATGACCCTGAATTTGACAAGCAGTACAAATGAACTCTGAAAAGGTTGTAACATGGCATGACATCATAATTTCACCCACATAGCAACTTCTAAAGAGTTGAGAGGGTTACGGCAAAAACAGGATGCACTTCGTGTACAAATTGAACAATCTCTTTCGAAGTATGAGGGTTTCAGACGAAAACTCATCTATTACAAAGGGATTTCATTTTTAATAACCTATTTTAACTCCATACTTTTTATGTGTTCAATATGCACCATTCAAAGGCACATCATCAATTTCAATCCTTTCTGACTTCATTTGATATTTTTCATGCATTTAATGATTTATTTTGAGCTAAATGACCCTGAATTTGAAAAGTAGTACAAATGAACTCTGAAAAGGTTGTATCTTGGCATGACATGAAAATTTCACCCATATAGCAACTTATAAAGAGTAGAGATGGTTGCGGCAAAAACTGGATGCACTTCGTGTTCAAATTGGACAATGTCTTTCGAAGGATGAGGGTTTTGGACGCAAACTCATCTATTACAAAGGGATTTCATTTTTAATAACTTATTTTTAAGTTCATACTTTTTGTGTGTTTAATATGAACCATTCAAAGGAGTACCATCAATTTACAACCCTTTCTAACTTCATTATATATTTTTCATGCGTTTAATGATTTATTTTGAGCTAAATGACCCTGAATTTGAAAAGCAGTACAAATGAACTCTGAAAAGCTTGTAACATGGCATGACATCATAATTTCACCCACATAGCAACTTCTAAAGAGTTGAGAGGGTTATGGGAAAAACTGGATGCACTTCGTGTACAAAATGGACAATCTCTTTTGAAGTATGAGGGTTCCGGACGAAAACTCGTCTATTACAAAGGGATTTCATTTTTAATAACTTATTTTAACTCCATTATTTTTGTGTGTTCAATATGCACCATTCAAAGGCACATAATATATTTTCAACCCTTTCTCACTTCATTTGATATTTTTCATGCATTTAATGATTTATTTTGAGCTACATGACCCTGAATTTGAAAAGTACTACAGATGAACTCTGAAAAGGTTGTAACTTGGCATGACATCAAAATTTCACCCACATAGCAACTTATAAAGAGTTGAGATTGTTATGGCAAAAACTGGATGCACTTCGCATACAAATTGGACAATCTCTTTCGAAGTATGAGGGTTTCAGACGAAAACTCATCTATTACAAAGGGCTTTCAGTTTTAATAACTTATTTTAAGTTCATACTTTTTGTGTGTTCAATATGCACCATTCAAAGGCACATCATCAATTTCAACCCTTTTGACTTCATTTGATATTTTTCATGCATTTAATGATTTATTTTTAGCAAAATGACCCTGAATTTGAAAAGTAGTACAAATGAACTCTGAAAAGGTTGTAACTTGGCATGACATGAAAATTTCACCCATATAGCAACTTATAAGGAATTGAGATGGTTACGGCAAAAACTGGATGCACTTTGTGTTCAAATTGGACAATGTCTTTCGAAGGATGAGGGTTTCGGACGAAAACTCATCTATTACAAAGGGATTTCATTTTTAATAACTTATTTTAAGTTCATACTTTTTGTGTGTTCAATATGAACCATTCAAAGGAGCATCATCAATTTACAACCCTTTCTAACTTCATTATATATTTTTCATGCATTTAATGATTTATTTTGAGCAAAATGACCCTGAATTTGACAAGAAGTACAAATGAACTTTGAAAAGGCTGTAACATGGCATGACATCATAATTTCACCCACATAGCAACTTCTAAAGAGTTGAGAGGGTTACGGCAAAAACAGGATGCACTTCGTGTACAAATTGAACAATCTCTTTCGAAGTATGAGGGTTTCAGACGAAAACTCATCTATTACAAAGGGATTTCATTTTTAATAACCTATTTTAACTCCATACTTTTTATGTGTTCAATATGCACCATTCAAAGGCACATCATCAATTTCAACCCTTTCTGACTTCATTTGATATTTTTCATGCATTTAATGATTTATTGTGAGCTAAATGTCCCTGAATTTGAAAAGTAGTACAAATGAACTCTGAAAAGGTTGTAGCTTGGCATGACATGAAATTTTCACCCATATAGCAACTTATAAAGAGTTGACATGGTTGCGGCACAAACTGGATGCACTTCGTGTTCAAATTGGACAATGTCTTTCGAAGGATGAGGGTTTTGGACGAAAACTCATCTATTACAAAGGGATTTCATTTTTAATAACTTATTTTAAGTTCATACTTTTTGTGTGTTTAATATGAACCATTCAAAGGAGTACCATCAATTTACAACCCTTTCTAACTTCATTATATATTTTTCATGCGTTTAATGATTTATTTTGAGCTAAATGACCCTGAATTTGAAAAGCAGTACAAATGAACTCTGAAAAGCTTGTAACATGGCATGACATCATAATTTCACCCACATAGCAACTTCTAAAGAGTTGAGAGGGTTACGGGAAAAACTGGATGCACTTCGTGTACAAAATGGACAATCTCTTTTGAAGTATGAGGGTTCCGGACGAAAACTCGTCTATTACAAATGGATTTCATTTTTAATAACTTATTTTAACTCCATTCTTTTTGTGTGTTCAATATGCACCATTCAAAGGCACATCATATATTTTCAACCCTTTCTCACTTCATTTGATATTTTTCATGCATTTAACGATTTATTTTGAGCTACATGACCCTGAATTAGAAAAGTACTACAGATGAACTCTGAAAAGGTTGTAACTTGGCATGACATCAAAATTTCACCCACATAGCAACTTATAAAGAGTTGAGATTGTTATGGCAAAAACTGGATGCACTTCACGTACAAATTGGACAATCTCTTTCGAAGTATGAGGGTTTCAGACGAAAACTCATCTATTACAAAGGGCTTTAAGTTTTAATAACTTATTTTAAGTTCATACTTTTTGTGTGTTCAATATGAAACATTCAAATGAACATCATCAATTTTCAACCCTTTATAACTTCATTTGATATTTTTCATGCATTTAATGATTTATTTTCAGCTAAATGACCCTGAATTTGAAAAGCAGTACAAATGAACTCTGAAAAGGTTGTAACATGGCATGACATCATAATTTCACACACATAGAAACTTCTAAAGAGTTGATCGGGTTACGGTAAAAATAGGATGCACTTCGTGTACAAATTGAACAATCTCTTTCGAAGTATGAGGGTTTGAGACGAAAACTCATCTATTACAAAGGGATTTCATTTTTAATAACCTATTTTAACTCCATACTTTTTGTGTGTTCAATATGCACCATTCAAAGGCACCTCATCAATTTCAACCCTTTTTGACTTCATTTGATGATTTATTTTGAGCAAAATGACCCTGAATTTGAAAAGTAGTACAAACGAACTCTGAAAATGTTGTAACTTGGCATGACATGAAAATTTCACCCATATAGCAACTTATAAAGAATTGAGATGGTTACGGCAAAAACTGGATGCACTTCGTGTTCAAATTGGACAATGTCTTTCGAAGGATGAGGTTTTCAGACGAAAACTCATCTATTACAAAGGTATTTCATTTTTAATAACTTATTTTAAGTTCATACTTTTTGTGTGTTCAATATGAACCATTCAAAGGAGCATCATCAATTTACAACCCTTTCTAACTTCATTATATATTTTTCAAGCATTTAATGATTTATTTTGAGCAAAATGACCCTGAATTTGAAAAGCAGTACAAATGAACTCTGAAAAGGTTGTAACATGGCATGACATCATAATTTCACCCACATAGCAACTTCTAAAGTGTTGAGAGAGTTACGGCAAAAACAGGATGCACTTCACGTACAAATTGGACAATCTCTTTCGAAGTATGAGGGTTTCGGACGAAAACTCATCTATTACAAAGGGCTTTCAGTTTTAATAACTTATTTTAAGTTCATACTTTTTGTGTGTTCAATATGAACCATTCAAAGGAACATCATCAATTTTCAACCCTTTCTAACTTCATTTGATATTTTTCATGCATTTGGTGATTTATTTTGAGCTAAATGACCCTGAATTTGAAAAGCAGTACAAATTAACTCTGAAAAGGTTGTAACTTCGCATGACATCATAATTTCACCCACATAGCAACTTCTAAAAATTTGAGAGGGTTACGGCAAAAACTGGATGCACTTCGTGTTCAAATTGGACAATGTCTTTCGAAGGATGAGGGTTTCGCACGAAAACTCATCTACTACAAAGGGCTTTCATTTTAATAACTTATTTTAAGTTCATAATTTTTGTGTGTTCAATATGAACCATTCAAAGGACCATCATCAATTTACATCCCTTTCTAACTTCATTATATATTTTTCATGCATTTAATGATTTATTTTGAGCTAAATGACCCTTAATTTGAAAAGCAGTACAAATGAACTCTAAAAAGGTTGTAACATGGCATGACATCATAATTTCACCCACATAGCAACTTCTAAAGAGTTGACAGGGTTACGGGAAAAACTGGATGCACTTCGTGTACAAATTGGACAATCTCTTTTGAAGTATGAGGGTTTCGGACGAAAACTCGTCTATTACAACGGGATTTCATTTTCAATAAGTTATTTTAACTCCATACTTTTTGTGTGTTCAATATGCACCATTCAAAGGCACGTCATAGATTTTCAACCCTTTCTGACTTTCATTTGATATTTTTCATGCATTTAATGATTTATTTTGTGCTAAATGACCCTGGATTTGAAAAGTACTACAGATGAACTCTGAAATGGTTGTAAGTTGGCATCACATCAAAATTTCACCCACATAGCAACTTATAAAGAGTAGAGATGGTTACGGCAAAAACTGGATGCACTTCGTGTACAAATTGGACAATCTCTTTCGAAGTATGAGGGTTTCGGACGAAAACTCATCTATTACAAAGGGCTTTCAGTTTTAATAACTTATTTTAAGTTCATAGTTTTTGTGTGTTCAATATGAACCATTCAAAGGAACATCATCAATTTTCAACCCTTTCTAACTTCATTTGATATTTTTCATGCATTTAATGATTTATTTTGAGCTAAATGACCCTGAATTTGAAAAGTAGTACAAATTAACTCTGAAAATGTTGTAACTTGGCATGACATCATAATTTCACCCACATAGAAACTTCTAAAAAGTTGAGAGGGTTGCGGCAAAAACTGGATGCACTTCGTGTTCAAATTGGACAATGTCTTCGAAGGATCAGGGTTTCACACGAAAACTCATCTATTACAAAGGGCTTTCATTTTTAATAACTTATTTTAAGTTCATACTTTTTGTGTGTTCAATATGAACCATTCAAAGGAGCATCATCAATTTACATCCCTTTCTAACTTCATTATATATGTTTCATGCATTTACTGATTTATTTTGAGCTAAATGACCCTGAATTTGAAAAGCAGTACAATTGAACTCTGAAAAGGTTGTAACATGGCATGACATCATAATTTCACCCACATAGCAACTTCTAAAGAGTTGAGAGGGTTACGGGAAAAACTCGATGCACTTCGTGTACAAATTGGACAATCTCTTTTGAAGTATGAGGGTTTCGGACGAAAACTCGTCTATTACAAAGGGATTTCATTTTTAATAACTTATTTTAACTCCATACTTTTTGTGTGTTCAATATGCACCATTCAAAGGCACATCATCAATTTTCAACCCTTTCTGACTTCATTTGATATTTTTCATGCATTTAATGATTTATTTTGAGCTAAATGACCCTGAATTTGAAAAGTACTACAAATGAACTCTGAAAAGGTTGTAACATGGCATGACATCATAATTTCACCCACATAGCAACTTCTAAAGAGTTGAGAGGGTTACGGCAAAAACAGGATGCACTTCGTGTACTAATTGGACAATCTCTTTCGAAGTATGAAGGTTTCAGACGAAAACTCATCTATTACAAAGGGATTTCATTTTTAATAACCTATTTTAACTCCATACTTTTTGTGTGTTCAATATGCACCATTCAAAGGAAAAACTGGATGCACTTCGTGTACAAATTGGACAATCTCTTTTGAAGTACGACGGTTTCGGACGAAAACTCGTCTATTACAAAGGGATTTCATTTTTAATAAGTTATTTTAACTCCATACTTTTTGTGTGTTCAATATGCACCCTTCAAAGGCACATCATATATTTTCAACCCTTTCTAACTTCATTTGATATTTTTCATGCATTTAATGATTTATTTTGAGCTAAATGACCCTGAATTTGAAAAGTACTACAACTCAACTCTGAAAAGGTTGTAACTTGGCATGACATCAAAATTTCACCCACATAGCAACTAATAAAGAGTTGAGATGGTTATGGCAAAAACTGGATGCACTTCGTGTACAAATTGGATAATCTCTTTCGAAGTATGAGGGTTTCACACGAAAACTCATCTATTACAAAGGGATTTCATTTTTAATAACCTATTTTAACTCCTTACTTTTTGTGTGTTCAATATGCACCATTCAAAGGCACATCATCAATTTTCAACCCTTTCCGATTTCATTTGATATTTTTCATGAATTTAATGATTTATTTTGGGCTAAATGACCCTGAATTTGAAAAGTAGTACAAATGAACTCTGAAAAGGTTGTAACTTGGCATGACATGAAAATTTCACCCACATAGCAACTTATAAAGAGTTGAGATGGTTACGGCAAAAACTGGTTGCACTTCGTGTTCAAATTGGACAATGTCTTTCGAAGGATGAGGATTTCGGACGAAAACTCGTCTATTACAAACGGATTTCATTTTTAATAAGTTATTTTAACTCCAAACTTTTTGTGTGTTCAATATGCACCATTCAAAGGCACATCATATATTCTCAACCCTTTCTAACTTCATTTGATATTTTTCATGCATTTAATGATTTATTTTGAGCTAAATGACCCTGAATTTGGAAAGTACTACAACTCAACTCTGAAAAGGTTGTAACTTGGCATGACATCAAAATTTCACCCACATAGCAACTAATAAAGAGTTGAGATGGTTACGGCAAAAACTGGATGCACTTCGTGTACAAATTGGATAATCTCTTTCGAAGTATGAGGGTTTCAGACGAAAACTCATCTATTACAAAGGGATTTCATTTTTAATAACTTATTTTAACTCCATACTTTTTGTGTGTTCAATATGCACCATTCAAAGGCACATCATCAATTTTCAACCCTTTCTGACTTCATTTGATATTTTTCATGCATTTAATGATTTATTTTGAGCTAAATGACCCTGAATTTGAAAAGTACTACAAATGAACTCTGAAAAGGTTGTAACATGGCATGACATCATAATTTCACCCACATAGCAACTTCTAAAGAGTTGAGAGGGTTACGGCAAAAACAGGATGCACTTTGTGTTCAAATTGGACAATGTCTTTCGAAGGATGAGGGTTTCGGACGAAAACTCATCTAGTACAAAGGGATTTCATTTTTAATAACTTATTTTAAGTTCATAGTTTTTGTGTGTTCAATATGAACCATTCAAAGGAACATCATCAATTTTCAACCCTTTCTAACTTCATTTGATATTTTTCATGCATTTAATGATTTATTTTGAGCTAAATGACCCTGAATTTGAAAAGTAGTACAAATAAACTCTGAAAATGTTGTAACTTGGCATGACATCATAATTTCACCCACATAGAAACTTCTAAAAAGTTGAGAGGGTTGCGGCAAAAACTGGATGCACTTCGTGTTCAAATTGGACAATGTCTTCGAAGGATGAGGGTTTCACACGAAAACTCATCTATTACAAAGGGCTTTCATTTTTAATAACTTATTTTAAGTTCATACTTTTTGTGTGTTCAATATGAACCATTCAAAGGAGCATTATCAATTTACATCCCTTTCTAACTTCATTATATATTTTTCATGCATTTACTTATTTATTTTGAGCTAAATGACCCTGAATTTGAAAAGCAGTACAATTGAACTCTGAAAAGGTTGTAACATGGCATGACATCATAATTTCACCCACATAGCAAATTCTAAAGAGTTGAGAGGGTTACGGGAAAAACTCGATGCACTTCGTGTACAAATTGGACAATCTCTTTTGAAGTATGAGGGTTTCGGACGAAAACTCGTCTATTACAAAGGGATTTCATTTTTAATAACTTATTTTAACTCCATACTTTTTGTGTGTTCAATATGCACCATTCAAAGGCACATCATCAATTTTCAACCCTTTCTGACTTCATTTGATATTTTTCATGCATTTAATGATTTATTTTGAGCTAAATGACCCTGAATTTGAAAAGTACTACAAATGAACTCTGAAAAGGTTGTAACATGGCATGACAGCACAATTTCACCCACATAGCAACTTCTAAAGAGTTGAGAGGGTTACGGCAAAAACAGGATGCACTTCGTGTACAAATTGGACAATCTCTTTCGAAGTATGAAGGTTTCAGACGAAAACTCATCTATTACAAAGGGATTTCATTTTTAATAACCTATTTTAACTCCATAATTTTTGTGTGTTCAATATGCACCATTCAAAGGAAAAACTGGATGCACTTCGTGTATAAATTGGACAATCTCTTTTGAAGTACGACGGTTTCGGACGAAAACTCGTCTATTACAAAGGGATTTCATTTTTAATAAGTTATTTTAACTCCATACTTTTTGTGTGTTCAATATGCACCCTTCAAAGGCACATCATATATTTTCAACCCTTTCTAACTTCATTTGATATTTTTCATGCATTTAATGATTTATTTTGAGCTAAATGACCCTGAATTTGAAAAGTACTACAGCTCAACTCTGAAAAGGTTGTAACTTGGAATGACATCAAAATTTCACCCACATAGCAACTAATAAAGAGTTGAGATGGTTATGGCAAAAACTGGATGCACTTCGTGTACAAATTGGATAATCTCTTTCGAAGTATGAGGGTTTCAGACGAAAACTCATCTATTACAAAGGGATTTCATTTTTAATAACCTATTTTAACTCCTTACTTTTTGTGTTTTCAATATGCACCATTCAAAGGCACATCATCAATTTTCAACCCTTTCCGATTTCATTTGATATTTTTCATGAATTTAATGATTTATTTTGGGCTAAATGACCCTGAATTTGAAAAGTAGTACAAATGAACTCTGAAAAGGTTGGAACTTGGCATGACATGAAAATTTCACCCACATAGCAACTTATAAAGAGTTGAGATGGTTACGGCAAAAACTGGTTGCACTTCGTGTTCAAATTGGACAATGTCTTTCGAAGGATGAGGATTTCGGACGAAAACTCGTCTATTACAAACGGATTTCATTTTTAATAAGTTATTTTAACACCAAACTTTTTGTGTGTTCAATATGCACCATTCAAAGGCACATCATATATTTTCAACCCTTTCTAACTTCATTTGATATTTTTCATGCATTTAATGATTTATTTTGAGCTAAATGACCCTGAATTTGAAAAGTACTACAGCTCAACTCTGAAAAGGTTGTAACTTGGCATGACATCAAAATTTCACCCACATAGCAACTAATAAAGAGTTGAGATGGTTACGGCAAAAACTGGATGCACTTCGTGTACAAATTGGATAATCTCTTTCGAAGTATGAGGGTTTCAAACGAAAACTCATCTATTACAAAGGGATTTCATTTTTAATAACTTATTTTAACTCCATACTTTTTGTGTGTTCAATATGCACCATTCAAAGGCACATCATCAATTTTCAACCCTTTCTGACTTCATTTGATATTTTTCATACATTTAATGATTTATTTTGAGCTAAATGACCCTGAATTTGAAAAGTACTACAAATGAACTCTGAAAAGGTTGTAACATGGCATGACATCATAATTTCACCCACATAGCAACTTCTAAAGAGTTGAGAGGGTTACGGCAAAAACAGGATGCACTTCGTGTACAAATTGGACAATCTCTTTCGAAGTATGAAGGTTTCAGACGGAAACTCATCTATTACAACGGGATTTCATTTTTAATAACCTATTTTAACTCCATAATTTTTGTGTGTTCAATATGCACCATTCAAAGGCACATCATCAATTTTCAACCCTTTCTGACTTCATTTGATATTTTTCATGCATTTAATGATTTATATTGAGCTAAATGACCCTGAATTTGAAAAGTAGTACAAATGAACTCTGAAAAGGTTGTAACTTGGCATGACATGAAAATTTCACCCATATAGCAACTTATAAAGAGTTGAGATGGTTACGGCAAAAACTGGATGAACTTCGTGTTCAAATTGGACAATGTCTTTCGAAGGATGAGGGTTTCGGACGAAAACTCATCTATTACAAAGGGATTTCATTTTTAATAACTTATTTTAAGTTCATACTTTTTGTGTGTTCAATATGAACCATTCAAAGGAGCATCATCGATTTACAACCCTTTCTAACTTCATTATATATTTTTCATGCATTTAATGATTTATTTTGAGCTAAATGACCCTGAATTTGAAAAGCAGTACAAATGAACTCTGAAAAGCTTGTAACATGGCATGACGTCATAATTTCACCCACATAGCAACTTCTAAAGAGTTGAGAGGGTTACGGGAAAAACAAGTTGTACTTCGTGTACAAAATGGACAATCTCTTTTGAAGTATGAGGGTTTCGGACGAAAACTCGTCTATTACAAAGGGATTTCATTTTTAATAACTTATTTTAACTCCATACTATTTGTGTGTTCAATATGCACCATTCAAAGGCACATCATATATTTTCAACCCTTTCTAACTTCATTTGATATTTTTCATGCATTTAATGATTTATTTTGAGCTAAATGACCCTGAATTTGAAAAGTACTACAGATGAACTCTGAAAAGGTTGTAACTTGGCATGACATCAAAATTTCACCCACATAGCAACTTATAAAGAGTTAAGATGGTTACGGCAAAAACTGGATGCACTTCGTGTACAAATTGGATAATCTCTTTCGAAGTATGAGGGTTTCGGATGAAAACTCATCTATTACAAAGGGATTTCAATTTTAAAAACTTATTTTAACTCCATACATTTTGTGTGTTCAATAAGCACCTTTCAAAGCCACATCATCAATTTTCAACCCTTTCTGACTTCATTTGATATTTTTCATGCACTTAATGATTTATTTTGAGCTAAATGACCCCGAATTTGAAAAGTACTACAGATGAACTCTCAAAAGGTTGTAACTTGGCATGACATCAAAATTTCACCCACATAGCAACTTATAGAGAGTTGATATGGTTACGGCAAAAACTGGATGAACTTCGTGTTCAAATTGGACAATGTCTTTCGAAGGATGAGGGTTTCGGACGAAAACTCATCTATTACAAAGGGATTTCATTTTTAATAACTTATTTTAAGTTCATACTTTTTGTGTGTTCAATATGAACCATTCAAAGGAGCATCATCGATTTACAACCCTTTCTAACTTCATTATATATTTTTCATGCATTTAATGATTTATTTTGAGCTAAATGACCCTGAATTTGAAAAGCAGTACAAATGAACTCTGAAAAGCTTGTAACATGGCATGACGTCATAATTTCACCCACATAGCAACTTCTAAAGAGTTGAGAGGGTTACGGGAAAAACAAGTTGTACTTCGTGTACAAAATGGACAATCTCTTTTGAAGTATGAGGGTTTCGGACGAAAACTCGTCTATTACAAAGGGATTTCATTTTTAATAACCTATTTTAACTCCTTACTTTTTGTGTTTTCAATATGCACCATTCAAAGGCACATCATCAATTTTCAACCCTTTCCGATTTCATTTGATATTTTTCATGAATTTAATGATTTATTTTGGGCTAAATGACCCTGAATTTGAAAAGTAGTACAAATGAACTCTGAAAAGGTTGGAACTTGGCATGACATGAAAATTTCACCCACATAGCAACTTATAAAGAGTTGAGATGGTTACGGCAAAAACTGGTTGCACTTCGTGTTCAAATTGGACAATGTCTTTCGAAGGATGAGGATTTCGGACGAAAACTCGTCTATTACAAACGGATTTCATTTTTAATAAGTTATTTTAACACCAAACTTTTTGTGTGTTCAATATGCACCATTCAAAGGCACATCATATATTTTCAACCCTTTCTAACTTCATTTGATATTTTTCATGCATTTAATGATTTATTTTGAGCTAAATGACCCTGAATTTGAAAAGTACTACAGCTCAACTCTGAAAAGGTTGTAACTTGGCATGACATCAAAATTTCACCCACATAGCAACTAATAAAGAGTTGAGATGGTTACGGCAAAAACTGGATGCACTTCGTGTACAAATTGGATAATCTCTTTCGAAGTATGAGGGTTTCAAACGAAAACTCATCTATTACAAAGGGATTTCATTTTTAATAACTTATTTTAACTCCATACTTTTTGTGTGTTCAATATGCACCATTCAAAGGCACATCATCAATTTTCAACCCTTTCTGACTTCATTTGATATTTTTCATACATTTAATGATTTATTTTGAGCTAAATGACCCTGAATTTGAAAAGTACTACAAATGAACTCTGAAAAGGTTGTAACATGGCATGACATCATAATTTCACCCACATAGCAACTTCTAAAGAGTTGAGAGGGTTACGGCAAAAACAGGATGCACTTCGTGTACAAATTGGACAATCTCTTTCGAAGTATGAAGGTTTGAGACGGAAACTCATCTATTACAACGGGATTTCATTTTTAATAACCTATTTTAACTCCATAATTTTTGTGTGTTCAATATGCACCATTCAAAGGCACATCATCAATTTTCAACCCTTTCTGACTTCATTTGATATTTTTCATGCATTTAATGATTTATATTGAGCTAAATGACCCTGAATTTGAAAAGTAGTACAAATGAACTCTGAAAAGGTTGTAACTTGGCATGACATGAAAATTTCACCCATATAGCAACTTATAAAGAGTTGAGATGGTTACGGCAAAAACTGGATGAACTTCGTGTTCAAATTGGACAATGTCTTTCGAAGGATGAGGGTTTCGGACGAAAACTCATCTATTACAAAGGGATTTCATTTTTAATAACTTATTTTAAGTTCATACTTTTTGTGTGTTCAATATGAACCATTCAAAGGAGCATCATCGATTTACAACCCTTTCTAACTTCATTATATATTTTTCATGCATTTAATGATTTATTTTGAGCTAAATGACCCTGAATTTGAAAAGCAGTACAAATGAACTCTGAAAAGCTTGTAACATGGCATGACGTCATAATTTCACCCACATAGCAACTTCTAAAGAGTTGAGAGGGTTACGGGAAAAACAAGTTGTACTTCGTGTACAAAATGGACAATCTCTTTTGAAGTATGAGGGTTTCGGACGAAAACTCGTCTATTACAAAGGGATTTCATTTTTAATAACTTATTTTAACTCCATACTATTTGTGTGTTCAATATGCACCATTCAAAGGCACATCATAGATTTTCAACCCTTTCTAACTTCATTTGATATTTTTCATGCATTTAATGATTTATTTTGAGCTAAATGACCCTGAATTTGAAAAGTACTACAGATGAACTCTGAAAAGGTTGTAACTTGGCATGACATCAAAATTTCACCCACATAGCAACTTATAAAGAGTTAAGATGGTTACGGCAAAAACTGGATGCACTTCGTGTACAAATTGGATAATCTCTTTCGAAGTATGAGGGTTTCGGATGAAAACTCATCTATTACAAAGGGATTTCAATTTTAAAAACTTATTTTAACTCCATACATTTTGTGTGTTCAATAAGCACCTTTCAAAGCCACATCATCAATTTTCAACCCTTTCTGACTTCATTTGATATTTTTCATGCACTTAATGATTTATTTTGAGCTAAATGACCCCGAATTTGAAAAGTACTACAGATGAACTCTCAAAAGGTTGTAACTTGGCATGACATCAAAATTTCACCCACATAGCAACTTATAGAGAGTTGATATGGTTACGGCAAAAACTGGATGCACTTCGTGTACAAATTTGACAATCTCTTTCGAAGTATGAGGGTTTCGGACGAAAACTCATCAATTACAAAGGGCTTTCAGTTTTAATAACTTATTTTAAGTTCATAACTTTTGTGTGTTCAATATGAACCATTCAAAGGAACATCATCAATTTTCAACCCTTTCTAACTTCATTTGATATTTTTCATGCATTTAATGATTTATTTTGAGCTAAATGACCCTGTATTTGAAAAGCCGTACAAATGAACTCTGAAAAGGTTGTAACTTGGCATGACATGAAAATTTCACCCATATAGCAACTTATAAAGAGTTGAGATGGTTACGGCAAAAACTGGATGAACTTCGTGTTCAAATTGGACAATGTCTTTCGAAGGATGAGGGTTTCGGTCGAAAACTCATCTATTACAAAGGGATTTCATTTTTAATAACTTATTTTAAGTTCATACTTTTTGTGTGTTCAATATGAACCATTCAAAGGAGCATCATCAATTTCCATCCCTTTCTAACTTCATTATATATTTTTCATGCATTTAATGATTTATTTTGAGCTAAATGACCCTGAATTTGAAAAGCAGTACAAATGAACTCTGAAAAGCTTGTAACATGGCATGACATCATAATTTCACCCACATAGCAACTTCTAAAGAGTTGAGAGGGTTACGGGAAAAACAAGTTGTACTTCGTGTACAAAATGGACAATCTCTTTTGAAGTATGAGGGTTTCGGACGAAAACTCGTCTATTACAAAGGGATTTCATTTTTAATAACTTATTTTAACTCCATACTATTTGTGTGTTCAATATGCACCATTCAAAGGCACATCATAGATTTTCAACCCTTTCTAACTTCATTTGATATTTTTCATGCATTTAATGATTTATTTTGAGCTAAATGACCCTGAATTTGAGAAGTACTACAGATGAACTCTGAAAAGGTTGTAACTTGGCATGACATCAAAATTTCACCCACATAGCAACTTATAAAGAGTTAAGATGGTTACGGCAAAAACTGGATGCACTTCGTGTACAAATTGGATAATCTCTTTCGAAGTATGAGGGTTTCGGACGAAAACTCATCTATTACAAAGGGATTTCAATTTTAAAAACTTATTTTAACTCCATACATTTTGTGTGTTCAATAAGCACCTTTCAAAGCCACATCATCAATTTTCAATCCTTTCTGACTTCATTTGATATTTTTCATGCACTTAATGATTTATTTTGAGCTAAATGACCCTGAATTTGAAAAGGACTACAGATGAACTCTAAAAAGGTTGTAACTTGGCATGACATCAAAATTTCACCCACATAGCAACTTATAGAGAGTTGATATGGTTACGGCAAAAACTGGATGCACTTCGTGTACAAATTTGACAATCTCTTTCGAAGTATGAGGGTTTCGGACGAAAACTCATCAATTACAAAGGGCTTTCAGTTTTAATAACTTATTTTAAGTTCATAACTTTTGTGTGTTCAATATGAACCATTCAAAGGAACATCATCAATTTTCAACCCTTTCTAACTTCATTTGTTATTTTTCATGCATTTAATGATTTATTTTGAGCTAAATGACCCTGTATTTGAAAAGCCGTACAAATTAACTCTGAAAAGGTTGTAATTTGGCATGACATCATAATTTCAACCACATAGCAACTTCTAAAAAGTTGAGAGGGTTACGGCAAAAACTGGATGCACTTCATGTACAAATTGGACAATCTCTTTCCAAGTATGAGGGATTCGGACGAAAACTCGTCTAGTACAAAGGGATTTCATACTTTTTGTGTCTGCAATATGCACCATTCAAAGCCACATCATCAATTTTCAACCCTTTTTGACTTCATTTGATATTCTTGATGCATTTAATGATTTATTTTGAGCTAAATGACCCTGAATTTGAAAAGTAGTACAAATGAACTCTGAAAAGGTTGTGACTTGGCATGACATCAAAATTTCACCCACATAGGAACTTATAAAGAGTTGAGATGGTTACGGCAAAAACTGTATGCACTTCGTGTTCAAATTGGGCAATGTCTTTCGAAGGATGAGGATTTCGGACGAAAACTCATCTATTACAAAGGGCTTTAATTTTTAATATCTTATTTTAAGTTCAACTTTTTGTGTGTTCAATATGAACCATTCAAAGGCACATCATAGATTTTCAACCCTTTCTGACTTCATGTGATATTTTTCATGCATTTAATGATTTATTTTGAGCTAAATGACCCTGAATTTGAAAAGCAGTGCAAATGAACTCTGAAAAGGTTGTAACATGGCATGACATTATAATTTCACCCACATAGCAACTTCTAAAGAGTTGAGAGAGTTATGGCAAAAACAGGATGCACTTCGTGTACAAATTGGACAATCTCTTTCGAAGTATGAGGGATTCAGACGAAAACTTATCTATTACAAAGGGATTTCATTTTTAATGACCTATTTTAACTCCATAATTTTTGTGTGTTCAATATGCAGCATTCAAAGGGACGTCATCAATTTTCAACCCTTTCTGACTTCATTTGATATTTTTCGTGCATTTAATTATTTATTTTGAGCTAAATGACCCTGAATTTGAAAAGTAGTACAAATGAACTCTGAAAAGGTTGTAACTTGGCATCACATCAAAATTTCACCCACATAGCAACTTATAAAGAGTTGAGATGGTTATGGCAAAAACTGGATGCACTTCGTGTTCAAATTGGACAATCTCTTTCGAAGGATGAGGGTTTCGGACGAAAACTCATCTATTACAAAGGGATTTCATTTTTAATAACTTATTTTAAGTTCATACTTTTTGTGTGTTCAATATGAACCATTCAAAGGAGCATCATCAATTTTCAACCCTTTCTAACTTCATTTGATATTTTTCATGCATTTAATGATTTATTTTGAGCAAAATGACCCTGAATTTGAAAAGCAGTACAAATGAACTCTGAAAAGGTTGTAACATGGCATGCCATCATAATTTCACCCACATTGAAACTTCTAAAGAGTTGAGAGGGTTATGGCAAAAACAGGATGCACTTCGTGTACAAATTGGACAATCTCTTTCGAAGTATGAGGGTTTCAGACGAAAACTCATCTATTACAAAGGTATTTCATTTTTATTAACCTATTTTAACTCCATACTTTTTGTGTGTTCACTATGCACCATTCAAAGGCACATCATCAATTTTCAACCCTTTTTGACTTCATTTGATATTTTTCATGCATTTAATGATTTATTTTGAGCTAAATGACCCTGAATTTTAAAAGTAGTACAAATGAACTCTAAAAAGGTTGTAACTTGGCATGACATGAAAATTTCACCCATATAGCAACTTATAAAGAGTTGAGATGGTTACGGCAAAAACTGGATGCACTTCGTGTTCAAATTGGACAATGTCTTTCGAAGGATGAGGGTTTCGAATGAAAACTCATCTATTACAAAGGGATTTCATTTTTAATAAATTATTTTAAGTTCATACTTTTTGTGTGTTCAATATGAACCATTCAAAGGAGCATCATCAATTTACAACCCTTTCTAACTTCATTATATATTTTTCATGCATTTAATGATTTATTTTGAGCTAAATGACCCTGAATTTGAAAGCAGTACAAATGAACTCTGAAAAGCTTGTAACATGGCATGACATCATAATTTCACCCACATAGCAACTTCTAAAGAGTTGAGAGCGTTACGGGAAAAATTGGATGCACTTCGTGTACAAAATGGACAATCTCTTTTGAAGTATGAGGGTTTCAGACGAAAACTCGTCTATTACAAAGGGATTTCATTTTTAATAACTTATTTGAACTCCATACTTTTTGTGTGTTCAATATGCACCATTCAAAGGCACATCATATATTTTCAACCCTTTCTGACTTCATTTGATATTTTTCATGCATTTAATGATTTATTTTGAGCTAAATGACCCTGAATTTGAAAAGTACTACAGATGAACTCTGAAAAGGTTGTCACTTGGCATGACATCAAAATTTCAGCCACATAGCAACTTAAAAAGAGTTGAGATGGTTATGGCAAAAACTGGATGCACTTCGTGTACAAATTGGATAATCTCTTTCGAAGTATGAGGGTTTCAGACGAAAACTCATCTATTACAAAGGGATTTCATTTTTAATAACCTATTTTAACTCCTTACTTTTTGTGTTTTCAATATGCACCATTCAAAGGCACATCATCAATTTTCAACCCTTTCCGATTTCATTTGATATTTTTCATGAATTTAATGATTTATTTTGGGCTAAATGACCCTGAATTTGAAAAGTAGTACAAATGAACTCTGAAAAGGTTGGAACTTGGCATGACATGAAAATTTCACCCACATAGCAACTTATAAAGAGTTGAGATGGTTACGGCAAAAACTGGTTGCACTTCGTGTTCAAATTGGACAATGTCTTTCGAAGGATGAGGATTTCGGACGAAAACTCGTCTATTACAAACGGATTTCATTTTTAATAAGTTATTTTAACACCAAACTTTTTGTGTGTTCAATATGCACCATTCAAAGGAACATCATATATTTTCAACCCTTTCTAACTTCATTTGATATTTTTCATGCATTTAATGATTTATTTTGAGCTAAATGACCCTGAATTTGAAAAGTACTACAGCTCAACTCTGAAAAGGTTGTAACTTGGCATGACATCAAAATTTCACCCACATAGCAACTAATAAAGAGTTGAGATGGTTACGGCAAAAACTGGATGCACTTCGTGTACAAATTGGATAATCTCTTTCGAAGTATGAGGGTTTCAAACGAAAACTCATCTATTACAAAGGGATTTCATTTTTAATAACTTATTTTAACTCCATACTTTTTGTGTGTTCAATATGCACCATTCAAAGGCACATCATCAATTTTCAACCCTTTCTGACTTCATTTGATATTTTTCATACATTTAATGATTTATTTTGAGCTAAATGACCCTGAATTTGAAAAGTACTACAAATGAACTCTGAAAAGGTTGTAACATGGCATGACATCATAATTTCACCCACATAGCAACTTCTAAAGAGTTGAGAGGGTTACGGCAAAAACAGGATGCACTTCGTGTACAAATTGGACAATCTCTTTCGAAGTATGAAGGTTTCAGACGGAAACTCATCTATTACAACGGGATTTCATTTTTAATAACCTATTTTAACTCCATAATTTTTGTGTGTTCAATATGCACCATTCAAAGGCACATCATCAATTTTCAACCCTTTCTGACTTCATTTGATATTTTTCATGCATTTAATGATTTATATTGAGCTAAATGACCCTGAATTTGAAAAGTAGTACAAATGAACTCTGAAAAGGTTGTAACTTGGCATGACATGAAAATTTCACCCATATAGCAACTTATAAAGAGTTGAGATGGTTACGGCAAAAACTGGATGAACTTCGTGTTCAAATTGGACAATGTCTTTCGAAGGATGAGGGTTTCGGACGAAAACTCATCTATTACAAAGGGATTTCATTTTTAATAACTTATTTTAAGTTCATACTTTTTGTGTGTTCAATATGAACCATTCAAAGGAGCATCATCTATTTACAACCCTTTCTAACTTCATTATATATTTTTCATGCATTTAATGATTTATTTTGACCTAAATGACCCTGAATATGAAAAGCAGTACAAATGAACTCTGAAAAGCTTGTAACATGGCATGACGTCATAATTTCACCCACATAGCAACTTCTAAAGAGTTGAGAGGGTTACGGGAAAAACAAGTTGTACTTCGTGTACAAAATGGACAATCTCTTTTGAAGTATGAGGGTTTCGGACGAAAACTCGTCTATTACAAAGGGATTTCAATTTTAATAACTTATTTTAACTCCATACTATTTGTGTGTTCAATATGCACCATTCAAAGGCACATCATAGATTTTCAACCCTTTCTAACTTCATTTGATATTTTTGATGCATTTAATGATTTATTTTGAGCTAAATGACCCTGAATTTGAAAAGTACTACAGATGAACTCTGAAAAGGTTGTAACTTTTTCATGACATCAAAATTTCACCCACATAGCAACTTATAAAGAGTTAAGATGGTTACGGCAAAAACTGGATGCACTTCGTGTACAAATTGGATAATCTCTTTCGAAGTATGAGGGTTTCGGATGAAAACTCATCTATTACAAAGGGATTTCAATTTTAAAAACTTATTTTAACTCCATACATTTTGTGTGTTCAATAAGCACCTTTCAAAGCCACATCATCAATTTTCAACCCTTTCTGACTTCATTTGATATTTTTCATGCACTTAATGATTTATTTTGAGCTAAATGACCCCGAATTTGAAAAGTACTACAGATGAACTCTCAAAAGGTTGTAACTTGGCATGACATCAAAATTTCACCCACATAGCAACTTATAGAGAGTTGATATGGTTACGGCAAAAACTGGATGCACTTCGTGTACAAATTTGACAATCTCTTTCGAAGTATGAGGGTTTCGGACGAAAACTCATCAATTACAAAGGGCTTTCAGTTTTAATAACTTATTTTAAGTTCATAACTTTTGTGTGTTCAATATGAACCATTCAAAGGAACATCATCAATTTTCAACCCTTTCTAACTTCATTTGATATTTTTCATGCATTTAATGATTTATTTTGAGCTAAATGACCCTGTATTTGAAAAGCCGTACAAATGAACTCTGAAAAGGTTGTAACTTGGCATGACATGAAAATTTCACCCATATAGCAACTTATAAAGAGTTGAGATGGTTATGGCAAAAACTGGATGAACTTCGTGTTCAAATTGGACAATGTCTTTCGAACGATGAGGGTTTCGGTCGAAAACTCATCTATTACAAAGGGATTTCATTTTTAATAACTTATTTTAAGTTCATACTTTTTGTGTGTTCAATATGAACCATTCAAAGGAGCATCATCAATTTACATCCCTTTCTAACTTCATTATATATTTTTCATGCATTTAATGATTTATTTTGAGCTAAATGACCCTGAATTTGAAAAGGAGTACAAATGAACTCTGAAAAGCTTGTAACATGGCATGACATCATAATTTCACCCACATAGCAACTTCTAAAGAGTTGAGAGGGTTACGGGAAAAACAAGTTGTACTTCGTGTACAAAATGGACAATCTCTTTTGAAGTATGATGGTTTCGGACGAAAACTCGTCTATTACAAAGGGATTTCATTTTTAATAACTTATTTTAACTCCATACTATTTGTGTGTTCAATATGCACCATTCAAAGGCACATCATAGATTTTCAACCCTTTCTAACTTCATTTGATATTTTTCATGCATTTAATGATTTATTTTGAGCTAAATGACCCTGAATTTGAGAAGTACTACAGATGAACTCTGAAAAGGTTGTAACTTGGCATGACATCAAAATTTCACCCACATAGCAACTTATAAAGAGTTAAGATGGTTACGGCAAAAACTGGATGCACTTCGTGTACAAATTGGATAATCTCTTTCGAAGTATGAGGGTTTCGGACGAAAACTCATCTATTACAAAGGGATTTCAATTTTAAAAACTTATTTTAACTCCATACATTTTGTGTGTTCAATAAGCACCTTTCAAAGCCACATCATCAATTTTCAACCCTTTCTGACTTCATTTGATATTTTTCATGCACTTAATGATTTATTTTGAGCTAAATGACCCTGAATTTGAAAAGTACTACAGATGAACTCTAAAAAGGTTGTAACTTGGCATGACATCAAAATTTCACCCACATAGCAACTTATAGAGAGTTGATATGGTTACGGCAAAAACTGGATGCACTTCGTGTACAAATTTGACAATCTCTTTCGAAGTATGAGGGTTTCGGACGAAAACTCATCAATTACAAAGGGCTTTCAGTTTTAATAACTTATTTTAAGTTCATAACTTTTGTGTGTTCAATATGAACCATTCAAAGGAACATCATCAATTTTCAACCCTTTCTAACTTCATTTGTTATTTTTCATGCATTTAATGATTTATTTTGAGCTAAATGACCCTGTATTTGAAAAGCCGTACAAATTAACTCTGAAAAGGTTGTAATTTGGCATGACATCATAATTTCAACCACATAGCAACTTCTAAAAAGTTGAGAGGGTTACGGCAAAAACTGGATGCACTTCATGTACAAATTGGACAATCTCTTTCCAAGTATGAGGGATTCGGACGAAAACTCGTCTAGTACAAAGGGATTTCATACTTTTTGTGTCTGCAATATGCACCATTCAAAGCCACATCATCAATTTTCAACCCTTTTTGACTTCATTTGATATTCTTCACGCATTTAATGATTTATTTTGAGCTAAATGACCCTGAATTTGAAAAGTAGTACAAATGAACTCTGAAAAGGTTGTGACTTGGCATGACATCAAAATTTCACCCACATAGGAACTTATAAAGAGTTGAGATGGTTACGGCAAAAACTGTATGCACTTCGTGTTCAAATTGGGCAATGTCTTTCGAAGGATGAGGATTTCGGACGAAAACTCATCTATTACAAAGGGCTTTAATTTTTAATATCTTATTTTAAGTTCAACTTTTTGTGTGTTCAATATGAACCATTCAAAGGCACATCATAGATTTTCAACCCTTTCTGACTTCATGTGATATTTTTCATGCATTTAATGATTTATTTTGAGCTAAATGACCCTGAATTTGAAATGCAGTGCAAATGAACTCTGAAAAGGTTGTAACATGGCATGACATTATAATTTCACCCACATAGCAACTTCTAAAGAGTTGACAGAGTTATGGCAAAAACAGGATGCACTTCGTGTACAAATTGGACAATCTCTTTCGAAGTATGAGGGATTCAGACGAAAACTTATCTATTACAAAGGGATTTCATTTTTAATGACCTATTTTAACTCCATAATTTTTGTGTGTTCAATATGCAGCATTCAAAGGGACGTCATCAATTTTCAACCCTTTCTGACTTCATTTGATATTTTTCGTGCATTTAATTATTTATTTTGAGCTAAATGACCCTGAATTTGAAAAGTAGTACAAATGAACTCTGAAAAGGTTGTAACTTGGCATCACATCAAAATTTCACCCACATAGCAACTTATAAAGAGTTGAGATGGTTACGGCAAAAACTGGATGCACTTCGTGTTCAAATTGGACAATCTCTTTCGAAGGATGAGGGTTTCGGACGAAAACTCATCTATTACAAAGGGATTTCATTTTTAATAACTTATTTTAAGTTCATACTTTTTGTGTGTTCAATATGAACCATTCAAAGGAGCATCATCAATTTTCAACCCTTTCTAACTTCATTTGATATTTTTCATGCATTTAATGATTTATTTTGAGCAAAATGACCCTGAATTTGAAAAGCAGTACAAATGAACTCTGAAAAGGTTGTAACATGGCATGCCATCATAATTTCACCCACATTGAAACTTCTAAAGAGTTGAGAGGGTTATGGCAAAAACAGGATGCACTTCGTGTACAAATTGGACAATCTCTTTCGAAGTATGAGGGTTTCAGACGAAAACTCATCTATTACAAAGGTATTTCATTTTTATTAACCTATTTTAACTCCATACTTTTTGTGTGTTCACTATGCACCATTCAAAGGCACATCATCAATTTTCAACCCTTTTTGACTTCATTTGATATTTTTCATGCATTTAATGATTTATTTTGAGCTAAATGACCCTGAATTTTAAAAGTAGTACAAATGAACTCTAAAAAGGTTGTAACTTGGCATGACATGAAAATTTCACCCATATAGCAACTTATAAAGAGTTGAGATGGTTACGGCAAAAACTGGATGCACTTCGTGTTCAAATTGGACAATGTCTTTCGAAGGATGAGGGTTTCGAATGAAAACTCATCTATTACAAAGGGATTTCATTTTTAATAAATTATTTTAAGTTCATACTTTTTGTGTGTTCAATATGAACCATTCAAAGGAGCATCATCAATTTACAACCCTTTCTAACTTCATTATATATTTTTCATGCATTTAATGATTTATTTTGAGCTAAATGACCCTGAATTTGAAAGCAGTACAAATGAACTCTGAAAAGCTTGTAACATGGCATGACATCATAATTTCACCCACATAGCAACTTCTAAAGAGTTGAGAGCGTTACGGGAAAAATTGGATGCACTTCGTGTACAAAATGGACAATCTCTTTTGAAGTATGAGGGTTTCAGACGAAAACTCGTCTATTACAAAGGGATTTCATTTTTAATAACTTATTTGAACTCCATACTTTTTGTGTGTTCAATATGCACCATTCAAAGGCACATCATATATTTTCAACCCTTTCTGACTTCATTTGATATTTTTCATGCATTTAATGATTTATTTTGAGCTAAATGACCCTGAATTTGAAAAGTACTACAGATGAACTCTGAAAAGGTTGTCACTTGGCATGACATCAAAATTTCAGCCACATAGCAACTTAAAAAGAGTTGAGATGGTTACGGGAAAAGATGGATGCACTTCGTGTACAAATTGGACAATCTCTTTCGAAGTATGAGGGTTTCGGACGAAAACTCATCTATTACAAAGGGCTTTTAGTTACAATAACTTATTTTAAGTTCATGCTTTTTGTGTGTTCAATATGAACCATTCAAAGGCACATCATCAATTTTCAACCCTTTCTGACTTCATTTGATATTTTTCATGCATTTAATGATTTATTTTGAGCTAAATGACCCTGAATTTGAAAAGTAGTACAAATTAAGTCTGAAAAGGTTGTAACTTGGCATGACATCATAATTTCACCCACATAGCAACTTCTAAAAAGTCGAGAGGGTTACGGCCAAAACTGGATGCACTTCGTGTTCAAATTGGACAATCTCTTTTGAAGTATGAGGGTTTCGGACGAAAACTCGTCTATTAAAAAGGGATTTCATTTTTAATAACTTATTTTAACTCCATACTTTTTGTGTGTTCAATATGCACCATTCAAAGGAGCATCATCAATTTACAACCCTTTCTAACTTCATTATATATTTTTCATGCATTTAATGATTTATTTTGAGCTAAATGACCCTGAATTTGAAAAGTTGTACAAATGAACTCTGAAAAGGTTGTAACATGGCATGACATCATAATTTCACCCACATAGGAACTTCTAAAGAGTTGAGAGGGTTACGGGAAAAACTGGATGCACATCGTGTACAAATTGGACAATCACTTTTGAAGTATGAGGGTTTCAGACGAAAACTCGTCTATTACAAAGGGATTTCATTTTTAATAACTTATTTTAACTCCATACTTTTTGTGTGTTCAATATGCACCATTCAAAGGCACATCATAGATTTTCAACCCTTTCTGACTTCATTTGATATTTTTCATGCATTTAATGATTTATTTTAAGCTAAATGACCCTGAATTTGAAAAGTACTACAGATGAACTCTGAAAAGGTTGTAACTTGGCATGACATCAAAATTTCACCCACATAGCAACTTATAAAGAGTTAAGATGGTTACGGCAAAAACTGGATGCACTTCGTGTACAAATTGGATAATCTCTTTCGAAGTATGAGGGTTTCGGACGAAAACTCATCTATTACAAAGGGATTTCAATTTTAAAAACTTATTTTAACTCCATACATTTTGTGTGTTCAATAAGCACCTTTCAAAGCCACATCATCAATTTTCAACCCTTTCTGACTTCATTTGATATTTTTCATGCATTTAATGATTTATTTTGAGCTAAATGACCCTGAATTTGAAAAGTACTACCGATGAACTCTAAAAAGGTTGTAACTTGGCATGACATCAAAATTTCACCCACATAGCAACTTATAGAGAGTTGAGATGGTTACGGCAAAAACTGGATGCACTTCGTGTACAAATTGGACAATCTCTTTCGAAGTATGAGGGTTTCGGACGAAAACTCATCAATTACAAAGGGCTTTCAGTTTTAATAACTTATTTTAAGTTCATACCTTTTGTGTGTTCACTATGAACCATTCAAAGGAACATCATCAATTTTCAACCCTTTCTAACTTAATTTGATATTTTTCATGCATTTAATGATTTATTTTGAGCTAAATGACCCTGTATTTGAAAAGCCGTACAAACTAACTCTGAAAAGGTTGTAATTTGGCATGACATCATAATTTCAACCACATAGCAACTTCTAAAAAGTTGAGAGGGTTACGGCAAAAACTGGATGCACTTCATGTACAAATTGGACAATCTCTTTCGAAGTATGAGGGTTTCGGACGAAAACTCGTCTAGTACAAAGGGATTTCATACTTTTTGTGTCTGCAATATGCACCATTCAAAGCCACATCATCAATTTTCAACCCTTTTTAACTTCATTTGATATTTTTCATGCATCTAATGATTTATTTTGAGCTAAATGACCCTGAATTTGAAAAGTAGTACAAATGAACTCTGAAAAGGTTGTGACTTGGCATGACATCAAAATTTCACCCACATAGGTACTTATAAAGAGTTGAGATGGTTACGGCAAAAACTGGATGCACTTCGTGTTCAAATTGGGCAATGTCTTTCGAAGGATGAGGATTTCGGACGAAAACTCATCTATTACAAAGGGCTTTCATTTTTAATATCTTATTTTAAGTTCAAATTTTTGTGTGTTCAATATGAACCATTCAAAGGCACATCATAGATTTTCAACCATTTCTGACTTCATTTGATATTTTTCATGCAGTTAATGATTTATTTTGAGCTAAATGACCCTGAATTTGAAAAGCAGTGCAAATGAACTCTGAAAAGGTTGTAACATGGCATGACATTATAATTTCACCCACATAGCAACTTCTAAAGAGTTGAGAGAGTTACGGCAAAAATAGGATGCACTTCATGTACAAATTGGACAATCTCTTTCGAAGTATGAGGGTTTCAGACGAAAACTTATCTATTACAAAGGGATTTCATTTTTAATGACCTATTTTAACTCCATAATTTTTGTGTGTTCAATATGCAGCATTCAAAGGCACGTCATCAATTTTGAACCCTTTCTGACTTCATTTGATATTTTTCGTGCATTTAATTATTTATTTTGAGCTAAATGACCCTGAATTTGAAAAGTAGTACAAATGAACTCTGAAAAGGATGTAACTTGGCATCACATCAAAATTTCACCCACATAGCAACTTATAAAGAGTTGAGATGGTTACGGCAAAAACTGGATGCACTACGTGTACAAATTGGACAATCTCTTTCGAAGTATGAGGGTTTCAGACGAAAACTTATCTATTACAAAGGGATTTCATTTTTAATGACCTATTTTAACTCCATAATTTTTGTGTGTTCAATATGCAGCATTCAAAGGCACGTCATTAATTTTCAACCCTTTCTGACTTCATTTGATATGTTTCGTGCATTTAATTATTTATTTTGAGCTAAATGACCCTGAATTTGAAAAGTAGTACAAATGAACTCTGAAAAGGTTGTAACTTGGCATCACATCAAAATTTCACCCACATAGCAACTTATAAAGAGTTGAGATGGTTACGGCAAAAACTGGATGCACTTCGTGTTCAAATTGGACAATCTCTTTCGAAGGATGAGGGTTTCGGACGAAAACTCATCTATTACAAAGGGATTTCATTTTTAATAACTTATTTTAAGTTCATACTTTTTGTGTGTTCAATATGAACCATTCAAAGGAGCATCATCAATTTTCAACCCTTTCTGACTTCATTTGATATTTTTCATGCATTTAATGATTTATTTGGAGCAAAATGACCCTCAATTTGAAAAGCAGTACAAATGAACTCTGAAAAGGTTGTAACATGGCATGCCATCATAATTTCACCCACATAGAAACTTCTAAAGAGTTGAGAGGGTTACGGCAAAAACAGGATGCACTTCGTGTACAAATTGGACAATCTCTTTCGAAGTATGAGGGTTTCAGACGAAAACTCATCTATTACAAAGGTATTTCATTTTTAATAACCTATTTTAACTCCATACTTTTTGTGTGTTCAATATGCACCATTCAAAGGCACATCATCAATTTTCAACCCTTTCTGACTTCATTTGATATTTTTCATGCATTTAATGATTTATTTTGAGCTAAATGACCCTGAATTTTAAAAGTAGTACCAATGAACTCTGAAAAGGTTGTAACTTGGCATGACATGAAAATTTCACCCATATAGAAACTTATAAAGAGTTGAGATGGTTACGGCAAAAACTGGATGCACTTCGTGTTCAAATTGGACAATGTCTTTCGAAGGATGATGGTTTCGGACGAAAACTCATCTATTACAAAGGGATTTCATTTTTAATAACTTATTTTAAGTTCATACTTTTTGTGTGTTCAATATGAACCATTCAAAGGAGCATCATCAATTTACAACCCTTTCTAACTTCATTATATATTTTTCATGCATTTAATGATTTATTTTGAGCTAAATGACCCTGAATTTCAAAGCAGTACAAATGAACTCTGAAAAGCTTGAACATGGCATGACATCATAATTTCACCCACATAGCAACTTCTAAATAGTTGAGAGCGTTACGGGAAAAACTTGATGCACTTCGTGTACAAAATGTACAATCTCTTTTGAAGTATGAGGGTTTCAGACGAAAACTCGTCTATTACAAAGGGATTTCATTTTTAATAATTTATTTTAACTCCATACTTTTTGTGTGTTCAATATGCACCATTCAAAGGCACATCATATATTTTCAACCCTTTCTCACATCATTTGATATTTTTCATGTATTTAATGATTTATTTTGAGCTAAATGACCCTGAATTTGAAAAGTAGTACAGATGAACTCTGAAAAGGTTGTCACTTGGCATGACATCAAAATTTCAGCCACATAGCAACTTATAAAGAGTTGAGATGGTTACGGGAAAAACTGGATGCACTTCGTGTACAAATTGGACAATCTCTTTCGAAGTATGAGGGTTTCGGACGAAAACTCATCTATTACAAAGGGATTTCATTTTTAATAACTTATTTTAAGTTCATACTTTTCGTGTGTTCAATATGAACCATTCAAAGGAGCATCATCAATTTACAACCCTTTCTAACTTCATTATATATTTTGCATGCATTTAATGATTTATTTTGAGCTAAATGACCCTGAATTTGAAAAGCTGTACAAATGAACTCTGAAAAGGTTGTAACATGGCATGACATCATAATTTCACCCACATAGGAACTTCTAAAGAGTTGAGAGGGTTACGGGAAAAACTGGATGCACTTCGTGTACAAATTGGACAATCTCTTTTGAAGTATGAGGGTTTCGGACGAAAACTCGTCTATTAAAAAGGGATTTCATTTTTAATAACTTATTTTAACTCCATACTTTTTGTGTGTTCAATATGCACCATTCAAAGGCACATCATAGATTTTCAACCCTTTCTGACTTCATTTGATATTTTTCATGCATTTAATGATTTATTTTGAGCTAAATGACCCTGAGTTTGAAAAGTAGTACAAATGAACTCTGAAAAGGTTGTAACTTGGCATGACATCAAAATTTCGCCCACATAGCAACTTATAAAGAGTTGAGATGGTTACGACAAAAACTGGATGCACTTCGTGTACAAATTGGACAATCTCTTCCGAAGTATGAGGGTTTCGGTCGAAAACTCATCTATTACAAAGGGCTTTCATTTTTAATAACATATTTTAAGTTCAAACTTTTTGTGTGTTCAATATGAACCATTCTAAGGAACATCACCAATTTTCAACCCTTTCTAACTTCATTTGATATTCTTCATGCATTTAATGATTTATTTTGAGCTAAATGACCCTGAATTTGAAAAGCAGTACAAATTAACTCTGAAAAGGTTGTAACTTGGCATGACATCAAAATTTCACCCACATAGCAACTTATAAAGAGTTGAGATGGTTACGACAAAAACTGGATGCACTTCGTGTACAAATTGGACAATCTCTTTCGAAGTATGAGGGTTTCGGTCGAAAACTCATCTATTACAAAGGGCTTTCATTTTTAATAACATATTTTAAGTTCAAAATTTTTGTGTGTTCAATATGAACCATTCTAAGGAACATCACCAATTTTCAACCCTTTCTAACTTCATTTGATATTCTTCATGCATTTAATGATTTATTTTGAGCTAAATGACCCTGAATTTGAAAAGCAGGACAAATTAACTCTGAAAAGGTTGTAAGTTGGCAAGACATCATAATTTCACCCACATAGCAACTTCTAAAAAGTTGAGACGGTTACGGCAAAAACTGGATGCACTTCATGTACAAATTGGACAATCTATTTCGAAGTATGAGGGTTTCGAATGAAAACTCGTCTATTACAAAGGGATTTCATTTTTAATAAGTTATTTTCAGTCCATACTTTTTGTGTGTTTAATATGCACCATTCAAAGGCACATCATCAATTTTCAACCCTTTCTCACTTCATTTGATATTTTTCATGCATTTAATGATTTATTTTGAGCTAAATGACCCTGAATTTGAAAAGTAGTAGAAATGAACTCTGAAAAGGTTGTGACTTGGCATGACATCAAAATTTCTCCCACATAGCAACTTATAAAGAGTTGATATGATTACGGCAAAAACTGGATGCACTTCGTGTTCAAATTGGACAATGTCTTTGGAAGGATGAGGGTTTCGCACGAAAACTCATCTATTACAAAGGGCTTTCATTTTTAATAACTTATTTTAAGTTCATACTTTTTGTGTGTTGAATATGAACCATTCAAAGGAACATCATCAATTTTCAACCCTTTCTCACTTTATTTGATATTTTTCATGCATTTAATCATTTATTTGGAGCTAAATGACCCTGTATTTGAAAAGCCGTACAAATTAACTCTGAAAAGGTTGTAACTTGGCATGACATCATAATTTCAACCACATAGCAACTTCTAAAAAGTTGAGAGGGTTACGGCAAAAACTAGATGCACTTCATGTACAAATTGGACAATCTCTTTCGAAGTATGAGGGTTTCGGACGAAAACTCGTCTAGTACAAAGGGATTTCATTTTTAATAAGTTATTTTAACTCCATACTTTTTGTGTCTGCAATATGCACCATTCAAAGCCACATCATCAATTTTCAACCCTTTTTGACTTCATTTTATATTTTTCACGCATTTAATGCTTTATTTTGAGGTAAATGACACTAAATTTGAAAAGTAGTACAAATGAACTCTGAAAAGGTTGTGACTTGGCATGACATCAAAATTTCACCCACATAGCAACTTATAAAGAGTTGAGATGGGTACGGCAAAAACTGGATGCACTTCGTGTTTAAATTGGACAATGTCTTTCGAAGGATGAGGGTTTCGGAGGAAAACTCATCTATTACAAAGGGCTTTCATTTTTAGTATTTTTTTTTAAGTTCATACTTTTTGTGTGTTCAATATGAACCATTCAAAGGCACATCATAGATTTTCAACCCTTTCTGACTTCATTTGATATTTTTCATGCATTTAATGATTTATTTTGAGCTAAATGACCCTGAATTTGAAAAGCAGTGCAAATGAACTCTGAAAAGGTTGTAACATGGCATGACATTATAATTTCACCCACATAGCAACTTCTAAAGAGTTGAGAGAGTTACGACAAAAACAGGATGCACTTCGTGTACAACTTGGACAATCTCTTTCGAACTATGAGGGTTTCAGACGAAACTTACCTATTACAAAGGGATTTCATTTTTAATAACCTATTTTAACTCCATAATTTTTTTGTGTTCAATATGCAGCATTCAAAGGCACGTCATCAATTTTCAACCCTTTCTGACTTCATTTGATATTTTTCATGCATTTAATTATTTATTTTGAGCTAAATGACCCTGAATTTGAAAAGCAGTACAAATGAACTCTGAAAAGGTTGTAACTTGGCATGACATGAAAATTTCACCCACATAGCAACTTCTAAAGAGTTGAGATGGTTACGGTAAAAACTGGATGCACTTCGTGTACAAATTGGACAATCTCTTTTGAAGTATGAGGGTTTCGGACGAAAACTCGTCTATTACAAAGGGATTTCATTTTTAATAAGTTATTTTAACTCCATACTTTTTGTGTGTTCAATATGCACCATTCAAAGGCACATCATAGATTTTTCAAGCCTTTCTGACTTCATTTGATATTTTTCATGCATTTAATGATTTATTTCGAGGTAAATGACCCTGAATTTGAAAAGCACTACAAATGAACTCTGAAACGGTTGTAACTTGGCATGACATCAAACTTTCACCCACATAGCAACTTATAAATAGTTGAGATGGTTACGGCAAAAACTGGATGCACTTCGTGTACAAATTGGGTAATCTCTGTCGAAGTATGAGGGTTTCGGATGAAAACTCATCTATTACAAAGGGCTTTCAGTTTTAATAACTTATTTTCAGTTCATACTTTTTGTGTGTTCAATATGAACCATTCAAAGGAACATCATCAATTTTCAACCCTTTCTAACTTCATTTGATATTTTTCATGCATTTAATGATTTATTTTGAGCTAAATGACCCTGAATTTGAAAAGCAGTACAAATTAACTCTGAAAAGGTTGTAAGTTGGCATGACATCATTATTTCACCCACATAGCAACTTCTAAAAAGTTGAGAGGGTTACGGCAAAAACTGGATGCACTTCATGTACAAATTGGACAATCTCTTTCGAAGTATGAGGGTTTCGGACGAAAACTCGTCTATTACAAAGGGATTTCATTTTTAATAACTTATTTTAACTCCATACTTTTTGTGTGTTCAATATGCACCATTCAAAGGCACATCATCAATTTTCAACCCTTTCTGACTTCATTTGATATTTTTCATGCATTTAATGATTTATTTTGAGCTAAATGACCCTGAATTTGAAAAGTAGTACAAATGAACTCTGAAAAGGTTGTAACTTGGCATGACATCAAAATTTCACCCACATAGTAACTTCTAAAGAGTTGAGAGGGTTACGGGAAAAACTGGATGCACTTCGTGTACAAATTGGACAATCTCTTTTGAAGTATGAGGGTTTCAGACGAAAACTCGTCTATTACAAAGGGCTTTCATTTTTAATGACTTATTTTAGGTTCAAACTTTTTGTGTGCTCAATATGAACCATTCAAAGGAACTTCATCAATTTTCAACCCTTTCTAACTTCATTTGATATTCTTCATGCATTTAATGATTTATTTTGATCTAAATGACCCTGAATTTGAAAAGCAGTACAAATTAACTCTGAAAAGGTTGTAACTTGGCATGACATCATAATTTCACCCACATAGCAACTTATAAAGAGTTGAGAGTGTTACGGGAAAAACTAGACGCACTTCATGTACAAATTGGACAATCTCTTTCGAACTATGATGGTTTCGGACGAAAACTCATCTATTAGAAAGGTATTTCATTTTTAATAACTTATTTTAACTCCATACTTTTTCTGTTTTAAATATGCACCATTCAAAGGGACATCATCAATTTCCAACCCTTTCTGACTTCATTTCATATTTTTCATGCATTTAATGATTTATTTTGAGCTAAATGACCCTGAATTTGAAAAGCAGTACAAATGAACTCTGAAAAGGTTGTAACATGGCATGACATCATAATTTCACCCACATAGTAACTTCTAAAGAGTTGAGAGGGTTACGGGAAAAACTGGATGCAGTTCGTGTACAAATTGGACAATCTCTTTTGAAGTATGAGGGTTTCAGACGAAAACTCGTCTATTACAAAGGGATTTCATTTTTAATAAGTTATTTTAACTCCATACTTTTTGTGTGATCAATATGCACCATTCAAAGGCACATCATAGATTTTTCAACCCTTTCTGACTTCATTTGATATTTTTCATGCATTTAATGATTTATTTTGAGGTAAATGAACCTGAATTCAAAAGTACTACAAATGAACTCTGAAACGGTTGTAACTTGGCATGACATCAAAATTTCACCCACATAGCAACTTATAAAGAGTTGAGATGGTTACGGCAAAAACTGGATGCACTTCGTGTACAAACTGGGTAATCTCTTTCGAAGTATGAGGGTTTCGGATGAAAACTCATCTATTACAAAGGGCTTTCAGTTTTAGTAACTTATTTTCTGTTCATACTTTATGTGTGTTCAATATGAACCATTCAAAGGAACTTCATCAATTTTCAACCCTTTCTAACTTCATTTGATATTCTTCATGCATTTAATGATTTATTTTGAGCTAAATGACCCTGAATTTGAAAAGCAGTACAAATTAACTCTGCAAAGGTTGTAACTTGGCATGACATCATAATTTCACCCACATAGCAACTTATAAAGAGTTGAGAGGGTTACGGGTAAAACTGGACGCACTTCATGTACAAATTGGACAATCTCTTTCGAACTATGATGGTTTCGGACGAAAACTCATCTATTACAAAGGCATTTCATTTTTAATAACTTATTTTAACTCCATACTTTTTGTGTTTTAAATATGCACCATTCAAAGAGACATCATCAATTTCCAACCCTTTCTGACTTCATTTGATATTTTTCATGCATTTAATGATTTATTTTGAGCTAAATGACCTTGAATTTGAAAAGCAGTACAAATGAACTCTGAAAAGGTTGTAACATGGCATGACATCATAATTTCACCCACATAGTAACTTCTAAAGAGTTGAGAGGGTTACGGGAAAAACTGGATGCACTTCGTGTACAAATTGGACAATCTCTTTTGAAGTATGAGGGTTTCAGACGAAAACTCGTCTATTACAAAGGGATTTCATTTTTAATAAGTTATTTTAACTCCATACTTTTTGTGTGATCAATATGCACCATTCAAAGGCACATCATAGATTTTTCAACCCTTTCTGACTTCATTTGATATTTTTCATGTATTTAATGATTTATTTTGAGGTAAATGACCCTGAATTTGAAAAGTACTACAGATGAACTCTGAAACGGTTGTAACTTGGCATGACATCAAAATTTCACCCACATAGCAACTTATAAAGAGTTGAGATGGTTACGGCAAAAACTGGATGCACTTCGTGTACAAACTGGGTAATCTTTTTCGAAGTATGAGGGTTTCAGATGAAAACTCATCTGTTACAAAGGGCTTTCAGTTTTAGTAATTTATTTTCAGTTCATAATTTTTGTGTGTTCAATATGAACCATTCAAAGGAACTTCATCGATTTTCAACCCTTTCTAACTTCATTTGATATTTTTCATGCATTTAATGATTTATTTTGAGCTAAATGACCCTGAATTTGAAAAGCAGTACAAATTAACTCTGAAAAGGTTGTAAGTTGGCATGACATCATTATTTCACCCACACAACTTCTTAAAAGTTGGGAGGGTTACGGCAAAAGCTGGATGCACTTCATGTACAAATTGGACAATCTCTTTCGAAGTATGAGGGTTTCGGAGAAAACTCGTCTATTACAAAGGGATTTCATTTTTAATAAGTTATTTTAACTCCATACTTTTTGTGTGTTCAATATGCACCATTCAAAGGCACATCATCAATTTTCAACCCTTTCTGACTTCATTTGATATTTTTCATGCATTTAATGATTTATTTTGAGCTAAATGACCCTGAATTTGAAAAGTAGTACAAATGAACTCTGAAAAGGTTGTAACTTGGCATGACATCAAAATTTCACCCACATAGCAACATATAAAGAGTTGAGATGGTTACGACAAAAACTGGATGCACTTCGTGTACAAATTGGACAATCTCTTTCGAAGTATGAGGGTTCCGGACGAAAACTCATCTATTACAAAGGGCTTTCATTTTTAATGACTTATTTTAGGTTCAAACTTTTTGTGTGTTCAATATGAACCATTCAAAGGAACTTCATCAATTTTCAACCCTTTCTAACTTCATTTGATATTCTTCATGCATTTAATGATTTATTTTGATCTAAATGACCCTGAATTTGAAAAGCAGTACAAATTAACTCTGAAAAGGTTGTAACTTGGCATGACATCATAATTTCACCCAAATAGCAACTTATAAAGAGTTGAGAGGGTTACAGGTACAACTGGACGCACTTCATGTACAAATTGGACAATCTCTTTCGAACTATGATGGTTTCGGACGAAAACTCATCTATTACAAAGGCATTTCATTTTTAATAACTTATTTTAACTCCATACTTTTTGTGTTTTAAATATGCACCATTCAAAGAACCATCATCAATTTCCAACCCTTTCTGACTTCATTTGATATTTTTCATGCATTTAATGATTTATTTTGAGCTAAATGACCTTGAATTTGAAAAGCAGTACAAATGAACTCTGAAAAGGTTGTAACATGGCATGACATCATAATTTCACCCACATAGTAACTTCTAAAGAGTTGAGAGGGTTACGGGAAAAACTGGATGCACTTCGTGTACAAATTGGACAATCTCTTTTGAAGTATGAGGGTTTCAGACGAAAACTCGTCTATTACAAAGGGATTTCATTTTTAATAAGTTATTTTAACTCCATACTTTTTGTGTGATCAATATGCACCATTCAAAGGCACATCATAGATTTTTCAACCCTTTCTGACTTCATTTGATATTTTTCATGTATTTAATGATTTATTTTGAGGTAAATGACCCTGAATTTGAAAAGTACTACAGATGAACTCTGAAACGGTTGTAACTTGGCATGACATCAAAATTTCACAAACATAGCAACTTATAAAGAGTTGAGATGGTTACGGCAAAAACTGGATGCACTTCGTGTACAAACTGGGTAATCTTTTTCGAAGTATGAGGGTTTCAGATGAAAACTCATCTGTTACAAAGGGCTTTCAGTTTTAGTAATTTATTTTCAGTTCATAATTTTTGTGTGTTCAATATGAACCATTCAAAGGAACTTCATCGATTTTCAACCCTTTCTAACTTCATTTGATATTTTTCATGCATTTAATGATTTATTTTGAGCTAAATGACCCTGAATTTGAAAAGCAGTACAAATTAACTCTGAAAAGGTTGTAAGTTGGCATGACATCATTATTTCACGCACATAGCAACTTCTTAAAAGTTGGGAGGGTTACGGCAAAAGCTGGATGCACTTCATGTACAAATTGGACAATCTCTTTCGAAGTATGAGGGTTTCGGAGAAAACTCGTCTATTACAAAGGGATTTCATTTTTAATAAGTTATTTTAACTCCATACTTTTTGTGTGTTCAATATGCACCATTCAAAGGCACATCATCAATTTTCAACCCTTTCTGACTTCATTTGATATTTTTCATGCATTTAATGATTTATTTTGAGCTAAATGACCCTGAATTTGAAAAGTAGTACAAATGAACTCTGAAAAGGTTGTAACTTGGCATGACATCAAAATTTCACCCACATAGCAACATATAAAGAGTTGAGATGGTTACGACAAAAACTGGATGCACTTCGTGTACAAATTGGACAATCTCTTTCGAAGTATGAGGGTTCCGGACGAAAACTCATCTATTACAAAGGGCTTTCATTTTTAATGACTTATTTTAGGTTCAAACTTTTTGTGTGTTCAATATGAACCATTCAAAGGAACTTCATCAATTTTCAACCCTTTCTAACTTCATTTGATATTCTTCATGCATTTAATGATTTATTTTGATCTAAATGACCCTGAATTTGAAAAGCAGTACAAATTAACTCTGAAAAGGTTGTAACTTGGCATGACATCATAATTTCACCCACATAGGAACTTATCAAGAGTTGAGAGTGTTACGGGAAAAACTGGACGCACTTCGTGTACAAATTGGACAATCTCTTTTGAAGTATGAGGGTTTCAGACGAAAACTCGTCTATTACAAAGGGATTTCATTTTTAATAAGTTATTTGTACTCCATACTTTTTGTGTGTTTAATATGCACCATTCAAAGGCACATCATAGATTTTTCAACCCTTTCTGACTTCATTTGATATTATTCATGCATTTAATGATTTATTTTGAGCTAAATGACCCTGAATTTGAAAAGTACTACAAATGAACTCTGAAAAGGTTGTAACTTGGCATGACATCAAAATTTCACCCACATAGCAACTTATAAAGAGTTGAGATGGTTACGGCAAAAACTGGATGAACTTCGTGTTCAAATTGGACAATGTCTTTCGAAGGATGAGGGTTTCGGACGAAAACTCATCTATTACAAAGGGATTTCATTTTTAATAAGTTATTTTCACTCCATACTTTTTGTGTGTTTAATATGCACCATTCAAAGGCACATCATCAATTTTCAACCCTTTCTGACTTCATTTGATATTTTTCATGCATTTAATGATTTATTTTGAGCTAAATGACCCTGAATTTGAAAAGTAGTACAAATGAACTCTGAAAAAGTTGTAACCTGGCATGACATCAAAATTTCACCCACATAGCAACTTATAAAGAGTTGAGATGGTTGCGACAAAAACTGGATGCACTTCGTGTACAAATTGGACAATCTCTTTCGAAGTATGAGGGTTTCGGACGAAAACTCATCTATTACAAAGGGCTTTCATTTTTAATAACTTATTTTAAGTTCTAACTTTTTGTGTGTTCAATATGAACCATTCAAAGGAACATCATCAATTTTCAACCCTTTCTAACTTCATTTGATATTCTTCATTCATTTAATGATTTATTTTGAGCTAAATGACCCTGAATTTGAAAAGCAGTACAAATTAACTCTGAAAAGGTTGTAACTTGGCATGACATCATAATTTCACCCACATAGCAACTTATAAAGAGTTGAGAGGGTTAAGGGAAAAACTGGACGCACTTCATGTACAAATTGGACAATCTGTTTCGAACTATGAGGGTTTCGCACGAAAACTCATCTATTAGAAAGGCATTTCATTTTTAATAACTTATTTTAACTCCATTCTTTTTGTGTTTTAAATATGCACCATTCAAAGGGACATCATCAATTTCCAACCCTTTCTGACTTCATTTGATATTTTTCATGCATTTAATGATTTATTTTGAGCTAAATGTCCCTGAATTTGAAAGCAGTACAAATTAACTCTGAAAAGGTTGTAACATGGCATGACATCATAATTTCACCCACATAGTAACTTATAAAGAGTTGAGAGGGTTACGGGAAAAACTGGATGCACTTCGTGTACAAATTGGACAATCTCTTTTGAAGTATGAGGGTTTCAGACGAAAACTCGTCTATTACAAAGGGATTTCATTTTTAATAAGTTATTTGTACTCCATACTTTTTGTGTGTTTAATATGCACCATTCAAAGGCACATCATAGATTTTTCAACCCTTTCTGACTTCATTTGATATTATTCATGCATTTAATGATTTATTTTGAGCTAAATGACCCTGAATTTGAAAAGTACTACAAATGAACTCTGAAAAGGTTGTAACTTGGCATGACATCAAAATTTCACCCACATAGCAACTTATAAAGAGTTGACATGGTTACGGCAAAAACTGGATGCACTTCGTGTACAAACCGGGTAATCTCTTTCGAAGTATGTGGGTTTCGGACGAGAACTCATCTATTACAAAGGGCTTTCAGTTTTCATAACTTATTTTCAGTTCATACTTTTTGTGTGTTCACTATGAACCATTCAAAGGAACATCATCAATTTTCAACCCTTTCTAACTTCATTTGATATTCTTCATGCATTTAATGATTTATTTTGAGCTAAATGACCCTGAATTTGAAAAGCAGTACAACTTAACTCTGAAAAGGTTGTAACTTGGCATGACATCAAAATTTCACCCACATAGCAACTTATAAAGAGTTGAGATGGTTACGGCAAAAACTAGATGCACTTCGTGTACAAATTGGGTAATCTCTTTCGAAGTTTGAGGGTTTCGGACGAAAACTCATCTATTACAAAGGGCTTTCAGTCTTAATAACTTATTTTCAGTTCATACTTTTTGTGTGTTCACTATGAACAATTCAAAGGAACATCATCAATTTTCAACCCTTTCTAACTTCATTTGATATTTTTCATGCATTTAATGATTTATTTTGAGCTAAATGACCCTGAATTTGAAAAGAAGTACAAATGAACTCTGAAAAGGTTGTAACATGGCATGCCATCATAATTTCACCCACATAGCAACTTCTAAAGAGTTGAGAGGGTTACGGCAAAAACTGGATGCACTTCGTGTTCAAATTGGACAATGTCTTTCGAAGGATGAGGGTTTCGCACGAAAACTCATCGATTACAAAGGGCTTTCATTTTTAATAACTTATTTTAAGTTCAAACTTTTTGTGTGTTCAATATGAACCATTAAAAGGAACATCATCAATTCTCAACCCTTTCTAACTTCATTTGATATTCTTCATGCATTTAATGATTTTTTTTGAGCTAAATGACCTTGAATTTGAAAAGCAGTACAAATTAACTCTGAAAAGGTTGTAAGTTGGCAAGACATCATAATTTCACCCACATAGCAACTTCTAAAAAGTTGAGAGGGTTACGGCAAAAACTGGACGCACTTCATGTACAAATTGGACAATCTATTTCGAAGTATGAAGGTTTCGAATGAAAACTCGTCTATTACAAAGGGATTTCATTTTTAATAAGTTATTTTCACTCCATACTTTTTGTGTGTTTAATATGCACCATTCAAAGGCACATCATCAATTTTCAACCCTTTCTGACTTCATTTGATATTTTTCATGCATTTAATGATTTATTTTGAGCTAAATGACCCTGAATTTGAAAAGTAGTACAAATGAACTCTGAAAAGGTTGTAACTTGGCATGACATCAAAATTTCACCCACATAGCAACTTATAAAGAGTTGAGATGGTTACGACAAAAACTGAATGCACTTTGTGTACAAATTGGACATTCTCTTTCGAAGTATGAGGGTTTCGGTCGAAAACTCATCTATTACAAAGGGCTTTCATTTTAAATAACATATTTTAAGTTCAAACTTTTTGTGTGTTCAATATGAACCATTCAAAGGAACATCATCAATTTTCAACCCTTTCTAACTTCATTTGATATTCTTCATGCATTTAATGATTTATTTTGAGCTAAATGACCCTGAATTTGAAAAGCAGTACAAATTAACTCTGAAAAGGTTGTAACTTGGCATGACATCAAAATTTCACCCACATAGCAACTTATAAAGAGTTGAGATGGTTACGGCAAAAACTGGATGCACTTCGTGTACAAATTGGGTAATCTCTTTCGAAGTTTGAGGGTTCCGAACGAAAACACATCTATTACAAAGGGCTTTCAGTTTTAATAACTTATTTTCAGTTCATACTTTTTGTGTGTTCACTATGAACAATTCAAAGGAACATCATCAATTTTCAACCCTTTCTAACTTCATTTGATATTTTTCACGCATTTAATGATTTATTTTGAGCTAAATGACGCTGAATTTGAAAAGCAGTACAAATGAACTCTGAAAAGGTTGTAACATGGCATGCCATCATAATTTCACCCACATAGCAACTTCTAAAGAGTTGAGAGGGTTACGGCAAAGACTGGATGCACTTCGTGTTCAAATTGGACAATGTCTTTCGAAGGATGAGGGTTTCGCACGAAAACTCATCTATTACAAAGGGCTTTCATTTTTAATAACTTATTTTAAGTTCAAACTTTTTGTGTGTTCAATATGAACCATTAAAAGGAACATCATCAATTTTCAACCCTTTCTAACTTCATTTGATATTCTTCATGCATTTAATGATTTTTTTTGAGCTAAATGACCCTGAATTTGAAAAGCAGTACAAATTAACTCTGAAAAGGTTGTAAGTTGGCAAGACATCATAATTTCACCCACATAGCAACTTCTAAAAAGTTGAGAGGGTTATGGCAAAAACTGGATGCACTTCATGTACAAATTGGACAATCTATTTCGAAGTATGAGGGTTTCGAATGAAAACTCGTCTATTACAAAGGGATTTCATTTTTAATAAGTTATTTTCACTCCATACTTTTTGTGTGTTTAATATGCACCATTCAAAGGCACATCATCAATTTTCAACCCTTTCTGACTTCATTTGATATTTTTCATGCATTTAATGATTTATTTTGAGCTAAATGACCCTGAATTTGAAAAGTAGTACAAATGAACTCTGAAAAAGTTGTAACCTGGCATGACATCAAAATTTCACCCACATAGCAACTTATAAAGAGTTGAGATGGTTGCGACAAAAACTGGATGCACTTCGTGTACAAATTGGACAATCTCTTTCGAAGTATGAGGGTTTCGGACGAAAACTCATCTATTACAAAGGGCTTTCATTTTTAATAACTTATTTTAAGTTCTAACTTTTTGTGTGTTCAATATGAACCATTCAAAGGAACATCATCAATTTTCAACCCTTTCTAACTTCATTTGATATTCTTCATTCATTTAATGATTTATTTTGAGCTAAATGACCCTGAATTTCAAAAGCAGTACAAATTAACTCTGAAAAGGTTGTAACTTGGGATGACATCATAATTTCACCCACATAGCAACTTATAAAGAGTTGAGAGGGTTATGGGAAAAACTCGACGCACTACGTGTACAAATAGGACAATCTCTTTCGAACAATGAGGGTTTCGGACGAAAACTCATCTATTAGAAAGGCATTTCATTTTTAATAACTTATTTTAACTCCATACTTTTTGTGTTTTAAATATGCAACATTCAAAGGCACATCATCAATTTCCAACCCTTTCTGACTTCATTTGATTATTTTCATGCATTTAATGATTTATTTTGAGCTAAATGACCCTGAATTTGAAAAGCAGTACAAATGAACTCTGAAAAGGTTGTAACATGGCATGACATCATAATTTCACCCACATAGTAACTTCTAAAGGATTGAGAGGGTTACGGGAAAAACTGGATGCACTTCGTGTACAAATTGGACAATCTCTTTAGAAGTATGAGGGTTTCGGACCAAAACTCATCTATTACAAAGGGATTTCATTTTTAATAACTTATTTTAGCTCCATAATTTTTGTGCTTTAAATATGAACCATTCAAAGGCACATAGTTAATTTTCAACTCTTTCTCACTTCATTTGATATTTTTCATGCATTTAATGATTTATTTTGAGCTAAATGACCCTGAATTTGAAAAGCAGTACAAATGAACTCTAAAAAGGTTGTAACATGGCATGACATCATAATTTCACCCACATAGCAACTCTAAAGAGTTGAGAGGGTTACGGGAAAAACTAGATGCACTTCGTGTGAAAATTGGACAATCTCTTTTGAAGTATGAGGGTTTCGGACGAAAACTCATCTATTACAAAGGGATTTCATTTTTAATGACTTATTTTAACTCCATACTTTGTGTGTGTTCAATATGCACCATTCAAAGGCGCATAATGAATTTTCAACCTATTCTCACTTCAGTTGATATTTTTCATGCATTTAATGATTTATTCTGAGCTAAATGACCCTGAATTTGAAAAGCAGTACAAATGAACTCTGGAAATGTTGTAACTTGGCATGACACCATAATTTCACCCACATAGCAACTTATAAAGTGTTGAGAGGGTTACGGGAAAAACTGGATGCACTTCGTGTACAAATTGGACAATCTCTTTCGAAGTATGAGGGTTTTGGACGAAAACTCATCTATTACAAAGGGATTTCATTTTCAACCACTTATTTTAACTCCATACTTTTGTGTGTTCAATACGCACCATTCAAAGGAACATCATCAATTTTCAACCCTTTCTGACTTCATTTGATATTTTTCATGCATTTAAGGATTTATTTTGAGCTAAATGACCCTGAATTTGAAAAGCAGTACGAATGAACTCTGAAAAGGTTGTAACTTGGCATGACATCAAAATTTCACCCACATAGCAACTTATAAAGAGTTGAGAGGGTTCCGGCAAAAACTCGATGCACTTCGTGTACAAATTGGACAATCTCTTTCGAAGTATGAGGGTTTCGGACGAAACCTCATCTATTACAAAGGGATTTCATTTTTAATAACTTATTTTAACTCCATACTTTTTGTGTTTTCAATATGCACCATCCAAAGGCACATCGTCAATTTTGAACCCTTTCTAACTTCATTTCATATTTTTCATTTAATGATTTATTCTAAGCTAAATGACCCTGAATTTGAAAAGGAATACAAATGAACTGTGAAAAGGTTGTAACTTGGCATGACTTCATAATTTCACCCACATAGCAACTTCTAAAGAGTTGAGAGGGTTACGGCAAAAATTGGATGCACTTCGTGTACAAATTGGACAATCTCTTCCGAAGTATGAGGGTTTCAAACGAAAACTCATCTATTACCAAGGGATTTCAATTTTAAAAAGTTATTTGAACTCCATACGTTTTGTGTGTTCAATAAGCACCTTTCAAAGCCACATCATCAATTTTCAACCCTTTATGACTTCATTTTATATTTTTCATGCATTTAATGATTTATTTTGAGCTAAATGACCCTGAATTTGAAAAGTACTACAAATGAACTCTGAAAAGGTTGTAACTTGGCATGACATCAAAATTGCACCCACATAGCAACTTATAAAGAGTTGAGATGGTTATGGAAAAAACTGGATGCACTTCGTGTACAAATTGGACAATCTCTTTCGAAGTATGAGGGTTCCGGACGAAAACTCATCTATTACAAAGGGATTTCATTTTTAATAACTTATTTTAACTCCATACTTTTTGTGTGTTCAATATGCACCATTAAAAGGCACATCCTCAATTTTCAACCCTTTGTGACTTCATTTGATATTTTTCATGCATTTAATGATTTATTTTGAGCTAAATGACCCTGAATTTGAAAAGCAGTACAAATGAACTCTGGAAAGGTTGTAACTTGGCATGACATCATAATTTCACCCACATAGCAACTTATAAAGAGTTGAGAGGGTTTCGGGAAAAACTAGATGCACTTCATGTACAAATTGGACAATCTCTTTCGAAGTATGAGGGTTTCGGACGAAAACTCATCTATTACAAAGGGCTTTCATTTTTAATCACTTATTTGAACTCCATACTATTGTGTGTTCAATACGCACCATTGAAAGGAACATCATCAATTTTCAACCCTTTCTGACTTCATTTGATATTTTTGATGCATTTAATTATTTATTTTGAGCTAAATGACCCTGAATTTGAAAAGCAGTACGAATGAACTCGGAAAAGGTTGTAACATAGCATGACATCATAATTTCACCCACAGAGAAACTTCTAAAGAGTTGAGAGGGTTACGGCAAAAACTCGATGCACTTCGTGTACAAATTGGACAATCTCTTTCGAAGTATGAGGGTTTCGGACAAAAACTCATCTATTACAAAGGGATTTCATTTTTAATAACTTATTTAAACTCCATACTTTTTGTGTGTTCAATATGCACCATCCAAAGGCACATCATCAATTTTCAACCCTTTCTAACTTCATTTGATATTTTTCATTTAATGATTTATTTTGAGATAAATGACCCTGAATTTGAAAATCAATACAAATGAACTGTGAGAAGGTTGTAACTTCGCATGACTTCATAATTTCACCCACATAGCAACTTCAAAAGAGTTGAGAGGGTTATGGCAAAAACTGGATGCACTTCGTGTACAAATTGGACAATCTCTTTTGAAGTATGAGGGTTTCGGATGAAAACTCATCTATTACAAAGGGATTTCATTTTTAATAACTTATTTTAACTCCATACGTTTTGTGTGTTCAATAAGCACCATTCAAAGCCACATCATGAATTTTCAACCCTTTCTGACTTCATTTGATATTTTTCATGCATCTAATTCTTTATTTTGAGCTAAATGACCCTGAATTTGAAAAGCAGTACGAATGAACTCTGAAAAGGTTGTAACATAGCATGACATCAAAATTTCACCCACATAGGAACTTATAAAGAGTAGAGATGGTTACGGCAAAAACTGGATGCACTTCGTGTACAAATTGGATAATCTCTTTCGAAGTATGAGGGTTTCGGACGAAAACTCATCTATTACAAAGGGCTTTCATTTTTAATAAATTATTTTAACTCCATACTTTTTGTGTGTTCAATATGCACCATTAAAAGGGACATCCTCAATTTTCAACCCTTTCTGACTTCATTTGATATTTTTCATGCATTTAATGATTTATTTTGAGCTAAATGACCCTGAATTTGAAAAGCAGTACAAATGAACTCTGGAAAGGTTGTAACTTGGCATGACATCATAATTTCACCCATATAGCAACTTATAAAGAGTTGACAGGGTTACAGGAAAAACTCGATGCACTTCATGTACAAATTGGACAATCTCTTTCGAAGTATGAGGGTTTCGGATGAAAACTCATCTATTACAAAGGGCTTTCAGTTGAAGAACTTGTCGGAGACATCATATCTCTCGGCCCGGGCATGAGCTTGAAAAACCAGTTTCAGCTCCTGGAACATCTCATATGCTCCGTGTTGCTCAAAACGCTTTTGGAGCCCCGGTTCTAGACTGTAAAGCATGCCGCATTGAACAAGGGAGTAATCATCGCAGCGTGATTGCCAAGTGTTCATAACATCTTGTTCCGCTGGGAGAACGGGTGCGTCACCTAGCGGTGCATCTAGGACATACAATCTCTTGGAAGCTATGAGGATGATCCTTAAGCTACGGACCCAGTCCGCATAGTTGCTTCCATCATCTTTCAGCTTGGTTTTCTCTAGGAACGCGTTGAAATTGAGGGTGACATTCGCATTGGCCATTGGATCTACATCATAGATTGTAAAGACAATTTTAGACTAAGTTCATGATAATTAAGTTCACTTAATCAAATTAAAGAACTCCCACTTAGACAGACATCTCTCTAGTCTTCCAAGTGATACATGATCCATGTCAACTAGCCCGTGTCCGATCATCACGTGAGACGGACTAGTCATCCATGGTGAACATCTTCATGTTGATCGTATCTTCCATACGACTCATGTTCGACCTTTCGGTCTTCCGTGTTCCGAGGCCATGTCTGTACATGCTAGGCTCGTCAAGTCAACCTAAGTGTTTCGCGTGTGTAAATCTGGCTTACACCCGTTGTATGCGAACGTTAGAACCTATCACACCCGATCATCACGTGGTGCTTCGGAACAACGATCCTTAGCAACGGTGCACAGTTAGGGTGAACACTTCTCTTGAAATTTTATTGAGAGATCATCTTATTTACTACCGTCGTTCTAAGCAAATAAGATGTAAACATGATAAACATCACATGCAATCAATATAGTGACATGATATGGCCAATATCATTTTGCTCCTATGATCTCCATCTTCGGGGCACCATGATCATCACTGTCACCGGCACGACACCATGATCTCCATCATCATGATCTCCATCATTGTGTCTTCATGAAGTTGTCTCGCCAACTATTACTTCTACTACTATGGCTAACGCTTAGCAATAAAGTAAAGTAATTACATGGCGTTTATGATTGACACGCAGGTCATACAATAAATAAGACAACTCCTATGGCTCCTGCCGGTTGTCATAATCATCGACATGCAAGTCGTGAATCCTATTACAAGAACATGATCAATTCATACATCACAATGCATCACATCACATCCTTTGGCCATATCACATCACAAGGCACATGCTGCAAAAACAAGTTAGACGTCCTCTAATTTGTAGTTGCAAGTTTTTACGTGGCTGCTATAGGTTACTAGCAAGAACGTTTCTTACCTACGTCAACACCACAACGTGATTTGCCAATTGCTATTTACCCTTCATAAGGACCCTTTTCATCGAATCCGATCCGACTAAGGTAGGAGAGACAGACACCCGCTAGCCACCTTATGCATCTAGTGCATGTCAGGCGGTGGAACCGGTCTCACGTAAGCGTACGTGTAAAGTTGGTCCGGGCCGCTTCATCCCACAATACCGCCGAATCAAGATAAGACTAGTAGCGGCAAGCAAATTAACAAACTCGACGCCCACAACTGCTTTGTGTTCTACTCGTGCATAGATTCTACGCATAGACCTAGCTCATGATGCCACTGTTGGGAGACGTAGTAGTAAATCAAAATTTTCCTACGTTCACCAAGATCTATCTATGGAGAAACCAGCAACGAGAGGGGAGAGATTGCATCTTCATACCTTTGAAGATCGCTAAGCGGAAGCGTTACAAGAACGCGGTTGATGGAGTCGTACTCGCAGCGATTCAGATCGCGGTAGATCCGATCAAGTGCCGAACGGACGGCACCTCCGCGTTCAACACACGTGCAGCCCGGTGACGTCTCCAACACCTTGATCCAGCAAGGAGGAAGGAGAGGTTGGGGAAGGGCTCCAACAGCAGCACGACGGCGTGGTGGTGGTGGAGTAGCAAGGTATTCCGACAGGGCTTCGCCTAAGCGCTGCGGAGGAGGAAGAAGAGAGGTAGGGCTTCGCCGTGAGAGAGAGAGATCAAATCCTGTCTCAAAACATCCAAAACCTCAAGTATATATAGGAGGAGGGACGTGGAGGGCTGGCTTGGCCTCTACTCCAAAGAGGAGATGGCCGGCTGAATTAAAGGGAGAGTCCACCTCCCACAAGGGAGGTGGATCTCCTCCTTTTAAATCCTTTTTGCCTTATCTCCTTATCTCCAGCCGCATGGGCCTTTAGCAAAAGTCTTGCCCAGCCCAATAAGGGCTGGCACACTTTATCTAACAGCCCATGTGGTCCTTTGGTCGTCACACCCCTCCCGGGGGTCCTCCGGCACCCTCCCGGCACTCCCGGTACACTACCGATGAGCCCGAAAACTTTCCGGTGACCAAAACTGGACTTCCTATATATCAATCTTTACCTCCGGACCATTCCGGAGCTCCTCGTGACGTCCGGGATCTCATCCGGGACTCCGAACAACCTTCGGTAATCACGTATACCTTTTCCCTATAACCCTAGCGTCATCGAACCTTAAGTGTGTAGACCCTACGGGTTCGGGAGACACGTAGACATGACCGAGACACCTCTCCGGCCAATAACCAACAGCGGGATCTGGATACCCATGTTGGCTCCCACGTACTCCACGATGATCTCATCGGATGAACCACGATGTCAGGGATTCAATCAATCCCGTATACAATTCCCTTTGTCTATCGGTATGGTACTTGCCCGAGATTCGATCGTCGGTATCGCCATACCTTGTTCAATCTCGTTACCGGCAAGTCTCTTTACTCGTTCCGTAACACATCATCCCGTGGCTAACTCCTTAGTCACATTGAGCTCATTATGATGATGTCTTACCGAGTGGGCCCAGAGATACCTCTCCGTCACACGGAGTGACAAATCCCAGTCTTGATTCGTGTCAACCCAACAGACACTTTCGGAGATACCCGTAGCGTACCTTTATAGCCACCCAGTTACGTTGTGACGTTTGGCACACCCAAAGCATTCCTACGGTATCCGGGAGTTACACAATCTCATGGTCTAAGGAAATGATACTTGACATTGAAAAGCTTTAGCAAACGAACTACACGATCTTGTGCTATGCTTAGGATTGGGTCTCGTCCATCACATCATTCTCCTAATGATGTGATCCCGTTATCAACGACATCCAATGTCCATGGTCATGAAACCGTGACCATCTATTGATCAACGAGCTAGCCAACTAGAGGCTCACTAGGGACATGTGATGGTCTATGTATTCACACATGTATTACAGTTTCTGGTTAACACAATTGTAGCATGAATAATAGACAATTATCATGAACTAGGAAATACAATAATAACCATTTTATTATTGCCTCTAGGGCATATTTCCAACAGTCTCCCACTTGCACTAGAGTCAATAATCTAGTTACATTGTGATGAATCGAACACCCATAGCGTTCTGGTGTTGATCATGTTTTGCTCGTGAGAGAGGTTTAGTCAACGGATCTGCGACATTCAGATCCGTATGCACTTTACAAATATCTATGTCTCCCTCCTGAATGTAATCACGGATGGAGTTGAAGCGGCGCTTGATGTGTCTTGTCTTCTTGTGAAACCTGGGCTCCTTCGCAAGGGCAATAGCTCCAGTGTTGTCACAGAGTAGAGTCATCGGGCCCGACGCATTTGGAATCACTCCTAGGTCGGTGATGAACTCCTTCATCCAGACTCCCTCCTTTGCTGCTTCCGAAGCAGCTATGTACTCCGCTTCACATGTAGATGCCGCCACGACGCTTTGCTTGCTGCTACTCCAGCTGACTGCCCCTCCATTCAAAATATACACGTATCCGGTTTGCGACTTAGAGTCGTCCGGATCTGTGTCGAAGCTAGCGTCGACGTAACCCTTTACGACGAGCTCTTCGGCACCTCCATATATGAGAAACATGTCCTTTGTCCTTTTCAGGTACTTCAGGATATTCTTGACCGCTGTCCAGTGTTCCGCTCCGGGATCACTTTGGTACCTCCCTACCAAACTTATGGCAAGGTTCACATCAGGTCTGGTACATAGCATGGCATACATGATAGAGCCTATGGCTGAAGCATAGGGGATGACACTCATCTCTTCTCTATCCTTTGCCATGGTCGGGCATTGAGTCGTACTCAATCTCACACCTTGCAACACAGGCAAGAACCCCTTCTTGGACTGATGCATATTGAACTTCTTCAATATCTTTTCAAGGTATGTGCTTTGTGAAAGACCAATGAGGCGTTTCGATCTATCTCTATAGATCTTAATACCTAATATGTAAGCAGCTTCTCCAAGGTCCTTCATTGAAAAACACTTATTCAAGTAGGCCTTGATACTTTCCAAGAGTTCTATATTATTTCCCATTATCAGCATGTCATCCACATACAGTATAAGAAATGCTATAGAGCTCCCACTCACTTTCTTGTAAATACAAGGTTCTCCATAAACCTGTACAAACCCAAACGCTTTAATCACCTCATTAAAGCGAATGTTCCAACTCCGAGATGCTTGCACCAGCCCATAGATGGAGCGCTGGAGCTTGCATACCTTGTTAGCATCTTTAGGATCGACAAAACCTTCCGGCTGCATCATATACAGTTCTTCCTTGAGGAAGCCATTAAGGAATGCCGTTTTGACGTCCATTTGCCAGATCTCATAATCATAAAATGCGGCAACTGCTAACATGATTCGGACTGACTTTAGCATCGCTACGGGTGAGAAAGTCTCATCGTAGTCAACTCCTTGAACTTGTCGATAACCCTTAGCGACAAGCCGAGCTTTATAGGCGGTGACATTACCGTCCGCGTCAGTCTTCTTCTTAAAGATCCATTTGTTTTCAATGGCTCGCTTATCATTAGGCAAGTCCACCAAAGTCCATACTTTGTTCTCATACATGGATCCCATCTCGGATTTCATGGCCTCAAGCCATTTGTTGGAATCCGGGCCCGCCATCGCTTCTTCATAGTTCGAAGGTTCACCGTTGTCCAACAACATGATCTCTAGGACAGGATTGCCGTACCACTCTGGTGCGGAACGTGTCCTGGTGGACCTTCGAATAGCAACTTGATCTGAAGTTTCATGATCATCATCATTAACTTCCTCTCTAGCCGGTGTAGGCTCCACAGAAACAACTTCCTGTGCTGCGCTACTCTCCGGTTCGAGTGGAGGTACAATTTCCTCATCAAGTTCTATTTTCCTCCCACTTACTTCTTTCGAGAGAAACTCTTTCTCGAGAAAGGATCCATTCTTGGCAACAAAGACTTTGCCTTCGGATCGCAGGTAGAAGGTATACCCAATAGTCTCCTTGGGATATCCTATGAAGACGCACTTTTCCGCTTTGGGTTCGAGCTTCTCAGGTTGAAGTTTCTTCACATAAGCATCGCATCCCCAAACTTTTAGAAACGACAGCTTAGGTTTCTTTCCAAACCACAATTCATACGGTGTCATCTCAACGGATTTAGACGGTGCCCTATTTAAAGTGAATACGGCAGTCTCTAATGCATATCCCCAAAATGATAGCGGTAAGTCGGTAAGAGACATCATAGATCGCACCATATCCAATAGAGTGCGATTACGATGTTCAGACACACCATTTCGCTGGGGTGTGCCGGGCGGCGTGAGTTGTGAAACAATTCCACATTTCCTAAGGTGCGTGCCAAACTCGTGACTTAAATATTCTCCGCCACGATCAGATCGTAGGCATTTTATTTTCCTGTCACGTTGATTCTCGACCTCACTCTGAAATTCCTTGAACCTTTCAAAAGTTTCAGACTTGTGTTTCATTAAGTAGACATAACCATATCTACTCAAGTCATCAGTGAGGGTGAGAACATAACGGTAGCCACCGCGAGCCTCGACGCTCATTGGACCGCATACATCGGTATGTATTATTTCCAACAAGTCAGTTGCTCGCTCCATTGTTCCGGAGAACGGAGTCTTGGTCATCTTGCCCATGAGGCATGGTTCGCATGTGTCAAATGATTCGAAATCAAGTGACTCCAAAATTCCATCAGCATGGAGCTTCTTCATGCGTTTGACACCAATATGGCCAAGACGGCAGTGCCACATGTAAGTGGGACTATCGTTATCAACTTTACACCTTTTGGTACTCACACTATGGACATGTGTAACATCACGTTCGAGATTCATCAAAAATAAACCATTGACCAGCGGGGCATGAGCATAAAACATTTCTCTCATATAAATAGAACAACCATTATTCTCGGATTTAAATGAGTAGCCATCTCGCATCAAGCGAGATCCAGATACAATGTTCATGCTCAAAGCTGGTACTAAATAACAATTATTAAGGTTTAAAACTAATCCCGAAGGTAGATGTAGAGGTAACGTGCCGACGGCGATCACATCGACCTTGGAACCATTCCCGACACGCATCGTCACCTCATCCTTGGCCAGCCTCCGCTTATTCCGCAGCTCCTGCTTGGAGTTACAAATGTGAGCAACTGCACCGGTATCAAATACCCAGGAGCTACTACGAGCGCTGGTCAAGTACACATCAATAACAAGTATATCACATATACCTTTAATGTTGCCGTCCTTCTTATCCGCTAAATACTTGGGGCAGTTCCGCTTCCAGTGACCGGTACCCTTGCAATAAAAGCACTCAGTCTCAGGCTTGGGTCCATTTTTCTTCTTCTTCCCGGCAACTTGCTTACCGGGCGCGGCAACAGCTTTGTCGTCCTTCTTGAAGTTCTTCTTACCCTTGCCTTTCTTGAAACTAGTGGTCTTATTCACCATCAACACTTGATGCTCCTTTTTGATCTCGACCTCCGCTGATTTCAGCATCGAGTACAACTCAGGAATGGACTTCTCCATACCTTGCATGTTGTAGTTCATCACAAAGCTCTTGAAGCTAGGTGGAAGCGACTGGAGGATTCTGTCAATGACCGAGTCATCCGGGATATTAACCCCCAGCTGAGTCAAGCGGCTGTGTAGCCCAGACATCTTGAGGATGTGCTCACTGACAGAACTATGCTCCTCCATCTTACAGCTGAAGAACTTGTCGGAGACATCATATCTCTCGACCCGGGCATGAGCTTGAAAAACCAGTTTCAGCTCCTGGAACATCTCATATGCTCCGTGTTGCTCAAAACGCTTTTGGAGCCCCGGTTCTAGACTGTAAAGCATGCCGCATTGAACAAGGGAGTAATCATCGCAGCGTGATTGCCAAGTGTTCATAACATCTTGTTCCGCTGGGAGAACGGGTGCGTCACCTAGCGGTGCATCTAGGACATACAATCTCTTGGAAGCTATGAGGATGATCCTTAAGCTACGGACCCAGTCCGCATAGTTGCTTCCATCATCTTTCAGCTTGGTTTTCTCTAGGAACGCGTTGAAATTGAGGGTGACATTCGCGTTGGCCATTGGATCTACATCATAGATTGTAAAGACAATTTTAGACTAAGTTCATGATAATTAAGTTCACTTAATCAAATTAAAGAACTCCCACTTAGACAGACATCTCTCTAGTCTTCCAAGTGATACATGATCCATGTCAACTAGCCCGTGTCCGATCATCACGTGAGACGGACTAGTCATCCATGGTGAACATCTTCATGTTGATCGTATCTTCTATACGACTCATGTTCGACCTTTCGGTCTTCCGTGTTCCGAGGCCATGTCTGTACATGCTAGGCTCGTCAAGTCAACCTAAGTGTTTCGCGTGTGTAAATCTGGCTTACACCCGTTGTATGCGAACGTTAGAACCTATCACACCCGATCATCACGTGGTGCTTCGGAACAACGATCCTTAGCAACGGTGCACAGTTAGGGTGAACACTTCTCTTGAAATTTTATTGAGAGATCATCTTATTTACTACCGTCGTTCTAAGCAAATAAGATGTAAACATGATAAACATCACATGCAATCAATATAGTGACATGATATGGCCAATATCATTTTGCTCCTATGATCTCCATCTTCGGGGCACCATGATCATCACTGTCACCGGCACGACACCATGATCTCCATCATCATGATCTCCATCATTGTGTCTTCATGAAGTTGTCTCGCCAACTATTACTTCTACTACTATGGCTAACGCTTAGCAATAAAGTAAAGTAATTACATGGCGTTTATGATTGACACGCAGGTCATACAATAAATAAGACAACTCCTATGGCTCCTGCCGGTTGTCATAATCATCGACATGCAAGTCGTGAATCCTATTACAAGAACATGATCAATTCATACATCACAATGCATCACATCACATCCTTTGGCCATATCACATCACAAGGCACATGCTGCAAAAACAAGTTAGACGTCCTCTAATTTGTAGTTGCAAGTTTTTACGTGGCTGCTATAGGTTACTAGCAAGAACGTTTCTTACCTACGTCAACACCACAACGTGATTTGCCAATTGCTATTTACCCTTCATAAGGACCCTTTTCATCGAATCCGATCCGACTAAGGTAGGAGAGACAGACACCCGCTAGCCACCTTATGCATCTAGTGCATGTCAGGCGGTGGAACCGGTCTCACGTAAGCGTACGTGTAAAGTTGGTCCGGGCCGCTTCATCCCACAATACCGCCGAATCAAGATAAGACTAGTAGCGGCAAGCAAATTAACAAACTCGACGCCCACAACTGCTTTGTGTTCTACTCGTGCATAGATTCTACGCATAGACCTAGCTCATGATGCCACTGTTGGGAGACGTAGTAGTAAATCAAAATTTTCCTACGTTCACCAAGATCTTTCTATGGAGAAACCAGCAACGAGAGGGGAGAGATTGCATCTTCATACCTTTGAAGATCGCTAAGCGGAAGCGTTACAAGAACGCGGTTGATGGAGTCGTACTCGCAGCGATTCAGATCGCGGTAGATCCGATCAAGTGCCGAACGGACGGCACCTCCGCGTTCAACACACGTGCAGCCCGGTGACGTCTCCAACACCTTGATCCAGCAAGGAGGAAGGAGAGGTTGGGGAAGGGCTCCAACAGCAGCACGACGGCGTGGTGGTGGTGGAGTAGCAAGGTATTCCGACAGGGCTTCGCCTAAGCGCTGCGGAGGAGGAAGAAGAGAGGTAGGGCTTCGCCGTGAGAGAGAGAGATCAAATCCTGTCTCAAAACATCCAAAACCTCAAGTATATATAGGAGGAGGGACGTGGAGGGCTGGCTTGGCCTCTACTCGAAAGAGGAGATGGCCGGCTGAATTAAAGGGAGAGTCCACCTCCCACAAGGGAGGTGGATCTCCTCCTTTTAAATCCTTTTTGCCTTATCTCCTTATCTCCAGCCGCATGGGCCTTTAGCAAAAGTCTTGCCCAGCCCAATAAGGGCTGGCACACTTTATCTAACAGCCCATGTGGTCCTTTGGTCGTCACACCCCTCCCGGGGGTCCTCCGGCACCCTCCCGGCACTCCCGGTACACTACCGATGAGCCCGAAAACTTTCCGGTGACCAAAACTGGACTTCCTATATATCAATCTTTACCTCCGGACCATTCCGGAGCTCCTCGTGACGTCCGGGATCTCATCCGGGACTCCGAACAACCTTCGGTAATCACGTATACCTTTTCCCTATAACCCTAGCGTCATCGAACCTTAAGTGTGTAGACCCTACGGGTTCGGGAGACACGTAGACATGACCGAGACACCTCTCCGGCCAATAACCAACAGCGGGATCTGGATACCCATGTTGGCTCCCACGTACTCCACGATGATCTCATCGGATGAACCACGATGTCAGGGATTCAATCAATCCCGTATACAATTCCCTTTGTCTATCGGTATGGTACTTGCCCGAGATTCGATCGTCGGTATCGCCATACCTTGTTCAATCTCGTTACCGGCAAGTCTCTTTACTCGTTCCGTAACACATCATCCCGTGGCTAACTCCTTAGTCACATTGAGCTCATTATGATGATGTCTTACCGAGTGGGCCCAGAGATACCTCTCCGTCACACGGAGTGACAAATCCCAGTCTTGATTCGTGTCAACCCAACAGACACTTTCGGAGATACCCGTAGCGTACCTTTATAGCCACCCAGTTACGTTGTGACGTTTGGCACACCCAAAGCATTCCTACGGTATCCGGGAGTTACACAATCTCATGGTCTAAGGAAATGATACTTGACATTGAAAAGCTTTAGCAAACGAACTACACGATCTTGTGCTATGCTTAGGATTGGGTCTCGTCCATCACATCATTCTCCTAATGATGTGATCCCGTTATCAATGACATCCAATGTCCATGGTCATGAAACCGTGACCATCTATTGATCAACGAGCTAGCCAACTAGAGGCTCACTAGGGACATGTGATGGTCTATGTATTCACACATGTATTACGGTTTCGGGTTAACACAATTGTAGCATGAATAATAGACAATTATCATGAACTAGGAAATACAATAATAACCATTTTATTATTGCCTCTAGGGCATATTTCCAACAATAGCATCTTATAAAGAGTTGAGATGGTTACGGCAAAAACTGGATGCACTTCGTGTACAAATTGGACAATCTCTTTCGAAGTATGAGGGTTTCGGACGAAAACTAATCTATTACAAAGGGATTTCATTTTTAATTACTTATTTTAGCTCCATACTTTTTGTGTTTTAAATATGAACCATTCAAAGGCACATCGTTAATTTTCAACTCTTTGTGACTTCATCTGATATTTTTCATGCATTTAATGATTTATTTTGAGCTAAATGACCCTGAATTTGAAAAGCAGTACAAATGAACTCTGAAAAGGTTGTAACATGGCATGACATCGTAATTTCACCCACATAGCAACTTCTAAAGAGTTGAGAGGGTTACTGGCAAAACTAGATGCACTTCGTGTACAAATTGGACAATCTCTTTTGAAGTATGACGGTTTCGGACGAATAGTCATCTATTACAAAGAGATTTCATTTTTAATAACTTATTTGAACTCCATACTTTTTGTGTGTTCAATATGCACCATTCAAAGGCACATCATCAATTTTCAACCCTTTCTGACTTCATTTGATATTTTTCATGCATTTAATGATTTATTTTGAGCTAAATGACCCTGAATTTGAAAAGCAGTACAAATTAGCTCTGAAAAGGTTGTAACTTGGCATGACATCATAATTTCACCCACATAGCAACTTATAAAGAGTTGAGAGGGCTACAGGTAAAACTGGATGCACTTCGTGTACAAATTGGACAATCTCTTTCGAAGTATGAGGGTTTCGGACGAAAACTCATCTGTTACAAAGGGATTTCATTTTTAATAACTTATTTTAACTCCATACTTTTTGTGTGTTCAATATGAACCATTCAAAGGCACATCATCAATTTTCAACCCTTTCTGACTTAATTTGATAGTTTTCATGCATTTAATGATTTATTTTGAGCTAAATGACCCTGAATTTGAAAAGCAGTACAAATGAACTCTGAAAAGGTTGTAACTTGGCATGACATCAAAATTTCAACCACATAGCAACTTCTAAAGAGTTGAGAGGGTTACTGGAAAAACTAGATGCACTTCGTGTACAAATTGGACAATCTCTTTTGAAGTATGAGGGTTTCGGACGAAAACTCATCTATTACAAAGGGATTTCATTTTTAATAACTTATTTTAACTCCATACTTTTTGTGTGTTCAATATGCACCATTCAAAGGCACATCATCAATTTTCAACCCTTTCTGACTTCATTTGATATTTTTCATGCATTTAATGATTTATTTTGAGCTGAATGACCTTGAATTTGAAAAGCAGTACAAATTAGCTCTGAAAAGGTTGTAACTTGGCATGACATCATAATTTCACCCACATAGCAACTTATACAGAGTTCAGAGGGTTACAGGTAAAACTGGATGCACTTTGTGTACAAATTGGACAATCTCTTTCGAAGTATGAGGGTTTCGGACGAAAACTCATCTATTACAAAGGGATTTCATTTTTAATAACTTATTTTAACTCCATACTTTTTGTGTGTTCAATATGCACCATTCAAAGGCACATCATCAATTTTCAACCCTTTCTGACTTAATTTCATATTTTTCATGCATTTAATGATTTATTTATAGCTAAATAACCGTGAATTTCAAAAGCAGTACAAATGAACTCTGGAAAGGTTGTAACTTGGCATGACATCATAATTTCACCCACATAGCAACTTATAAAGAGTTGAGAGGGTTACGGGAAAAACTCGATGCACTTCGTGTACATATTGGACAATCTCTTTCGAAGTATGAGGGTTTCGGACGAAAACTCATCTATTACAAAGGGCTTTCAGTTTTAATCACACATTTTAACTCCATACTATTGTGTGTTCAATACGCACCATTCAAAGGCACATCATCAATTTTCAACCCTTTCTGACTTCATTTGATATTTTTCATGCATTTAATGATTTATTTTGAGCTAAATGACCCTGAATTTGAAAAGCAGTACAAATTAGCTCTGAAAAGGTTGTAACATGGCATGACATCATAATTTCACCCACGTAGCAACTTATAAAGAGATGAGAGGGTTACAGGTAAAACTGGATGCACTTCGTGTACAAATTGGACAATCTCTTTCGAAGTATGAGGGTTTCGGACGAAAACTCATCTATTACAAAGGGATTTCATTTTTAATAACTTATTTTAACTCCATACTTTTTGTGTGTTCAATATGCACCATTCAAAGGCACATCATCAATTTGCAACCCTTTCTGACTTAATTTGATATTTTTCATGCATTTAATGATTTATTTTGAGCTAAATGACCCTGAATTTGAAAAGCAGTACAAATGAACTCTAGAAAGGTTGTAACTTGGCATGACATCATAATTTCACCCACATAGCAACTTATAAAGAGTTGAGAGGGTTACAGGTAAAACTGGATGCACTTCCTGTACAAATTGGACAATCTCTTTTGAACTATGAGGGTTTCGGACGAAAACTCATCTATTACAAAGGGATTTCATTTTTAATAACTTATTTTAACTCCATACTTTTTGCGTGTTCAATATGCACCATTCAAAGGCACATCATCAATTTTCAACCCTTTCTGACTTCATTTCATGTTTTTCATGCATTTAATGATTCAGTTTGAGCTAAATGACCCTGAATTTGAAAAGCAGTACAAATTAGCTCTGAAAAGGTTGTAACTTGGCATGACATCATAATTTCACCCACATAGCAACTTATAAAGAGATGAGAGGGTTACAGGTAAAACTGGATGCACTTCGTGTACAAATTGGACAATCTCTTTCGAAGTATGAGGGTTTCGCGCGAAAACTCATCTATTACAAAGGGATTTCATTTTTAATAACTTATTTTAACTTCATACTTTTTGTGTGTTCAATATGCACCATTCAAAGGCACATCATCAATTTGCAACCCTTTCTAACTTAATTTGATATTTTTCATGCATTTAATGATTTATTTTGAGCTAAATGACCCTGAATTTGAAAAGCAGTACAAATGAACTCTAGAAAGGTTGTAACTTGGCATGACATCATAATTTCACCCAAATAGCAACTTATAAAGAGTTGAGAGGGTTACAGGTACAACTGGATGCACTTCGTGTACAAATTGGACAATCTCTTTTGAAGTATGAGGGTTTCAGACGAAAACTCATCTATTACAAAGGGATTTCATTTTTCATAACTTATTTTAACTCCATACTTTTTGTGTGTTCAATATGCACCATTCAAAGGCATATCATCCATTTTCAACCTTTCTGACTTCTTTTGATATTTTTCATGCATTTAATGATTCATTTTGAGCTAAATGACCCTGAATTTGAAAAGCAGTACAAATGAACTCTGAAAAGGTTATAACTTGGCATGACATCAAAATTTCACCCACATAGCAATTTATAAAGAGTTGAGATGGTTACGACAAAAACTGGATGCACTTCGTGTACAAATTGGACAATCTCTTTCGAAGTATGAGGGTTTCGGACAAAAACTCATCTATTACAAAGGGATTTCATTTTTAATAACTTATTTAAACTCCATACTTTTGGTGTGTTCAATATGCACCATCCAAAGGCACATCATCAATTTTCAACCCATTCTAACTTCATTTGATATTTTTCATTTAATGATTTATTTTGAGCTAAATGACCCTGAATTTGAAAAGCAATACAAATGAACTGTGAAAAGGTTGTAACTTGGCATGACTTCATAATTTCACCCACATAGCAACTTCTAAATCGTTGAGAGGGTTACGGCAAAAACTAGATGCACTTCGTGTTCAAATTGGACAATCTCTTTTGAAGTATGAGGGTTTCGGATGAAAACTCATCTATTACAAAGGGATTTCATTTTTAATAACTTATTTTAACTCCATACGTTTTGTGTGTTCTATAAGCACCATTCAAAGCCACATCATCAATTTTCAACCCTTTCTGACTTCATTTGATATTTTTCATGCATTTAATGATTTATTTTGAGCTAAATGACCCTGAATTTGAAAAGTACTACAAATGAACTCTGAAAAGGTTGTAACTTGGCATTACACCAAAATTTCACCCACATAGCAACTTATAAAGAGTTGAGATGGTTACGACAATAACTGGATGCACTTCGTGTACAAATTGGACAATCTCTTTCGATGTATGAGGGTTTCGGACGAAAACTCATCTATTATAAAGGGATTTCATTTTTAATAACTTATTTTAACTCCATACTTTTTGTGTGTTCAATATGCACCATTCAAAGGCACATCATCAATTTTCAACCCTTTCTGACTTAATTTCATATTTTTCATGCATTTAATGATTTATTTATAGCTAAATAACCCTGAATTTCAAAAGCAGTACAAATGAACTCTGGAAAGGTTGTAACTTGGCATGACATCATAATTTCACCCACATAGCAACTTATAAAGAGTTGAGAGGGTTACGGGAAAAACTCGATGCACTTCGTGTACAAATTGGACAGTCTCTTTCGAAGTATGTGGGTTTCGGACGAAAACTCATCTATTACAAAGGGCTTTCAGTTTTAATCACATATTTTAACTCCATACTATTGTGTGTTCAATATGCACCATTCATAGGCACATCATCAATTTTCAACCCTTTCTGACTTCATTTGATATTTTTCATGCATTTAATGATTTATTTTGAGCTAAATGACCCTGAATTTGAAAAGCAGTACAAATTAGCTCTGAAAAGGTTGTAACTTGGCATGACATCATAATTTCACCCACATAGCAACTTATAAAGAGATGAGAGGGTTACAGGTAAAACTGGACGCACTTCGTGTACAAATTGGACAATCTCTTTGGAAGTATGAGGGTTTCGGACGAAAACTCATCTATTACAAAGGGATTTCATTTTTAATAACTTATTTTAACTTCATACTTTTTGTGTGTTCAATATGCACCATTCAAAGGCACATCATCAATTTGCAACCCTTTCTAACTTAATTTGATATTTTTCATGCATTTAATGATTTATTTTGAGCTAAATGACCCTGAATTTGAAAAGCAGTACAAATGAACTCTAGAAAGGTTGTAACTTGGCATGACATCATAATTTCACCCACATAGCAACTTATAAAGAGTTGAGAGGGTTACAGGTAAAACTGGATGCACTTCGTGTACAAATTGGACAATCTCTTTTGAACTGTGAGGGTTTCGGACGAAAACTCATCTATTACAAAGGGATTTCATTTTTAATAACTTATTTTAACTCCATACTTTTTGCATTCAATATGCACCATTCAAAGGCACATCATCAATTTTCAACCCTTTCTGACTTCATTTCATGTTTTTCATGCATTTAATGATTTAGTTTGAGCTAAATGACCCTGAATTTGAAAAGCAGTACAAATTAGCTCTGAAAAGGTTGTAACTTGGCATGACATCATAATTTGACCCACATAGCAACTTATAAAGAGATGAGAGGGTTACAGGTAAAACTGGATGCACTTCGTGTACAAATTGGACAATCTCTTTCGAAGTATGAGGGTTTCGGACGAAAACTCATCTATTACAAAGGGATTTCATTTTTAATAACTTATTTTAACTCCATACTTTTTGTGTGTTCAATATGCACTATTCAAAGGAACATCATAAATTTTCAACCCTTTCTGACTTCATTTCATGTTTTTCATGCATTTAATGATGTAGTTTGAGCTAAATGACCCTGAATTTGAAAAGCAGTACAAATTAGTTCTGAAAAGGTTGTAACTTGGCATGACATCATAATTTCACCCACATAGCAACTTATAAAGAGATGAGAGGGTTACAGGTAAAACTGGATGCACTTCGTGTACAAATTGGACAATCTCTTTCGAAGTATGAGGGTTTCAGACGAAAACTCATCTATTACAAAGGGATTTCATTTTTAATAACTTATTTTAACTCCATACTTTTTGTGTGTTCAATATGCACCATTCAAAGGCATATCATCCATTTTCAACCTTTCTGACTTCATTTGATATTTTTCACGCATTTAATGATTCATTTTGAGCTAAATGACCCTAAATTTGACAAGCAGTACAAATGAACTCTGAAAAGGTTATAACTTGGCATGACATCAAAATTTCACCCACATAGCAATTTATAAAGAGTTGAGATGGTTACGGCAAAAACTGGATGCACTTCGTGTACAAATTGGACAATCTCTTTCGAAGTATGAGGGTTTCGGACAAAAACTCATAAATTACAAAGGGATTTCATTTTTAATAACTTATTTAAACTCCATACTTTTTGTGTGTTCAATATGCACCATCCAAAGGCACATCATCAATTTTCAACCCATTCTAACTTCATTTGATATTTTTCATTTAATGATTAATTTTGAGCTAAATGACCCTGAATTTGAAAAGCAATACAAATGAACTGTGAAAAGGTTGTAACTTGGCATGACTTCATAATTTCAACCAAATAGCAACTTCTAAATCGTTGAGAGGGTTACGGCAAAAACTGGATGCACTTCGTGTTCAAATTGGACAATCTCTTTTGAAGTATGAGGGTTTCGGATGAAAACTCATCTATTACAAAGGGATTTCATTTTTAATAACTTATTTTAACTCCAGACGTTTTGTGTGTTCTATAAGCACCATTCAAAGCCACATCATCAATTTTCAACCCTTTCTGACTTCATTTGATATTTTTCATGCATTTAATGATTTATTTTGAGCTAAATGACCCTGAATTTGAAAAGTACTACAAATGAACTCTGAAAAGGTTGTAACTTGGCATTACACCAAAATTTCACCCACATAGCAACTTATAAAGAGTTGAGATGGTTACGGCAATAACTCGATGCACTTCGTGTACAAATTGGACAATCTCTTTCGATGTATGAGGGTTTCAGACGAAAACTCATCTATTACAACGGGCTTTTATTTTTAATAACTTATTTTAAGTTCATACTTTTTATGTGTTCAATATGAACCATTCAAAGGAACATCATCAATTTTCAACCATTTCTAACTTCATTTGATATTCTTCATGCATTTAATTATTTATTTTGAGCTAAATGACCCTAAATTTGAAAAGTAGTACAAATTAACTCTGAAAAGGTTGTAACTTGGCATGACATCATAATTTCACCCACATAGCAACTTATAAAGAGTTGAGAGGGTTACGGGAAAAACTGGATGCACTTCGTGTACAAATTGGACAATCTCTTTCGAAGTATGAGGGTTCGGACGAAAACTAATCTATTACAAAGGGATTTCATTTTTAATTACTTATTTTAGCTCCATACTTTTTGTGTTTTAAATATCAACCATTCAAAGTCACATCGTTAATTTTCAACTCTTTCTGACTTCATGTGATATTTTTCATGCATTTAATGATTTATTTTGAGCTAAATGACCCTGAACTTGAAAAGAAGTACAAATGAACTCTGAAAAGGTTGCAATATGGCATGACATCGTAATTTCACCCACATAGCAACTTCTAAAGAGTTGAGAGGGTTACTGGAAAAACTAGATGCACTTCGTGTACAAATTGGACAATCTCTTTTGAAGTATGAGGGTTTCGGACGAAAACTCATCTATTACAAAGGGATTTCATTTTTAATAACTTATTTTAACTCCGTACTTTTTGTGTGTTCAATATGCACCATTCAAAGGCACATCATCAATTTTCAACCTTTCTGACTTCATTTGATATTTTTCATGCATTTAATGATTTATTTTGAGCTAAATGACCCTGAATTTGAAAAGTAGTACAAATGAACTCTAAAAAGGTTGTAACTTTGCATGACATCAAAATTTCATCCACATAGCAATTTATAAAGAGTTGAGATGGTTACGGCAAGAACTCGATGCACTTCGTGTACAAATTGGACAATCTCTTTCGAAGTATGAGGGTTTCGGATGAAAACTCATCTATTACAAAGGGCTTTCAGTTTTAATAACTTATTTTAAGCTCATACTTTTTGTGTGTTCAATATGAACCATTCAAAGGAACATCATCAATTTTCAACCCTTTCTAACTTCATTTGATATTTTTCGTGCATTTAATGATTTATTTTGAGCTAAATGACCCTAAATTTGAAAAGCAGTACAAATTAACTCTGAAAAGGTGGTAACTTGGCATGACATCATAATTTCACCCACATAGCAACTTATAAAGAGTTGAGAGGGTTACAGGTGAAACTGGATGCATTTCGTGTACAAATTGGATAATCTCTTTCGAAGTATGAGGGTTTCCGACGAAAACTCATCTATTACAAAGGGATTTTATTTTTAATAACTTATTTCAGCTCCATAATTTTTGTGTTTTAAATATGAACTATTCAAAGGCACATCGTTAATTTTGAACTCTTTGTGACTTCATTTGATATTTTTCATGCATTTAACGATTTATTTTGAGCTAAATGACCCTGAATTTGAAAAGCAGTACAAATGAACTCTGAAAACGTTATAACATGGCATGACATCATAATTTCACCCACATAGAAACTTCTAAAGAGTTGATAGGGTTAGGGGAAAAACTGGATGCACTTCGTGTACAAATTGGACAATCTCTTTTGAAGTATGAGGGTTTCGGACGAAAACTCATCTATTACAAAGGGATTTCATTTTTAATAACTTATTTTAACTCCATAATTTTTGTGTGTTAAATATGCACCATTCAAAAGCACATCATCAATTTTCAACCCTTTCTGACTTAATTTGATATTTTTCATGCATTTAATGATTTATTTTGAGCTAAATGACCCTGAATTTGAAAAGCAGTACAAATGAACTCTGGAAAGGTTGTAACTTGGCATGATATCATAATTTAACCCACATAGTAACTTATAAAGAGTTGAGAGGGTTACGGGAAAAACTGGATGCACTTCGTGTACAAATTGGACAATCTCTTTCGAAGTATGAGGGTTTCGGACGAAAACTCATCTATTACAAAGGGCTTTTATTTTTAATAACTTATTTTAAGTTCATACTTTTTATGTGTTCAATATGAAACATTCAAAGGAACATCATCAATTTTCAACTCTTTCTAACTTCATTTGATATTCTTCATGCATTTAATTATTTATTTTGAGCTAAATGACCCTTAATTTGAAAAGCAGTACAAATTAACTCTGAAAAGGTTGTAACTTGGCATGACATCATAATTTCACCCACATAGCAACTTATAAAGAGTTGAGAGGGTTACGGGAAAAATTGGATGCACTTCGTGTACAAATTGGACAATCTCTTTCGAAGTATGAGGGTTTCGGACGAAAACTAATCTATTACAAAGGGATTTCATTTTTAAGTACTTATTTTAGCTCCATACTTTTTGTGTTTTAAATATGAAGCATTCAAAGGCACATCGTTAATTTTCAACTCTTTCTGACTTCATGTGATATTTTTCATGCATTTAATGATTTATTTTGAGCTAAATGACCCTGAATTTGAAAAGCAGTACAAATGAACTCTCAAAAGGTTGTAACTTGGCATGACATCAAAATTTCACCCACATACCAACTTCTAAAGAGTTGAGAGGGTTAATGGAAAAACTAGATGCACTTCGTGTACAAATTGGACAATCTCTTTTGAAGTATGAGGGTTCCGGACGAAAACTCATCTATTACAAAGGGATTTCATTTTTAATAACTTATTTTAACTCCATACTTTTTGTGTGTTCAGTATGCACCATTCAAAGGCACATCATCAATTTTCAACCCTTTCTGACTTCATTTGATATTTTTCATGCATTTAATGATTTATTTTGAGCTAAATGACCCTGAATTTGAAAAGCAGTACAAATGAACTCTGAAAAGGTTGTAACTTGGCATGACATCAAAATTTCACCCGCATAGCAACTTGTAAAGAGTTGAGATGGTTACGGCAAAAATTGGATGCACTTCGTGTACAAATTGGACAATCTCTTTCGAAGCATGAGGGTTTCGGACCAAAACTCATCTATTACAAAGGGCTTTCAGTTTTAGTAACTTATTTTAAGGTCATACATTTTGTGTGTTCATTACGAACCATTCAAAGGAACATCATCAATTTTCAACCCTTTCTAACTTCATTTGATATTTGTCATGCATTTCATGATTTATTTTGAGCTAAATAACCCTGAATTTGAAAAGCAGTACAAATTAGCTCTGAAAAGGTTGTAACATGGCATGACATCATAATTTCACCCATATAGCAACTTATAAAGAGTTGAGAGGGTTAGAGGTAAAACTGGATGCACTTCGTGTACAAATTGGACAATCTCTTTCGAAGTATGAGGGTTTCGGACGAAAACTCATCTATTACAAAGGGCTTTCATTTTTAATAACTTATTTTAAGTTCATACTTCTTATGTGTTCAATATGAACCATTCAAAGGAACATCATCAATTTTCAACCCTTTCTAACTTCATGTGATATTTTTCATGCATTTAATTATTTATTTTGAGCTAAATGACCCTGAATTTGAAAAGAAGTACAAATTAGCTCTGAAAAGGTTGTAACTTGGCATGACATCATAATTTCACCCACATAGCAACTTCTAAAGAGTTGAGAGGGTTACAGGTAAAACTGGCTGCACTTCGTGTACAAATTGGACAATCTCTTTCGAAGTATGAGTGTTTCGGACGAAAACTCATCTATTACAAAGGGATTTCATTTTTAATAACTTATTTTAGCTCCATAATTTTTGTGTTTTAAATATGAACCATTCAAAGGCACATCGTTAATTTTCAACTCTTTTTGACTTCATTTGATATTTTTCATGCATTTAATGATTTATTTTGAGCTAAATGACCCTGAATTTGAAAAGCAGTACAAATGAACTCTGAAAATGTTGTAACTTGGCATGACATCAAAATTTCACCCACATAGCAACTTGTAAAGAGTTGAGATGGTTACGGCAAAAATTGGATGCACTTCGTGTACAAATTGGACAATCTCTTTCGAAGCATGAGGGTTTCGGACGAAAACTCATCTATTACAAAGGGCTTTCAGTTTTAGTAACTTATTTTAAGTTCATACATTTTGTGTGTTCAATATGAACCATTCAAAGGAACATCATCAATTTTCAACCCTTTCTAACTTCATTTGATATTTGTCATGCATTTAATGATTTATTTTGAGCTAAATGACCCTGAATTTGAAAAGCAGTACAAATGAACTCTGAAAAGGTTGTAACTTGGCATGACATCAAATTTTCACCCACATAGCAACTTGTAAAGAGTTGAGATGGTTACGGCAAAAATTGGATGCACTTCGTGTACAAATTGGACAATCTCTTTCGAAGCATGAGGGTTTCGGACGAAAACTCATCTATTACAAAGGGCTTTCAGTTTTCGTAACTTATTTTAAGTTCATACATTTTGTGTGTTCAATATGAACCATTCAAAGGAACATCATCAATTTTCAACCCTTTCTAACTTCATTTGATATTTGTCATGCATTTAATGATTTGTTTTGAGCTAAATGACCCTGAATTTGAAAAGCAGTACAAATTAGCTCTGAAAAGGTTGTAACATGGCATGACATCATAATTTCACCCTCATAGCAACTTATAAAGAGTTGAGAGGGTTACAGGTAAAACTGGATGCACTTCGTGTACAAATTGGACAATCTCTTTCGAAGTATGAGGGTTTCGGACGAAAAGTCATCTATTACAAAGGGATTTCATTTTTAATAAATTATTTTAGCTCCATAATTTTTGTGTTTTAAATATGAACCATTCAAAGGCACATCGTTAATTTTCAACTCTTTTTGACTTCATTCGATATTTTTCATGCATTTAATGATTTATTTTGAGCTAAATGACCCTGAATTTGAAAAGCAGTACAAATGAACTCTGAAAAGGTTGTAACTTGGCATGACATCAAAATTTCACCCACATAGCAAATTGTAAAGAGTTGAGATGCTTACGGCAAAAATTGGATGCACTTCGTGTACAAATTGGACAATCTCTTTCGAAGCATGAGGGTTTCGGACGAAAACTCATCTATTACAAAGGGCTTTCAGTTTTAGTAACTTATTTTAAGTTCATACATTTTGTGTGTTCAATATGAACCATTCAAAGGAACATCATCAATTTTCAACCCTTTCTAACTTCATTTGATATTTTTCATGCATTTAATGATTTATTTTGAGCTAAATGACCCTGAATATGAAAAGCAGTACAAATGAACTCTGAAAAGGTTGTAACTTGGCATGACATCAAATTTTCACCCACATAGCAACTTGTAAAGAGTTGAGATGGTTACGGCAAAAATTGGATGCACTTCGTGTACAAATTGGACAATCTCTTTCGAAGCATGAGGGTTTCGGACGAAAACTCATCTATTACAAAGGGCTTTCAGTTTTAGTAACTTATTTTAAGTTCATACACTTTGTGTGTTCAATATGAACCATTCAAAGGAACATCATCAATTTTCAACCCTTTCTAACTTCATTTGATATTTGTCATGCATTTAATTATTTGTTTTGAGCTAAATGACCCTGAATTTGAAAAGCAGTACAAATTAGCTCTGAAAAGGTTGTAACATGGCATGACATCATAATTTCACCCACATAGCAACTTATAAAGAGTTGAGAGGGTTACAGGTAAAACTGGATGCACTTCGTGTACAAATTGGACAATCTCTTTCGAATTATGAGGGTTTCGGACGAAAAGTCATCTATTACAAAGGGATTTCATTTTTAATAACTTATTTTAGCTCCATAATTTTTGTGTTTTAAATATGAACCATTCAAAGGCACATCGTTAATTTTCAACTCTTTTTGACTTCATTCGATATTTTTCATGCATTTAATGATTTATTTTGAGCTAAATGACCCTGAATTTGAAAACCAGTACAAATGAACTCTGGAAAGGTTGTAACTTGGCATGATATCATAATTTAACCCACATAGAAACTTATAAAGAGTTGAGAGGGTTACGGGAAAAACAGGATGCACTTCGTGTACAAATTGGACAATCTCTTTCGAAGTATGAGGGTTCCGGACGAAAACTCATCTATTACAAAGGGCTTTTATTTTTAATAACTTATTTTAAGTTCATACTTTTTATGTGTTCAATATGAACCATTCAAATGAAAATCATCAATTTTCAACCCTTTCTAACTTCATTTGATATTCTTCATGCATTTAATTATTTATTTTGAGCTAAATGACCCTAAATTTGAAAAGCAGTACAAATTAACTCTGAAAAGGTTGTAACTTGGCATGACATCATAATTTAACCCACATAGCAACTTATAAAGAGTTGAGAGGGTTACGAGAAAAACTGGATGCACTTCGTGTACAAATTGGACAATCTCTTTCGAAGTATGAGTGTTTCGGACGAAAACTAATCTATTACAAAGGGATTTCATTTTTAATTACTTATTTTAGCTCCGTACTTTTTGTGTTTTAAATATGAACCATTCAAAGGCACATCGTTAATTTTCAACTCTTTCTGACTTCATGTGATATTTTTCATGCATTTAATGATTTATTTTGAGCTAAATGACCCTGAATTTGAAAAGCAGTACAAATGAACTCGGAAAAGGTTGTAACATGGCATGACATCGTAATTTCACCCACATAGCAACTTATAATTAGTTGAGAGGGTTATTGGAAAAACTAGATGCACTTCGTGTACAAATTGGACAATCTCTTTTGAAGTATGAGGGTTTCGGACGAAAACTCATCTATTACAAAGGGATTTCTTTTTTAATAACTTATTTTAACTCCATACTTTTTGTGTGTTCAATATGCACCATTCAAAGGCACATCATAAATTTTCAACCCTTTCTGACTTCATTTGATATTTTTCATGCATTTAATGATTTATTTTGAGCTAAATGACCCTGAATTTGAAAAGCAGTACAAATGAACTCTGAAAAGGTTGTAACTTGGCATGACATCAAAATTTCACCCACATAGCAACTTGTAAAGAGTTGAGATGGTTACAGCAAAAATTGGATGCACTTCGTGTACAAATTGGACAATCTCTTTCGAAGTATGAGGGTTTCGGACGAAAACTCATCTATTATAAAGGGCTTTCAGTTTTAATAACTTATTTTAAGTTCATACTTTTTGTGTGTTCAATATGCACCATTCAAAGGCACATCATAAATTTTCAACCCTTTCTGACTTCATTTGATATTTTTCATGCATTTAATGATTTATTTTGAGCTAAATGACCCTGAATTTGAAAAGCAGTACAAATGAACTCTGAAAAGGTTGTAACTTGGCATGACATCAAAATTTCACCCACATAGCAACTTGTAAAGAGTTGAGATGGTTACGGCAAAAATTGGATGCACTTCGTGTACAAATTGGACAATCTCTTTCGAAGCATGAGGGTTTCGGACGAAAACTCATCTATTACAAAGGGCTTTCAGTTTTAGTAACTTATTTTAAGTTCATACATTTTGTGTGTTCAATATGAACCATTCAAAGGAACATCATAAATTTTCAACCCTTTCTAACTTCATTTGATATGTTTCATGCATTTAATGATTTATTTTGAGCTAAATGACCCTGAATTTGAAAAGCAGTACAAATTAGCTCTGAAAAGGTTGTAACATGGCATGACATCATAATTTCACCCACATAGCAACTTATAAAGAGTTGAGAGGGTTACAGGTAAAACTGGCTGCACTTCGTGTACAAATTGGACAATCTCTTTCGAAGTATGAGGGTTTCGGACGAAAACTCATCTATTACAAAGGGATTTCATTTTTAATAACTTATTTTAGCTCCATAATTTTTGTGTTTTAAATATGAACCATTCAAAGGCACATCGTTAATTTTCAACTCTTTTTGACTTCATTTGATATTTTTCATGCACTTAAGGATTTATTTTGAGCTAAATGACCCTGAATTTGAAAAGCAGTACAAATGAACTCTGAAAAGGTTGTAACATGGCATGACATCATAATTTCACCCACATAGCAACTTCTAAAGAGTTGAGAGGGTTACGGGAAAAACTGGATGCACTTCGTGTACAAATTGGACACACTCTTTTGAAGTATAAGGGTTTCAGACGAAAACTCATCTATTAGAAAGGGATTTCATTTTTAATAACTTATTTTAACTCCATACTTTTTGTGTGTTCAATATGCACCATTCAAAGGCATATCATCAATTTTCAACCTTTCTGACTTCATTTGATATTTTTCATGCATTTAATGATTTATTTTGAGCTAAATGACCCTGAATTTGAAAAGCAGTACAAATGAACTCTGAAAAGGTTGTAACTTGGCATGACATAAAATTTCACCCACGTAGCAATTTATAAAGAGTTGAGATGGTTACGGCAAGAACTCGATGCACTTCGTGTACAAATTGGACAATCTCTTTCGAAGTATGAGGGCTTCGGACGAAAACTCATCTATTACAAAGGGCTTTCAGTTTTAATAACTTATTTTAAGCTCATACTTTTAGTGTGTTCAATATGAACGATTCCAAGGAACATCATCAATTTTCAACCCTTTCTAGCTTCATTTGATATTTTTCATGCATTTAATGATTTATTTTGAGCTAAATGACCCTAAATTTGAAAAGCAGTACAAATTAACTCTGAAAAGGTTGTAACTTGGCATGACATCATAATTTCACCCACATAGCAACTTCTAAAGAGTTGAGAGGGTTACAGGTAAAACTGGCTGCACATCATGTACAAATTGGATAATCTCTTTCGAAGTATGAGGGTTTCGGACGAAAACTCATCTATTACAAAGGGATTTCATTTTTAATAACTTATTTTAGCTCCATAATTTTTGTGTTTTAAATATGAACCATTCAAAGGCACATCGTTAATTTTCAACTCTTTCTGACTTCATTTGATATTTTTCATGCTTTTATTGATTTATTTTGAGCTAAATGACCCTGAATTTGAAAAGCAGTACAAAATGAACTCTGAAACGTTGTAACATGGCATGACATCATAATTTCACCCACATAGCAACTTCTAAAGAGTTGAGAGGGTTACGGGAAAAACTGGATGCACTTCGTGTACAAATTGGACAATCTCTTTTCAAGTATGAGGGTTTTGGACGAAAACTCATCTATTACAAAGGGATTTCATTTTTAATAACTTATTTTAACTCCATACTTTTGTGTGTTCAATACGCACCATTTAAAGGCACATCATTAATTTTCAACCCTTTCTGACTTCATTTGATATTTTTCATGCATTTAATGATTTATTTTGAGCTAAATGACACTGAATTTGAAAAGCAATACGCATGAACTCTGAAAAGGTTGTAACATGGCATGACATTATAATTTCACCCACATAGCAACTTCTAAAGAGTTCAGAGGGTTACGGCAAAAACTCGATGCAATTCGTGTACAAATTGGACAATCTCTTTTGAAGTATGAGGGTTTCTGACGAAAACTCATCTATTACAAAGGGATTTCATTTTTAATAACTTATTTTAACTCCATACTTTTTGTGTGTTCAATATGCACCATCCAAAGGCACGTCATCAATTTTCAACCCTTTCTAACTTCATTTGATATTTTTCATTTCATGATTTATTTTTAGCTAAATGACCCTGAATTTGAAAAGTAATACAAATGAATTGTGAACAGGTTGTAACTTGGCATGACTTCATAATTTCACCCACATAGCAACTTGTAAACAGTTGAGAGGGTGAATACAAAAACTGGATGCACTTTGTGTACAAATTGGACAATCTCTTTCGAAGTATGAGGGTTTCGGACGAAAACTCATCTATTACAAAAGGATTTCATTTTTAATAACTTATTTTAACTCCATACTTTTTGTGTGTTCAATAAGCACCATTCAAAGCCACATCATCAATTTTCAACCCTTTCTGACTTCATTTGATATTTTTCATGCATTTAATAATTTATTTTGAGCTAAATGACCCTGAATTTGAAAAGCAGTACAAAATGAACTCTGAAACGTTGTAACATGGCATGACATCATAATTTCACCCACATAGCAACTTCTAAAGAGTTGAGAGGGTTACGGGAAAAACTGGATGCACTTCGTGTACAAATTGGACAATCTCTTTTCAAGTATGAGGGTTTTGGACGAAAACTCATCTATTACAAAGGGATTTCATTTTTAATAACTTATTTTAACTCCATACTTTTGTGTGTTCAATACGCACCATTTAAAGGCACATCATTAATTTTCAACCCTTTCTGACTTCATTTGATATTTTTCATGCATTTAATGATTTATTTTGAGCTAAATGACACTGAATTTGAAAAGCAATACGCATGAACTCTGAAAAGGTTGTAACATGGCATGACATTATAATTTCACCCACATAGCAACTTCTAAAGAGTTCAGAGGGTTACGGCAAAAACTCGATGCAATTCGTGTACAAATTGGACAATCTCTTTTAAAGTATGAGGGTTTCTGACGAAAACTCATCTATTACAAAGGGATTTCATTTTTAATAACTTATTTTAACTCCATACTTTTTGTGTGTTCAATATGCACCATCCAAAGGCACGTCATCAATTTTCAACCCTTTCTAACTTCATTTGATATTTTTCATTTCATGATTTATTTTGAGCTAAATGACCCTGAATTTGAAAAGTAATACAAATGAATTGTGAACAGGTTGTAACTTGGCATGACTTCATAATTTCACCCACATAGCAACTTGTAAACAGTTGAGAGGGTGAATACAAAAACTGGATGCACTTTGTGTACAAATTGGACAATCTCTTTCGAAGTATGAGGGTTTCGGACGAAAACTCATCTATTACAAAAGGATTTCATTTTTAATAACTTATTTTAACTCCATACTTTTTGTGTGTTCAATAAGCACCATTCAAAGCCACATCATCAATTTTCAACCCTTTCTGACTTCATTTGATATTTTTCATGCATTTAATAACTTATTTTGAGCTAAATGACCCTGAATTTGAAAAGTAATACAAATGAACTGTGAAATGGTTGTAACTTGGCATGACTTCATAATTTCACCCACATAGCAACTTCTAAAGACTTGAGAGGGTTACATCAAAAACTGGATGCCCTTTGTGTACAAATTGGACAATCTCTTTCGAAGTATGAGGGTTTCGGACGACAACTCATCTATTACAAAGTGATTTCATTTTTAATAACTTATTTTTACTCCATACTTTTTGTGTGTTCAATAAGCACCATTCAAAGCCACATCATCAATTTTCAACCCTTTCCGACTTCATTTGATATTTTTCATGCATTTAATGATTTATTTTGAGCTAAAAGACCCTGAATTTGAAAAGTACTACAAATGAACTCTGAAAAGGTTGTAACTTGGCATTACATCAAAATTTCACCCACATAGCAACTTATAAAGAGTTGAGATGGTTACGGCAAAAACTCGATGCACTTCGTGTACAAATTGGACAATCTCTTTCGAAGTATGAGGGTTTGGGACGAAAACTCATCTATTACAAAGGGCTTTCATTTTTAATAACTTATTTTAAGTTCATACTTTTTATGTGTTCAATATGAACCATTCAAAGGAATATCGTCAATTTTCAACCCTTTCTAACTTCATTTGGTATTCTTCATGCATTTAATTATTTATTTTGAGCTAAATGACCCTGAATTTGAAAAGAAGTACAAATTAACTCTGAAAAGGTTGTAACTTGGCATGACATCATAATTTCACCCACATAGCAACTTCTAAAGAGTTGAGAGGGTTACAGGTAAAACTGGCTGCACTTCGTGTACAAATTGGACAATCTCTTTCGAAGTATGAGGGTTTCGGACGAAAACTCATCTATTACAAAGGGATTTCATTTTTAATAACTTATTTTAGCTACATAATTTTTGTGTTTTAACTATGAACCGTTCAAAGGCACATCGTTAATTTTCAACTCTTTCTGACTTCATTTGATATTTTTCATGCATTTAATGATTTATTTTGAGCTAAATGACCCTGAATTTGAAAAGCAGTACAAATGAACTCTGAAACGTTGTAACATGGCATGACATCATAATTTCACCCACATAGAAACTTCTAAAGAGTTGAGAGGGTTACGGGAAAAACTGGACGCACTTCGTGTACAAATTGGACAATCTCTTTTGAAGTATGAGGGTTTCGGACGAAAACTCATCTATTACAAAGGGATTTCATTTTTAATAACTTGTTTTAACTCCATACTTTTTGTGTGTTCAATATGCACCATTCAAAGGCACATCATCAATTTTCAACCCTTTCTGACTTAATTTAATATTTTTCATGCTTTTAATGATTTATTTTGAGCTAAATGACCCTGAATTTGAAAAGCAGTACAAATGAACTCTGGAAAGGTTGTAACTTGGCATGATATCGTAATTTCACCCACATAGCAACTTATAAAGAGCTGAGAGGGTTACGGGAAAAACTGGATGCACTTCGTGTACAAATTGGACAATCTCTTCCGAAGTATGAGGGTTTCGGACGAAAACTCATCTATTACAAAGGGATTTCATTTTTAATAACTTATTTTAACTCCATACTTTTGTGTGTTCAATACGCACCATTGAAAGGCACATCATTAATTTTCAACCCTTTCTGACTTCATTTGATATTTTTCATGCATTTAATGATTTATTTTGAGCTAAATGACACTGAATTTGAAAAGCAGTACGCATGAACTCTGAAAAGGTTGTAACATGGCATGAGATCATAATTTCACCCACATAGCAACTTCTAAAGAGTTGAGAGGGTTACGGCAAAAACTCGATGCACTTCGTGTACAAATTGGACAATCTCTTTTGAAGTATGAGGGTTTCAGACGAAAACTCATCTATTACAAAGGGATTTCATTTTTAATAACTTATTTTAACTCCATACTTTTTGTGTGTTCAATAAGCACCATTCAAAGCCACATCATCAATTTTCAACCCTTTCCGACTTCATTTGATCTTTTTCATGCATTTAATGATTTATTTTGAGCTAAAAGACCCTGAATTTGAAAAGTACTACAAATGAACTCTGAAAAGGTTGTAACTTGGCATTACATCAAAATTTCACCCACATAGCAACTTATAAAGAGTTGAGATGGTTACGGCAAAAACTGGATGCACTTCGTGTATAAATTGGACAATCTCTTTCGAAGTATGAGGGTTTGGGACGAAAACTCATCTATTACAAAGGGCTTTCATTTTTAATAACTTATTTTAAGTTCATACTTTTTATGTGTTCAATATGAACCATTCAAAGGAATATCATCAATTTTCAACCCTTTCTAACTTCATTTGGTATTCTTCATGCATTTAATTATTTATTTTGAGCTAAATGACCCTGAATTTGAAAAGAAGTACAAATTAACTCTGAAAAGGTTGTAACTTGGCATGACATCATAATTTCACCCACATAGCAACTTCTAAAGAGTTGAGAGGGTTACAGGTAAAACTGGCTGCACTTCGTGTACAAATTGGACAATCTCTTTCGAAGTATGAGGGTTTCGGACGAAAACTCATCTATTACAAAGGGATTTCATTTTTAATAACTTATTTTAGCTACATAATTTTTGTGTTTTAACTATGAACCGTTCAAAGGCACATCGGTAATTTTCAACTCTTTCTAACTTCATTTGATATTTTTCATGCATTTAATGATTTATTTTGAGCTAAAAGACACTGAATTTGAAAAGCAGTACAAATGAACTCTGAAACGTTGTAACATGGCATGACATCATAATTTCACCCACATAGAAACTTCTAAAGAGTTGAGAGGGTTACGGGAAAAACTGGATGCACTTCGTGTACAAATTGGACAATCTCTTTTGAAGTATGAGGGTTTCGGACGAAAACTCATCTATTACAAAGGGATTTCATTTTTAATAACTTGTTTTAACTCCATACTTTTTGTGTGTTCAATATGCACCATTCAAAGGCACATCATCAATTTTCAACCCTTTCCGACTTCATTTGATATTTTTCATGCATTTAATGATTTATTTTGAGCTAAAAGACCCTGAATTTGAAAAGTACTACAAATGAACTCTGAAAAGGTCGTCACTTGGCATTACATCAAAATTTCACCCACATAGCAACTTATAAAGAGTTGAGATGGTTACGGCAAAAACTGGATGCACTTCGTGTACAAATTGGACAATCTCTTTCGAAGTATGAGGGTTTGGGACGAAAACTCATCTATTACAAAGGGCTTTCATTTTAAATAACTTATTTTAAGTTCATACTTTTTATGTGTTCAATATGAACCATTCAAAGGAATATCATCAATTTTGAACCCTTTCTAACTTCATTTGGTATTCTTCATGCATTTAATTATTTATTTTGAGCTAAATGACCCTGAATTTGAAAAGAAGTACAAATTAACTCTGAAAGGTTGTAACTTGGCATGACATCATAATTTCACCCACATAGCAACTTCTAAAGAGTTGAGAGGGTTACAGGTAAAACTGGCTGCACTTCGTGTACAAATTGGACATTCTCTTTCGAAGTATGAGGGTTTCGGACGAAAACTCATCTATTACAAAGGGATTTCATTTTTAATAACTTATTTTAGATACATAATTTTTGTGTTTTAACTATGAACCGTTCAAAGGCACATCGTTAATTTTCAACTCTTTCTGACTTCATTTGATATTTTTCATGCATTTAATGATTTATTTTGAGCTAAAAGACCCTGAATTTGAAAAGCAGTACAAATGAAATCTGAAACGTTGTAACATGGCATGACATCATAATTTCACCCACATAGCAACTTCTAAAGAGTTGAGAGGGTTACGGGAAAAACTGGATGCACTTCGTGTACAAACTGGACAATATCTTTCGAAGTATGAGGGTTTCGGACGAAAACTCATCTATTACAAAGGGATTTCATTTTTAATAACTTGTTTTAACTCCATACTTTTGTGTGTTCAATACGCACCATTGAAAGGCACATCATTAATTTTCAACCCTTTCTGACTTCATTTCATATTTTTCATGCATTTAATGATTTATTTTGAGCTAAATGACACTGAATTTGAAAAGCAGTACGCATGAACTCTGGAAAGGTTGTAACATGGCATGACATCATAATTTCACCCACATAGAAACTTCTAAAGAGTTGAGAGGGTTACGTCAAAAACTCGATGCACTTCGTGTACAAATTGGACAATCTCTTTTGAAGTATGAGGGTTTCAGACGAAAACTCATCTAATACAAAGGGATTTCATTTTTAATAACTTATTTTAACTCCATACTTTTTGTGTGTTCAATATGCACCATCCAAAGGCACATCATCAATTTTCAACCCTTTCTAACTTCATTTGATATTTTTCATTTCATGATTTATTGTGAGCTAAATGACCCTTAATTTGAAAAGCAATACAAATGAACTGTGAAAAGGTTGTAACTTGGCATGACTTCATAATTTCACCCACATAGCAACTTCTAAACAGTTGAGAGGGTTACGGCAAAAACTGGATGCACTTCGTGTACGAATTGGACAATCTCTTTCGAAGTATGAGGGTTTCGGACGAAAACTCATCTATTACAAAGGGATTTCATTTTTAATAACTTATTTTAACTCCATACTTTTTGTGTGTTCAATAAGCACCATTGAAATCCACATCATCAATTTTCAACCCTTTCTGACTTCATTTGATATTTTTCATGCATTTAATGATTTATTTTGAGCTAAATGACCCTGAATTTGAAAAGTACTACAAATGAACTCTGAAAAGGTTGTAACTTGGCATTACATCAAAATTTCACCCACATAGCAACTTAAAAAGAGTTGAGATGGTTACGGCAAAAACTGGATGCACTCCGTGTACAAACTGGACAATCTCTTTCGAAGTATGAGGTTTCGGACGAAAACTCATCTATTACAAAGGGCTTTCATTTTTAATAACTTATTTTCACTCCATACTTTTGTGTGTTCAAGACGCACCATTGAAAGGCACATCATTAATTTTCAACCCTGTCTGACTTCATTTGATATTTTTCATGCATTTAATGATTTATTTTGAGCCAAATGACACTGAATTTCAAAAGCAGTACGCATGAACTCTGAAAAGGTTGTAACATGGCATGACATCATAATTTCACCCACATAGCAACTTCTAAAGAGTTGAGAGGGTTACGGCAAAAACTCGATGCACTTCGTGTACAAATTGGACAATCTCTTTTGAAGTATGAGGGTTTCAGACGAAAACTCATCTATTACAAAGGGATTTCATTTTTAATAACTTATTTTAACTCCATACTTTTTGTGTGTTCAATATGCACCATCCAAAGGCACATCATCAATTTTCAACCCTTTCTAACTTCATTTGATATTTTTCATTTCATGATTTATTTTGAGCTAAATGACCCTGAATTTGAAAAGTAATACAAATGAACTGTGAAAAGGTTGTAACTTGGCATGACTTCATAATTTCACCCACATAGCAACTTCTAAAGAGTTGAGAGGGTTACTACAAAAACTGGATGCACTTCGTGTACAAATTGGACAATCTCTTTCGACGGATGAGGGTTTCGGACGAAAACTCATCTATTACAAAGGGATTTCATTTTTAATAACTTATTTTAACTCCATACTTTTTGTGTGTTCAATAAGCACCATTGAAAGCCACATCATCAAATTTCAACCCTTTCTGACTTCATTTGATATTTTTCATGCATTTAATGATTTATTTTGAGCTGAATGACCCTGAATTTGAAAAGTACTACAAATGAACTCTGAAAAGGTTGTAACTTGGCATTACATCAAAATTTCACCCACATAGCAACTTATAAAGAGTTGAGATGGTTACGGCAAAAACTGGATGCACTCCGTGTACAAATTGGACAATCTCTTTCGAAGTATGAGGGTTTCGGACGAAAACTCATCTATTACAAAGGGCTTTCAATTTTAATAACTTATTTTAACTACATACTTTTTATGTGTTCAATATGAACCATTCAAAGGAACATCATCAATTTGCCACCCTTTCTAACTTCATTTGATATTCTTCATGCATTTAATTATTTATTTTGAGCTAAATGACCCTGAATTTGAAAAGCAGTACAAATGAACTCTAAAAAGGTTGTAACATGGCGTGACATCATAATTTCACCCACATAGCAACTTATAAAGAGTTGAGAGGGTTACTGGAAAAACTAGATGCACTTCGTGTACAAATTGGACAATCTCTTTCGAAGTATGAGGGTTTCAAACGAAAACTCATCTATTACAAAGGGATTTCAATTTTAAAAACTTATTTTACCTCCATAATTTTGGGTTTTAAATATGCACCATTCAAAGGCACATCATCCATTTTCAACCCTTTCTGACTTCATTTGATATTTTTCATGCATTTAATGAGTTGTTTTGAGCTAAATGACCCTGAATTTGAAAAGCAGTACAAATGAACTCTGAAAAGGTTGTAACATGGCATGACATCATAATTTCACCCACATAGCAACTTCTAAAGAGTTCAGAGGTTTACAGGAAAAACTGGATGCACTTCGTGTACAAATTGGACAATCTCTTTTGAAGTATGAGTGTTTCGGACGAAAAGTCATCTATTACAAACGGATTTCATTTTTAATAACTTATTTTAACTCCATACGTTTTGTGTGTTCAATACGCACCATTCAAAGGCGCATCATCAATTTTCAACCCTTTCTGACTTCATTTGATATTTTTCATGCATTTAATGATTTATTTTGAGCTAAATGACCCTGAATTTGAAAAGTAGTACAAATGAACTCTAAAAAGGTTGTAACTTCGCATGATATGAAAATTTCACCCACATAGCAACTTATAAAGAGTTGAGATGGTTACGGCAAAAACTGGATGGACTTTGTGTTCAAATTGGACAATCTCTTTTGAAGTATCAGGGTTTCGCACGAAAACTCATCTATTAGAAAGGGCTTTCATTTTTAATAACTTATTTTAAGTTCATACTTTTTATGTGTTCAATATGAACCATTCAAAGGAACATCATCAATTTTCAACCCTTTTTAACTTCATTTGATATTCTTCATGTATTTAATTATTTATTTTGTGCTAAATGACCCTGAATTTGAAAAGCAGTACAAATTAACTCTGAAAAGGTTGTAACTTGGCATGACATCATAATTTCACCCACATAGCAACTTATAAAGAGTTGAGAGGGTTACGGGAAAAACTGGATGCATTTCGTGTACAAATTGGACAATCTCTTTCGAAGTATGAGGGTTTCGAACGAAAAGTCATCTATTACAAAGGGTTTTCATATTTAATAACTTATTTTAGCTCCATACTTTTTGTGTTTTAAATATGAACCATTCAAAGGGACATTGTTAATTTTCAACTCTTTCTCACTTTATTTGATATTCTTCATGCATTTAATGATTTATTTTGAGCTAAATGACCCTGAATTTGAAAAGCAGTACAAATGAACTCTGGAAACGTTGTAACATGGCATGACATCATAATTTCACCCACATAGCAACTTCTAAAGAGTTGAGAGGGTTACGGGAAAAACTGGATGCACTTCGTGTACAAATTGTACAATCTCTTTTGAACTATGAGGGTTTGGGACGAAAACTCGTCTATTACAAAGGGATTTCATTTTTAATAACTTATTTTAACTCCATACTTTTTGTGTGTTCAATAAGCACCATTCAAAGGCACATCATCAATTTTCAACCCTTTCTGACTTAATTTGATATTTTTCATGCATTTAATGATTTATTTTGAGCTAAATGACCCTGAATTTGAAAAGCAGTACAAATGAACTCTGGAAAGGTTGTAACTTGGCATGATATCATAATTTCACCCACATAGCAACTTATAAAGAGTTGAGAGGGTTACGGGAAAAACTGGATGCACTTCGTGTACAAATTGGACAATCTCTTTTGAAGTATGAGGGTTCCGGACGAAAACTCATCTATTACAAAGGGATTTCATTTTTAATAACTTATTTTAACTCCATACGTTTTGTGTGTTCAATAAGCACCATTCAAAGGCACATCATCAATTTTCAACCCTTTCTGACTTCATTTGATATTTTTCATGCATTTAATGATTTATTTTGAGCTAAATGACCCCGAATTTGAAAAGTAGTACAAATGAACTCTGAAAAGGTTGTAACTTGGCATGATATCAAAATTTCACCCACATAGCAACTTATAAAGAGTTGAGATGGTTACGGCAAAAACTGGATGGACTTCGTGTTCAAATTGGACAATCTCTTTCGAAGTATGAGGGTTTCGGAAGAAAACTCATCTATTACAAAGGGCTTTCATTTTTAATAACTTATTTTAAGTTCATACTTTTTGTGTGTTCAATATGAACCATTCAAAGGAGCATCTTCAATTTTCAACCCTTTCTAACTTCATTTGATATTTTTCATGCATTTAATGATTTATTTTGAGCTAAATGACCCTGAATTTGAAAAGGAGTACAAATGAACTCTGGAAAGGATGTAACTTGGCATGACTTCATAATTTCACCAACATAGCAACTTATAAAGAGTTGAGAGGGTTACAGCAAAAACAGAATGCACTTCGTGTACAAATTGGACAATCTCTTTCGAAGTATGAGGGTTTCGGACGAAAACTCATCTATTACAAAGGGCTTTCATTTTTAATAACTTATTTTAAGTTCATACTTTTTATGTGTTCAATATGAACCATTCAAAGGAACATCATCAATTTTCAACCCTTTCTAACTTCATTTGATATTCTTCATGCATTTATATATTTATTTTGAGCTAAACGACCCTGAATTTGAAAAGCAGTACAAATTAACTCTGAAAAGGTTGTAACTGGGCATGACATCATAATTTCACCCACATAGCAACTTATAAAGAGTTGAGAGGGTTACGGGAAAAACTGGATGCATTTCGTGTACAAATTGGACAATCTCTTTCCAAGTATGAGGGTTTCGGACGAAAACTCATCTATTACAAAGGGATTTCATTTTTAAAAATGTATTTTTGCTCCATACTTTTTGTGTTTTAAATATGAACCATTCAAAGGCACATCGTTAATTTTCAACTCTTTCTGACTTCATTTGATATTTTTCACGCATTTAAAGATTTATTTTGAGCTAAATGACCCTGAATTTGAAAACAGTACAAATGAACTCTGAAAAGGTTGTAACATGGCATGACATCATAATTACACCCACATAGCAACTTCTAAAGAGTTGAGAGGGTTACTGGAAAAACTAGATGCACTTCGTGTACAAATTGGACAATCTCTTTTGAAGTATGAGGGTTTCGGAAGAAAACTCATCTATTACAAAGGGATTTCATTTTTAATAACTTATTTTAACTCCATACTTTTGTGTGTTCAATACACACCATTGAAAGGCAAATCATCAATTTTCAACCCTTTATGACTTCATTTGATATTTTTCATGCATTTAATGATTTATTTTGAGCTAAATGACACTGAATTTGAAAAGCAGTACGCATGAACTCTGAAAAGGTTGTAACATGGCATGACATCATAATTTCACCCACATAGCAACTTCTAAAGGGTTGAGAGGGTTACAGCAAAAACTCGATGCACTTCGTGTACAAATTGGACAATCTGTTTCGAAGTATGAGGGTTTCGGACGAAAACTCATCTATTACAAAGGGATTTCATTTTTAATAACTTATTTTAACTCCATACTTTTTGTGCCTTCAATAAGCACCATTCAAAGCCACATCATCAATTTTCAACCCTTTTTGACTTCATTTGATATTTTTCATGCATTTAATGATTTATTGTGAGCTAAATGACCCTGAATTTGAAAAGTACTACCAATGAAATCTGAAAAGGTTGAAACATGGCATGACATCATAATTTCACCCACATAGCAACTTCTAAAGAGCTGAGAGGGTTACGGGAAAAACTGGATGCACTTCGTGTACAAATTGGACAATCTCTTTCGAAGTATGAGGGTTTCGGACAAAAACTCATCTATTACAAAGGGATTTCACATTTAATAACTTATTTTAACTCCATAGTTTTTGTGTGTTCAATATGCACCATCCAAAGGCACATCATCAATTTTCAACCCTTTCTAACCTCATTTGATATTTTTGATGCATTTAATGATTTATTTTGAGCTAAATGACCCTGAATTTGAAAAGCAGTACAAATGAACTCTGAAAAGGTTGTAACTTGGCATGACATCAAACTTTCACCCACATAGCAACTTATAAAGAGTTGAGATGGTTACGGGAAAAACTGGATGCACTTCGTGTACAAATTGGACAATCTCTTTTGAAGTATGAGGGTTTAGGACGAAAACTCATCTATTACAAATGGCTTTCAGTTTTAATAACTTATTTTAAGTTCATACTTTTTGTGTGTTCAATATGAACCATTCGAAGGAACATCATCAATTGTCAACCCTTTCTAACTTCATTTGATATTTTTCATGCATTTAATGATTTATTTTGAGCTAAGACTCTGAATTTGAAAAGGACTACAAATGAACTCTGAAAAGGTTGTAACTTGGCATGACATCAAAACTTCACCCACATAGCAACTTATAAAGAGTTGAGAGGGTTACGGGAAAAACTGGATGCACTTCATGTACAAATTGGACAATGTCTTTCGAAGTATGAGGGTTTCAAACGAAAACTCATCTATTACAAAGGGATTTTAATTTTGAAAACTTATTTTAGCTCCATAATTTTTGTCTTTTAAATATGCACCATTCAAAGGCACATCATCAATTTTCAACCCTTTCTGACTTCATTTGATATTTTTCATGCATTTAATTATTTGTTTTGAGCTAAATGACCTTGAATTTGAAAAGCAGTACAAATGAACTCTAAAAAGGTTGTAACATGGCATGACATCATAATTTCACCCACATAGCAACTTGTAAAGAGTTGAGAGTGTTACGGGAAAAACTGGATGCACTTCGTGTACAAATTGGACAATCTCTTTTGAAGTATGAAGGTTTCGGACGAAAACTCATCTATTACAAACGGATTTCATTTTTAATAACTTATTTTAACTCCATACGTTTTGTGTGTTCAACATGCACCATTCAAAGGCACATCATCAATTTTCAACCCTTTCTGACTTCATTTGATATTTTTCATGCATTTAATGATTTATTTTGAGCTAAATGACCCTGAATTTGAATAGCAGTACAAATGAACTATGAAAAGGTTGTAACTTGGCATGACTTCATAATTTCACCCACATAGCAACTTATAAAGAGTTGAGATGGTTACGGCAAAAACTTGATGCACTTCGTGTACAACTTGGACAATCTCTTTCGAAATATGAGGGTTTCGGACGAAAATTCATTTAATACAAAGGGCTTTCATTTTTAATAACTTATTTTAATTTCAAACTTTTTGTGTGTTCAATATGAACAATTCAAAGGAACATCATCAATTTTCAACCCTTTCTCACTTCATTTGATTTTCTTCATGCATTTAATGATTTATTTTGAGCTAAATGACCCTGAATTTGAAAAGCAGTACAAATTAACTCTAAAAACGTAGTAACTTGGCATGACATCATAATTTCACCCACATAGAAACTTATAAAGAGTTGAGAGGGTAACGGGGAAAACTGGATGCACTTCGTGTAGAAATTGGACAATCTCTTTCGAAGTATGTGGGTTTCGGAGGAAAACTCGTCTATTACAAAGGGATTTCACATTTAATAACTTATTTTAACTCCATAGTTTTTGTGTGTTCAATATGCACCATCCAAAGGCACATCATCAATTTTCAACCCTTTCTAACCTCATTTGATATTTTTGATGCATTTAATGATTTATTTTGAGCTAAATGACCCTGAATTTGAAAAGCAGTACAAATGAACTCTGAAAAGGTTATAACTTGGCATGACATCAAAATTTCACCCACATAGCAACTTATAAAGAGTTGAGATGGTTACGGGAAAAACTGGATGCACTTCGTGTACAAATTGGACAATCTCTTTTGAAGTATGAGGGTTTGGGACGAAAACTCATCTATTACAAATGGCTTTCAGTTTTAATAACTTATTTTAAGTTCATACTTTTTGTGTGTTCAATATGAACCATTCAAAGGAACATCATCAATTGTCAACCCTTTCTAACTTCATTTGATATTTTTCATGCATTTAATGATTTATTTTGAGCTAAATGACCCTGAATTAGAAAAGCAATACAAATGAACTCTCGAAAGGTTGTCACTTGGCATGACTTCATCATTTCACCCACATAGAAACTTATAAAGAGTTGAGAGGGTTACGGCAAAAACTGGATGCACTTCGTGTACAAATTGGATAATCTCTTTCGAAGTATGAGGGTTTCGAACGAAAAGTCATCTATTACAAAGGGTTTTCATATTTAATAACTTATTTTAGCTCCATACTTTTTGTGTTTTAAATATGAACCATTCAAAGGGACATTGTTAATTTTCAACTCTTTCTCACTTTATTTGATATTCTTCATGCATTTAATGATTTATTTTGAGCTAAATGACCCTGAATTTGAAAAGCAGTACAAACTCATCTATTACAAAGGGCTTTCATTTTTAACAACTTATTTTAAGTTCATACTTTTTTTGTGTTCAATATGAACCATTCCAAGGAACATCATCAATTTTCAACCATTTCTAACTTGATTTGATATTTTCATGCATTTAATGATTTGTTTTGAGCTAAATGACCCTGAATTTGAAAAGGACTACAAATGAACTCTGAAAAGGTTGTAACTTGGCATGACATCACAACTTCACCCACATAGCAACTTCTAAAGAGTTGAGAGGGTTACGGGAAAAACTGGATGCACTTCGTGTACAAATTGGACAATGTCTTTCGAAGTATGAGGGTTTCAAACGAAAACTCATCTATTACAAAGGGATTTTAATTTTGAAAACTTATTTTAGCTCCATAATTTCTGTCTTTTAAATATGCACCATTCAAAGGCACATCATCAATTTTCAACCCTTTCTGACTTCATTTGATATTTTTCATGCATTTAATTATTTGTTTTGAGCTAAATGACCTTGAATTTGAAAAGCAGTACAAATGAACTCTGAAAAGGTTGTAACATGGCATGACATCATAATTTCACCCACATAGCAACTTCTAAAGAGTTGAGAGTGTTACGGGAAAAACTGGATGCACTTCGTGTACAAATTGGACAATCTCTTTTGAAGTATGAAGGTTTCGAACGAAAACTCATCTATTACAAACGGATTTCATTTTTAATAACTTATTTTAACTTCATACGTTTTGTGTGTTCAACATGCACCATTCAAAGGCACATCATCAATTTTCAACCCTTTCTGACTTCATTTGATATTTTTCATGCATTTAATGATTTATTTTGAGCTAAATGACCCTGAATTTGAATAGCAGTACAAATGAACTGTGAAAAGGTTGTAACTTGGCATGACTTCATAATTTCACCCACATTGCAACTTATAAAGAGTTGAGATGGTTACGGCAAAAACTCGATGCACTTCGTGTACAAATTGGACAATCTCTTTCGAAATAGGAGGGTTTCGGACGAAAATTCATTTAATACAAAGGGCTTTCATTTTTAATAAATTATTTTAATTTCAAACTTTTTGTGTGTTCAATATGAACAATTCAAAGGAACATCATCAATTTTCAACCCTTTCTCACTTCATTTGATTTTCTTCATGCATTTAATGATTTATTTTGAGCTAAATGACCCTGAATTTGAAAAGCAGTACAAATTAACTCTGAAAACGTAGTAACTTGGCATGACATCATAATTTCACCCACATAGAAACTTATAAAGAGTCGAGAGGGTAACGGGGAAAACTGGATGCACTTCGTGTACAAATTGGACAATCTCTTTCGAAGTATGTGGGTTTCGGACGAAAACTCGTCTATTACAAAGGGATTTCATTTTTAGTAACTTATTTTAGCTCCATACCTTTTGTGTTTTAAATATGAACCATTCAAAGGCACATCGTTATTTTTCAACGCTTTCGGACTTCATTTGATATTTTTAATGCATTTAATGATTTATTTTGAGCTAAAGGACCCTAAATTTGAAAAGCAGTACAAATGAACTCTGAAAAAGTTGTAACTTGGCATGAAATCAAAATTTCACCCATATAGCAACTTATAAAGAGTTGGGATGGTTACAGCAAAAATTGGATGCACTTCGTGTACAAATTGGACAATCTCTTTTGGAGTATGAGGGTTTCGAACGAAAACTCATCTACTACAAATGGCTTTCAGTTTTAATAACTTATTTTAAGTTCATACTTTTTGTGTGTTCAATATGAACCATTCAAAGGAACATCATCAATTTTCAACCCTTTCTAACTTCCTTTGATATTTTTCATGCATTTAATGATTTATTTTGAGCTAAATGACATTGAATTTGAAAAGCAATACAAATGAACTCTCGAAAGGTTGTAACTCGGCATGACTTCATAATTTCACCCACATAGCAACTTATAAAGAGTTGGGAGGGTTACGGCAAAAACTGGATGCACTTCATGTACAAATTGGACAATCTCTTTCGAAGTATGAGGGTTTCGGAAGAAAACTCATCTATTACAAAGGGATTTCATTTTTAATAACTTATTTTAACTCCATACTTTTTGTGTGTTCAATATGCACCATTCAAAGGCACGTCATCAATTTTCAACCCTTTCTTACTTCATTTGATATTTTTCATGCATTTAATGATTTATTTTGAGCTAAATGACCCTGAATTTAAAAAGTACTACAAAATAACTCTGAAAAGGATGTAACTTGGCATGACATCAAAATTTCACCCACATAGCAACTTATAAAGAGTTGAGATGGTTACGGCAAAAACTGGATGCACTTAGTGTACAAATTGGATAATCTCTTTCGAAGTATGAGGGTTTCGGACGAAAACTCATCTATTACAAAGGGCTTTCATTTTTAACAAATTATTTTAAGTTCATACATTTTGTGTGTTCAATATGAACCATTGCAAGGAACATAATCAATTTTCAACCATTTCTAACTTCATTTGATATTTTTCATGCATTTAATGATTTATTTTGAGCTAAATGACCCTGAATTTGAAACGTACTACAAATGAACTCTGAAAAGGTTGTAACTTGGCATGACATCAAAATTTCACCCACATAGCAACTTATAAAGAGTTGAGAGGGTTACGGGAAAAACTGGATGCACTTCGTGTACAAATTGGACAATGTCTTTCGAAGTATGAGGGTTTCAAACGAAAACTCATCTATTACAAAGGGGTTTCTTTTTTAATAACTTATTTTTGTGTTTTAAATATGAACAATTCAAAGGCACATCGTTAATTTTCAATGCTTTCTGACTTCATTTGATATTTTTCATGCATTTAATGATTTATTTTGAGCTAAATGACCTTGAATTTGAAAGGAGTACAAATGAACTCTGAAAAGGTTGTAACTTGGCACGACATCATAATTTCACCCACATAGCAACTTATAAAGAGTTGAGATGGTTACGGCAAAAACTGGATGCACTTTGTGTACAAATTGGACGATCTCTTTCGAAGTATGAGGTTTTCGAAAGAAAACTCATCTATTAGAAAGGGTTTTCAGTTTTAATAACTTATTTTAAGTTCATAATTTTTGTGTATTCAATCTGAACCATTCAAAGGAACATCATCAATTTTCAACCCTTTCTAACTTCATTTGATATTTTTCATGCATTTAATGAGTCATTTTGAGCTAAATGACCCTGAATTTGAAAAGCGGTACAAATGAACTCTGGAAAGGTTGTAACTTGGCATGACTTCATCATTTCACCCACATAGCAACTTCTAAAGAGTTTAGAGGGTTACGGCAAAAACTGGATGCACTTCGTGTACCAATTGGACAATCTCTTTCGAAGTATGTGGGTTTCGGACGAAAACTCATCTATTACAAAGGGATTTCATTTTTAATAACTTATTTTAACTCCATACTTTTTGTGTGTTCAATATGCACAAGTCAAAGGCACGTCATCAATTTTCAACCCTTTCTGACTTCATTCTGATATTTTTCATGCATTTAATGATTTATTTTGAGCTAAATGACCCTGAATTTGAAAAGGAGTACAAATGAACTCTGAAAAGGTTGTAACTTGGCATGACATCAAAATTTCACCCACATAGCAACTTATAAAGAGTTGAGATGGTTACGGAAAAAACTGGATGCACTTCGTGTTCAAATTGGACAATCTCTTTCGAAGTATGAGGGTTTCGGATGAAAACTCATCTATTACAAAGGGCTTTCATTTTTAATAACTTATTTTAAGTTCATACTTTTTGTGTGTTCAATATGAACCATTCAAAGGAGCGTCATCAATTTTCAACCCTTTCTAACTTCATTTGATATTTTTTATGCATTTAATGATTTATTTTGAGCTAAATGACCCTGAATTTAAAAGCAGTACATATTAACTCTTAAAAGGTTGTAACTTGGCATGACATCATAATTTGACCCACATAGCAACTTATAAAGAGTTGAGAGGGTTACCGGAAAAACTAGATGCACTTCGTGTACAAATTGGACAATCTATTTCGATGTATGAGGGTTTCGGACGAAAACTCATCTATTACAAAGGGATTTCATTTTTAATAACTTATTTTAACTCCATACTTTTTGTGTGTTCAATATGAACCATTGCAAGGAACATAATCAATTTTCAACCATTTCTAACTTCATTTGATATTTTTCATGCATTTAATGATTTATTTTGAGCTAAATGACCCTGAATTTGAAAAGCAATACAAATGAACCCTGAAAAGGTTGTAACTTGGCATGACTTCATAATTTCACCCACCTAGCAACTTATAAACAGTTGAGAGGGTTACGACAAAAACTGGATGCACTTCGTGTACAAATTGGACAATCTCTTTCGAAGCATGAGGGTTTCGGACGAAAACTCATCTATTACAAAGGGATTTCATTTTTAATTACTTATTTTCACTCCATACTTTTTATGTGTTGAATATGCACCATTCAAAGGCATGTCATCAATTTTCAACCCTTTCTGACTTCATTTGATATTTTTCATGCATTTAATGATTTGTTTTGAGCTAAATGACCCTGAATTTGAAAATGAGTACAAATGAACTCTGAAAAGGTTGTAACATGGCATGACATTATAATTTCACCCACATAGAAACTTCTAAAGAGTTGAGAGGGTTGCTAGAAAAACTGGATGCACTTCGTGTACAAATTGGACAATCTCTTTTGAAGTATGAGGGTTTCGGACGAAAACTCATCTATTACAAAGGGATTTCATTTTTAATAACTTATTTTAGCTCCATAATTTTTGTGTGTTAAATATGAACCATTCAAAGGCACATTTTTCATTTTCAACGCTTTCTGACTTCATTTGATATTTTTCATGCATTTAATGATTTATTTTGAGCTAAATGACCCAGAATTTGAAAAGGACTACAAATGAACTCTGAAAAGGTTGTAACTTGGCATGACATCAAAATTTCACCCACATAGCAACTTCTAAAGAGTTGAGAGGGTTACGGGAAAAACTGGATGCACTTCGTGTACAAATTGGACAATCTCTTTCGAAGTATGAGGGTTTCAAACGAAAACTCATCTATTACAAAGGGATATCATTTTTAATAACTTATTTTAACTCCATACTTTTTATGTCTTCAATATGCACCATCCAAAGGCACATCATCAAGTTTCAACCCTTTCTGACTTCATTTGATATTTTTCATGCATTTAATGATTTATTTTGAGCTAAATGACCCTGAATTTGAAAACTATTACAAATGAACTCTTAAAAGGTTGTAACTTGGCATGACATCAAAATTTCCCCCACATACCAACTTATAAAGAGTTGAGATGGTTACGACAAAATCTAGATGCACTTCGTGTACAAATTGGACAATCTCTTTCAAAGTATGAGGGTTTCGCACGAAAACTCATCTACTACAAAGGGATTTCATTTTTAATAACTTTTTTAACTCCATACTTTTTGTGTGTTCAATATGCACCATCCAAAGGCACATTATCAATTTCCAACCCTTTCTGACTTCATTTGATATTTTTCATGCATTTAATGATTTATTTTGAGCTAATGACCCTGAATTTGAAAAGCAATACAAACGAGCTCTGAAAAGGTTTAAACTTGGCACGACTTCATAATTTCACCCACATAGCAACTTATAAAGAGTTGAGAGGGTTACGGGAAAACTGGATGCACTTCGTGTACAAATTGGACAATCTCTTTCGAAGTATGAGGGTTACGCACGAAAACACATCTGTCACAAAGGGATTTCGTTTTTAATAACTTATTTTAACTCCATACTTTTTGTGTGTTTGGTATGCACCATCCAAAGGCACATCATCAATTTTCAACCCTTTCTGACTTCATTTGATATTTTTCATGCATTTAATGATTTATTTTGAGCTAAATGACCCTGAATTTGAAAAGTAGCACAAATGAACTCTCAAAAGGTCGTAACTTGGCATGACATCAAAATTTCCCCCACATAGCAACTTATAAAGAGTTGAGATGGGTACGGCAAAATCTAGATGCACTTTGTGTACAAATTGGACAATCTCTTCCGAAGAAAGGGGGTTCGGACGAAAACTCATCTATTACAAAGGGATATCATTTTTAATAACTTATTTTAACTCCATACTTTTTGTGTGTTCAATATGCACCATACAAAGGCACATAATAAATTTTCAACCCTTTCTGACTTCATTTGATATTTTTCATGCATTTAATGATTTATTTTGAGCTAAATGACCCGGACTTTGAAAAACAGTACAAATGAACTCTGAAAAGGTCGTAACTTGGCATGACATCAAAATTTCACCCACATAGCAACTTATAAAGAGTTGAGATGGTTACAGCAAAAACTGGATGCACTTCATGTACAAATTGGACAATCTCTTTCGAAGTATGAGGGTTACGGACAAAAACACATCTGTCACAAAGGGATTTCGTTTTTAATAACTTATTTTAACTCCGTACTTTTTGTGTGTTCGATATACACCATCCAAAGGCACATCATCAATTTTCAACCCTTTCTGACTTCATTTGATATTTTTCATGCATTTAATGATTTATTTTGAGCTAAATGACCCTGAATTTGAAAAGTAGTACAAATGAACTCTTAAAAGGTTGTAACTTGGCATGACATAAAAATTTCCCCCACATAGCAACTTATAAAGAGTTGAGATGGGTACGGCAAAATCTAGATGCACCTTGTGTACAAATTGGACAATCTGTTTCGAAGTATGAGGGTTTCGGACGAAAACTCATCTATTACAAAGGGATATCATTTTTAATAACTTATTTTAACTCCATACTTTTTGTGTGTTCAATATGCACCATCCAGAGGCACATCATCAATTTTCAACCCTTTCTGACTTCATTTGATATTTTTCATGCATTTAATCATTTATTTTGAGCTAAATGACCCTGAATTTGAAAAGCAGTACAAATGAACTCTGAAAAGGTTGTAACTTGGCATGCCATCAAAATTTCACCCACATAGCAACTTATAAAGAGTTGAGATGGTTACGGCAAAAACTGGATGCACTTCGTGTACAAATTGGACAATCTTTTTCGAAGTATGAGGGTTTTCGACGAAAACTCATCTATTACAAAGGGATTTCATTTTTAATAACTTATTTCTGTTGGGGAACGTCGCATGGGAAACAAAAATTTCCTACGCACACGCAAACCTATCCACTGTGATGAGCATCTACGAGAGGGAGAGTGGATCTACGTACCCTTGTAGATCGCTAAGCGGGAAGCGTTAAGAAACGCGGTTGATGTAGTCGAACTTCTTCGCTATCCAAATCGCCGAGCGTCCCGCGATCTAATCACGAACCGTCCCGTGAACCAATCACGAACCGTCCCACGATCTCGTCATGATCCGTCCCGCGATCCGATCACGAACGTCCCGTGGCCTTGATCACGATCCTTCCGATCTAGTACCGAACGGACGGCACCTCCGCGTTCAGCACACGTGCAGCTTGATGATGATCTCCACCATCTTGATCCATCAAGAGGAGGCAGATAGGAGGAAGAGTTCTCCATTAGCGTGACGGTGCTCCGGCGATGGTGGTGGAGCTATTCCGACAGGGCTTCGCCTAAGCACTGTAGAAAACCGATCTAGAGGAGAAGCTATGCACTAGAGGAACGGGTGGCACGTGGCTGAAAATCTTGTGCCAAAACCCTAAAATCCTCTAGTATATATAGGAGGAGAGGAGGAGGAGGCTTGGCTGCCAAAAAGGCATCCCTTGGGTCGGCCAAACCAAGGAGGGAGGAGTCCTCCTCCTCCACTCCTAGTAGGATTAGGACTCCTTCCTTATTTGGCCCTGTTTTGCCTTTTTCCACCTTTTTCCTTTTGGTATTTTCTTCCCAGCCTCATGGGCTTTGTGTAGGACTTCCACCAGCCCACTAAGGTCTGGTATTCATCCTCCTACATCCCATAAAGCCTCTTAGGTCGAAATACCCCTCCCGGTGGTCTCCCGGTACACTACCGACACTCCCGGTACACTATCGATGAGCCCGGAACTTTTCCGGCGACCAAACTGGGACTTCCTATATATGAATCTTTACCTATGGACCATTCCGAAGCTCCTCGTGACGTTCGGGATCTCATCCGGGACTCCGAACAACCTTCGGTCACCACCATACATAACTCTACACTACCGAAACGTCACCGAACCTTAAGTGTGCAGACCCTGCGGGTTCGAGAACTATGTAGACATGACCGAGACACCTCTACGGCCAAAATCCAATGGCGGGACCTAGACGTCCACATTGGTTCCTACATATTCTACGAAGATCTTCATCGGTCGAACCTCTATGTCAAGGATTCAATCAATCCCGTATAACGTTCCCTTTGTTCTTCGGTATGTTACTTGCCCGAGATTCGATAATCGGTATCTCCATACCTAGTTCCAGCTCGTTACCGGCAAGTCTCTTTACTCGTTCCGTAATGCAAGATCCCATGGCTAACATATTAGTCACATTGCTTGCAAGTCTTGTTGTGATGTTGCATTACCGAGTGGGCCCTGAGATACCTCTCCGTCACACGGAGTAACAAATCCCAGTCTTGATCCATGCCAACTCAACAGACACCTTCGGAGATACATGTAGTGCACCTTTATAGTCACCTAGTTACGTTGCGACGTTTTATACACACAAAGTATCCCTCCGGCGTCAGTGACTTGCATGATCTCATGGTCATAGGAACATATACTTGACATGCGGAAAACAGCAGCAATAAACTGACACGATCATATGCTACGTTTGTAATTTGGGTCTTGTCCATCACATCATTCCCCCAATGATGTGATCCCGTTATCAAATGACATCTCATGTCCATGGCTAGGAAACCTTAACCATCCTTTGATCAACGAGCTAGTCTATTAGAGGCATACTAGGGACATGGTTTTGTCTATGTATCCACACATGCATTTAAGTCTCCGATCAATACAATTATAGCATGGATAATAAACGATTATCATGAACAAGGAAATATGATAATAACTAATTTATTATTACCTCTAGGGCATATTTCCAACAGTATCCCACTTGCACTAGAGTCAATAATCTAGTTCACATCACCATGTGATTCGCATTATTATGAATCTAACACCCGATGAGTTCTGGAGTTCGATCATGCTTTGCATGTGAGAGAGGTCTTATAGTCAACGGGTCTGTAACATTAAGATCCGTGTGTACTTTGCAAATCTATGTCAAACCGTAAACACTGCTACCACACTCCACTTGGTACTTTACCAAATGGCTGCTCCACTATACGTATCCAGATTGCTACTATGAGCCATCCGGATTGGTGTTTAAAGCTTGCATCGACGTAACTCTTTACGACGAACTCTCTATTACCTCCATAATCGAGAAACATCTCCTTAGTCCTCTGGTTACTAAGAATAATTTCGACCGCTGTCCAGTGATCCACTCCTGGACCACTATAGTACCCCTTGACAGACTCGTGGCAAGGCACACACAGGTGCGGTACGCAGCATGGCATACTACACAGAGCCTATGGCTAAGGAATAGGGGACGACGTTCGTCTTTTCTCTTTCTTTTGCCGTTGTCGAGCTTTGAGTCTTACTCAACTTCACACCTTTATAAATCAGGCGAGAACTCTTTCTCTGACTGATCCATTTTGAACTCTTTCAAAATCTTGTCAAGGTATGTATTTATTGAAAGTCTCATCAAGCATCTTGATCTATCTCTATAGATTTTGATGCTCAACAATTAGGTAGCTTTATCCAGGTCTTCCTTTGAAAATCACTTTTAAAACAATCATTTATGCTTTCCAGAAATCCTACATTATTTCTGATCAACAATATGTCATCCACATATACTTATCAGAAATTCTATAGTGCTCCCACTCACTTTATTGTAAATACAAGTTTCTCATAAACTTTGCATAGACTCAAAACTTTGATCACCTCATCAAAGTGCATATTCCAACTCCGAGATGCTTGCTTCAGTCCATAGAAGGATCACTAAAGCTTGTACACCTTTTAGCATCCTTAGGACTGACAAAACCTTCTGGTTGTATCACATACAACCTTTCCTCAAGTAAAACCGTTAAGGAAACGATGTTTTGACATCCATCTGCCAGATTTCATAATTGAAAAATGCAGCAACTGCTAACATATTTCCAACAGACTTTAGCATCGCTACGAGTGAGAAAGTCTCATCACAGTCAACTCCTTGTACTTGTCACAAACAACTTTGCAACAAGTCAAGCTTTACAAATGGTGATAATTACCATCAGCGTCTGTCTTCATTTTAAAGATCCATTTGTACTCAACAACCTTCCGTCCAACGAGCAAGTCTACCAAAGTCTATACTTGGTTTTCATCCATGGATTCTACCTCGGATTTCATGGCCTCAAACCATTTGTCGGAATCTGGGCCCATCATCGCTTCTCCATAGCTCGTAGGTTCATCGTTGTCCAACAACATGACCTCCAAGACGGGGTTGTCGTACCGCTTAGGAGCAGTACACATCCTTGTCGACCTACAAAGTTCGATAGTAATTTGATCCTGAAGCTTCATGATCATCATCATTAACTTCCTCTTCAACTAACGTAGGCTTCACAGAAACAACATTCTGCGCTGCGCTACTCTCTGGTTGAACAAAGGTTTAACAACCTCATCAAGTTCTATCTTCCTCCCACTCAATTCTTTCGAGAGAAACTTTTCCTCGAGAAAGGATCCGTTTTAGTAACAAACACTTTGCACTTGGATCTGAGATAGAAGGTTCACCCAACTGATCTTAGGGTATTCTATGAAGATGCATTTGTCCGCCTTGGGTTCGACCTCATTAGGTGAAAACATTTTCCACACAAGTGTCGCAGCCCCAAATATTAAGAAATGACAGCTTAGGTTTTTATCAAACCATAATTCACACGGTGTCATCTCAACAGATTTAGATGGTGCCCTATTTGAAGTGAATGTAGTTGTCTCTAACATAACCCCAAAATTATAGTAGTAAAACGATAAGAGACATCATAGCACGCACCATGTCCAATAGAGCATAACTATGATGTTCGGACACACCATCACACTATGGTGTTTCAGGTGGCGTTTAGTTGTGAAACAACTTTCACATTGTCTTAAGTTGTATGCCAAACTCGTGACTCAGATATTCACCTCCACGATCATATCGCAGTCATTTTTATCTTCTTGTCACGATGATCTTAAACTTCACTCTGAATTTGCTTGAACCTTTCAAACGATTCAGACTTGTGTTTCACTAAGTAAATATACACTATATCTACTCAAATCATCAGTGAAGGTAAGAAAATAACGATATCCACTACACGCTACAAGACTCACTAGATTGCATACATCAACATGTATCATTTCCAATGAATCACTTGCCCGGTCCATCCAACGGGGTCCTTTAGTCATCTTGCCCAAGAGGCATGGTTCGCATGTCTCAAACCGATTCAAAATCGAATGTGTCCAAGTATCCATCAGCATGGAGTTTCTTCATGCGCTTTATACCAATATGACATTTTGTGGCAGTGCCACAAGTATGTGGTACTATCATTATTTAACTTTGTATCTTTTGACATCAATGTTATGAACATGTGTATTACTACGATCAAGATTTCAACAAACCATTCTCACTGGGTGCATGACCATTGAAGGTATTATTCATGTAAATAGAATAACCAGTATTCTCTGACTTAAATGAATAATCGTATTGCAACAAACATGATCTAATCATGTTCATGCTCAACGCAAAACACCAAATAACATTTATTTAGGTTCGTCACTAATCCTGAAGGCAGAGAGAGCGTGCGATGCTGATCACATCAACCTTGGAAACATTTCCAACACATATCGTCACCTCACCCTTAGCTAGTTCTCCATTTATTCCGTATCTTTTATTTCGAGTTACTAACATTTAGCAACCGAACCGGTATCCAATACCTAGGTGCTACTAGGAGTACTCGAAAGGTACACATCAATAACTCGTATATCAAATATACTTCTGTCGATGTTGCCAGCCTTCTTATCTACCAAGTATCTAGGGTTGTTCCTCTTCAGCGACCTCTCACCTCATAATAGAAGCACTTAGTCTCGGGTTTGAGTTCAACTTTGGGTTGCTTCACTGGAGCAGCAACTGACTTGCTATCCATGAAGTTTCCCTCCTTGCTCTTGCCCTTTTCGAAACTAGTGGTTTGATTAACCATCAACACTTGATGCTCCTTCTTGATTTCTACCTTCGCGGTGTCAAACATCGCGAACAGCTCAGGGATCAATACTTCTATCCCTGGTGTTTTATAGTTCATCACTAAGTTCTAGTAGCTTTAGTGACAGTGACTTGGAGAACTATATCAATCACTATCTTATCTGGAAGATCAACTCCCACTTGATTCAAGCGATTGTAGTACCCAGACAATCTGAGTACGTGCTCAATGATTGAGCTATTCTCCTTCATCTTACAGGCAAAGAATCTTGTTGGAGATCTCATATCTCGCAACACAGGCACGAGCCTGAGATCCCAATCTCTACTCCTAGAACATCTCATATGTTCCGTGACGTTCAAAACATTTCGGAGCCTCAATTCTAAGCCGTAATGCATGACGCACTAAACTATCAAGTAGTCATCGAAACGTGCCTGTCAGATGTTCACAACATCTACAGACGACGCTAGAGGGGGTGGCGCACCGAGCCGTGCATTAAGAACATAAGCCTTCTGTGCAGCAATGAGGACAATCCTCAGATCACGGACCCAGTCCACAATATTGCTACCAACATCTTTCAACTCTATTTCTCTAGGAACATATAAAAATTTAAGGGAGCTACAGCGCGAGCTAGTAATCTACAACATAATTTGCAAAGACACTATTGACTATGTTCATGCTAATGAGTTCAATTAATCGTATTACTTAAGAACTCCCACTCAAATTGACATCCCTTCGATCATTCGAGTGATACATGATCCAAATTCACCAACTCAAGTCCGATCATCACGTGAGTTGAGGTGGCTGCAATGGTGAACATCATTATGTTGATCATATCTACTATATGACTCATGTTCGACCTTTCGGTCTCTTGTGTTCCGAGGCCATGTCTGTACATGCTAGGCTCGTCAAGTTTAACCCGAGTGTTCTGCACGTGCAAATCTGGCTTGCACCCGTTGTATGTGAACGTAGAGTCTATCACACCCGATCGTCACGTGGTGTCTCAACACGATGAACTTTCGCAACGGTGCACACTCGGGGAGAACACAATTTATCTTGAAATTAAGCGAGGGATCACCTTATAATGCTACCGTCGTCCTAAGCAAAACAAGGTGCATAAAAGGATTAACATCACATGCAAATCATAAGTGACATGATATGGCCATGAACTTGTGTTTAAGATCTCCATCTTCAAAACAGCGGCATGATCTCCATCGTCATCGGCACAACACCATGATCACCATCATCTTGATCTCCATCAATGTGCTGCCATTGGGGTTGTGGTGCCAGCCCTGCTTCTACTTCTATTACTACCGCTTAGCGATAAAGTAAAGCATTACATAGCGCTTAATGATTGACACGCAGGTCGTACAATAATTAAAGACAACCATATGGATCCTGCCGGTTGACGTACTCATCGACATGCAAGTCGTGAAATTCTATACATCACATGATCATCTCATACATCACATATATCACATCATGTAATTGGCCATATCACATCACAACATACCCTGCAAAAACAAGTTATGCGTCCTCTAATTGTTGTTGCATGTTTTACGTGGCTGCTACGGGTATCTATCAAGAACGATTCTCACCTACGCATAAACCACAACGGTGATACACTAGTTTTCTTTTCAACCTTCTCAAGGACTGCCTTTGTCGAATCCGATCCAACTAAAGTAGGAGAAACTGACACCCGCTAGCCATCTTTTGCAACAAGTGCAGTTGAGGGAACCGGTCTCTCGTCAGCGTACGAGTAAGGTTGGTCCGGGCCGCTTCATCCCACGATACCGCTTAACCAAAACACGACCAAGGGAGGAAGCAATCTAAGCATCAACGCCCACAAACCTTTTGTGTTCTTCTTGAGATCTCATCGAACCATCAACCTAGCTCATGATGCCACTGTTGGGGAACGTCGCATGGGAAACAAAAAAATTCCTACGCACACGCAAACCTATCCATGCTGATGAGCATCTACGAGAGGGAGAGTGGATCTACGTACCCTTGTAGATCGCTAAACGGGAAGCGTTAAGAAACGCGGTTGGTGTAGTCGAACTTCTTCGCGATCCAAATCGCCGAGCGCCCCGCGATCTAATCACGAACTATCCCGCGAACCAATCACGAACCGTCTCGTGATCTCGTCACGATCCGTCCCGCGATCCGATCACGAACGTCCCGTGGCCTTGATCACGATCCTTCCGATCTAGTACCGAACGGACGGCACCTCCGCGTTCAGCACACATGCAGCTTGATGACGATCTCCACCGTCTTGATCCAGCAAGAGGAGGCAGAGAGGAGGAAGAGTTCTCCGTCAGCGTGACGGCGCTCCGGCGATGGTGGTGGAGCTATTCCGACAGGGCTTCGCCTAAGCATTGCAGAAAACCGATCTAGAGGAGAAGCTATGCACTAGAGGAACAGGTGGCACGTTGCTGAAAATCTTGTGCCAAAACCCTAAAATCCTCTAGTATACATAGGAGGAGAGGAGGAGGAGGCTTGGCTGCCAAAAAGGCAGCCCTTGGGTCGGCCAAACCAAGGAGGGAGGAGTTCTCCTCCTCTACTCCTAGTAGGATTAGGACTCCTTCCTTATTTGGCCCTTTTTTGCCTATTTCCACCTTTTTCCTTTTGGTATTTTCTTCCCAGCCTCATGGGCTTTGTGTAGAACTTCCACCAGCCCACTAAGGGCTGGTATTCATCCTACTACATCCCATAAAGCCTCTTAGGTCGAAATACCCCTCCCGGTGGTCTCCCGGTACACTATCGACACTCCCGGTACACTACCGATGAGCCCGGAACTTTTTTGGCGACCAAACTGGGACTTCCTATATATGAATCTTTACCTCCGGACCATTCCGGAGCTCCTCGTGACGTTCGGGATCTCATCCGGGACTCCGAACAACCTTCGGTCACCACCATACATAACTCTACACTACCGAAACGTCACCGAACCTTAAGTGTGCAGACCCTGCGGGTTCGAGAACTATGTAGACATGACCGAGACACCTCTACGGCCAAAATCCAATGGCGGGACCTGGATGTCCACATTGGTTCCTACATATTCTACGAAGATCTTCATCGGTCGAACCTCTATGTCAAGGATTCAATCAATCCCGTATAACGTTCCCTTTGTTCTTTGGTATGTTACTTGCCCGAGATTCGATCGTCGGTATCTCCATACCTAGTTCAACCTCGTTACCGGCAAGTCTCTTTACTCATTCCATAATGCAAGATCCCGTGGCTAACATATTAGTCACATTTCTTGCAAGGCTTGTTGTGATGTTGCATTACCGAGTGGGACCTGAGATACCTCTCCGTCACACGGAGTAACAAATCCCAGTCTTGATCCATGCCAACTCAACAGACACCTTCGGAGATACCTGTAGTGCACCTTTATAGTCACCCAGTTACGTTGCGACGTTTGATACACACAAATTATCCCTCCGGTGTCAGTGAGTTGCATGATCTCATGGTCATAGGAACATATACCTGACATGCGGAAAACAGCAGCAATAAACTGACACGATCATATGCTACGTTTGTAATTTGGGTCTTGTCCATCACATCATTCTCCCAATGATGTGATCCCGTTATCAAATGACATCTCATGTCCATGCCAAGGAAACCTTAACCATCCTTTGATCAACGAGCTAGTCTATTAGAGGCATACTAGGGACATGGTTTTGTCTATGTATCCACACATGCATTCAAGTCTCCGATCAATACAATTATAGCATAGATAATAAACGATTATCATGAACAAGGAAATATGATAATAACTAATTTATTATTGCCTATAGGGCATATTTTCAACAATTTCAAGTTCATAATTTTTGCGTGTTCAATATGCGCCATCCAAAGGCACATCATCAATTTTCAACCCTTTCTGACTTCATTTTGATATTTTTCATGCATTTAATGATTTATTTTGCGCTAAATGACCCTGAATTTGAAAAGCAGTACAAATAAACTCTGAAAATTTTGTAACTTGGCATGACATCATAATTTCACCCACATAGCAACTTCTAAAGAGTTAAGAGGGTTAAGGCTAAAACTGGATGCACTTCATGTACAAATTGGACAATCTCTTTCAAAGTATGAGGGTTTCGGACGAAAACTCATCTAGTACAAAGGGATTTCATTTTTAATAACTTATTTTAACTCCATAGTTTTTGTGTGTTCAATATGCACCATTCAAAGCCACATCATCATTTTAAACCTTTTCTGACTTCATTTTATATTTTTCAAGCATTTAATGATTTATTTTGAGGTAAATGACCCTGAATTTGAAAAGCAGTGCAAATGCACTCTGAAAAGGTTGTAACTTGGCATGAAATCATAATTTCACCCACATGGCAACTTCTAAAGAGTTTAGAGGGTTACGGAAAAAACTGGATGCACTTCGTGTACAAATTGGACAATCTCTTTCGAAGTATGAGGGTTTCGGACGAAAACTCATCTATTACAAAGGAATTTCATTTTTAATAACTTATTTTAAGTCCATAATTTTTGTGTGTTCAATATGCACCATCCAAAGGCACATCCTCAATTTCCAACCCTTTCTAACCTCATTTGATATTTTTCATGCATTTAATGATTTTTTTTAGCTCAATGACCCTGAATTTGAAAAGCAGTACAAATGAACTCTGAAAATATTTGTAACTTGGCATGACATCATAATTTCACCCACATAGCAACTTCTAAAGAGTTGAGAGGATTACGGCAAAAACTGGATGCACTTCATGTACAAATTCGACAATCTCTTTCGAAGTATGAGGGTTTTAGACGAAAACTCGTCTATTACAAAGGGATTTCATTTTTAATAACTTATTTTAACTCCATACTTTTTGTTTGTTCAATATGCACCATTCAAAGGCACATGATCAATTTTCAACCCTTTCTGACTTCATTTGATATTTTTCATGCATTCAATCATTTATTTTGAGCTAAAGGACCCTGAATTTGAAAAGTAGTACAAATGAACTCTGAAAAGATTGTAACTTGGCATGACATCAAAATTTCACCCACATAGTAACTTATAAAGAGTTGAGATGGTTACGGCAAAAATTGGATGCACTTCATGTACAAATTGGACAATCTCTTTCGAAGTATGAGGGTTTCAGACGAAATCTCATCTATTACAAAGGGCTTTCAGTTTTAATAACTTATTTTAAGTTCATACTTTTAGTATGTTCAATGTGAACCATTCAAAGGAACATCATCAATTTTCAACCCTTTCTAACTTCATTTGATATTTTTCATCCATTTAATGATTTGTTTTGAGCTAAATGACCCAGAATTTGAAAAGTAGTACAAATGCACTCTGAAAAGGTTGTAACTTGGCATGACATCATAATTTCACCCACACAGCAACTTCTAAAGAGCGGAGACGGTTACAGGAAAAACTGGATGCACTTCGTGTACAAATTGGACAATCTCTTTCGAAGTATGAGGGTTTCGGACGAAAACTCATCTATTACAAAGGGATTTCATTTTTAATAACTTATTTTAACTCCATAATTTTTGTGGGTTCAATATGCACCGTCCAAAGGCACATCATCAATTTTCAAGCCTTTCTAACCTCATTTGATATTTGTCATGCATTCAATGATTTATTTTGAGCTAAATGACCCTGAATTTGAAAAGCAGTACAAATGTACTCTGAAAAGGTTGTAACTTGGCATGACATCAAAATTTCACCCACATAGCAACTTATAAAGAGTTGAGATGGTTACGGCAAAAATTGGACGAAAACACATCTATTACAAAGGGATTTCATTTTCAATAACTTATATTAACTCCATACTTTTTTTGTGTTCAATATGCACCATCCAAAGGCACATCATCAATTTTCAACCCTTTTGGACTTCATTTTTTATTTTTCATGCATTTAATGATTTATTATGAGCTAAATGACCCTGAATTTGAAAAACAGTACAAATGAAATCTGAAAAGGTTGTAACTTGGCATGACATCATAATTTCACCCACATAGCAACTTCTAAAGAGTTGAGAGGGTTACGGCAAAAAGTGGATGCACTTCGTGTACAAATTGGACAATCTCTTTCGAAGTATGAGGGTTTCGGACGAAAACTCATCTATTACAAAGGGATTTCATTTTTAATAACATATTTTAACTCCATAATTTTTGTGTGTTCAATATGCACCATCCAAAGGCACATCATCAATTTTCAACCCTTTCTAACCTCATTTGATATTTTTCAAGCATTTAATGATTTATTTTGAGCAAAAGGACCCTGAATTTGAAAAGTAGTACAAATGAACTCTAAAAAGGTTGTAACTTGGCATGACATCAAAATTTCACCCACATAGCAACTTATAAAGAGTTGAGATGGTTACGGCAAAAATTGGATGCACTTCGTGTACAAATTGGACAATCTCTTTCGAAGTATGAGGGTTTCAGACGAAAACTCATCTATTACAAAGGGCTTTCAATTTTAATAACTTATTTTAAGTTCAAACTTTTCCTGTGTTCAATATGAACCATTCAAAGGAACATCATCAATTTTCAACCCTTTCTAACTTCATTTGATATTTTCATGCATTTAATGATTTATTTTTAGCTAAATGACCCTGAATTTGAAAAGCAGTACAAATGCACTCTAAAAAGGTTGTAACTTGGCATGACATCATAATTTCAGCCACATAGCAACTTCTAAAGAGTTGAGAGGGTTACTGAAAAAACTGGATGCACTTCGAGTACAAATTGGACAAACTCTTTCGAAGTATGAGGGTTTCAGACGAAAATTCATCTATTACAAAGGGATTTCATTTTTAATAAATTATTTTAAATCCATAATTTTTGTGTGTTCAATATGCATCATCCATAGGCACATTATCAATTTTCAACCCTTTCTAACCTCATTTGATATTTTTCATGCATTTAATGATTTATTTTAAGCTAAATGACCGTGAATTTGAAAAGCAGTACAAATGAACTCTGAAAATTTTGTAACTTGGCATGACATCATAATTTCACCCACATAGCAACTTCTAAAGAGTTGAGATGGTTACGGCAAAATCTAGATGCATTTCGTGTACAAATTGGACAATCTCTTTCGAAGTATGAGGGTTTCGAACGAAAACTCATCTATTACAAAGGGATTTCATTTTTAATAACTTATTTTAACTCCATACTTTTTGTGTGTTCAATATACACCATTGAAAGGCACATCATCAATTTTCAACCGTTTCTGACTTCATTTGATATTTTTCATGGATTTAATGATATATTTTGAGCTAAAGGACCCTAAATTTGAAAAGTAGTACAAATGAACTCTTAAAAAGTTGTAACTTGGCATGACATCATAATTTCACCCACATAGCAACTTCTAAAGAGTTGAGAGGGTTACGACAAAAACTTCATGCACTTCGTGTACAAATTGGACAATCTCTATCGAAGTATGAGGGTTTCGGACAAAAAAAAATCTATTACAAAGGGATTTCGTTTTTAATAACTTATTTTAACTCCATACTTTTTGTGTGTTCAATACGCACCATGCAAAGGCACATCATCAATTTTTAACCCTTTTTGACTTCATTTCATATTTTTCATGCATTTAATGATTTATTTTGAGCTAAATGACCCTGAATTTGAAAAGCAGTACAAATGAAATATCAAAAGGTTGTAACTTGGCATGACATAATAATTTCACCCACATAGCAACTTATAAAGAGTTGAGATGGTTACGGCAAAATTTAGATGCACTTCGTGTACAAATTGAACAATCTCTTTCGAAGTATGAGGGCTTCAGACGAAAACTCATCTATTACAAAGGGATTTCATTTTTAATAACTTATTTTAACTCCATACTTTTTGTGTGTTCAATATGCACCATTAAAAGGCACATCATCAATTTTCAACCCTTTTTGACTTCATTTGATATTTTTCGTCCATTTAATGATTTATTTTGAGCTAAATGACCCTGAATTTGAAAAGCAGTACAAATGAACTCTGGAAAGGTTCTAACTTGGGATGACATCATAATTTAACCCACATAGCAACTTCTAAAGAGTTGAGATGGTTACGGCAAAAACTGGATGCACTTCGTGTACAAATTGGACAATCTCTTTCGAACTATGATGGTTTCGGACGAAAACACATCTATTACAAAGCGATTTCGTTTTTAATAACTTATTTTAACTGCATAATTTTTTTGTGTTTAATATGCACCATCCAAAGGCACATCATCAATTTTCAACCCTTTATGACTTCATTATATATTTTCATGCATTTAATGATTTATTTTGAGTTAAATGACCCTGAATTTGAAAAGCAGTACAAATGAACTCTGAAAAGGTTGTTGGCATGACATGATAATTTCATCCACATAGCAACTTCTAAAGAGTTGAGAGGGTTACAGGAAAAACTGGATGCACTTCGTGTACAAATTGGACAATCTTTTTCGAAGTATGAGGGTTTCGGACGAAAACTCATCTATTACAAAGGGACTTCATTTTCAATAACTTATTTTAACTCCATAATTTTAGTGTGTTCAATATGCACCATCCAAAGGCACATCATCAATTTTCAACCCTTTTTGACTTCATTTTATATTTTTCATGCATTTAATGATTTATTTTGAGCTAAATGACCCTGAAAATTGAAAAGCGGTACAAGTGAACTCTGAAAAGGTTGTAATGTGGCATGACTTCCTAATTTCACCCACGTAGCAACTTCTAAAGAGTTGAGAGGGTTACGGCAAAAACTTGATGCACTTCGTGTACAAATTGGACAATCTCTTTCGAAGTATGAGGGTTTCGAACGAAAACTCATCTATTACAAAGGGATTTCATTTTTAATAACTTATTTTAACTCCATACTTTTTGTGTGTTCAATATGCACGATCCAAAGGCACATCGTAATTTTTCAACCCTTTCTGACTTCATTTGATATTTTGCATGCTTTTAATGATTTATTTTGAGCTAAATGTCCGTGAATTTGAAAAGCAGAACAAATAAACTCTGAAAAGGTTGTAACTTGGCATGACTTCATAATTTCACCCACATAGCAACTTCTAAAGAGTTTAGAGGGTTGTGGAAAAAACTGGATGCACTTCGTGTACAAATTGGACAATCTCTTTCAAAGTATGAGGGTTTTGGACGAAAACTAATCTATTACAAAGGGATTTCATTTTTAATAACTTATTTTAACTCCATACTTTTGGTGTGTTCAATATGCACCATTCAAAGGCACAACATCAATTTTCAACCCTTTCTGACTTCATTTGATATTTTTCGTGCATTTAATGATTCATTTTAACCTAAATGACCCTGAATTTGAAAAGAAGTACAAATGAACTCTGAAAACGTTGTAACTTGGCATGACATCATAATTTCACCCACATAGCAACTTATAAAGATTTGAGATGGTTACGGCAAAAACTGGATGTTCTTCGAGTACAAATTGGACAATAACTTTCGAAGTATGAGGGTGTCGCACGAAAACTCATCTATTACAAAGGGATTTCATTTTTAATAAATTATTTTAACTCCATAATTTTTGTGTGTTTAATATGCACCATCCAAAGGCACATCAAAAAATTTCAACCCTTTCTGACTTCATTATATATTTTTCAGGCATTTAATGATTTATTTTGAGTTAAATGACCCTGAATTTGAAAAGCAGTACAAATGAACTCTGAAAAGGTTGTTGGCATGACATGATAATTTCATCCACATAGCAACTTATAAAGAGTTGAGAGGGTTACGGGAAAACCTGGATGCACTTCGTGTACAAATTGGAAAATCTCTTTCGAAGTATGAGGGTTTCGGACGAAAACTCATCTATTACAAAGGGACTTCATTTTCAATAACTTATTTTAACTCCATAATTTTAGTGTGTTCAATATGCACCATCCAAAGGCACATCATCAATTTTCAACCCTTTTTGACTTCATTTTATATTTTTCATGCATTTAATGATTTATTTTGAGCTAAATGACCCTGAAAATTGAAAAGCAGTACAAGTTAACTCTGAAAAGGTTGTAACGTGGCATGACTTCCTAATTTCACCCACGTAGCAACTTCTAAAGAGTTGAGAGGCTTACGGCAAAAACTAGATGCACTTCGTGTACAAATTGGACAATCTCTTTCGAAGTATGAGGGTTTCGAACGAAAACTCATCTATTACAAAGGGATTTCATTTTTAATAACTTATTTTAACTCCATACTTTTTGTGTGTTTAATATGCACGATCGAAAGGCACATCATAATTTTTCAACCCTTTCTGACTTCATTTGATATTTTTCATGCTTTTAATGATTTATTTTGAGCTAAATGTCCGTGAATTTGAAAAGCAGAAGAAATAAACTCTGAAAAGGTTGTAACTTGGCATGACTTCATAATTTCACCCACATAGCAACTTCTAAAGAGTTGAGAGGGTTATGGAAAAAACTGGATGCACTTCGTGTACAAATTGGACAATCTCTTTCAAAGTATGAGGGTTTTGGACAAAAACTAATCTATTACAAAGGGATTTCATTTTTAATAACTTATTTTAACTCCATACTTTTGGTGTGTTCAATATGCACCATTCAAAGTCACAACATCAATTTTCAACCCTTTCCGACTTCATTTGATATTTTCGTGCATTTCATGATTCATTTTGACCTAAATGACCCTGAATTTGAAAAGCAGTACAAATGAACTCTGAAAATGTTGTAACTTGGCGTGACATCATAATTTCACCCACATAGCAACTTATAAAGATTTGAGATGGTTACGGCAAAAACTGGATGTTTTTCGAGTACAAATTGGACAATAACTTTCGAAGTATGAGTGTGCGCACGAAAACTCATCTATTACAAAGGGATTTCATTTTTAATAAATTATTTTAACTCCATAATTTTTGTGTGTTTAATATGCACCATCCAAAGGCACATCAAAAAATTTCAACCCTTTCTGACTTCATTATATATTTTTCAGGCATTTAATGATTTATTTTGAGTTAAATGACCCTGAATTTGAAATGCAGTACAAATGAACTCTGAAAAGGTTGTTGGCATGACATCATAATTTCATCCACATAGCAACTTATAAAGTGTTGAGAGGGTTACGGGAAAACCTGGATGCACTTCGTGTACAAATTGGAAAATCTCTTTCGATGTATGAGGGTTTCGGACGAAAACTCATCTATTACAAAGGCATTTCATTTTTAATAACTTATTTTAACTCCATACTTTTTGTGTGTTAAATATGCACCATTCGAAGGCACATCTTCAATTTTCAACCCTTTCTGACTTCATTTGATATTTTTCAAGTATTTAATGATTTATTTTGAGCTAAATGACCCTGTATTTGAAAAGCAGTACAAACGCACTCTGAAAAGGTTGTAACTTGGCATGACATCATAGTTTCACCCACATAGCAACTTCTAAAGAGTTGAGAGGGTTATGGGAAAAACTGGATGCACTTCGTGTACAAATTGGACAATCTCTATCGAAGTATGAGGGTTTCGGACGAAAACACATCTATTACAAAGGGATTTCGTTTTTAATAACTTATTTTAAATCCATACTTTTTGTGTGTTCAATATGCACCATCCAAAGGCACATCATCAGTTTTCAACCCGTTTTGACTTCATTTTATATTTTTCATGCATTTAATGATATATTTTGAGCTAAATGACCCTGAATTTGAAAAGCAGTACAGATGAAATCTGAAAAGGTTCTAACTTGGCATGACATCATAATTTAACCCACATAGCAACTTATAAAGAGTTGAGATGGTTACGGCAAAATCTAGATGCACTTCGTGTACAAATTGAACAATCTGTTTCGAAGTATGAGGGTTTCAGACGAAAACTCATCTATTACAAAGGGATTTCATTTTTAATAACTTATTTTAACTCCATACTTTTTGTGTATTCAATACGCACCATTCAAATGTACATCATCAGTTTTCAACCCTTTTTGACTTCATTTGTTATTTTTCGTGCATTTAATGATTTATTTTGAGCTAACTGACTCTGAATTTGAAAAGCAGTACAAATGAACTCTGATTTTTTTAACTTGGCATGACATCATAATTTCACCCACATAGTAACTTCTGAAGAGTTGAGAGGGTTACGGCAAAAACCTGATGCACTTCGTGTACAAATTGGACCATCTCTTTCGAAGTCTGAGGGTTTCGGACGAAAACACATCTGTCACAAAGGGATTTCGTTTTTAGTAACTTATTTTAACTCCGTACTTTTTGTGTGTTCAATATGAAACATTCAAAGTAACATCATCAATTTTTAACCCTTTCTATCTTCATTTGATATTTTTCAGGCATTTAATGATTTATTTTGAGCTAAATGACCCTGAATTTGAAAAGCAGTACAAATGCACTCTAAAAGGTTGTAACTTGGCATGACATCATAATTTCACCCACATAGCAACTTCTAAAGAGTTGAGAGGGTTACGGGAAAAATTGGATGCACTTCGTGTACAAATTGGACAATCTCTCTCGAAGTATGAGGGTATCGGACGAAAACTCGTCTATTACAAAGGGATTTCATTTTTAATAACTTATTTTAACTCCATAATTTTTGTGTGTTCAATAGGCACCATCCAAAGGCACATCATCAATTTTCAACACATTCTAACTTCATTTGATATGTTTCATGCATTTAATGATTTATTTTGAGCTAAATTACCCTAAATTTGAAAAGCAGTACAAATGACCTCTGAAAAGGTGTAACTTGGCATCACATCATAATTTCACCCACATAGCAACTTATAAAGAGTTGAGAGGGTCACGGCAAAAACTGGATGCACTTCGTGTACAAATTGGACAATCTCTATCGAAGTATGAGGGTTTTGGACGAAAACTCATCTATTACAAAGGGATTTCCTTTTTAATAACTTATTTCAACTCCATACTATTGGTGTGTTCAATATGCACCATTCAAAGGCACAACATCAATTTTCAACCCTTTCTGACTTCATTTGATATTTTTCGTGCATTTAATGATTTATTTTGACCTAAATGACCCTGAATTTGAAAAGCAGTACAAATGAACTCTGAAAAGGTTGTAACTTGGCATGACATCATAATTTCACCGACATAGCAACTTATCAAGAGTTGAGATGGTTACGTTAAAAACTGGATGCTCTTCGAGTACAAATTGGACATTCTCTTTCGAAGTATGAGTGTTTCGCACGAAAACTCATCTATTACAAAGGGATTTCATTTTTAATAAGTTATTTTAATTTCATACTTTTGTGTGTTCAATATGCACCATCCAAAGGCACATCATCAATTTTCAACACTTTGTAACTTCATTTGATATTTTTCATGCATTTAATGATTTATTTTGAGCTAAATGACCCTGAATTTGAAAAGTAGTACAAATGCCCTCTAAAAGGTTGTAACTTGGCATGACATCATAATTTCACCCACATAGCAACTTCTAAAGAGTTGAGAGGGTTACGGGAAAAACTAGATGCACTTCGTGTACAAATTGGACAATCTCTCTCGAAGTATGAGGGTATCGGACGAAAACTCGTCTATTACAAAGGGATTTCATTTTTAATAACTTATTTTAACTCCATAATTTTTGTGTGTTCAATAGGCACCATCCAAAGGCACATCATCAATTTTCAACACATTCTAACTTCATTTGATATTTTTCATCCATTTAATGATTTATTTTGAGCTAAATTACCCTAAATTTGAAAAGCAGTACAAATGACCTCTGAAAGGTTGTAACTTGGCATGACATCATAATTTCACCCACATAGAAACTTCTAAAGAGTTGAGAGGGTTACGGGAAAAACTGGATGCACTTCGTGTACAAATTGGACAAGCTCTGTCGAAGTATGAGGGTTTCGGACGAAAACTCGTCTATTACAAAGGGATTTCATTTTTAATAACTTATTTTAACTCCATACTTTTTGTGTGTTTAATATGCACCATCCAAAGGCACATCATCAATTTTCAACACTTTCTAACTTCATTTGATATTTTTCAAGCATTTAATGATTTATTTTGACCTATATGACCCTGAATTTGAAAAGCAGTACCAATGCACTCTAAAAGGTTGTAACTTGGCATGACATCATAATTTCACCCACATAGCAACTTATAAAGAGTTGAGAGGGTTACGGGAAAAACTGGATGCACTTCGTGTACAAATTGGACAATCTCTTTCGAAGTATCAGGGTTTCAGACGAAAACTCGTCTATTACAAAGGGATTTCATTTTTAATAACTTATTTTGACTCCATACTTTTTGTGGAGTCAATACGCCCCATTCAAATGTACATCATCAATTTTCAACCCTTTTTGTCTTCATTTGTTATTTTTCGTGCATTTAATGATTTATTTTGAGCTAAATGACTCTGAATTTGAAAAGCAGTACAAATGAACTCTGAAAATTTTGTAACTTGGCATGACATCATAATTTCACCCACATAGTAACTTCTAAAGAGTTGTGAGGGTTACGGCAAAAACTGGATGCACTTCGTGTACAAATTGGACAATCTCTTTCGAAGTATGAGGGTTTCGGACGAAAACTCATCAATTACAAAGGGATTTCATTTTTAATAACTTATTTTAATTTCATACTTTTTGTGTGTTCAATATGCACCATTCAAAGGCACATTATCAATTTTCAACACTTTGTAACTTCTTTTGATATTTTTCATGCATTTAATGATTTATATTTTGAGCTAAATGACCCTGAATTTGAAAAGCAGTACAAATGCACTCTAAAAAGGTTGTAACTTGGCATGACATCATAATTTCAGCCACATAGCAACTTCTAAAGAGTTGAGAGGGTTACTGAAAAAACTGGATGCACTTCGAGTACAAATTGGACAAACTCTTTCGAAGTATGAGGGTTTCAGACGAAAATTCATCTATTACAAAGGGATTTCATTTTTAATAAATTATTTTAAATCCATAATTTTTGTGTGTTCAATATGCATCATCCATAGGCACATTATAAATTTTCAACCCTTTCTAACCTCATTTGATATTTGTCATGCATTTAATGATTTATTTTGAGCTAAATGACCGTGAATTTGAAAAGCAGTACAAATGAACTCTGAAAATTTTGTAACTTGGCATGACATCATAATTTCACCCACATAGCAACTTCTAAAGAGTTGAGATGGTTACGGCAAAATCTAGATGCATTTCGTGTACAAATTGGACAATCTCTTTCGAAGTATGAGGGTTTCGAACGAAAACTCATCTATTACAAAGGGATTTCATTTTTAATAACTTATTTTAACTCCATACTTTTTGTGTGTTCAATATACACCATTGAAAGGCACATCATCAATTTTCAACCGTTTCTGACTTCATTTGATATTTTTCATGGATTTAATGATATATTTTGAGCTAAAGGACCCTGAATTTGAAAAGTAGTACAAATGAACTCTGAAAAAGTTGTAACTTGGCATGACATCATAATTTCACCCACATAGCAACTTCTAAAGAGTTGAGAGGGTTACGACAAAAACTTCATGCACTTCGTGTACAAATTGGACAATCTCTATCGAAGTATGAGGGTTTCGGACAAAAACACATCTATTACAAAGGGATTTCGTTTTTAATAACTTATTTTAACTCCATACTTTTTGTGTGTTCAATACGCACCATGCAAAGGCACATCATCAATTTTTAACCCTTTTTGACTTCATTTCATATTTTTCATGCATTTAATGATTTATTTTGAGCTAAATGACCCTGAATTTGAAAAGCAGTACAAATGAAATCTCAAAAGGTTGTAACTTGGCATGACATAATAATTTCACCCACATAGCAACTTATAAAGAGTTGAGATGGTTACGGCAAAATTTAGATGCACTTCGTGTACAAATTGAACAATCTCTTTCGAAGTATGAGGGCTTCAGACGAAAACTCATCTATTACAAAGGGATTTCATTTTTAATAACTTATTTTAACTCCATACTTTTTGTGTGTTCAATATGCACCATTAAAAGGCACATCATCAATTTTCAACCCTTTTTGACTTCATTTGATATTTTTCGTCCATTTAATGATTTATTTTGAGCTAAATGACCCTGAATTTGAAAAGCAGTACAAATGAACTCTGGAAAGGTTCTAACTTGGGATGACATCATAATTTAACCCACATAGCAACTTCTAAAGAGTTGAGATGGTTACGGCAAAAACTGGATGCACTTCGTGTACAAATTGGACAATCTCTTTCGAACTATGATGGTTTCGGACGAAAACACATCTATTACAAAGCGATTTCGTTTTTAATAACTTATTTTAACTGCATAATTTTTTTGTGTTTAATATGCACCATCCAAAGGCACATCATCAATTTTCAACCCTTTATGACTTCATTATATATTTTCATGCATTTAATGATTTATTTTGAGTTAAATGACCCTGAATTTGAAAAGCAGTACAAATGAACTCTGAAAAGGTTGTTGGCATGACATGATAATTTCATCCACATAGCAACTTCTAAAGAGTTGAGAGGGTTACAGGAAAAACTGGATGCACTTCGTGTACAAATTGGACAATCTTTTTCGAAGTATGAGGGTTTCGGACGAAAACTCATCTATTACAAAGGGACTTCATTTTCAATAACTTATTTTAACTCCATAATTTTAGTGTGTTCAATATGCACCATCCAAAGGCACATCATCAATTTTCAACCCTTTTTGACTTCATTTTATATTTTTCATGCATTTAATGATTTATTTTGAGCTAAATGACCCTGAAAATTGAAAAGCGGTACAAGTGAACTCTGAAAAGGTTGTAATGTGGCATGACTTCCTAATTTCACCCACGTAGCAACTTCTAAAGAGTTGAGAGGGTTACGGCAAAAACTTGATGCACTTCGTGTACAAATTGGACAATCTCTTTCGAAGTATGAGGGTTTCGAACGAAAACTCATCTATTACAAAGGGATTTCATTTTTAATAACTTATTTTAACTCCATACTTTTTGTGTGTTCAATATGCACGATCCAAAGGCACATCGTAATTTTTCAACCCTTTCTGACTTCATTTGATATTTTGCATGCTTTTAATGATTTATTTTGAGCTAAATGTCCGTGAATTTGAAAAGCAGAACAAATAAACTCTGAAAAGGTTGTAACTTGGCATGACTTCATAATTTCACCCACATAGCAACTTCTAAAGAGTTTAGAGGGTTGTGGAAAAAACTGGATGCACTTCGTGTACAAATTGGACAATCTCTTTCAAAGTATGAGGGTTTTGGACGAAAACTAATCTATTACAAAGGGATTTCATTTTTAATAACTTATTTTAACTCCATACTTTTGGTGTGTTCAATATGCACCATTCAAAGGCACAACATCAATTTTCAACCCTTTCTGACTTCATTTGATATTTTTCGTGCATTTAATGATTCATTTTAACCTAAATGACCCTGAATTTGAAAAGAAGTACAAATGAACTCTGAAAACGTTGTAACTTGGCATGACATCATAATTTCACCCACATAGCAACTTATAAAGATTTGAGATGGTTACGGCAAAAACTGGATGTTCTTCGAGTACAAATTGGACAATAACTTTCGAAGTATGAGGGTGTCGCACGAAAACTCATCTATTACAAAGGGATTTCATTTTTAATAAATTATTTTAACTCCATAATTTTTGTGTGTTTAATATGCACCATCCAAAGGCACATCAAAAAATTTCAACCCTTTCTGACTTCATTATATATTTTTCAGGCATTTAATGATTTATTTTGAGTTAAATGACCCTGAATTTGAAAAGCAGTACAAATGAACTCTGAAAAGGTTGTTGGCATGACATGATAATTTCATCCACATAGCAACTTATAAAGAGTTGAGAGGGTTACGGGAAAACCTGGATGCACTTCGTGTACAAATTGGAAAATCTCTTTCGAAGTATGAGGGTTTCGGACGAAAACTCATCTATTACAAAGGGACTTCATTTTCAATAACTTATTTTAACTCCATAATTTTAGTGTGTTCAATATGCACCATCCAAAGGCACATCATCAATTTTCAACCCTTTTTGACTTCATTTTATATTTTTCATGCATTTAATGATTTATTTTGAGCTAAATGACCCTGAAAATTGAAAAGCAGTACAAGTTAACTCTGAAAAGGTTGTAACGTGGCATGACTTCCTAATTTCACCCACGTAGCAACTTCTAAAGAGTTGAGAGGCTTACGGCAAAAACTAGATGCACTTCGTGTACAAATTGGACAATCTCTTTCGAAGTATGAGGGTTTCGAACGAAAACTCATCTATTACAAAGGGATTTCATTTTTAATAACTTATTTTAACTCCATACTTTTTGTGTGTTTAATATGCACGATCGAAAGGCACATCATAATTTTTCAACCCTTTCTGACTTCATTTGATATTTTTCATGCTTTTAATGATTTATTTTGAGCTAAATGTCCGTGAATTTGAAAAGCAGAAGAAATAAACTCTGAAAAGGTTGTAACTTGGCATGACTTCATAATTTCACCCACATAGCAACTTCTAAAGAGTTGAGAGGGTTATGGAAAAAACTGGATGCACTTCGTGTACAAATTGGACAATCTCTTTCAAAGTATGAGGGTTTTGGACAAAAACTAATCTATTACAAAGGGATTTCATTTTTAATAACTTATTTTAACTCCATACTTTTGGTGTGTTCAATATGCACCATTCAAAGTCACAACATCAATTTTCAACCCTTTCCGACTTCATTTGATATTTTCGTGCATTTCATGATTCATTTTGACCTAAATGACCCTGAATTTGAAAAGCAGTACAAATGAACTCTGAAAATGTTGTAACTTGGCGTGACATCATAATTTCACCCACATAGCAACTTATAAAGATTTGAGATGGTTACGGCAAAAACTGGATGTTTTTCGAGTACAAATTGGACAATAACTTTCGAAGTATGAGTGTGCGCACGAAAACTCATCTATTACAAAGGGATTTCATTTTTAATAAATTATTTTAACTCCATAATTTTTGTGTGTTTAATATGCACCATCCAAAGGCACATCAAAAAATTTCAACCCTTTCTGACTTCATTATATATTTTTCAGGCATTTAATGATTTATTTTGAGTTAAATGACCCTGAATTTGAAATGCAGTACAAATGAACTCTGAAAAGGTTGTTGGCATGACATCATAATTTCATCCACATAGCAACTTATAAAGTGTTGAGAGGGTTACGGGAAAACCTGGATGCACTTCGTGTACAAATTGGAAAATCTCTTTCGATGTATGAGGGTTTCGGACGAAAACTCATCTATTACAAAGGCATTTCATTTTTAATAACTTATTTTAACTCCATACTTTTTGTGTGTTAAATATGCACCATTCGAAGGCACATCTTCAATTTTCAACCCTTTCTGACTTCATTTGATATTTTTCAAGTATTTAATGATTTATTTTGAGCTAAATGACCCTGTATTTGAAAAGCAGTACAAACGCACTCTGAAAAGGTTGTAACTTGGCATGACATCATAGTTTCACCCACATAGCAACTTCTAAAGAGTTGAGAGGGTTATGGGAAAAACTGGATGCACTTCGTGTACAAATTGGACAATCTCTATCGAAGTATGAGGGTTTCGGACGAAAACACATCTATTACAAAGGGATTTCGTTTTTAATAACTTATTTTAAATCCATACTTTTTGTGTGTTCAATATGCACCATCCAAAGGCACATCATCAGTTTTCAACCCGTTTTGACTTCATTTTATATTTTTCATGCATTTAATGATATATTTTGAGCTAAATGACCCTGAATTTGAAAAGCAGTACAGATGAAATCTGAAAAGGTTCTAACTTGGCATGACATCATAATTTAACCCACATAGCAACTTATAAAGAGTTGAGATGGTTACGGCAAAATCTAGATGCACTTCGTGTACAAATTGAACAATCTGTTTCGAAGTATGAGGGTTTCAGACGAAAACTCATCTATTACAAAGGGATTTCATTTTTAATAACTTATTTTAACTCCATACTTTTTGTGTATTCAATACGCACCATTCAAATGTACATCATCAGTTTTCAACCCTTTTTGACTTCATTTGTTATTTTTCGTGCATTTAATGATTTATTTTGAGCTAACTGACTCTGAATTTGAAAAGCAGTACAAATGAACTCTGATTTTTTTAACTTGGCATGACATCATAATTTCACCCACATAGTAACTTCTGAAGAGTTGAGAGGGTTACGGCAAAAACCTGATGCACTTCGTGTACAAATTGGACCATCTCTTTCGAAGTCTGAGGGTTTCGGACGAAAACACATCTGTCACAAAGGGATTTCGTTTTTAGTAACTTATTTTAACTCCGTACTTTTTGTGTGTTCAATATGAAACATTCAAAGTAACATCATCAATTTTTAACCCTTTCTATCTTCATTTGATATTTTTCAGGCATTTAATGATTTATTTTGAGCTAAATGACCCTGAATTTGAAAAGCAGTACAAATGCACTCTAAAAGGTTGTAACTTGGCATGACATCATAATTTCACCCACATAGCAACTTCTAAAGAGTTGAGAGGGTTACGGGAAAAATTGGATGCACTTCGTGTACAAATTGGACAATCTCTCTCGAAGTATGAGGGTATCGGACGAAAACTCGTCTATTACAAAGGGATTTCATTTTTAATAACTTATTTTAACTCCATAATTTTTGTGTGTTCAATAGGCACCATCCAAAGGCACATCATCAATTTTCAACACATTCTAACTTCATTTGATATGTTTCATGCATTTAATGATTTATTTTGAGCTAAATTACCCTAAATTTGAAAAGCAGTACAAATGACCTCTGAAAAGGTGTAACTTGGCATCACATCATAATTTCACCCACATAGCAACTTATAAAGAGTTGAGAGGGTCACGGCAAAAACTGGATGCACTTCGTGTACAAATTGGACAATCTCTATCGAAGTATGAGGGTTTTGGACGAAAACTCATCTATTACAAAGGGATTTCCTTTTTAATAACTTATTTCAACTCCATACTATTGGTGTGTTCAATATGCACCATTCAAAGGCACAACATCAATTTTCAACCCTTTCTGACTTCATTTGATATTTTTCGTGCATTTAATGATTTATTTTGACCTAAATGACCCTGAATTTGAAAAGCAGTACAAATGAACTCTGAAAAGGTTGTAACTTGGCATGACATCATAATTTCACCGACATAGCAACTTATCAAGAGTTGAGATGGTTACGTTAAAAACTGGATGCTCTTCGAGTACAAATTGGACATTCTCTTTCGAAGTATGAGTGTTTCGCACGAAAACTCATCTATTACAAAGGGATTTCATTTTTAATAAGTTATTTTAATTTCATACTTTTGTGTGTTCAATATGCACCATCCAAAGGCACATCATCAATTTTCAACACTTTGTAACTTCATTTGATATTTTTCATGCATTTAATGATTTATTTTGAGCTAAATGACCCTGAATTTGAAAAGTAGTACAAATGCCCTCTAAAAGGTTGTAACTTGGCATGACATCATAATTTCACCCACATAGCAACTTCTAAAGAGTTGAGAGGGTTACGGGAAAAACTAGATGCACTTCGTGTACAAATTGGACAATCTCTCTCGAAGTATGAGGGTATCGGACGAAAACTCGTCTATTACAAAGGGATTTCATTTTTAATAACTTATTTTAACTCCATAATTTTTGTGTGTTCAATAGGCACCATCCAAAGGCACATCATCAATTTTCAACACATTCTAACTTCATTTGATATTTTTCATCCATTTAATGATTTATTTTGAGCTAAATTACCCTAAATTTGAAAAGCAGTACAAATGACCTCTGAAAGGTTGTAACTTGGCATGACATCATAATTTCACCCACATAGAAACTTCTAAAGAGTTGAGAGGGTTACGGGAAAAACTGGATGCACTTCGTGTACAAATTGGACAAGCTCTGTCGAAGTATGAGGGTTTCGGACGAAAACTCGTCTATTACAAAGGGATTTCATTTTTAATAACTTATTTTAACTCCATACTTTTTGTGTGTTTAATATGCACCATCCAAAGGCACATCATCAATTTTCAACACTTTCTAACTTCATTTGATATTTTTCAAGCATTTAATGATTTATTTTGACCTATATGACCCTGAATTTGAAAAGCAGTACCAATGCACTCTAAAAGGTTGTAACTTGGCATGACATCATAATTTCACCCACATAGCAACTTATAAAGAGTTGAGAGGGTTACGGGAAAAACTGGATGCACTTCGTGTACAAATTGGACAATCTCTTTCGAAGTATCAGGGTTTCAGACGAAAACTCGTCTATTACAAAGGGATTTCATTTTTAATAACTTATTTTGACTCCATACTTTTTGTGGAGTCAATACGCCCCATTCAAATGTACATCATCAATTTTCAACCCTTTTTGTCTTCATTTGTTATTTTTCGTGCATTTAATGATTTATTTTGAGCTAAATGACTCTGAATTTGAAAAGCAGTACAAATGAACTCTGAAAATTTTGTAACTTGGCATGACATCATAATTTCACCCACATAGTAACTTCTAAAGAGTTGTGAGGGTTACGGCAAAAACTGGATGCACTTCGTGTACAAATTGGACAATCTCTTTCGAAGTATGAGGGTTTCGGACGAAAACTCATCAATTACAAAGGGATTTCATTTTTAATAACTTATTTTAATTTCATACTTTTTGTGTGTTCAATATGCACCATTCAAAGGCACATTATCAATTTTCAACACTTTGTAACTTCTTTTGATATTTTTCATGCATTTAATGATTTATATTTTGAGCTAAATGACCCTGAATTTGAAAAGCAGTACAAATGCACTCTAAAAAGGTTGTAACTTGGCATGACATCATAATTTCAGCCACATAGCAACTTCTAAAGAGTTGAGAGGGTTACTGAAAAAACTGGATGCACTTCGAGTACAAATTGGACAAACTCTTTCGAAGTATGAGGGTTTCAGACGAAAATTCATCTATTACAAAGGGATTTCATTTTTAATAAATTATTTTAAATCCATAATTTTTGTGTGTTCAATATGCATCATCCATAGGCACATTATAAATTTTCAACCCTTTCTAACCTCATTTGATATTTGTCATGCATTTAATGATTTATTTTGAGCTAAATGACCGTGAATTTGAAAAGCAGTACAAATGAACTCTGAAAATTTTGTAACTTGGCATGACATCATAATTTCACCCACATAGCAACTTCTAAAGAGTTGAGATGGTTACGGCAAAATCTAGATGCATTTCGTGTACAAATTGGACAATCTCTTTCGAAGTATGAGGGTTTCGAACGAAAACTCATCTATTACAAAGGGATTTCATTTTTAATAACTTATTTTAACTCCATACTTTTTGTGTGTTCAATATACACCATTGAAAGGCACATCATCAATTTTCAACCGTTTCTGACTTCATTTGATATTTTTCATGGATTTAATGATATATTTTGAGCTAAAGGACCCTGAATTTGAAAAGTAGTACAAATGAACTCTGAAAAAGTTGTAACTTGGCATGACATCATAATTTCACCCACATAGCAACTTCTAAAGAGTTGAGAGGGTTACGACAAAAACTTCATGCACTTCGTGTACAAATTGGACAATCTCTATCGAAGTATGAGGGTTTCGGACAAAAACACATCTATTACAAAGGGATTTCGTTTTTAATAACTTATTTTAACTCCATACTTTTTGTGTGTTCAATACGCACCATGCAAAGGCACATCATCAATTTTTAACCCTTTTTGACTTCATTTCATATTTTTCATGCATTTAATGATTTATTTTGAGCTAAATGACCCTGAATTTGAAAAGCAGTACAAATGAAATCTCAAAAGGTTGTAACTTGGCATGACATAATAATTTCACCCACATAGCAACTTATAAAGAGTTGAGATGGTTACGGCAAAATTTAGATGCACTTCGTGTACAAATTGAACAATCTCTTTCGAAGTATGAGGGTTTCAGACGAAAACTCATGTATTACAAAGGGATTTCATTTTTAATAACTTATTTTAACTCCATACTTTTTGTGTGTTCAATATGCACCATTAAAAGGCACATCATCAATTTTCAACCCTTTTTGACTTCATTTGATATTTTTCGTCCATTTAATGATTTATTTTGAGCTAAATGACCCTGAATTTGAAAAGCAGTACAAATGAACTCTGGAAAGGTTCTAACTTGGGATGACATCATAATTTAACCCACATAGCAACTTCTAAAGAGTTGAGATGGTTACGGCAAAAACTGGATGCACTTCGTGTACAAATTGGACAATCTCTTTCGAACTATGATGGTTTCGGACGAAAACACATCTATTACAAAGCGATTTCGTTTTTAATAACTTATTTTAACTGCATAATTTTTTTGTGTTTAATATGCACCATCCAAAGGCACATCATCAATTTTCAACCCTTTACGACTTCATTATATATTTTCATGCATTTAATGATTTATTTTGAGTTAAATGACCCTGAATTTGAAAATCAGTACAAATGAACTCTGAAAAGGTTGTAACTTGGCATGATATCATAATTTCACGCACATAGCAACTTATAAAGAGTTGAGAGGGTTACAGGAAAAACTGGATGCACTTCGTGTACAAATTGGACAATCTCTTTCGAAGTATGAGGGTTTCGGATGAAAACTCATATATTACAAAGGGATTTCATTTTTAATAACTTATTTTAACTCCATAATTTTGGTGTGTTAAATATGCACCATTGAAAGGCACATCATCAATTTTCAACCCTTTCTGACATCATTTGATATTTTTCAAGCATTTAATGATTTATTTTGAGCTAAATGACCCTTAATTTGAAAAGCAGTACAAATGCACTCTAAAAGGTTGTAACTTGGCATGACATCATAATTTCACCCAGATAGCAACTTCTAAAGAGTTGAGAGGGTTACAGGAAAAACTGGATGCACTTCGTGTACAAATTGGACAATCTTTTTCGAAGTATGAGGGTTTCGGACGAAAACTCATCTATTACAAAGGGACTTCATTTTCAATAACTTATTTTAACTCCATAATTTTAGTGTGTTCAATATGCACCATCCAAAGGCACATCATCAATTTTCAACCCTTTTTGACTTCATTTTATATTTTTCATGCATTTAATGATTTATTTTGAGCTAAATGACCCTGAAAATTGAAAAGCGGTACAAGTGAACTCTGAAAAGGTTGTAACGTGGCATGACTTCCTAATTTCACCCACGTAGCAACTTCTAAAGAGTTGAGAGGGTTACGGCAAAAACTAGATGCACTTCGTGTACAAATTGGACAATCTCTTTCGAAGTATGAGGGTTTCGAACGAAAACTCATCTATTACAAAGGGATTTCATTTTTACTAACTTATTTTAACTCCATACTTTTTGTGTGTTCAATATGCACGATCCAAAGGCACATCATAATTTTTCAACCCTTTCTGACTTCATTTGATATTTTGCATGCTTTTAATGATTTGTTTTGAGCTAAATGTCCGTGAATTTGAAAAGCAGAACAAATAAACTCTGAAAAGGTTGTAACTTGGCATGACTTCATAATTTCACCCACATAGCAACTTCTAAAGAGTTGAGAGGGATATGGAAAAAACTGGATGCACTTCGTGTACAAATTGGACAATCTCTTTCAAAGTATGAGGGTTTTGGACGAAAACTAATCTATTACAAAGGGATTTCATTTTTAATAACTTATTTTAACTCCATACTTTTGGTGTGTTCAATATGCACCATTCAAAGGCACAACATCAATTTTCAACCCTTTCTGACTTCATTTGATATTTTTCGTGCATTTAATGATTCATTTTGACCTAAATGACCCTGAATTTGAAAAGAAGTACAAATGAACTCTGAAAACGTTGTAACTTGGCATGACATCATAATTTCACCCACATAGCAACTTATAAAGATTTGAGATGGTTACGGCAAAAACTGGATGTTCTTCGAGTACAAATTGGACAATAACTTTCGAAGTATGAGGGTGTCGCACGAAAACTCATCTATTACAAAGGGATTTCATTTTTAATAAATTATTTTAACTCCATAATTTTTGTGTGTTTAATATGCACCATCCAAAGGCACATCAAAAAATGTCAACCCTTTCTGACTTCATTATATATTTTTGAGGCATTTAATGATTTATTTTGAGTTAAATGACCCTGAATTTGAAAAGCAGTACAAATGAACTCTGAAAAGGTTGTTGGCATGACATGATAATTTCATCCACATAGCAACTTATAAAGAGTTGAGAAGGTTACGGGAAAACCTGGATGCACTTCGTGTACAAATTGGAAAATCTCTTTCGAAGTATGAGGGTTTCGGACGAAAACTCATCTATTACAAAGGGACTTCATTTTCAATAACTTATTTTAACTCCATAATTTTAGTGTGTTCAATATGCACCATCCAAAGGCACATCATCAATTTTCAACCCTTTTTGACTTCATTTTATATTTTTCATGCATTTAATGATTTATTTTGAGCTAAATGACCCTGAAAATTGAAAAGCAGTACAAGTTAACTCTGAAAAGGTTGTAACGTGGCATGACTTCCTAATTTCACCCACGTAGCAACTTCTAAAGAGTTGAGAGGCTTACGGCAAAAACTAGATGCACTTCGTGTACAAATTGGACAATCTCTTTCGAAGTATGAGGGTTTCGAACGAAAACTCATCTATTACAAAGGGATTTCATTTTTAATAACTTATTTTAACTCCATACTTTTTGTGTGTTTAATATGCACGATCGAAAGGCACATCATAATTTTTCAACCCTTTCTGACTTCATTTGATATTTTTCATGCTTTTAATGATTTATTTTGAGCTAAATGTTCGTGAATTTGAAAAGCAGAAGAAATAAACTCTAAAAAGGTTGTAACTTGGCATGACTTCATAATTTCACCCACATAGCAACTTCTAAAGAGTTGAGAGGGTTATGGAAAAAACTGGATGCACTTCGTGTACAAATTGGACAATCTCTTTCAAAGTATGAGGGTTTTGGACGAAAACTAATCTATTACAAAGGGATTTCATTTTTAATAACTTATTTTAACTCCATACTTTTGGTGTGTTCAATATGCACCATTCAAAGGCACAACATCAATTTTCAACCCTTTCCAACTTCATTTGATATTTTCGTGCATTTCATGATTCATTTTGACCTAAATGACCCTGAATTTGAAAAGCAGTACAAATGAACTCTGAAAATGTTGTAACTTGGCGTGACATCATAATTTCACCCACATAGCAACTTATAAAGATTTGAGATGGTTACGGCAAAAACTGGATGTTCTTCGAGTACAAATTGGACAATAACTTTCGAAGTATGAGTGTGTCGCACGAAAACTCATCTATTACAAAGGGATTTCATTTTTAATAAATTATTTTAACTCCATAATTTTTGTGTGTTTAATATGCACCATCCAAAGGCACATCAAAAAATTTCAACCCTTTCTGACTTCATTATATATTTTTCAGGCATTTAATGATTTATTTTGAGTTAAATGACCCTGAATTTTAAATGCAGTACAAATGAACTCTAAAAAGGTTGTTGGCATGACATCATAATTTCATCCACATAGCAACTTATAAAGTGTTGAGAGGGTTACGGGAAAACCTGGATGCACTTCGTGTACAAATTGGAAAATCTCTTTCGATGTATGAGGGTTTCGGACGAAAATTCATCTATTACAAAGGCATTTCATTTTTAATAACTTATTTTAACTCCATACTTTTTGTGTGTTAAATATGCACCATTCGAAGGCACATCTTCAATTTTCAACCCTTTCTGACTTCATTTGATATTTTTCAAGTATTTAATGATTTATTTTGAGCTAAATGACCCTGAATTTGAAAAGCAGTACAAACGCACTCTGAAAAGGTTGTAACTTGGCATGACATCATAGTTTCACCCACATAGCAACTTCTAAAGAGTTGAGAGGGTTATGGGAAAAACTGGATGCACTTCGTGTACAAATTGGACAATCTCTATCGAAGTATGAGGGTTTCGGACGAAAACACATCTATTACAAAGGGATTTCGTTTTTAATAACTTATTTTAACTCCATACTTTTTGTGTGTTCAATATGCACCATCCAAAGGCACATCATCAGTTTTCAACCCGTTTTGACTTCATTTTATATTTTTCATGCATTTAATGATTTATTTTGAGCTAAATGACCCTGAATTTGAAAAGCAGTACAGATGAAATCTGAAAAGGTTCTAACTTGGCATGACATCATAATTTAACCCACATAGCAACTTATAAAGAGTTGAGATGGTTACGGCAAAATCTAGATGCACTTCGTGTACAAATTGAACAATCTGTTTCGAAGTATGAGGGTTTCAGACGAAAACTCATCTATTACAAAGGGATTTCATTTTTAGTAACTTATTTTAACTCCATACTTTTTGTGTATTCAATACGCACCATTCAAATGTACATCATCAGTTTTCAACCCTTTTTGACTTCATTTGTTATTTTTCGTGCATTTAATGATTTATTTTGAGCTAACTGACTCTGAATTTGAAAAGCAGTACAAATGAACTCTGATTTTTTTAACTTGGCATGACATCATAATTTCACCCACATAGTAACTTCTGAAGAGTTGAGAGGGTTACGGCAAAAACCTGATGCACTTCGTGTACAAATTGGACCATCTCTTTCGAAGTCTGAGGGTTTCGGACGAAAACACATCTGTCACAAAGGGATTTCATTTTTAGTAACTTATTTTAACTCCGTACTTTTTGTGTGTTCAATATGAAACATTCAAAGTAACATCATCAATTTTTAACCCTTTCTATCTTCATTTGATATTTTTCAGGCATTTAATGATTTATTTTGAGCTAAATGACCCTGAATTTGAAAAGCAGTACAAATGCACTCTAAAAGGTTGTAACTTGGCATGACATCATAATTTCACCCACATAGCAACTTCTAAAGAGTTGAGAGGGTTACGGGAAAAATTGGATGCACTTCGTGTACAAATTGGACAATCTCTCTCGAAGTATGAGGGTATCGGACGAAAACTCGTCTATTACAAAGGGATTTCATTTTTAATAACTTATTTTAACTCCATAATTTTTGTGTGTTCAATAGGCACCATCCAAAGGCACATCATCAATTTTCAACACATTCTAACTTCATTTGATATTTTTCATGCATTTAATGATTTATTTTGAGCTAAATTACCCTAAATTTGAAAAGCAGTACAAATGACCTCTGAAAAGGTGTAACTTGGCATCACATCATAATTTCACCCACATAGCAACTTATAAAGGGTTGAGAGGGTCACGGCAAAAACTGGATGCACTTCGTGTACAAATTGGACAATCTCTATCGAAGTATGAGGGTTTTGGACGAAAACTCATCTATTACAAAGGGATTTCCTTTTTAATAACTTATTTTAACTCCATACTATTGGTGTGTTCAATATGCACCATTCAAAGGCACAACAACAATTTTCAACCCTTTCTGACTTCATTTGATATTTTTCGTGCATTTAATGATATATTTTGACCTAAATGACCCTGAATTTGAAAAGCAGTACAAATGAACTCTGAAAAGGTTGTAACTTGGCATGACATCATAATTTCACCGACATAGCAACTTATCAAGAGTTGAGATGGTTACGTTAAAAACTGGATGCTCTTCGAGTACAAATTGGACATTCTCTTTCGAAGTATGAGTGTTTCGCACGAAAACTCATCTATTACAAAGGGGTTTCATTTTTAATAAGTTATTTTAATTTCATACTTTTGTGTGTTCAATATGCACCATCCAAAGGCACATCATCAATTTTCAACACTTTGTAACTTCATTTGATATTTTTCATGCATTTAATGATTTATTTTGAGCTAAATGACCCTGAATTTGAAAAGTAGTACAAATGCCCTCTAAAAGGTTGTAACTTGGCATGACATCATAATTTCACCCACATAGCAACTTCTAAAGAGTTGAGAGGGTTACGGGAAAAACTGGATGCACTTCGTGTACAAATTGGACAATCTCTTTCGAAGTCTGACGGTTTCGGACGAAAACTAATCTATTACAAAGGGATTTCATTTTTAATAACTTATTTTAACTCCATATTTTTTGTGTGTTCAATATGCACCATCCAAAGGCACATCATCAATTTTCAACACATTCTAACTTCATTTGATATTTTTCATGCATTTAATGATTTATTTTGAGCTAAATTACCCTGAATTTGAAAAGCAGTACAAATGACCTCTGAAAGGTTGTAACTTGGCATGACATCATAATTTCACCCACATAGAAACTTCTAAAGAGTTGAGAGGGTTACGGGAAAAACTGGATGCACTTCGTGTACAAATTGGACAATCTCTGTCGAAGTATGAGGGTTTCGGACGAAAACTCGTCTATTACAAAGGGATTTCATTTTTAAGAACTTATTTTAACTCCATACTTTTTGTGTGTTTAATATGCACCATCCAAAGGCACATCATCAATTTTCAACACTTTCTAACTTCATTTGATATTTTTCAAGCATTTAATGATTTATTTTGAGCTATATGACCCTGAATTTGAAAAGCAGTACCAATGCACTCTAAAAGGTTGTAACTTGGCATGACATCATAATTTCACCCACATAGCAACTTATAAAGAGTTGAGAGGGTTACGGGAAAAACTGGATGCACTTCGTGTACAAATTGGACAATCTCTTTCGAAGTATGAGGGTTTCAGACGAAAACTCGTCTATTACAAAGGGATTTCATTTTTAATAACTTATTTTGACTCCATACTTTTTGTGGAGTCAATACGCACCATTCAAATGTACATCATCAATTTTCAACCCTTTTTGTCTTCATTTGTTATTTTTCGTGCATTTAATGATTTATTTTGAGCTAAATGACTCTGAATTTGAAAAGCAGTACAAATGAACTCTGAAAATTTTGTAACTTGGCATGACATCATAATTTCACCCACATAGTAACTTCTAAAGAGTTGTGAGGGTTACGGCAAAAACTGGATGCACTTCGTGTACAAATTGGACAATCTCTTTCGAAGTATGAGGGTTTCGGACGAAAACTCATCAATTACAAAGGGATTTCATTTTTAATAACTTATTTTAATTTCATACTTTTTGTGTGTTCAATATGCACCATTCAAAGGCACATTATCAATTTTCAACACTTTGTAACTTCTTTTGATATTTTTCATGCATTTAATGATTTATTTTGAGCTAAATGACCCTGAATTTGAAAAGCAGTACAAATGCACTCTAAAAGGTTGTAACTTGGCATGACATCATAATTTCACCCACATAGCAACTTCTAAAGAGTTGAGAGGGTTACGGGAAAAACTGGATGCACTTCGTGTACAAATTGGACAATCTCTTTCGATGTATGAGGGTTTCGAACGAAAACTCATCTATTACAAAGGGATTTCATTTTTAATAACTTATTTTAACTCCATAATTTTTGTGTGTTCAATATGCATCATCCAAAGGCACATCATCAATTTTCAACCCTTTCTAACCTCATTTGATATTTTTCATGCATTTAATGATTTATTTTGAGCTAAATGACCGTGAATTTGAAAAGTAGTACAAATGAACTCTGAAAATTTTGTAACTTGGCATGACATAATAATTTCACCCACATAGCAACATCTAAAGAGTTGAGATGGTTACAGCAAAATCTAGATGCACTTCGTGTACAAATTGTACAATCTCTTTCGAAGTATGAGGGTTTCGAACGAAAACTCATCTATTACAAAGGGATTTCATTTTGAATAACTTATTTTAACTCCATAATTTTTGTGTGTTCAATATGCACCATCCAAAGGCACATCATCAATTTTCAACACTTTGTAACTTCATTTGATATCTTTCATGCATTTAATGATTTATTTTGAGCTAAATTACCCTAAATTTGAAAAGCAGTACAAATGACCTTTGAAAAGGTTGTAACTTGGCATGACATCATAATTTCACCCACATAGCAACTTCTAAAGAGTTGAGACGGTTACGGGAAAAACTGGATACACTTCGTGTACAAATTGGATAATCTCTTTCGAAGTATGAGGGTTTCGGACGAAAACTCGTCTATTACAAAGGGATTTCATTTTTAATAACTTATTTTAACTCCATAATTTTTGTGTGTTCAATATGCACCATCCAAAGGCACATCATCTATTTTCAACCCTTTTTGACTTCATTTTATATTTTTCATGCATTTAATGATTTATTTTGAGCTAAATGACCCAGAGTTTGAAAAGCAGTACAAATGAAATCTGAAAAGGTTGTAACTTGGCATGACATGATAATTTAACCCACATAGCAACTTATAAAGAGTTGAGATGGTTACGGCAAAATCTAGATGCACTTCATGTACAAATTGAACAATATGTTTCGAAGTATGAGGGTTTGAGACGAAAACTCATCTATTACAAAGGGATTTCATTTTTAATAACTTATTTTAACTCCAAACTTTTTGTGTATTCAATATGCACCATTAAAAGGTACATCATCAATTTTCAACCCTTTTTGACTTCATTTGTTATTTTTCGTGCATTTAATGATTTATTTTGAGCTAAATGACTCTGAATTTGAAAAGTAGTACAAATGAACTCTGAAAAGGTTGTAACTTGGCATGACATCATAATTTCACCCACATAGCAACTTCTAAAGAGTTGAGAGGGTTACGGGAAAAACTGGATGCACTTCGTGTACAAATTGGACAATCTCTTTCGAAGTATGAGGGTTTCGGACGAAAACTCGTCTATTACAAAGCGATTTCATTTTTAATAACTTATTTTAACTCCATAATTTTTGTGTGTTCAGTATGCACCATCCAAAGGCACATCATCCATTTTCAATACTTTCTAACTTCATTTGATACTTTTCATGCATTTAATGATTTATTTTGAGCTAAATTACCCTAAATTTTAAAAGCAGTACAAATGACCTCTGAAAAGGTTGTAACTTGGCATCACATCATAATTTCACCCACATAGCAACCCATAAAGAGTTGAGAGGGTCACGGCAAAAACTGGATGCACTTCGTGTACAAATTGGACAATCTCTATCGAAGTATGAGGGTTTCGGACGAAAACACATCTATTACAAAGAGATTTCATTTTTAATAACTTATTTTAACTCCATACTTTTTGTGTGTTTAATATGCACCATCCAAAGGCACATCATCAATTTTCAACCCTTTTTGACTTCATTTTATATTTTTCATGCATTTAATGATTTATTTTGAGCTAAATGACCCTGAATTTGAAAAGCAGTACAAATGAAATCTGAAAAGGTTGTAACTTGGCATGACATCATAATTTCACCCACATAGTAACTTCTAAAGAGTTGACTGGGTTACGCCAAAAACTGGATGCACTTCGTGTACAAATTGGACAATCTCTTTCGAAGTATGAGCGTTTCGCACGAAAACTCATCTATTACAAAGGGATTTCATTTTGAATAACTTATTTTAATTTCATACTTTTTGTGTGTTCAATATGAAACATTCCAAGGAACATCATCAATTTTTAACCCTTTCTAACTTCATTTGATATTTTTCATGCATTTAATGATTTATTTTGAGCTAAACGACCCTGAATTTGAAAAGCAGTACAAATTAACTCTGAAAAGGTTGTAAATTGGAATGACATCATAATTTCACCCACATAGCAACTTGTAAAGAGTTGAGAGGGTTACGGCAAAACTGGATGCACTTCGTGTACAAATTGGACAATCTCTTTCGAAGTGTGAGTGTTTCGCACGAAAACTCATCTATTACAAAGGGATTTCATTTTTAATAACTTATTTTAGCTCCATACTTTTTGTGTGTTCAATACGCATCATTCAAAGACACATCATCAATTTTCAACCCTTTCTGACTTCATTTGATATTTTTCATACATTTAATGATTTATTTTGAGCTAAATGACCCTGAATTTGAAAAACAGTGCAAATGAACTCTGAAAAGGTTCTAACTTGGCATGAAATCATAATTTCACCCACATAGCAACTTCTAAAGAGTTGAGATGGTTACGGGAAAAACTGGATGCACTTCATGTACAAATTGGATAATCTCTTTCGAAGTATGAGGGTTTCAGACGAAAATTCCTCTATTACAAAGGGATTTCACTTTTAATAACTTATTTTAACTCCATACTTTTTGTGTGTTCAATATGCACCATCCAAAGGAACATCATCAATTTTCAACCGTTTCTGACTTCAATTGATATTATTCATGCATTTAATGATTTATTTTGAGCTAAATGACCCTGAAAATTGAAAAGCAGTACAAGTGAACTCTGAAAAGGTTGTAACATGGCACGACTTCATAATTTCACCCACATAGCAACTTCTAAAGAGTTGAGAGGGTTACGGCAAAAACTAGATGCACTTCGTGTACAAATTGGCCAATCTCTTTTGAAGTATGTGGGTTTCGGACAAAAACTCATCTATTACAAAGGGATTTCATTTTTAATAACTTATTTTAACTCCATACTTTTTGTGTGTGCAATATGCACCATCCAAAGGCACATCATCAATTTTCAACCCTTTATGACTTCATTTGATATTTTTCGTGCTTTTAATGATTTATTTTTGAGCTAAATGACCATGAATGTGAAAAGCAGTACAAATAAACTCTGAAGAGGTTGTAAGTTGGCATGTCTTTATAATTTCACCCAGATAGCAAGTTCTAAAGAGTTGAGAGGGTTACGGCAAAAACTGGATGCACTTAGTGTACAAATTGGACAATCTCTTTCGAAGTATGAGGGTTTTGGACGAAAACTCATCTATTACAAAGAGATTTCATTTTTAATAACTTATTTTAAATCCATGCTTTTTGTGTGTTCAATATGCACCATTCAAAGGCACAACATCAATTTTCAACCCTTTCTGACTTCATTTGATATTTTTCGTGCATTTAATGATTTATTTTGACCTAAATGACCTTGAATTTGAAAAGCTGTACAAATGAACTCTCAAAAGGTTGTAACTTGGCATGACATCATAATTTCACCCACATAGCAACTTATAAAGAGTTGAGATGGTTACGGCAAAAACTGGATGCACTTCGTGTACAAATTGGACAATCTCTTTCAAAGTATGTGGGTTTCGCACGAAAACTCATCTATTACAAAGGGATTTCATTTTTAATAACTTTTTTTAACTCCATACTTTTTGTGTGTTCAGTATGCACCATGCAAAGGCACGTCATCTATTTTCAACCCTTTCTGACTTCATTTGATATTTTTCATGCATTTAATGATTTATTTTGAGCTAAATGACCCTGAATTTGAAAAGCAGTACAAATGAACTCTGAAAAGGTTGTAACTTGGCATGACATCATAATTTCACACACATAGCAACTTCTAAAGAGTTGAGAGAGTTACGGCAAAAATTGGATGCACTTCGTGTACAAATTGGACAATCTCTTTCGAAGTATGAGGGTTTCGCACGAAAACTCATCTATTACAAAGGGATTTCATTTTTAATAACTTATTTTAACTCCATACTTTTTGTGTGTTCAATATGCACCATGCAAAGGCACATCATCTATTTTCAACCCTTTTTGACTTCATTTGATATTTTTCATGAATTTAATGATTTATTTTGAGCTAAATGACCCTGAATTTGAAAAGTAGTACAAATGAACTCTGAAAAGGTTGTAACTTGGCATTACATCATAATTTCACCCACATAGCAACTTCTAAAGTGTTGAGAGAGTTACGGCAAAAACTGGATGCACTTCGTGTACAAACTGTTACAAAGATACCATGCTATAAAATGCATGCATGTCCTTCACATAGAAAGTGATCACGGTGAAGCCGGTCACATCCTAGAGTGGGATCTTGCGATGTAAGAATTTTTCTCCGTGTTTGTTCCTTGCTTATGAGTGCGCCATAACCATGGAGAATCTTCATCATTTGACAAGATGCTTGGGTTAGTCTTCACTCTGTAGGGAGGGACTTCAAGAAACTTTTCATAATCTTCTGACATGTCTGTCTTGTCCTCCACTCCCACAATGTTTTTTTTCCCTGAAAAAACTATGTGGCGCTTTGGCTCATCGTATGATGTGTTCACTTCCTTATCTTTTTTTCTCCTCGGTTTGATAGACATGTCCTTCACATAGAAAACCTGAGCCACATCATTGGCTAGGACGAATGAGTTGTCTGTGTACCTAAGATTGTTGAGATCCACTGTTGTCATTCCGTACTGCGGGTCTACCTGTACCCCGCCTCCAGTATATTTTACCCATTTGCACCGAAACAAAGGGACCTTAAGATCAGGTCCATAGTCAAGTCCCATATCTCCTCTATGTAACCATAATATGTGTCTTGAAAGTTGGTTGCATCATAGCGGACACCACTGTTTTGGTTGGTGCTCTTTTTATCTTGGGCGATCATGTAAAATGTATTCCATTTATCTCGTACCCTTTGAAAGTCGTTATAGTGGAACTTCGTGTCTTGGCCAACTAGTACAGTTCATCTGGAACATCGTTGTCATTGATGAGATTTGTTTGGAACCAACTATCAAAAGTTTCCATGTGTTTACGTTCAATCCAGGGATCAGATTGTTCCGGGTTCTTGGACCGTACAATATCCTTGTGTTCCTCGATATATGGAGTCACCAAGGTGGAATTTTGTAGAACCGTGTAGTGTGCTTGAGTGAAAGAATGCACGTCCATATTTATTGCTTATTTCTTTCCTAGTGTGTCTTTTCCACCCAGTCTCCCCTCATGCCGCGATTCAGGAAGACCAATCGGCTTAATGTGAGGAACAAAGTCAACACAAAACTCAATAACCTCCTATGTTCCATATCCCTTGGCGATGCTTCCTTCTCGCCTAGCACGGTTATCAACATATTTCTTTAAGACTCTCATGAAGCTCTCCAAGGGGAACATATTGTGTAGAAATATAGGACCTAGAATGTTAATCTCTTCGACTAGGTGAACTAGAACGTGCGTCATAATATTGAAGAAGGATGGAGGGAACACCAACTCGAAACTGACAAGACATTGGACCAGGTCATTCTGTAACCTTGGTAGGATTTCTGGATCGATTACCTTCTGAGAAATTGCATTGAGGAATGCGCATAGCTTCACAATGGCTAATCAAACATTTTTCGGTAGAAGCCCCTAAGTGCAACCGGAAGTAATTGCGTCATAATCACGTGGCAGTCATGAGACTTTAGACTTTGAATTTTTTGCTCTGCCATACTTATTATTCCCTTTATATTCGACGAGAAGCCAAACGAGACCTTGATACTGAGAAGGCATTTTAAAAAGATTTCCTTCTCTTCTTTCGTAAGAGCGTAGCTAGCAGGACCTTGATACTGCTTTGGAGGCATGCCATCTTTTTCGTTAATTCTTTGCTTGTCCTCTCATGCCTCCGGTGTATATTTTGTCTTTCCATACATGCCCAAGAAGCCTAGCAGGTTCACACAAAGATTCTTCATCACGTGCATCATGTCGATTGCATTGCGGACCTCTAGGGCTTTCCAATATTCAAGTTCCCAAAATATAGATTTCTTCTTCCACATGGGTGCGTGTCCGTTGGCATCATTCAAAACAGATTGTCTTCCAGAACCCTTTCCAAAGATTACCTATAAATCCTTGACCATATCAAATATATATTCAACAGTACGGAGGCCAGGCTTCTTCCGGTTATCCGGCTCACCTTTGAAATGGTTGCCTGCCTTTATTAAGATATGCTTGATCGGTAGAAATCGATGATGTCCCAGGTACACATTCATCTTACATTTATCCAAATATATACTTTCAGTATCATCTAAACAGTGCGTGCATGCATTGTATCCCTTGTTTGTATGTCCTGAAAGGTTACTAAGAGCAGGCCAATCATTGATGGTTACAAACAGCAACGCTCGTAGATTAATTTCCATCTGTGTGTGCGCATCCCATACACATACACCTGGTTTTTTCCACAACTGTAGAAGTTCATCAACTAGTGGCCTTAGGTATACATCAATATCATTGCCGGGTTGCTTAGGGACTTGGATGAGCACTGACATCATAATGAGCTTCTGCTTCATGCACAAACAAGGAGGAAGGTTGTAGATACATAGAGTCACGGGCCAGGTGCTGTGACTGGAGCTCTGCTCCCCAAAAGGATTCATGCCGTCCGTACTAAGACCAAACCATAAGTTCGTTGCATCAGCTGCAAAGTCCTCGAACTAACTCTCGATTTTTCTTCACTGTGACCCATCAGCGGGTGCTCTCAACATCCCGTCTTTCTTACGTTCTTCTTTGTGCCATCACAACAACTTGGCATGCTCTTTGTTTTGGAACAAACGTTTCAACCGTGGTATTATAGGAGCATACCACATCACCTTGGCAGGAACCCTCTTCCTGTGGTGTTCGCCCTCCACATCGCGAGGGTCATCGCGGGGGATCTTATAGCGCAGTGCACCGCATACCGGGCATGCATCGAAATTCTCGTACTCCTCACTGCGGTAGAGGATGTAGTCATTAGGGCATGCATGTATCTTCTGCACCTCCTATCCTAGAGGGCAGACAACCTTCTTTGCTTCGTACGTACTTTCAGGCAATTCGTTATCCTTTGTAAGCATCTTCTCTATCATTATCAGTAATTCTTGAAATCCCTTGTCAGTTACACCATTCTTCGCCTTCCATTGCAGTAATTCCAGCGTGGTACCTAGCTTTTTTTGGTCATCTTCAGAATTTGGATACAATAATTTCTTGTGATCCTCTAACATGCGTTTCAACTTCAACCTCTCCTTGTCACTTTCGTAGTTTCTCTTTGCATCAGCAATGACCCGACCCAAATCATCAGCGGGCTCATCTAATGCCTCTTCTTCAGCTTCCCCAATTGTTGTATCGGCGAAAGGATAGTTGTCATCATCCTTTTCTTCTTCATTGTCTTCCATTATAACACCTCTTTCTCCGTGCTTGGTCCAACAGCTATAGCCAGACATGAAACCGGACTTTAGCAGGTGATAGTGAAGGGTTTTTGAGGTAGAGTAATTCCTATCACTCTTATAGTCACGACATGGACAACACATGAAACCATTCTGCTTGTTTGCCTCAGCCACACGAATAAAATCATACATGCCATTAAGGAACCCTGGACTTAGTTGGTCATCGTACATCCATTGCCGGCTCATGTTCACTACACAACATCGAAGTGACCAAATTAATACAACTTCATCATCACATTACAACCAAAGTAGAGCTAGCAGTGACCAAATGTTATTACTGCAAATAATAGATACTTATAGTTCATAGATACATCTCATAAAACAACATACAACTATCTAAAACATGTAAATGCAACAACAAATGCGATCATAATCGCAACTAAGGTAACAATTGAGCCAACGGCATAATGATATCAAGCCTCTTTATCAATGACATATTTTCTAATCTTTCTAAGCTTCAAGCCCATTCCAGCCATCTTGTTCTTGTGATCATTGATGATATCGGCAACATGCAACTCCAATCCCATCTTCTCATCTTCGGTTCTTTTCATTTTTTCTTTCAAATGATCAATTTCTTTTTCAGCTTGTGTTAATTTCTCGAGCAGAATTGCATAGTCGGTTGGACTTTCTGGTTCAACTACTTCCTATAGATAAAAACATCTACGTCAATTTGGTGGCATAATTAATCGTCATAGACATTAGATGATGTGTGAAATAGTTATAAAAGATAACGACATACCACATCTGAATCATACACTGGACGAGGGCCGACGTGGACGGATACCATAACCATGCACTATAGAATAACTAACAATAATACAAGTAAGTAAATCGTACACACAACTATCTAAATCATACAAGTAATTTTTTTTAACAAAAATGTTTTAAGAAGAACAAGAGGCTCACCAAGGTGGCCGGTGCCGCGACGAGACGGTGCGGACGATCGACGGTGGTTAGGACGGGGATGGGAAGGCACCAAATAAACCAGACCTACACATATGCAACCTAACAAGTTAATTTGATCTCAAATTGCATATAAATCAAATAAACTCCCACATAATGATCACTCCTCCAAAACCTAGCTAAAACCCATAAATCACATATCTTTGAGCATACCACAAGCTAATCTAGCAATGAGAGATGAAGAAGCAAAGTTGCTAACCTTTGTGAACACTTGGATAGATGGGGTGCCTTCAAATCTTGACAAATCCTTGACAAAATGGAGGATGAGCTTCGAGCAAGAAGAAGAACAGGGAAGAAAACAGATAAATGAGAGCCTCTTCGATCGGTTGCGGACGAAGCATATATATAGAAAGTCTTTAGTACCGGTTGGTGACACCAACCGATACTAAAGGTTGCCCTTTAGTACCGGTTGGTGTCACCAACTGATATTAAAGAGGCACGTGGGGCCCAAGGCTGACCAAAAGCCTCCCACGCCCCTTTTAATACCGGCTCGTGACACGAACATGTACTAAAGATCCCTTAGGAGCCGGTACTAAAGGTCGCCCTGCTCCTAGCCGTTGGAGCCGACACGAACCGAAACTAATACCATCTTTAGTACCGGCTCGTAACCAGACCGAGATTAATGCTTAGGACGAAAGATCTATTGCCTATTCGGCCGACCTCCTCCCAGGCATTTTAAGTACTTCTTCGTGGCTCTGCTGTTGTTGGAGATCGAAAGACCATGTCAGGATTTCTCTCATTTTTCGCCCGCTAGAAATTTGCCGCCTTTGAGGTCTTTCACTTAGAGCTCCCGCTGCCGGGCCGCTATGGCTCACTTGCCGGGGCAGGGCAAGCTCTCATTTTTCGGTAGGATTTTTATCAGCTGAACATTCCTTATGATTAGGACTTGATGACGATCCAAGACGGTGTAACAAGATAATGTAGTACGGGAGTATTTCACAAATCATAATCTCTGAAGAAGACTATGGCACTACTACCCTGGATTATAAAGATTGACACTTAATCTAGATAGTACTGAATAATTCATTCGGTTGAATCTACGTGTGTGCCGAACAAGAATTATCTTGTAACAAAAACTGTTGGTACAAGGTTGTCATCTTGGTTAGTATTACCTTTAATAATGATGCATTAACGAATATTACTAGCTGCATATGTGTGCAATAAGAGAATGCAAGACTCGCGGTGCGTTGATATTGTAGTTGCGACTCCAAAGATTCCATTGACCTTATACATATCACCTAATCTATTTGATTTCACTTTGGTTCATCACAACTGGCCTCTAAAGCTTATGCCATGTAGTCCATCAACCAAATGTGCCGTATTAAGATGTCTAATTCTTAAGTGCAACCAGGGATTAGTTTTATAATGATTATATATATTATGATACCAGTCTCTGTATTTGAAAGCCCCAAGCTGCAACGCACGGCCCCTGTTGCTAGTAAGGAGAAAGGAGTCTCTTTGCGCTTCTATGCTGAAATAATTTTATATGAGTCACTACTCACAACATGTAAGTTTTTTTCTTTGTAGATATATTTACAAAACATTTTATCTCTTGAACCGTGCTTTTAAATCCTGAACCGTTATCACCTTTGAATTTCTTGCATCTTGATGTTCGAAACTAAATCACGTGTTAATAGGTTTGACAAACTTTTTTCATGAAAAAGACTAAAAAGTGGAAGAAAAAAGGATGTCGAAAGCACGCTTTTTTTCTTACCTTCTTTCCTCTTTCCAAGAAGCATAATCGTATTTTTCAGGGAAGGAAATCTATACCTTCCTGAAAAATAAAGTTGTGTGTCTTGTGAAAGAAAATAAACGTGCTTCTCACAGAAGAAAATATGTCTGTCTACGAGAAGCACTGTGCTTCTCGAGTAAGCAAAGAAAATGCATTCTTTCACTTTCCAAGAGTCATAACTTTGCTTTTCGCGAAAGCAAATATGTGTCTTCACGAGAAATAATTTGTAATTCTTGTGGAAGCAAAACAAACGTGTTTATTTTGAAGTGACATAACTGTGCTCTCACGGCATCAAAACGTGCCTCCTTGAGAACCGAATATGTGCTTTTCGTGAAAATAAAAAAAAACACATATTTTGTTATTTCCAAGACGCACAACTATGCTTCTCCCGAAAGCAAATTTGTGCCTCCACGCAAAAAATATATTCTTCTAGTGGAAGCACACACAAAAACTGTGCAAAAATACATTTTTTTCTTCAGAACCTTCGGAAAATGAGTGAAAGCCAAAAAAACTCATCCGAAACCTGAATAAGCGTTGAGAAAATAAAAAAACAATACTAAGGGAGCGTCCAACACTTTAAACGTGGTGACAGCCGGACGACGCGTTCTTTGCCCACCAAAATGACTCTTGAGGAACTTCCACAAGGATACCCTTTAACTAGTTGCGCTCCTTCTATACACTTTTATTATTTCCCAACAAATAAAAAGAAAGGAACGAGGAGGTCCAAGAGGACAAAATGGGCTGACTTTCTGGATGGCCATATTACAAGTGGTAAGATCATAGACGCATCTCTTTGAAGTCACCAGGGCATAGCAAAGGAAGTCCAGAAAATTAGCTCAAATAGAAAAGGAAATCCACAAAGAAAAAGACAGAAGTACTACGAGGCCAGGCGGCCAGGCCAGGAAACAGAAGAGATCTATGGGTTAGTTCTTCCAGCAGGAGGAGACGAGCATGGAGACGCAGCGACGCATGATGTAGAGCCTCGCCCTCTGCTCTCTCGCCGCGCTCGCCACCCGCACCGGCAACGATGCCGACCGCCTCAGTTCTCTCCTCCGCTCCTGGCTTCCTCCTTTCTTCGGCGACTCCTTGCCCAGCGGCCGGCCGTCCTTGTACTGCTTTGCAGTTGACATCTTCTTCCAGCTGTGCTGCTTGTTCTCCTCCATGTTGCTGCTGCAGTGCACCTCCATTGACCTTCTCTCCTCCATGTTGCTGCTGCAGTGCACCTCCATTGATCGTCTCCTTCTCCTTCTTGGTTATGGCTGATGTTGGGACCACTGGACTAGTACCGATGCTATTTATAGTCCCCAACTGAGGACTAAGTACTCAGTACCACTAATTAGTTAGTGTAAATTTTACTTGTATGCATGTAAAGGGTAGGGAGAGCATCTCTTCTCATGACCGTGCCCTGTCTCCAGAATAAGGATCACCAGGGACCCATCCCTTCTTGGCCTGCTAAAACTATAGTAGAAACTGATGCAGCATCCCAAGTATACAATAAGTAGAGTATATATTAGGACACAGTTAATTTAATGTCGCACTGGTCTGCATGGATCGATGCGTGCATGCATATGCTTTGCTTGGTCGATTTTACTACTGCAGAAGGGCGGCTGATGATATTAGCAAGTACTGCAGCGGTACTAGAAACTAATGCCTTGCAACAGCAACCCAATCATCATGTGCATATGCTGCTACAGTCACTTTTCGCCGGAATCTCTTCTGGCAGTACGTGTCCAACAATATAATTGATGTTTAGGTTATTTTAAATTTCAAGATAATAAGACTAGAACCAAGTATTTTGTTCTAGCTACCTAGGGGTACACTGATAAATCTAGCTACGCTGAGCCTCATTTGCTTAAAGGGATCCGCTATTTTCTCGGGTTGGAGAACCACGGGTTAAGTTGGTCCTATTGGAATTTTGTGTCCTGAAATAATATTTAAATTATTTGGAACTATTAATATTGGGAGTACCTCTGTGTGGAATAATAAATGTATTTTGTACATGAAATTGCTTTACATGTTTAGCATGGAATTATTACTTGCTGCATAAATATATGCTTAATGAAGCTTGTCGATTATTAGTCGAATACAATATAATACTAGAAGGACTCGACGTGATTTGTTGCGCCGTTAGATAAAACAAAACTAACCGCTCTGTTTTAAAATACAATGTATATTATTTTTTTAAATGTCAAACCTTTTTAATTTGATTAAATTTGTAGATAAATATGTTGGGTAACGTTGCATGGGAAATAAATAAAAATCTACGCACACGCAAGATCTATTCATGGTGATGAGCATCTACGAGAGGGAGAGTGGATCTACGTACCCTTGTAGATGGCTAAGCGGGAAGCGTTAAGAAACGCGGTTGGTGTAGTCGAATGTCTTCACGATCCAAATCGCCGAGCGTCCCGTGATCTCATCACGATCCGTCCCGCGATTCAATCACGATCCGTCCCGCGAACTCATCACGATCCGTCCCGCGATCTCGTCACGATCCGTCCCGCAATCTCGTCACGATCCGTCCCGCCAACTCATCACGATCCGTCCCGCCAACTCATCACGATCCGTCCCGCGAACTCATCACGATCTAGCGCCGAACGGACGACACCTCCGCGTTCAGCACACATACAGCTCGATGACGATCTCCGCCTTTTTGATCTAGCAAGAGGGAGCGGAGAGGTAGAAGAGTTCTCCAGCAGCGTGACGGCACTCCGGAGATGGTGGTGGAGCTATTCCAGTAGGGCTTCGCCTAAGCACTGCAGAAATCCGATCTAGAGGAGAAACTATGCACTAGAGGAACGGGCAGCACGTAGCTGAAAATTCTGTGCCAAAACCCTAAAATCCTCTAGTATATATAGGAGGAGAGGAGGAGGAGGCTTGGCTGCCAAAGAGGCAGCCCTTGGGTCGGCCGAACCTAGTGGGATTGGAGGATTCCTCCTCCAATCCTAGTAGGACTAGGACTCCTCCTTATTTTTGCCTTTTTTTTGCCTTTTTTCATCTTTTTCTCTTTAGGCTTTTCTTCCCAGCCGCATGGGCCTTGTGTGGGACTTCCACCAGCCCATAAAGGGTCGGTATTTAATCTTCCACAACCCATGTAGCCTCTTGGGTCGAAATACCCCTCCCGATGGTCTCCCGGTACACTCCCGGCACTCCCGGTACACTACCGATAAGCCCAAAACTTTTCTGGCGACCAAAATAGGACTTCCTATATATCAATATTTACCTCTGGACCATTCCAGAGCTCCTCGTGACGTACGGGATCTCATCCGGGACTCCGAACAACCTTCGGTCACCACCATGCATAACTCTATACTACCGAAACGTCACCGAACCTTAAGTGTGCAGACCCTCCAGGTTTGAGAACTATGTAGACATGATCGAGACACCTCTACGGTCAATAACCAATAGCGGGACCTAGATGCCCATATTGGTTCCTACATATTCTACGAAGATCTTTATCGGTCGAACCTCTATGTCAAGGATTCAGTTAATCCCGTATGATGTTCCCTTTGTTCTTCGGTATGTTACTTGCCCAAGATTCGATCGTCGGTATCTCCATACCTAGTTCAACCTCGTTATCGGCAAGTCCCTTTACTCATTCTGTAATACAAGATCCCGTGACTAACACTTATTCATATTGCTTGCAATGCTTATTGTGATGTTGTATTACCGAGTGGGCCCTGAGATACCTCTCCGTCACACGGAGTAACAAATGCCATTCTTGATCCATACCAACTCAACAGACACCCTTGGAGATACCTATAGAGCACCTTTATAGTCACCCAGTTACATTGCGACGTTTGATACACACAAGGCACTCCTCCGATGTCCGTGAGTTGCATGATCTCATGGTCATAGGAACATATACTTGACATGCAGAAAACAGTAGCAATAAACTGACACGATCATATGCTACGTTTGTAGTTTGGGTCTTGTCCATCACACCATTCCCCTAATGATGTGCCCATTTATCAAATGACATCTCATGTCCATGGCTAGGAAACCTTAACCATCTTTGATCAACGAGCTAGTCTATTAGAGGCATACTAGGGACATGGTTTTGTCTATGTATCCACACATGCATCTAAGTCTCCGATCAATACAATTATAGCATGGATAGTAAAAGATTATCATGAACAAGGAAATATGATAATAAATAATTTATTATTGCCTCTAGGGCATATTTCCAACAAAATATATCAAAATTCATAATATCAAATTGTTGTGATTAGATTCATCGGTAATTGAATTTTCATATTTTTTTATTTAATACTGTGAATGTCGATATTTTTGCTCTCAACTTGGACAAAGTTGAAGAATTTGATTCTCCAAAAAACTAATACCCTTATATTATGAAAGTAATGAAATATTTGGTTTGGTGTGAGGGGGAGATGACATTGTATGTTTATTTTTATTTATAATTTGCTAATGATGGGCCTTTCGTGGTGTGATTCTATATTATATGCTAACCAACCTTATAGATGTTAGGAAATTTCTACGTCGATTGATATGTTTTTATAGGCTGGTTGCTGTTGATCGATTCGAAAAATTGTTTTTTCGGTCCAAATCGTAAACCAAACCCATTAAGAAGCATATTGTATTTGTGTAAAGAATTGAATGAGAGAGTTTTGAGAAATTGTTGAGCCGGTCAAAATAGGGTGACCCAATTATATTTGGAGTCTTGGAGAGCTCAATTGAATGTGGATTCTTTAAAAGTAAGGGGTATAGAGCTACAGAGGTATAAATAAAATATTTGAATGAGAGAGACTTGAGAAATTGTTTACCAGATCAAAATAAGGTGCCACAATGTTAATTGGAGACCTCAATTGAATGTGGGCTTTCCAATCCTAGGGAGATTAGCGTTATAGTATATCTATATTGAATGACTATCCGGGTACACTAATAATCGGAAGGAGCTAGATCGTATGGTTCCATTACAGACCTAATGTTGATCTACAATTAGAGCAATTTATACTCTATTATAATGTGTTGCTCACAAGGGTGTGCTTCGGGAACATAACGAGTAGAATTAATAAATAGACGAATTTGATCGTGGTTGGTAATTTGATCCAATGTTTATCCTGAATACCTAGTTGAAAAAATTAGAAATCTTATCGTATAAGAGGTGGACTCTTTCAAAAGATGATATAAAAATTAATGCCCCTACCCCCTAGCCTCAAACTGTGAATCATGAGCAACACCACGAAGAAGCGCAGAGAAATACGGGATAGACCAAAAACTCTGAATTTGTAACATTGGTATCAGAGCTAGGTCAAAGGTCGCTACCACCATCCTAACCCATCGTGTAACTTTGTTGTCAGGTCGATGACCGCCGCACAGATATAACCCGCTATGTCTCGCTCTATCCATGCGGGCATCTAGTACATGATCTGCCACTTCTTGGTTGTACTCATGTGGCATGTCAAGCAGACGCTAACCGTGGCGGAATCCCACATGCTTCTGTGTTATGCCGACCTAGAGAAGAGTATCATATACTAGTATCATTCATATGATATTAATGTATAATACTATATCTATAGTTTATAATATCATACATTGTTACCATAGAATAATTCACTTATTACAATGCCACATTGTAATACATCATTTAATATGATACAGTATCATGATATGATATTCAATCCTCTCTTTCTTCATTTAATTCTATACCACATAATCAAAATTGCATAGCTGACAAGCATGATACTATCTATGATACTCCCATTACGGGCAGCCTTAGGGCATCTCCAACTCTGACCCTCCAACCGCACGCAACTGTCCATATCACATGGTCCGTACGTGGTTTGCCACCCAACGCGGTCTCACATTGGTCTAAAGCACGGTCTGAATGCACTTTCTCAAGTAAACCTAAGACAAATGTGAGGGGCTTTGTGGGCGTCACGGACTGCTGCAATGCCCACTTATGACCATCCTGGCCCACCAAAAACTCCTTCCTCGCCCATGCGAGCTTCCTACCCGAAACGGTCAAGCGTTGTTCCAGAGCGTCAGTGCCACATTCATACCAGAGAAAGCATTGCATGCGCCGCTTCCCTGTGCATGCGATTGCCATGTGTTCAACAGACACGACAACCACCAGTCCGTCCATCTACCGCCCATGTTAATGGCACGCGGTTGCTGAGCAACCTACTCTGGTGCCACCCGTTCGTCCCTATGCCATCGACCATTGTCCTTTACCGCTATCTAAACATTAGCCCCGTCCATAGCTGGCAGTCATCCTCCTCATGTCCCTTTCTCCTCTCCGCACCATTGCCATCATGGCCTCCTCGCGCTCCAAAGATCTTTGGGCTAGACTGTCGCCAAATCAAAAGAAGGAGAAGGTCGCCAGTGCTGTTGACTGACATGCCAATAGATAGATGGAGGTCGACCACATCCCAATGAAGAAGGTGGCCGAGGACGAGCTGACGCGACCCTCCTCCCCGGCGCTGGCCTTGCCGGTGCATTGCACCATTACCATCGGCGAGGCTCATGTCCACCACATGAAAATGGTGTGTGATGAGTGGGAGGAGTAGTTCCGGGAGGCGCAGTCCGATGCGGCTTACAACCTCGATCTTCTCGGAGAGAACCAGCAGATGGAGGAGTGATGTCTACTATGCAACTTTATTTTTGTAGACTTTGTTGGGCCTCCAAGAATATAGTTTTGTAGGACATCATCAAAATTCCCTCAAGTGGATGACTAAGATTTATCAATCCGTGGGAGGGTAGGATGAAGATGGTCTCCGTCGAACATTCCTGCAATCAATACAAACAATCTCTTGTGTCCCCAACACACACAATACAATGGTAAATTGTATAGGTGCACTTGTTGGGGGAGGAGATGGTGATACAAGTATAGTATGGATAGTAGATATAGGTTTTGATAATCTAAAATAAAATAAAAACATCACGGTAGCAAGTGATAAAAGTGAGCACAAATGGTATTGCAATGCTTGAAAACAAGGCCTATGGTTCATGCTTTCACTAGTGCAATTTATCAACAATACTAACATAAACATAACTGTCCCCAAACGTGCGATAAATAATCACTCCAAATTTCCGATCGGAGAAACTAGGATGAAAACATGTATCAACCTTTATGCCTAGATTACCCCGATGTCACCACAGGAATCCGCAAGTTGATTACCAAAACATATATCAAGTGATCTTAATAGATCAGCCCGTTGTCACAACGGGTATCCACAAGCTAGACATACATCAAGTGATCTTAAATTTGAAGTATTTAATCTGACATACGAAACTTAAAAGAGAAAGACTCAATTCATCACAAAAAAGATAGAGAGGGAAGAACACCATATGATTCAACTGTATTAACAAAGCTCCTAGTCCAACCGAATCATGGCCGATAATGATCATAGAGATAGATCAAACATGTAGCTACTGGTGCATAATCTTATCCTAGAGGGTAAACTACTCCCTCCTCTTCATGGACACCACGGGGATATTGAAGATGGCCTCCATTGATGGCTCCCCCTATGTTAGGGAGACGAAAAAGGGCTCCGAATGATATCACTTTGGAACAAAGGCTTGCGGCGGTGGAATAAAGTTCTATCTTTTTTCTATTTATGGGATTTTTCAGCATTGGAATCACGCCAAAAGGAGTTACGATGGGCCCAGGCAGGAGTGCCCTCACTAACCCCCAGGGCACATCTGGCCGCCTTTTGGCCACCTGGTGGGTCTTCTCGTCCTCCCATGAAGCTTGAAGGGTCTGTTATTTTCCAAAAATAATCTTCAAAAAGTTTTGTCGTGCTTGGACTTCGTTTGGTATGGATTTCTGGGAAAACTTAAACAAGCAGAAAACAACAACTGGCACCGGGCACTACATTAATATGTTAGTCCATAAGAATAATATAAAAGTTCACCAAAACCATATATAAATCATGTAAATATAGCATGGATATTTCAAAAATTATAGATACGTTGGTACGTATTAGCATCCTCAAGCTTAATTTTTGCTCGTCCTTCAGTAGGTAAAAGATAAATGATATAATTTATGAAGTGTGAATGCTAGAATAAAATAGATCCTTGATCACATAGAAATGGTAATCCAATAATAAGCAGCAGCATTCGAATAAGTTCAACATATCATAAAGTTATGATGAAATATATCGCAACCTTCCAAGATTATATTGCAAACATAAAGGAAACAATGAACTAAATATGTCAACTAGGTACCCCAATTTGAAGATAAACATCATACTTATAAAATTCATAGCTCATTTATATTTGGAGAATGTATACAAATCTAAGAGTGATCCCCATGCTTAGTACATGGTGCCAAAAGAAAGACAGATGGAATTGTCTTAACATAAAAAGTAAATAGATAGGCCCTTCGCAAAGGCAAGCTTTGATTTGCTTATGTGCCATAGTTCATTGCCTAGAACAATGATGATTTCATTTGGGAGGTGTACTTTTCCAGTGAACGGTTGAACGAGAAAATTTTCAATATCTTCCATGCTAAACACAGCAATGGTGGTTCCCCATGTTTTTACACCCCCGCTTCACCATAAAGAACAAAAACCATGGATAGCCAAATCCACAGGTGCCTACCAACTTTCAACTTTTTGGGGGGAGTGTCCTTTATAAATTTTATTTTGTTTGGGACTAGGCATCCCTATTACCGGCTTTTATCATAACTGACAAGTGAATAAACTCTCATCGCGAGTAAACCACAGTTAGCATTGGAGAAATTGTCTACCCCATCGCTCCATGAACGGTACGAGCATACAAAACAAATGTTCATTTTGAGGCTTTTAGTGATGGCACTTGCAAATTTGCTTGGAACAGCTAGGTAATACTGTATATAAGTAGATATGGTTGACTCTTTTGACAAAACTTATTTTTAGTGATTGTATGCACAAGCGGTATTTACGCTTACTACAGGATATGGCTAGCAAAAGAGTGCGGCAACCACTTTACCAAGCATAAAAACCACAATCATGCATTCCCTAATAGTAATACAATTGAGAAAATAATCATGATGATGGCCTACAAATCGTAAGCCTACCAAGGTTGAATTTGGATTTATCAACATATGTAAACATGTGCCAAGTCAATCATATGTTCTTCATTGGGAGATACTTATCGCAGCAACATGATAGGTTGAACTTGATTAAACTAACGTTCATTGCCATTCTAATATAGGGATTTCTATTTTCGTGTCACTGGTTCCTTAGTTCTCCTAGTTTTGCCCCGCCAATTTTTTGGTGCTCACTTTCCCCCTCCTCCACTCTCCCACACCTCACAAGACATGAAATGGGGTCTTGACATCAGGTCAAAGCATTTGACCGTCATAGCGCCGGTCCTGACACGTGGGACCGCCATGTAAGGTCGGCATTCGCATCGCCGATGCTGGTGCATGGGCCCACCATGTAAGGAGCATGCATTTACATTGTCGATGCTGACGCTTGGGACCATCATGTAACGCATGCATTCTCATTGTCGTTTCTTACGTGTTGGACCGACATGTAAGGCCGCATGCATTCTCATCGCCATAGCTGACACATGGGACCGCCATGTAAACCAGCATGCATTCGCATTTCCTGGTGCTGATGCGTGGGACTGCCATGTCATGCATTCATGTCGCGAGTGAAAGAAAATATGCTCCCTCGGTGGTTTTGATAATTCATGACAACATACATTGTCTCTTGGACTAATATCCTACCTAGTTTATTTCAATATTAGTCCAGAGAGATTGTTGGCCAAGGGTTGTGAGGAGATTCCCCAAGAAGAATAAGAAGAGGAAGGATTAAGATTGACAAGCTTCAAGCAAGAAGACTCTACATTTTACTTTGTGAGAAATAAGTTTGAGTCCATAAGAAAGCCAATACTATTAAAAGGGTGTGAGATAATGTTGGTGAACAAATTGCTCCATGTGCACAAGTGCTAGCCACCAAAAACACCCACAAGTTCTCCCAAGAAAATACTATGTCTAAACCCTATCATGCAAAATCGGTACCACCAAGTTTCCCACTTGGCCCTACCGATGTTCTCCTCAGACAGAACCCTAGCCAAACCCTAACTTCTCGGTACAACCAAGTACTACATCGGTGCAACCGAGTTTCGGTGACCAAGATTGAGAAGGCCAAATTTATAGAATCGGAATTTCCTAGTTTTATGGATCGGTCTCACCGAGTTTGGAAACTCCCCTCGGCCACTCATATCGGTACTACTGAGAATCATATATCGGTCTCACCGAGATTCCTAGAGTTGCCACATTTTTAACAAATCGGTACGACCGAGTTTTACTTCGGTTTCACGGAGTTGGTCAATAATGGTGTAATAGTTGGATTTATGGAGATGCATATATATACCCCTCCACCACATCCCACTCGCAAGAGAAGCACTCAGAACAGTTCCCCACTTCCCATATCCAAACTTCTGAGAGAGAACCACCTACCCTTGTGTTGAGATCAAGATCATCTACTCGACCCATATGGATCTTGATTTCTAGCCTCCCAAGTTGCTTTCCACCCAATCAATCTTTTCTACCAAGCCAAATCTGTGAGAGAGTGATTGAGTGTTGAGGAGTCTATCATCTTGAAGCACAAGAGCAAGGAGTTCATCATCACTATCAATCCTATTACCTTTTGGAGGGTGGTGCCTCCTAGATTGGTTAGGTGTTGCTTGGCAGCCTCCTACTTTCTGTTGTGGAGTTGAGCCAAGAAATTTGTACGGATAAGGAGATTGCCTACTTCGTGAAGATCTACCCATAGTGAGGCTAGTCCTTTGTGGATGGAAGCCATTATGGAATAGTCAAGGTTGCTACTTCGTGGACTCTTATGGGTGGAGCCCTCCGTGGACTCTCGCGACTGCTAACTTTTGTGGGTTGAAGACTCCATAAACATGGATGTACGATAGCGCCACCTGTCTAAACCACGGGAAAAAATCTTTGTGTCTACAATTACGTTTGATCTTCCTATCTCTACTCTCTTACATATGCTTGTCTTACTTTTTGCTGCAATACTTGTTAACTAGCATGTGTAGGGTGCATTAGACTTGTTATAATTTAAAAAATATGCCAAACAATTAGCTTGGGAAAGAATTTTGTTTTAATTTTTGCTAGTAGTCTATTCACCCTTCCTCTAGACATCTCTTGTATCAATCCCTTCAATTGGTATCATTCCTTTGGTCTCCATAGCTTCAGTTTCATCACCATGGAGGAAGATGGATGTGTCTAGTTTGGGGATTATTAGTTGTAGTGTGCACGTTCTCAATGGGGAGTACTATAGTCAATGGAAATATGAGATGCTTGAGCTATTCACAATGAATTCCATTTGAGCAAGTATGTTAAGAGTCCCTATGTACCTCCCATTGACCCCTTACATCCCACACACGAAGAGGAAATTGATAGGCTTCACAATCTTAGAACGGTTAATGTCATTATCAAAGGATTGTCTAGATTTGTGTTCGATCAAATGAAGAATTTCGAATGTGCTGATACACTACTAGGAGAAGCCTAGTAGTAGCGCTAGATTTCCCCTTAGTAGTAGAGCTGGTGGCAGCACTACTGGTAAAGTGCTACAGCTAAGTTGTAGCAGTGGCGCTGGAAAACCACCACTACTGGTAAGTACGGTTAGCAGTAGCACTGGAATACAACAAGCTCCGCTGCTAAACTAGCGCTGCCACTAGACGCCTACCAGCGCTACTACTAAACCAACACTACTAAGATTTAATTCCCCTCTACGTATTTGTGCATGCTCTATATGGTAGTTTCATCATATCATAATAAACATACATTATTCTCATCATATCATACACATATAGGAGACACGTCATACCACCACCATCATCATCATCATCATTATCCAACACAAATATCATCACACATCTCAAAAATAGCGATACACAAGTCATGTCTCGAATAAGTGCAACTCGATGGTCATGGCACACCCACAAGTTTCATCATCTCTATCTAAACCATGATGTAGAAGAGAAGATCGATCAGTATGAGCAAGAGTGCGACTATGTAGTACTTCTTATGGCATCTGTCTCGCTCCCTCTCTTACCGTAGCATCCACCTCAAGTAACTATTTTCCGCTTCGGCTCTATTGTCGAACCCTCTGTGGCTAGCGCCTGAGTACCTATCCACCTGGGCCTGAGCGTCTGGCCAGTGGTTGTACACTCACTACTAGGAAAAGGCCTGCTAGTGGCGCACCTGTTTTGGCTACTAATGGCGCACTACAGATGCGCCACTAGCATCACGCCATTAGAATTTTTTACTAATGGCGCACCATAGGTGTGCCATTAGTATCAGGGGCCATATTTACCCATGTGCTCTGGCTTACTAATGGCGCACTAATGGAGGATGCGCCACTAGTGTGCTTTTTGCAGTGCGCCACTAATGTGCTGAGTGGTGCGCCACTAGTATGAATATTAGGTATTATTTTTTTTCTTTTCTGATATTTGCATAGGTTACAAAACATATTACTGCACAGAATATAGAGAGCCAACATATAAACAACAGATTTATCGAATACAATAGAAGATTAGTCTCCGAATACAATTCATCATATTAGTCTCCGAATTTAAAATAACGAACAACGTTAGAACATTACAAGTCTCGACACCGCGAGTAGCGAGTTTGTCTTCACATTACAAGTCGATATCGATCATCTAAACTACCATCACATAGAAGAGAGTTGCGGTCATCATGATGAGCATCATCGCAATGAAACTGGTCTTCATCCGGTTCCTCCAACGCTCCCTCCTCTCTCCCGCTAGATAGCACGCGTATCTAGCTTCCGCCTCCGCCCTAGTGGTGTACCCTTTGTAACTGTTACCGCTGAAACGGTGAACCTGTCTCCGACACTCCTCCCAATCATCATAGACTCCGGGAACCTTACCCTTGTACATGACATACGACGGCATCTCTATGCACTAGCCAAACAAAACATTAGTAGCAATTCACAGACAATTCATAAGCAATATATAAGTATGCAACAAAAGGATCGGAAGAGAAAAGCAACACATTAATAGCACGATTCATGGTCCTACTAATAAATAGCATCCGTGGTAAGCTCCTTTGTTACCGGGTCCACCTTGTACCGGGCCCTGACATAGTTCCTGGTCTGCTTGTCACGGTATTTCTCGAAGCGGGGCGGTAGGCCTTGCTCGGCACGCTCCGCGTCCTCCTTGTCCCATATAGGTTCCGCCACTCTGTAACCGCCGGGACCGAGTTGGTGGACCCCTAAGTTCAACTCCCGCATATCTTTCCCCCACTGACTTGATTCCGGGGTTGCGCTGCTCTCGCACTTGATCTTGAACTCCTTGTAGTCATCTTCGCTGATCGAAGGGTTTTTCGCCTTGATCTTCTCATAACTATCACCTTTGTCAATCATTTTCTTCACCGCGCTTCTCCAAGTAGACAGGGCCGTGCTCATCTTCGTGAGGGCGGCACTGTTCACTTTATTCCCTGAGAGGCGTGTGTTTGTGACGTCATCGGGGAACTTGTATCGTTCGTGCAGCTTCGTGAAGAGGAGGCTGCGCAAATTCCCTCGGTCAGGATGCCTTAGGTTCTCGGTGTTGATTGAGACGATGCTCCGGAGAATGCACCCGAGCTGAACCGATTACCCCTTGACTAATTCTTTGGGTGCCGTTGGATGCCCCTCGGAGGACACTTCAGTAAATTCGTCCTTGACGGTGCCGAGCACGTTTGGGCGCCGGTCCTTCCGCTGCTTCTTCGGTTGGCTGCCATCTCTGTGTGCGCTACCATCATCAGTGGTGGCATCCTCAGCGGCACCATCAGTGGTGTCATCCCCGACGCCAGTAGGGGTTGTGTAGTCGAGATCGGTGTCTTCCGCGGCGTCCTCATAGCGGTGAGGTTCTTCCTCCATCTCCTGGGATAGCTCCCAAAATGCCTTGCCCGAACCGCCGGCCTCATTGTTGTGGGCCATGTTTCGCTCTAAATAGGAAAAATGTTTGGTCAAAAAGTTGGTTATTGTCAAGTAACAAGATCATGGTCTCATCATTTAGGGTTTGTCGACACCGAGGCATCCTAAAAGCTAAGCTTTTATCATTTAGGGTTTGTCGACGCCGAGCCACCCTAAAAGCCTAAGCTTTCATCATTTAGGTTTTTATCGACACCGAGGCACCCTAAAAGCCAAGGTTTTAAAATTTAGGGTCTGTCGACGCTGAGGCACCCTAAATGCTAAGTTAAGTTTTCATCATTTAGGGTTTATCGATGCCGAGGCACCCTAGGTTGACTGATATATATGGGTATCTTCTAATAATATACCCTCTCAAGAAAAGGGAAGGAGAATTCTAAGTTGATCCTACTTAATTAAGTACTAAGATAACCCGGCCCATGCATTAGTCGCAAGTACCCCATATGACCTATTTTTAGCAAAGTCATGCTAAAATTCACGGAAAATTTCAGCATGACCTTTGCTGAAAATAGGACATATGGAGTACCCGAATTTGCCGGAACGGAAGTTAATCGACATTCCGGCAAACTCAAGGGCCTCTCGGGGTACCTGCAAAATCATCATGACACGATGGTCGGAGACAAAATCCAGCAAACATAAAATTATGTATATACTACATCTGCATATACATATACATACAACATCCATATACATACATACAACATCCATATACATACATCATTTATTTAACTATCAGTTTAATTTATCTAGAGAAAATGCTTAAGTGCTAGGGGGGTTACCCACGGTCGAGCACGCCGCCGGCGAGCTCCAAGGACGGCAGCGAGGGGAGCGGCAGCCGGAGCGGGGGAGGCCAGCAGCGGGCTTGGCCGGCGCCGCCGCCACGCTCCCCATAGCCTTGCCGGCGTCGAGCTCGGGCGGCGGCCAGAGCACAGCCATGGCGGAGACGGCGATGGGAAGCGCGGGGAGGAGCGCGGAGAGGCAGGGAAGAAGAGGGGGGAATGGGGGGAGGGGCTCATAGCATGGCAGAGGGCGGCGACGGCGAGGTCGGGGCAGAGGGCGGCGACGGCAAGGTCGGGGCAGAGGGCGGCGACGACGAGGTCGAGGCAGAGGGCGGCGACGGTGAGGTTGGGGCAGAGGGCGGCGACGGCGTGCCGGTCGGGCAGCCTAACAGCGTTGGTGTCGTCTCCGGCGTCGTCGGCGGCTAATGGCGAGATGATGACTGAAAATTCCTAAGTGCCACTTATATACCCAGAGTATTGGTCCCGGTTCGTAGCACCAACCGGGACCAATTCCCCCCTTTCATTCCGGTTGGTGCCACCAACCGGGACCAAAGGTCTCTTTTCAGCAGCCCAAACGATGGGAAATAGAGACCTTTGGTTCCGGTTGGTGCCACCAACCGGAACTAAATGGGGCATTGGTCCCGGTTGGTGCTACGAACCGGTACCAATGCCACCCTTTCGTTTCGGTTGGTGCTACCAACCGGAACCAAAGGCCTTGCGCCACGGTGTGGTGGGATGTTTAGTCCCACCTCGCTAGTCGAGGGAGCGCGAGAGCGGTTTATAAGCGCTGCTGCGCCAACCCTCTCGAGCTCCTCTCAACTGCAGGCTTCCGGGCCTATTGTGTCACTCTTTGCCCGTGGGCCTACTGGGCCTTCTGCGGGCCTGAATCCTGGCCCATTGTTGGGTTTCTCGTCGTATTCAGGCCGTGATGGCCGTGTAGGTGGCATTTTTTTTGCTTTATTTTGTTTCCACTTTTTTGCTTTTAATGTTTTGAACAAAAAATACTTTTTTCTATTTTTTTGTTTTCTTTTTTGCTTTATTTAATTTATTTTGTTTCCACTTTTTTTGCTTTTAATGTTTTGAACAGAAAATACTATGATAAGTTTAGTTGCATAAATTTTATATAATTTTAGTTTTAATAATACTATAGGGAAACACGCGAAGAAATAGGGTCGTGTGCCTCTTTAGTACCGGTTGCGCGATAGGGAAACACAACCCTAATCCAATGACTCACAAGCATGATCCAACAACTCACAAGCGCTTGAAAGAAACATGCGATCCGTGTGCTTCTTCCTGATTGGTTGGATTCAGAATCGTGTGGGGTTAAAAGGGCGTTTTTCACATTGGGCTCACTATGTTCCTGTTCATTCAGTTGCTAGATTCAAATACACTCATTTTTCACATTTGAAAGACCGAGGGTAAATTGGGAGGGTTTAACCTTGCCGGACGGAGGGGGACGGTGGGGCGGGGGGAGGAGACCCGGAGAGGGATCTGCCGCTGGCGGTTGCGCTCACGCGGAGGACGCTGCCGCTCGTGACGTGGGGGCCAACATGCGGGAGAGGACCGATGGGCGTGTCGCCGACGCCGGCTGCCGCTGCGGGAAGGAGGCGAGGGGGTATACGTGCGGTGGAGCGGAGCCGAGCGCCGACGCTGGTGGTGGTCGCTGCTGCTGCGGGGGCTGCGGCGGAGGCATGGGGGCGCGGGGGCAGCGACGGCGCAGTACGGGTCGGGGCAGTGGGCGGGTGAGAGTCGGGGCAGTGGGCGGGAAGATAGAAAGGGGACTGGGGATTTTAGTGGGGTCAAGGGTTAGTAATGGCGCACTCACGATGACCCCATCCAGCGAGCCTGCCAAGGTGCCTGTTGACGGGCAGACCAACGGGGTTCTCGATGCCTAGATAATTCGTGCAGTAGGAGATGCACTCTTCGGTCAGAAAGCCCCTGGCTATGCTTCCCTCTAGAGGTGACAATTTGCGAATGTATCCTTTGATGACACCATTCATCCTTTCGAACGGCATCATGCTGTGCAGGAACGTTGGCCCAAGTTGGATGGTATCCTCCACGATATGGACCAGCACATGCACCATAACGTCGAAGAATGCGGGCGGGAAGTACATCTCAAGCTCGCATAGTATCACCACGATCTCTTCCTGTAGCCTTCTGAGTTGGCTCACGCCAACCGACTTCCGAGAGATGACGTCCAAAAAGTTGCATAGGCCAAATAGCGTTTCACGGACGTGCGCGTCCATGTCCCACGGATTGCAACTGGAAGTATCTGCATCATCAGCATGTGACAGTCGTGAGACTTCATCCCGCTGAACTTCTGCTTCGCTGAGTCTAGGTATCTGCTTATCTTCCCCGCGTAACCGTAAGGAAGTTTTACTCCTACGAGGCAGGTGAAAAACTGATTGATCTCCTCCTGACTTAGAGTGAAGCACGCGGGAGGGAAGTCATTTCCGGTCTTCTTGGCCTCTTTGCCTTTGCGACGACTTCCGTGTCCTGCTTCGCCTCATCATCATCATCATCATCATCATCATCATCATTATTAGCATGAAGCTCCTCCCTGATGCCCATTGATTTCAAGTCTGCCCTTGCTTTCGGCCCATCTTTGGTCCTCTCTGGCATGTTGAGCAGGGTACCAAGCAGACTCTCGCACACGTTCTTCGTGATATGCATGACATCAAGGCTGTGAGGCACACGGAGGATCTTCCAGTACGGCAAGTCCCAGAAAACAGACCTCGTTTTCCATACCTTCAGTAGCGGCTCTGGCGCCTTTCGCTTCTTTCCCGTCTCTAGCGCCTTTCCCGGCGGTGGGCACTCTTTCCAATTTTTCAACAGCTTGTATATTTCCTCGCCGCTCCTCGTACACGGGCGTCTTCGGGGTTCGGTTTCACCATCGAACAGATCCTTGCGTTTTCTCCATGAGTCATCGTCGCGAAGCCACCTTCGATGTCCCATGAACACGGTTTTCGAAGACCCGGGATCTCTATCTAGCTGGCGATACGTTGTGTCATCCATGCACCTGACGCATCCAGAAAATCCGTGGACCACCTGCCCCGCGACATATCCGTAAGTGAGATAGTCGTGCACCGTCGTGAGCAGTGCGGCTCTCATAGGGAAATATTCTTTCTCTGCGACGTCCCACGTATTGGCTGGCGTTTTCCACAGCGTGTCTAGCTCCTCTTTCAGCAGCCCCAGATATAGATTGATGTCGTTCCTTGGTTGTTTCGGCCCTTCAATTAGCATACTCATGTGAATGTACTTCCTCTTCATGCACAACCAGGGGGGAAGGTTGTACATCCACACAAACACAGGCCAGGTGCTATGTGTGCTTGTCTGGCTGCCAAACGGATTGACTCCATCGGTGCTCGCGCCCAGCATGATGTTCCTTGGATTGTTCCCAAATTCTGGGTGTTCGAAGTTCAACGCTTGCCACTGGCTCACATCCTTAGGGTGACTCAGCATCTTGTCTTTTTTATTTATCTCCGGACCATTTGCGTCATCTTCTAGCTTCTTCTCCTCCCTATCCACGTGCCAACGCAGGAGCTTTGCTACCTTAGGGTCCGCGAAATACCGCTACAGACGAGGAGTGATCGGAAAGTACCACACCACTTTTCGAGGAGCTTTGTTCCTCTTCTTGTATCGAGTGATGCCACACACCGGACATATGGTAGACTCCGCTTGCTCGTCCCGATAAATGATGCAATTATTCATGCACACATGGTATTTCATGTGCGGTAAATCCAGAGGACACACGATTTTCTTCGCCTCCTCGAAACTGGTCGGGCACTTGTTTCCCTTGGGAAGACGTTTGTGCCAGAATGACATGTTCTCGTCGAAGCATGCGTCAGTCATTTTGTGTTTTACCTTCATCTCCAGAGCCATGAGCGTTACTTTCAGGCGGGTATCCTCGGGCCTGCATCATTCATACACTGGAGTAACCGCATCTATCTCCAGTTGATCCAGCTTGGCTTTCTCTCGGGCGGCAGCTCTTTCATTATCCGTCTGCTTGAGAAGCAGCTCTTGAATATGAGGTTCCTGCACCCAGCCCATCGATGGTCCATCATCGTCTGCTCCGGCATCTTCATCTTCATGATCATGCCCTTCGTCTGCTCCAGCATCTTCCTCATCATCATGTCCGGCATCTTCTACATGATGACCGTGTACTGCATCTACTTCGTGATCATGTCCTGGAGATTCTTCGTCTTCTTGCCCGCCCTCGCCGCGGTTGTCTTGCTCATGCCCTTCCTCATTTCTTGCCTGGCCCCCATGGACAACTTCATAATCATATTTATCACCTTGCCACCGATAGCCATCCATGAAACCACGCAAGAGCAGGTGGTCCCGCACCTGTACGGAATCTGGGTCCATAAGGCTCCTTAGCTTGCATCTTCGACACGGACATCTTATCTCCGTCTCGTTATTTTGAAGCATCTCGGCCTTCGCGGAGCTCAAAAACCTATTCATGATGCCTTCGGTCATCTTGCGGACCATGGTCGCCTGCGGGGTAGAGCAAAACAATATTTTAAAATGAAGAAAAAATTTGGCATGACTTTGCCTAAAAATAGGACCAAAAAGAATGCATAGTGCCAAATTCTTGCCGAAACGGAAATGAATCGACATTCCGGCAAAATATTGGCAACTATTGCATTTCAAATACCGGTACCTGTAAACACAAACATATATGCAACACCACAAACATATGCAACACCACAAACATACGTAGATCTAGCTAGGCCATAAAAAGTGCATGTGCACGTTGTTGGAGGGAGAAAAAAGTAGATCTACAACATAAAAGCTTTCCCCTTACTTACCTATCAAAAAGAAGGTAATTTAACCACTTAATTTGGGTGAATCTATGATTCAAATGAGTTGAGGAGGAGGAGGCACCCGAGACAAGCTTGGAGGAGGAGGTGGAGAGAATGAAAGTGGGGAAAATGAGTGTGGTAGGTGGCTGTCCAAAATATCTAGCTGGTCCGAGGTTACTAATGGCTCAACACCTACAAATGCGCCATTAGTAACCCTGGTTACTAATGGCGCTCCAGCTGGAGGTGCGCCATTAGTAGTTTTGCAACAAAAAAATATAGTAGTGGCGCACTGGGTTAGTGGTGCGCCATTACTAGTTAAACTACTAATGGCGCACTCTGCCCTGGTGCGCCATTAGTACTTTTGGAAAAATAACAAAAAAAAAGTTTGTTAGTAGTGGCGCATCGAGTGTGTGGTACACCAGAACATGGTGCGCCACTGCTATATAGTAGTGGCGCACCACATGACTGGTGCACCATTAGTGTCTATATTATCTATAGCCCTTTTCCCAGTAGTGACTCCTGGAACCCTCCCAATGAATATGACATAGCAGTCCTTCTCCATCTCCCAGTCTATGTATCGACATCATAAGTTGATGAAATCAACGATAATATGCAACATCATGTGCATGAGAAACACAAAGAGGCATAGTTAGCAAAATACAAGCAACCTATAGTAATCATAAATAAGGAAGTTTCTCATACCCAAACTAATTAACTAGAGCGATCTACGCTAGTTCATACAAAGAAGGTAGTACTAATTAAACATATACATTGTCATCGTCAATCACTCCTCCATGTCGGCGCTCCAATCTTCATGGTCAACAGGAAACGCCTGAGCTTGTCAAAGGCTTCAGGTCCAGATGCTGAGTGTTGAGCAGTGTTCGGACATTCTACTACCTCATTGGCCCATGGTAGAATATACGTGTTTGTTCAAGGACCTCCTTTATGATCACTTAGGAAATTTCACATTGTACGTGATAAAACTCAGCTCGGATTCGACGATCCAGTGTCCTTCTTATTCTTGTGGACCATTTGACAATCTTGACATCGCTAGAATTAGCTGACATGCGAAGGCGTTGATTATACCTTCTGTACTCAATCATGTGATGCATTAGGTAGAATCCACCAGCCTTACTATCGGTCGGTTGCTGGATGTATTAGAAGCCGATCTTATGGTTGAAAGCCGACCCTTTATTCCTGTACTTTTTCACCTTGATATATCCACCAATAAGGCTGAAGGTTCAAATGGCATTATCGAGAACATGCTTTATGTGCCTATAATCCCTTTTCTTGGTGTTCTTCGCAGAGTCCAAGTACAGAGCATGGGAGTATTGTGGGTACAGGCAGATGAGGACGCCCCCCCTCCGCTGCACAAAATAAGTACACCTCAAATTATCCTCCATGCTTGCAAAGGAATGATTAAAAATTATGAAAGGTTATCCATGAATGACTTACGTGGGATGATAAGGTAGGAGAATTGTTTCCTTGTCCTTATTAGTGACCATGAACTTGCCGATGTACTTGCTCGCATATTCACGTTGCTCTTTGCAGACTGCCAAGAAGCTCTCGTGCATATAGTACGGGTCCGCGATGCAGATATATTTTATGTTATCGCGCCTGATGATGTAGTTGAGATATAGTGCATACATGCGGATGAACTGAAAATCCAGCTTGGTCATGTGGAAAATGTCATATTTGTAGTCAAATTGCAGGATGAACTTATCTGCGGGCCATCTATCGACGTATAACCTCCCACCCGAAACCTGAGTCGCGTAAAGCGGGTATCCTGGTTTTTTCGAGATGAGAAGGCTTTTCTCCCTGGCCAGCACATCATCATGAAGTCTCCTTAGATCATTGTTCTGTATGTCCTCTAGCATTTTCTGAGGTAGGATCGGGTGGCCGGGCGACATGGAAATGCTCCGCACCTACGATAGGCATTCTGTCTACACCACGGGGCTTCAGAGGCGGCTAGCTGCTTGAAGCAACTCTGGCGCCTTTAGAGCCTTTCCTAACCGGTCTCTTCCTTTGCTTCTCGACGATGTTTCACATTGAGCTTGTTCCCTTTCTTGTTTGTTGTCGAATAATTAAGCCCCACGTTATGAATTTCTGGCACCATGGAGTATGATCTTTCTTATGTAATGTAGTCTTGATTCTTCTTTTCACGTATGCTTCAACGTCATCGTCATCTTCCCTCATCAGGTTGTCGTATTGGTCGTAGTCTTCCTCATTGGCGACTCCATCCATTCCGAGATTCTCCTTTTGCCTCTCCTCACAAAACACGGACGGGATTGGTCAGGTTGGTTATGTAGAAGTATTGTGTCACGTGCTTAGCGTGTACCCATGGCTCAGTTTTTGCGCTGACGTTAATGTTCACGGTAGTGCTATTCATGTCAGGTCTAGACATGGTAGTGAAATACTTGTATTCTATTACGGCGGCCTTAGCCCATTTGACACGGAACATCGTCGCATCGTGCATTCCAGCATAGTCAAGCTCCGAGATCTCTTCGACCCTTCCGTAGAATCTTTCAGTTGTGTCGTTGGCATCGGTCACGCATTCAATTGTTACCCCTGAGTTCTGGTAATCACTGTCCATGTCTTTGGCCTCCATGTAGAACATGTACTTGTTGATATCGTATTCCTGATAGGATGCGAGTTTGGGCGCGGGGCCATGTGCTAAGGCGTGTATGAGCAATCCGTCTGAACTGCCCTCTTTTGCGGGATTAGCAATAATACGCTCTTTGAACCAACACAAGAAAGTGGCATTGTGCTCTACTGTAACTTTGTCGTCCGTCTTGCGCATCCCCTGATCACGGTACTTCTTTGCGACGGTTTCTTTATGTGGTGTCACATAATGATCTACCTCATCTAGCTGTTGTAGCACTACTAAGTTAGCCCTTTGAAAGTCGTCCCGTTGATCCGAGTAGTCCACGAGCAATTCCCTCCGACTGTTGTTGTGACCTTCTCCTCCAAGCCTCCCATGGCGCTTCTTGACGGGCAAACCAACAACAGGGTCTCTGCCACCTATATAATTCTCGCAAAAGGAGATGCACTCTTGGGTCAGATAACCCTGGACAATGCTCCCATCGGGACGAGACATGTTACGAACAAATCATTTGATGACCCCATTCATCCTCTCGAACAACATCATGCTGTGAAGGAATGTCGGTCCGAGGTCGCTGATGTCGTCCACAATGTGGACACACATATGCACCTCACATCAAAGAACGCAGGCGGGAAGTACATCTCAAGCTCACATAGTATGACAACGATCTCTTCCTGTAACCTTCAGAGCTGCTTCACACTGACGTACATTCAAGAGACAATGTCGAAGAAGTTGCATAGACTAGTAAGCGTGTCATGGGTGTGCTTGTCCATTATCACTCTAATGGAAACTGGCAGTATCTACGTCATCATCACATGACAGTCATGAGACTTCATCTCACTGAACTTTTTCTTCTTGGTGTCTAGAAATCTACTTATCTTCCCACAGTAAGTGGAACTGACTTTGATTCCCGTAAGGCACTTGATGAATTGATCGATCTCCTTCGCACTTAAGGTGAAGCAAGAAGGGGGGCAAGATTTCCCCTCCTTCTTGTTAACTTTTCTGCCCCTTGGCCCCGCCTCTGCCTCCGCCTCCATCTCCGTCTCCTCCATTAACTTTTTACGGGGCATGTGGAGATCTCTCCTGATCTCCAAATCTTCGAAGTCTTTCCTCGCCTTCGGTCCATCCTTGGTATTCTCCGACATGTTCATCAATGTGCCAAGCCAGCTCTAGGGGATATTCTTCGTGATATGCATTTGATCAAGGCAACGAGGCATGTCGTGATTGTTCCAGTACTCCAAGTCCCAGAAAACACACCTCGTTTTCCATACCTTCAGCAGCGGCTCCGATGCCTTTTCCATCTTTCTCGGCACGGGGCACTGTTCCTAGTTATTAACAGCTCGTCGATATCGGCGCAGATCCTCTTGCATGGAGGTTCTCACGTTGAATAGATCTACACGTTTTCTCCACGAGTCATCCTTCTCGAGTCATCTACGGTGCCCCATGTACACTATTTTCCCAGACCCGCCATCTTTCGTTGACGTAAGATGCTGAGAGATTGTATCATCCATGCACCTCGTGCATTTGCAGTATCCGTGGCACACCTGGCCTAAGGTGTACTCATAACTGAGATAGTCGTGCACCGTCGTCATCAATGCGACTCACATATAGAAATAATCTCTTGTGCTGGCATCCCATGTCTTGACCGGTGATTTCCATAACGTGTCTAGCTCCTCTTTCAGAAGCCCCATATACATGTTAATAATAATTCCCAGTTGTTTCGGCCCTTGAATTAGCATGCTCATGTGTATGTACTTTGTCTTCATGCACTTCCATGGGGGGAGGTTGTACATCCATACAAAGATGGGCCATGTGGTGTTGTTGGTGTTTTGGTTTCCAAGTGGATGCATGGCATCGGTACTCGCACCAAGCATAATGTTCATTGCATCTTCTCCAAAAAATTGATATTCGGCGTTGAATGCTCTCCACTGGCTAGCATCTGTGATGTGTCTCAGCTTTGTATCATCTCCATCACCGGGCTTCTTCCTCTCCGCGTACCAGCGCATGAGCTTTGCTTCCTTAGGATCTACGAAATACTGCTGTAGACCAGGAGTGATCGGAAAGTACCATACAACTTTCTGAGAAGCTTTCTTTCCCGCCTTCTTGTATCTAGAAGCATTTCACATTGGACAGCTGGTTTTTTCCATGTGCTCCCCCCGATAAATGATGCAATCGTTGATGCATGCATGGTATCTAATGTGCGGAAAATCAAGAGGGCAAACAATTTTCTTGGCCTCCTCGATCTAGTAGGACACATGTTCCCCATGGGAAGACCTTTATTATGTAGATACTTCAAATGCTCATCGAGGCTTTTGTCTGTCCATTTGCTTTTGGCCTTCGTCTTTAGAAGTTCGAGCGTGAAACTCAAAAGGGTCACCTCAGGATCGCAACCGTCATACAATGGAGTCTTCGAGTCTACTTCAACTTGCGCCAGCTTGGCCTCCTCTCTTGAAGCAATCATGTCTACACCACAACCTTCTTCTTGTAGACTCGTGTTGGGCCTCCAAGCGCAGAGTTTTGTAGGACAATAGCAATTTTCCTCAAGTGGATGACCTAAGGTTTATCAATCCGTGGGAAGTGTAGGATGAAGATGGTCTCTCTCAAACAACCCTGCAACCAAATAACAAAGAGTCTCTTGTGTCCCCAACACACCCAATACAATGGTAAATTGTATAGGTGCACTAGTTCGGCGAAGAGATGGTGATACAAGTGTAATATGGATGGTAGATATAGGTTTTTGTAATATGAAAAAAATAAAAACAGCAAGGTCACTAATGATAAAAGTGAGCAAAAACAGTATTGCAATGCTTGCAAACAAGGCCTAGGGTTCATACTTTCACTAGTGCAAGTTCTCTCAACAATACTAACATACTTGAATCATATGTAAATCCCTCACGTGCGACAAAGAGTTCACTCCAAAGTCTCGAATAGCGGAGAACTAATGAAGAAATTATTGTAGGGTATGAAACCACCTCAAAGTTATATTTTCTGATCAATCTTATGAGCTATCCCTATAAGTGCCACGAACAGCCCTAGAGTTCGTACTAAAATAACACCTTAAGATACACATCAACCAAAACCCTAATGTCACCTAGATAGTCCAATGTCACCACAAGTACCCATGGGCTTGATTATACGATATGCATCACATAATTTCGGATTCATCATGTTCAATCCAACACAAAGAACTTCAAAGAGTGCCCCAAAGTTTCTACCGGAAAGTCAATACGAAAACGTGTGCCCACCCCTATACATAGATTCCCAAGGTCATGGAACCCGCATGTTGATCACCAAAACATACATCAAGTGGATCGATAGAACATCCCATTGTCGCCATGGATATCCTATCGCAAGACATACATCAAGTGTTCTCAAATCCTTAAAGACTCAATCCGATAAGAAAACTTCAAAGGGAAAACTCAATTCATGACAACAAGATAGAGAGGGGAAACCTCCATATGATTCATCTATATCAATAAAGCTCGCGGTACATCAAGATCGTGCCATCTCAAGAACACGAGAGAGAGAGAGAGATCAAACACATAGCTAGTGGTACATACCCACATCCTCGAGGGTGAACTACTCCCTCCTCGTCATGGAGACCGCCGGGATGATGAAGATGGCCCCCGGTGATGGTTTCTCCCTCCGGCAGGGTGTTGGAATGGGCTCCTGATTGGTTTTTCGTGGCTCTCGAGGTTTGCGACGGTGGAACTCCTGATCTAGGTTTGAGAACACATGAAAAGAAACCGGAGCCGAGTGGCCATGCTGATGGTGGCGGGGATCGACTTTTTGATGGAGGGGACGAGGTGGTTGAGGTCAGTGTCTACCAGCATGGGTGTACACGGCTCCCGCTCGTGCCGACGACCCACAAGCAGAGGTGGCTGATTAAGCCTGAGTCGCTGAAGTAAGTGCATTTAGTCTTTTAAAACCTTTTGCCTTCATGTTTCTTCACATATCTAATGTGTTGGCTTTGTCATACTGCAGGGGTTGGATTCACGCCAAGGATGTCTGCAGGACCAACTCCGTGATTTTATGGCATAACTCCCCAGGGTTTGTCACGTTGCCCGGCGAGGGTCAGCAAGAAGAGGTAGGATTGAAATGGGAGCAGTACTTGGTTGCCCAGACCCCACCAGAGGAGATGATCGATGGTGTGTTGTGCCACACGAGGGCCGACATGGTCATCAGGAAGTTCTGGGTAATTTCTCCTTTACACAATTAAAAATCAATAATAGCTAGTTATTGTACTAATCAGTGTTGTCTCTTTTGATTGCAGACCTTCTATAGGTGTGAGGAGGCATACGAGGAGGCCACGGCAAAGCTTATCAATTACGAGTGCAGGCGCCTACTACAGAACTTACGGCACGAGGCTCGGGTAGAGGCTGTTCGAGACTACTATGCCTCGCAGCATATTAAGAAGGCCAAGTCGTCTTCCCATCAAAAGTTTCTGGACAAGGAGCAGTACATAATTGTTAAGGCCATGTACTTAGTTTCCTCTGCTTTATTTTGTAGGCATAGTTCTAAAACTTCTCTTTACTAACTTAGGCGCCCCCGACATGGTGTGCAGATAACATGGGTTGTTGGGAGACATTGGTGAATGAATGGTGCTCTGACCAATGGCGAGTCGTCTAGGACAATGCCAAGGCACATCATGCCCAAATGGAAGGTGTGCCACACCATCAAGGCAATGACAACATTTATCAGTTCGGGCGGAACTGGGTATGTGATTTGCTTCATGATTCCCGCAATTCATTCTTGTAGTGCTAGGTTTACCCATTATTAATACTTTGTTCCTGTCTTGTAGGCTCATCACAATAAGATAGAGGTTCCAGAGGTGTACGACCTCTATGCCATGGCCCATACTGCCTCATACAAGAAGGTCAAGGCATTCCCTGAGTCTGACCTCGATAATCCCAAGAACTTCACCAATATCTCCTCCCACCACAAGCTCGTGAGGTACAGAGATGTGGGGAAGGTAGTGAATGGGGAGGACTTCAACCCGAGCTAGCAACCACTTGCTCTAGACTTGATGATGTTAGCTGGCCACGGGAGGCCCCATGGCTCGATAGCCATTGGAGATGGACATATACGGTCTTCGAGCACTTTCCGGGAGATCAAGGCGCGCCAAACGAGCTCCTGTCCTAAGATACCGCCTCGTCCATGACCAGTCCAATTTGTCATCGAGGTTAGTCATACGGACTCAGATAGCTTTCCTCCATTACATTTTCTGTGCGAACAAAGATGATTATAATGCTAACGAGGAGGTGTGTTGCAGGTTGCTCCACATAAAGAGAGAGAGAGAGACAACCCAGGCACTTCTGGCGGAATAGGCCCGGAAGGCGGAGGAGGAGAAGAGGGATTTGGGGAGAGGACAACTAAGTTGTTGGAGGAGGAAAGGGCACGGAATGATGCATCTCACCGGGCTATATACGAGCTCATCATGGTAAGTTTCTTCTTCATATTAGCCAAATCATGCACCACACATTGTATTCACTAATAACCAGTATGATTGACTTGGCAAAACCAAATGTCCAGACTTTGTGCGAGAGGACCGGCCGGACCCCTCCGCCGATGCCAGTCATTACCACGGCTGGAACGGTGAGTTTCATTTTCAATGTTCATTAGTTACTAGTCTTAACATTTCAGCGTCATCATGCTAACGCAAATGATCTTTGGTACAACATAACTCCTGAGCCGTATCGCATGACCTGAGCAACCCTAGTGCTTCACCTCCGTGATGACAAGGAGGGTAAGCCCTAATATGCCACTTACTTTTCTCATTTTCTCAAACAAAGACAAACATAGAACTTAAACAAACTTAGCACTTAGACAAATGTCATATTTTACATAAGTTAGCTTTGTTTCCTCTAAAATGACATAGTAAGCTTACTGACCTCCAAAATGACATATTGTACCTAAGTTAGCTCTAAAATGACCTATACTTAGCATTGTTTCCTCCACACTAACATATTAAGCTTAGTTAACTCAACAATGACATAATAGACTTGGTAACCTCATAGATGCCATGGACTTAGCTTATTTTCTTGCAAAATGACACAATAAGATTAGTTAGATAAAAATGTGATAATTACCTAGGTTAGCACTAAAATGACACAAATAAGCATTAAGAAGAAGAAAAACAAGAGGAGAAAGAGAAAGAGAAGAAACAAAGCTTCTTCTTCTTGTTGTTGTTCTTCTTCTAGATTTTCTTCTTCTTCTTCTTGGTAACCTCATAAGTGTCATAGACTTACCTTATTTTTTTGCAAAATGACACAATAAGCTTAGTTAGGTCAAAAATGGCATAAATACCTAGGTTAGCTCTAAAATGGTACAAATAAGCAATAATAAGAAGAAAAACAGGAGGATAAAGAGAAAGAGAAGAAAAACGCTTCTTCTTGCTCCTCCTCCTCTTCTTCTTCGTCTTCTTCTTCTTATTATTCTTCTAGTATTATTCTTCTAACTTTCTTATTTCCCATTTTGCAGATTTGATTCACTTCACGGAAGCTTGCATTTATGGAGTTCTTGTGTTTAATTTCTATTTTGATTTTGTATCGATGAACATTGTGAAACTTGCTACCTATGGATGAAACTATGCATGTATGGATGAAACTTGCAATTTTAATTTGGTATGTTTGTTGGATGATCATATATATGTGCTTGTGATATGGCATGGATATAGTGTTTGTGAATTATATATATATATCATATATGTGCTTGTGAAAATGTGTGGATATAACAAAAAACAGAATAAAAAGGGATACTACAGGCTCTTTGTCGTCTGCCACCAACGGCAAAGGGCCCTTTGCCCTTTGCCCCGGACGACAAAGGTGCCACATGGCGGCCACCTATGCAACCTGGAAAGACATGGGCTAGGGACATTTGGTCTATTTGTCGTCCGTGGCAGACGACAAAGGGGATGGGAGGCAGACAGTGAAGGAGGCAGGGAGGCAGACAACAAAGGGGGCGGGGAGGCAGAAGGTAAAGGGGGCGGGAGGCAGATGACAAAGAGGTGGGGTCCGTTAGCCACCTCTAACGGCGAGTGTTTATTCAAGATAACAATAGCATGGTATTTACATGTTTTCATAGTGGTGATCTGTACATTGTTGATTTCACTAAGATATCCAAACCTCGCACTTGTCTTATTGCAAAATATTCTACAGGATGGCTTTGGCATAGAAGATTAGGACATGTTGTTATGTGTAATCTAGATAATCTCATCAAAGGTGAGCATATTCTTGGTGTTAAAGATGTTATCTTTGACAAAGATAGAGTTTGTAGTGCTTTTCAAGCCAGAAAGCAAGTAGGAGGAAGTCATCCCGTAAAGAATATCATGACTACTAGGAGACCACTCGAGTTGCTTCATATCGATCTTTTTGGTCCTAATGCTTACAAGAGCCTCAGTGGAAATTCCTTTGGTCTAGTTATAGTTGATGACTATTCCAGATTTATGTGGGTATTCTTTCTTGATGATAAGTCGCATGTGCAAACGATCTTCAAGAACTTCGCTCGCAAAGCTCAAAATTAGTTTGAAGTGAATATCAAGAAAGTTCGGAGTGACAACGGATCGTAGTTCAAGACCACAAATGTGGATACCTTTCTTGACGAATAAGGATTTTGCATGAGTTCTCGGCAGTGTACACACCTCAAAAAAACGGAGTTGTTGAGAGGAAGAACGAAACTCTTATTGAGATGGCAGGAACGATGATCGACGAGTACAAGACACCAAGACACTTTTAGGCGGAAGCCGTTGAAACATCTTGTCATGCCATGAATCGACTCTATCTTCACAAGCTTCTCGATAAAATGATATATGAGCTACTCACTAGTAACAAGCCCCAAGTTGGATACTTTCGGGTATTTGGCTCCAAGTGTTACATTCTTGATAAGCATCGTCGTTTTAAATTTGCTACTAAATCTCATGAAGGTTTCCTACTTGGTTACGGATCAAACTCTCACACTTTCCGTGTCTACAACAACTTCACTCAAAAAGTTGAAGAGACTGTAGATGTGAAGTTCGATGAATCTGATGGGTCTTAAGTCGAACAATTGCAAAATGATGTAGGAGATAAAGAACCTTCAGAAGCTATCCAAGACTTGTCCATCGGCAAGATTCGTCCCATAAAGGTGAACGAAAGTACCTCCTCAACGCAAGTTGAAGCTCCTACTTCTCTCCAAGGCAAACTCCAACACGACATGGAAGCATCCACAAGCGGTACACGATAGGATGAAGAGGAGGAATAAGTACATAATGATGATCCATCTCAACCCCATTCACTACCGCATTAAGGAGACGACATCAACAACAATAATGAATAAGAACATGATGATGAGGAAGCTCCACCTTCCAACAAGAAAAAGCTACCTCGAGTTCGAGCAAGAGTGGACAAGAATCATCCTTAGAGAAAACCTTCGGCGACATTCAAACCTGGAGAATCACTCGCTCTAAAACCTGCTTAGCTAACTTTTGTGAACACTACTCATTCGTCTATAGTATTGATCCTATGAAGGTGGAAGAAGCGCTCGAAGATCCCAATTGGGTGAATGCTATGCATGAAGAGCTTCGCAACTTTGAGAGGAACGAAGTGTGGACACTTGTGGAGAAGCCCAAGGGTGAGCAAAGCATAATCAGAACCAAATGGGTGTTTCGGAACAAGCCAGACAAAGACGGTCAAGTCATTCTCAACAAGGCATGACTCGTGGCTCAAGGCTACACGCAAGTCAAATGTATGGACTACAATTAGACCTATGCCCCCATTGCTAGACTTGAACTATTCGTATATTGCTTGCTTATGTGAATCATCATGACATCACTCTTTACCAAATGGACATTAAAAGTGCATTTCTAAATGGGGAGATTGAGGAAGAAGTCTATGTTAAGCAACCCTTGGTTTTGTGAATCCTAGGAAACGCAACCATGTTTACAAGCTTCGTAAAGCTCTTTATGAACTTAAGCAAGCCCCTCGTGCTTGGTATAAGTGCCTAACGAAGTTTCTTATTGAAAAGGGTTTTGAGATTGGTAAAATTGATGCAAACTTATTCACTAAGAGAGTCAATGGTGAATTATTTGTGTGCCAAATTTATGTGGATAATATTATCTTTGGATCTACTAACCCACAATTTTGTGAGAAATGTTGAAGGTTGATGTCTGAGAAGTATGGTATGCCCATGATGTGAGCTGAAATTTTTCCTTGGTTTGCAAATCAAGCAAACGAGAGAAGGAGCTTTCATCTCTCAAACCAAGTAAACCAAGGAGTTTATCAACAAGTTCAACATGCAAGAGCGTAAAGGTATGAAAACTCCTATGCCTACTAGTGGACATGGTGTTCTAACCAAGGAGGACAAACCAGTTGATCAAAAGGTTTATTGATCAATGATTGGTTAATTTCTATATCTATGTGCCCCCTGTCCTGATATCATGCTGAGTGTTTGCATGTGTGCTAGATATCAAGCTTTTCCTAAATATTATCATCTTTAAGGCCATGAAAAGAATTGTGACATACTTGATACATACACCAAACTTTGGCATTTGGTATCCCAAGGGATCTTCTTTTAACCTTGTTGGCTATTCCGACTCAGACTACATCGGGGACAAGGTTGATAGAAAATCCACCTCAGGTACATGTAAATTTCTTGGTAGATCTCTTGTGTCTTGATCCTCCAATAAACAAAACTTGGTATCTCTATCTACTACCAAAGCAGAATACACTGCTGCTGGATCATGTTGTGCTCAATTGCTATGGATGACTCAAACTCTTAGGGATTATGGCATACATGTGAGACTTGTACCATTGTTATGTGACAATGATAGTGCAAGCAAAATTTCTTATAATACCATGCAACATTCGCGAACAAAACATATTAAAGTTCGACATCATTTCATTCGTGATCATGTTGCCAAAGGAGATATCAATCTCAAGCATGTTCATACCAACAAACAATTGGATGATATCTTTACTAAGCCACTTGATGATAAAGTATTTTGTCACTTGAGGAGTGAGTTGATCATAATTTGATGCTTCAAACTTTAGCTAGACTCACTCGGTTGCATTCAAGGGCATAAGCTTACATGACTATTTAATGATACACTTGACATGCTATCATATACCTTGGAAATACATGCTCCCTTGTATTGCAACTAACTTTTTGTAGGTACTTGGAAGAACTTCACTCCACAAGATTGCCATCAACTCAAATCATAAGCAATATTTTCATGACCAAGTATCCACAAACCTTCTCTTTGTTGATGGACGGAGGAAGACAACAAAAACCATATCCTTAACACATATTTGATGAGATCAAAATTGCTAATTCAATTGGTATCATGTCATTTGGATATATCTTGTTCTTCCTTGCATAACTAAACCATGTAGGTGAAAAGAGAACCAAAATGATCAAGGATTGCTCCAAACTCAAGATTACCTTCATCAAAATCGAGCATACACAACAAGTTCTCGTACATTCTATGTCATCAACATCACTCAAAGGTATGTTCTCGTGTCCTTGAAAAAGCTTTACTCCAAGTCATGAGATAAAGCAAATCAAGTGATATGAAAACATTAAAATGCTTAATCGAAAAATGGTAACCTCATTTTGAGCTTAAGGATGAGTATGACCTATTATCACGTATTCTTTCTTGGTTCCTAAGTCAATATACTCTAACATAGGTGACCTAGATACCGACCTTCATCTAGATGAGGTTTCTTGTGTGGTTCATCTTATAGTTAATATATTTCTTGGAACCACTTAACCCTCATCTAGTTGATATTTATTTGAAAATTCATATGATCATTTACCTTGCAAAACGTTTAAAATCCTGAAATCAATTGAGATTTTCCTGGAAGTTGCCAAGTTTCTGTTTTGACCTCGGAGCCTCCGATTCAAATTACTCGGTTACAACGATTATGCAGATGGGCTGTAGATACACATTTCGGCTCCATTAACATATTTGCCTTGGAGCCATTGATTTTGCTATTTTCTATGTTCTATGTTAAATTTGGCAAGTCTTCTTTTCTTCAATGACCCCTTTGTTAAAAAAACTAAAAGGGCGGAGAAACTTTATTCAAGGATCATTATGATAAATGGGGAGATATCTTACAAGCTTTCAAATAAGTGAAAGGGGGAGAAATTGAACTCTACAATCCCTTAGTCTTAAATGCTCCTTATGATTCTTATCTTTCCATGATCCCTACATTCTATGACCCTTGTTCTCTAGGATCCCTTTATCTGACCCCTTGTATGAACCTTTTTGGAAATTAATGCCTAAGGGGGAGAAATACCAAAGCTTCAAAGCAAAGGGGGAGTATCAAAGCTTATGCTTGTATACAGGGGGAGAATACGAAAGTCTGCTATCCATAGGGGGAGAAACATCATGATTACCCAAAGTGGAGAAAAACTACTAAAGACGGAGATAGCATGTCTAATCTTGTTCTATCATTTGAGGAGAGAGAAAAATATGTTTATTCGATTCGACTATTCGTGTTAGACTTGTCTCACCCTACCTACTCCCAATATCTACATGCTAAGATTCAGGGGATATGAAGACCTACAATTTCATATTTAGGGGAGAAAGCTCTAAATGATATTGGAGACATATCACTCTTAAGGAATACTATCTTCTATATGTTCTCCACATCTTGGTATTATTGAGGTCTAGTGCATTTGGATTTGTAGAATATTCTTGTGTTCTCTAACATTGTTTTCTCAAGTGTATTTCCACTATTAGAATGTTCAAGAACTCAAGGTATGTATATGCATCATATCTTTGATCAAGATGATCTCTTGATTCTTGCACATATTGTTTGCAAGAGTGAAGTATTGAACAAGGACACATCTCATTCATATTTATTTGATGCATATAGCCAAGATACACATGACTCATCTTATCCCTTCTACTATATGTGTGTCCATGCATTCCAATACAACTATCCTTTAAAGAGATTGCACATGTTTAGGGGGATCATGTTTTAGTCATGTGTTTCTCAAATTCTTCATTATATATTTGCATATCTTTACTTGAAGATTTGATTGTATGTTGTCATCGATTACAAAAAGGGGGATATTGAAAGCACATATGCTCCGTTGGTGTTTGATAATTCATGACAACATAAATTGTCTCTTGAACTAATATCTCTACCTAGTTTATTTCAGGATTAGTCCATAGAGATTTTTGGCAAAGGGTTGTGAATAGATTCCCCAACAAGAACAAGAAGAAGAGGAGGACGGATTAAGATTGGAAAGATTCAAGCGAGGAGACTCTAAATTTTACTTTGTGAGAAATCACTTTGAGTCCATAGGAAAGCCAATACCATTAAAAGGGGGTGAGATAATGTTGGTGAACAAATTGCTCCACGTGCACAAGTGCTAGCCACCAAAAACACCGACAAGTTCTACCATGAAAATACTCTATCTAAACCCTATCATGCAAAATCGGTGCCACCAAGTTTCCCACTCGACCCTACCGATTTTATCCTCAGACAGAACCCTAGCCAAACACTAACTTCTCGGTACAACCAATTACTACATTTGTGCAACCGAGTTTTGGTGACCAAGATTTGGATGACCAAATTTATCAAGAATTTCTGAGTTTTTTGAATCGGTCTCACCGAGTTTTGAAACTGCCCTCGGCAGCTCATATTGCTACTACCAAGAATCATATATCGGTCTTACCGAGATTCCTAAAGTTGCCACATTTTGAACAAATCGGTACGACCGAGTTTTACTTCGATTTCACCGAGTTGCTCAATAATGGTGTAACAGTTGGTTTTCTGGAGATGCCTATATATACACCTCCACCACATCCCACTCGCAAGAGAAGCACTCAGAATAGTTCACCAATTCCCATATCCAAATTTCTGAGAGAGATCAACCTACCCTTGTTTTGAGATCAAGATCAACCAGTCCAACCATATGGATCTTGATTTCTAGCCTCCCCAAGTTGCTTTCCGCCCAATAAATCTCTTTTACCAAGCCAAATCTATGAGAGAGTGATTGAGTGTTGAGGAGTCTATCATCTTGAAGGAAAATAGCAAGGAGATTATCATGACTATCAAGACAATTACCTTTTAGAGGGTGGTGCCTACTAGATTGGTTAGGTGTTGCTCGGTAAGCCTCCTACTTTGTGCTATTTAGTTGAACCAAGAAGTTTGCACGAGCAAGGAGTTGCATACTTTGTGAAGATCTACCCATAGTGAGGCTAGTCCTTTGTGGATGGAAGCCGTTATGGAATAGTCAAGGTTGTTACTTCGTGAACCCTTATGGGTGGAGCCCTTCGTGGACTCTCGAGACTGCTACTATTCGTGGGTTGAAGACTCCATAAACGTGGATGTACGATAGCGCCACCTATCAGAACCACATGAAATATCTTCATGTCTACAAATGCGTTCGATCTTCCTATCTCTACTCTGTTACATATGCTTTTCTTACTTTCCGCTATCATACTTGTTGACTAGCATGTGTGGGTGCATTAGACTTATTATAATTGTTAAAATCTGCCAACCAATTAACTTGGGAAAAGGTTAGGTTTTAATTCTTGCAAGTAGTCTATTCACCCCCACCCCTCTAGACGTCTCTTATATCGATCCCTTCAGCAAGTGCATACAATCGCGTGGGGCCCACATTGGCCGCATGCATTACTCATTTCGAGTCGTCTATTGATCCTACACAGTATGCGGCTCACGTGTGGGACCAAGGGGCATGCAAAACTGAATCAACATCGCCTGCTGCTTCTCCTTGCTTTTCACACACGGGGAGTTGTTCCGCCGCACCCATTTATGGTGGCTTAATGCTGCAAACCCACATCTTCCCGTGACATATATGCAGCATCCCATCCAATTTTCACCCTCATCTCCATAACCCTATCCACTGCCGATGCTATTCCAGCACAAACCCTAGCATCTCCTCAACCTTCTACCCTTCTGTAGGATCCAAAGTAGTGCTAGAGGGGGGGTTATTAGACTACTTGACCAAATAAAAAACTACTTTTACCCAATTTTAACTATAGGAAGATTTTAGCATTCACAGCAAGTCAAGTACACCCTACACATGCATGTCTATGAGTATAGCAGCGGAAAGTAAAGACAAGCATGTAAGGTAAAGGAAGGGTAGGAAGATCAAACGTGATTTGGAGACACGATCATTTTTCCCATGGTTCCGATAGGTGGTGCTATCGAACGTCCACGTTTATGGAGTCTTGAACCCGCGGAGGGTAACAGTCGTGAGAGTCCATGGATGGCTCTACCCATGGAGGGTTCCACGAAGAAGCAACCTTGACTATACCATGATGGCCTATGTCCACGGAGGACTAGCCTAACCCGAGGTAGATTTTCATGAAGTAGGCGATCTCCTTGCCCTAACAAACTTCTTGGTTCACTCCACAACACAAAGTAGGAGGCTCCCAAGCGACACCTAACCAATCTAGGAGGCACCACCCTCCAAAACATAACAGGCTCGATAATGTCGATGAACTCCTTGCTCTTGTGCTTCAAGATGATAGACTCCTCAACACACAATCAATCTCTCACAGATTTGGCTATGGTGGAAGAGATTGATTGGGTGGAATGCAACTTGGGGAGGCTAGAGATCAAGATTCATATGGTTGGAATGGAACGGCATGATCTAAACACATGAATAGGTGGATCTCTCTTCGAAAATCAGTAGGTATGAGTGGGGAACTTTCCAGAGTGCTTCTTTTTCGAGTAAGTGGTGGTAGAGGGGTATATATAGGCATCTCTAGAAATCCAACTTTTACACCTAATAAGTTTGACTCGGTGACACCGATGTGTTAATCTCGGTGGTACCAAGTTGCCTCAAAGGTAGCAACTTTTTAATCTCGGTGAGACCGATACATAAAACTCACTTGCACCGATAAGGTGACCAACGTTCAGAGTGCCAAACTCGGTGATGCTGATCCAACAAACTCGGTGGGACCGATTTTGTGAATTTGTGTTATAGGAAGTTGGCAACCCAAACTCGGTGGCACCGAAATGGAATCGGTTGCATCGAAATGCTAGGGTTTGGTTGAGTATGTCTGAGGTTGAGAATCGGTGGCACCAAGTGGAAAGAGTTGGTTGCACTGATTTTGGATATTATGTGGAAGAGCTTGTGGGTGTATGTGGTGACTATCACTTGTGCATGTATGAGCATGTTGTTCACCAACAGTACCTTACCCCATTTTGATAGTATTGGCTTTCCTATGGACTCAAAGTGATTTATCACAAAGTAAAATGCATAGTCCTTTTGCTTGAAGCTTTGCCAAATTATTTCCTTGCATCTTGGGGTATTCCACAATATTTTTGCCAACCCATCATTAAACTTTTCCTGAAACATGCTTAGTGGAAACATTAGTTCAATGACATATATGTTGTTATTAATTACCAAAACCGCTAAGGGAGCAAATGTGCTTTCAATCTCCCGCTTTCTGGTAATTGATGACAACATATAGATCAAAGCTTCGACATATGATATAATCAATGAATATAATCGTCGCTTTGAGAAGTATGTGATAAGTAAGAGCTCCCCCTAAATTTGTGCATTATTTTTAAATTTGTGTTTAAATGCAAATGCACAATCGATTAGGTACATGGGGCACTTCTTCCAAGTCACATACAACTTGGTGATGTGCGAGAGTAATAAGACTTAACATCATAGCACAATACATCAAGCAAAGTGAATGATCATCTCATAATCATCAAAAGGATAGGAAATAGTAGCAACACACATTAAAGCGTATGATCAAACACAACCAAAAGTATCACACATCCAAAGCAAAAAAGACCAAATGTTTTTAAAACAGCAATAAAACCAGACGCTCTCTCACTCGAAGCCTGGATCTATATACAACTTCTCCTCATTTGGAAACAAGTTACCAAGAAGTTTGAAGAGATATAGCTAATTGTCCTTCTACGGATGATCTCCTTCGGTGGTCGATGTCAGAGTTGAGAGAACTGCGTCGACGAAGACCTCTGCAGACTCCCAGATGGAGTTGGAGTAGCAACTGGAGGCACTGGAGGAGCTGATGGAGCTGAAGTTATTATAGCTGGAGCATAAGATGAAGGTCTCGTGTCCTGGACTGAGTCCTGAACTGGGTAGTCGTCCTGACAGCTGCACTATCCTCCTCATCGTCAGAAGAATCAGACGTTGAAGAGGTGCTGCGGATAGGATCTTCATCTACGTCCTTCTTGAGCTCATTGACGGTCTTGGTCAACCCATCCACCTTATCATTTAGAGTCTTCACTCTGTCCTCGAAGATGTTCACAAGGCTTTCCGGACTATCCAGTATGATTTTGATGTCCTTCTTCATGTCCATGACTCTAGAGATCAAGAGATCCATCTGCTTGTTCCTGGATCTAGGGAGTTGAGCACTAGTGGCTCTAGCTGCCTCTGCCTGAGCTGCAGCTGATGTGGGATGGTATGGGTCCATCACCACAACATTGTCCTTGAAGTCTGGCGATAGGGGCAAGTGGGGTCTTTCCAGAGCAAAGATATGCATATCAAGCTTGGAGTTGATGAGAATCTGAATGTAGGGTGCATAGCAGCATGAGCGCTTCTAACCAACAACAACCCTCTTCACAGTCTCCACTATAAGGTCCATCACTCATAATCTCTGGTTCCGGTCAATATGAATTAGCAAGTAGATGGAGTAGCCTTGGATCATCTTCTCATCACCTGACTTGGGCCTCAAGGTATGCCTCAATATAGTGTTAATGGTGTGGAGACCTGCCTGGAGGTGATAGATGGATCCTAGCTTGTGGGACTAAAGCTGAGCAACAAGGATGGCGTTGTACATGTCCTTCACGGCATTGTGGCTTGCCTTGGACTCTGAGTATACGCATATATATCCATCATGTGCCTATGGGACTCCTAAGATGGCAGCCCATTAATCAACTATAGACTCGTATCTTGCTCCTTCTGTCATCCACACAATCATACCATCTCCATAGAAGTGAGTAGTGGAGTAGAATTTCATGATCATCTCGTCGTTCCAAGCAGTGAACTCTCTGCCAACAAACTGATCAATGTCAATGCAGTGGAAGTTGTCTTGCTTGCATGGGAAATATTTCTCATTTTCCATGATCTACTTCCAGTCGACATATCTCATATCGCTCACAGTTGGACTCTTGTCAAGCAAGATTGCCTCATAGATATCTTGTTTCTCCTTGGTGTAGAATCATATTCATATCGCTCACAGCTGGACTCTCAGGTGCTCTCACAGTTTCTGGAGGTGCATATGTCTTGTTGACTACCCTCGTGGAAGAGGTGGCCTCATTGGCTGACTTCTTGACAACCTTCTCTTGCTTCTTAGCAAGAACCTCCTGTGCCGCAAAATCTGAATCCTCCTCATCTGAATTTAGTCTCTTCCTGGTTCTTGTAGCAGCCTTAGGCAACCCATGAGAACTAGGGATGCCTGGATCTGAAAATGAGCTGGACCCAGGGCTAGTGCCTGAACTCATGTCAATGTTCTGCTCCTCCAAGTTCTGGTTGTCCTCAGCATCTGACATATTTGACCCTGTGAATAGAGTATAGAAGAGTGGAATAGGATAAGTCATCAAAAAATGCAGAGTTTTTGAAAGACTGAACAAAAGGTTCTCAAGGTTTGCATTCTGCCACATGAAAATCGGTATAGCCGAAGCAAAAAATTCGGTGCTACTGAGACTGTAAGTGCATCTAGTGCCCCTTAGTGATTTCTGTGTATTGAAGACTTATATGTTAAGGAACTAATGTGTTTGTGAGTGTACACTGGCTCTATAAGTCGATGAGGAGTTTGATATATTCGCAGACTACCGAACCATAAAAATGTATGTCTTCAACTGAAGACTTTGCTGAAGACTTGGGTATTCCCTGAAGACTTTGAAAATAATGAAGTTGGTGTGAGCTTGAAGATATGAACGAGGACTATGAAGCGTGAAGACTTTTGTTTTCGTAGTTTCATTTCCTTTCTTTGAGTCATAGGAAACACCGTACTGTTAAAGGGGGCCGAGGTAATACTAAGGAAAATTTCCAACTGATGCTCAACTCCAAAAGCCCCAACCTATCCAATCCTTCGAGTGAAGCCTTTGGAAATATCGTGCAGTTTTGTCAAGTTCCTCAGTGACAGAGATGATGTTCGTCTGGTCTCTGATGAAATTGATCTAACTTAGGAGTTAGGATTTCGCCAGTGCGAATTGCCTACAAGTAAGGAACATGATAAGCCAGAGGACTTTGAGAGTTCGAAATTCCGACCGTTGTTGTGCTTAGCGCCAGCTGTCCCCAATCATCTTATCCACATACCAGTCATATCATTGGGGGCATTTATGTCTTATCATGGCAGCTTGCACCCTGGCTATAAATAGCCACCCCCCACAACCACTAGTTGGTTGGCTGCTCCGAGAGACAGCTGACACTTGTCATTTGAGAGCAACCCATCCTCCGAGGACTTTGAGAGAAAATCATCAGTGAGGAAAAACCCAAATCCAAACTGCCTAACCCAAAGTGATTGAGCATCACTGAAGAGATTGTTCTTGTGTGGAACCAACGCTTGTTACCTTTGAGGACTGTGTATCCTCCAGACGGTTAGGCGTCATGGTCTAGTGCATCCTGCAGTCAATTAGGGATCATGGAGTGACCTTGGTCTAGAGCATCCAACAGTCAATTGTGGATCGCCAGGTGACCAGTTTGTGAGGGTTTTGGAAGTCTACCCTGAAGACTTACCACGAGTGTTGGGCGAGAACTTTGTGACCTTAGCTCAAGAAGAATACAGTAAGGACTGTGTCTCCTTTGGTTTGAATACCAGGCCACTCCAAACCAGACGTACGACTGTCACAACAGTTGGAACTTGGTCATCAAACCATTGTCTTCATCGAGCTACCTGGTTCTATTTCCTCAAACCCTCTATTCCTCGTATACTTGTTGATGAAATTGATCGTTACTGTTTGAAGAATTTGATTGAAGACTTTCACAATTTCCGCACCTCAAATTCTTCAAGCTACCTTGTTCCTCATCTGCTCATCATGTATCATGCTACTTGTAATCTATGCTTGTTTCATTTCATCATGATGACTATGCAGTTGCTATGTTTTTGATGCACTTGAGTACTTAATCTGCTGCTAGTTATTCATCACATTTCAAATTCGTCAAGTTGAAATTCGTCAAGTGATGAATTTGTAAAAATCGCCTATTCACCTGCCCTCTAGTCGATATAACGCACTTTCAATTGGTATTAGAGCATGGTACTCCCTTGTTCTATGTGATTTTTGTTTAATGACCTGGAGTTCTAGTTATGTCGACTGCAGGTATGATCAAGGTTTCCGTCGTGTGTCCTACCTTTGATGGGACGGATTACCCCTACTAGAAGAACAAGATGTGCATGCGTCTTGAGGCTATTGACAATGATCTTTGGTACTACATGGAAAATGGTGTTCCCGCATTTCTCTGACTATCACTGCTGCTTATACAAAGAGATTCAAGCAACTCGATTCTCAAGCGAAGAATATCATGTGTGGCCATCTGAGAAAAGGTCAGTATGGCAGAGTGAGTGCTTTGGAGTTTGCTAAGATTATCTAGGATAGGTTGTCCAAAGTCAACGAAGGTGTTTCCACTCAATGTGATTCTCGTGTTGATGTTCTTCGCAATCTCTTCAACCGCTTCAAGAGACTCGACAATGAAAATATTTAGCAAACTTTTGATCGTCTCACTGATATCTCCAATGAGCCTCAAGCACTGGGTGCCACTGATATCACCGACCATGAAGTGGTGAAGAAATTGCTAAGATCTCTTGATTCCTCATTCGATACTCTGGCTTTGATGATTCAAGAACATGGAGACTACAAGTCACTTGATCCTGCTGATACGGGCCAAGCTATAGAAGATCTCGTGCACTGAAGGCAAAAGCAATTTCCTCATCCGAAGGCGAAGATTCTAATAGTAGCCTTGGTGATCCCGAAGAACTAAGTCAGGAGCTAGCAATGCTCATGAGGAAATTCCAGAAGTTCTCAAGGAGAGGTGGATTTGGAAAGTCATCAAAAAGTGGTTTGAGGAAATCAGATTCCTCAGATGACTACAAGAAAAGAACTTGTCACAAATGCAAGAAATCTGGTCACTTCATCTCTGAGTGTCCTGTCTGGGAAAAAGAATCAAACAAGAAGAAGAAGTACAAGAACGATAGTTCTGATGACTTGAAGAAAAAGAAGAAATCTTCAAAGTCCTCATCTGCAAAGTCCTCATCTTCAAAGTCCTCAATGCACAAGAAGAATGGTTCCAGAAAGTCTCATGCTTTCATTGGCAAGGAAATGGACTCAGAAGAAGAATCTGAAGAATATGAAGAAGAGGAAGAATCTAAGGTGGAATCTGAATCTGGTGTCGCTAGCCTTTCTCTTGCTACTTCCCTCGTCAGCAAATCCATCTTCAACGATGAAGAAAATGACTACTCCAACGACTCTGACGGAGTCAATGATGACTATGCTCCTACTTACTATTTCATGGCAAAAGGCGTCAAGTCAGTCACAGAATGTCCCAATTTTGATGACATTGAATATCCTATGTGGAAGGTTCTAATGAAGAAGCACATGATGGCTATGAACAGTGAGCTATGGACTGCTATAGAACTTGGACTGACTAAACTTTGCAAGATGGCAAATGCTGAGGAAATTCGTAAGTACACTCAACTTAATGCTCAGGCGAGGAACATCATTTGGTCAAGCCTTTCAAGCGTCATGTTCAAAGCCATCTGTCATCTTCAAAATGCCAAGCTCATCTGGGATTGGATCTTGGACATCAATGAAGGCTATCGCACTCATCAAGACCCCAGGTTCATCAAACTCAAGAAAATCCTCAAAACCTAGGAATCAGATCCTGATTCATCTTCCTCACTTTGTCTTATGGCAAAAGGTTCCAACGATGGACCTCCAAAAGCTACCGAGTGGGTCCTCGATAGTGGATGCACAAACCACATGACTGGTGACAAGAATCAACTGATGAATTTACCACTTGCTCCATCTCATCTGAAGCATATCACCTACGCTGACAAAGGAAAAAAGCAAGGTATTGGGTATAGGTAAGGTTGCAATCTCAAAGGACCGAACCATGGATAAGGTGATGCTTGTCGAATCCCTCGGGTTCAACCTTATGTCAGTCTCAATACTTTGTGATCTTGAAATGGTTATCGTATTTGGAAAATATCATTGCGTTGTCATCATGGAATCTGACAATTCCAAAGTCTTCGAAGGCTTTAGGAGAGGAAACTTGTATATTGTTGATTTCTCTACAGGTCCTTAGCCTGCCACATGCCTACTTGCAAAGTCCTCATAAGACTAGCTGTGGCATCGACGACTTTGACATACTGGTATGATGAACTTGCACATGCTTGTGAAGAAAAAGCATGTCATTGGAATTGAAGGTGTCAAATTCCTCAAGGACCACCTCTCTGGTGCATGTAAGTCTGGGAAGATGACCAAATCCATGCATCCCTCAAAGACAATCATGACTACGACTCGACCCTTTGAATTGCTTCACATGGATCTCTTTGCCCCACTCATTACTCCACTCTAACAAATTCTTCAAGTTTGTATGGCTTTGCCATTGTTGATGATTACTCTCGTTACACTGGGGTGCATATTATTCTGTACAAGTCTGAAGTGCAGGATGTCTTCAGACGATTTGCTTCAAGGGCCTCCACGAACTTCGGCGTCAAGATTAAGCATATCAGGAGTGATAATGGGACTGAGTTTAAGAACATCAATCTTGATGAATATCTTGATGTACTTGGTATTACTCATGATTTATCTGCCCCATATACTCCTCAACAGAACGATATCGTGGAGCGCAAGAACATGACTCTTGTTGAGATGGCTCGCACCATGCTTGATGAATACAAGACTCCTCGTCGCTTCTGGCCTGAGGCAATTGATACTTCATGCCACATAATCAACAGGGTATATCTTCACAAATTCTTCAAGAAGACTTCGCATGAACTTATGACTGGCAAGAAACCCAATGTAAGTTATCTCAAAGTCTTCGGTGCAAAATGCTAGATTAGAGATCCTCACCATAGTTCTAAATTTGCACTGAAAGCACAGGAAGGTTTTATGCTTGGTTACGGAAAGGACTCGCACACCTACAGAGTCTTCAACACCTACCACCACAAGGTTGTTGAAACTGTAGATGTGCGGTTCGATGAAACTGATGGCTCGCAAAGAGAGCACCTGCCTTCTGTGATAGATGAATAGTCTCCATTAAGCTAAAGGCTACTGAAGACATCATACCCACTGAGGAAGTCATTCCAACTAATGGAGACACTCATGATGATACACCTGAAGAAAATGGTGCTGAAGAAAATCCTTAGCCATGTCAACCTGCTCACCCAAGAGTTGCAAATGAAGTGCAGATTGACAAATCATCGATGACATCAATGCACCAGGTCCCCTCACTCGCTCAAGAGCTTCACATTTGACTAACTTTTGTGGGCACTTTGCTTTTGCCTCGATCATAGAGCCCACCAAAGTTGATGAAGCATTCAAGGAGCCTGAGTGGATTCAAGCTATGCAAGAGGAATTGCATCAATTCAAGCTCAACAACGCGTGGGAACTGGTCAAGCAGTCAGATCCTCGCAAGCATAACATCATAGGTACCAAGTGAATCTACCACACCAAGCAAGATGAAAATGGCCTTGTGGTATGGAATAATGCTCGTCTTGTAGCTCAAGGCTACACACAGGTTGAAGGAATTGACTTTGATGAAACTTTTGCACCTGTTGCTAGACTCGAAGCTATTCACATATTGCTTGCTTATGCTAACCATCATGATATCATCTTATATCAAATGGATGTGAAAAGTTCATTCCTCAATGGTAAGCTTAAGGAAGAAGTATATGTTGCTCAACCCCCAGGTTTCGAAGACCCTAAGCATCCTGACAAAGTCTTCAGACTCAACAAGGCGCTCTATGGTCTCAAGCAAGCCCCTCAGGCGTGGTATGACACTCTAAAGGAGTTCCTCATTAAGAAAGGCATCAAACTCGGTTCACTCGACCCAAACCTTTTCACTAAATCCTATGACAATGAACTGTTCATATACCAAATATATGTAGACGGTATTATCTTTGGTTGTACTGACAAACATTATAGTTATGGATTTGCCTATATGATGAGTGAAGAATATAAAATGTCTATGATGGGAGAGTTTAAATTCTTCTTAGGTCTTCAAATTCGTCAGCAAGACAATGGCATCTTCATATCTCAAGAGAAATACCTCAAGGATGTTCTGAGGAAATTTGACATGCAAGATTGCACAGGTGTCAAAACTCCAATGCCTTCAAAAGGCCACCTCTGCACTGAAAAAAATGGTAATGATTTCGATCAGAAGGTACATCGCTGCATGATTGGCTTATTATTGTATCTGTGTGCATCTAGGCCTAATATTATGCTGAGTGTTTGCATGTGTGCCCGATTCCAAGCAACACCTAAGGAATCACACCATAAGGCTATGAAACATATTCTTCGATACTTAGCTCACACACAAACGCTAGGATTATGGTCTCCCAAGGGCTCAAATTTTCACCTCGTCGGATACTCTAATGTTAACTATGCTGGAGATCGTGTCGATCGCAAGTCAACCTCAGGCACATGTCATTTCCTTAGACGATCCTTAGTCTGTTGGTCCTTGAAGAAGAAGAACTGTGTGTCACTATCTACTGCTGAAGCTGAGTACATTGCTTCATGTTGCACTTAGTTGTTGTGGATGAAGCAAACCCTCAAAGACTATGGCATCAAGTTGAAGAATGTGCCTCTCTACTGCGATAACGAGAGTGCCATCAAGATTGCTTACAACCCAGTTCAGCATTCTAAGACCAAGCACATCCAGATTCGTCATCACTTTCTTCGAGATCATGTACTCAAGGGCGACATCTCCATCGACCACATCCCCATTGAAGAACAACTGGCCGATATCTTCACCAAGCCCTTGGATGAAAAGAGATTTTGAAAGTTGCGGTGTGAGCTAAATATCTTAGAATCTTCGAATTTTCTTTGAAAAAGGACACACATCCTAAGACTTATGCAAAATTGATGACTTAGATGTGCAACACACGAAGTAACGTTTTTCTTCAATCAATGAAGAATAACCCTCTAAGTGTGAAGAAATTAATTAAGAATTTGATTCTCAGAACGCTACGACAATTATACGTGGTGTCTGAAGTCATCATTCTTATACGATGGGTCATGCCACCAACCATAGTTGAAATTCTTCAAAATTGAGTTTTTCGTCATTTTGCAAATTCTTCAAATTTTCAAATTGCTCAACTTTTCAAAATCTTCAAACTATGAAACTCTTGTTCTTCATTGACTATATATATATTTGAGTTTCTAATGTACACAACATCATTCACTTATTGCTAATTCTTCAAGTTGATTTTCATCTAAGTGAATGTGATCGGACCATTTCCCCCTCTATGCTAAACTCAACCTAGTCCGTTCACAAATTCTTCATATGCGTTCTACTTTGAGACTCGTTCAAAGTCTTCACTGTGTCCTGACAGCTGAAGAATTTGCAAACGGAAACTTTAAAATTTTCACTACCAAAATTTCCGGCGTTCCCGCTCCAACTGTTTTGATTCCCACGACTGGATAACCCACGACCCCCCACTATCGCCACTTCTTAGTACGTGGGTGACACATGTCGCATGGAGAGCAAGGGTTAGGGCCAATCTTGTCCAAAATATTCAGACAAATTGGTTTTCACCTCCACTATAAAACTCCTTCCCTTTCGCTGTGCTCGGTTCCTCCTCACTCCTACTCTCTCTAGAGCTCAACCCTAGCGCCACCGCTAAAGTCACCGTCGCTGGTGTGCAAGAGCTTCACTGCCTCAACCTCTCCATCATCGTACTCGCATCGGCCGCGGAAGTCTTCACCCTGCTCTCGTTGTAACTGTCTCCCTCTGCCAAGCTAGGTCGTGGGAGATCTGGACTGATGAACTTTCTCGATTTCTTCTCACAGTTCGTCGTGTTCTTCATCATGGTAAATAAAATCTATTTTTACTACCCTTGTTTGATCTTCAAGTTATTCCTCAATTCTCTCAAAGGTGTTTATTCTTCAAGAATCTCAATCTAAAGCACCTTACATGTTCATACACTTGATGTTTTCCCCTAAGTTATGATTTTCTTCAAGATTCCTCAATTGTGTGGATCCTCAAAATTTGCACAACTCTGGAACTTAAGACAAAGAACACTTCGTGAAAATCCTCAAGACATCCATGGTCAAATTCCTCACACTTGATTTTATTAAAAAACCTCTGAGAACGCATACGACCTCTTGAAATTCCTGGCACCTATACTCTGTTCACATGTGCAAACATGTCTACTAATGAATCACTAGGTTCTCATCAACTTAACTCATTTGCAACATTTCTTCAAGAAAAAACTATGCACTTCTTCAGAATCTTCAAGAGTTCAGAATCCTCAACCGAAGAAACTGGCTGATGGAAAGAAGCCAAAGAAAGGTGGAAAGAAACCTGATGTGCAGACTGCCTTTGAGATACCTGATGACTTGTGTGAGGAATATTGCACGCCTGATGAAGAAACTCATGGAAAAGAAACAACTAAGCAGAGAAAGATCCGCTTACAGAAAATTGAGAGAAGATGGGCAAAGGAGTGGAAATAATATCGCTATGTCACTCCTAAGTATATGATGAAATTCGTAGTTAAACCCCCTTGCAGCAGGACACCCTTGGCTCCAAATCAAATAGCTGATCCCACTAGCCTCAAGACTGGAAATGACTTTCGTGATGAATGGGAGAAACAGCAAGCCAAGCTGGCGAAGAAAGCAAAAGATGCCGTGAAGAAATTCAACGAAGACTCTGCTACTACTACCACTACTGGAGCCTCTGCAAGTGCTACCAAGAAAACTATGGTGAAGAAATCTGATGTGAAGTCAAATTCCTCAACTTCAAAATCATCACAACAGATTCCTCAAGCTCAGCCTTCCAAGGCCTCAGTCGCTGGTTCAGTAGCTACTCAGTCCTCTGCTGCTGCTGCTGCTAAGTCCTCAACTCCTGTGCACCTTGCATCATGTCAAAGGACAGAGGGATTCTCAATTGCTTCAAGGGCATCAGCAAAGTTCTTCAGCCCAAGCATATTCCTCAACCAGTGCCTCTCTGATGAAAATGAAAGCTACTACTGGACGAGGTACTCGACCAAGTCCTCAACCGAAGAAAGTGGTGTTCAATATACCATCAGATTCTTTAGATGAAGCTGATGATGAGGAACTTGAGGCAATCATTAGAAACAAGCAAGAACAAGTGGATCAAGAGAAGGGCACTCAAATTCCTCTTTGTCTTGATCCAAAAATGGTGCTAAACTTTGTTGATATCTGGCACAAGGATCCCAAAACGCCAATTGATGACTTGAAGCTGCCTCCTGGTCCAGATCATGTCCTCACTGCTTTCATAGCTGAAGAAAACTGGAAGTACGAGAAGGCCAGACAAACCAAGAAGCCTCAGTACAACAAAGAGAATTTCTTGAAGAACAATGTTCTGAAGCTTTCTCCTGAGGAACTTGTGAAGATGCAGTCTCAGATCAAAAACCTCAGTGAGGAATTCAATAGATACTATGTTGATTAGCAAGGTGTCAAGGTTTGCTTCGTCAATATAGCTGATAAAGTCATCAATGATCACAACTCAAGGGTTGCAGCTCGTTCGCAACCACAAATTCCTCAGGCTGAAGAATCTGCTCAGCCTACTGAAGAAACTGCCAGCGCAGCTGAAGAAAGTCAGACTGCTAAAGAACCTGCCAGGGCAACCTTCACTGTTGCACTTGATGAAACTGAACCCACAAGGACGACTACATCAATCGTACCTGAAGAAATTTCTACCCCTTCACCCTCCGCTGAAATCAGAAAATCTTCAAGGGTGAGGACAATCAACCTTCCTTCTGCATCAGAAGCGAAGAAGACCAAGGCTGCTGAGAATAAGGAACTGAAACGGAAAGCATCAACTTTAGATTCCTCAGCTACGAAGAAATTGAAGACAGTGCCAAGTTCTTCAACAGAACCAGTTGATGCAACACCTATCAGCTCCGTGCCAACCTATGAAATAGTGCCATTTGGTGTTGACTACATCATCGCGAATGATGATCAAGAAGAAAGGGATCAATCTGTTGCTACCTTAGAGCAGATTGATGAAGAAATTGAAGTGGAAGCAAATGCTTGAACTCCATAGGTATCATTGCCCCAACCTTAGTTGACTGCTGAAGAGGTCGGCATTGAAGAGATTGATGAGGATGTGGACATTGGCAATATAACCCCAGTCATCAATGATGAATATTGGGAAGTTGCTCACCCAAATTCCCCAATGACCACACCTCTCTCACAGATTCCTTAGTCCCCAGCCCAGTCTGAATAAATTCATGAAGGATCTGATGACTTGGCCGCTAAAACCACTGAAGAAATTCTAGCTGCATCAGCTGATGACATTGCTGCTCCAACTGCCACTGAGGAAACTGCTTTGCAAATTCCTCACCCTGAAGAAATTCCTCCTATGCCTAAGGAGATTGTGGGCCGTTTCAAGCCAAACCTTTAGTCGAAGTCGAGGATGCCATTCAAAGACTCAAAGCGCCCCAAATTCCTCAAGTCAAATTTCTTCAATGAGCACATTTTATTCACTGGACCCAATCCATATGACTCAGCAAGGGCCGGTCGCACCAGATTCTGTACTCGAACACAAATGAACTATTATGCATTAGTGTTGTTTGACAAGAAGAAAGTCTTCGAGCACCATCAAATTCCTCATGCAGATATGGAAACAATTCCATCCTTCACGCCAGTGCTCTTAGTTCTTCATGATGCAGGAATTCTTCCATTCCGTATGGATATCTGCGACTGGAATGAAGAACTAATACTTCAATTCTATTCCACTCTGCACATCATAGGAGATGCCTTAGACATCAACTCCTGGGTCTTGGACTGGAAGACTGGATTTACTCACCTCACTGCTCTAGCCTCTGAAGTGCTTCAGTCAGCCTCAGTTCCAATTCCTTTAGAAGAAGCTCGCTGCCTATTTGATGAACCTACTCTACCCAACCAACTGATGCAAGTGCTGATGAAGCCGGTGGCTCTTGGAAAACCTCAACGGATAACCTTCCTTGTGAAGGATTTGCTCTATGTGCCCAGGACGGTCTATCGCATTCTCGCCAACACCTTATGTCCTCAGAAGGGCCAAAACTCTAAAGAAGAAGAAGTGGAGGGAGTCATGAAGAACATGCTATTCAACATCATTCATGGGATTCCTATCAACTTCCATGATTTCTTCATGAGGAAATTGGCAAATGCAGCTCTTGCCCCATTTGAACTGAAGCCTTATGCTCCTTGGATCATGAAATTCATCAGATCAAGGTCTTCAGTTCCCTTCAAGGCGGACTTCTAGAATCACTTTGGCTTTTTGCCCCCGATTGAAGTCCTCAAGAGCACAATTGCCTGAGTTAAAGGAAAAGGAAAAGCTATCATTGATGAAGGTACTCGTCCATTGGATGGTCATTTTCGCAAAGCCGCATCTTACTCCACCAATGATGACACTACTACCCAGGATTCTGCTGCAAAAGCCTCATCACAAAAGCCTCAAGAGTCTGCCCCTCGTGTGATGACTGATCGTGAGCTTCTCATAAGTCATCATCAGAAGGTTGATCGCAATCAAAAGTGGGTGAAGCGTCAGTTGGCTTCCGTTGTTCAGAACATGACTGTGACGCAGAACTCTATGAGGAAAAATCACAACTATGTGCATGCAATCTTCGATCGTGCATGGGCCATTCTCGCACACCTCAAGACTCTTGAGGAACTCAAAGACATGGACTTTCAGCAAAACTTTGATTGGTCTCATCCTCCTCAGAAGAAATTCATGAAGGTTCAAGTTCCTCAGATGGTTACAAGTTAATATTCTTCATCGCGTGAGAGATATGAAGCTAAGGATGTTAACGAAACTGCGGCAGGCCCTGCATTGACAAATGACCCCGACAATGCTGGCGCTCCTTCCTCACCAACAAGATGAAATTCTTCAAGGGGTGTTAGTCCTCACTTTTTCATCCCTTTTGGTCTTCGACGACAAAGGGGGAGAAAATTTGAGTTAGTCTTCAAGCGAGTCTCTAAATATGGGCTATTTTTGTTTAAGTTACAACTCTTGCTCTTTTGAAGCTTTTGTTGGTTGAGTTGTAAACTTAAGTCCAATGGTGGTCTGACTCTTTTGAACTGCTTTCCACATGCTTATTTCCTCAAGCACCTTAATGCATGCATGCTGAATTTCGTCAGACACCATTTTCATCATGCATTTCAAATTCTTCATATCATATGTTCAAATGCGTGTATGAATTACAAGATATAGGGGGAGTTCTCCATGTTTTTAACCTGCCATGTACATTTGTAGTCCAAAGCAAATTCCTCAATTATGCACATCTTCAGGGGGAGTTCTTCTATATCTTGCAATCAAATTCCTCAAACTCAGTATTTACACTTCATAGTATTATCCCTGTTGAAAACTTAACCTGTTTGTCATTAATCACCAAAAAGGGGGAGATTGTAAGTGCATCTAGTGCCCCTTAGTGATTTCCGTGTATTGAAGACTTATAGGTTAAGGAACTAATGTGTTTGTGAGTGTACACGGGCTCTATAAGTCGATGAGGAGTTTTATATATTCGGAGATTACAGACCCCTAAAAATGTGTATCTTCAACTGAAGACTGTGGTGAAGACTTTGCTGAAGACTTAGGTATTCCCTGAAGACTTTGAAAATGAAGAAGTTGGTTTGACCTTGAAGATATGAACGAGGACTATGAAGCGTGAAGACTTTTGTTTCCATAGTTTCATTTCCTTTCTTTGATTCATAGGAAACACCGTACTGTTAAAGGGGGCCGAGGTAATACTAAGGAAAATTTCCAATTGATGCTCAACTCCAAAAGCCTCAACCTATCCAATCCTTCGAGTGAAGCCTTTGGAAATATCATGTAGTTCAGTCAAGTTCTTCAGTGACAGATACGATGTTCTTCTGGTCTCTAAGGAAATTGATCTGACTAAGGAGTTAGGATTTCACCAGTGCGAATTGCCTACAAGTGAGGAACATGATAAGCCTGAGTACTTTCATAGTTCGAAATTCCGACCGTTGCTGTGCTTAGCGCCAGCTATCCCCAATCATCTTATCCACATAACGGTCATATCATTGGGGGCATTTATGTCTTATCATGTCAGGTTGCACCCTGTCTATAAATAGCCACCCCCACAACCACTAGCTAGTTGGCTGCTCCGAGAGAGAACTGACACTTGTCATTTGAGGGCAACCCATCCTTCGAGGACTTTGAGAGAAAATCATTAGTGAGGAAAAACCCAAATCCAAACCACCAAACCCAAAGTGATTGAGCATCACTGAAGAGATTGTTCGTGTGTGGAACCGACGCTTGTTACCTTTGAGGAATGTGTATCCTCCAGACGGTTAGGCGTGATGGTCTAGTGCATCATGCAGTAAATTGGGGATCACGGAGTGACCATGGTCTAGAGCATCCAGCAGCCAATTGTGGATCGCCGGGTGACTTTTTGACCTTCGCTCAAGGAGAGTACGGTAATGATTGTGTCTCCTCTGGTTTAAATACCAAGCCGCTCCAAACCACACGTACGACTGTCACAGCAGTTGGAACTGGGTCATCAAACCATTTTCTTCATCGAGCTACCTGGTTCTATTTCCTCAACCCCTCTATTCGTCGTATACTTGTTGATGAAATTGTTCATTACTGTTTGAAGAATTTGACTGAAGACTTTTACAATTTCGTCACCTCAAATTCTTCAAGCTAGCTTGTTCCCCACCTACTTATCATATATCACGCTACTTGTAATCTGTGCATGTTTCATTTCATCATCATGACTATGCAGTTGCTATGTTTCACATGCACTTGAGTACTTAATCTGCTGCTACTTATTCATCACATTTCAAATTCCTCAAGTGATGAATTTGTAAAAATCGCCTATTCACCCCCCTCTAGCCGATATAACGCACTTTTAGAGACTGACTTTCTCTTTAATGGAAACTTGGAACTCCTTTCGGTGAGACCGAAAAGGAGTACTTGGTTTCACCGAGATAGTTCTTAGTAGCACAGAGGGCAAATCGGTGACACCGATTTGTTCGCTCACCGAGTTTCATCAGGCGGTGGACAAACCCTAGAAAATCGATTGTTCGCTATCTAATGGAAGTTTCTTGTGCACAGGTCAATCTCAAACAGTGGCTAGACAATGGAACAACCCTAATGCACAAGAATCGGAGGTTGGAGCACAGAAGCGGGCTGAATCCACACCCTAACTTGGCGATGGATCCGCTACGGTGGCGACGATGGAGAAGATTCTATCGATGGCAGTGATTCCCAGTGGTGAGTTGCTCGGGGAGGCAAGGCGATGATCAGGGGTCTTCGAAACGACAACTTAGGTTTTGGGGAACGACGATTGAAGATTGAATTTCAAAGCGTCAGGTCCACAACATATATACCCTTTGCTGTTGGTGACATCGATTCTAAATTTTCAGCGTCACTGAGTTTCTCAATTGTTAGCTGACAGGGAAACTCGCTGTAACCGAAAATATGTAATCGGTAGTACCGAGATTGAAAAACATATCAACCCTAGGCATTCGGTTAGATCAAGATTTTTGAGTTGGTTCCCTCGAGATGTGCTTGGGAGATTTTAATGGTTAGTTCTTTGTCGATACGGAACTCCAAGTGCTCCTCACATAGAGACATCAAAAAGTACATGTTCAAATTTTGTGTTCCAGCATGAATATAATATGAGGTGAGAAAGCATAGATAGCTAGAGGAGTGGTCCTAGGCATTCTTGTACATCCAATTAGCAAATGAAAAGTCAAAAAGCCAAATAGCAACAATTGGATGTCCTCGAATGAGTAAATAAATGCAGACCAACATGCTCACACAATAAGATGTCAAATGAAAACATGGCAAACATGCACAAACACACTAGCATCTATATATGGGTATATTGACTTAGGATACAAGTAAGGATACTTGATCATAGGTCATACTCGTCGTTTAAGCACAAGTGGGGTTACCACTTTTACATAAAGCATTTAATGTTGTCACATACTATGAGATGCTTTGACTCAAGTCTTAGAGTAAAGCTCCCCCTTTATGTGACATCCCCCCATAGGAGGGATAAACTAACCTTTGGTTTTGTCGTTGAAGACTTCATGTAGGTGAAGTAGTGGTGGATGCTCAAAGTTGATGAAGATCATCTAGAGTTGGGAGCATCCTTGTTGTTTCACTCGTCTTTTCACCTACAAGGGTTAGTCCCAACACACAAGAGACAAATACATGGATACCTATGGACATGGAGTGCAAAGCATATATGATGATGTCCATTGATTTGTTGATTACCTTGTCCCTTGCTTACCTTTGATGGAATGTGTGACTCCTTGGGAACCCACTTCACCAAAGCTTGGGATTCATCTTCATATGAGTCAATGTCCTCTTGAAGCTTGTTCTTGCCCTTGAGCTTAGGGTCTTGTGGTGGAAGGTCATATTGAGCTTTTGTTCCCTTGGGGAGAGTATTTTCGTACTTCTCCTTTTGAGGAAAAAACTTGGGATTGGGGTATTGACCTTCTTCTCATTCAACTCCATTAGCATTGAAGTAGCCAACACCACGGTTCTTCCGGTATCCTCTGTGCTTGCGTACAATCTCCTCAAATTGTTTGCACCCTTCAAGACTGTTGTAGATACCTTTCTCTATAATCCCTTTCAAAAGTTCATTTTCTTGCTCAAGTGTAACTTGGCTAAGAGAACAATTAGTGGGATCAATATAACTACTAGAAGTAATATCATTGGATTTATCATTTTTATTGCTACTAGTTGAAGAACCTTTCTTGCCATTGTTACTAGCTTGCTTAGTCTTAACTTGCGGCAAGAACATAGAAAAGAGAAGGAGATTGGCTAGATAAGAGGAAGTCTTCTTTCAAAGATCATCATTGATAGCTTTAAGGAACTCATGCTCTTGCTCTAAGTTGAGCTTCTCGAAGCGGAGCTTCTCATGTGTCCTTTCAAGATCTCTATGATCTTGTAGAGTAGACTCGTGAGCTAACATAAGAGTTTTTAGTTCTTGAGTTAGTCATTCTATTTCCAACTTATCATCATCACACGATTTATCTAGACTAGAGTGATTACTTGCAATTTCATCTTGACTAACATTACTGGATTTGTCAAATAGCAAGTCATCTTTAATTAACAAGTCATCCTCATCACTATTGAAATCAAGATAGTCAGGATGTGATACCTTGGGGCCTTTAGCCATGAAGCAACATCCATTCCCTCCATTTGGTGAATCAAATAGGTCGTAGGAGTCGGTTGTCACTAGTACAAGTCCGGCAACACCTTTAACTTGACTATATTCGGAGTCAGAGTGGTAGCTTCTCTCGGAGTAATTGTCGGAATCGGAGCCAGAAACCCATTCACCAACATGAGCTTGATATCTTCTTCTTGAGTAGCTCTTGGTGTACTTGTCCTTCTCTGAGTCCCTACTTCTCCTTGAGGGTCTTCGTTCAGAATGATCATCCTTACTCCTTCTCTCTCTTCGAGGTGACTCGTCTCTTGAGATTTGTCTTATTGGTGGCACTTCTTTCCTTTTGTAAGGAATCATGCACTCATTGGAGTAGTGTCCGGGCTTCCCACAATTGTAGCAGTTTCGGTCATGACTTGACAAACGCTTCTCTTCATATCTTGAGTTGGAGCTTCGATCTTTGCCTCTATTCTTGTAGAACTTGTTGAATTTCTTGACCATGAGGCCTATCTCTTCATTTGTGACAAGGTTTTCGCTTTAAGTAGCGGGAGCATCACTTGTGGTTTTGTAAGCACCACTTGACTTGTGGTGAAGCTCTTCTTTGTCCTTGAATGTCCTATCATGAGCAACAATCCTTTCAATCACTTCCGTTGGCTTGAGATGTTTGTAGTTGGGCATCATTTGGATCAATGTCCTTACAGTGTCATATTGATCATCCAAAGCTTGGAGTACCTTCTTGCTGATGAATTTATCGGTCATTTCTTCGCTTCCGAAGCCGACAATCTCATTGGTCATGAGAGCCTAGATTACATCTCAGCGACTCCTTCACCATCCTTCATTTTGAACTTGTCAAGCTGACTTTGAGGAACATCCAACTTGTATTCTCTCACGGATTTGGTGCCTTCATGCTTATCAACAAAAGTATCCCAAATCTCTTTTGCATTCTCAAGACGGCTGATTTTGTTGAATTCCTCATGGCATAGCCAGTTGAAGAGAATGTCACATGCTTGAGCATTGAGTTGCAACATCTTCAATTCTTCCGCAATCGCTTTGCGATCCGGTTTCCCTCCATCCGCAAAGAATTCACCTTACAATCCAACACGAACAACAACCCAAACGGCATGGTTATGACCAAGAAGATGCATTTTCATTTTGTGCTTCCAACTAGCAAAATTAGTGGCATCAAAGTACAAACCTCTACGATGATAATTTCCCTCACTAGATGCCATACTCCCCTAGGTTGTGAAACCAATGCAATGGAAACCAATGCTCTAATACCACTTGTAGGATCTAAAATAGTACTAGAGGGGGGGTGATTAGACTGCTTGACCAAATAAAAATCTACTTTTACCCACTTTTAAGTGTAGGCAGATTTTAGCATTCACAGCATGTCAAGTACACCCTACACATGCATGTCTACGAGTATAGCAGCAGAAAGTAAAGACAAGAATGTAAGGTAAAGGAAGGGTAGTAAGATCAAACACAATTTGGAGACACGATGATTTTTTTCCATGGTTCCAAAAGGTGGTGCTATCGTACGTCCACGTCTATGGAGTCTTCAACCCACGAAGGGCTCTACCCACAGAAGATTCCACGAAGAAGCAACCTTGACTATACCATGATGGCCTACGTCCATGGAGGACTAGACTAACTCGAGGTAGATCTTCAAGAAGTAGGCGATCTCCTTGCCCTTACAAACTTGTTGGTTCACTCCACAACACGAAGTAGGAGGCTCCCAAGCGACACCTAACCAATCTGGGAGGCACCACACTCCAAAAGGCAAAAGGCTCGATAATGTCGATGAACTCCTTGCTCTTGTGCTTCAAGATGATAGACTCCTCACCACACAATCACTCTCTCACATATTTGGCTATGGTGGAAGAGATTGATTGGGTGGACAACAACTTGGGGAGGTTAGAGATCAAGACTCATATGGTTGGAATGGAATGGCATGATATCGAGACATGAGTAGGTGGCTCTCTCTCTGAAAATCGGTAGGTATGAGTGGGGAGCTGTTCTGAGTGCTTCTCTTTTGAGTAAGTGGTGGTGGAGGGGTATATATAGGCATCTCCAAAAATCCAACCATTACACTTAATAAGTCAGACTCGGTGACACCGATGTGTTAATCTCGGTGGTGCCGAGTAGCCTCGAAGGTAGCAACTTTGAATCTCGGTGAGACCGATACATAAAACTCGGTTACCGATAGGGTGACCAATGGTCAGAATTCCAAACTCAGTGACGCCGATCCAACAAAATCGTTGGGACTGATCTTGTGAATTTGCATAACAGGAAGTTGGCAACCCAAACTCGGTGGCACCAAAATGGAATTGGTTGCACCGAAATGCTAGGGTTTGGCTGAGTCTGTCTGAGGCTAAGAATCGGTGGTACTGATTGGAAAGAGTTGGTTGCACCAATTTTGGATATTTGGCTTTGGACAGACTTTTGTGGAAGAGCTTGTGGGTGTATGTGGTGACTATCACTTGTGCACGTATGAGCATATTTTTCACCAATAGTACCTTACCCCCTTTTGATAGTATTGGCTTTCCTATGGACTCTAAGTGATCTCTCACAAAGTAAAATGTAGAGTACTCTTGCTTGAAGCTTTGCCAAACTATTTCCTTGCATCTTGGGGTATTCCACAATCCTTTTGCCAACCCATCATTGAACTTTTCCTAAAACATGCTTAGTGGAAACATTAGTTCAATGACATATATGTTGTTATTAATTACCAAAACTACCAAGGGAGAAAATGTGCTTTCACCTTTCCACGTCCATGGCGTGGCCGCACAGTATCACTCTCCGTGAAGCCAAGCTTCTCGCCATCTGCGATGTCCCCATGCCGCCTGACACTTGTCTGCCATCGGGATGGGTTCTGAGTGCGAGGTGGGGGTGGCTTCTGGTGGTGCCTATCCCCGTCGTTGGTACGATGCCCTTTGTGCGCGTCGTCCATCGCTTTCGTGTGGGTCTGATGTAGGAGGAGAGGGTGCATCCAGGTTTCGATCCTAACAGTTTGACATGGTCGCAGATCCTCGAGCAGGACCGCACCACACGAATGCAATGCTTCGACGATCCCGTTCTAATGCCATAATTTAACATCATTGGCCGTCATGTCTCCTAGGATGGCCTTAGCTTTGACGACATGCTTGTTGCATGTTGCTCGTAGGTTGAACCGAATGATTTAGTTTAGGATTTGGGAGTAGGGTCGCGCCGAATTTGTCGTACTACTTTAAAAATAATATGTGTGTAATCGTACGATTGTATTTCGAGTTGTTTGCATGCACTTTAATGTATTTACATTAAGTTTTTATGATTTTACATGAATTTTTTCCCATAGTTATAGTCTGTAGCGTTGTTTGGTAGAACCACTTTTAATATCTGGCCCGCCCAACATTTGTTTGTAGCTTCGACACTGTTTGACAACACATCGAAATATTAAGACATCAAGATTAGGAAATAGATTTAATATATTACATAAATATATATATATCCCTTGGTAGATAGGGAAAACGCACATTACCTAACTAGAAATTAATGTTAGGGCTTATAGTAGCGCCCTTACAAATAACTTAGCATGGCATGGCCCCTCCACCACCAAGTTCATTCCACGTCCTCGGTGTTGTAGGCGAGAGTGTGCATGCCGTTGGCGGTGGGGAAGACGTTGTCGAAGTTGGTGAAGATGTTAGGGGTGCTGAAGGCGATGAACTTGCACCCACACAACAAGAATTTTCCAAGGAGGAAGTAGGCGTCAAGGTGGTTAGTAAAGAGAGCAGTGAAGCCAATCACAACGCCTCCCATGGCATGAACCTCTTCCACATGGAACATCACCAGATAGCCGCGTGGTAGGTGCCGATAGCAGGCAGCCAAGAAGAAGTTTCCTAGCTGTCTCGAGCCCCTCCACCTTGAGATGGCCCACACACGTACGGTTTCCTCCATGATGACCCGTGCGGGGTATCACATCTCCGGCACGATGGCCGGTAGATGGTAGGTTGGGCCATAGAACTGCATCTTGTCTTGGACGGTAGGTTGGACGGTAAGTTGGTGAAGATGTATGATCTCGAATTGAGATGAAGACATATACGAGAGGTGTTTAGATAGCCACGATGCGACATGGCCATTTGAATGCGTTCCACGGTGCGACCCGTTTGAATGCGTTCATAGGAACCTCCACACTAAATCAAGGTGTGACGATCGATACAATTGCGTCCCGATGGTGCACTAATTGCCTTGATGCGACAATGCTACGTGACGACACGCATGCATGAGCAAGCTGCATTGGATGGCTACGCACATGCATGGGCAGGCTAGGCCGGGTGGCCACGTGCATGCATGGCAGGCTAAGACATTGTCCTGTCTATGACGGCCAATCGGTCCAACGAGGGTCCCACCCCGTGCCGCATCTAGTCTGCAACCAATCAGGTCAAATCTCGCGGATTGATGGTGGCAAATTCTATCTCCCGGTCTATACCGTTACTCAACGGTCCAATGGCCCTGATAGTGCCAAGTATCGAGAAGGGTTTGAGGGTTTTTTAGAGGGGTTTGAGGGCTTGGGTTGAGCATACCTCAGTAAAAAAATTAAAAAATACAGAACTTGTGCACATCTTCATTTTATGTTACTAACAACAACAACAACAACAACAACAACAACAACAAGAACAACAAAGCCTTTAGTCCCAAACGAGTTGGGGTAGGCTAGAGGCGAAACCCATAATATCTCAAGAACAACTCATGGTTCTGGCACATGGATAGCAAGCTTCCATGCACCCCTGTCAATGGCTAGTTATTTGGTGATGCTCCAATCCTTCATATCTATCTTTACGGACTCTTCTCATGTCAAGTTCAATCTACCCTGGCCTCTTTTGACATTATGGGCATGCTTTAGCCGTCTGCTATGCACTAGGGCTTCTAGAGGCTTGTGTTCAATATGCCCAAACCATCTCAGATGATGTTGGACAAGCTTTTCTTCAATTGGTGATACCCCAACTCTATCTCGTATATCATCATTCCAGATTCGGTCCTTCCTAATGTGGCCACACATCCATCTCAACATGCGCATCTCCGCCACACGTAACTGTTGCACATGTCGTCTTTTAGTCGGCCAACACTTAGCACCATACAACATCGCCGGTCGAACTATCGTCCTATAAAACTTTATTTTTAGCTTTTGTGGCACCCTCTTTTCATAGAGAATGCCAGAAGCTTGGTGCCACTTCATCCATCCGGCTTTAATTTGATGGTTCACATCTTCACCGATATCCCCATCCTTCTGCAACATTGACCCTAAATATCGAAAGGTGTCCTTTTGGGGCACCACTTGCCTATCAAGTCTAACATCCTCCTCCTCCTCGTGCCTAGTAGTATTGAAAGTGCACCTCATGTACTTGGTTTTAGTCCTACTAAGTCTAAAACCTTTTGATTCCAAGGTTTGCATCCATAACTCCAATTTCTTGTTGACCCCCGATCGACTCTCATCAACTAGTTCCACATCATCCGCAAAGAGCATACACCATGTGATATCTCCTTGTATGTCCCTTGTGACCTCATCCATCAAGAAGGCAAAAACATAAGGGCTCAAAGCTGACCCTTGATCCAGTCCTATCTTAATTGGGATGTCATCAATGTCGCCATCACTTGTTCAAACACTCGTCACAACATTATCATACATGTCCATGATGAGGGTAATGGTCTTTGTTGGGACTTTGTGTTTATCCAAGGCCCACCACATAACATTCCGCGGTATATTATCATAGGCCTTCTCCAAATCAATTAACACCATATGCAGGTCCTTCTTTTGTTCCCTATATCTCTCCATAAGTTGCCTTACCAAGAAAATGGCTTTCATGGTCGACCTCCAAGGCATGAAAACAAACTAATTTTTGGTCACACTTGTCATTCTTCTTAAGAGGTTCTCAATGATTCTCTCCCATAGCTTCATTTTATGGCTCATCAGATTAATTCCACAGTAATTAGTACAACTCTGAACATCCCCCTTGTTCTTGAAGATTAGTACTAATATTCTATGTCTCCATTCTTCTGGCATCTTGTTTGCCCGAAAGATGAGGTTGAAAAGTTTGGTTAGCCATACTGTCGGTATGTCCCCAAGGTCTCTCCACAACATAATGGGGATACAATCGTGGCCCATCGCCTTGCCTCCTTTCATCATCTTTAAATCCTCCTTGACCCCTGACTCCTGGATTCGGCGCTCAAAACGCCTACTAGTATAATCAACGGAGTCGTCCAGATCAATGGTAGATCTCTCACCCTCCCCATTGAACATCTTGTCAAAGTAATCCCGCCATCTATGATTAATCTCCTCATTCTTCACTAGGAGTTGATCTGCTCCGTCCTTGATGTACTTGATTTGGTCAACATCCCACGTCTTCCTCTCTCGGATCTTGTCCATCTTATAAATGCCCCTTTAGCCTTCCTTCGTGTCTAACCTTTGGTAGAGCTCCTCATACGCTCGACCCCTTGCTTCACTCACATCTCGCTTTGCGTCCTTCTTTGCCCTCTTGTACTTCTCTATGTTTTCTGGACTCCTATCCAGATATAGGCGTCTGAAACAACCTTTCTTCTCCTTAATTGCCTTCTTGACATCATCGTTCCACCACCAGGTATCTTTAGCTTCTCATCTACTTCCCGTGGACACTCCAAACTCCTTTGAGGCCACCTTATGAATGCAAGTCACCATATTCATCCACATGGTGTCTGCATCACCTCCTTCCTACCAAGGGCCCTCCTTAATGAACCTCTCCTTGAACGCCTGAGCTACCTCCCCCTTGAGCTTCCACCACTTCATTCTAGCGACTTTGGCATGCTTGTCTCGCTGGACACGAATCCGAAAGTGGAGGTTAGCAACCATGAGCTTATGCCGGGGGACAACACTCTCTCCAGGTATCACCCTATAGTCTAGGCATGCACGTTTCTCTTCTCTTCTCGAGAGGATGAAATCAATCTGGCTAGAGTGTTGCCCACTACTGTAAGTCACTAGATGTGATTCTCTCTTCTTAAAGAGGGTGTTAGCTATGATCATATTGTTTGCAAGCGTAAAGCTTAAGACATCTTCTCCTTCTTGATTCCGGATACCATAGCCAAATCCCCCATGCACGCCTTCAAAACCTGAGTTAGATGTGCCCATGTGTCCATTGAGTTCTCCTCCTATAAAGAGCCTCTTGCCAATCGGTAAACTCCTAACTAAGTCCTCTAGGCCTTCCCAGAACTCCCTCTTGGTGTTCTCATTGTGGCCTACTTGCCGGGCATACGCACTGATAACGTTGAGGACTAAGTCCCCAATAACCAGCTTGACTAGTATAATCTGGTCCCCACGTCTCTTGACGTCTACACCCCCTCCTTGAGGCTCTTGCTGATCAAGATGCCTACTCCATTTCTGTTAGCAACCGTCCCTGTGTATCACAACTTGAAGTCGGTACCCTCCACCTCCTTCGCCTTCTGTCCCCTCCATTTGGTCTCTTGGAAGCAAAGGATATCAACGCTTCTCCTCACTGCTATATCAACTACCTCCCGAAGCTTACCTGTCGCATACTGTATGTTCCAGCTACCTAAGCGAATCCTCCTAGGCTTGGCTAGCTTCCTTACCCTTCACACTCATCGTGCCAAATGCGAAGACCCTTTCTCAATTTCCACTACACCTGGGCATCGTTGTAGCGCGCCACTAAGGATGTGACGACCCAATCCTCTCTCACTTGCCACCGTATCTAGATCGAGATATGGCGCGACACTTGGGGAGTGATAGCCCGGCCCTTGCCCGTTTTACGCCACACACAGATTCCGATGTGATGCGTCGCTGAGAGGGTTACACCCCAACGAAAATCATTTGGGTTTCATCTCCATAAGAGTGGTTGAGTTTTCACTTTATCTCGGCAAGTATATCACAACCTTCCTCCTTTACCCAGGCTTGGGACCGGCAATGTTGTGACAACATAGGCGGAGTTTTATGTTACTAAGTTGCTAGAAAAAAAATTAAACCACCATTAAAGATATTTTCATAAAATTCCCTTCACATAAATTAGCTATCACAAACAAGATTGCATGGTTTTCAAGGGGATTGAGGTACGGTTTAGGGTTGACCAGGGCATAGTTTGTATATTGGGCATGGACCCTATATTTTCACACTAGATGACAAGATTTTTTTAGCTTATTTAGATAAGTTTGAAATAAGTGCTTAGAAATAGGGTTGTTTACCTGCTTTGGAGATCATTTGGAGCACATTTTTCATGAATATGATTTTTACTTCACAATAGTGCTCGGATTGATCACCTAACGTGCATAAAGCTTAAGAATGCATTGGTACACAAATACCCATACAAGTGCAAATTTCAAATGTCCCTCAAATTCGGCTCAAATTTGAAATATGGCTCAAATTTTGGTCATGTCACATAGCTCTCAAAGTACATCACACATCAAAATACAAGTAGCATTACATCACGAAAAATAAGGCCCATAGACTAATAGTTTTCACTTCTTCCTATGATAGCTTGCTTTTGATTTCAGAGCACAATCTCACTAATGGTCTTGGTTTTCTTCACTTGATTAGCTTCAGTCTGCAATGTTTCAACAACTAGGGGCTGGCATGCATGCTTCCTCCTCACAAAAAAAGCAATTCATTTAGTTAGTAATAAAAAATAGAAGCCAAATAAAAAACATCACAAACATGTACACACTTTCGCCTTTGAGGAGTGTAACGACATTTTGTATATCCTTTTCTGTGCTCGAGTTCCTAGCACAACTTGCATCTATTGTTGTTACCATTATGTGACCACTTAGCCTTTGCATCTTTCTCCCCCTTCTTACTACTCTCAGCTTTCTCAAACAATCCCTTGAATGTACTCTCCTTAGGCCTGCCAACCTTTATTTTTGTTAAGGGCGGACACAAGGAAAACTTGATTTCCAGTTCAGGCCACTGAGACTGATCTGTAAGTGCTGGAAGTCGAGCTTCATACATAGCCTTGAATCTTGCTACTGAGTAATGTTCAGAATATCGCTTGTCGTTAACTTATCGGTCCACCTACAATAAGAGATAAATCCGATTATAGGCCGATTTATCGATTTTACCGATCGACTATTTATCGGCAATGTTTTTAAGAAATCTCAGGTTTTCGTATCATCTGGATCTGTAAACATGGCAAACCCGTAATCCATGTCATCCATATTCCTCATAAGCGACCTGAGATGTACCAGAAGCCGCCATCTACACAAATAGAAGGCATGAACCATGTATCAAACTAAAAAAACTCAACCAAAATAAAGAATTCAAGAGTTAAATCTATTGGGTCCCGCAGATTTATCAGCGAATATCAACAAATATCGGCGAATATCGATTGTCAGACTAATATATCACTCACACCGATAAATACCAAAGATATTCACTTATCTTATCGGTCTGATCACGATAAGCATTAAATTGGCCTATAAATCGATATATTAGCCAATATTTTGAATAGGGCTACTAAGTAAAATTCATGGAAATGTTGGTACATGTTTATATTAGTGCGGGAGGCCAAGATAAGCATGGCATGCTCACATGGTTTCCCGGTCTGTTGCCACTCGATGAAAATGTAGTCTTGTATTTCAGTGTTAACAACATGCCGCTTCCCATTCTTAGTATCTCTAACTTAAGCACTACACATTGTAGATTTTTTAACAGAAAAATGTATAACATTTCTGCTCCTGTTGACCATGTGTTGTACCACTACATGTAGCTTATCTCCCTACAAAAAATCACCAATCCTTCTTCTCAGTTCCCACAAATCCATGATCATGATACTTATTTGGTCAACCATGTCATGCACAAGCAAGTTTACAAACGGCTTCACCTTGTTGTTAAAACATTTTGCCAAGTTGTTGTTGATATAATCATACTTGATGCTAGTTTTAAATCCTAACTTGTACCAAAATAGTGAATCATAGGTGTTCATCCATGGACCAACATGCTGCCATTATTTTACCAAGATGATCTCAATGTGTATGATTAGTGTAAGATCTTTCTATTGGACACATGTGCTCAAATTCCTTCCCACTGAATTATTTGATCAAATATCCATATATGTCCGAAGCACTCCCTGTGCTCAGCATGGGGAAAACATTCTTCACTGCAATTTCTAGCTCTTTACATGAACTATGTGGAATGCCAAAGGTGACACTAGTCGTATGCATCTTTTCAGCTGCATCATGAACCATGTCCATGAAACCCTTGTCTCTAACTGAAACAAGATAATAGCAATAGGGAACATCCAATTGTGGCCATCTAGAGCATTGCATGCTGCCAATTGACCATTCCACTTCCCAGTCAAAGAAGAAGAGCCTATGCTCAAATATGGACGACACCCTACTTTGAAGCCATCGATGCAAGGCTTTAAAGCCATATAGAACTTAGAGAAAACGACTCTGCTATCCTGTGTTACCTTAGTATCTATCTCAACAACATTGTCAGGTGATCTCTTCTCCACCTCTGCTCTGAAGTTATAAAGCATCCTGAAGGTATTTTCCCAATTATCGTATAATTGTTTCATTTCCCTCGGATTTTCCTTCCACGCTGTGGTATATTTCAACTGAATGGGGTACTAATTTATAGGTCTACTAGAAGTTGTTGTGCAGTAGTGTTTGGTATCTTGGCTAAAATAGGAGTAATCTTTTGTGCAACCAAAATGTGTGATGTCATCTTTAATACTCCATGTGAACTTGCAACACAAGTATGTTGATGTGGGATTTGGTTAACCCTGATGGTACTGCACTCAGGTTGGTGTCTAGCAGGTATGTACCACTTGCAAGGCTTGGCATTTTCATCAAAACCTCTACACATCGCATAAAAATTCATTCTATCAGTCCACTTAGTCTTGGACTCAAACTCATGCTTGACATCATGAGTCTTGAAACACATTCTAAACTCATACATGTTTGGACACAATGACCTCACTTCAATAACATGGTTTTATTCACCATCTTCCATCCACTGTTCGTCCACATATTTAGATGAATCTCTGTTAGCATCAGCACACAAACTAGATTCACCGTCCCTCCTTATTTCTATAGTCTACTGGAATGCCAAACAAATTTGCCATCTCACTTTCGACATTAGTGAAGTGAACAAAGCTGTAGGGTCATCTAGTTCTACCAAATTCCAATCAATGGAAGCAACCCTTGAAGCACCAACACCCTGTTTGTCAGCGCCAGCTCCATATAGTTTTGCCCACCGGTGCCCCACACAATCTAGACTCCAAATCCACCAAAAACATAGGCAACACAGTCAGACCTAAATCGACATGGAGTAGGGTTTAGAATTCACTCACCTCATCCAAGCCGTAGCCAAGAACGATAGCTCCGCCACCCCCCGAGATTGTAGAGGAGAGCATAGAGGGTTCAATTTAGCACAGGGCCATGTCTCACTTCATGCAGCGCCAAATTAAGTTGGACCCACCTACCTTAACATAAGCTCATTCCATTGACGGCCATTTTATCGCCCAGTCAGATTGGTTATTTATGCCTTAAAACGTCCCACAACGACTTTTTATATTAACAACTACATAATCGTCCTTCCACTACGCGTTTAGAAACATCACGCGGGAGATATGTTGCCCCACATGTCAGGATGTCAAGTCGGTCCACTAGTCCGTAGATAACGACCAAAGGCTTTGACTGAATGGTGGTGCTCCATTTGGCCTTTTGTGAGGAGGTGGTAGAGGGGGAGGGAAAAGTGAGAAAAGTTAGGTGGCTTGGGCAAAACTGAGCACAATTACGGAACCAGAGGCATGAAAATAGAAATCCCTATAATATAACTCCCTTACTTGATTAGAGATATGTACTACCATAGTCTAAATTTTATTTTAACGGATTAAATGGAGGGTGAATAATTAATTTATTGCTTACTCGTGTGCTTCACTTTTATTGTTACTCACATTGATAGGTTCAACTTTATAAAACTAAGGTCGGGCCTCTAAGCGCACGATTTATTGCGCAACTTGATAAAATTAAGGTCTAATGTGCAACTTTATTTTTGCAGACTTTGTTGGGCTTCCAAGCACAAAGTTTTGTAGGATAACAATAAACTTCTCTCAAGTGGATGACCTAAGGTTTGTCAGTTTGTGGGAGGTGTAGGATGAAGATGGTCTCTCTCTAACAACCCTGCAATCAAATACAAGAAATCTCTTTTGTCCCAAACACACCCAATTCAACGGTAAATTGTATAGGTGCACTAGTTCGGCAGAAGATGGTGAAACAAGTGTAGTATGGATACTAGATATAGGTTTTTATAATCGAATAAATAAAAGCTGCAAGGTAGCAAGTGATAAAAGTGAGCACAAACGGTATTGCAATGGTTGAAAAAAGGGCACAGGGTTGACACTTTCACTAGTGCAATCTCTAAACAATACTAACATAATTAAATAACATAACAATCTATCAATGTGCGATAAATAATCACTCCAAAGTTTCTATGACAGAAAGTGGGATGACAATGTGTATCAAACTTTATGCCTAAATTACCCATATGTCACCACTTGAATCCGCAAGTTGATTACCAAAACATATATCAAGTGATCTTAATAGATTACCCCCATTGTCACCATATGTATCCTCAAGAAAGACATGCATCAAGCGATCTCAAATCCAAAGTATTCAATCCGACATATGGAACTTCAAAGAGCAACACTCAGTTCATCATAAAAAATATAGAGAGGGAAGAACACCATACGATTCAACAATATCAACAAAGAGCATGCTACATCATTATCATGAGAGAGAGATCAAACACTTAACTACTGGTACATACCATCAGCACCGTGGGTGAACTATTAATTTCTCATCATGTAGACCATAGGGATGATGAAGATGACCTCCAAGGATGGCTTCGTCCCTCCGACAAGGCGCATGAAAAGGGCTCTAGATGAGATCGCTTTAGAACAGAGACATGTGATGGAGGATTAAAAGTTCTGGTTTATTTCTGGGAGACTCTCTATTTATGGGATATTTCAGCATAGCTATCATGCCAAAAGAGTTGCAAGGGGCCCACAAGGCATGTACCCCCTCCCTACCCCTCTAGGGTACACCTGGGTGCCTTCTTGCCACCTCGAGTTATTTTTCTCCTCCCACAAATTTTCGGGGTCTCTTATGTTGCAGAAAAAACTTTGAAAAGTTAGATTGTGTTTCGAGTTCATTTTTCATGGATTTCTAGAAAACCAAAACCATGCAACAAAGAACAATTGGCATTGGGCACTAGATCAGTATGTTTGTCCATAAAAATGATATAAAAGTGCACATATACCATGTAGAACTCAGGTGAATCTAGAATGAATACTTCATAAATTATACACACATTGGAGATGTATCAAGGAGCATCTCAATGCTGATAGGGTGATCGCACCGTATGCAGATGTGGCAGAGCAGGCGATGTTGTTTGAGTCCTAGCGCTCCGTCTGCAAGATCCGCCTCGACACAAGCGAAACTGGAGGCCTCTACAAGGAGTTCAACGAGATAGTGGACGAGGTGTGGGACAAGAGTGACAAAGAGGAGGACATCACCGACCCCGGCCCGACGCCACCACCACGAAGCTGACATGTCCATGGGCACCGCCGGTAGCAAAGAAGAGTAGCGCATGGTAGGTCACCGCAGCTCGGGGCCCAAGAAGGCCAACTCTCTTCCCCTCCGCCTAAACCGAACCTTGGTGGGATGATGATCATCGGACGATTAGCTGCTCAAGCTATGATGGCGAACGCCTTCCGGACAGAGCTGGAGAGCATTGAGGTAGAACTGGAGAAGGCGAAGGCAAGTACTGGATCTTCACTTCTCGCGGCTCATGGCAGTCTGATGGGGAAAGGATGTCGATGTTTATATTAGGAAATTATACCTCCAGACGCAAACGAGTCCCGGTTTTAGTTGAAGTATATCCTAAATTTTATGAATTTCGTCCGATTTATGTGAAATCTGTCGTGTTTGCATGAATCTCTTCCGATTTATACAAAAAATCTTTTGGTTTGCATGAATTTCATCTGGTTTGTTGAAAATATGTTTGAAATGTATGCGACCAACATTGGATGACAGACTCCGGTATCAGTATACACGAACATATCCGAAGGAAATTTGCGGGTCAACATCTTTTAGATGTCCTTAGGGGTTATGCATTCGATCAATCTGGAAAAGAAATTGTTTTTTTCTTTGGGCGCACTAATCTAGGACTGTTGGCACAAGTTGCATGCCCTGGATCATGCCCGGCCGCGTCACCCCACTCCTCTGTTGTGATCGACCATGGCGATCCCATCGATTCCACCTCCGATGAGAACTTTCTGCTACTATGTGCCTCTGTGTGCACGTTGTTTCGACTCAGATCGAAGAAACAAAAAAGTTCCAGGTCCATAGGCATTGGGAAAACAGTTGTTGCCAGTACATTACATCTATTGTACTACTATGACTTGAAGAAGACCGACGGTGAGCAGTTGTAGTAGTATACTTCATGTGAAGGATTTTTCTAGTACATATATATTCGGTTCCTCAGCTCACAAGGTTTTGAATATGAAGGGCGTTGTCAGATGATAATCCAACAAAGGATCTGGCGGTCCACAAGGACCTAATGTGAGTAAGGGTACTCAACAAGAGGAAGCAAGAATGCAAACTCACCAGGTTAAGGAAGCTTCTAAATATAAAATGCGAAGGGATTATGATTTCTGAATTGGGGGGAGCAAAAGTAGATGCATGGATCAAGTATTAATAAGTTGAATAGTCTTAGAAGCATAACTAATCAAAACCTTATTGATCAAGAACTAGGTCATACCTAGAATGATGTCTGAGCTAGAAAGATAATTCCTAGGGACTAACTGATGACTCTATGCAATCACTCACATCATAAATCAATAGGACGAGGATGACAATCATAGAGGATTTCAGTGATGATTTCTGAAAACATGGATTCAACCATAAGTGTAAGTAGGCTAATAGGTATTTCAACAATAACAAGACATATGGATTCTCGAAAAGTCAAAGCGTATTCAAGGTATCTTGTAATAACAAGAGCAACTCAGAAAGAATGTATGAATGGCAAGTGTATGTAGTTATCCATAGGGATTTATTGGTGGTAGGGAACTTCAAATGCAGTGCGTCACAAGGTGGCGGGAAAACATTGAGGAGTGCTTCAAAATGCCTTCATATAACAAGGGATGATCAGGAATGAGTGGCTCTCTAGAATGAAGTTTTTACAAGAACCTAGAGTTAGAGTAAGAAAAATCTTCAACCCGAAGAGAAGAGAAATCATAAACCCAGAGTAAAGATGCGGAATAAAATATCCTGCACTGTCACAAACAATGACTCGTGTTAATAACACAACACAACTCTAAGACATGAAGTTAGACACAAATATTTATATTACAAGCCAGCGTCACAAGGAACCAGAATACATAAGTCAGGAAGCAAATATTATCCGATTACAAAAATAGTTAGACAAGTTTTCCTTAAGAAGCGTGAGCATAACAATGATACAAGATCAGAAGGGATGGCCTATGGCCTGGGACCTCCGAACAACTCTCGGTCATCAGTCTCTACGTAGAGCACACCATTGGGATAACCTTAGCGCTACCAACTATTGTATCAACTGTGTTGAATGAAAAGAGTAACAAAGCAACCATGGGTACTTATCCAAAGTACTCGAAAGACTCACGTTAGAATTATACTACATATGCATCAATATCAAGGAAATGGGGTAATATAAGTGGACTAAACTACGGAAATGCCAAAATAGTGGGAGAAACTCAATGGATCGAAAAGCACCACCATCTTGCAACATTAGAAGATAAATAGATGAGCTTGAGGCAAAGAAAGGGTATGAGCGCATACGAGTATAAGTAGATAATAGAATAATATCGTACCTTGTGGTCCTTCCTCGACTCCTTGTGAGAAAGTGATACTCGGACATCCAGATTTGTTTAGGTGGTGAATATTATTTAGTAACCGTTCCAAGTTGTATTAACATATATAGTGGATGTGGTTTATCAAGTATCCAATTGAAGTAGTATAAGATCGTGATACATCTCTAAGCCGTCCGACTGTGGATGCGGATGTCCGAATAAATTTGTCTTGTCCGTAGGCGTGCACCACATAACCCGATACGCTCGATTACCTTTGGTCGGACACACTTGAGTAATGCCTAGCCTCGTGCAATCAACAAGCCAAAGTCCTACCTAGGCACTCTAAAGAGGTCAACATGTCGGTCTAAATCCTATGTGTGAAGGATTCATGGGTCAATAACCCTAAGCACCCCTACACGTTGCAAGGATGGTAGGGACCAAGCCCACCTCTATATACACAACAGGCATGCCAGTCACCCGTGCACGTGCTGATATTTCTCTGTCGTATATATATATATATATTATTTGTTTGTTTCATGCCATATTCTACAATTTTCATATAATTTTGGCAAAAATTTATATTATTTTTGGGACTAACATATTGATCCAGTGCCTAGTGCTAGTTCCTGTTTTTTTGCATGTTTGGTAAAAAATCCAATGAAGTCCAAACATGATAAAGATTTACGAAGATTTATTTTAACAAAACTTGCCCTTTGAGATACATGGTGGACATGGACCAGAGGGTAAACTCTCCTCCAATCTAGGGGGAGACCAAGGAAGAAAAATTAGGAGGGGCTCTCTCACCCTCTCTCTCAATGGTGCCGGAACACCATCGGGGAAACCATTTTGACGATGATCTACACCAACAACTTCTACGCTATCACCACCAACTCTCTACCCCTCTATGCAACGATGTAACACCTTTTTTGCCCACTGTAATCCCTACTTAAACATTATGCTTAATGTTATATATTATTACCCAGTGATGTGTGGTATGCTATGATATTTGAGTAGATCCTTTTTGTCCTATGGGTTGATTGATGATCGTGTTTGGTTTGAGTTGTATGTTTTATGTTGTTGTTTTCCTATGGTGCCCGCCTTGTCATGCAAGAGTGTGGGATTACCACTGTAGGGTGTTGTAATACATCCATAATCGGCTTAAAGCGGGACCGAAACACAAACCCGAGTAAGGGGGTTGTGGCATATGGGAGTAAAGAGGACTTGTTACTTAATGCTATTTCTGGGTTTTTACCTTAATGATCTCTAGTAGTTTCGGATTCTTACTATAGTTCCAATCATAAGTGAATATGATCCAGGTACGAAAAATATGTTAGTTCATGCCTCTCCCTCATATAAAACTGCAATAATGATTGTCATTCTAGTTATCGATTGCTTAGGGAGAAATCCTTCTCTTGTGTTACAAAACCTTTCTACTAAACAACTAACTTGATGAATCTTTAATTAGACATCCCCTACTTTTCTTTACGTGTTCTTTATTTTTTTGCAAAACTATCCTTTTACACCTACTAAGTACTTCTAGTTTTCTTCCCGCAAAGTAGTTTATTTCTTCTACTACGTAAAGTGAACAGTGTTGCACATAGAGTTGTATCGGTGGTCGATAGAGCTTGAGAGAATGTTATTTCTACCATTAGCTCCTCATTGGGTTTTACACTCTTTCTCGAAAAAGGATAAAACGATCCCCTATAGTTGTGGGTTATCAATACCTTTTTCTGGCGTCGTTGCCGGGGAGCAATAACGTGGGGTTGATATTCTCGTGTGTGTGCTTGTTTTCTTTATCTCTAAGTAATTTTATTTGTCACTTCTTGTTTTCTATCTTGAGATATGGGTAGGAAACGTCAAATTCTAAAAAGGTTGTACTTGCTACCCCAAAAGTTGAGGAACCGCTAGTGCTCCATACTACCGAAGCTTTCTACTTGGATCATCTTCAATCCCTTTGTGCTCATGCTAAAAATACAACTAGATTAGTTGACGTAAAATCATGAGATGAGCATTCTTATTTTGTGTGACACTTATTGTCTCAAAGAGGGAAAGATTTATGGGGACAAATCAATTGTTTGCATTGTATGCTTCAAATTTATGTGAAATACAAGATTTTAATTGTTGTTCTGAAGGCACTGAAAACACCTTCCCTACCAATGTGAGTTTAATGATATTGAAATGCTATATTCTTGTGCGAAGGATCTCTATAGTTATTATGATATTGAAAAAATTGAACAATTTGTTGCTTTTAAGGGTGCATATGAAATTGCTTCTTTGATTGAAAAGTATGATGCTATTCTTTACAAATCTGGAAATTTTGCCATACTTAAATATTGCTATGAAAACTATGTTTCTAATGCTTATGGTAAATAATTTATTGAGAGAATGTTTGGTACCTTGGAAGAGACTAATATTTTGCAGGAATCTATGGAAGAAGAAATTGCTGAAACTATGAGCTCATTAGATGAAAAGGATGAGGAGGAGAGCGAAGAACAAAAGGAGGAAGAGCGTATTGATCACCCACGCCCACCTTCTGATGAGAGTAACTCTTTAAGTCACACCTTGTTTAATTTCCCTTCGCTCTTACCAAAGGACGAATGCTATGATTATTGATCCCTTGGATTTGTTTGAAATATACATTTTCAATGAACTTGATGCTAGCTATGCTTATGTCCATGATGTCAATATGAATTATGCTGATGGAGATGAACTTTCTATAGTTCCTTATGTTAAGGACAAAATTGTTGCTATTACACCCACACATGACAATCCTTTTATCCTTTTGAATTCTCCCAACTATACCATATCGGAGAAGTTTGCGCTTATAAATGATTATATTGATGGGTTGCATTTTACTATTGCACATTATGATATTGATGGATATAATATGCATGTGATTGCTGCTCCTACTTGCAATTATTATGAGAGAGAAACCAAATCTTCACCTCTCCATGTTTCCAATACGATAAAATTGCCAAAAAAATATTTATGCTATGTATTGGCTTATACTTTGTGTGAATGAATTATTCTTTTATGACATGCTGATGCATAGGAAGAAAGTTAGACTTTGTTGTTACATGATATATATTACTATGTTCTCACTACTTAATTACAAATCATTTGAAACTAAAATTCTCTTTAATATACATTGGGATCCAAGTGGATCAATTACTTTAGCAATATATGAAAATCTTAATGGATTTAAAGAAAATGCTGCCAGGGAGACAACCCAAAAGTTTTAGAGAGTCATTTTATTCTCTTATGTGATTTTAAAATATTAAAAAGGGTGGAACTTAAAATGTTTTCAAACAAAAAAGTAACAGTGAGAAATATGAATACCATTGAAGTGGGGGATGCCCTTGAACTTATGTTCATGCCCATAAAACCTTTGTGAATCTTGATTAAAGAAAAAATTCAAAAAATAATTATGATCCCCTTGTACAAATCCATTGCATTGTAAAAGTAATGTTTCAAAATTTATGTTTAGAATGTTTAAATTGCTTGTTTGATATGTGTTATGCAAAAACATAAACTTTTGTTGTAGTGTTTCAATTTTGATACTTTACTGGAGCGTGCAAATATTCTTACACAAAACTTTTATGCAAATTGTTTATTACTTCCTAATTTTTTAGGATTTTCTGAGTTACATAAGTATATGTTTCATTGCTATTTTATAAAAAATAATATACTTTTCAAACTAGATTCGACTAATAATACGCAGTTTGAATTATTTATAGGAATAATAAACCCTCGGCCGCAGCTTAGCCGACAGGCCCCTGTCGACCGTGGCGTGGCCGACTGGACCTGCTCGGCCGCGGCGAGGCCGACTGGAACTGATGTGCACTACCTGGTTGGCTGGGCCGCTGCAGCTCGGGTGTGTGCACTACCTAGCTAGCTGGCCGAGTGCAACTTGCCCACGGGCACTGCCTAGCGAGCCAGCCGCATGCAACGCGCGCATGCAAATGCCATTGCCATCTCTTTCTGTCTTCAGAATCTGTTTAATCCTTTGAAATTGTCCTTTTCTTTTTCCCTTTGTGCTCCGTGTGCAGGGGTGGGTGGGCACTCCTATCTGCTGGAACCCCTGTGGTGTGTCGGCATGATCACCAGTAAGCTTCTTTTCAATATTATAATTCCGAGTGTGCCAATCAATTCTTAGCTTTCTCAAATCAAATTATGTATTCTCCTATTTTCTCTTCTCAATGATCATGGGGGAGATCGCCAATTTCGTGGCCTAAATTTGCCCCCGCGGAGCTGGTTACTCCTCTGGCAGCACTGAGCATAATCGTCAGTTGTGCGCACACACACATGCAACCAAGCTATGGATTCAATTGCATGCGGCCGGCTAGCTAGGCAGTGCCTGCACGCGAGTTGCACGCGGCCAACTAGCTAGGAAGTGCACCCGGTCAAGCTACATCTGGTCAGCTATGTAGTGCACATTAGTTCCAACCCGGCTCGTCGTGGCCTGAGTGTAACAGCCCGGAACCGACGCTCTAGAAAATTCCCTTTTTATTTTCATTCTCGTCCGTATTTTGTTTGGTTGTTCCATTCATCATCGCATCATTCGCATCATTTGCATAGCATCGTCACTCGTTTTCGACAACTTGCATCCGTTCGTAGTTGTCGGTTCTCTCCGTTCTCGTTACTGGCCATTTTGAGCCCAACCACACGCACGTGTCCGCGGCATCGTTAAAAAAACCCATTTTTAAGCACGCGAAAAATATTCTTGGATTGGGTCGAAACCTGGCGTGCGGTCTTATTATAGTGTAGGTAGACCGCCTGCCAAATTTCGTCGCGATCACAGTCCATTTGATACCCCAACGGTCAGTCGTAGCAGTGCGGTCATCGTTATTCGTTGGACGTTTTCGGTGTTTTAAAACCTCGTGTCACGGGCTGCAAACCTCCCTCTCATCTCCCCATAGTCCATCTACACAGCCCACCTATCCCACCTAACCCAAGCCTGCGACCGGAGCCGTCCGATCGAGATCGAACGGTCCAAAAACGGACAAAAACTGCTAACCCTAGTCATAATTAGTATAAAAAGACCCCCTCCCCTTCCTAATCTGGCTCCTCCTCTCTCCTCCTTGAAATCCGCGCCGCCGCCAGCCTCCCCCAGTCCCCGTAGCCGCCAGCTTCCTCTCTCCAGCACCGCGGCCCGCTCGAGCCCGCGCAAAGCCCATCTGGCCCGGATCCCGTTGCCGCTCCAGGGAAGGCGTCCCCTGCGCCCGAGCCAGATCGAGGGAGGAGCCCCTCGATCTAGCGCGCTAGCCGTCGCCAGCCCGACGGCCAAAGCTCACCGCCGGCGACCCCACGTCGCCCTCTACTCCTCCTTCCGCCGGATCTCCCTCTCCCTTCCTCTCTTCTTCCTTCCTCTCCCTCTCCTCTCCCTAACCCCGGACTCTCTCTCTCTCTCTCCCGCAGGTCCCCGCCGCCATGGATGCCCAGCTGCCGCCGGTCGTCGGATCCGGCCTCCTCTTGCCCGGATCCGCCCTCGCCGCCCTCCGCGGCCGCCCCTTGCGGTTGTCCGCCTCCACAGGCCCTTGCCCCGATCCAGCGGGGGCGGGAGGACGACGACCCCAACCCCGCTCGATCTCCTCGCCTGGGTCGTGCCTCCGCCCGCGTGGGCCTCAGTCCCCACCGAGCCGGCCCAGTAGCTCCTTGCCCCGGCCAGGCCAAGCCCAGCCGCGAGGTGAGCTCCCCCCGCCTATCTATCGCCCCGAGCGTCTATTATTATGTTGCGCTCAAGTCCGGTTTCAGCCCATATGCATGATTCGGCCCGATTTGTTTTTTTTTGGTCTAGCGAATTTGCTAAATACCAGTGATTTACAGAATTTCAGGAAAAAAAACCATGACTTAAAATTGCTAATAACTAATTGTCCATGCGTCGTATGAAAATAATGTATATATGTAAAATGTCGAGAATTTCATGTAGTTTACTAATATTCAACATTCATGCAGGTTAAAAATATTTAAACATGTTGTTTGCATGGATTGGCGTGATGCCTTTTAAAAAATGAATTAATTCTTAGCAACCTAATCGTGCCTCGTATCGAAATGCTTTATGCATGAAACTTGACTAGAATTTCGCGTAGATTAATAACTTGCAACTTTCAACCAAGTGTATACTGTTTAAACTTGTTGTTTGTATTGTTATGCGTGAATGACATGCTAAAATGATTTATTTCATAACTACTAAACTGTAGCTCCGATAAAAATGTTCCACATATGTAATTTGGCTAGAAAAACGTGTCGAATCACATGGTGACATTTATTTTTCGGTTTAACAACTCTAACATATGGTTAGTACAGATCTGGACCAAATTCATATTATGCTTATGGGGTTGCTTCGGAGATGATATATATTGCTTCCGACCTCATTTAAAATGCCTAGATGGTGTACTTGTTTGTGCTTCACCGTTTGCCATGTTAAATAATATTTAATATTGATGAGTACCTAAACAAGAGTGAACTAAATAATTCGAACGTGGAGTTTCGTCAATATGCAACTGTAGTAGTTGTTTGATGTGATTTGTCATGCCTTGCATATTTAAACCGACATGCATCATAATTTTCTGCGCATCATATCATGCATATGTTGTTGTGTTTCATGTGTTGATTGTTGTTTCCGGTTTGCTTCTTCTCGATAGAGTTCCGAAAGCGTTCAGAGTGTGAGGATTCGTTCGACTATGTTGGCTCGTCTTCTTTATGGACTCGTTCTTCTTCTGAGCGGGATCTCAGGCAAGATGACACATTTCCCTGGATACCACTACTATCATAGCCATGCTAGTTGTCCCGTTTTTATCGTTATGTCTCGCTACCTACCACTTGTTTGTTAACCCCTCCACATCCCAGCAAACCTTTGTTTGGCTATGTTACCACCTGATCAACCCTTCTCATAGCGTTTCTAGATGCAGGTGCAATTGCTTCCATGTGTCAACATGGACATTCTTTTGTTATCACAATATTATTGCTATTTAATTTAATGCACTTATACACTTGGTAAAGGGTGGAAGGCTTGGCCTTTTGCTCGGTGTTTTGTTCCACTCTTGCCGCCCCTAGTTACTTGTGAACCGGTGTTATATTCCATAATTCAGCACTCCTAACATGCTCGGGGTTGTTATGGGGACCCCCTTGATTTTTGTTTTGGGATAAAACTCTGCTGGCAAGGCCCAACTTTGGTTTTACCATTCTCCAACCTAATAAAATCGCATAGGGACTTTTCGGACCCCGAGGATCTTAATCAACAACCCGGGCCAGTGCTCCTCATGAGTGTTGGTCCAAAATGGCAGTAGCTGGGGCCACCAACGGGTGTGCCAGCCGAAAACTTAGCCAATCCGGTCGTATCCTGAGAACGAGATACGCAGCTCTTATCGGGTTCGTCGACACGTCGGGCAGTTTGCTGGATTTGTTTTACCTTTCTCGAACGTCTTGCGTGAGTAATTCTGATCTTCTTCGGGCTATCTCGAGGTGTCGGATTTCCTTTGGAATTACCTAGGATGATCACGAGATCCGTTGTCGAGGTTGTTCCCGCGGCGCGTGGTTAATTTGTGATGGATGAGTTGGACCACCCCTGCAGGGTTAAATCTTTCGGAAAGCCGTGCCAGCAGTTATGTGGCAAACTTGTTTAACACCCGGTCATAGGAAACTTGAAGTAAACTCTAATAAAATACACCAAATGTGTGCGTAACCATGAATGTCTCCTCTCGTGAGTCCTTATCCGGGAGAGAACACGGTGGGGTTATGTTTGACGTAAGTAGGTGTTCAGGATCAGTTAGTGATCATTTCTAGTTCATGTCCGTTATGCGTAGATCACCATACTTTGTTTTTTGTATTCGTAAGTTAGCCAATCAAATAAATGCTTAGTCGCTTGCTACAGCCTCACCACTTAACCATACCTCACTTATTAACCTTTAATAGTCTTGATACCCTTGGAAATGAGATTGTTGAGTCCCTGTGGCTCACATATTACTACAACAACAGTTGTAGGTATAGGTAATGTGATGATTGAACGTGAGCGCGATGCTTGTTTGGTCTGAGTTCTTCTTCTTCTTCTTCATCAATCTAGGATGGATTCCAGGCGGCAGCTTGGGATAATAAGGATGGATGTCATCTTGCCGTTTGTTTTCGTCCATAGTCGGACCCTGCTCTTATGTATGTTGTTGTATTGATGTGATATTGATGTAGCTTGTGGCGAGTGTAAGCCAATTCTATATACTCATCTCTTCTATACATGTACTTGTAATGATATCCATTCTTGCAACATGACGAGATGCGCTTCTATCCCTGTCGAGGCCCTCGTGCCAAAATAAGGATAGGACCGCATCTTGGGCATGACAAGTTGGTATCAGAGCCTGTACCGACCTAGGAGCCCCCTTGATTGATAGAGCTTGGCCGAGTTGAGTCTAGAGAAAAACTATTTTGAGTATAGTTATATTGGAGAGTAGGTTTCTTTTTACTCCTCTTCTATACTCTGGTGAGGTATTCGACTTAGGAATTTTGGTTCTACTCCTCTTCTCGCTCAAAATTTTTTAGGATCACGCTGGTATTTTGAAAACTATATGATGCTGATGTGATGGAGTTCTATCTTGGTGTCTGCTGTCTTACTTGATTTCTTCCAGGGAGTTGAGCTCTAGGTAATTCTTGGCACATCGTTATCATTCAGCTTCCTTAGTATCTCAGGACAGAGGGTGTTCGTAATTGCTTCAATGCTTGTCGTGGTGAGATAAGGTCGGAGTCACCCAGTACTGGGGAGGCGTCTGGGGTACCACCATGGTTAGTATCGTTGTGCTTTCGAGGATCCGAGTTAGATGGATTTCTAGAAGCCTCTAGTTATGTGTTGAAGGATGGATACAATTGGGGTGTATGTTTTTTAGTTATGTGAGATATTTCCTCCTTGTATCCCCAACACCCGATTGCTTAACCAAGAATGTTTTCGGAAGTTCTTAGGTAGAAATTCAAGTAGTTACCTAGGCTATCTTCCAACAGATCATGATGTGAGGTTGGGGTTCGACATCTAGTGGATTCGTTTGTTCACGGTCTTTCTTACAGAAGACAGTCTCGATTTATGCTTCGTCAAGCCTTGTAGTTCGCTACGCCTAGGGAGCATATTCGAGCGTCATTTAAATATGACAACCCAATCTACGATTGAGCCCGTGCGAACCTTACCACGAAAATATCGGACAAAATCTCTATCATGAATTTGTTCTGGCTTGTTTCATAAGCCCCATCCTTTGTTTTGTTTTGTATATGGTAATTCGAGTTGCTTCGATGTCAAGTGGTGATCTCATATCTTCCTAAGAAGTGTTCTCATATTTCTGTGGGAATGATAATTCTTTTCCCCAATCAAGCTATCATATCAATTATTTTCCTCTACTGGTGTGCTTCTCTACAAGATAATTCTATCCTCTTCAATATTGCAAGATCAATTCTCATTTCTTTTCCAGAGTTTGTCTCATCTTTTACAAGTTGTGTTTGTTTTCCCCACCCTCCTGCCCTTTTTGTTCAATGATTAAATTCTCATCCAAGTGTCTTTTCTATTCATGTGATGCTTCCGCTATCTTTTCTTTTGTATCGTATTCGGTGATTCTTTATGAAGATACTCAGTGCTCAAGTTATCATTTATTAGTATTCATCTTTGTTTTCTTTTCCGGTGGATTAAATTCAAGCTTCAGTGCTCATCTTATCCTTCGTCATTCGCTCAATGGTTTCCATGTTGGAACTTCCTTTCCAAGCCTCTCTTGTTTATTCGTCTATCTCTGTTCTATCTGGAGGCTGAAGATATCTCAGAAATTCGTGTTTTCTTTCATTCCTTCCTAATTATTTCAAGGTTCTCATTTTGTCGAGTTCTTAATTTGTACCGGTGCAATCTCTCTTTTAATCAATTGTTTCAACGGTGGTTTCTTTGAGTGGGCGCATAACCCACAGTTTTATTCCTAGGATCCGACCTGACTCTTCTATTCTTTCCGGAGATGTCCTCGAGTTCTTTTCAATATGATGTAAGAATGATTTTCATCAGTCATATTCCTTCTTGATGATTGCTTTGAGTTATTTTCATTGGTGTCTCAACCTTTCCTTATTCATTGTTCCAGAGTGTCTCAGTAATTCATGGTGTTGTTTCTCATCATCATTCTCTGCACTGAAGACCGAAGGAGTGGTTCTCTTAAATCTTTGCTCATTCTCTTGGAGATTCATGGTTTTAGCTTGGTGTTATCCTCTTAAATTGTTTTTGATCATAAGTAATTCCTTTGATATCTATCCGGCACATTTCATAATTGTTTTCATTTCTCGATCCTCCGAAGGCCATCATTTCTGAAGATTTCTTTGTTCTCAGCTTTCAACTTTCGTTCTCAAATTCTTCTCAGTTGTTGTCTCTTCGTTCGTCTTTCAATTATTCTAGTGCCTTGTGAAGTTTTCCATTAGGTGGATCATGCTATCTTCGTTCTCATGTTATATCATTCATTTGTATTGTCCTCTTTAGTTTCTAATTATTTCCGGTGTATCGTTCAAGACCTCTTCAAGTTTGTGCTCTATCTATCATTCCTATCTATTCCAAAAGTATAAGTTGTGTGCTAAATCCGTTGCTTGTCATCAATTTAATTTGATGAAGGACAGGCATATCATAATTCTTATTCTTGTTTCATCCAAGTGATTTCAATCCTTCTTCCGGAGTTTTTCATCATATCAAATTCTTGGTAATAAGTTCTCCATCTTTTCTTTCCGGAGTTCCATGTTTTTCTCATGAATCTCTTCGTTAAGCTTCATCTAAATCTTTGCAACATCATAATCTATTCTTTTCAACCGCATTCTTTTGATCGTCCTTTCATCCCGGTGTTCGCCAAGAGGTCCTTCATGGTGGTTTGTTAAGGATGTATTTTCTTCTCGAAGTGTTCTTCAAGATTCTTTTTGGAGGTGCTCAAGTGTTCTTTATCTTGCATTTGTAAGTTCAATTCCTTCTCCATTGTCTTTTGAGATGGTGTTAATAAATTCTTGATTATGAGGAGTCTCGAAGGATAATTGTCAAGAATAAGATAAGTAAACCATCATGTTTTCTCGGAGTTATCTTGGGTTGGATTTCAACTAAAGCATTTCCTAAGGATTGTTGCTATCATGGTGTCATAAATGATTCAAGTGTCTCCTCCACCTCTTGGTGAAGGAATTTTTGCATATCTTGTTGCTCTCAATCAATCAATTGTTCCTGTTGTGGCAGGTTGTCACCTCATAATTTAAGATGTTTTCCATAAGCCCATAACAAGCTAAATCTTTTCATTGTTAATTCTCCATCAATTCCGTTCAACCATGCTTTTCAAATTCAATTGTGGTAGAAGTTTTTATTTTCTTCTCCGTTCTTTCCTTCCAATGTTCTAGTTTCTATTATTTTGTTTCGGAGGCATAATGGTGTTGCTCTTTTCAACTCTCATCTAGTTTGATTAAGATCATATTCCTTCTTGCTTATTCTTTACCGGAGTGCTGTGAAATATTTTCATGATCCTTCTGTCTTATGAAGTTTTGGATTCTAATCCAACCAAAGTTTGGTGTCTCTCTTTCAATTTCTTTCCTTCTTATCTAATTTTGCACCTCTATCCTACCGAAGTGCTGCCGAAATTTCTATGAATTCTTGCTTGTTCCTCATGTCATTCTTCATCTCTTTCCATTCTTCATGTATCATTGATTTCACTCATTTTTCAAAGAAGCAACTAAGTTTACCTCTTGCTCTTGCTCTTATCCTTTTCATTCTAGATCTCGGGACGAGATCCTCGTGTAGTGGAGGAGAGTTCTAACAGCCCGGGACCGACGCTCCAGAAGATTCCCTTTTTTTTCCATTCTCATCTGTGTTTTGTTTGGTTGTTGCATTCATCATCGCATCATTCGCATCATCTGCATAACATCGTCACTTGTTTTCGGAAACTTGCATCCGTTCGTAGTTGCCGGTTCTCTCCGTTCTCGTCACTGACCATTTTGAGCCCAACCACACGCACGCGCCCGCGGCATCGTTAAAAAAACCATTTTTAAGCGCGCGAAAAATATTCTTGGATTGGGTCAAAACCTGGTGTGCGGTCTTATTATAGTGTATTTAGACCGCCTGCCAAATTTCGTCGCAATCACAGTTCGTTTGGTACCCCAACGGTCAGTCGTAGCAGTGCGGTCATCGGTTATTCGTCGGACGTTTTCAGTGTTTTAAAACCTTGTGTCACAGGCTGCAAACCTCCCTCTCATCTCCCCATAGCCCATCTACACAGCGCACCTAGCCCATCTAACTTAACCCCGCGACCGAAGCCGTCTGATCGAGATCGAACGGTCAAAAAAACGAACAAAAACTGCTTACCCTAGCCATAATTAGTATACATAGACCCCACCCCATCCTAATCTTGCTCCTCCTCTCTCCTCTTGGAAATCCGCACCGCCACCAGCCTCCCCCAATCCCCGCAGCCGCCAGCTCCCTCTCTCCAGCGTTGCGGCCCGCTCGAACCCTTGTGAAGCCCATTTGGGCCCGGATCCTGCTGCCGCTCCAGGGAGGGTGTCCATTGCGCCCGAGCCAGATCGAGGGGAGGAGCCCCTCGATCCAGCGCGCCAGCCATCGCTAGCCTGCATCCCCGTCGCCCGACGACTGGAGCCTCACCGTCGGCGACCCCGCGTCGCCCTCTGCTCCTTCTTCCGCCAGATCTCCCTCTCCCTTCCTCTTTTCTTCCTTCCTCTCCCTCTCCTCTCCCTAACCCCGGCCTCTCTCAATCTCCCGCAGGTCCCCACCGCCATGGATGCCCAGCCGCCGACACCGGTCACCGGATCCGGCCTCCTCCGACCCAGATCCGCCCTCGCCGCCCTCCGCCGCCGCCCCTTGCGGTTGTCCGCCGCCGCCGGCCCCTGCCCCAATCCAGCGGGGTCGGGAGGACGATGACCCCAGCCCCACTCGATATCCTCACCTGGGCCATGCCTCTGCCCGCGTGGGACTCAGTCGCCACCGAGCCGGCCCAGCAACTCCTTGCCCCGGCCAGGCCAAGCCCTGTCGCGAGGTGAGCTCCCCCCGCCTATCTATCTTCTTGAGTGTGTGTTATTATGTTGCGCTCAAGTCCGATTTCAGCCCATATGCATGATTCGGCCCGATTCGGTTTTTTCCGGTCTAGCGAATTTGCTAATTACTGGTGATTTACAGAATTTCAGAAAAAAAATCATGATTTAAAATTGCTAATAACTAATTGTCCGTGCATCGTATGAAAATAATGTAGATATGTAAAACGTCTATAATTTCGTGTAGTTTACTAATATTTAACTTTCATGCATGTTAAAAATATTTAAACATGCTGTTTGCATGGATTGGCGTGATGCCTATTAAAAAATGAATTAATTCTTAGCAACCTAACCATGCCTCGGATCGAAATGCTTTATGCATGAAACTTGACTACAATTTCGCGTAGATTAATAATTTGCAACTTTCAACCATGTGTATATTGTTTAAACTTGCTGTTTGCATTGTTATGTGTGAATGACATGCTACTAAACCGTAGTTCCGATAAAAATGTTCCACATATGTAACTTCGCTAGAAAAACGTGTAGAATCGCTGGTGACATTTATTTTGCTGTTTAACAACTCTAACATATGGATAGTACAGATCTGGACCAAATTCATATAATGCTTATGGGGTTATTTCAGAGATGAAATATATTGCTCCTGGCCTCATTTAAAATGTCTAGATGGTGTAGTTGTTTGTGCTTCACCATTTGCCATGTTAAATAACATTTAATATTGATGAGAACCTAAACGAGAGTGAACTAAATAATTCGAATGTGGAGTTTCGTCAATATGCAACTCATTGCATATTGAGCTTCACTTTAATGTGTAGTAGTTGTTTGATGTGATTTGTCATGCCTTGCATATTTAAGCCGGACATGCATCATAATTGTCTGCGCATCATATCATGCATATGTTGTGGTGTTTCGTGTGTTAATTGTTCTTTCCGGTTTGCTTCTTCCGATAGTGTTCCGAAAGCATTCGGAGTGTGAGGATTCGTTCGACTACGTTGGCTCGTCTTCTTCATGGACTCGTTCTTCTTCTGAGCGGGATCTCAGGCAAGATGACACATTTCCCTGGATACCACTACTATCATTGCAATGCTAGTTGTCCCGTTTTTATCGTTATGTCTCACTACATACCACTTGTTTGTCAAGCCTCCCAACATTGCCATGAAAGCCTCTAACCCCTCCACATCCCAGCAAACCTTTGTTTGGCTATGTTACTGCCTGCTCAGCCCTTCTTATAGCGTTTCTAGATGCAGGTGGAATTGCTTCCATGTGTCAACATGGACATTCTTTTGTTATCAGAATATTATTCCTATTTAATTTAATGCAATTATACACTTGGTAAAGGGTGGAAGGCTTGGACTTTTGCTCGGTGTTTCGTTCCACTCTTGCCGCCCCTAGTTACTTGTGAACCGGTGTTATGTTCCATAATTGAGCAATCCTAACATGATCGGGGTTGTTATGGGGACCCTCTTCTGGCAAGGCCCAACTTTGGTTTTACCATTCTCCAACCTAATAAAATTTCATAGGAACTTTCTGAACCTCGAGGATCTTAATCAACAACCCGGGCCAGTGCTCCTCATGAGTGTTGGTCCAAAATGGCAATAGCCAGGGCCACCAACGGGTGTGCCAGCCGGAAACTTAGACAATCCGGCCGTGTCCTGAGAACAAGATATGCGGCTCTTATCGGGTTCGTCGACACATCGGGCGGCCTTGCTGGATTTGTTTTACCTTTCTCGAACGTCTTGTGTGAGGAATTATGATCTTCTTCAGGCTATCTCGAGTTGTCGGATTTCCTTTGGAATTGCCTAGGATGATCACGAGATCCGTGGTCGAGGTTATTCCCATGGCATGTGGTTAACTTGTGATGGATGAGTTGGAGCACCCCTACAGGGTTAAAACTTTTGGAAAGTCATGCCCGCGGTTATGTGTCAAACTTGGATACTTTGTTTAACACCCGGTCATAGCAAACTTGAAGTAAACTCTAGTAAAATACACCAACTGTGTGCGTAACCGTGACTGTCTCTTCTCGTGAGTCCTTATCCGGGAGAGAACACGGTGGGGTTATGTTTGACGTAAGTAGGTGTTCATGATCAGTTAGTGATCATTTCTAGTTCACGTCCGTTATGCGTAGACCACCATACTTTATTTTCTGTATTCGTAAGTTAGCCACTCAAATAAATGCTTAGTCGCTTGCTGCAGCCTCACCACTTAACCATACCTGACCTATTAAGCTTTAATAGTCTTGGTACCCTTGGAAATGAGATTGCCGAGTCCCTGTGGCTCACAGATTACTACAACAATAGTTGCAGGTACAGGTAATGCGATGATTGAACGTGAGCATGATGCTTGTTTGTTTGGAGTTCTTCTTCTTCTTCATCAATCTAGGATGGGTTCTAGGCGGCAGCCTGGGATAGCAAGGATGGATGTCATTTTGTCGTTTGTTTTCGTCCGTAGTCGGACCCTGATCTTATGTATGATGGTTGAGTATTTTGTTGTATTGATGTGATATTGATGTAGCTTGTGGCGAGTGTAAGCCAATTCCATATACTCATCTCTTCTGTACATGTACTTGTAATTATATCCATTCTTGCAACACGACGAGATGCGCTTCTATCCTTGTCGAGGACCTCGTGCCAAAATAAGGATAGGACCGCATCTTGGGCGTGACACCGAGTAGGTCTAATCGGCCTCGTTGCGGTCGACTAGGTCCAGTCGGCTATAGTGTGGCTAATAGGGTCCTATCGGCTAAGCTGCGGTCGATGGTGTATTGTTCCTATAAATAATTAGAACCGCATATTATTTTTCAAGTTTAATATAAGAATATTATTCAACTAATAGTTGTTTCATTTGTATCTTTATAGATGTTCCTGTTTTTCACATATTGTTGTTATAGTTTCTGTGTCTGCTTATTTTGAATTCTTGTTGAGCCCCATTTACTTGGTATTGGTGTCAAAACCCATAGATCTGAGGTAGGGGGATCTGAGCTATGAGATTGTACATATGGTAACATGATACGAAGAACATAAGGCTTTTACCCAAGTTGGGGACCTCTTGATGGAGGTAAAACCCTCTTGCTTTTGGTGTATTGATGATGTAGAGATTACAGAGTTGATCTACCTCGAGATCATGTATTTGTAGGCTAAACCCTAGGAGTGAAGATGTTGTGTATGGATATCCTCTACGGACTAAACCCCGTGGTTTATATAAGCACCGGGGGTATCTAGGGTTACATTGGAGCGCACACCAAGTCTTTGGCTGAATCCTGGATGCTCACGCCTCGTCATAAAGCCTCTGAAGTCGTTCCTCCAAGGTATGCCCCTAGCCGAGCCCATTGACCAACTCGCCTCAACAGGACCCCCTAGCCTAGGACTCCCTCAATAGCCCTCGAACTATTCTTTGATGCCAAACATAAGAAATTTCATTTGACCAGTCTTCAGATATGTTCTTCGGATAGTGGAGTCTTTGGCTCGATATACAACTTCAAGAACTCCCGAGCACTCTATATATCCCTTTAATTCATCTGAGGTGTTTACTGGAGGCCCCACAAGACCACAATGCAAACAAATCATGTGGCGAAGTTCTGACAACTTTTAACGAATCGTCATTCTAATGACATCATGCATATTGTTCAGAACTTACTTGAGTCGTGGTTCAAGGCAACTCTTGGTATCTGATACGTCTCCAACATTTCTATAATTTTTGATTGTTCCATACTAATATATTATCATTCTAGGATACTTTTGTGCATTTTTTTACCAATTTATAATATTTTTGAGCGCTAACCTATTGACCCAGTGCCCAGTGCGAGTTACTGTTTTATGCGTGTTTTTGACTTTTCAGGTTTACAGTACCAAACGAAGTCTAGTTGCCACGAAACTTTTTGATAACTTTTTCTAGACCAAAAGAAGACCTGAAAGTTTTGGGAGGAGTCCAGGAGAGCCACAAGAGACTCACAACCCAACAGGGCGAGCTACCAAGGGGGCACACCTTGATGGCTTCTGCCTCCCTCGTGCGCCTCCCGATGCCCCTCTTCGGCCTATAAATTCTAATATATTCAAAAAACCTATAAGCTCTCCCGAAACACTTTCTTCTCCACCGCAAGTCTCTGTTCCGACGGGAAGCCATCTACACCTTCATTCCGGCACCCTGCTAGAGGGGAGATCGATCACGGAGGGGACCTTAATCAACCTTGCTTCCCTCACCATGATGTGTGAGTAGTTCACCATAGACCTACAAGCTCATAGGTAGTACCTATATGGCTATCCCTCTCTCTCTCTCGATCTTCAATACAATGTTCATCGCATCTTTGCCTTGATCTATCCAATGTAATCCCTTTGTATGGTGTGTTTGTTGGGATCCGATGAATCGTTAGTTTATGTTCAGATAATTCATGAAAAGTATTTGAGTCAAACCTGAATACTAATATTCCTATTTTCATGAGCATCATAGCTTCGTAATGCTCTCCGATCTATTGAGATAGTTTGGCCTAGATTGATATTTCTTCGGTGGGATGGTGCGGTGTAGTAGGTTCAACCTGACGAGTTTCTATATTCCAGTGACAGAAGGGGACAAGTTGCGTATTGGTGTTGCTTCTACTATGGATAAAACACTCGGGTTTATTCATATTTATTGAGTTTACTTTGTCTACATCATGTCATCGTTCTTCAAGCATTACTCTGTTTTACTTCATACTCTAGATGCATGTTGCATAGCGATCGATGAGTGGAGTAATATTAGTAGGTGCAGGAAGGAGTCCGCCTATTTTCTTATGGACATGACGCCTATATACACATGATCATTTTTGTGAAAATCACATAAGTATTTACTGTTCTATCAATTGCCTAACAATAATTTGTTTACCCATCGTAGGTTATTTTTATGAGAGATGCCACTAGAGAACTCTACGGCCACACGATCTTTTCGCTTATATATTCACAAACTCTATCACTACCTTGCTTTTATTTATTTTATTTTATTTTATTTTATTTTATTTTGCAATCTACAATTATTTACACAACTCACTTGCTTGAAAATAACGAGATCAAGGGGATTGACAAGCCTCTTGCTAGTGTTGGGTGCAAGTTGTTTGTTCTTTTGTGTGCAACCGCTTTATACGGTTGTGGATTGGTATTCATGTTGGTTCGGTAAACCTTGGTTTCATAACTGAGGAAAATACTTACCCACATTGTTCTGCGATAACCCGTTCCTCTTCATGGAAAATCCAACGCAGATCACAAGTATCATGAAGGATTTCTAGCGCCGTTGTCGGGGAATACCATAACCAACTATCAAGTATCTTCATATGATTATTTATTCTCTTGTTCTTCTTTTTATTTTCTGTTATATTTAATTTGTATCATAAAAAATATATAAAAATATTTATCTTTGCTAGTTACTAGTTTACTTATTCGCTTGCTTCACTTGCTAGTTTACTTGTCTCGCTTGTTGCTTTGCTTGTTCAGTCACCATGTCTCAAGATAGTACTAAATTGTGTGAGTTCTCAAATAATAATAATATTTATTTTATTAATACTCCTATACCAGCCACCACTAGTGCGGAGGCTTTTGATATTAATGCTGCATTGCTAAATCTTGTCATGAAAGATCAATTTTGGGGAAGTCCTAATGAGGATCCCGCATCACATCTCTATATGTATGTTGAATTATGTGATATGCAACAGAAAAAGATTATTGATAATGATATTGTGAAATTAAAATTATTTCCTTTTTCACTAAGAGATAAAGCTAAATCTTGGTTTTCATCTTTACCTCGTAATATTATTGGAACATGGGCTAAGTGCAAAGATGCTTTTATTGCCAAGTAGTTTTCTCCTACTAAGATCATCTCCTTAGAAATCAAATAATGAATTTTAAACAGCAAGATGAAAAGAATGTTGCACAATCTTGGGAGAGAATGAAATTGATGATAAGAAATTGTTCAACTCTTGGCTTAAACTTGTGGATGATTATCCAAATTTCTATGCTGGACTAAACTTTATGCCTAGAAATCTTCTATGTTCTGCTTCTTGTGGTACCTTTATGGATGTGACCCTAGGAGAGGCAACATAACTTGTGGAAAACATTAGGAAAAAATTTTCTCAATGACAAACCGAAAGAGCTCTAACTGGTAAGAAGGTAAATTCGGTCCAAGAAATCGCTACTTTAAGTGAAAAAGTGGATGCTCTTATGAATATGGTTGCTAGTAAAATACGCATGTTGATCCCGATGATATGCCTTTGTCTACTTTGAGTGACAAAAATAATGATGCTACTGATGTGAACTTCTTCTCGTGAAATAATTTCAATACCAATGCGTATATAGGAAATTTCAATGCTAGACCGTATCCCGGTAATTCCTCTTACAACTATGGTAATTCTTATGGAAGTTCTTATAAAAATTCTAATAGGATACCTTCTGATCTTGAGAACACAATTAAAGAACTTATTAATTCTCAAAAGGATTCCAACACTACGGTAGAATAAAAGTTGCATGCCATTGAAACTTTAGCTAAAAATATGGATAGAATTGCTCTTGATGTTGAATCTCTTAAAAATACATCTTTGCTACCCAAGCATGATTTTAATGATACTATTAAATCTATCCACTTATCAATTAATAAAACTAAGGAGAGGATTGCTAAGTTGAGAGCTAAGCGAGAATTCTTAGGAAAAGCTCTTCCACCTATTTTTTACTAGAATCATTATGAAGAGCTTAAAATAATTGGTGTTTATCCTATTGAATCTTTGTTTACTTCTATGAATATTAATGCTAAAGGGACTGGAGATGAGTCAACTTTAGTTGAGGAGCGTGTCGTTAGCTTGGAGGGTGATGATTTTAACGCTAAAATTGAAAAAAGTGGGTTTGGAGAGGTCACTACTTTAGCTAGTTATGTGCCCACTGTCTTGGATTGCAAGGAATTTAATTATGATAAATTCTCTTTACTATAATGTATTTCCATGCTGCAATCCATTATTATTTCACCCAATGCTTATGAACAATACAAAGCTTTTATTGAACATATAGTAGACGCTATGAGAAAAGATTATGATGGGAAACTTGAAATTGAAGTTTCTATTCCTAGAAAATTGCATGATGAGTGGGAACCTACTATCAAAATAAATATAAATAAATATGAATGAAATTATTTGTGTGACCCTTAAGCTAGTATTTCAACCATACCTAAAACTTTATGTGATGTTCTTGGTCTCACTAATATTGAAGAGTGTTCCCTAAACTTGCATCCTGCAGATTCTACCATCAAGAAACCTTTAGGTAGAATTAATGATATGCTTATTATTGCAAACAAAAATTATATGCCTATATATTTCATTGTTCTTGATATTGATTGCAATCCTTCTTGTCCCATAATACTTGGAAGGCCATTCTTACGAACTATAGGTGCAATTATTGATATGAAAGAGGGAAACATAAGGTTCCAGTTCCCTAGGAAGAGAATTAAAAAACCTTATGAATCAATCAAGAGAGCCACTTATGGGTTGAGTGTCAAATATGACAACACTTGAAACTATGAATTATGCCTAGCTGGGGGCATAAAACAATAGCGCTTGTTGGGAGGCAACCCAATATGTATCTTAATTTTGGTTTCTTACTTTCTGTTATTTTGTGATAAGAAGATTATTGACTCGGTAGTTATTACGTTTTTATGTTTTAATTAGTATTTGTGCCAAGTAAATCCTTTGGTATGACTCAGAAGATGAGTAGAAACGATGTTGAAACCTAACAAAAACTTTGACCCCACTACAGGAATTTAATTTTTTACTAGAGAGTGCTAATGATTTGAATTCTTACACAGTATTGCTATACAAATTCTTTATGTTGTACTAATTTTGAAGAATTGTTAGAGTTACATAAGTATGGTCTCTTTATAGGTTGCTATAGACTGTTCTGTTTAAAACAAATTATGTTTTGCTTTCGTAGTTTGCTTGTGTTGATTATGCTATGGGTTCTATCGGGGGATATAAGACATAGAGAAGTTACAATACAGTACCTATCATGGAGAAATCAATTAATAATCAATTTATAACTGTACCTAAAGTATGCAATATTTTGCTGATACTAACGGATCTCACGAAGTTTTATTGAGTTCTGTGTGAATGACGTTTTCATGTTTTTTGTGTGATCACGATGGACCAGGAATAACGAGCAGTAAGAGCCTAAGATTGGGGATGCCCAAGTCACCCAAGTAATTTTCTAAGGAAGACTCAAGCGTCTAAGATTGGGGATGCCCCGGAAGGCACCCCCTCTTTCATCTCAATCCATCGGTATGTTACTTGGAGCTATATTTTTATTCATCACATGATATGTGTTTCGCTTGGAGCGCCGTTTGATTTTGTTTGCCTTTACTTTAAGTATTTCACAATCATCGTTTGATGGACACACCTATTTGAGAGAGACACACCTTCATCATAACTTACTAGAATACTCTTTGTGCGTCACTTATATCTTTTGAGCTTGGCACTTGCTCTAGTACTTCACTTATATCTTTTTGAGCACGGTGGCGTGTAGATTATAGAAATAATATGCTCTTGTTATTTACTTACATTTATTTGAGATCTTAATAAATAGTGACGGTAATTTGCATGGGTCATAAGACTAGTCCAAAAATAATAGGTATTCCATGAACGATAATCAAAACCATCATGTAGCACATATAGAGAAACTTTGTGTTAATCACATTGATGTGGTAATATGAAAAAGGTGTGAGTCCACAATTATTGATTCATGGAAGTGTTGATAATAAGAGGTGCTAACTTGTTATCCATCTAAAATTTAAAGAGGCATGGTAATGATGTGTGAGCATTTTTATTCATCGTTGAAATCCTCGTGTTATTTTGAGTCGGGGCGCGCGATGGTTAACTCCTACCAACCTCCTCCCTCTGGGCCTGCTAGGAGTACTTTGATTTGTGATAAAACTAATAAAACTTTGCAATAAGTATATGAGTTCTTTATGACTAATTTGATACCATGGACATACGCATCCTCACATTCTCATATTTTCTAGCCCTTCGGTACCATGCATAACCCATTCTAACCTTGAGGAGGTGCAACTTTCATCGATGCATACAAACCCCGTGACATGATACGCTCTGTTGCACATAAGCCTCATTATATCTTCCTCAAAACAGCCACCATACCTTCTATCATGGCATTTCTATAGCCATTCTGAGATATATTGCCATGCAAATTCCATCATCACTTCACATGACTAGTTCGTTCATCATCATATTGCTTTGGATGATCATATAGACCTGACATAGTATTTGTGGCAAAGCCACCGTTCATCATGTTTTTGATGCATGTCAGACTAGATCATTACACATCCTGGTACACTGCCAGAGGCATTCACATAGAGTCATATCTTCCTATCAGTTCTTCATATTGAGTTGTAAGTAAATAAAAGCGTGATGATCATCCTTATTAGAGCATTGTCCCAATGAGGAAAGGATGATGGAGACTATGATTCCCGCACAAGTCAGGATGAGATTCCACATGAGAAATAAAAAAATAGGGGAGGCCATATTAGCCCACCATATAAAAAATGAATGGGGGAGGCAAAAAAAGCCCACCATGAAAAAAATAAAATAAAATAATGAGAGAAGGGACTTTTCTACTATTCTTTACCACACTTCTACCTCAAAGCGGCACAATGTTCTTCATATAGAGATTCTCCTATGTTGTCGCTTCCATATGCTAGTGGGTATTACCTTTTCATATTAAACTTGTATTGTATATTCTGATGACGGGCTTCCTCAAATGCCCGAGGTCTTCATGAGCAAGCAAGTTGGATGCACACCCACTTTGCCTACGTTGAGCTTTCATACACATATAGCTTTAGTCCATCATTCGCATGGAAATCCCTACTCCTTGTATTGACATCTATCGATGAGCATCCCCATAGCTCGTTGGTTAGCCTAGTTGTTGTGAGACTACCTTCTCTACTTTTTACCCCTTTGATATCAACCATCATAGTCTATTCCACCTATATGCTATATCCAATTCACGCTCATGTATTGTGTGAACAATAAAAAGTTGATGCATATTGAAAAAGTATGATCCAATTACCTAGCTTGGACACCGTGGTGCTTAACATTTGTATTGATGTGGTGAAGACAGAGTCATACCTTGCTAATATAATAAGTTGAGTGGTGGTAAACATTCTTTGAGGATCATATACTTTGAAAAATCAATGATTTTGTTTCTTATAGTTATAAATTAATATACTATCTTGATGTTTCTTAATTCATCATTTCTCAATGAGCATACATATAAAATATCACATGATGGGTAGCATGTCAAATCAAAATTTCTATTTTATCATTACCTACTCGAGGACCAGTAGGAATTAAGCTTGGGGATACTGATACGTCTCAATGTATCTATAATTTCTGATTGTTCCATGTTAATATATTATCATTCTAGGATACTTTTTGGGCATTTGTTTACCAATTTATAATATTTTTGAGCACTAACCTATTGACCCAGTGCCCAATGCTAGTTGTTGTTTTCTATGTGTTTTTTACTTTTCAGGTTTATAGTAGCAAACAAAGTCCAATTGCAATGAAACTTTTTTCTGATTTTTTATGGTCCAAAAGGAGACATTGGAAGCTTCGGGAGGAGGCCAGGAGATCTACGAGGGACCCATAAGCCAATAGGGCACACCCTGATAGCTTGTGCCTCCCTCGTGTGCCTCCCGATGCCTATCTTTGGCCTATAAATTCTCATATATTCCAAAAAGCCTAGAAGCGCTCACAAAACAATTTTTCCACCGCCATAAGTCTCTGTTCTGACAGGAGGCCATCTACGCCTCCGTTCTAGCACCCTGTCGGAGGGGAGATCGATCACGGAGGGCCTCTTCATCAACCTTGTTGCCCTCACCATGATGTGTGAGTAGTTCACCATAGAGCTACAGGTCCGTAGGTAGTACCTAGATGGCAATCTCTCTCTCTCGATCTTCAATACAATGTTCATCGCATCTTTGCCTTGATCTATGTGATGTAATGTTTTGTATTGTGTTTTCGTTGCGATCTGATGAATTGTGAGTTTATGTTCAGATTATTCGTGAAAAGTATTTGAGTCGAACCTGAATAATAAGATTCTTATTTGCATGATCATCATAGGTTCGTAATGATCTCCGATCTATTGAGATAGTTTGTCCAACTAGACTGATATTTCTTCGGTGAGAGTGGTGTGTTGTAGTAGGTTCAACCTGACGAGTTTCTATATCCCAGAGATAAAAGGGGACAAGTTGTGTCTTTGTGTTGTTGCTACTATGGATAAAACGATGGGGTTTATTCATATTGATTGAGTTTACTTTGTCTACATCATGTCATCGTTCTTGAAGCATTACTCTGTTTTACTTAATACTCTAGATGCATGTTGGATAGCGGTCGGTGAGTAATAATAGTAGGTGCAGGCAGGAATCTACCTATTTGCTTATGGACGTGATGCTTATATACACATGATCATTGCTATGAAAATCGCATAACTATTCTCTTTTCTATCAATTACCCAACAGTAATTTGTTTACCCACTGGAGAACTGTATGGCCCCAGGGTCTATTCACTTATATATTCACAAATGTTATCATTACCTTGTTATTATTTCTTTTCTTTTATTTTATTTTGCAATCTACAATTATCTACACAACTGACTTGCTTGCAAATAATGAGATCATGGGGGTTGACAACCCTCTTGGCGACGTTGGGTGCAAGTTGTCTGTTCTTTTGTGTGCAGCCGCTGAAGACGGTTGACTATTGGTATTCCTATTGGTTCAATAAATCTTGGTTTCATAACTTAGGGAAATACTTAGCCATATTCTGCTGTGATAACCCATTCCTCTTTACAGAAAACCCAGCGCAGATCACAACTATGAGTATGTCGTATAAAAAGAGAGATTGTGCCCCACGTTCTAGGGGATATTATCATATTATCATCGGTTATTACTCCCCATGTGTCCACAATGGCTCGATTCACACGAAACATGGCGATTTCACCTTTGTAGTTAAGGGGACTATTCGCCTTTTTACCAACTATAAAGGCCCATGGTGTTTAATCCATTTGCCCTCACGCTTCCTTCCTACTCCCACATCAAGAACTCCTCTTGCTCCCTACGACCACAACCTTCTCTACTTCTTTCCACTGCAATGAAAAACATGGATCTGAAGGGGCGGAGCAGTCCTTCCACGGTGACCTTTTCCACCATCGACTAGCTCCAAGTGGCTCGGTGCATCCCTGCAGGTGTAGTCTATGGGTGTCGTAGCCCAATCAATGTGTCCTCACTCCCCAAATTGGGGACGGGTCGTATTTATTTCCCAACTCATCAGAGGCCTAGGTTTCCCCCTACAACCCTTTGCGCAGGGGGTTATATTCTTTTAGGGGGTCTATTTTTACAATCTGGCCCAGAATTTGATCCTCCACCTTGCCACCTTCATTATAGTGTGTGAGGCCTTCCTGCAAATCCCTCCACACTTCGGCTTATGGCTAAGCACCTTCTGGTGCAAGTCAAAAAGTGGTGGTGGTCGCGACGGCAATGGCGACCTCACCGAATGTGGCGGGGCGATGATCAGTAAACGCCCAAAGGTGGCATGGCCGGAAGGCACCTACGTCAAGACGGTGAAGAGGTGGCAGGAGGAGTTGTTCTACATCACTGAGTCCCGCGTTAGGAACCTAGCTGCACTACCGCCCTTTCACAAGGATGCCATTGAGGAAGTTATATTCCAACCAGTCAAAGACTGTGGAATGGGGCAACTCCGAGGAGGTCTCCCGCCTATAGTCAAAGGTCTACAAGCTTGCAACCGACATCAAGTTGGTGCTAATCATCAAAGTGATGCTGCACTTCCGGATCCTGCCACTCCAGCAGCGGGTGAACCTGATGTGGCTTTACACCCCTGAAGACCCATCGATGATCCATAATTTCTTACGTGCCGATCTGAACATCATGTTGATGTCACTCTTCAAGACGAAGGGAACAACGTTCGTCGCGGTCGGGCCTGACAGCAGATGTTGCACAACATGCGGCCCAAAGGAGGCAACTTTCTTTCCACTAATCTTATTCATCCAAACACGATAACCCTAAATCTGGGTCCTTCTTCAATGTGCAATGAATATTCACTGCCCTGCCTCTCTGCCCGAAGAGGCCATCTCCCCCGAACACCTGGTACTTCTGGGCCCGATGCCTCTAAGGGGCACGACCAAGGCCACGAAGCAATTAGGGTGGAAAAGGAGGAGGAGGACCAGAGGTCCTCAAATCAAGGAACCCTCACTCTAAATCGGAGGACCTCAATTCCGACTCCTCGGAAGGAGGAGCGAAGGAGGAGGATGAGGACATATACTCTCCTCTGACGAATTGAGCGGCGTCCAAGGACCCCTTCAGCGTAGAGACCTGTGGGGCCAGAAATGTCTGGCGAGGGCGTCTGATGCCACGTCCCATAGGTGCGAGGCCCAGATAGTTCTCCCTTCCTTGAAGAGCGAGCAGTCCAAGGAAGGCAAATGTAGGCCTCCATAGAGGAGGTGTCTCTCTTTCCCTACAACCTTTAAGTTTTACATAGTATTTATAATCCTCATGGGTTTTCTAACCCTTCCCTTTTATCTTCTATAGGACCCAAGGGACAATCCTCAGCGATGGGGGGGGATCTAGCATGCTTCCCTCCCATACTTCCTTTGAGGGGCATCGTCCTGCTCCTACAACGCCCGAGGTGCTGGGGGAGGTGACATCACCGGCTCCGCCTGTGGTTACCATGGGTGGAACTTGGAGTGCGCCCCTGGTTGGGATGGAGTCCTCGGCTGCCAAGGACCCTTAGGCCAAGATTCCTTCCTCTATGGAAGGAACACAAATGGTTAACCCATATCCTCGATGCTTGAAGGCACCGAGACAGATCGACCATCCACCCCGTTGTTCCCTCTCCGATAAGGGAAAGGGACGAGGTGGTCTAATCACCTCTTCCCGCCCAAGGAAAGGCATCCAGAGGGTGGGACAATGAGGTGTAAGATGTTGTAGATGTCTCTTCCATCATTGCCGAGCACTACACCATGATGGGTGTGGTGCTGCAAAGCTACCGATCCACCGAGGCCGGCATGCGAGGGCCCTTCAAAGGCCTCTTGCTAGGTTTTGAGGTAAACCATGTTACTCGTATTTTTGCATGTACAACTAGCATATATAATTGCTGAAAAAATCTTTCACAAAAATATGACTAGTCCGAGGATCATAGGTAATTATCTACAGTATCCACAAGCTCTGAGTGACATCCGAATATCTTGCTAGGGGGTTAAATTTATATTTTTGAAGGAGAGAACTGAGTAGAAGTAGTCACTGCAACCTTGGTTAGATATTATTATCCGAATAGGGAACGATGTCTACTAAGGTGTTCTAATGCTTGCTTCTATTTCCTAGTTATTTTTTGACCAGGTTGCAGCTTCCACCTCCCAGGAGGTGGAAGAAATCAACCAGAAGCTCGAGATGTCCGATAAGGACATGGAGCTTATGAAGAAGTAGATGGATGAAGAGCCAAGTAAATTTCATAATCTTACTTGGAAGTTCATATTTCCTTATCTGATATGTTTGTAAAGTAGTAGGCTTTAACATACTTGTGATCCCCTAGCTTCCTCCTCGACACTGTAGAAACTCCAAGCCGAACTAGAAATAGTTCGGTAGGAGGCAGAGTAGCACAGAGCTACAGCAGGCCAAGCGAACAAGGAGCTGGCCTTGGCAAAAGAGGTGGTAGAAAAGCATGTGGCTCAGGTCTAGGAGCTGTAAATGGACCTGAAGGGCTTCTTCACCGAGCGAGAGACTTTGTGGGAGGACTAGAAGACCTTCTCCACCGTTCTCGCCAAGACTACCTTGGAGTGCAAGGAGGCCCAGCTCCAGGGCCGGGCGGATCATGAAACGCTCCATAAAGTGAGCCACATCGCCAAAGCTAATCCCTACTTTTTGCAATGTGTTTTTGGTGATAGTAGTTTTCCCCTTCTTACGCAAAACTGGCATTCCTCGGAGGCCTTCAAGGATCTTCTCCATAGTGTTGCCAATGCATGTGCTTTTAACGCCGACTGAGCTAACGAGCCAATGGAGTAGATATTCTGGTGTCAGTACCTGATGCTCGAGAACCCGCCACAAGTCGAATATTAGATGAAGCAGCTGGCAGAGCTATGTCAGGAGGCAGACCCTGTTACGAGGGACTTCTGCATCAACTTGTGGCCATCCAGGCCTATACCTAGCAGCTACTTCGGCTTGCTGAGCCATTGCGCGAGGCTGATGTCTACTATGCAACTTTATTCTCATAGACTCGCGTTGGGCCTCCAAGCGCAGAGTTTTGTAGGACAATAGCAAATTTCCCTCAAGTGGATGACCTAAGGTTTATCAATCAGTGGGACGTGTAGGATGAAGATGGTCTCTCTCAAACAACCCTGCAACCAAATAATAAAAAGTCTCTTGTGTCCCCAACACACCAGATACAATGGTAAATTGTATAGGTGCACTAGTTCGGCAAAGAGATGGTGATACAAGTGTAGTAATGATAGTATATGTTGATTTTTGTAATCTAAAAATATAAAAACAGCAAGGTAACAAGTGCTAAACAACGAGAAAATGTTGTATAAATGCTTGGAAATAAGGCCCAGGGTCCGTACTTTCGTTAGTGGAATCTCTCAACGGTGCTAATATAATTGGATCACATAACCATCCCTCAACATGCAACGAAGAATCACTCCAAAGTTCTTATCTAGTGGAGAAGATAAGAAGAAATTGTTCATAGGGTACGAAACCGCCTTAAATTTATACTTTCCAACCTATCTATCCAAGAGTTCATACTAAAATAACCAAGTTATCCGTTCCGATCGATCTATCTAAGAGCTCGTACTAGAATAACACCATATGATATGCATCAACCAACTCTAATGTCACCTAGATACTCCAATGTCACCACAAGTATGCATGTGTTAATTACACGATTCACATCAGACAATTTCAGATTCATAATACTTAATACAACACAAAGAACCGCAAAGATTTCCCCAAGATTTCTATCGGAGAACAAGGTATGAAAACATGCAATCAACCCCTATGCATAGATCCCCAAGGTCACCGGAATCCGCAAGTTGATGTCATAACATATATCAAGTGAATCACTTGAATACCCCAATGTCACTATGGGTATCCGCATGCAAGACATACATCAAGTGCTCACAAATCCATAAAAGTATTCAATCCGATAGTAACAAAATCTCAAAGGGAAAACTCAATTCATCACAACAAGATAGATAGGGAAAACACCATATGATCCAACTATATTAACAAAGCCCGTGATACATCAAGATCGTGCCATCTCAAGAACACAAGAGAGAGAGAGAGAGATATTGACCACATAGCTACTGGTACAAACGTAGGCCCCAAGGGTGCACTACTCCCTCCTCACCATGGCCTCCACCGGGATGATGAAGATGGCCACCAGAGATGATCTACCCTCTCCGACAGGGTACTAGAACGCCTCCAGATTGGTTTTTCGTCGATAGAGAGAGTTACAGCGGAGTAACTAGGAGTCTAGGGTTATTTATGATGGTTTCTATATTTATAGGATTTCTGAGCATTGGTTTCACGCGAAGATGGGCCACGAGGAGAGCACAAGACATCAGGGCATGCCAGAGGGGCCTGACGTACCCTGGTGGGTTGTACCCACCTCGTGGCTCTTCTGTCCCTCCAATAAATCATCTAGTGACTCTTTTGTTTCAAAAAAATCTTCAAAAAGTCCCGTTGCATTTGGAGAACTTTGGTTTCTGCACAAAAAACAACACCACGGTAGTTCTGCTCAAAACAGTGTCAATGTGGGTTAGTTCTAAATAAATCATGCAAAGTGCATCAAAACCACATAAAAGTATTGTAAACATAGGTGAATATAGCATGAATACTTCATAGATTATTGATACATTTGAGATGTATTAAAGGCCAGCCTCAAGATCCTTAACTGGAAGAGGTCGGCTTGCCTTGAAGGCGCCCAGAGGGCGTATGCCAGCAATGACGCATTATCCGATGATCAAGCCACTGCAGGTCGCCTCTTGGCCTCCGGTGCAAAAGAACCAGATGTTCAAGGACTACCTGGCCGTGGTCTCAGAGGGCGGCAAGCAACCGAGTTGCAGTGCTCAATGTCCGAGCTATATTTCGAGTAGGTCCCTTGGTATGCTAAGGGTTATTTTTGTAAAGACAAATAATATTTTTTTGGTGTCATATGCGATGTGTTTATATCCACATCTCGTGTGACAGTTTATTTATCTAAAAGTTTTCGGTTGTCGACTTCTGACCCTCATAGACACTAAAAGGGGTGTTCATCTAGCACACAAGAATTCTTGAGCTGATTCTCGGAACCATAATGGTTATATGTGTGTTGAGATGAAAGACAATCGGACCATAATGGTTTTATTTCTTTCACTTAGTCATCGGAGCTCTAAGTTGTGGGGTAGTTGAACTAGCCCCGGAGTAAGGGTTATCATATCAGTCAAAGTGCTTGTGCTAAAACCTCAGTCCTTGTAGGAAGGACCCATCATTTATCATGGTGTCACCGCTAACAGTGTATCTGTTTTACACTGACTATTTTCAGCTTTCTCCACTGAGGCATGATACTTGTGATCTGTGTTGGGTTTTTCCCTGAAGAGGAGGGGATGATGCAACAAAGTATAGATAAGTATTTCCCTCTGTGAGAACAAGGGTTATCGAACCAATAGGAGGATCACACAACTCCCGTCTTCAGCGCCTACACACAAAAGAGCAAAAACTTGCACCCAAGCGAGCAAGAGGGTTATCAATCCCCTTGAGCTTGTTACTTGCAAGCAAATGAGTAGTGTGGATGATAATAGATAACTTTATAAATAAACATGGGGGCCATAGTTTTCCCTAGATGCATCTCTCATGTAGAAGGCATAAAGTGGGTAAACAAATTATTGATGGACAACTGATAGAAAAGAGCATAGTTATGTAATATTTATTCATGGCAATGATCATTACATATAGGCATCACGTCCTTAATCAAGTAGACCAACTCCTACTTGCATCTACTACTATTGGTCCACCAATCGACCGCTATCCAGCATGCATCTAGAGTATTAAGTAAAATGGAATAATGCTTGGAGGAAAATGACATGATCTAGACGAAGTAAATCCAATTAATATGAAAAAAACATCGTTTTATCCTTAGAGGCATCAATACAAATACATGTCAGGTCCCCATCTATCACTGGGATTGAGCATCGCAAGAATGAACCCACTATAATGCACCTCTCCCACTTAAGATAAACAATTCTACTTGGCCAAACTAAACCGACAGATCAGAGAGAAATAAGAAGCTATCATATAATCATGCATATATATATACAGACTAGCATTAATGAACAATCTGAACATAAACACACAATTCATCGGATCCCAACAAACACACTGCACAAAGTGATTACATCGAATAGATCATTGCGAAGATGTGATGAACTTTGTATTGAAGAACATAGAGAGACATATAGCCATCTAGGTGCTCATTAGGGATCCGTAGGTCTATGGTGAACTACTCACACATCACCATGGGAGCATCAAGGTTGATGTAGTGGCCCTTCGTGATCAATCTCCCCTCCGGTAGAGCACCGAAATAGGTCTCCAGATGGGCACACAGCGGGACAGAGACTTGCAACAGCGAAAAAGTGTTTCGGGAGGTTTTCTAGGTTTTGGCATATATTGGAATTTATAGGCTAGAGAGGGGCGTCATGAGACGAGGGGGCGGCCACAAGCTAATAGGGCGTGTCTTGTTGGATTGTGGGGCCCTTGTTTGGGCCCTGGCCCTCCTCCTGAAGTTTCCAGGTCTTCTTTTGGTCCATAAAAAATCATCAAAAAGTTTCGTGGCAATTGGACTTCATTTGGTACTGTAAACCTGTAAAGCTAAAAGACATGCAGAAAACAACAACTCACACTAGGCACTGGTTTAATAGGTTAGAGCTCAAAAATAAGATGAATCTGCAAATAAATGCCTCAAAAGTATCCTAGAATGATAATATTATAGCACGGAACAATCAAAAATTATAGATACATTGGAGATGTATCAGCGTCCCCAAGCTTAATTCTTGCTCGTCCTCAAATAGGTAAATGCTAAAAATAGAATTTTTGATGCGACGTGCTACCCAACATGTAATCTATTTCAGGCATGATCATTGAGAAATAATGAATTAACAAACATCAACATAATAATATCCATAAGCATAAGTAACATAATCATCGATGTTCAAAATGTATGATCCTTAAAGAATGTTTACACCAATTAATTTTGTCATATTAGCATGGCATGACTCCGTCTTCACCACATAAATACTGTTGGGGAACGTTGCATGGGAAACAAAAAATTTCCTACGCACACGCAAGATCTACCCATGGTGATGAGCATCTACGAGAGGGAGAGTGGATCTACGTACCCTTGTAGATCGCTAAGAGGGAAGCGTTAAGAAACGCGGTTGGTGTAGTCGAACGTCTTTGCGATCCAAATCGCCGAGCGTCCCACGATCCAATCACGATCCGTCCTCATCAAGCACCGAACGGGCGACACCTCCGTGTTCAGCACACGTGCAGCTTGATGACGATCTCCGCCTTCTTGATCCAGCAAGAGAGAGCGGAGAGGTAGACGAGTTCTTTGGCAGCGTGATGGCGCCGTGGTGATGGTGGTGGAGCAATTCTGGTAGGGCTTCGCCTAAGCACTGCAGAAAACCGATCTAGAGGAGAAACTATGCACTAGAGGAGAGGGTAGCATGTGGCTAAAAATCAAGTGCAACAACCCTAAAACCTCTAGTATATATAAGAGGAAGAGAGTAGGAGGCTTGGCGCAAGGGCCAAGCCCTCTAGGCTTCGGCCAAAGTGGGAGGAGAGGAGGAATCCTCCTCCAATCCTAGTAGGACTAGGACTCCTTACTTTTTTGCCTTTTTTGCCTTTTTCCACATTTTCTCTTTGGGCTTTTCTTTCCCAGCCGCATGGGCCTTGTGTGGGAATTCCACCAGCCCACTAAGGGATGGTATTCACTCTCCCACTTCCCATGTAGCCTCTTGGGTCGAAATACCCCTCCTGATAGTCTCCCGATACACTACCGGCACTCCCAGTACACTACTATTGAGCCCGAAACTTTTCCAACGACCAAAATAGGACTTCCTATATATCAATATTTACCTCCAGACCATTCCATAGCTCCTTATGACGTCCAGGATCTCATAAGGGACTCGAACAACCTTCGTTCACCACCATGCATAACTCTATACTACCGAAACGTCACCAAACCTTAAGTGTGCAGACCCTGCGGGTTCGAGAACTATGTAGACATGACCGAGACACCTCTACGGTCAATAACCAATAGCGGGACCTGGATTTCCATATTGGCTCCTACATATTCTACGAAGATCTTTATCAGTCGAACCTCTATGTCATGGATTCAGTTAATCCCATATGATGTTCCCTTTGTTCTTCGGTATGTTACTAGCCCGAAATTTGATGGTCGGTATCTCCATACCTAGTTCAACCTCATTACCAGCAAGTCTCTTTACTCGTTCCGTAATACAAGATCCCATGACTAACACTTAGTCACATTTCTTGCAAGGATTATTGTGATGTTGTATTACCGAGTGGGCCCCTAAGATACCTCTCCGTCACACGGAGTAACAAATCCAAGTCTTGATCCATGCCAACCTAACAGACACCCTCGGAGATACCTGTAGAGCACCTTTATAGTCACCTAGTTACGGTGCGATGTTTGATACACACAAGGCACTCCTCCGGTGTCCGTGAGTTGCATGATCTCATGGTCATAGGAACATATACTTGACATGCAGAAAAAAGTAGCAATAAACTGACACGATCATATGCTACGTTTGTAGTTTGGGTCTTGTCCATCACATCATTCTCCTAATGATGTGATCCTATTATCAAATGACATCACATGTCAATGGCTAGGAAACCTTGACCATCTTTGATCAACGAGCTAGTTCATTAGAGGCATACTAGGGACAATGTGTTGTCTATTTATCCACACATGTAATGTGAATACAATTATAGCATGGACAATAAACTATTAGCATGAACAAGGAAATATAATAATAAACACTTTATTTATTGCCTCTATGGCATATTTCCAATAGTCTCCCACTTGCACTAGAGTCAATAATCTAGTTCACATCACTATGTGATTTACATTGTAATGAATCGAACACCCATGCAGTTCTGGTGTTGATCATGTTTAGCCCTTGGAAGAGGTTTAGTCAATGGGTCTGCAACATTCAGATCCGTGTGCCCTTGGAAGAGGTTTAGTCAACACACATGCATATGTCCTTATCCTCGATGTAATCACGGATGAAGTTGAAGCGTTGCTTTATGTGTCTGGTCCTCTTGTGAAACCTTGGTTCCTTGGCTAGAGCAATGGCACCAGTGTTATCACAGAACAGAGTCATTGGATTCAGTGCACTGGGCACTACTCCAAGATCTGTCATGAATTGATTCATCCAGACACCTTCCTTCGCCGCCTCTGAGGCTGCGATGTACTCTACTTCCCATGTAGAATCGGCTACCACGCTTTGCTTGGAACTACACCAGCTTACCGCTCCCCCGTTGAGAATAAATACGTATCCGGTTTGTGACTTAGAGTCATCCGGATTAGTGTCAAAGCTTGCATCGACGTAACCGTTTACGACGAGCTCTTCATCACCTTCATAAACAAGAAACATTTCCTTAGTCCTTTTCAGGTACTTAAGGATATTCTTGACCTTCGCCCAGTGCTCCATTCCAGGATCACTTTGAAACCTTCCGGCCATACTTATGGCAAGGCTAACATCGGGTCTTGTGCATAGCATTGCATACATGATTGAGCCTATGGCTGAAGGATAGGGGATGACACTCATCTTTTCTCTATCTTCTGCAGTCACTGGGCATTGAGTCTTACTCAACTTCACACCTTGTAACACTAGCAAGAACCCCTTCTTGGACTGGTCCATTTTGAACATGTTCAAAACTTTATCAAGGTATGTGCTCTGTGAAAGTGCTATTAAGCGTCTCGATCTATCTCTATAGATATTAATGCCTAATATGAAAGCAGCTTCTCTTACGTCCTTCATTGAAAAACTCTTGTTCAAATATTTCTTCACGCTTTCCAGCATTTCTATATTGTTTCCAATCAGCAATACGTCATCCACATATAATATTAGAAACGCTATAGAGCTCCCACTCACTTTCTTGTAAATACACGCTTCTCCAGAAACTTGTATGAACTCAAACGCTTTGATCACTTCATCAAAGCACTTATTCCAACCCCGAGATGCTTGCACCAGCCCATAAATGAATCGCTGGAGTTTGCAAACTTTGTCAGCATTCTCTGGATCGACAAAACCTTCTGGTTGTATCATATACAACTCTTCCTCAAGGAAACCGTTGAGGAACGTCGTTTTGATATCCATCTGCCAAATTTCATAGTCGAAATAAGCGGCTATTGCCAACGTGATTCTAACAGACTTAAACATCAGTACGGGTGAGAAGGTCTCATCGTAGCAACTCCTTGAACTTGTGAAAAACCCTTTGCCAGAAGTCGAGCTTTATAGACGGTGACATTACCGTTCGCGTCTGTCTTCTTCTTAAAGATCCATTTGTTCTGAATGGCCTTTTGCCCTTCAAGTAATACTTCCAAAGTCCATACTTTGTTTTCATACATGGATCCCATCTCTGATTTCATGGCCTCTAACCATTTCTTGGAATCCGGGCCCATCACCACTCCTCCATAGCTCGTAGGTTCATTGTTGTCCAACAACATGACCTCCAAGACAGGGTTGTTGTACCACTCAGGAGCAGTACGTGCCCTTGTCGACCTAAGAGGTTCAATACTAACTTGATCCGAAGCTTCATGATCATCATCATTAACTTCTTCAACTTTCATAGGATCCACACAAACATCTTTCTGCGCTGCGCTACTCTCTGGTTGAAGTAAAGGTTCAATAACCTCATCAAGCTCTATTTTCCTCCCACTCAATTCTTTCGAGAGAAACTCTTTCTCAAGAAGTGTTCCATTTTTAGCGACAAACACTTTTCCTTCGGATCTGAGATAGAAGGTATACCCGACTGTCTCTTTCGGGTATCCTATGAAGACACATTTCTCTGCTTTGGGTTCCAGCTTTTCAGGCTGAAGCTTTTTGACATAAGCATCACATCCCCAAACTTTAAGAAATGACAACTTTGGCCTCTTGCCAAACCATAGTTCATATGGCATCGTCTCAACGGATTTCGATGGCGCCCTATTTAAAGTGAATGCAGCTGTCTCTAATGCCTAACCCCAAAACGATAGTGGCAAATCAGCAAGAGACATCATAGAGTGCACCATATCTAATAAGGTTCGATTACGACGTTCGGACACACCATTACGCTTTGGTGTTCCAGGTGGTGTCAATTGTGAAACAATTCCACACTGTCTTAAGTGACTGCCAAACTCATAACTCAGATATTCACCTCCTCGATCAGATCGCAAGAATTTAATCTTATTGTCACGATGATTCTCAACTTCACTTTGAAATTGCTTGAACTTTTATGGCATGAGCAAATAAATGCCCAAAAAGTATCCTAGAATGATAATATTATGGCATGGAACAATAAAAATTATAGATACATTGGAGAAGTACCAAGGCGCTTAACCATCTGGACTGGTAACACAATCGCAGTGGTTCTCCCTTTACTTTCCTAGACGAACTGAGGGGAACGTAAGAGGTAAGCACAGGAGCCGGGCAATCCAATATTTGACCAAAATAAAGATTTGAAACATGTGCATATAACACAAATCCAAGACATTGATCATATGCAGGACTTACACATCAGTTCATTTTATATCTGATCCCCCGGTCCAAAGCCGAGCTCTGATGTATGTGGGAGAAAATCACCTCAGATATTGTATGATATAAAGAAAACAACACAAGAAATATCTACAAGGACCGAAAAAGGCCTATTTTTTTAATCATCAAGCCAAACTAAAAGCACACACATGGGGTATTCTGAAAAGACAAAGAATAAAATAAAGGGGGATGTAATATAGGGTTTTAGGCAATCTAGTTTAGAGTCCCATTACATTCGTGTCGCACATCTCCGTCCCTGACCTCTTAACCTGCCCAACCTTGTCCATACCAAGGTTGATGTGTATGGCCATCTCAGCTGAAGGCATTCTAAAAATTGGGCCTCCAATGTGGTAGGTTTAACTTGCCGAATAGATCCTCTGTTTGTGGCAAAGAGGTTACCAGGAATCTGAGGTGCTCAGTTTATCCGAGGTAGTGGTCCAGGTATGATAAAAGATTTTGGCTCCCCAATTCCCCAAGGAATTTTTAGCGAGAAATTGTGTGCCCTATGTATGTAGTATGATAATGGATAGCAGGGGAAGGGCATCGCGTATCCCTATGTGGGAGGGATGCATGTTTGACCCAAGGCCATGCGGACGCATTTGGGAGTGGCTGGGAACTTTTGTTGTGCCTCCTATCGTGCCACCTCATCGGCCTTATGGATATCAGCTGCATATCCCACCATCCGCTCCTCTGTCAGGAGGGAGCGCTCTATGTTGTCGTTGATAGTAATGATCCTATTAGATCCTGGCATCATGATCTTAAGGTACGCATAGTGTGGGATTGCATTGAAGCGAACATATGCATTACGCCCTAGGAATGCATGGTAACCACTTCGGAATGGGAATATGTCAAAGGTCAGGTTCTCGCATTGGAAGTTGTTGGGGGAGCCAAAAACAACTTGTAGCACAATGGTGCCTGTGAACCGGGACTCCACACCGGGTATTACCCCTTTGAATGTGGTTTTACTAGGCCGGATTTAGATGGGTCGATCCCCATCTTCCTTACCGTATCCGCGTATATTGGGTTCAGACTACTTCCTCCATCCATAAGGATGCGGGTAAGGTAAAACCCATCAATAATGGGGTCGAGAAGCAGGGCGGCTGACCCGCCATGGCGAATACTGGACAGATGTTACTTCTTATCAAAGGTGATTGGGTAGGCCATCTAGGATGTACGCCTCGGGGCTATAGGCTCTACGGTATATACGTCCCGAAGTGCACGTTTCCTCTCTTTGTTAGGAATGTGTGTAACATAAATCATGTTTACTTCCTTTACCTCGGATGGGAACTGCTTTTGGCCGCAAGTGCTCGGCCTCGGAGGTTCATCCTCGTCATCCTCTCTTCTGGACAGGCCTTTGTCGGAGTCCGTGCCTAAAGCCTTGCTGGCCTGCTGGAACACCCAGAAATTTTGATTGGAGTGGGTGGTAGGTTTATCCGGGGTGCCATGGATCTAACAAGGTTTTTCAAGTATTTTGTCTAGGGCGCTTGGACCATACTTGCCTCTTTTAAATGCTTTCTTTTTGGGCCCGGACCATGATGGAGAATCCCCACATGGACTGCTGGGTCCTCAATGTCACTGTCGGTATTCTTATTTTGGCGCTTGTGTTTGTTGTGCCTGGCATCGTCGTTCCCATCCTGAAATTCCAAAGTATCGAGGTTTCTCGTGGAGGAGATGCAGGCTAGCCAGTTGTCCTCTCTCGCATAGAAGCGGGTCATTAGTGTCATGAGGGCCCTATGACCATGGTCCTCGACTTATCCTGTCCGAGCTATCGAGCTAACCATTCATCTTGGATGTTGTGCCTGAAGGCAGCGATGGCCTCGGCGTCGGATCAGTCAACAATTTGGTTCTTCTTAGTGAAGAACCAGTTCCAGAATTTCTGAAATGACCTGCCCTCTTTTTGGATAACATGGCTGAGGTCATCGGCATCCGAGCAACAAACATAGGTGTGATACATGTCCAATGTATCTATAATTTTTACTTGTTCCATGTTGTTATATTATCAATCTTGGATGTTTTACAATCATTTTATAGCAACTTTATTTCATTTTTTGTGACTAACCTATTGAGATAGTGCCAAAGTGCGAGTTGTTGTTTTTTCTTGTTTTTACTTTGCAGGAAATCAGTACCAAACGAAGCCCAAACACTACGAGAATTTTTGGAGATTTTTTATGGACCAGAAGAGCCAGGATGGGCCAAACAACCACCAGAGGGGGGGGGGCAGGGTGTCCACCCTCAACCAGGGCATGCTAGAGGCCCCTACGCAGCCTGGTGGAGCATGCCGACCTCGGGGATCCCCTCAACCGACTATTCGCCCTATAAATTCCCAAATATTCATAAAACCCTAGAGGAGTCGACGAAACACAATTCCAACCACCGCAAGTTCCAGAACCTCGAGATCCAATCTCACACCACCACAAAGGGGTTCATCTTCATAATAGGTGCCTCTCCCATGATGCATGAGTAGTCCACCATAGACCTACGGGTCCATAGGCAGTATCTAGATGGCTTCCTATCTCTCTATGGTTCTCATTACAATGGTCTCATGGAGATCTATTTGATGTAATGACTTTTGCGGTGTGTTTGTTGGGATCCGATGAATTTTGAGTTCATGATTAGTTTCTATCCATGGATATGATTTGAGTCTTCTTGATCTCTTATTTGCATGATAACTTATAGCCCTGTATTTCTTCTTCAAATCTTTGGTTTAGTTAGGCCAACTAGATCGATTTTTTTGGCCATGAGAAGAGGTGCTTTGTGATGGGTTGGGTCTTGCGGAGTTTTTTCCCAGTCATAGAAGGGGCAGCAAGACACACATGTATCGTTGCTATCAAGGATACCAAGATGGGGTCTATTCCTACATGAATAGATATTTTCTACATCATGTCACCATTCTTATTGCATTACTCTGTTTTCCCATGAACTTAATACACTAGATGCGTGCTGGATAGCGGTCGATGTGTGGAGTAATAGAAGTAGATGCAGAATCGTTTCAGTCTACTTATCTTGGACATGATGCCTATATAATGATCATTCCCTAGATATCTTCATGATTATTTGATATTCTATCAATTGTCCAACAGTAATTTGTTCACCCACTATGCGCTATACTCATGATAGAAGCCACTAGTGAAACCTACAGCCGCTAGGTCTACTTTTCCAACATATTGCTTTTTGATCTACTATTTTGCCCTTTTATTTTCAGACCTATTAATCCAAAAAATACCTTCCTGCACTATTTGTTTACCTATTTTATCTTGTGTTGTTGCAAGGTCTATTTACCAAAACTATCACTACCTAATCTAACTTTTTACCGTTGAGAGCTTGACAAGCTCTCTTATGCGTTGGGTTGCAAGTATTTGTTATTTGTGTGGAGGTGCTATTTTGGTAGGTGCTTGACCTTCCCCTACGGATTGATACCTTGGTTTCATAACTGAAGGAAATACTTACCGTCATTGTGCTGCATCATCCCTTCCTCTTTGGGTAAATACCAACGCGGTCTCAAGCCACATCAAAGGAATTTCTAGCTCCATTGTTAAGGAGGAAGCGATCTCATCTACCAGGTTCCTAATCACAAATCTCATCTAATTGCAATATACATTATTTCCCATTTTCCTCTCATTTTCCTCTCCCCCACATCACAAATTAGTTTTTTTAGTCGCCCTCTCTTTTTCGTTTGCCCTTTTCTCGTCAGATCTCTTGTTTGCTTGCAATCTTGTTTGCTTAGTCACGATGACTCAAGAAAACACAAAGTTGTGTGATTTTTCCAGTACCAATAATAAATATTTTATTAGCACTCATATGACTCCTCCCGTCACTAGTGCGGAGTCTTGTGATATTAATGCCGCTTTGTTGAATCTTGTCATGGAAGTTCAATTTGTGGTACTAATAATGAGGATGTCGCGTGCCATCTAAACACATTCATATAATTGTGTGATATGCAAAAGTAAAAAGATGTGGACAATGATATTGTGAAGTTGAAATTATTTCCTCTCTCCTTGTGGGATCATGCAAAAAATTGGTTTTTTTCTTTGCCTCACAATAGTATCGATTCTTGGGACAAGTGCAAAGACGCTTTTATTACTAAGTATTTTTCGCCCACAAAAATAATTTCCCTTAGAACTCAAATCATGAATTTTAAGCAACTTCAGCATGAACATGTTGCACAATCTTGGGAATGTATGAAATTGATTCTAAGAAATTGTCCTACTCATGGATTAAATCTTTGGATGATCATACAAATTTTTTATGCGGGATTGAATTTTGTCTCTAGAAATCTTTTAGATTGCATCGTGGGAGGTCCTTTTATGGAAATTACTTTGTGTGAAGCTACTAAATTGCTAGATGATATTATGAAAAATTATTCACAATGGCATACTGGAAGAGCACCTACTAGTAAAAATGTTAATTCGGTGGAAGAAATTAGTACTTTGAGTGAAAAAGTTGATGCTCTTGTGAAGTTGGTTGCTAGTAAAACTTCTCCTATTGATCTTAATGATGTGCCTTTGTATACTTTGATTGAGCAAAATAGTGACTCCATTGATGTGAATTTTATATCACGAAACAATTTCAATAACAATGCTTATAGAGGTAATTTTAATCCTAGGACTTTTCCTAGAAGTTCCTCCAATAATTATGGTAATACCTATAATAAAAAATATAGGAACACCTCTTATCTTGAGAGTAACTTTAAGAATTTCTCAATGCTCAAAAATCTTTCAATACTACGATAGAAGAAAAGTTGAATTAGATTGATGATATGTATAGAAGTATTGATAGAATTTCCCATGACGTAGAAAATCTCAAGTTGAATGACTTTCCACCTAAGATTAATGAATCAATTAAAGCTTTATATGTTTATATGGATGAAAGTAAGAAAAGAACCACTATGCTTAGAGCTAAAAGATAATTCTTAGAAAACACGTTTTCTCGCGATTATTTTCATAACAATGATGAAGATCTTAAAATGATTGGTATTTACTCTATTGATTCCTTGTTTAGTAATGTTACAATTGATGATAAACATACTAAAGAAGAGTTAACTTACCTAGAGGGCGTCCCAATAATTTGGAGGGTGAAAATCTTGATGAAATTTTTGGTAAAAGTGGGTTTGGAGAGGTCAAAACTTTAGCTAGTGATGTGCCCACTATTTTTTATTACGAAGACTTTAATTGGTTGATTGTATTTATTTACGGCAATCCATGTTAATTCACCCCATGCTTAACAACAAAATAAAGCTTTTACTAAACATATTGTTGATGTCATGATAAAATCCTTAGAAGAAAAGTTGGAATTAGATATTTTAATTCCTAGAAAATTGCATGATGAGTGGGAACCTACCATTAAAGTCAAGATAAAAAATTGTGAATGCTTTGCTTTATGTGATTTGGGTGCTAGTGTTTCCACAGTTCCGAAATATTTATGTGATGTGCTTGGTTTTACCAATATTGAAGAATGTTCTCTTAATTTGCACTTGGTGGATCCTACTATTAAAAAGCCTTTGGGAAGAATTAATGATGTTCTTATTCTTGCAAATAAGAACTATGTGCCCATTGATTTTATTGTTCTTCATATTGATTGCAATCCGGCTTGTCCTATCATACTTGGTAGACTGTTTTTACGCACTATACGTGTCGTGATTGATATGAAAGAAGGAAACATTAAATTTTAGTTTCCACATAGAAAGGGTATGGAACACTTCTCTAGAACAAAAATTAAGCCTCCATATGAATCCATCATGAGGGCCATCTATGGAGTGTAAAATAAAGATGGCAATACTTGAATCTATACATTCTGCCTAGCTAGGGGCGTAAAACGATACTGCTTGTTGAGAGGTGATGTCTACTACACAACCTTCTTCTTGTAGACTCGTGTTGGGCCTCCAAGAGCAGAGTTTTGTAGGACAATGGAAAATTTCCCTCAAGTGGATGACCTAAGGTTTATCAATCCGCGGGAGGTGTAGGATGAAGATGGTCTCTCTCAAACAACCCTACAATCAAATAGCAAAGAGTCTCTTATGTCCCCAACACACCCAATGCAATGGCAAATTGTATAGGTGCACTAGTTCGGTGAAGAGATGGTGCTACAAGTGCAATATGGATGGTAGATATAGGTTTTTGTAATCTGAAAATATAAAAACAGCAAGGTAACAAATAGTAAACGGCAAGCAAAACGTTGTATAAATGCTTGGAAACAAGCCCTAGGGTCCATACTTTCATTAGTGCAATTTCTCTCAACAATATTGGCATAGTTGAACCATATGTAAATACCTATCGTGCGACAGAGAGTTAACTCCAAAGTCACAAATAGTGGAGAACTAATGAAGACATTATTGTAGGGTACGAAACCACCTCAAAGTTATCTTTTCTGATCAACCTTATGGGTTGTCTCTATAAGTGTCACAAACAGCCCTAAAGTTCGTACTAAAATAACACCTTGAGACACACATCAACCAAAACCCTAATGTCACCTAGATACCCCAATGTCACCTCGAGTACCCGTGGACTTGATTATATGATATGCATCACATAATTTCAGATTCATTATATTCAATCCAACACAAAGAACTTCAAAGAGTGCCCCAAAGTTTTTACCAGAAAGTCAAGACGAAAACATGTTCCAACCCCTATGCATAGATTCCCGAGGTCACGGAACCCACAAGTTGATCACCGAAACATACATCAAGTGTATCAATATAACATCCCATTGTCACCACAGATATCCCATCGCAAGACATACAACAAGTGTTCTTGAATCCTTAAAGACTCAATCCGATAAGTAAACTTCAAAGGGAAAACTCAATTCATCACACAAAATAGAGAGGGGAAAACTCCATATGAATCAATATATATCAACAAAGCTCGCGATACATCAAGATCGTGCCATCTCAAGAACACGAGAGAGAGAGAGAGATCAAACACATAGCTACTGGTACACACCCTCAGCCCCGAGGGTGAACTACTCCCTCCTTGTCATGGAGACCGCTGGGATGATGAAGATGGCCTCTCGTGATGGTTTCCCCCTCCAGCAGGGTGCCGAAAAGGGCTCCCGGTTGTTTTCTCGTGGATCTGGAGGTTTGCGACAGCGGAACTCCCGATCTAGGTTCTCTGTTTGGGTTTCTGGAATAGTTGATGATTTATAGAGCTGAGAGGGAGGTCGATGAACTCCCTAGGGTCCCACAAGCCTGGTGGCCGTGACCAGGGGGTTGGCCATGCCCCTGAGGCTTGTGGCCTCCTCGGAAACCTTCTAGACCGACTCTGATGCTCCGTAGGTCTCTTCTGGTCCAAATAAAATCACTGTAGAGTTTTATTCCGTTTGGACTCTGTTTGATATTCCTTTTCTGAATAACTCAAAAACAAGGAAAAACAGGAACTAGCACTAGGCTCTAGGTTAATAGGTTAGTCACAAAAATAATATAAAGTTGTGGTAAAATGATTGTAAAACATCCAAGAATGATAATATAACATCATGGAACAAGCAAAAATTATAGAGACGTTGGAGACGTATCAGCATGCCCAAGCTTAATTCCTGCTCGTCCTCGAGTAGGTAAATGATAAAAACAAATAATTTTTGATGTGGAATGCTGCCTAACATGTTCATCATATTCTTTTCTTCTATGCATAGAATGGAGATTTGGACTTGTAAATGATTCAAACCAATAGTCTAGTTTTAACATAATGACTTTAATACTCAAGCATGTCAACAAGCAACCATGTCTTTCAAAATATCAACACTAAAGAAATTTATCCTAGCCCGTCATGCTCAATCATTGATCCATTCATGAAACACACTCAAATATTAGCTATGCCCAATGCTCAAGTACAATCATAGTGCCCCCTAGTTGGTGCTTATAAGAGAAGATGGAGACTCAAAGAAAATAGATAGGCCCTTCATAGAGGGAAGTAGGGATTTGTAGAGGTGCCAGAGCTCAAGGTTTTTATGGAGAGAGAAAAATATTTTGAGTGGATGCTTTTCCTGTCAACAAAAACGACGAAGTTGCTCACAATACTTTCCATGCTAGATACATTATAGGCGGATCCCAAACAGAATAGTAAATTTTTTACTCCCCCTCCACCAATTAATCACACTCCACGGCAAGCCGAATCCATGGGTACCGTCCATACCAACAACATTCCTAGGGGAGTTTTGTTTAATTATTTTCATTTTTTCTTTGATTTTGGGACTAGGAATCCCTATTACTAGCTACTTTCCCGTGAATGACAGTGAATCAACACATATCGGGAGAATAACACACCTAGCATGGAAAAATATTGGATACTACCTACCGTTTCATGAGCGGTACGGGCACACAAAAGAGAAAAATTATTTTGAAGATTTAGAGATGGCACATACAAATTTGCTTGGAACGGCATGGAAATACGACATATAGGTAGGTATGGTGGACTCATAAGGCAAAACTTGGTTTAAGGATTTTGGTTGCACAAGTAGTATTTCTACTTAGTACAAATGAAGGCTAGCAAATAGATTGGGAAGCAACCAAACCGAGCAACGAAAAATCACATAAGTGAGCATTGAGTCATAACTAACACCGAATAATGCACCATAAGCAGGATGTAACTTCATTACATAACTATTGACTTTCGTGCATGCATAGGGAATCACAAACCTTAACACCAATATTCTTACTAAGCATAATTATTCACTAACATGACTCACATATTACTATCATCATGTTTCAAAACTATCACAAAGAATCAAGTTTAATTTGTCCAATGATATTCATGAAAGTTTTTATTTTATCCTCCTTGGATATCTATCACTTTGGGACTACTTTCATAGATTGACATTGCTTTTTGGCAAGCTCAAACAAATTTAACTAAAGCACATGAGCAAATGACAAGCTACTCTCAAAAGATATAAGTGAAGATTAATGAGTAGTCAAACAACTAAGTAGCTATGTGAAGACTCTCTCTCCCTAAATAAATATTTTCATATCTTAAGTACTTTATTCAAACATCAAGCAAAAGAAAAATAGCACTCCAAGAATAGCACACATCATGTGACCAAATAAAAAATTAGGCTCAACATAGGCTAACCGATAATTGTTGATGAAGAGAGGTGGGATGCGTAGCATCCCCAAGCTTAGATTCTTGATACTTCTTGAAATATTAACTTCAGGTGACTTGGGCATCCCCAACCTTGAGCTTTTGTATCTTGTTCAATCCTCTCATACCACGTTTTAACCTATTCTCAAAAACTTCATCCACACAAAACTAAAAAAAAACTCGTGAGATAGGTTAGTACACATAATAATAAATCAGCTATTTATGTACTGCCAAGACAAGTTTCATAATAATTTTCAAAAATTAGGTACTGTATACTATCATTTCCATAATTTACATCTAGCAATATAGGCTATGGAAACTATAGGATAAGTAGAAAACAAAACTATGACAGCAATCTGTCTAAACAGAATAGTCTGTTGCAATTTATGAAAACTGTGTACTTCTATAACTCAAAGAATTATAAAAATTTAGGAAATTGTATAAAATTTATATTACCATACTTTGTAGAAATTTCAGAAACCTTCCATGTTCCAGTAAAATATGAAAATTCAAGCACTACAGCCAAAGTTTCAGTTTTTACCCAACGCATATCAAAACATGCAATGCAAGCATCCTAAGGCAATTATTGGAACTTTTATTTTTTTTAAAATTTATAAATAATACCTAATATAAATTAGCAAAATATAATGACGATCCAAGCAAAGCACATATTGTGTGACGAATAAAAATATAGCTCCAAGTAAGATATACTGATAGTGTTGAAGACGAAAGAGGGGATGCCTTCCGGGGCATCCCCAAGATTAGACACTTGAGTATTCCATGGATATTACCTTGGGGTTCCTAGGGCATCCCCACTCTTATTTTCTTGTCACTCCTTATTCTCCTCATATCGGCGTCTCACCCAAAACTTGAAAACTTCAATCACACAAAAGTTACGAAACTTCGTGAGATGGGTTAGTGTAGTAAATATAGATCATTCACTTAGGTAATGTCAAGAAAATATTCGTAATTGTTCCAACATTATACCTACTGTATTACATCATTCACACAATTTATATTGCTCAATATAAGCTATAGTAACACTTGAAACAAGCAAACTATGCATACAAAACAGAATCTGTCAAAAACAGAACAGTCTGTAAAGATCTGAATGATCACCAAACATCCCTGACTCTAAAATTATGAAATATTAGGAAAACTCATGGAATTTTCATATAAAGTTTGTGTAAAAAATTCAGTAAAATCAGATAATTCATATACTGGACGCAAAACTTTCTGTTTTTGCACACAATCAAACAAGCAAGTATCCACACTATCCCAAAGGCTTTACTTGGCACTTTATTGAAATAAAAGACACAAAACATGATTACTACAGTAGCTTAATCATGTGAACACATCAAAAAATAAAATAAAAGTGTTGATTTCTCTCCCAAAAGCGCTTTTCTTTAATGCCTTTTAGCTAGGTATGCTGATTTCAATGATGCTCACATAGGAATAGTAATTGAAACATGCAAAAGAGCATCATGAATCTCATTAAAAGCTCATTTAAGTCTAAACCACTTCCTATGCATAGGTATTTTGTGAGAAAACAATTTATGGGAACAAGAATCATCTAGCATATGAAGGCAAAACAAGCATAACTTCAAAACTTTGAACACATAGAGAGGAAACTTGATATTATTGCAATTCCTACAAGCATATGTTCCTACCTCATAATAATTTTCAGTAGCATCAAGAAGGAATTCCACAACATAACCAGAACATAAAGCATTCTTTTCATGATCTACAAGCATAGAAATTTTACTACTCTCGTCATAAACAAATTTCTTCTCATGACTAATAGTGGGAGTATCATAAAAGACTTGAATACTACAAATTGGTTCCACACTAAAAGAGTAATATTTATTAAAAGGATATTCATAATTATGACAAGTATCATAATAGTAATCATCACTCTTTTTCATTGCATAAGTATCATCACAATAATCATCATAAGTAGGAGGCATGCAATCATTATAACAAATTTGATCATTCAAAGTAGGGGGGATAAAAAGATCATCTTCATTAAGCATAGCATCCCCAAGCTTGGTACAAACATTAATTGCAGCAAATAAATTCTAAAAATATTCATTTTCATCAAACATAGCATCCCCAAGCTCGTGTCTTTGTATATCATAAACATAATCACTATTATCATTAATGGTATGAATAGCACCAATAGTATAGCAATTATTATCATCATCCTCCAAGTTGGTGCCATAAATATTTTCTAGATTATAAGAAGTATCATTATCCTCCCAATCATAATTATCACAACAAGCAATAGGCATACCAAAATCATCCTCAAGTGTATCATATTCCACAACTATTTTTGATTTATTCTCATGAGGCCTATCAATAACAGGAGCAACATTATTTGGGAGAGATACCTCTTTACCTTTACTTTTCCTTCCTTTATTCTTATTTAGCACATTATGTGTGACTTTATGTAATTACTCCAAACTTCTTTTTGAAGAGGTTGGTCGAATAAAAAGCTTCTCCTCGTTACCTGATTTAGAATAAGAAAAAATAGGAGGACATTGGGAAACCTCTTCCCCTTCATTAGTATTCTCTTCCTCTTCTAATTGTTTTCTTGTCTTTAAGTAATTTGCAATATAAGGATTCTCAATGCAATTTACCATGCAAGAGATATAGATTTCATTTATATCAAAATCAAATATTTTCATCAGAGCCCATGCTGGAACATCCTTAATTTCACATATCGTTTCTTCATACCGCCCAAATAGACTAAGTTCATTATGATGCTCAAGGGGAATTAGGTTATCACAATTTTTGGACACAATTCGATCATGAAATAATTCACATTGGAAATTATAATGACCATGTTCATTGCAAAGTTCACAGGGACGGCAAGAAATATGAAGTCTTTCAGCACAAACATATAGCCTCTCTTGCAACGATTTAGTTTCTAAATACTTATGCCTCTTACAAAATCTATCTTCCCTTCTAGGCATGTCTTTACAAACTCTATGCACTCCACAAAAATTGACATGCTTATAAGAAATATTTTTATCATGACTAGTGCAATCATCATTAGTACTATGGATATTCAAAGAATTCATACTAACAACATTCCAATCATGCTCATCACTCAAAGATTTAGTGCCAAATATTTTAATAACTTGTTCTTCTAACACTTGAGGACCATTTTCCGTTCCATCATTTCCACGAAAGACATTAAAAAGATGAAGCATATGAGGCAACATCAATTCCATTTTTTAGTTTTCCTTTATAAAACCAAACTAGTGAAAAATAAGAATCTAAAAGATTCATTTGCAACATATAAAGATATACCTTCAAGCACTCACCTCCCCGGCAACGGCGTCAGAAAAGAGCTTGATGTCTACTACACAACCTTCTTCTTGTAGACTCGTGTTGGGCCTCCAAGCGTAGAGTTTTGTAGGACAATGGCATTTCCCCCTCAAGTGGATGACCTAAGGTTTATCAATCCACGGGAGGTGTAGGATGACGATGGTCTCTCTCAAACAACCCTGCAATCAAATAGCAAAGAGTCACTTGTGTCCCCAACACACCCAATACAATGGCAAATTGTATAGGTGCACTAGTTCGGCGAAAGATGTGGTGATACAAGTGCAATATGGATGGTAGATATAGGTTTTTGTAATCTGAAAATATAAAAACAGCAAGGTAACAAATAGTAAACGGCGAACAAAACATTGTATAAATGCTTGGAAACAAGGCCTAGAGTCCATACTTTCACTAGTGCAATTTCTCTCAACAATATTGGCATAGTTGAATCATATGTAAATACCTCTCGTGCGACAAAGAGTTCACTCCAAAGTCACAAATAGCGGAGAACTAATGAAGAAATTATTGTAGGGTATGAAACCACCTCAAATTTATCTTTTTTGATCAACCTTATGTGCTGTCTCTATAAGTCTCACAAATGGCCCTAAAGTTCGTACTAAAATAACACCTTAAGACACACATCAACCAAAACCCTAATGTGACCTAGATACCCCAATGTCACCTCGAGTACCCATGGGCTTGATTATACGATATGCATCACATAATTTCAGATTCATTATATTCAATCCAACACAAAGAACTTCAAAGAGTACCCCAAAGTTTCTACCAGAAAGTCAAGACGAAAACATGTGCCAACCCCTATGCATAGATTCCCAAGGTCACGGAACCCGCAAGTTGATCACCAAAACACACATCAAGTGTATCAACAGAACACCCCATTGTCACCATAGATATCCCATTACAAGGCATACATCAAGTGTTCTCGAATCCTTAAAGATCAATTCGATAAGTAAACTTCAAAGGGAAAACTCAATTCAGCACACAAAAAAAGAGGGGAAAACTCCATATGATTCAATCTATATCAACAAAGCTCGCGATACATCAAGATCGTGCCATCTCAAGAACACGAGAGAGAGATATATCAAACACATAGCTAATGGTACATACCCTCAGCCCCGAGGGTGAACTACTCCATCCTTGTCATGGAGACCGCCGGGCTGATGAAGATGGCCTCAATGGACTCCTGAGGGGCCCACAAGCCTGGTGGCCGCGGCCAGAGGGGTGCCTAGCCCCTGAGGCTTGTGGCCTCCTTGGGAAACTTCTGGCCCAACTCTGATGCTCCGTAGGTCTCTTTTGGTCCAAAAAATCACCATAAAGTTTTATTCCGGTTGGACTCCGTTTGATATTCCTTTTCTGAAAAACTCATTAACAATGAAAAAATAGGAACTGGCATTGGGCTCTTGGTTAATAGGTTAGTCCCAAAAATAATATAAAGTTGTGGTAAAATGATTGTAAAACATCCAAGAATGATAATATAACAGCATGGAACAAGCAAAAATTATAGATACGTTGGAGACGTATCAGGAGGCAACCCAATGAATAAATTATTTTTATCTTTTCCTTTATGTTTTTGAGATTTTGCACAATTATAATTCTGTGATGATTGTTATTTTATATTTTATTTAGTTTTTGTTCCAAGTAAAGCCTTTAGGATGATAAATAAGATGAGTAGAAACAATGTCGAATCTGAAACAGAAACTATGTCTCCAGCACACGAATTTTCATTTTTTAGTGAACGTGATAATGAGCTGTAATTTCAACACAGTATTTATATACAAATTCTTTATGTTTTAGTAATTTTTCAGGATTTTTGGAGTTACATAATTATAGGTAGAGTATAGATTACTACAAATTGTTCTGTTTGAAACATATTCTGTTTCGTTGCATTGTGTGCTTGTTTTGAGGAATCTATGTCTTGTATCGGGGGGGTATAAGTCATTGTGAAGTTATAATACAATAAATATAATGCAATAATAAAAATGAATGGGTTTATAACAGTAATGAAATTGGTAATTTGCTTTATTATACTAGTGGGTCTCACGAGAATTTTGTCCAGTTTTGTGTGATTGAAGTTTTCAAGTTTTGGGTGAGATCACGATGGATGAAGGAATCAGGAGAAACACGATCCTAAGCTTGGGGATTCTAGAGCACCCCAAGATAATATCCAAAGGGTAACAAGCAACTAAGCTTGGGTATGCCCCGAGCGGCATCCCCTCTTTCTTCGAACAACCGTAGGTATTTTACTTGGAACTATATTTTTATTCGTCACATATCATGAGTTTTGCTTAGAGCGTCTTGTATATTTGATTTATTTGATTTTTATCCTTGCTGCACACACCTATGTGAGAGGGGCAAAATTATTCTATGATTTTCTAGAATTTTTCTATATGCTTCACTTAAATCTATTGAGCTATAAAATTGCTCTAGTGCTTCACTTAAATCTTTTTGAGCACGACGTGCTTTTAAATGTTTGTAGAAATGCTCTCATGATTCACTTATATTAATTTGAGAGTTAGTAATTTTGAATAAATCCTCTCATGCTTCACTTATATTATTTTGAGAGATGAAACTTTTATGCTCATGCTCTTCACTTATACCCATGCGAGCTTGTCAAAAGCAATTGCAATATATGAAACTAGTCCCAAAGTGATATATATTCAGGAGGGATATAATAAAAAAAATCATGAATATCAATGACCAAATTAAACTTGATTCTTTGTAATAGTTTTGAGACATAATGATAGTAATATGTGAGTTATGTTAGTGAGTAATTATGCTTAATAAGAATATTGATGTTAACGTTTGTGATTCCCTATGCAAGCACGAAAGTCAATAGTTGTGCTACAAAATTACAGCCTAGCTAGTTATGGTGCATTATTCAGTGTTAGTTGTGCTTAATGCTCGCTTGTGTGATTTTTTGTTTCTTGGTTGGATGCTTCTCAATCTATTTGCTAGCCTTCACTTGTACTAAGTAGAAATATTACTTGTGCATCCAAAATCCTTAAACCCAGTTTTTCCATATGAGTCCACTATACCTAACCATATATGTTATTTCCATGCTGTTACAAGCAAATTTGTATGTGTCATATCTAAATTTCAAAATAAATTTCCCTTTGTGTGTGCTCATATCGCTCATGAAACGGTAGGAGGTGACCGATATTTTTCCATTCTAGATGTGTTATTCTCAAGATGTGTGTTTATTCACTTGTCATTTCACGAGAGTACGGCGGTAATACGGATGCCCATTCCCGAATAGCAAAGAGAAAAAGAGAAATATACTTTATGTTGTCAAATAATAAATTCCTTGGAAAGTTTGGTATGGAAGGCAACCATGGATTCGGCTAGCCATGGGAAGTGAAAGTATGGTGGAAAAAGGAATAAACTTTGTTTTCCGTTTGGGAACCGCTTATGATGTATCTAGCATGGAAATATATTGAAATCTCTCAGTCATTTTCGTTGACAGGAAAGGCATGTGACCCAAAATATTTTCCTCGATGAATTTAAACATTGAGCTTTGGCACCTCTCCAAATCCCTATTTCCCTCTATGAAGGGCCTATCTATTTATTTTATGCAATTTTTATTTTTAATTTGAGTCTCCATCTTCTCTTATAAAGCACCAACTAGGGTGCACTATGATCGTACTTGAGCATTAGGTGTAGCTAATATTTGAGTCTGTATCATGAATGGATCAATGATTGAGCATGATTGGCTAGGGATAACTTGCTTTAGTGTAAATATTGTGAAAGACATGGTTGCTGATATGCTTGAGTATTAAAGTTCTCATGTCAAAACATATTGCTTTGAAACATCTAAAAGTCCAAATGTTCATGCTACAAAGAAAAGAATATGTGATGAACATGTTAGGCAGCATTCCATATCAAAAAATCTATTTTTATCATTTACCTACTCGAGGGTGAGTAGGAATTAAGCTTGGGGTGATGATACGTCTCCAACGTATCTATAATTTTTGCTTGTTCCAAGCTGTTATATTACCAATCTTGGATGTTTTACAATCATTTTATAGCAAATTTATATTATTTTTTGGGACTAACCTATTGACATAGTGCCAAAGTGTCAGTTGTTGTTTTTGCTTGTTTTTTTCTTTGTAGAAAATCAGTACGAAATGAAGCCCAAATGTCCTAAAACTTTTTGGAGATTTTTTTTAACCATAAGACACCAGATGGTCCAAACAACTACCAGAGAGGAGGCCCGAGGTGGGGAATACCCACCAGGGTGCTCCAGAGGCCCTTGGTGAGGCCTGGTGGGTGGTGCCCACCTTGGGACCCCCCTCCACCGACCATCGACACTATAAACGCACAAATATTCGGAAAACCCTAGGGGATTCGACAAAACACAATTCCAGCCGTCGCAAGTTCCAGAACCTCGAGATCTAATTTAACACCATAACGGAGGGGTTCATCTTCATCATAGGTGCCTCTCCGATGATGTGTGAGTAGTCCACCATAGACCTACAGGTCCATAGGCAGTAGCTATATGACTTCCTCTCTCTTATGATTCTGAATACAATGGTATCTTGGAGATATATTTGATGTAATGACTTTTGTGGTGTGTTTGTTTGGATCCGATGAATTTTGAGTTCATGATCAGTTTCTATCCATGAATATGATTTGAGTCTTTCTTGATCCCTTATTTGCATGATTACTTATAGCCTCATATTTCTTTTTCAAATCTTTGTTTAGTTAGGCCAACTTTACCAATTTTTCTTGCCATGGGAAGATGTGCTTTGTGATGGTTTCGATCTTGCGGTGTTCTTTCCTAGTGTCAGAAGGGGCAGCAAGGCACGCATGTATCATTTCCATTAAGGATAACAATATGGGGTCTATTCCTACATGAATAAGTCTTGTCTACATCATATCACCATTCTTATTGCATTACTCCATTTTCCCATGAACTTAATACAATAGATGCATGTTGGTTAGCGGTCGATGTGTGGAGTAATAGAAGTATATGCATAACTATTGCTATCTATGGAGTTATAGAGTGGGGTATGGTGATCGGTGGGTTTGGTCTATATAGATGATATCTTCCTCATCCATACCGAGGTCGTCGTCGGATCTGTAGTTGAGCGCATCAGTTAGATCTTCAACTGTGGAGATTAGGTGGGTGGTGGGTAGGATGAAAATTTCCCGATCATCGGCTTTACATCCGACCTGATCATAAATTGCATATGAGATTGCCAGGTTCTAGATCTAGCCCAATACCTCATTTATATGCGAGAGAACTTCCGCATCCAAGGCCTGGTGATATGCCAGGATGATGTGAAACAGTTTGTTTGGGCCATCCATGGTTGGCGCATCATCTGATGGCTCTTTGGCCAACTCCAGTTAGAGGGCCAGGGCGGACTCCTCGGGGATGACTATCATATCAGAAGTGGAGTTCGGCTCCGGGAGATTGTCTGAGGTGGCATAGACGTGGTCAGATGTGATATCCCCCATATCCATCTATGGGTATGCTTCCATAAGGACGTCAGATGCATGGGTTAAATCCGAGATTTGTTCCGGGATGTTGACACTCGGAAGCTCCTTAGATTGAGCCATGACTTGTCCCGATAGGACTAGGTGAAAGATCGATAGTAGAGATGTCTAGGGGGGGTGAATAGACTACTTGCAAGAATTATAACAAGTCTAATGCACCCTTCACATTCTAGTCAACAAATATGGCAACGGAAACTAAGACAAGCATATGTAAGAGAATAGAAATAGGAAGATCAAACACAACTATAGACATGAAGATTTCTACTATGGATCCAATAGGTGGCGCTACCATAAATCCACGCTTATCGAGTCTTCAACCCACGGATGGTAGCGGATGCGAGAGTCCACGAAGGGCTCCACCCATAAGGGTCCACGAAGTAGCAACCTTGGCTATTCCATAAAGGCTTCCGTCCACGAAGGACTAGCCTCACTATAGGTAGATCTTCACGAAGTAGGCGATCTCCTTTCCCTTATAAACTTCTTGGTTCAACTCCACAACACGAAGTAGGAGGCTACCAAGCGACACCTAACCAATCTAGGAGGCATCACCCTCCAAAAGGTAATAGGATTGATAATTATAATGAACCCCTTTCTCTTGTGGTTCAAGATGATAGACTCCTCAACACTCAATCACTCTCTCACAGATTTGGCTTGGTAGAAGATATTGATTGGGTGGAAAGCAACTTGGGGAGGCTAGAAATCAAGATCCATATAGTTGGAGTGGATGATCTTGTTCTCAACACAAAGGTACGTGGTTCTCTCTCACAAATTTGGATATGGGAAGTGTGGGTCTGTTCTAAGTGCTTGTCTTGTGAGTCGGATATGGTGGAGGCGTATATATAGGCATCTCCAAAAATCCAACCATTATAACCTTATTGACCAACTCAGTGAAACCAAAATGAAACTCGGTCATATCATTTTGTTCAAAATGTGGCAACTTTAGGAATCTCGGTGAGACCGATTTTGTATGGTAGGGTTTAGTAGAGTATTTGTGTGGGAGAGCTTTTTGGTGTTTTTGGTGGATAGCACTTGCGCACGTGGAGATATTTGTTCACCAACATTGCCTCACCCCCTTTTAAAAGTATTTCCTTTCCTATGGACTCAAAGTGATTTCTCACAAAGTAAAATGTAGAGTCTCCATATTTGTAGCTTGGCCAATCCTATTTCTTCCTCTTCTTCTTCTTCTTCGTGGGGAATTTCCTCACACCCTTTGCCAACACTCTTTGTGGACTAACCCTAAAATAAACTAGGTAGAAATATTAGTCCAAGAGACAATTTATGTTGTCATAAATTATCAAAGCCATCAAGGGAGCATATGTGCTTTCAATCTCCCCCTTTTTGGTAATTGATGACAACATACAATCAAAGCTTCAAGTAAATATATGCAAAGATATAATGAAGACTTTGAGAGACACATGACTAAAGTAAGCTCCCCCTAAATGTGTGCAATCCTTTTGAGGGATAGTTGCTTTGGAATGCATGGGCATACATATAGTAAAAGGCATATGATGAGTCATGTGTATCTTGGTTATATGCATCAAATATATACGACTGAGATGTATCCTTGTTCAAGACTTCAATCTTGCAAACAATATGTGCAAGAAGCAAGATATCATCTTGATCAAAGATATGATGCATATACTTACCTTGAGTTCTTGATCATTCTGATAGCAGAAACACACTTGAGAGTATTAGACAAACCCAAATGCAATAAAACTCAACATTACCAAGATGTGGAGAACATATGAAGGAAATGGTATTCCTTAAGATTGATATGTCTCCAAGATCATTTGGAGCTTTATCCCCTAAATATGAAATTGTAGGTCTTCCTCTCCCCCCCCCCCCGAAACTTAGCATGTAGATACTAGGAGTAGGTAGGTGACACAAGTCTAACATGAGTATTAAAATAGAATAAAACATATTTTATCTCTCCTTAAATGGTAGAATAGATTGGATATACTCTCTCCCCCTGATATTTCTCCCCCTATGGATAGGCATAGATTTTAGTATTCTCCCCCTTGTATATAAGCATAAGCTTTGATGTCCCCCCCTTAATTTATATCTCCCCATTTGTTGTATCTCCCCTTTACATTGAAGCTTTTGTATCTCCCCATCCTTTTTCTGGCTTGATGCATCGTTGGAAGATGCCGATGGTGCTACGGTGAACTAGCTCGTGGTTGATGATGCCGTAGGCCGGAGCTCAGCATTGGATTTGCCTTGCTGTGGCCTCGTCTGAGGGGAGCTCCCCGTCTGAGCCCATAAGGGAGCCGAGACGGGGGCTGGCTCAAGAGCCCCTAGGTCTGGGGGATCAGTCCCCGGGACCATCTCGCCAGCCCCCGGGACCATCTCACTAGCGCCCAGGGCCGAGGCAGCGGGAGAGGTGTTGATCACCATCATGACCACAACGTCGTCAGAGCGGGCAGCATCGGGTGTGGCCGGCTCCTTAGCTGGGGCTGATGGCGCTGGCTGGTTAGCCGGTGCTGGAGGCGCGGCTCGTAATGATGGTGCCGGTGGAGCATCTGGATCCTCCGGCGGGCCGGCAGCGTTGGTCAACATGAAGATGGACTTCGATTCGGGGGAGGGCTTTATCGATGGCTTGAGCAGCCGTTCGAGGGAGACGCCGGCTGGGATGGCCTGCCGGGTGGAGCCGATTTTTGCCAACATATCGGTCGCCTTGTTGTCCACTCGGGGGACATGGTGGAACTCATAGCCTTCGAAGGAGCCGGTGAGCTATTGGACGAGGAAGCGGTAGATGGCCATGTTGGCGTCCCTGGCATCCCATTCACCAGAGACTTGCTGCACCACGAGGTCGGAGTCGTCGAAGCATAGGATGCACCTGATGCCAATTTCCTTGGTGAGCCGGAGGCCGTGGATTAGCGCCTCATACTCGGCCACGTTGTTGGAGGCGGTGAAATGGATTTGGAGGGTGTACTTGAGTTGGTATCCCTTCGGGGAGGAGAGGACTATGCCAACACCCAGACCGGTCCTCATCATTGAGCCGTCGAAGTGCATGCGCCAATGTGTAGAATCCGGGGGAGGCGACACAAATTCGGTCTTTGCCCAGTCGACTAGGAAGTCGGCCATCGCCTGGGACTTGATGGCAGTATGTGGTTCGTACCGGATCTCATGGTCGGCGAGGGCAATGACCCATTTGGCGATCTGGCCGGTGGAGTCCCGACCGCTCATGATCTCGCCGAGGGGGGCATGCTCACCACGGTGATGGTGGGCTCTTGGGAGTACTGCTTGACCTTTTTGGCGGCGAAGTATATACCGTAGCACATCTTCTGGTAGTGGGGGTAGTTCTGCTTGGAAGCAGAGAGGACCTCACTGAGGTAGTAGACGGGGTGCTAGACCGGCAGTGTCTTGCCCTCCTTCGGCCACTCGACCACCAGAACAACGCAGATGACACACGTGGTTGCCGCGATGTAGGCGAGCAAGGGCTCCTTCTCAGTCGGCATGGCCGGGATGGGCGCACTGGTGAGGGGCCGCTTGAGGCCGCGGAAGGCCTCGTCCGCCTCGTCGGTCCAGTTGAACATGCCCGTCTTCTTCATGAACTGGCTCGACCAGAGCTGTCTTCCGAAGGAGCCCGTAGAGGGGCAGAGCCTTCTCTCCAGTCGGCTGATGAACCCGCTAAGCGAAGCGAGGTAGCCAGTAAACTTCTGGATGTCGCGGAGCAGGGTCGGCTTGGACATGCGCTCGATTGCCCGGATCTTCTCGGGGTTAGCATCAATGTCGCGGGCAGACACGAAGAAACCCAAGAGCTGGCCGATTGGGATGCCGAAGACGCACTTCTCTGGGTTGAGCTTGATCTTGTACTTCCACTAGTTCGCAAACGTCTCCCGGAGGTCGTCAAGGAGGCTAAAGTGCTTCTTGGTTTTGATGACAATGTCGTTGACATAGACGTGGACGTTCCTTCCTATCTGAGGTAGGAGACACTACTGCAAGAAGCGTTGGAAGGTAGCGCCTGCATTCTTCAGGCTGAAGGACATGGTGATGTAGCAATAGGACCCGAAGTGCGTGATGAAGGAGGTCTTGAGCCGGTCCTCTGGGTCCAACTTGATCTGGTGGTAGCCGGAGTAGGCGTCCAGGAAGGACAGCAAGTCGCAGCATGCTATGGAGTCGATAACTTGGTCGATCCGTGGCAGGGCGAACGGGTCCTTGGGGCATGCCTTGTTCAGGCTGGTGTAGTCAATGCACATGCGCCAGGTCTTATTCTTCTTTAGCACCAGGACTGGGTTGGTCAGCCTGTCTGGTGGCAAACCTCCATGATGAAGCTGGCTGCCAGTAGCCGGGTAGTCTCTTCTCCTATAGTTCGCCGCTTCTCCTCGGAGAAACAGCGCAGGGGTTGCTTGACCGTTTTAGCGTTCGGACGGACATGAAGTTTGTGCTCGGCGAACTTCCTCGGAACACCTAGCATGCCCTTGGGGGACCATGCAAAGAGGTCCCGGTTCTCATGGAGGAAGTCGATGAGCTCTCCTTCCTATTTGTTGTCGAGGCGAGAGCCGATGGTGACGCACTGCTTGGGGTTAGCCGAGTCGAGCGGGATGCTCCTGGTGTCCTTGGACGGCTAGAACGAAGCCTCGCCGACCGACTACAAGGTGGGACCGGCACGACCGGCTGGCTGGCAACGAGGGCCACGAGCCATTCGAGCTAGTGCTTCTCCTCTGCTATCTCCAAGGCCTTGGCCAGCCCGCTGCCATCCCGTGCACACTCGATGGATATCTTGTAGTCGCCAGCGATGGAGATGATCCCCTTGGGACGCGGCATCTTGAGCTTGAGGTAGGTGTAATGGGGGACTGCCATGAACTGGACGAGGGCCGGCTGACCCAGCGGCCCGTGGTAGGGACTCGCGAGGTCCACCACCTCGAACCATACCGGCTCGCGGTGGAAGTGGCCGGGTCCGCCGAAGAGGACTTCGAGCTTGATATTGCCAATGGGGATGCAGGACTTTCCAGGCACAGTGTCGCGGAAAACCGTCCGGCTCGGCTGCAGATCTTCTACTTTGAGCCCCAACTTTCGCATCGTGTTGAGGTAGAGGATGTTGATGCTGCTGCCGCCATCGATCAACACACGCGAAAAGCGGCAAGTGCGTTTCTCAGAGGTGATGGTGGGGTCAAGGACCAGGGCATAGCTATCGAGATTTGGCATCATAGCCGGGTGGTCACCTCGGCTCCAAGTGACCGGCTTCTCCGACCAGTGCATGTACTGGGGAACTGGTCGAGCAGGCGACCGTCGTTTTGGGCCGGTGCCAGAGACAGCGTTGGGGCGGTAGCTGGAGCCAAGGCCGGCGCGCGGGCAGGCGGCACGGGGGGAGCCAGAAGGCCGTCCCCCCAGGCTAGTCGCTGTGCGAAGCTGCATTGTTGGAGTGTGTGCGTGGAGGGCTTGGCTCCAGAGTAATTCTTGCAGGGGAGGTCGAGCATTTTCTCGAATGTGAGCTCTGGCTGCGAGGCAGCCTTGCTGATGCGCTGACGCTGGCTGGTAGGCTGGGCAGCCGGCTCCTCTGCCGCAACGGTGGCGACATGCCAGCTCCCATAGCGGGAGTGCGGCTGGTCATTCTTGCGCTTGTTGTTTTGTGGCTGCGGTTATCCGTAGCCGTTCGCGATGCAGCCGGCATTGGCGTTGCCTTGGCGGGCGGGGTCGTCTTGACCCGAATCGCAGAGTCGGCCATGGCGTACTTGTCCCCCTTGGTCATGAGTTCTGCCAGCGTGGCCGGCTTGGAGCATAGGAGCATGTGCTTGAGGTGGGTTCCATCGCGACAGCCTTCGATGATGTACTAAATGGCATATACCTCATGCACCCCTTCGCTGGAGTTGCATAGTTCGGTCCACCGGTTGAGGTAGTCCCGGAGGGCCTCGTCCGGCCCCTCGATGCACATGGCCAGTTTGCGGGGCCGCCAGGCCGCTTGTAGGTGCCAGTGAAGTTGCGGACGAATGCTTCTTCGAAATTCGTCCAAGTGTTGATGTTGCCGGCTGCCAAGTTGTTCAGCCAGGTGTGGGCCGAACCGATCAGCACGAGGAGGGCGTAGCGGATGGCTACGCACTTGTTCCCCCTAGCAATGCCGACCGTGATGGTGTAGTCGATCAGCCAGTCCTTGGGCTTGGTGGCCCCGTTGTACTTCGGGTGTCCCACGGGAGCGTGAAGCCGGGCGGGAACGGCTCGTTGCGGATTTGAGGGCCAAAACATGTTGGGCCGATCGAGCCCTCCTCACTGCCTGAGCCGGTCGATGCGGAGGTGGGCGTCGTTTCCATTGTGGAGGACCCATGGCCCGAGCTGGGCCACGAGATCAGAACGGATAGCTGGCAAGACATACTGCGCCGGCTCGTGCCGTGGAGGCGGTGTGTGACCGCGGTTGTGTCGGCTACCGCCAGCTGGCGCCTTGTTGCGGTGGTTGTTGTGAGCCGGGTTGTTGCTATTTCGGGTGATCAAAGCCGGCTGCTCGTTCCCTGGTAGCTGGGAGCGCTGGTGGTTGCTTGCCTCAGCCCACCGACCGGAGGTGCGAGGGGAGCAAGAGTACTGAGCCGACCGATGGCCAGCAGTCCTAGTGCCCTCGCCCTTGGGTCGGCGACCTTCGGAGGCAGCACCGCCAGGGGCGAGCAGGTGTTGCTGTGCGTCAGCGACGTCGATGAGGTCCTTGATGTGACGCTCACGGGCGGCATGCTCTTCGCCCTCCAAGGTAGCCAGATCCTCGTAGGTACCTTGGCAGCCCGCAGGTTGGCCGCGGGGGTGTTGTAGATGGGCATGTTGCCGCCGAGGATTTCTATGCCCACGTCGCTGGTCTCGGTGCCAGCCAGGGTGAGACCGTTGGAAGAGGCGTACTCTCGCTGAGCGGCCTCCGTGCGGTGCCGCACGGCCACGAGGGTGCTGGCATCCTTGAATAGTAGGCGGTGAGCCGCCTCCATCTTAGTCGTGGCGACGTCGGGGTTCGTCGTTGGAGCAATGGGGTGCTCAGGCCTCGAAGGGTCGTGCCGAGCGGGTCAGAGGTGCCGATGCAGGCTGTGGTGGCATCGGCCTTGGTCAGCGCCCGACCATAAGAGGTGGCGGAGATAATGGCCATCACCCTGACATGGGAGCCATTGGACTTGGTCGCCACGAGTGCGCCCACGGCTATGGGTGGGTCGATGCAGTTGAGCACCTGGCTAGGGTACTCATCAACCGCGGGTGCATCGGCGAGGCTCAACTTGCTGAAGCGCTCGACGAGCGCGTCAACATCGAGCCTGGCGTCAATAGCGCTGCCCGTAGGGCCTGCCAGAGAAAGCCTCACAAGCCTGCGGTTCCGCCTGGACGTGCGACGGACGGGGGAGGAGGTGAAGGGTCCCGCTCGGAGCGTGACTCCGGCCGGCGCCACATACGGCCCCACGATGGGCGCCAACTATCATTGTTTTCTCACGACATATGCCATGGGTAGGCTTATCGAAGGTGGTTGGGGCCAGAGGATGCCGACGGGCTCCGGGAGTAGTATTAGGCACAAGCGGCGAGGGACGCATGATGTACCTAGGTTCAGGGCCCTCCGTGGGAGGTAATACCCCTAGTCCTACTTGGTCGAGGTTGATAGATGAGGGAAGGTTACAATAGTGCTCCTAGAGTTGTATTTGGAGGTGGAAGAGGGAGCAGTGAGCTCCTCTTCCTTTGCTACGTGGGTGAATACGGGGCGAAGTGTTCCTTCGTGTGTGTGTGTGTGTGTGTGTGTGAACCTGTCTCCATATGCATGGGGGGCTCGGGAGGTTTTATAGGTCAAACCCCCGGCTTACAATATCCTTAAAGTACCGAGTGGGGGGACCCAGCTGGCAGCCTCTCCGGCTAGTCAGGGGGCCTGCTAGTCGAGTTGTCTCATCATCTGTAGGGTCCACCAGCTGCGTGGTCCCATCGCTCGTTGGGGCCCGCCAGCCGGCTCCGCGATTGGCCCGCGCCTACCTGCTACGGCACGAGTCGCCCGAGCAGTGAAGCCTTGGGCCAGCCGCGCAAATTCTCTGGTACGGCCGGCATCATTGTATCCATGTGGGGGAAGGTAATGGAGTGGGCAGAGGCGTGTCGGCACAGTTGCCTCGCCCTATCGCGGTCAGCCAAGGTCAGCAGTACGACTGGCTGGACTATAGCCATGCGTGCCCGCGTCTCAGCGGTCATTGTGGTCACATTGGGGCCCGTCATGGGGGTCTTATCTTGTCACCATACCCGCATGAAGAGGTATGGGACGGGGGCTTGCTCGCTCGAGGGTCAATAGGAGAATCGGCCTAGAGGCAGCCGGTCGTTGCCTAGCCGGCCAGGGCCGAGCCGGCTCCTTGGAGAGCCGGTCGTGAGGCAGCCGACAATGTGATTTTTCATGAAGCAGGGGAGAGAACCCCGTTGCTTTGACCTACCCAGGGGTAATAACCCCGTCAAAGTAATAGGATCATATCCCGATATGATCAAGATCCCTAAAAAGAGGGGATAGCGATCAGTGGGGAAGGAAAGGAGAGATTTCATCCCTCTCCTCTTAGCCAACGACCCTAGGGGCTTGGTGGACAAGCCACCATACCCTTCGCACATGAGTGCCTTGCTGCCTCTTCTTCGAGGGGACAATTCAAAGGGAAGGAGTAGTTAGGTGTACACATGACTAGCTTACGACCCTTCACGTATGTTCCTCCATCTTGAATCAAATATACATAATTGTAGACCATTGCTTACCTGCTTACTGCAACTTCACCACTTAAACCTACCACAACTACAAGTATAGTTAGTTATAGTACCAATGGTAATAATACTTGTTGGATATGGAAAGTACTCACCCTTTCCACAACAATAACAACAACAAAAACAACAACAACTAGAGGATACCTATTTTTAATGAAGGGAATATATTAATATCGTAGAGATATCAATTACAGCCAATGTCTGCAACAATGCAATATCCTAAATACATTATAGATGCACATAGCCCAGAAACAAAAAAACAACCATAAAAACAATAAATCCCGATAAAATGACCAATTCCTTGTAACCACAGTACAAACCACCACCAAGACAACACCCGAAGTCCAAATTCTCCATGGATGATGTCTCCAAGAAGTAACACCGCACAAAAATCGCCGTTGCCTGATCATAGATCTTAGGTTTTCACCCTGGAGAAATCCACACTCTCAAAAACAATGCCATCAACAAGGCCACTGCCTAAGGCCAAACCTTGGATTTTCACCCTAAAAGCTAAGACATTGTAGTCCTGTGTTGCCACCCCACTTACCGATGCTGCTGCTACAACTCACGAAACACCAAGAAAAGTCCTCATCACCTAGAAGACTCGATCTTCCATTACTAGGTGTCAAATCTTAGCCACCATGAGCTTCTCCTCTATTGTCTTCACCGTGGAAATAGAAATACCGACATGTACCATAATGTGAACAAACAACAAAGCTTCATGTCACGCCTCCTGAAGCCACATGGCCTGAATAGGGGTCCACAAGACTGAATGACATCCGATCATGCAATCAACAGGAGTCATACACCCAAAAGAGATCTTTAGCGGAGCCTTCCAGAACTTGTCAACGACCAGATCAAAGAGGGTCGTCATCAAGCAGAACACTGTCTTGGTGCTAGAAGAACCCTAGGACCACCTCCATTATTGAAACAACACCAACGGGCCCTCACGCCACCTATCGGCACAACAAAGGAGAAGGAAAATGTGGTGTCGTTACGTAGATGCGCCACTCGCCCCAGGCTCGCCGCTCTAGCTCGTGCCATGATCTCTTCGTGGCAACCAAAAAGCAGCATTGAGGCCACGCACCTCCGTCATGAGGTCGTCGCCATGGGGACCTCCTACGACGAACCTAGGCTAGGGATCCCATGATCCACCGCCCCTAGGTGCCGCCACAAGGAGTCACCTCCATACCCATCATCCTCGGTGGAGGGGATGCCATCACCACCATGTCTGGAGCCGCTGCTATGGAATACTTTCGCCATAGATCATATGACGCCTCTTGCCGAAACTGCCCTCCACGCAGGCCGCCAGGAGAAGCGCCCGAAGGAAGAGGGCATGCAACCAATCCTATCCGCTTCCATGCGCTAGCCCTCCCAACCGTGCCTTGACCACGAGGCTCCAGGACCCCGTCGCCCCCTTCAATGGTGGCACACAGGATTTCCCTGTGGCCTCCTCTATGAACGATGAGTGGAGGGAGAGGATGGTGGATGTGGTGGCGGGTGGCAGCTAGGTTTTCTCCTGTGGTCGCCTTGGGGGAGGCGACTGTTGGGGAATGTTGCATGGGAAACAAAAAAATTCCTACGCATATGCAAGATCTATCCATGGTGATGAGCATCTACGAAAGGGAGAGTGGATCTACATAACCTTGTAGATCGCTAAGCGGGAAGCGTTAAGAAACGTGGTTGATGTAGTCAAACGTCTTCGCGATCCAAATCGCCGAGCATTCCGCGATCCCATCATGATCCTTCTCGTGATCCAATCACGATCCATCCCGTGATCCCATCACGATCCGTCACGCGATCAAATCACAAATTGTCTCATGATCTTGATCATGGTCCTGCTGATCTAGCGCCGAACGGACGGTGCCTGCGCGTTCAGTACACGTACGGCTCGATGAATATCTCCGCCTTCTTGATCCAGCAAGAGGGAGCAGAGAGGTATATGAGTTCTGTGGCAGCGCGACGGCATGGTGGCGATGGTGGTGGAACTGTTCTGGCAGGGCTTCGCCTAAGCACCGCCGAACTAGACTAGAGGAGAAAACGATCTAGATGAAGTAGAGGGAGCACGTGGCACCTAGGGTTAGCTCTCCCCTCTAAATCATGTAGTATATATAGGAGGGGGGAGGGGAGGAGGCAGCCTCAAACCCTCAAGGGTTGGGTGAAATTGGAGGTGGAGGAGTCCTACTCCAATCCTACTAGGAGTAGGATTCCTCCTCTCCACTTGGAAACCCTTTCCACCTTTCCACCTTTGGGTTTTTCCCACCCCTGGACGCATGGGCCCTAGTGGAGGGTTCATCCAGCCAGCTAGGGGCCGGTTTGACTCCTCCCACAGCCCATGAGGTCCTTTGGGTCGGGACACCCCTCCCGATGTCCCCCGGTACCCCCCAGGCACTCCCAATACACTACCAAAGTACCCAAAACTTTTTGTGGTGACCAAAATAGGACTTCCTATGGATCATTGTTTACCTACGGAGCTCCTCATGACATCCGGGATCTCATTCGAGACTCTGAACAACCTTCAGTTACCATCATACATAACTCTACTTTACCGAAACGTCACCGAACCTTAAGTGTGCGGACCCTGCGGGTTCGAGAACTATGTAGAACTGACCAAGACACCTCCACGGTCAATTACCAATAGAGGGACCTGGATGACCATATTGGTTCCTACATATTCTATGAAGATCTTTATCGTTCGAACCTCTGTGTCAAGGATTCAGTTAATTCCGTACGTAGTTCCCTTTGTTCTTCTATATGTTACTTGCCCGAGAATTGATCTTCGGTATCTCTATACCTAGTTCAATCTCATTACCGGAAAGTCTATTTACTCATTCCGTAATACAAGATCTCGTGGCTAACACTTAGTCACATTGCTTGCAAGCATTATTGTGATGTTGTATTACCGAGTGGGCCTTGAGATACCTCTCCGTAACAAGGAGTAACAAATCCCAGTCTTTATCCATGCCCACTCAACAGACACCCTCAAAGTCACCTAGTTATGTTGTGATGTTTGATACACACAAGGTATTCCTCCGGTGTCAGTGAGTTGCATGATCTCATGGTCATAGGAACAGATACTTGACATGCATAAAACTATAGCAATAAACTGACACGATCATATGCCATGTTTATAGTTTGGTCTTGTCCATCACATCTTTGTCCTAATGATGTGATCCCGTTATCAAATGACATCTCATGTCTATGGCTAGGAAACCTTAACCATCTTTGATCAATGAACTAGTTAACTAGAAGTATAATAGGGACACAGTGTTGTCTATGTACCCACACATGTATTTCAGTTTCCAATCAATACAATTATTGCAAGGATAATAAATGATTATCATGAACAAGGAAATATAATAATAACCAATTTATTATTGCCTCTAGGGCATATTTCCAATAGTCTCCCACTTGCACTAGAGTCAATAATCTAGTTCACATCACCATGTGATTTACATTGTTATGAATCTAACACCCAATGAATGTTGGGGTTCAATCATGCTTTGCATGTGAGAGAGGTAATGTTGGGGTTCAATCATGCTTTGCATGTGAGAGAGGTCTTTAGTTAATGGGTCTGCGACATTCAGATTCATGTGTACTTTGCAAATCTCTATGTCATACTATAGACACTGCTACCACACTCCGCTTGGACCTATTCCAAATGGATACTCCACTATATGTATTCGAATTACTACTCAGAGTCATCCGGATTGGTGTTAAATCTTGCATCGACGTAACCCTTTACAATGAAATCTTTATCACCTCCATAATCGAGAAATATTTCCTTAGTCCTCTAGTTAATAAGGATAATCTTGACCGATGTCCAGTGGTCCACTCCTAGATCACTCGTTTACCCTTTGACAGACTCATGGCAAGACACACACAGGTGTGTTACATAGCATGTCATACTATACAGAGCCTCTGGATAAGGCATAGGGGACGACCTTTGTCCTTTCTCTTTCTTCTGCTGTGGTCGAGCTTTGAGTCTCACTCAACTCTACACCTTACAAATCAGGCAAGAACTCTTTCCTGGACTGATCCATTTTGAACACTTTCAAAATCTTGTCAAGCTATGTACTCATTGAAAGTTTTATCAGATGTCTTGATCTACCTCTATAGATGAAGATGCCCAATATTTAAGTAGCTTCATTCCAGGTTTTCCTTTGAAAAACTCCTTTTCAAACAACCCTGTATGCTTTCTAGAAATTTTACATCATTTCAGATCAACAATATGTCATCCACATATACTTATCAAAAATTCTATAGTGCTTTCACTCAATTTATTGTAAATACAAGTTTCTCATAAACTTTGTATAGACTCAAAAAATTTCCTCATCAAAGCATATATTCCAACTCTGAGATGCTTGCTCCAGTCCATTGAAGGATCGCTGGAGCTTGCATACCTTTTCGCATCCTTAGGATCGACAAAACCTTCTGGTTGTATCACATACAACCTTTCCTTGCGGAAACCGTTAAAGAAACTTTGTTTTGACATCCATCTGGCAGATTTCATAATCGAAAAATGCAGCAACTTCTAACATAATTCCAACAGACTTTAGCATCGCTACTGGTGAGAGAGTCTCAACGTAGTCAACTCCTTGAACTTGTCGAAAAACCTTTTCGCGGCAAGTTGAGCTTTATAAATGGTGACATTTACCATCAGTGTTTGTCTTCCTCTTAGAGGTCCATTTGTACTCAACGACCTGCCATTCAACGGGCAAGCCCACCAAAGTCCATACTTTGTTTTCATACATGGATCCTATCTCGGTTTTCATGGCCCCTAGCCATTTGTTGGAATCTGGGCCCACCATCGCTTTCTTCATATTTCGTAGGCTCATCGTTGTCTAACAACATGATTTCCATGACTGGATCACTGTACCACACCGGGCAGTACGTATCCTTGTCAACCTACGAGGTTCGGTAGTAACTTGATTTGTAGCTTCATGATCATCATCATTAGCTTCCTCTTCAATTGGCGTAGGCACCACAGAAACATCTTTCTGCATTGTGCTACCATCCAACTGAAGTGACGGTTCAACAACCTCATCAAGTTCTACTTTCCTCCCACTCAATTCTTTCAAGAGAAACTTTTCCTCGAGAAAGGACCCGTTCTTAGCAACAAACACTTTGTGCTTGGATCTGAGGTACAAGGTATACCCAATGTCTCCTTAGGGTATTCTATGAAGATGCATTTGTCCTCTTTGGGTTCGAGCTCATTAGGTGAAAACCTTGTTCACATAAGCGTTGTAGCCCCCAAACATTAAGAAATGACAATTTAGGTTTCTGCCATAATTCATACGGCGTCATCTCAATGGAATTAGATGGTGCCCTACTAAAGTGAATGGATTTGTCTCTAATGCAAAACCCCATAAGGTTATGTGGCAAAACGATAAGAGACATCATAGTACGCATAATATCCAATAGAGCATGACTACAACATTCAGACACACCATCACACTATGGTGTTCCAGGCGGTGTGAGCCGTGAAACAATTTAAACATTGCCTTAAGTTGCATACCAAACTCGCAACTCGGATATTTACCTCCACGGTCATATCGTAGATACTTTATCTTCTCATCATGATGATCTTCACTTTGAAATTTCTTGAACCTTTCAAACATTTCAGACTTGTGCTTCAGTAAGTAAATATCCCCATATCTACTCAAATCATTAGTGAAGGTAAGGAAATAATGATATCCACTACGTGTTTCAACACTCATTGGACAACATACATCAATATGTATCAGTTCCAAAAAGTCACTTAGCCCGCTCCCTCATACCGAAAAACGGGGTCTCAGTCATCTTGCCCAAGAAGCATGGTTTGCATGTCTCAATTGATTCGAAATTGAGTGAGTCAAAAGATCCATCAGCATGGAGATTCTTCATGCGCTTTACACCAATATGACCTTTGTGGCAGTGCCACAAGTATGTGGTACTTATCATTACTAATGTTGCATCTTTTGGCACCAATATTATAAATATGTGTATTACTACGATCGAGATTCAATAAACCATTCACAATGGGTGCATGACAATTGAAGGTATTATTCATGTAAACAGAATAACCATTATTCTCTAACTTAAATGAATAATCTTATTGCAATAAACATGATATAACCATGTTCATGCTCAACACAAACACCAAATAACATTTATTTAGGTTCAACACTAATCCCAAGATAGAATGAGCGTGCGATGGTGATCATATCAACCTTGTAAACACTTCCAACACACCTCGCCCTTAGTTAGTCTCCATTTATTCCGTAGCTTTTATTTCGAGTTACTAAAATTTAGCAACTGAACCGGTATCTAATACCCAAGTGCAACTAAGAGTACTTAGTAAGGTACACATCAATAACATGTATATCAAATATACTTTTGTCGACGTTGTCAGCCTTCTTATCTACCAAGTATCAAGGGTAGTTCCTCTCTAGTGACTGTTCCCCTCATAGCAGAAGCACTTAGTCTCAGGTTTGGGTTTAACCTTGGGTTTCTTCACTTGAGCAGCAACTGGCTTGCCAATCATGAAGTTCCCCTCTTATCCCTTGCCCTTATCGAAACTAGTGGTTTCACTAACCATCAACACTTGATGCTCTTCTTGATTTCTACCTTCGCGGTGTCAAACATCACGAATATCTCAGGGATCATTATTTCCATCCCTGGCATTTTATAGTTCATCACGAAGCTCTAGTAGCTTAGTGACACTGACTTGGAGAAGTATATCAATCACTATCTTATCTGAAAGATCAACTCCCACTCCATTCAAGTGATTGTAGTACCCAGAGAATCTAAGCTAATGCTCACCGATTGAGCTATTCTCCTTCATCTTGGAGGCAAAGAATCTTGTTGGAGATCTCATACCTCTCAACACGGGCACGAGCCTAAGATTCCAATTTCAGCTCTTATAACATCTCATATGTTCCGTGGCATTCATAATGTTTTGGAGCCTCAATTCTAAGCCGCAATGCATGACGCACTAAACTATCATGTATTCATCAGAACATGCCTGTCAGATGTTCACAACATCTACAGACGACGCGTGGGGGGTGGCACACCGAGCGGTGCATTAAGGACATAAGCTTCTGTGCATCAATGAGGACAATCCTCATAGCAGCGACCCAGACCGTATTATTGCTACCATCATCTTTCAACTCTATTTTTCTAAGAACATATAAAAAAATTCAAGGGAGCTATAGCGCGAGCTAGTAACCTACAACATAATTTGCAAAGACATTTTGACTATGTTCATGATAATGAGTTTAGTTAATCATTTTACTTAAAAACTCCCACTCAAATTGACATCCCTCTGGTCATTCGAGTGTCACATGATCCAAATCCTCCAACTCAAGTCCGATCATCACGTGAGTTGATGTGTTTTCAATGGTGAACATCTTCATGTTGATCATATCTACTATATGACTCGTGTTCGACCTTTTGGTCTCTTGTATTCCAAGGCCATGTCTGTACATGATAGGCTCTTCAAGTTTAACCCAAGTGTTCCGCACATGCAACACTGGCTTGCACCTGTTGTATGCGAACGTAGAGTCTATCACACCTGATCATCAAATGGTGTCTCGAAACGACAAACTTTCGCAACGGTGCACACTCGGGGAGAACACAATTTTATCTTGAAATTTAAGTGAGGGATCACCTTATAATGCTACCGTCGTCCTAAGCAAAATGAGATGCATAAAAGGATTAACAACACATGAAAATCATAAGGGACATGATATGGCCATGAACTTGTGCTTTTGATCTCCATCTTCAAAGCACCAGCATGATCTCCATCGTCACCAGCATGGCACCATGTCATCTTGATCTCCATCAACATGTCGCCATCGGGGTTATCGCACCGACTGTTGCTTCCACGACTATTGCTAACTCATAGCGATAAAGTAAAACAAAAACAGCAAAAATAATTATAGACAACCCTATGGCTGTTGTCGGTTGCCATACTCATCGACATGCAAGTCGTCATATTCTATACAAAACATGATCATCTCATACATCACATATATCTCATCATGTAATTGGCCATATCACATCACAGCATACCCTGCAAAAACAAGTTAGATGTCCTCTAATTGTTGTTGGATGTTTTACGTAGCCGCTACGGTATCTAGCAAGAATAATTCTCACCTACGCAAAAACCACAACGGTGATACACAAATTGCTATTGAACCTTCTCAAGGACCACCTTTGTCGAATCTAATCCAACTAGAGTAGGATAGACAGACACCTGCCAGCCATCTTTGTGCAACAAAGTTACATGTCAGTCGATGGAACCGGTCTCTCGTAAGCATACGAGTAAGGTTGGTCCGGGCCGCTTCATCCCACAATATCGCTGAATCAAAATACGACCAAGGGAAGAAACAATCTTATCATCAATGCCCACAAACTCCTTTATGTTCTACTTGTGATCTCATCTACACATAGACCTAACTCATGATGCCACTGATGGGGAATGTTGCATGGGAAACAAAAAAAATCCTATGCACATGCAAGATCTATCCATGGATATGAGCATCTACGAGAGGGAGAGTGGATCTACATACCCTTGTAGGTCGCTAAGCGGGAAGCGTTAAGAAAGGCGGTTGATGTAGTTGAACCTCTTCGCAATCAAAATCGCCGAGTGTCCTACGATCCCATCACAATCCTTCTCGTGATCCAATCAGGATCCGTCCCGCGATCCCATCACAATCCTTCCCGTGATCAAATCACGAATTGTCTCGTGATCCTGATCACAGTCCTTCTGATCTAGCGCCGGACGGATGGCGCTTCCGCGTTTAGCACACGTACAGCTCGATAACGATCTCCGCCTTGTTGATCCAGCAAGAGGGAGAGGAGATCTAGATGAGTTGTCCGGCATCGCGACGGCGTGGAGACGATGGTGGTGGAACTATTCCGGTAGGGCTTCACCTGAGCACCATCGAACTAGACTAGAGGAGAAAACGATCTAGATGAGGTAGAAGGAGCATGTGGAAATTAGGGTTAGATCTCCCCTCTAAATCCTCTAGTATATATAGGAGGGAGGGAGGGGAGGAGGCAGCCTCAAACCCTCACGGGTTGGCCAAAATTGGAGGTGGAGGAGTCCTACTCCAATCCTACTAGGAGTAGGATTCCTCCTCTCCACTTGGAAACCCTTTCCACCTTTCCACCTTTGGGTTTTTCCCACCCCTAGCTGCATGGGACTTAGTGGGGGCTTCGGCTAGCCCACCAGGGGATGGTTTGACTCCTCCCACAGCTCATGAGGTCCTTTGGGTCGAGACATCGCTCCCGATGGCCCCTGGTACCATCCCGGCACTCCCGGTACACTACCAAAGTACCCGAAACTTTTTCGATGACCAAAATAGGACTTCCTATATATTAGTCTTTACCTTCGGACCATTCCGGAGCTCCTCGAGACGTCCAAGATCTCATCCGGGACTCCAAACAACCTTCAGTCACCATCATACATAACTCTACTATACCGAGACGTCATCGAACCTTAAATGTGTAGACCCTGTGGGTTCGAGAACTATGTAGACATGACCGAGACACCTCCACGGTCAATAACCAATAGCAGTCCTGGATGCCCATATTGGTTCCTACATATTCTACAAAGATCTTTATCGGTTGATCCTCTATGTCAAGGATTCAGTTAATCCCGTATGCTGTTTCCTTTGTTCTTCGGTATGTTACTTGCCCAAGATTCGATCGTCGGTATCTCTATACCTAGTTCAATCTCGTTACCGGCAAGTCTCTTTACTCGTTTCGTAATATAAGATCCCGTGGCTAACACTTAGTCACATTGCTTGCAAGGCTTACTGTGATGTTGTATTACCGAGTGGGCCTTGAGATACGTCTCCATAACACAGAGTAACAAATACCACTCTTGATCCATGCCCACCCAACAGACACCCTCGAAGATACTTGTAGAGCATCTTTATAGTCATTCAGTTACATTGTGACGTTTGATACACACAAGGTATTCCTCTGGTGTCAGTGAGTTGCATGATCTCATGGTCATAAAAACAGATACTTGACATGCATAAAACTATAGCAATAAACTGACACGATCATATGCTATGTTTATAGTTTAGGTCTTGTCCATCATATCATTCTCCTAATGATATGATCCCATTATCAAATGACATCTCATGTCTATGGCCAGCAAACCTTGACCATCTTTGATCAACGAACTAGTTAACTAGAGGCATACTAGGGACATGGTGTTGTCTATGTACCCACATATGTATTTGAGTTTCCAATCAATATAGTTATAGCATGGATAATAAACGATTATCACAAACAAGAAAATATAATAATAACCAATTTATTATTACCTCTAAGGCATATTTTCAACATCGACGTGACGGAAGTCTTCCGCTCGATCTAAGGCAGAGGATACTACTTCGAGTGAGATGCAGAGACTGGACGTAACTACATGGAGTTCCCGGACGATGATGACGATTAGATGAGTGGGACCTGACCCACGGCCTGGAATTGGTAGAATGTGACCATTGCTTTATGCTCTCCGCCGCTTAGGCATCATTTGCCTTTGTCTATACTCGGACCATTTGAGACTTTCGCTGTGACCATGAAAGTTGGACCATGTAGTCTCTTCGTGTAATAAATTTGAATCTTAGCACTTGTATGCCCTATTCATACTTATATATCTGTGTTGCCACTTTGGTAATAGAATTGTTTTGATATTCGGTGTGTAAACTATGTGGAAGATGACAGTGCGTGTATGATATGAAGGTATATGTTTTACCTTCTCGCGACAGTATATGTGCTTGGGTCTATATTTAGAAATAGTACCTCGTATGGGAAAGTACCTTTTTCAGCACGAGCTCAAATGTGCCTGCATGAATAGTAAAATCACAAAAAAGCATTTTAAAAAATTCTGATTTTTTTTGATGAACTTTGACAAATTTTCTAAGTGCTTATAAATTTTCATCATGCGATCACATTTGTGTAAGGTGTGGCAAAAAAAAAACAGTGTTTCAAAATATTTTCGAAAGTAGCATTTTCAGAGCATCTTTTTTTTATCACACCTTTCTCGAACGTGATCTCATAATAAAAATTTGCAAGCACGTATAACCTTTATCAAAATTCATCACAAAAAAATCAGAAAATTTTAAAATATTTCAGAAAAATCCAATTTTAGTGTTTATGCGAATGCATTTGAGCTCGAACAGAAATACTCCACGTCCCTCATATGAAGACATACACGTCCCCACGCAACGCCTTTACGCACACCGCCGCAAAGCTTCCATGTATCAGTGTTACTAGTTAGCTAACGTTCAAAAACTAACGTCAGATTTTTAACCTTTCCCAATGAACAGCCAGAATTGACATGCCAAAATACATAAATTTGCTATATGCGTGTGTACAAGAACTTACCATGTTCTAGAGTGGAAATTGTCATATAGTATAAAAAATTGTATGAAAAAATATCATGCCACAATGAGTAATTGTGATCGGAGTTCCGGCATAAACCTAAAAATATGACGTGAGATGTACATTGAGCTTCATCAAACAATCACACGAAGTCCAATGTCGTTTCTCTGACTGCTTGTCTCTCCGCCTGACGGCCAATTAGGCTTACATCTCGGACATAAACTGTTAAATATATAAGCAAATTATTATAACATTTAATCCAAATAAACAGCAAATAAATCATGACCATAATGACAGAGGTTGGATTAATCATGCAGACTAGCATAGTAGATGAATAGATCAAATCTATGGCATAAAGTAGAAACATAAATTCTAGCATGATCTTGAACAAAGAGAATAAGATTGCATGCGGTGCAGCGGAAGCAGAACCGCTAGCGTTGGTGTTGTCGGCCATGTCGTTGATAAAGAAGTTCCCGAGATGAGGAAAGAAGTCATCGTCCGGGATGTAGTTGCTGTCAGCAATCGCGTGAGTGCTCTCCCAAAAACCTGATCGCCTCTATCTCTACAGGATCATCAGAGACGGGGTTCCGGAGGCCTGCTCTCCCTTCTTGCAGTGCATGCCTGAAGGCAAAAATATAGACAACATGCATAGCTTTGTCCTTGGCTCGACTCATTTCCGAAACCCGACGCGTCGTGGCGAACGAGTGTGCGTGTAGGTCTCCTCCTCTCATGCGCGTACAAGTGTTAAAAGAGCTCACCTTATAAAGTGGTGTAATTCTCTCCCAATTAGTGATATTGGACTAAACATTAGTCTCATTCCCATCCCACACAATCATGTAAGAATGGGTTATGAGAATTTTAAATTTTAGTTGGCCAGAAACCTACTAGCAAAAATCAAACATAGACTTAAGCAAATTAGTATCACGTTATGCACAGCTCAAATCCAACTAAAAGAACCAACGCACGCACGTACACAATGCACCGACGCCTGTACACATATAAAATTCCAGGTGCACGCAACGCTGTGCTTGTTTGGGGGGAAAACAGCCAGCAGCCAGGTAAAACAAACTTTCATCGGATGGAACAGTTTAGTCTCTGCAGACAGGCAGCCGAAAGGTTGGCTGGAGACAAGCATGGTGACTACTAGGGAAATATTAATCTGCAAATTTATAATTTTTATATGATCTGAGAGCTAACCTTCGGTAGCGCGTGATGAAAGCATCTGGTGACTAAATTGACCACACATTGCATATTCATTTTGAGGTCGTGTACTAGTACCTGCAATCCTGCATGCTATGTGTTGCATTAGCATGTGGGGTTTGTTCGGCGACCATGTGATCCGAGTCAGGAAAAGGCACTAACCTTGATCTAGCCAAATTAGGCACTGCAAAGTTTGCATATATTAATCAAAGCTTTTGATCAATATGATACTGGATAGGTGTATCAGATAGATGTACCTTGATTGTTTTATAGAGAAACGATGCGCCTTGATTGATTGATTGTTAGCTTTGAGTTAATTAGTGTTGAGTGACAGCTCTTAACTGGCAGATAAATGATGAGTTCCTTTTGATCACGCATGCGAGGTGACACCAAAAATGACCAACCGTCCTGTCCATCTCCCAGCCCTTACTCCCAGTCACATGATGTATAACCACCACTATACATACTCTAAAATATATGGTGTAGATGTATAAATAACTGAATTTTACATCACGAAGCCACAAAAATGATGCTCCAACAGCAAAAAAAAGTATTCAGATTTTTTTCATGATGTGAAATAGGGCACCAGGTGATGCAAATTTCCATCACGTGTGCAGCTCGAGTAAAATGCAGTCAGTCGCACACGCAGCCCCAACAACCGCGTGGAATATTGACCGAAATCACTGTTTTGACATTTTAAGGAAACTATAGCATAAAATGAACTTCACACAAATCATTTCATGATCTGACCCTTTTCGTGATGCCGCAAGTCGTGACGTTTCTGTTCTATTTGGAAACGCCGAATCTACATGCATTGCTGGCCTGGTCGAGATGCTACGTGGCAGGGCGGAAACGCCAGCACATGTGGCGTTGCTGGAAACGCCAGAGTGTGTGGCGTTGCTGCCCAAGTAAGAAACGCCATGGGGGTTGGCGTTTCCACCAAGATGTCCACATATCTCATTTATCTATGAAGGGAAGCAACGCAGGAAGGTTCGGCGTTTTCAAATAGAGCAGAAACGTCACGGGCTGTGACATTGTTAAAAAGGTGAGGACGTGAACTATTTTAATGTTTAGTTTATTTTGTGCTAAAGTTTGCTGAGAAGGTCAAAAACAGTGAAAAGTCTGGAATATTCCGGCGTCGCGCCAACTACTCCACCCGCCTACTCCTGCCACCGGTTTCGCATTAGAAGTATGTCGCCGCCGCTCGTCAGTCCACCCTTGACCCCGCCGCAATCCTATCGTCGAACGGATGTCGGGGATCCTGCCACGGCGCCATGTTCGGCAGATTCGGTAGTTTGCTAGAGCGCTGCTACCCATTCTAGATCTCGCAACTTGTGGTCGTCGGACCAAGTAGGACTACTAGCCGCCAGTGGTCGCTGCCACCGCGACCAAGCCGAGCGGCCACCATTTCAGTGGTGTTGCGTCGCCAAAATTAGGGTCAGCCACCAGCCAATAGGCATCAAGGTGACATCAGAGACGCCTTCGTGAGCCTCTCATCATCGACGCGACTACCGTCTACACTCTAGTGTGCAGCAGCCTGGTTTCTTCCTCCTTGCGCATAAGGTGCTCGACAAAAATTTTGCAAGGTAAAATTTTGGTTAAACATGTCAGGTTTTTTTTATCGTGCACGAAGGCGTAGTTTGATGGAGATTTCCGTATTGTAGATGAGCTCATGCCACTCCTATGTTTGGTACAATTCCTCGTCGTATGATGAATACGACTTGACCGAGTAAGAGGACATTGCTTTGCTAGTAATGATGCACAAGAGGAAGAAGTCGAAGCATGGTGGTTAAGTGTTTGGTCATGACTACATACGAAGATAATGACTATAGGTACACGAAAGATTGATGTGCAACTATTTTGGTACTCCATGGTTTCTTTAAGAAACGTACTTTCGATGCCAGTTCAGGATGTCCAAGGATATATTATATTCAGATTTGCAATCATGTGAAGCAACATGATTGATCATTCGAGCAGAGGAGGAATTGTTCCAACTTGCTTGGACATAGTACTCAGCAGAAGGTGACTGCCGCATTGCATATGATGGCCTACGGTGTTTCGGTAGCTTATATAGATGATAATTTGGCAATGACAGACATCACCTCTACCTGTTGTGTCAAACAATTTGCAAACACTATGGTAGATGTGTTTGGTCCAGAGTATTTGAGATCACCCAATCCTTTGGACACTCAGAAGCTTTTGAAGATGAACAAAGCCCATTTTGTTTCCAAGTATGCTTGGCTCTGCTAATTGTATGACTCGAAGTGGAAGAATTGCATGTAGCATGGCATGGAAATTTCAAAGGACACAGCAAAGATGCTAACATCATTCTTGAGGTCATGACCAATAAGACGACATGGATTTTATGCATATTCTGGGATGTCTGTATCTTGCAATGAAATCAATGTGCTCAGCCGATCAACACTTTTTGCGAAGTTATAGTCTATGGAGAAGCACCATCGGTGACTTTGCAAGGAAATGGGCGCACATACAACCATGGGTACTACCTTGGGATGGGATCTATCCGAAGTGGGCTGCTTTTGTGAAGATGATACGTCTCCAACTTATCTATAATTTTTGATTGATCCATGTTATAATATTATCATTCTAGGATACTTTTTGGGTAAATATATGTCAACTAATATTATTTTGAGCACTAACCTATTAAACCAGTGCCAAGTATCAGTTATTGTTTTCTACGTGCTTTTGGCTTTTTAGGTTTACAATACCAAACCGAAGTCCAATTGCCACAAAACTTTTTATGATTTTTTCTAGACCAAAAAAGAAGACCTGGAAGATTTGGGAGAAGACCGGAGGCCGCACGAGGGGGGCCAGAACACATCAGCGCGTGACCAAGGATGGGCGTGCCCTCATGTGTGGTAGGCCCCTCAGCTGCCTCTCGATGCCCCTCTCTGGCCTATAAATTCTAATAAATCCCCAAAACACTAGAGAGCCTCCTGAAACACTTTTTCCGTCGTCGCAAGTCTCTATTCTTTCGTGTGCCCATCTGAAGCCCTGTTCTGGTGCCCTGCTGGAGGGGGGATCAATCACGGAAGGCCTCTACATCAACCTTGATGCTCTAATGGTGTCGTGTTAGTAGTCTACCACAGACCCGTGGGTCCGTAGTTAGTACCTAGATGGTTATCTCTCTCTCTCTCTTGATCTTCAATACAATGATCATCGCATCTTCGCTTTGATCTATTCGATGTAATTTTTTGTGCGATGCGTTTGTTGGGATCCGATGGATTGTGGGTTTATGTTAAGATTATTCATGAAAAAGATTTGAGTCTTCTATGAAATCTATTATGATTCTTATTTGTGTGATTATTATAGATTTGTAAATCTGTCTGATCTATTGAAATAGTTTGGTCAACAAGATTGATATTTCTTCAATGAGATGGGTGCGTTGTAGTGGGTTCAATGTGTGGTGCTCTATAACCCAGTAACAGAAAGGGACAAGAAATGTCTTTATATTGTTTCCACTAAGAATAAAACGATGGGGTTAATTCGTATTGATTGAGTTCTCTTTGTCTACATCATGTCATTGTTCTCCAAGCATTACTCTGTTTTACTTAATAATGTAGATGCATGCTAGATAGTGGTCGATGGGTGGAGTAATAGTAATAGGTGCCCACAGGAGTCAGACTATTTTTTTATGGATGTGATGCCTATGTACACATGATCATTGCCGTGAATATCACATAACTATACACTTTTCTATCAATTACCCAATAGTAATTTGTTTACCCACCGTATGCCTACCTCATGAGAGATGCCACTAGGAAAAACTATGGGCCCGAGGTCTATCTAAATATATATTTACAAAAGTATCATTTACCTTCTTGTTATTATTTAGTTTCTATTTTATTTTGCAATTTATAATTATCTACTACCAAACACACTACTTATTAGCTTGCAAGTAGCGATTCCAAGGGGATTGACCACCCTCTTGCCCACGTGGGGTGCAAGCGTTTTATTATTTGTGTGTAGTCGCTGAAGATGGGGGTTGTGTGCTACTCCTATTGGCTCGATAAATCATGGTTCTTTACTGAGGGAAAACTTATCTATACCGTGTTGCATCACCCGCTCCTCTTCATGGAAAATCCAACGCTGATCACAAGTATTAGAAACTAATCTCAAGCCCCCAAGGTAAGAAACAACTTTATTTTCCTAATCCTCTAGCGCCGGATAGGAAAGTTGTGGAGAGGGCTTTTGGTATTTCGCTATTTTGCGACGACTGTATAGATTTTGGGATCAGGCGAACCTTTGGTACATCATGACTGCTTGCGGGATCATACACAACATGATCATTGAGAATGAGTGTGGACAAAATTTGGATTACACCTTCTATGACCTCATGGGAATACACATTCAGCCGATTAGAAGGAAGATTAAATTAGGAACTCAATGCAGGTGTACCATGACATCAAAGAGTTTCATACGCACAATTATCTTTAAAAAAATAGGATGGAAGAGTGGTGGGCATGACATGGGGAATAAACCTCCTAGTTTCATCTCTATGTTTGCTGTATTGTGCATGAACTATGCCGTATTGTGTGTTGATTTTTTTCGTACTTGTGTTTCATTTAATGTTGTGGATTTGATGAATTATGTAATAATTTTGATGTGTTGGATTGAAGTAATGTTGTTATGATTGTTTAACGATTAATTTGAGACAATTTTGAGTCAAGTATGTTTGAAATTGTGGAGCGCTTGTTGTGCGGTTGCCCTTTTTGTATCATCTATTAGAGCGGTTGTCATGCGGGTGCCCTATTTTACATCATCTATTGGAGTTGGAGGCTTTTGGTGTTATAAGAAAACACATTTTTGTGATGTAAATTTTATTCAGAGCATAATTAAATTATATTTTACATCATTTAGTGGATATGTTGTTAACAATTTCCAAGGAATGTGACACACCTAGACTCCTTGCAAACCCTGATCGAAAGTTAGCACTATGGTGGCAGCACAAGCAAACACTTTTTGCAAGAGAAAATAAACATTGCTGGATCATTTAGACTTGGGATGGCATGCCCCTAACATTTGGTGTGGAGCCTCTGACATATTAGTAGTAAGTCGGTCTGATTAAGGGCACCTCCTAACACAAACACTCAAATTCATCTGAATCAGGCTGTCTGGACCATCGGTGCGGTACCCCATCCATCCACGCAATGGTTCGGATGTTGTTTTTCTCCAAATAGAAAGCAAACGAGGGCTATTTGCGGGTGTCCAGACCCCTAGCACACATGCGTTCAACACCCTGGACATACCAAAATCTCTCTCCCTCACCCACGTATTTCTCCGCCCGAAGAGGACAACCCCCTCTAGAGTGTCAGCACCGTATTCATGTCAGTATAGAGCATAGGTGACCTTTTACTCGAGCTGGCATTCAAGCAATGCATTGGCCGAAAGCACTGTTCTCTCCATGTGTCTTTTCACTGTCATTGAAACAACATTCATCCATCCGCCTCCCTCTATTAAATCAGCACACATGTCGATGAACCTATTGACCTGTCGGCCACATTAAACACCTCGTTGCTTTGCGTGTGGCATCGGCCAACTATTTAAACATGGCCAGGCTTGACAACAACCGCATCACACCTTCACTCCTGATCACTTCCGTGCACCACACCCGTCATGGCCCAAAGCTCTAAAGGTATGTGGGCAGCTGTCGGTGTCAATAAAACGAGGGTATTACCAATTCGATGAAAAGAACCTTGGGTGTGAAGGCACAAATATTTTCTTGAACAAGATGGTACTTGCGAAGACCCCGGTGTGATCGGTGGACTACGACTTGGCATATTAGGATGAAATCAATAGGAGAAAGGCAATCTCTCTTCAAGACCTCTTCCTGGAGGTATTCTCAGGAAGGAGACAACCAGGGACCACCCACACCTCCGGGGGAATAGACGTAGGCTCTCGAGGAAGTACCGAGGCATGTATGGGTAGATATTGCGCCAAAGCCAAGGGCCATACATGTATTGAATGACTAGCCTTTGCTCATGTGTTCCAAATTGACCCATGGGCCCCAAGGCATCCACGACGACTACAGTAAGATTTGCCTACTGCTTACACCACTATAGTGATAGAACATCATAGTGATAGGTAAGTATCCAGTGGATCTAACAAGGCTCCGGAGGGACAACATCATCATTGGTACAAGCGTGTCACAAGCATCCATACTATCATATTACTGGCTACTCTAGCCTATTTGAATATACACCCAACCAATAGGAGCCTCTGGCAAGCCTCTCTTGACACTATAAATAGAGGATCTCGGGACTTCTCAAGGGGTTGATCTTTCACACAAGCAGAGGAGACAGAGGTCGACTTCACTGTTGTAACACACATTGTATATCTCTACCATATCAATACAACAAAGCAAGATTAGGGTATTACATTGCCAAGGTGGCCCAAACCTGGGTAGTTCTTCGTATTCATACACCATGCATCATTCATGACGTAGGATAGTTGGACGTGTTCAGCCTCTACCCGAACTCTCAAAGCCTAACATTTGGCACGCGAGGTAGTGGACTAAGGCTTATCCAAATGTCCGAGTCTGCTTCACCGTTCCCTCAAACACCGGATCTGGCAAGCGCTCCACTGAAGATGGTACAGGGAAGGATTCCTCGCACCATGATGCACACCCGGGCGCACCTGCCAAGGAAGGGTCTCTTCCCACTATGCCACGGTCACGCGATGCCCACTTGGGCGCAGTGCGGGGCCGTAGGGGCGTCATGGGGGAGTCCTGCGTCTTAGGAACCACGGGCAGCCAAGGCCCATGCAGGCTTGTCTTGTACACCTCCGCCAGAGGCCGGGGGAGTAGCTCCAAAGCGACATTACTCACTTCAGCTAGCTGCATGCACAAACTCGATGTGTGACGAAAGTGGTCATCTTCGTAGCATTCTTCGAGAACGTCAACAGTCTTGGGGTCTGTGCGGACGTCGCCATGCAGGTGGTGACCACCGTGTCGGACATGTATCGTGTCGCGCGTTAGTGCGTTCAATCCCTGGAGGCTAGCATACTTCTCGGATGTCACTATGTTCGTCGTACTGGGCCAGTTCTCCCTAGAGTGGTTATTCCCACGAACGAGATTGAGCAAGCCCAATCCACATCACGGGAAGGACCCGTCGGCTCGAGCGCTCCAGCATGGGCCGGATCGGTTCCCGTGTGAGCCTCCCGGCAGGACCAGTCATGGCGATACCTTGCAACGACTCGGAGAGTACTTCATTCATCACCGAGATTTCCTTGGGCAAGGACATGTCTCACAACTTCTCCGTCCAGGCGGAATTTTCCATCGTGTAGGTCCGGGAGCTACACTTGATCTCCCAGAGCATGGTGACCCGCCGCTTCACTAAACGATGTGCCGTTTGGAGATCGTCGACCGCTGGGACCCAGCTACCTTCGGCAAGCCCAAAGCAGAAAAAGCTAAGTACTCTACTGGCCATGTACTTGGGTTCTCCCCCTTTAAAAGGAGCATCCTGGCATACCCTAGCTATGTACTATAATATCCATGTTCCCTTTCCCCATACTTGTATGCCTAGTGTGCATTAACCGAGTCAGAAAAAGGGGGCGCAAGCACCCTAGCGCTCTCGCGCTTAAGTTGTTTCCTTCCTAAAATATCTCAACGTGTGATTAGTTTCGACCGTGAAATAGGGGCTTCCCAGGAAATTGCACCACATGACCTGTTACCTGGAACGCTCTGCCATCTCGAGAAGCAAAACATACACGCTGCATTCTGGACTAGATCCAACATAACTCTGTTGCATTGTTCTTGTCATGAGTGTTGGTTACTCTGGCCACTTGGATTCACACTAGTTACGCTCTAGGTTTTTTAGAGGAACAATGTATGCACACAATTAGCAAAAGACATATAGGATTTGATGAACAATCCTTCAAGTTCTGATAATCTAAGGCAAGCATACTTAATAAATTAACGGATACTCCTATGCAGTTCTACCACAGAATCTGCCTTTAGGGCCGTGGGAAGCCTTGCCCCACCAGGAAGATCGTGTTCTAGATGAAGATATAGGGCTTGCTACAGCGAAGTTCATAGGCCGCGGTAGTCACCGCCCTCGTCCTCCCGGACGACAACTCTGGACACGACCCTTCGAGATTGCACCCGGTCCTCCGGGGCTGGGGGCTCCACGATGGCGCCCGCTGGGAAGAAGGGTTCGAAGTTATAAAGTGATGAGAGGATGCGTGAGGCCATCGCAATGGCGACCAAGGACTTCTCCTTCTTCATGTTCTAGCCCACCTCCTTACAAAGGAGAGAGAGCTCGCCGGCCAAATGCTTGAAAAAGTTAACGAGGTCCTCCACCTGGTGCTTGTTAAAACCAACATCATTGTGATATGGGTTAAAGACCGAGGGCGGGCATCAGTTTCCTTGCTAGGCGATAGGCATCGCATAGAGACTCGTGATGCATATGGATATCCACCAACATACTTCCAAGATGACCCCAGACATCCTCCCGCTTACTGTTCTCACGCGCGATCAGACACGTTATTCGAAGGGTCTCCTGGGAAAGCTTCTCCATCACATCCTCAAAACTTGCCCCGAGCTCGCCGTTCTCCTTCTGAAGTCGCATCAGCATGCCAAGAGTACGGGAACGAATGTCCTCCAGGGCAGCATCCTTCTCTAAAAATGATTCATCCTTCCTTCACCACCAACTCGCTATCCCTGGCGCGAGCTCGTGGCGTAACTATGCCACTTCACGGGCGACGAGTGGGAGGACGACATTGCTATCAAGATCCAAGGTGGTCGAGAAGAATCAAAACGTTGGGAAGAAGAAGAAGGTCGTGAAGAACTGAGGATATGCTGGATGAAGTTCTTCCCCGCTACTTATACGAGCCGGGAAAAGCAAACGGTCATCGACCAGGAGTCACTACGCGGCCTATCACATGCCTGCTTCTCCAAGCATCATAGCACGAGAATCAAGAAGACCGCATGTTTTTATGATGCTCCATTATGGTCGAAATTACCATGCGATGGGAGGCGGGGGATGCGACAGTGCGGCTGCGTTTCACCAACCACGGACAGAGGACTCCACATGCTTAGCCCTTGTGGCATCTAGGCCCCACACCCTCAGATGGCTCTTCGGTCATTGTTCATAGGGCATGCGCTTGGGGGCTACACAAGTACCCAAAGGCCTAAGAGTGAGGCGTCCCACACACCGAAGAAATGAAAATTCCTTCCCGACAACTCAAAACGCACAAGTAAGACAAGAGTGCGAAAAGGTAGTTCAGAAGGGATTCAAGGACACACAGCTTGTGCATGACAAAATGAGTATGAAGGTCTATATTACAATAATAAAGGCCCAGGGGCTACTCACCTATGATCCTATTTATCTGCATCGGCGGCAAGAGGGCCCCCGACGGGCGAAGGGTGCTCATCTTCGCCACCTCGTACATAACGAATGACTAGATCCTTGATACCTCTCCAACAAATCTCTACTTTTTTATTGTTCCATACTATAATATTATCATTCTATAGGATGCATTTTGGGCATTTATTTGCTAATTCATAGTATTTTTTAGCACTAACCTATTAACCCAATGCCAAGTGTCAATTGTTGTTTTCTGCATGTTTTTGGCTTTTCAGGTTTACAATACCAAACAAAGTCCATTTGCCACGAAACTTTATGATAATTTTTTCTAAACCAAAAGAAGACTTGGAAGCTTTAGGAGGAGGTCGGGGGCTGCACGGTGGCCCCACAAGCCAACAGGGCGCACCTACGGGGTGGTCGCGCCATGTTAGCTTGTGGTCCCCCCGTCTCCTGACATCTCTATATTTCCTATAAACACCAATATATTCCGAAAACCCTAGGAAACCTCCCAAAACACTTTTTCCGTCGCTACAAGTCTTTGTTCCGCCATGTGCCCATCTGGAGCCATGTTCCAGTGCCCTACTAGAGGGGGGATCAAACACGGAGGGCCACTACATCAACCTTGCTGCTCCCATGGTGATGTGTGAGTAGTTCACCATAGACCTACGGGTCCGTAGTTAGTACCTAGACAGTTATATCTCTCTATGTTCTTCAATACAAAGTTCATTGCATCTTTGCGCTGATCTTTTCGATGTAATCACTTTGTGCAGTGCGTTTGTTGGGATTCGATGAATTGTGGGTTTATGTTCAGATTGTTCATGAAATTATATTGATTTCTTTGCTGGTCCTTTTCTATATATGCATGATTATATGATAGCTTTGTGTTTCTCTCCAATCTATCAGCTTAGTCTGGCTAACTAGATTAGTTTATCTTCAGCGGGAGAGGTGTGTTGTAGTGGGTTGAATCTTACAGTGCTCAATCCTAGTGACAGAATGGGACATGACACGTATTTGTATTACTGACACTAAGGATAAAACGGTGGGGTTTATTCGTATTAATTGGATTTACTCTATCTACATCATATCATTGTTCTCCAAGCATTATAGTGTTTTACTTAATACTCTAGATGCATGCTTGATAGCGGTCAATGGGTGGAGTAATAGTAGTAGATGCAGGAAGGAGTCGGTATACTTACTTACTTACTTACTTATGGATATTACTATGTCGATGTTTGTTAATTTATCCTTTCTCAATGATCATACCTACAATAGATTACATGTTGGGTAGAATGAATTAAGCTTGGGGATGTTGATACGTCTCCAACGTATCTATAATTTTTTGTTGTTACATGCTATAATATTATCATTCCAGGATACTTTTTGGGCATTTATTTGATGATTCATATTAATTTTGAGCACTACCCTAGAAACCCAGCGCCAAGGGCTAGTTATTCTTTTCTGCATGTTTGTGGCTTTTCAGGTTTACAGTACCAAACAAAGTCCAATTGCCACGTAACTTTTTGGTGATTTTTCTTGACCAAAAGAAGACCTAGAATCTTAGGGAGGAGACCACAGGCCACACGAGGGCCCCACAAGCCAACAGGGCGTGCCCAGGGGGTGGTTGCGCCCTGTTAGCTTGTGTTCGCCCCACTCGTCTCCCAACACCCCTCTCTAGCCTATAAATTCCAATATATCTCAAAAACCATAGGGAGCCTCCCAAAACACTTTTTCCGCCGCTGCAATTCTTTGTCTTGTCGTGTGCCCATCTAGAGCCATGTTTCGGTGTCGTGTCGAAGGGGGGGGGGTCGATCACGGAGGGCCTCTACATCAACCTTGCTGCTCTCATGGTGATGTGTGAGTAGTTCACCACAGACCTATGGGTCCATACTTGTTACCTATATGGATATCTCTCTCTATGTTCTTCAATACAAAGTTCATCGCATCTTCACGATGATCTATTTGATGTAATTTCTTTATGCGGTGCGTTCATTGGGATCTGATGAATTGTGTGTTTATGTTCAGATTATTCATGAAATTATATTGAGTTCCTTGCTAGTCCTTTTCTATATATGCATGATTATATGATAGCTTCATTTTTCTCTCTGGTCTATCGATTTAGTTTGGCCAACTAGATTGGTTTATCTTCAGAGAGAGAGGTGTCTTGTAGTGGGTTCAATCTTACGATGCTCCTTCCCAGTGACAGAAGGGCACATGACACATATTTGTATTGATTTCACTAAGGGTAAAACGATGGGGTTTATTCATATTAATTGGATTTACTTTATCTACATCATGTCATTGTTCTCCAAGCATTACTCTGTCTTACTTAATACTCTAGATGCATGTTGGATATCAATCGATGGGTGGAGTAATAGTAGTAGATGCAGGAAGGACTCGGTCTACTTGCTTATGGACGTGATGCCTATATGTAATGGTCATTCCCATGAATAAATATTACATAACTATGCGCTTTTCTACGAATTCCCCAACAGTAATTTGTTTACCCACTGTATGCCTTCTACATGAGATATGCCACTAGGGAAAACTATGACCCCGGGGTCTATTCACTTATATATTTACAAATTCTACTGTTACCTTGCTGCCATTTATTTGTTTATATTTATTTTACAATTTACAAGTATCTATTATTATCCACGCTACTCATTTGCTTGCAACTGACGAGTTCAAGGGGATTGACAACCCTCTTGCCCGACGTTGGGTGCAAGTTGTCGGTGTCAAAGCCGGCCGATCTCGGGTGGGGGTCCCAAACTATGGATCTTGGATCATTGGGTAATAGGGACGAAGGAGACGATGTTTACCCAGGTTCGGGCCGTCTTGAGGAGGTAAAACCCTATGTCATGCTTGATTGTATTGATGTGAATGAGAATTAAAGAGTTGATCTACCTCGAGATCGTATGAACTAAAGCCCTAGATGAATCGACCTCCCTTTACGAATGAAACCCTCTGGTTTATATAGACACCAGGGGTACCTAGGGTTACACATAATCGGCCTCCAACCGGAGATAGATGCACCGACCTTAACTCCAAGACTTGGAGGACACTCCAATCTTCAGAGCTTTCCTTCCTGAACACGGGATCGCCAGATAGTCTGGCCTTTCATAGAGAGGCTCATCCAATCGGCCCATGAGGGATGAACCGACGGCCCTAGGATCCCTTATCCCTAGACTCCCTTAGTAGCCCCCGAACTAGTCTCCAACGCCGAGGTACATAGTCTTCGGTAGCTCCACGCGTCCAAGGTATTCGGCTTGTGAGACGAGTTCCCTTTATGTTCGGTTGGTTCCAACTTGGTTGTCGATAATGCCTTGTCTTCAGAACAACATACATTGCTTAGCCTCGAAGGCCAAACGCCTGAGTGTGAACAGTACCTCATCTTACAGCCTTCCTAATGAAATGCCATGACAACCGGTTATGAAAACTCGATTCGCGGCTCGAGGCCGCTTTTCCATTGGCATGTCTTATCAATGTGAAGATCGTGCTCCATGTTTTAGGGGATACGAATAATGATCCTGGTTATCTACTCGCGTATAACGGCACGATCATTTTGGGAAGTGACAAGGCCTATAGTGCAGTAAAGGGGGCCCTTGGTATTACGGCCTCCCATAAAAGGGAGAAAAATCCCCAAAGCCTCCATACACACCCCAGATTCAATCTATCTTCCCATCCAAGCCCCAAGCACTCAGATCCATTTCCCCTTACTTCCTCTCCAAGCCACTCTTTCGAAGCTCATCCATGGCCGGCTCGGGTTCACAAGCTAAGTGGGAGGCTTCCTGCATCACCGACGCCGGCATCCGGGAGCTGAAGCTGGCCGGGTACCTTTCTCCCAACATAGCCCATCGCCCTCCAAAAGCAGGCCAAGTTGTGCCAACACCGAGGCCAGGCGAGAGGGTGGTGTTCATCCCCCATTTCCTTTGGGGATTGGGATTTTTGCTCCACCCCTTTTTTAGGGGTTTAATGTTCTTCTGCAGGTTAGATTTCCACGATCTTCCCCAACTATTTCATGCATATATAGGCCTTCATCATCATCTGTGAGGCCTTCCTATGGGTCCTGCTACACTTCGGGTTGTGGATCAAGATCATCAACGTCAAGCCAAAGACTGTTAGCAGCCAACATGTCGACTGTGGAGGGGCTATGACTAGCAAACTTCTACGGGTTGAGTGGCTGGAGGACACCTTCATCAACATTGTCAAGGTCTGGCAGAAAGAGTTATTCTACATCACCAAACCACGAGGCACAGACTGGTCGGTGCCCTCCGAGATCCGATCCGGACCCCCACGTGGTTAACCTCATGGTTCAAGAAAGGTCTCGACTGGGGATCGTCCACGGAGGTGAGGTCATTGCAGAAGAGCATCACGCAGATGGTGGAGGCAAAAATCAAGCTGACCAACGTTGTCCAGGTTATGCTCCACCGTCGCCTCCTGTCGTGCCAGTACCGGGACACTTCAATGTGGTCCTACAAGATTGAGGACGCCTCCACTATGCACCAATTTTATCACACCTCTCACGAGAAGTCGTGGAAGGTGTTGTTCAAGCCCAGAAGGAGTGGCCATCCGAGGAAGAAGACATCAGCATAGACGTCGAAACCCCTCCTATGAAGGTGATACGTCTCCTATGTATCATTAATTTATGAAGTAGCCATGCCATATTCACCTATGTTTACAATACTTTTATATGGTTTTGATGCACTTTATATGATTTATTTAGAACTAACCCAGACTGGCGTTGTTTTCAGTAGAACTACCGTGGTGTTGTTTTTTGTGCATAAATAAAGTTCTCCAAATGCAATGAAATTTTTGACGATTTTTTTGGAACAAAGGAGGCACTAGAAGATTCTTAGGAGGGCCAGAAGAGCCACGAGGAGGGAATAACCCATTAGGGCACGCCAGCTCCGTCTAGCTTGCTCTGGTGTCTTGAGGGCTCCTCGTGGCCCATCTTCGCGTGAAACCGACGCCCAAAAATCCTATATATTCCGAAACCACCAGAAATAACTGTAGATTAGAAGTTCCACTGCTGCAAGCCTGTGTAACCATGAAAAACAAATCTAGACCCCATTCCGACACCCTGCCGGAGGGGAAAATCATCATCGGAGGACATCTTCATCGTCCCTATGGTCTCCATGATGTATAGGGAGTAGTCCACCCTCGGGGCTGATGATTTGTACCAGTTGCTACGTGTTCAATCTCTCTCTCTCTATCGTGCTCTTGATATGGCACAATCTTGATGTATCACAGGCTTTCTTAATATAGTTGGATCATATGGTGTTTCCCCTCTCTATCTTGTTGTGATGAATTGAGTTTTCCCTTTGAGAATTGTTATTACCGATTGAATACTTTTATGGATTTGAGAGCACTTGGTATATGTATCACACGCGGATAGTCGTAGTGACATTGGGGTATTCAAGTGATTCACTAGATATATTTTATGGCGTCAACTTGCGGATTCTCGTGACCTTGGGGATCAATGCATAGGGGTTGATTGCATGTTTTCATACCATGTTCTCCGGTAGAAATTTTGGGGCACTCTTTGACGTTATTTGTGTTGGATTGAATATGATAAATCTGAAATTGTTTCGTGAGTATCGTATAATTAACTCATGGATACTTGTGGTGACATTGGAGTATCTAGGTGACATTAGAGTTTGTTTATGCGTATCGTATGGCATTATTTTAGTACAAACTCTTAGATAGATCGATCGGAAAGGATATCTTGGTGTTATTTTAGTATGGACTCTTGGATAGATTGATCGGAAAGGATAACTTGAAGGTGGTTTTGTACGCTACAAACTATTTATTCTTGTACTCTCTGCTACATAAGAACTTTGGAGTGATGCTTCGTTGCACGTCGAGGGATGGTTATGTGATCCAATTATATTAGCATTGTTTAGAGATTGCACTAGCGAAAGTGCGGAGCCTAGGCCTTATTTCCAAGCATTTATACAAAGTTTTGCTCGCTGTTTACCACTTGTTACTTGGCTGTTTTTATATTTTAGGATTACAAAAACCTATTTCAATCATCCATATTGCACTTCTATCACCATGTCTTCACCAAACTAATACACCTATGCATTTTGCCATTGTATTGGGTGTGTTGGGACACAAGAGATTTCTTGTATTTGATTGTAGGGTTGTTTGAGAGAGATCATCTTCATTACATATCCCATGGATTGAGAAACCTTAGGTCATCCACTTGAGGGAAAATTGCCACTGTCCTACAAAACTCTATGCTTGGAGGCCCAACATAGTCTACAAGAATAAAGTTGCGTAGTAGACATCAAGCTCTTTTCTGGCTCCGTTGCCGACGAGGTTAGTTCTTGAAGGTATATCATTAGATATAGCAATTAAATATTTTAGTTTCTTGTTTTTCAATAGTTTGGTTTTATGAAAGAAAATTAGAAAAAATGGAGTTTAGGTTTCCTCAATTTCTTCATCTTCTTAATGTCTTTCGTGAAAATGATGGTTTGGAAAATTGTGTTCAATTTGTAGAGGAAGAATTTTTGAAAATACATAATGAGAATTCCTTGAATGATGAGAATGATTGCAATATTGTTAGAATGAATTCTCAGAATGTCCATGATGCTAATTATATGCAAAGCCACAAGCTTGGGGATGTTATGTTTGATGGATATGATATTTTCAGTCCCTCGAGTTTTGATGAGCAAAACTATTATGACGATAGCATGCGTCCTAAGGATGATGATTATGATGATAACATCTATGCTATAAGTAGTGATATTAACCATGAAACTTTTCATCATGATTATAATATTCAATGTGGTTATGTCAATCTAGTGTCCCATGATAGTTATTTTGTTGAGTTTGATCCCACCACTATGAATGAGAAGAATTTTTCTTGTGTGGGTAGTAATAAAAATTATATGCTTGTGCATCATGAAAAGAGTTATTTATATTATATTTATATTGTTTAATTCCTGCATGATGCTACTGAAATTTTTAATGAGGGAGGAATATGTGCTTGTAGGAATTGCAATAATATCACGTTTCCTCCCTATATGTTCAAAGTTTTGAAGTTGTGCTTGTTTTGCCTTACTATGCAAATTGATTCTTGTTCCCATGAATTGTTCGCTCACAAAATCACTATGTGTAATAAGTTGGTTAGACTTAAATTTTCTTGTCATGTAATTCATGATGTTGTCTTGCATGTTTCAACTACTATTCCTATATGAGCATCATTGAAATCATCATGCCTAGCTAAAAGGCATTAAAGAAAAGCGCTTTTTGGGAGACAAGCCAACACTTTTACTTTATGTTTTTGTGTGTTCACATGACTAATCTACTGTATAAACCATGTTTTGTGTCTTTTATTTCAATAAAGTGACAACTAAAGCCTTTGGGATAGTGTGGATACTTGCTTGTTTGATTATGTGCAAAAACAGAAAGTATTGCGTCCAGTATATGAATTATATGATTTTACTGGAGAGTCAAAAAAATTCAATGTTTTGAAGAAAACTTCCATGCAAATTTTATTATTTTTCGTAACTTTTATAATAATTGTTAGAGTCAGGGAAGTATGGTGATCATTCAGATCTTCACAAACTGTTCTGTTTTTGACAGATTTTGTTTTGCATGCATAGTTTGCTTGTTTCAAGGGTTTCAATAGCTTATATTTGGTGATACAAATTGTGGGAATGATGGAATAAAGTAGGTATTATGTTAGAACAATTATGAATCTTGTCTTGACAGTATCTAAGTAAATAATCTATCTTTACTACACTAACCCATCTCACGAAGTTCCCTTAAGTTTTGTGTGATTGAAGTTTTCAAGTTTTGGGTGAGATATCGATATAAGATGAATAAGGAGAAGCAATAACATAAGCTTGGGGATGCCCAAGGCACCTCCAAGGTAATATCCAAGGAATACTCAAGCGTCTAAGCTTGGGGATGACCTGGAAGGCATCCCCTCTTTCTTCTCCAACATTATCCATACATCTTACTTGGAGCTATATTTTTATTCATCACATGATATGTGTTTTCCTTGGAGTGCAATTATACTTTTTTGTTCTATGTTAGATCATACCTATAATATAGTTTTTCAGTAAAAATTTCCAAGAATTGCCTCTTAGGATGCTTTAGTTACATGTTTGATATTTGCTATGTAAGAATAGAAACTTCAGATGTAGTATTTGAATTTGCATATTTCACTAGAATGTGGAAAGTTTCTAAAATTTTTACACAATTTTTCATATAAATTCTTTATCACGTCCTAAACTTTCATAATTTTTGTAGTTACATAAGTACACTATTTTCATAAATTTCTACAAACTATTCTGTTTGGACAGATTGATGTCATAGTTTTGTTATCTACTTATCCTATAGTTTCCATAGCCTATATTGGTAGATATAAATTCTGAAAACGATAGTAAACAGTAGATGATGTTTGAAAATTATTTTGTAAGTTTTCTTAGCAGTACATGAAGTGTGGATTTATTCTTATGAGTACTAACGTATCTCATGAGTTCTTGTTGAGTTTTGTGTGGAAACCGTGATATAAAATGAATTAAGGAGACACAAAATCTCAATCTTGGGGATGCCTAAGGAATCCCAAGATAAAATTTCAAGAAGTCTCAAGCATCTAAGCTTGGGGATGCTTCAGTAGTCACCCCACCTTTCTTCATCAACAATTATTAGTTAGTATCGGTTGAGCCTAATTTTTTGCTTCTTCACGTGATGTGTACTATTCTTGGAATGTCATTTTATTTTGTTTTGCTTGATTTTTAAATAAAATAATCAGATCTTAAAATATTTATTGAGAGAGAGTCCTCATATAACTACTTTATTGTTTGACTACTCATTGACCTTGACTTATATCTTTTTGGAGTAGCTTGTCATTTACTCTTGTGCTTCACTTATATCCTACAAGTAAATTGTTGAATGAAATGAATACCATGAATTTGAAATTATATGTTCATATCGTGCCTAGTAGTAGCTTCACATTGGATTTAGAAAGTGAAATTTTTGAAGCTTCACAACCACAATATTGGCCATACAAGTCATTCACGAATGATTAGTATAAGGAAGAGAACTTTCACATGCAAATATATTATGTTGGACATCTTCTATGATTGTGAATACCCATTAATTATTTTCAAACTTGAGAAAATTAGTTGAAGTTGTACAAGGAATACAACGTAATGAGTTATGGTTGTGTAGATTTGCATAGAAGTTGTATTGTTATGGATCCTCCAACATGTGGTGTTTCCTTAGGATCTTTTGCTAGCCAATAATTTGTATTAAGTAGAGATACTACTGGCGCATCCAAAACCCCTTAAACCTGTTTTTTGCCATGAGTGTCCACCATACCTACCTATGGATTGAATCAGATCCTTCAAGTAAGTTGTCAATAGTGCAAAAAGGCAATAAAAATTGCTTCTAAATGTGTTTGATCATTTAGTGTAAGAGAAAATTGAGTGTTGTAGAAACTTGTGATGGCAGAGTAATAAAAGTGACGGACTGCATAATAAAGGTTCTTATCACAAGGGGCAATAGAACATGACATTCTTTTGCATTGAGGGATTATGCATACAAAACCAAAAAGCACATGACAACCTCTGCTTCCCTCTGCGAAGGGCCTATCTTTCACCTTTCAGTATTTACTTTTATGCAAGAGTCAATAGTATGCATTCTCATTTCAACCTCAATTATTCTCTAGTTGGCAAGCATCATGTGTTGGGGAAAGATCTAGGCACATATGACCAGTCAAATATATTTGATCATGACTTGTGATTGTTTACAATTATCTCTATGATTAATGAGTTGGGAGGCGAAACATTAAGCCACTATGTTTCTCTATGTTTGATGGATGCCATTTGTTCTAAAAATATGCTTTTATTACTAGAAATCATAGAAGACTATATGATGATTGAGTATGTGGAGATCTTACTTAGACTTTGTTGAGAATAAGTTGAATTGCAATGGTTTGGTGACTAAGAACAAAGGTTGTTAAGTTTCAAGAGAATTCATTGTTTGAACCAATACATGTGAATTGGTTGCTGCTTTATCATGATGAGTTTTATGAGAAAGAGTTGTTGCTACGATGCTAGGAAAAGTGGTTGAAATTATCATTTATAAAACTTATTCACTATGCTAGCAATCACACTTCATAAATTATTTCTTTTATCATTTACCTACTCGAGGACGAGTAGGAATTAAGTTTGGCGATCCTGATACATCTCAAACATATCGATAATTTATGAAGTACTCATGCCATATTCACCTATGTTTACAATACTTTTATATGGTTTTGATGCACTCTATATGATTTATTTGGAACTAACCCGGACTGACGTTGTTTTCAGCAGAACTGTCGTGGTGTTGTCTATTGTGTAGAAATAAATGTTCTGCAAATGCAACAAAACTTTTAGACAATTTTTTTGTAACAAAATAGGCACTAGAAGCTTTGTGGGAGGGCCAGGAGAGCCACGAGGTGGGAACAACCCAATAGGGCACACCGGCCCCCTCTAGCTTGCTTTGGTTTCTTGCGGGCTCCTCGTGGCCCATCTTCGCGTGAAACCGATTCCCAAAAATCATATATATTCAATAACCACTAGAAATAACCGTAGATTAGAAGTTCCGCCACCGCAAGCCTCCGTAGACACGAAAACCAATCTAGGCCCCGTTTCGGCACCCTGCCACGGGGCGAAATCATCACCGGAGGCCATATTCATCATCCCTACGGTCTCCATGATGAGGAGGGAATAGTCCACCCTCGGGGTTGACGGTTTTTACCAGTAGCTATGTGTTCAATCTCTCTCTCTGTCTCTCTCTCTCTCGTGTTCTTTAGATGGCACGATCTTGATGTATAACAAGCTTTGTTAATATATTTTGATCATATGGTGTTTTCCCCTCTCTATCTTGTTGTGATGACTTGAGTTTTCACTTTGAGATTTTGTTATTAATAGATTGAATACTTTTAGGAATTTGAGAGAACTTTATGTATGTCTCGCATGCGGATACCCGTAGTGACGTTGGGGTATTCAAGTGATTCACTTGATATATGTTATGGCATCAACTTGCGGATTCCGATGACCTTCGGGATCTATGCATAGGGTTTGGTTGCACGTTTTCATACCATGTTCTCTCGTAGAAATCTTGGGGCACTCTCTGAAGTTATTTGTGTTGGATTGAATATCATGAATTTGAAATTGTTTGATGTGTATCGTACAATTAACTGGTGGATACTTGTGGTAACATTGGCGGATCTAGGTGACATTAGAGTTGGTTGATGTGTATCATATGGTGTTATTTTAGTACGAACTCTTACATAGATCAATCGGAAAGGATAACTTGGTGTTATTTTAGTTAGAACTCTTGGATAGATTGATCGAAAAGGATAACTTTAAGGTGGTTTCGTACACTACAAAAAAGTTCTTCTTATGTTCCCTGCTGGATAAGAAATTTTGAGTGATTCTTCGATGCACGTCGAGGGATGGTTATGTAATCCAATTATATTAGCATTGTTGAGAGATTGCACTAGCGAAAGTACGGACCCTAGGCCTTATTTTCAAGTATTTATACAACGTTTTGCTCGTTGTTTACCACTTGTTACCTTGTTGTTTTTATATTTTTAGATTACAAAAACCAATTTCTATCATCCATATTGCAATTGTATCACCATATCTTCGCCAAACTAGTGCACCCATACAATTTACCATTGTACTGCATGTGTCAGGAACAAAAGATATTTCTTATATTTGATTGCAGGGTTGTTTGAGAGAGACCATTGCCATCCTACACCTCCCACAGATTGATAAACCTTAGGTCATCCACTTGAGGGAAGTTGCTACTGTCCTACAAAACTCTACGCTTGGAGGCCCAACATAGTCTATAAGAATAAAGTTGCGTAGTAGACATCACAAGGTATGACAAAGCTTTTTACTTCATTCCGAGCACACCTATTCGGTAAAGAAGTTAACCTCCTCTCCATTATCTTCACAGGGATGGCTGGACAAGGCTGTGAAAATTAACAGCCTAGCCCCTCTTCCCGAGGACCCCAGGTCGGCCCTGTTGATGGCGATGCTGGTCGTGGCGCCGTACGTGGCACCGGAGAAGAAGGAGAAGAAGAAGAAGAAAGAGGCTCGTGAAGGCCTCCGCTCAAGGGGTCCTCCAGATACTATGTCTGAATAGACCCAAACCTCTTCCGCCCACGAGGAAGAGCACGTAAAGGACGGGGGGAGATTGACTCCCCCCAAACAAGAAAGAGGACGGAATCGAAAGACGCTCAGGACAATCTGCCTCCTCCTGCCCCGAAGAGGACCTGTAGGACCAAGGTGGTCCTGGCTAACGATAGTCCAAATTCTGGTAGGGATTCCGAGGATTTCGAACGGGTTCTTCGAAGGAACCCCAGGGTCAAGCCCCCAACCGAAAGGTACTAAATCCAAACACTATCTGGTACATTTATACGAAGTCTTCGTTACTACCCAGATGAATGCCTTTCATATTGCAGCCTGGCCCAAGATCTCTCGATCGAACAGGTCTCAAAGGGGGATTCTTCGCTCGTCGAGCTTGCAGAGAACGGGACGACGTCCCGCACCCCACCCCCCACCCCTTGCCCAAGCCACTGACGAGGGCGTGGAGGTGTTGTCCCACCAGACCCCACCCGGGCCAAACACTGGGGGTGAGGAAGTCATGGCTGAGGTTGATACCTCGACCACAAAAGACTAGGAGGTCATGGTAGAGGTTCATACCTCGACCACCGAAGCCCAGGACTCTGAACCCCTCCTGGCAAGCAAAGAGGGGAGTTGTGATTCGTCCGAGGTCCCTCGGCAGAAGTCTCCGGAGAGCTCAGTGCCTCTGACGTCATCACCCTTGCCTCCCTAGGAAGGTAGAGAGGAAGTGACACCACCGGTGCCGCCCGTGACAGAGTGGAACGTGATCGGGTGGCCATCCTTGATGGAGGAGGCTTTGTCTAGCTCCTACATCGCCGAAAATCACCACACCCTCATGGGTGCGGTTTTACAAGGCATTCAGTATGTTGATAGAGGACTGAATGAGTCCTTCAACGGTCTACTGGCGGGCTTCAAGGTAAGCCAAGTAATATTCTTTTTACAAGAACGAATTTATTTTTGAGGTTATGCATTCCTTATAGGTATAGTTGCCCCCGAGCCACGAACGAGTTTGAAAAATTTGCCCGGGGGGTCAAAGAGCCTAGAAATCATGAATAAACACGAAAGAAGTTCATGGCTCACAAAATTCTAACAGTTTTGAAGTTGTCCTTAGCGGAGGGTCAAAAATCTAATAGCTTGGGAGTTTTCTAATACATAAGAATTTTGTAGGCCTCGTCTTCAGATGTGGCGACCAACGCCATGGAACTAGCCAAGCTGAACCGGAAGCTCAAGAGCTCCAATGAAGAGCTTCATCGTCTGAAATACCTGCATCTCGGCGATAACTAGCCACATGTCCCGCTCTCCGAGAATGCGTTGTAAATGTGGGTGGGTATCAAGGCGCTTCCATAGTCGGATGCATCCGTCGATCCGGACGTCCTTCACTACAACGAGAGACGTCACTCACGTCTGGTCCTGCCCGGGGTAGTTGCCCCCATGCAGCAAGTCTCTAGGGTTATATGGCCCCCATTTCCCGTCCAGGGCCGGGCTGGTGCCCTGACGGGTAACGGGCACGAGGGCTACTATTAGCTTTGGTAAAATCAGGGTATTACCAATCTAGTGAAAAGAGCCACGGGCGTAAAGGCACGAATATTTTCCTAAACAAGATAGTACTTGCGAAGACCCCCATGTGCTTGGTGGGCAACAACTTGGTGTATCGGTATGAAGTCAATAGGAGAAATGCAATCTCCCTTCAATATCTCTTCCAAAAGGTATTCCTGGGAAGGAGATGATCGGGTACCACCCACACCTTCGGGATAATAGCCGTCGGCTCTCGAGGGAGTACCAAGGCCTGTACGGGTGAATACTATGCCAACGCCAAGGGACATAAAGGCATCGAATGAATAGCCTTTTCGCATGGGATCTAAATTGACCCGTGAGGCCCAAGGAATCCATAGTGACTATAGTTAGATTCACCTACTACTTACACCGCTGCAGTGTTCGAACGATGTAGTGACAGGTAAGTATCTGGTGGATCTAATGAGGCTCCGGAGGGACGACATCATCGCTGGTACAAGTGTTCCACGGGCAACCATACTGTCATAGTACTGGCTACTCTAGCCTATTTAAGTATACGCATGACCAATTAGGAGACTCCGGCAAGCCCTCTCTAGACACAGTAAATATAGCTCGGGACTTCTCAAGGGGTCGATCTTTCGCATGAACAAAGGAGATAGAGGTCGGCTTCACCATTGTAACACATATTGTAGCTCTCTACCATTTCAATACAACAAAGCAGGAGTAGGGTATTACACCGCCAATGTGGCCCGAACCTGGGTAGTTCTTCGTGTTCATCCACCATACAACATTCATGACTTAGGATAGTTGGACGTGTCTAGTCCCTTGTCGAACTCACAAAGGGTTGTTGATCGCAACTCAAATGTAGGTTCTTGGAAACTGACAGTAGACTCCCCAATGAGCAAAAGAAGGAGCTCTCTGGCTAGGGCACCCCGGCTTAAAGAATTGGATGCCACGTGTTCTAGCCAAGAGATCAATGTATTATGAAACATGATACAATTTGGCATAGAGAAAAACAACTCTTTATTTGAAACTAAGGGTACAAGGGTTTGATGTTACAACTTCAGTGAGGCATGATAGTGAACATGCTCGTGCCTCCATTACTAGCAGCGGAATAGTGGTCGATGATGGACTCCACTCGAAAGCGACACTGATGTCTACATGAAAGAGACACTTCCTAATTCACAAACTCGGGATCCTCGAAATATGCAATCACAATTTTGATGTCTACTATGCAATTTTATTCCTATAGACTTTGTTGGGCCTCCAAGTGAAGAGTTTTGTAGGATGGTAGAAATTTCCCGCAAGTGGACGACCTAAATTTTATCAATCTGTGAGAGGTATAGGATGAAGATGGTTCTCTCTCAAACTACCATGCAATTAAATACAAGTAATCTCTTGTGTCCTCAACACACCCAATACAATTGTCAGTTTTATAGGTGCACTAGTTTGGCGAAGAGATGGTGATAGAAGTGTAATAGGGTCGTAGAAATAGGTTTTCATAATCTGAACAGTTAAAACAACAAGGTAGAAGGTAACAAAAATGAGCAAAACGGTGTCTCAATGCTTATAACCAAGTTCTAGGGTTCATACTTTCGTAGTACAATCTCTCAACAAGCATTAGCATAATTGAATCACATTATAATCCCTCAAAGTGAGGCAAAGAATCACTCCAAAGTCTCTATTCCCATCGAACAAAGTCGTACGAAAGCATGTAGTTAGTAAACAACCTCAAAGTTGTGTTTCCTGTCTATCCTATGAACCACCCCAAGTGTCACGAATAGTTCTAGAGATCATACTACGACAACACAATATGAAACATATCAATTAACCTTTAGGTCCCCTAGAACACTGCAATGTCACCATGAGTACCCGCAAGTTAATACATGTAAAGTGATCTCAAATTGGAAGTATTCAATCCAACATAAGAAAGTTCAAAGAGCAAAACTCAATTCACCACAAAGAGATACATGGGAAGAACATCATAAGATCCAACTATATAAATAAAGATCATGATACATCGAGATCGTCTCAAATTAAGAACATGAGAGAGATGGGGAGGGAGGGGAGATAGAGGGAGGGAGGGGGAGGGAGGGAGAGAGAGATCAAACACATAGCTACAGTTACAAACTCTTAGCCTTGAGGATGAACTACCCACGCATTACCACGGATGCGGTAAGAATGTTGAATATGGCCTCCATGACGACTTCTCTCTCAGGCAGGGAGCCATAAAATGCCACTAGATGAGATAACTTTGGAACATAGGTTTATGGCGGACGACTAAAACTTTTAGGTTTCTCTCTGTGGCTTCTCAATTTATAAGATTTTTCAGCGCTAGAATCACGCCAAACAGAGCCACAAGGGGGTCACAAGTTAAGGCTGTGCCCTACCCCCTGGGCATGTCATGGTCGCTTGTGGACACCTTGTGGTTTTCATCATTGCCTCCTAGTGCTTCTAGGGTCCTTCTTTGTCTAGAAAAATTATCGTAAATTTTCATCGTGTTTGGACCTTCCTAGGTATGGATTTTCTACGGAATATAAAACATACAAAAAAATAGTAAATGGCATCGGGCATTAGATTAATAAGTTAGTCCATAAAAATAATATAAAAGTGCATGAAACCATATATAATTTATATAAATATAGCATAAATACTTCATAAATTATAGATACGTTGATCAGCATCCCCAAGCTTAATTCTTGCTCGTCCTCTAGTAGGTAAACGATAGAAGAAATAATTTATGAAGTGTGTATGCTAAAATATAACAAACCTTTGATCGCATAGGTAATGATAATTCTAATAACAAGTATCATCATTCTAATAAGTTCAACATATCATGAAGTAATAATGAAGTATCTTGCCATCTTTCAAGACTATACTGCAAACGTAAAGCAAGCAATAAATTAAGGATGCCGACTAGGAACCCTAGTTTGAAGATAACAATCATACTTACACAATGCTCAACAAATTTCTATTAGAAGAATTCATGCAAAGCTAAGAGTGATCTCCATGCTCAATATGTGGTGCCAAAAGAGAGATAGATGGATTGAGTCAACATGGAAAGTAAATAGATAGGCCCTTCATAGAGGGAAGCAAGGGTTAACATATGCCAGAGCTCATTGGTTTAAAACACACATGAAATTATTTTAAGAGGAGTACTTTCCTATCAACGATTTAATGTAAAAGGTTTCCAATATCTTTCACGCTAAACATATCAATGGTGGTGTTGGTTCCCATGGTTTTACACTCCCCCCACCATACCAACACAAACCATGGATAACCGTATCCACGGGTCCATGCCAACTTTGAACTTTCTAGGGGAGTATTTTTTTTCAAAAAAATCTTATTTTTTTATTTTAGACTATGCATCACAATTACTAGGTTTTATAATAAATTTTACAAGCGGATAAACTCTTGTTGTGAGTAAAAACAATTTAGGATGGAAGATATTGATTACCCTATAGCTCCATGAGCTGTACAGGCACACACAATAGAAATTTAGTTGACTATCTAGTGGTGGCACATGAAAATTTACTTGGAACGGCGATGAAATACAATATATAGGTAGGTATGATCCAATGGCAATGGGTACCCAATATCCGCGAACCTGGTGGGTAAAATCCCCATTAGGTTAAGGGTATGGGAAATAAAAATACCCCTAGGTTTCTAAATAGGAAAATTTATACCCAACGGGTAAGGCAAGTATGGGTACTAGAAGGCAATATCCATACTCGTGAACCCGCAAATCTGTATATTAAAACACACTGTAAAGTAAGTCACATATGTCATTGACTTAGATTGACATAGTAGAAGGTTAAATCTACTCAACTTTGTTTGGTGTCATGTTGGAGAGATCCAGGTGGCTACAGTGACTGTGTCTCAAACTTATTTGTGTGTTGAACATACTTTTGTATTGAAGTTGAACTTATTTGTGTGTCAAACTTATTTGTGTCTTGAACCAATTTGTGTGTCAAACTTAAGTGGCTGAAATGACTTATGTGTGTGCTGAAATACTGAAATTTATGTTAAAATGCTAAAATGAGATGTCTATGTGCTAAAATGCTGGAATAGATGTGATGAAATAATGTGTATATATGTTGAAATGTTGAAGTATATGTCGTGAAATGTTGTATAAATGTCAATATGTGTGAAAATGCTGAAATGTAAATGCTCAAATATGCACACCAACCTATTTTACCCACATGTATTACCCATACCCGGCCGAGTATGGGTATGGGAATAGTTTAAAACCCGAGGTGTGGGTACGGGTATAGGTATGGGCGGAAATTTTTGAGACGGATTTGGATTTGGGCCCGTAATACCCTTACCAAACCCTGCTGGTGCCATGTTGAGATATATTGGACACTTCATGTCGTAACCTTGTTTCAAGGATTGGATGCGTGAGCCGTATTTTCGCTTATTACAGAAAAGGTTAGAAAAAGACTGGAGAGGCAACCACTTTACTAAGCACAAAAACCACAATCTTGCATTCTCTAATAGTAACATTATTGATAACATATAATCATGATGACAACCTACAAACTTGAACACCACCAAGACTGAATTTGGAATTTATCAAACATGTGTAAACATGTGCCAACCCAATCATCCATCCTTCACTAGGAGATACTTACTAGCACAACATGATAGATTCAACTTAATTAAACTAATGTTCATTTTCATTATAATATAAATCTCTTACTTGATTAAATATATGCAATATCAGGGTATCACTTTTACTTTAACGGTTTAATCAGAGATTGCATGATTACTTCTCAATATCCATATAATAGATGAAGCACATTACATTCAGTTCATTAATAAATTTTCTTACTCTAATGATATAAGTGAAGAACAAGAGTAAACAATAAACTACTCCAAAATATATAAGTGGATAATAAAGAGTAGTTAAGTAAATAGGTAGTTGTGTGGACTCTCTCAAGATCAAACTTTTAAGATTTAAGCATTGTATCAAACAGCAAACAGAAAAATACCCTCCAAGAAAAACACATATTATGTGAAGAATAAAAATATAACTCCAAGTGGGATTACTAATAGATTGGAGACAAAAGAGGGGATGGCTTTCTGGGCATCCCCAAGCTTACACGCTTGAGTCTTTCTTAGATATTACCTTGGGGTGCCTTGGGCATACTAATACGTCTCCAACGTATCGACAACTTTTTATTGTTCCATGCTATTATACTATCAATCTAGGATACTTTATATGTATTTTATATGCTATTTTATATCATTATCGGGAACTAACCTATTAACCCAGTGCCTAGTGTCAGTTGCTATTTTCTGCGTGTTTTTGGCTTTTCAGGAAACCAGTACCATATAGAGTCCAAATACTACAAACCTTTTGATGTTCTTCTATGGACCAAAATAAGACCTGGAAGCTTCGGAGGGAGACCAGATGAAGCACGAGGAGACGACAAGCCAACAGGGTGCGCCCAGGGGGATAGAAACGCTCTGATTCCTTGTGGGTCCCTCGTGGTTTAGTGTGACATAATTCCACCCCTGTAAATTCCCTAAAATCGGGAAACCAATAGAGAGCTAGACGAAATACCTTTCCCCCCGCCGCAAGTCTTTGTTCCTTTGTGATCCCATCTGGAGACATTTTCGGTGCCCCGCCAGAGGGGGATTGATCACGAAGGCCATCTACATCAACCTTGCTACCTCCATGATGATGTGTGAGTAGTTCACCACAGATCTACGGGTCCATGGCTAGTACCTAGATGGCTTTCTCTTTCTCTCTTTGATCATCAATATGAAGTCCACTACGATTCCCTCAATAATCTATTTCGTTGTAATCCTCTTTTGTAGTGTGTTGTTGGAACCCAATGAATTGTGGATTTATGATTAGATTATTCATGAATATTAATTGCCTCTTCTCTCAATTCTTTTATGCATGATTGTTATGGCTTCATATTTCTCTCTGATCTATCGGTTTGGTTTGGACAACTTGTTGATTTATCTTCAGTAGGAGTGGTGCATTGTGATGGGTTCAACCTTGTGGTGGTCAATCCCAGTGACAGAAAGGGACATGACGTGTGTTGTATTGTTGCCATTAAGGATAAAATAACAGGGTATGAACATATTGCATGTCTTGCTTTGTCTGCATCATGTCATCTTGCTCCAAACATTACTCTGTTTCATACTTAATACTCTAGATGCATGCTAGATAGCGGTCGATGAGTGGAGTAATACTAGTGGATGTAGGCAGGAGTCCGTCTACTTGTTTATGGACGTGATGCTTATATACATGATAATTGCCTTGAATAATATGTCATAACTATGTGCTATTATGACAATTGCCCAACATTAATTTATCTACCCAGTGTATGCTATGTTCGAGAGAGAAGCCTCTAGCAAAAAATTTGGCCCCCGGGTCTACTTAAATCATATTACTAATACCCCAAAATAATTGCTGCCATTTATGTTTTGTTATTTATTTTATATTTATATTATCTATCTATTAGTATTTAATCCTTGCAAGTAACAAGTTCAAGGGGCTTGACAACCCTCTTGCCCGCGTTCGGTGCAAGTGTTTGATTCAGTGTGTGTAGGTGCTGCTAATGAAGGTTTATGTAATTCTCCTATTGGTTCAATAGCCTTGGTTCTTGATAACAAACAAGTATAGGGCATCGCAACAGTTTTCGAGGGTAGATTATGCAACCCAAATTTTTAGATTCGAGACAAGGGGAGCCAAACAATATTTGAGAGTATTAGCAGTTGAGTTGTCAATTCGACCTCAGCTGGAGATAAATATATGTGGCAAAGTGATCAGTAGCATGGTAATATTATAGTTTGATAACAACAGTAATAGTAACAGTAGCGATAACAGTAGCATCAATAGTTTTGTAGCAAGTGCAACAGTAACAGTGGTAATAGTAACTTAGTGAGAATAATAAGTGGAAAGATCATAGGCACTAGATCGGAGTATTTGTGGGATTATATTCATCATATAACAGTCATAACCTAGGGAGACACAGAACTAGCTCTAGTTCATCAATGTAATGTAGGCATGTATTCCATATATAGTCATACATGCTTATGGAAGAGAGTTTGCATGACATGTTTTGTCCTACCCTCTCGTGGCAGCGGGGTCCATAAGAAAACTAAGGGATATTAAGGACTCCTTTTAATAAAGAACCGGAACAAAGCATTAACACTTAGTGAATACATGAAACAACGGTCATCACCGTGAAGTATCCCAAATATTGTCACTACGGGGTTGATGGATCATAACATGTAATATGTGCATATGACTAGGCAAGATCGAATCATGAACATAAATATAATGATGATAACATAAACAGTCCAAATCTGAAATTATGGCACTCGGGCCCTAGTGACAAGCATTAAGAATGGCAAAGTCATAGCAACATCAATCTGAGAACATAGTGGATGCTAGGGATCAAGCCCTCACAAAATTAACTCGATTACATGATGAATCTCATCCAACTCCTCACCGACCAGCAAGCCTACGAAGGAGTTACTCACTCCCAGTGGGGAGCATCATGGAATTGGCGATGGATAAGGGTTGATGATGATGAAGACCAAAGATTCCCCTCTTCGCAGCCCCAAAGGGCCTCCAGATCAGTCCTCCCGGTGAAGAACAGGAGGTGGCGGCGGCTCCGTATTGTGAAACGCGATAATTCTTTCTCCCTGGTTTTTCCAGAGATTTGTGAACTTATAGCGTTGGTATTATGGTCGGGGGAGCCATGACGTGCCCACTCTCTACCAGGCTGCGCCAGGGGGGCCTGGCGCGCCCTGGTAGAGGGTGGGCACCCTGGCCCCCCTCTCGTTTGGATTCTAGCACCATAATTCCTCAAATATTCCAAAATAAATCTCCAAAAAAATTCGTTCCATTCCGAGAACTTTTATTTCTGCACAAAAACAACACCATGGTAGTTCTGCTGAAAACAACTTCAGTCCGTGTTAGTTTCATTCAAATCATGCAAATTAGAGTCCAAAACAAGAGCAAAAGTGTTGCGAAAAGTAGATACGTCGGAGACTTATCGACTCCCCCAAGCTTAAACCCTTGCTTCTCCTCAAGCAATTCAGTTGACAAACTGAAAGTGAAAAAGAAAAACTTTTACGAACTCTTTTTTTCTTGTTTACATACATATGCTTAAGTAGCACCCAGGTTTTCAGTGAAGATCATTACTAACCATGTCAACAATAACTCTTAAAGACTATATTAAATCATATCAATGACTCAAGCAACTAGCGAGCAATAATAAGATATCTCAAGTGCAAACAATTTTTCAAAACAATCGTGATATAATATGAAATAGTGGTATCTCTCTATCCCATTCTGAGACCACAAAACATAAATGCGGAGCACTTCCAAAGTTCAAGCAGCGACTAAACATTGTAATTCATGGCCCTGTTCAAGAATTAGTCCGATTAATCAGTTAACTTGCCGATTAGTCCCTGCTCATAGAGTCACCGAGTAGACGATTAAGTGATAAATCGTACAATTAATTTATTAAATGGTCGATTAACTTGTCGATTAGCCTATTAATCCCCTACTCGCCAACCAACTGAGCAGCTACCAATTGACGATTTCCTCAACAATGATTCATGGTAGAAAATATCCAGTCATGATGCATCCAACATTCACTATACACAATGCATGAGGATACAATAGTGCTCTCAGATCTGGCACTTATTTTAGAAGGTGATGGCTCAACATTTATATAAATGGATAGTCCCTTTGCGGAGGGAATCAGGGATTTGTAGAGGTGCTAGAGCTCAAGGATTAAATAAGAGATAAGTACAATTTTGGGAGGTACACCCTTCCTGTCAATGTTATGACCACGAGCTATCAATATCTTCCACGTTAAACAAATTAGCGGCGGTTCCCAAGTGTCGGGGGAACGACAACTATGGGATCACGAGGGTCACTTTTGGTTTCGCAAGAGAAGGTGTGCGCAAAGAGCAGATCAAACGAGCATCGCGGGGGATTTTTACCCAAGATCGGGCCGTTGAGAAGCGTAAAACCCTACTCCTGCTTTGTGTATTATGGGTGTTCTTGGGTTCCATCTATAGGAGCACCACGTAGTGATCAGTACGCAGACACTACAGGTGCGAGCTGGAAGGTTGGAAAAGAAGATCCTCTACAGTCACGCCTTGGGCCTCCTTTTATATGACTAAGGGGATCCCAATAGTGGCGCACAGTACGTACACGAGGTGTACAATGCTATAGTGCTATCATACCTAACATTGGCGGTGTAGTACAAATGCATTTAATGCTCCATTAGGCATCCCTGACCTTCTATGGGACGGGACAGGAGCCCGTCCCATCTACATCGCTTACCTCCTCCGTCGCCAGCGCCTTGACACGTATCCTGGTGGGATGACACGTGGTCTCTACGCTGGCAGGGCAGGGAGGTCTTGCCGGGTGCGCCCCTTGCTGGGCTTTGCAAGCTCCCGCCGGCAAGATCTTGTTGTTGTTCCATCCTTTGGCCTCCGGTCTTGGGCTTGTTGACCTAAATGTTCCCTTGACGTCTTTGTACTTGCTTCCAATAATCCTCCAGCAGGCCTTGCCGCTTGTGTGGATACAACTGCCAGTGCACAAGTGAGGGGTACTAAGGGACCCAAACTTTAGTACACTGACACCAAGCAGTAAACGTAAATGTTTACTCCCCTCCACCAACAAATACACTCTATGACGAGCCAAATCCACGGGTACCGTCCAAACCAACAACATTCCTAGGGGAGTTTTGTTTAATTATTTGCATTTATTTTTATTTCGAGACTAGGAAACCCCATTACCGCCCTTCTCGTGCAAGGACGAGTGAATAAACACTCATCATGAGAGTAATCCGCCTAACATGGAAGACACTGACCACCCCGTGTCGCTCCATGAGCGGTCCAGGCACACAAACTAGATGTTCATTTGAAATTTTAGAGGTGGCACTTGCAAATTTACTTGGAATGGCAGAGTAATACCGCATATAGGTAGATATGATGGACTCATCTAGAATAAGTTTGGTTTAAGGGTTTTTGATGCACAAGCAGAATTCCCACTTAGTACGGGTGGAGGCTAGCAAATCGGTTGAGAAGCGGCCAACTAGAGAGCGAATATGGTCATAAACCTGCATTATAAATAATAAACATTAAATGCTATCATGAGTAGGATATGGACACCATTAATTAAATATCATGAAGGATATGTTGGTTTTGATTCAACTAGGTGCGTGAACATGTACCAAGTCAAGTCGCTTGAAACATTCCGAGGAGGATACAATATCATTATACTACATCACAACAATTTTAATGCATGTTGACATCCAAGATAAATCATTATCCACTCCCAGCTACTTGAGCATGGCATGAACCACTATAATATCTAATTTCCATTGCAAATGTGTTCAATCATAATGTGTTGAATCATGGATACTAGGTTAAACATATTTACAAAAGAAAGACCAAGTTGAGTTCATACCCGCTTTTTTTAGTCACAGTCAATTCCTCAAATATCGTCATTATTGCCTTTCACTTGCACAATCAAATGATATGTAAATAATGATAGTGCAAGAGTGTCACGGACTAAGCTGGAATCTACAAACATTTTATTCAAGAGGAGAAGACAAAGTAATATGGGTTGTGTGTTAGATTAACAGTAATGCATATGAGAGCCACTCAACATTTTCATCGTGGTCTTCTCCTTGGTATGACTCGATAAAAGAAAAATAATTTTAGAGAAACACACTAAAATATTTGTGGAGTTTTTAGTTTTTCTTGAAGAAAGCAAACACAATAAGGAAAAACAAAAACAGGAAAAACTATTTACACAGGAGAACTCCCAACAAGTGAAAGAAGAAATGAGAAATCTTTTTTCAATTTTCTTTTAATACTACAACTAACTAAACTGAAAAGAAAAAACAAAAAGAAACAAGAAGTATTTTTGGATTTTCTCAAAGTTTTTTAAACACACAAGAAGAAAAGGAGAAAAATAAATCTAGCATAGATAATACAATGAAAGAGTGTGGACACCGACAACTGAAATGAAATGTGGGAACATGAATGTAATGTCGGTGTGAATACGTACTCCGCCAAGCTTAGGCTTTTGTCCCAGCTTGGTAATCAACATTTGTGGCACGGATAATGGCCTCTATGGTAGCCTACCGAGGCTCTTGGTGCAACCACCTCAACCCTCATGGCGGCTTCCACCTCTACATTGTATGCGCGAGCCTCGCTCTCGAATACATAGTATCTTCCCTTCCTTTTAAAATCAAAGAGAACAAGAGCTGGCAAAATAATAGGCACAATGAGAACGTTATCAAACCTCAGATTGTAAGTATAGTTATTAACTGTGCCTATAAGAAATCTATGGCGTTTCATGGCATCAAAGTCTAAGTACTGGTTAGGTAAGATAGGATCATTAGGCCAAGGGGACACTCCCATCCTCGTAGCGAGGCGAGAGGCATAAATCCCTCCATAGAAATTACAATTAGAAGCATTGAGAGTCAGTCTCCGTGCAACAGTCGCTCCTAAGTTGTAATCTTTAATTCCAGTCAAAGCAGTGTATATAAGACTCAAATCATGAGCACAGAGCATGCTAAAATCCTAGTTGCCTACAATGCATTTACCATTAAGCAGTGCAAGGTATTGAATAGACAGAAAATGGATGCTTTTTATTCTACCTTGTGTCACTCCTATAATTTCACCACAACAAAGGTTTCTCAATAGTGATTCATATTCAGGTTTTATTGGTTCATCTAGCGAACCCCAATATGGAATTTTACACGCGTTGCAAAATACGTCTAAAGGCATGGTTAAAGCATTATCATATGGACTAAATGAAACTCTTGACTCACAAGGAAAATATTTGAGTTTCATAGTAAAGGTCTTCGTGAGGGTGAGGTGTTGAGTGCACTTGTCTTCGACGAAGGTAACCAGATCGACATTGCGAACATACTGCTCAAATTGGCAGAGGGAAGCGGGGATTTGCAGAGGTGCCAGAGCTCAAGGATTAAATAAGAGATAAGTATAATTTTAGGAGGTACACCCTTCTTGTCAATCTTACTAACAAGAGCTATCAATATCTTCCACATTAAACAAAATAGCGACGATTCCCAAGTGTCGGGGGAATGACACCTATGGGATCGCGAGGGTCCCTTTTGGTTTGGCAGGGAGAAGTTGTGCGCAAAGAGCAGATCAAACCAGCAACGCGGGGGATTTTTACCCAGGTTTGGGCCGCTCAGAAGCGTAAAACCCTACTCCTACTCTGTGTATTATGGGTGTTCTTAGGTTCCAGCTAAAGGAGCGCCACTTAGTTATCAGTACGCAGATGCTACCCGTGCGAGCCGGAAGGTTGGAAAAGAAGATCTTCTACTATCATGCCTTGGCCCTCCTTTTATATGATTAAGTGGATCCCAACAGTATCGCACAGTACGTACACAAGGTATACAATGGTAAAGTGCTATCATACCTAACACTGGCGGTGTAGGACAAATCCATTTAATGCTCCGTCAGGCGTCCCCGACCTTCTATGGGACGATATAGGAGCCCATCCCATCTGCATCACTTAGCTCCTCCGTCGCCAGCGCCTCGACACGTATCTTGGTGGGATGACACCTGGTCTCTGCGCTGGCAGGGCGGGGAGGTCTTCCCGGGTGCGCCGCTTGCCGGGGCTCTGCAAGCTACCCCCACCAAGATCTTGCCGGGGTTCCATCCTTTGGCCTCTGATCTTGGGCTTGTTGACTTGAATGTTCCCTTGATGTCTTTGTACTTGCTTCTAGCAGTCCTCCGGCAAGCCTTGCCGATGGTGTGGCTACAACTGCCCGTGCACAAGTAAGGGGTACAAAGGGACCCAAAGTTTAGTACATCGATAGGAGCCCCCGGGCCTAGGCCACTGAAAGCACATTTTCTCCCTTGGTCGTTTTGGTAATTAATAACAACATATAAGTCATTGAACTAATGTTTCCACTAAGTATATTTCAGCGAATGTTCAATGAGAGGATTGGCAAAAAGGAGATTGTGGAGAAACCCCAAGATGCAAGGAAATAGGTTGGCCAAGATTCAAGCAAGAGGACTCTACATTTTATATTTGTGAGAAATCACTTTGAGTCCATAGGAAAGCCAATAATATTAAAAGGGGTTAAGGTTTTGTTGGTGAACAATATGCTCAAGTGTGCACAAGTGATAGTTGACAAAAACATCCACAAAACTCTCCCACCAAAGTCTGTTTTATAACTAACACTCAAAATCGGTGCAACCAACTATCCCACTTCGGTGGCACTGATTCCAGTACCTAGACGGACTATGCCAAACCCTAGCCACTTCGGTGCAACCGATTCCATACCTGTGCCACCAAGTTTAGGTCGCCAACTTTCTGTTATGCAAATTCACATTTTCGGTTTCATCGAGAATGTTGTATCAGCGTCACCGAGATTGGAAATGTAATCGTTGGTCACCTTATCGGTGCAACCGAGAATTGTATATCGGTCCCTCCGAGATTCACCACCTTTTGGTCACTTCGGTACCACCGATATTAACACAGCGGTGTCACCGAGTTGGTCATTTTTTGTGTAACGGTTGGATTTTTGGGGATGCCTATATATACCCCTTCACCACCACTCACTCGAAAGAGAAGCAGTCAGAACTATTCCATACCTATCCTATCAGATTTTCTGAGAGAGAACCACCTACCCTTGTGTTGAGGTCAAGATCTTCCACTCCAATCATATGGATCTTGATTTCTAGCCTCCGCAAGTTGCTTTCCACCAATCCTATCTCTTCTACCAAGCCAAACCCATGAGAGAGAGATTGTGTGTTGAGGAGTCTATCATCTTGAAGCACAAGAGCAAGGAGTTTATCATCATTACCGAGCCTATTACCTTTTGGAGGGTGGTGCCTCCTAGATTGGTTAGGTGTCGCTTGGGAGACTCCTACTTCGTGTTGTGGAGTGAACCAAGAAGTTTGTAAGGGCAAGGAGATCGCCTAATTCGTGAATATCTACCCCATAGTGAGGCTAGTCCTTCGTGGACGAAAGCCATATGGAATAGTCAAGGTTTCTACTTCGTGGACCCTTTTGGGTGGAGCCCTCCGTGGACTCTCGTGACCGTTACCCTCCGTGGGTTGAAGACTCCATAAACGTGGATGTACGATAGCGCCACCTATAAAAACCATGGGAAAAATCATTGTGTCCACAATTGCGTTTGATCTTCCTACCCTATCCCTTCTATACATGCTTGTTGTTACTTTCCGCTGCTATATACTCTTAGACTTGCATGTGTAGGGTGTACTTGACTTTACATGAAATGCTAAAAACCATCAGCCATTACATTTGGTATAGGCAAAACCTTTAATTGGTCAAGTAGTCTAATCACCCCCCCTCTAGACCTACTTTCGATCCTACAAGTGGTATCAAAGCATTGGTCTCCATTGCTTAGGTCTCACAGCCTAGGAGAAGTATCGCGTCTAGTGAGGGAAGTTATCTCCAGGTCCGTACTTGGATGGCACTAATTTTGCTAGTTGGAAGCATAAAATGAAAATGCATATTCTTGGTCATAACCCCGCCGTTTGGTCTGTTGTTCATGTTGGCTTGCAAGGTGAGTTCTTTGCGGATGGACGGGAATCGGATCGTGAAGTGACCGCGGATGAATTGAAGATGTTGCAATACAATGCTCAAGCATGTGACATTCTCTTCAAGTGCTTATGCCCCAAAGAATTCAACAAAATCAGCCGTCTTGAGAATGCAAAGGAGATTTGGGATACTTTGGTTGATATGCACAAAGGAACCGAGTCCGTGAGACAATCCAAGTTAGATGTTCTTCAAGGTCAACTTGACAAGTTCAAGATGAAGGATGGTGAAGGAGTCGCAGAGATGTACTCTACGCTAGCTCTCATCACCAATGACAATGCCGGCTTAGGAAGCGAAGGAATGACTGACAAATTCATCATCAAGAAGATACTTAGAGCTTTGGATGAGAAATACGACACCATGTGGACTTTAACCCAAATGATGCCAAACTACAAAGATCTCAAGCCTACGGAAGTCATTGGAAGGATTGTTGCTCATGAGATGACACTCAAAGATAAAGAAGAGCTTCATCACAAGTCTAGCGGTGCTTACAAAACCACAAGTGATGCTCCCACAACTTCAAGCAACAACCTTGTCACCAATGAAGAAATAAGCCTCATGGTCAAGAAATTCAACAAGTTCTACAAGAATAGAAGCAAAGAAAGAAACTCCAGCTCAAGATATGAAGAGAAGCGTTCGTCAAGTCGTGACCACAATTGCTACAATTGTGGGAAGCCTAGACACTACTCAAACGAGTGCACGGCTCCTTACAAAAGAAGAGAAGAGTCACCTCGAAGACGAAGCTCAAGGAATGAATCACCACAAAGAGAGAGAAGGAGTAGAGATGATCGTTATGAATGAAGACACTCAAGGAAAAGTAGAGATTCAGAGAAGAAGGACAAGTACACCAAGAGCTACACAAGAAGAAAACATCAAACTCATGTTGGTGAATGGGTTTCCGGCTCTGACTCTGACAACAACTCTGAGAGAAGCTATCACTTCGACTCTGACTATAGTCAAGAAGATGGTGTTGCCGGAATTGCTCTAGTGACTACCAACTCCTATTATATATTTGATTCACAAAATGAAGGGAGTGGAAGTTTCTTCATGGCTAAAGGCCCCAAGGTATCACACCCTGAGTATCTTGATTTTGATAGTGATGAAGATGATCTACTTTGTGATGATGAGTTACTTTGTGATAAAACTAGTGATAGTGATCAAAATGAACTTGATAATTCTCATGCTAGTCAAGATAAGTCAATTGATGATGATAAGATGAAAATAGAACAACTAACTAAAGAACTAAACACTCTTAAGTTAGCTCATGAATCTACTCTCGAAGATCATAGAGAGCTTGTGAGAACTCATGAGACGCTACACTTCGAGAAGCTCAACTTGGAGCAAGAGCATGAGTTTCTCAAAGCTATCAATGATGATCTCCGGAAGAAGAGCTCATCTTATCTATCCAAACGAATACTCTTGTCTACTTTCATGCCTCAAGTTAATACTAAGCAATCTAGTAACAAAGGCAAGAAAGATTGTTCATCTAGTAGCAATAATAAAAGTGATAAATCCAATGATGTTGCTTCTAGTAGTTCTATTGATTCGACTAATGATACTTCTCTTAGCCAAGTTACACTTGAGGAAGAAAATGACTTATTGAAAGGAATTATAGAAAAAGGTATCTACAATAGTCTTGTCGGATGTAAGCAATTTGAGGAAATTGTACGCAAGCATGGAGGATATCGGAAGAATCATGGTGTTGTCTACTTCAATGCTAATGGAGTTGAGTGGGAACAAGGTCAATATCCCAAGTCCAAGTTTGTTCCACAAAAGGAGAAGTATGAAAATACTCTTCCCAAGGGGACAAACACTCAAGATGACCTTCCACCACAAGACCACAAGCTCAAGGGCAAGAACAAGCTTCAAGATGACATTGACTCATATGAAGATAAACCCCTAGCTTTGGTGGAGTGGGTTCCCAAGGCTACTTAAAGCTCAACTACTACAAAGGCCACTTCAACACCAAGGATCCCCATCAACTTGATGTGGGTTCCCAAGAAAAGGAACTAGTAAGTTGTTGAGGGGTGACTCCGCCAATGAAATTCACTCACATTCATTATTGGCAAGAACTTTTTGCACTCTACATCAACTCAATGCGATAGTTCAAGGAGTCACACATTACCTCAAAGGTGAGCAAGGGATAAGGTAATCAACAAATAAATGGACATCATAACACATCCTTTGCACTCCATGTCCATAGATATCATTGTATTTGTCTCTTGTATGTTGGGACTAACCCATGTAGGTGAGAGGAGTAAGGAAACAACAAGGATGCTCCCAACTCTTGGTGATCTTCATCAACATTGAGCATCCACGACTACCTCACCAACATGAAGTCTTCATCAACAAAACCCAAGGTTAGTTTATCCCTTTTATGGGGGGATCTCACATTAAGTGGGAGCTTTACTCTAATTCTTGAGTCGAAGCATCTCTTAACATGTGACAACATTAAATGCTTTATCAAAAAGTGGTAACCCCACTTGTGCTTGAACGATGAGTATGGCCTATGATCAAGTACTCCTACTTGGCTCCTAAGTCAAATACTCATATATAGATGACTTTGTCATCGCCCAAGTGCTTGTTAGATGCTAGCGTGTTTGTGCATGTCCGTCATGATTTTTTTTGACTTCTTATTGTGTGAGCATGCTGGTCTGCATTTATTTTCTCATTCGAGGATATCCAATTGTTGCTATTTGGCTTTTGATTTATCTTTTTCCAATTGGATGGACAAGAATGCCTAGGACCACTCTTTAGCTATCTATGCTTTCTCATCTCATATTTCATTCATGCTGCATCACAAAATTTGAACAAGTGCTTTTCGATCCATCTGTGTGTGGAGCATTCGGAGTTCCGTATCGACAAGGAATGACCATTAAAACCTCCCAGGTGCAACTCGGTGGAACCAACACCAAAATCTCGGTCTCACCGATTGCCTAGGGTTGATCTGGTTTTTCAATATCGGTATCACCGATTCCATTTTCTCACTTACACCGAGTGTCCCTATCAGCTGACAGTTGAGGCACTCGGTGACATCGAAAACTTAGAATTGGTGTCACCGATAGTGGTGGGTATATAACTCTGGACCCCGACGTTTTGAAATTTCATCTTCATATGTCGCGCTCCAAAACCCTAAGCTGCCATTCCAAAGACCCCTGGTCATCGCCCTTGACTTCCCGAGCTCCTCCGCCGCTCGGAGTCGCCGCCGTCGACGTAATCTTCACAAACGTCGCCGCCGTAGAGGATCCACGCCAAGCTAGGGTATGTAGTCGATCTCTAGTGCGCTCCCATTCTGATTCTTGTGCATTGGACCTTGTTTTCTCTATAAGCCACCTATTGCTCATTCATCTATCCACTAGAAATTGCAAAACCTCGAGTTAGATGGATTTTCTAGGGTTTTGCTGTCTGCCCGATACATCTCGGTGGAATCGAAACAAAAATATCGGTCTCACCGATATACTTTTCTGTGTTGCTGAGAACTGACTCGGTGGAACCGAGTGGCTCTTTTCGGTCCTACCGAAAAGGCTGCCAAGTTCCTGTTCGGGAGTTGGTTTGTCTCGGCCCCACCAAAAATTTCATTTCGGCTGTATCGATATGGATGTGATAGATTGCAAAACTTTTGAAAAACTCATTGCTCAAATTTAAAAAATAGCCTCATTTTGTGATGACTCATCTACTTCTACTGATCTACACTCTATTCACAGGGTCAACATGTCAGGTTCAGAAGACAGTCAGAACAGGTTAGAGCAGAGAGCAGACATGAGTTCAGGCACGAGCCCAGAGCCCAGTGCATTCTCAGATCTAGGCACCCCCAGCTCACATGGGTTGCCCAAGGCTGCCACCAGAAGCAGAAAGAGGTTGAACTTAGAAGAAGAAGATTTAGACTTTGTCCCTGAGGAAGTTCTTGCGAAGAAGCAAGAGAAGGCTACCAACAAAGCTGCAACTGAAGCTACTTCCTCTAGAAGGGTTGTCAGCAAAATATATGCACCAGCTTCAACCTTCAAGGCTTATGAGACTACCAGAGCAACTGTTTATGTTGAGATCCCCAAGAAATCTATGCCTAAGAAGGCAGGAGATAAAAAGGCCAGGAAGAGGATCATTCATGTGACTGGCAGGCCTACCTCCATGTTTGAGGATCCAGAAGCTGCTGATGCTGAGGAAGAGGAGGTTGAGCCAGGAAAAGCTCCTCCCAAGAAGAAGGAAAAGAAGTTAATGCCTGATGCTATGCCCAAAACCAGCACATCCAAGAAGGCTGCTGAGAAGCCCAAGAGGTCCACTAGGCAGATTCCAGCCTCTGAGAAGAACAAAGGGAATGCCTCCAGACCTGAAGCTGATGATGATCTGACAATGTTAATGAAGCTTAGACCACACCTCCCTATTCATAATGCCAGCTATCCAGTAGCTGAGGACATGAAGAAGAGGAAGGACTCAGGACTGAGGACATGGAGAGCTATTGATCCTTATGCCCAAACAAAGAAAACAGATGTGGACTATAGGTTCTATACTAAGGAGCAGCAGGACTTCTATGATATTGTGCTCTTTGACAAGAGTCCAGCTGTCAGTGATATGCTTTACGTTGATTGGAAGTACATTAAGGAGAATGAGGACTACTTTCCAAGTGTCCAGGACAACATCCATTGCATTGGTCTTGATGAATTGATAGGTAGAGAATTCACAGCATGGAATGACGAGATGATCATTCAGTTCTACTCCACTGCACACTTCTACGGAGATGGTAGAATTGTGTGGATGACTGAAGGTGCCCAATATGAATCAACTATTGAGGAATGGGCAGAGATCTTACGAGTTCCTGAAGCACGGGATGGTGACCTGGATGTCTACTCAGAATCCAAGACTAGTCACAAAGCTATGGCCAACATGTATAAGGAGATCCCTGCTGACAAAGTGAAGTCTCACCAGCTAGGGTCCATTTACTTTCTCCAGGCTGGCCTACGCACTATCAACACCATTCTGAGGCATACCCTGATGCCCAAGTCCGGAGATGACAAGATGATCCGAGGCCACTCCATCAACCTGTTGATCCATCTTGACACTCACACCAGGATCAGAGTCATGGACTTGATTGTAGAGACAATCATGAGGGTTGCTGCTGATCAGAAGCGCTCATGCTGTTATGCACCCTAGATCCAGATGCTCATAAACTCAAGACTGAAGAAGCACATCTTTGCCCTGGATCACCCACATTTGCGCCTACAGCCAGATCTAGAGGACAACGTCATGGTGATGGAAGCTGATCATCCCACTTCTGCTGCAGCTCAGGAAGCAGCAGAGACAGTTAGAGCCACTAGTGCTCAAGCCCCTCGATCTAGGAGCGAGCAAATGGATTTGCTGATATCATTTGTTCAGAGCATGCAAAAGGACATTAAGGGGATTCTAGATAACCAAAACAGTCTTGTCAGGATCTTTGAGACTAGAATCAAGTCCCTTACTGATAAAGTGGATGGCTGACGAAGATAGTCACAGAACTTCAGCATGAAGTTGACTCCGTGAAAATCCCTCGGGTCTCTTCTACTTCCGATGATGATGCTGATGATGAGGAGGAATCACCTCTAGGGACAAGCACTCGGTTCACTACTCAGGCCAGATCAGCCACAGTGCCAGCTCCAACAGCTCCATCAGCTCCATCAGTGACCACTCCAGCTTCATCTATGACATCGGCAGAGATCTTCGCCGACGCCATCATCTCGACTCCTTCATCAACAACCGGAGGAGATGCACACAAGAACGCTTAGATGTATGGCTTTGAACTTTTTGGTAACTGATTGCCAAAGGGGGATAAGTGTATATAGATCTATAGGCTTCGAGCAAGAGAGAGATTTTTCTTTTTACTTGCTTTTCAAAAACATTTGGTTCTTTTGATTTGATGTGAGATACTTTTGTGTTTGTGTTATGCTACTATGTTATGGGTGATGCTACTATTTCCTATCATCTTAATGCTCATGAGATGATCATTCACCCTTACTTATGTGTGTTGTGCGATGTTATTCACTCTAATTATTCTCGCACACCACCAAGTTGTATGTGACATGGAAGAAGTACCCCATATACCTAATCAATTGTGTATTTGCATTCAAACGCAAGTTCAAAATAATGCACAAATTTAGCGGAGATCTTGCTTATCACATACCTCTCAAAGTAATGATTAATCTCACTGATTTTATCATATGTCGAAGCTTTCATCTATATGTTGTCATCAATTATCAAAAAGGGGGAGATTGAAAGCACATTTGCTCCCTTGGTGGTTTTGGTAATTAATAACAACATATAAGTCATTGAACTAATGTTTCCACTAAGTATATTTCAGGAAATGTTCAATGAGAGGATTGGAAAAAAGGAGATTGTGGAGAAACCCCAAGGTGCAAGGAAATAGGTTGGCCAAGCTTCAAGCAAGAGGACTCCACATTTTATATTTGTGAGAAATCACTTTGAGTCCATAGGAAAGCCAATACTATTAAAAGGGGGTAAGGTTTTGTTGGTGAACAATATGCTCAAACATGCACAAGTGATAGTTGCCAAAAACATCCACAAAATTCTCCTACCAAAGTCTGTTCCATACCCAACACTCAAAATCGGTGCAACCAACTATCCCACTTCGGTGCCACAGATTCCAGTACCTAGATAGACTCTACCAAACCCTAGCCACTTTGGTAAAATCGATTCCATACCGGTGCCACCGAGTTTAGGTTGCCAACTTTCTGTTACGCAAATTCACCTTTTTGGTTCCACCAAGAATGTTGTATCGGCGTCACAAAGATTGGAAATCTAACCATTGGTCACCTTATCGGTGCAACCGAGAATTGTATATCGGTCCCTCCGAGATTCAAAAGTTGCCACCTTTTGGTCACTTCGGTACCACCGAGATTAACACATCGGTGTCACCAAGTTGGTCATTTTGTGTGTGACGGTTGGATTTTTGGGGATGCCTATATATACCCCTTCGCCACCACTCACTCGAAATAGAAGCACAAAGAACTATTCCATACCTATCCTATCAAATTTTCTGAGAGAGAATCACCTACCCTTGTGTTGAGGTCAAGATCTTCCACTCCAATCATATGGATCTTGATTTCTAGCCTCCCCAAGTTGCTTTCCACCAATCCTATCTCTTCTACCAAGACAAACCCGTGAGAGAGAGATAGTGTGTTGAGGAGTCTATCATCTTGAAGCACAAGAGCAAGGAGTTTATCATCATTACCGAGCCTATTACCTTTTGGAGGGTGGTGCCTCCTAGATTGGTTAGGTGTCGCTTGGGAGCCTCCTACTTCGTGTTATGGAGTGAATCAAGAAGTTTGTAAGGGCAAGGAGATCACCTACTTAGTGAAGATCTACCGCATAGTGAGGCTAGTCCTTCGTGGACGGAAGCCGTATGGAATAGTCAAGGTTGCTACTTCGTGGAACCTTTTGGGTGGAGCCCTCCGTGGACTCTCGCGACCGTTACCCTCCGTGGGTTGAAAACTCCACAAACATGGATGTATGATAGGGCCACCTATAGGATCCATGGGAAAAATCATCGTGTCCACAATTGCGTCTGATCTTCCAACCCTATCCCTTCTATAAATGGTTGTTGTTACTTTTTGCTGCTATATACTCTTAAACTTGCATGTGTAGGGTGTACTTGACTTGCCCTGAAATGCTAAAAATTGTCAACCATAAAATTTGGTATAGGCAAAACCTTTAATTGGTCAAGTATTCTAATCACCCCCCCTCTAGACCTACTTTCGATCCAACAGCCACACACGACGCGAGGCGTTGCTGGGCTAGGCCAAAACAGTGCACGGGCACGCATGGCAGGATTCTGCGGTTGTAATCATTCCGCTTACTACGCCTCCCCACGACGCGGTTAAGTGCGCGACGTGGGAGGCATGCGCGAAGCAGCCGTAGTTATTCCAATTACTGTGTCAGACCGTTTCCGCCGCATGCATAGTAGGGAATCGGCAACGGGCACCTGTGGGGACCCCGACTCATGAGTCGTGATCACCAAATGCACGTGTATAGTGATCCTAGGGACCAATGCTCACTGAACACACAGAAGCTGAATAACAAGAGTCTTACATCCACATTTAGCGTCTTACACAAATAAATGCCATGTAGGTCTAGTCTTACATAGATATGACCACAAGGGCCAACCACTTAAACAGAACAAGCAGCGGAAATCTTGGTCAAAAGTGTAAACCCATTGCCATCTGCCTTAAACCTACAGGCATTCTGACTGGGAAGCGTCGTGGTTCACATGTTCATCACCAATGAACTCTTCACCATACTCCTGTTCTTCCACGCCTGACCAATTAAATAACCAGTGGCAAGCCAATGAGTACTTTGAATGTACTCGCAAGAAACCCAAGTTGTGGAACAAGGTAATAATGATGCATGATATAGCACTAAGTAGGTATTTTCCAGAAAGCTAATTTTAAATGCAATGTCATGATCAAGTAACTATGTGTAAACATGCATCAACAGTTGGCAGATATCCATAAGAGCGAGTTATAGATATCATCATAAGCAGGGGTTGAACATCTCATGTTCAATCATCACGCCAAGTCATCTGACTTAGCTCAAGTGTCATCTCCGTGTCATCCACACACGCCCATACGCACCAATTTTCCAGGAAACATCTGGAGGTGGCTTAAGCAGCACCACCCAACTGTCCTTAACCGTGGACATGACTATTCAAATAGTTTTACATTCTGCAGAGGTTGCACACTTTACCCACAAGACTCGGGGAACTTCCGTGTCATCCAAGACTCACAGTATATAACATACCCGAGGTAAGCACACGAACAATGCCTTTCCCCTAGCGATACTAAACAAAGAGTCCACTCGATTGGTACCCAACCCACATGATGTAGATCACCTGTAGCATCCATGCAGGGACCAATGGTGTGCCCGATGCCTATGAAGAGAGCGCATGATCGTCCATACCGGCATGACCCTGTATCGAGAGTGACCACGCCACTTCCACCACTAGTAATGCGGGCTCCTTGCCAGTACCCACCAAAGTAATCAATAGATCCCCATCCCATAAGGGGTATCGTGGTTGCGCATGTAAGGTTGGGACGGTCGACAAATCTTAAACCCTTCGTTTTTGAAAACAAACACATCCACTTCCTCCGGTACACCAGTTCTTTCTCAAGTGGTCACCCAACACATCATCATCTCCCTCGGGTATTAGTGGCACCCGACGGGGTTTCGAATAGTCTTTGAAATCATTTCCTTCATTCCATCATCATGCATAAACCCGATCCCACTTGTGTAGCATCTACTACCATGCTATCTACACCCACCCGCACAACCCTCATAAGGTGGTAGGGTCATGCACGATGCAAGTGTCAACGGCAAAAGTATTGGAAGCAACCCTCCGAAGTGGTCACTACTCCACATGATCAAATATAACGAAAGTAAAGTGCTATATGTCATGCAAATAAAAATGATTTCTTAACATGGTCAAAGGGCTGCTTGCCTGGCTCAACAAAGTCTTCGGGGTCTTCAAAGTCTTCGGGTCCAACTCCCTCCTCAATAGCGCAATCTATCGTCCAGGTAAATAGTGATAATAATAAGCATCACACAAAAATGGAGCACACAAAGCTACTATTAATATGCTACCCTATTCTGATAAATACCAAAAACTATAATAAAAATATCTTCTTGGGTTTTGCTGTGAAAAACATTTTTGAAAACTAATAAATAGAGGCAAAAAGATGCCAAAAATAGATTTTAAATTAAAATAGTGTATAAAAAGTTTTCAATACTTTTCACAAATGGCACTATTAAATTCTATGGAATACTCTAGGAATTATGGTGGAAAAATACTGAGCATTGGATTTTTACTTAGGCTTGTGGATTTTTTGGAAAAAAAATAGAAAAAGAAAAAGAAAAGGGGAAATGTGCCCTCTGCCAAATGCCCAGCCGCACTGGGCCAACCTACCAGGCCGGCCTAGTTGAATTACAGGCGCATGGGCAGCCAGGTTTGAACGTAACATGTGGGCCCCAGCGTCAGCGAGAGAGAGGGAGAGGGAGAGGGGTGTGAGGATGTCGGGGGGTCCCACCTGTCATCTCCCACCTTTGGACATGAGGACGGCAAAGCTCACCGGCGTCAAAGGAGGGCACGGCGAGGAAAGCAGAGGGCGGGGATGGACCCAACATCGAGTCGCCGGTCTCCTAGAGGTGGAACGGCGGCCGGAGGTGGTCTGGTTCGCCAACGACGAGCACCCGCGGTGGAGGAGGTTCGGGAGGGGATCGTCAGCGGTTCTCCTCTACCGGAAATGGACGGGGAGGAAGGGGTAGGAGGTCGGAGGGACCTTACGGGCCAATGGAGGAGAGGAGAGCGCCAGAGCGGGCCCGTGTCCCGAGATCGATGGAGCTCCGCCGCGGCGGCACCTCGGTTGATCTCGAGCACTGGTTCTCCGGGGGCTCCAACGGGGGCTCGGGATGGACTAATGGGAGAGAGAGGGAGGTTCCAGAGAGGAAAGAAGGTGCGGGGAGGCCCTTTTATAGGCGCACGGTGGTCCACCGAGCTTGGGAGCGCTGGCGAGCTCGGGGTCGAGGCCAGGGCGGGTAGTGGGGGCGAGGGCGCGTCTGCGGTGTTCCTGGGGGCTGGTCTAGTGCGAGAGGAGGGAAGAGAGAGGGCGAGTAGCGCGTGCATGTGAGGCAGCTCACTAGCCGATCCGGGCGGTGCTCAGCACACGCGGGAGGAGGGAGAAAGAGGGGAATAGAGGAGGGGACCGACACCATAGCATGGCGCGGACGCCGAGGGGGGGCAAGTGGCGACAGGCGGGCTAAGGCCGCCAGAGCCATGAAGTGGGTAACGCCTACAGTGCTTGTTGGCATTGTAGCGTGCTCCAGAGCGCACGTATGGCATGCCACGGCATGCCAACGGCATTTTGTGCGCGGCCAAATGTGTATAGGGGGCCTAAGGGCATCTAGGCTAGGGGGCAATGGCATTGGATGCCCTGGGAGGAAGATATAATAAGAGGAGGGGGAGAGAGAGGGGTTTTTCTTATGTCCAAGGGTAGAAATGGGGTTTTCACCCCCCTTATCATGGAGCTATGGCCAAGCAATGTTTATTGGAGGTAAAATGCCATTGCAAAATGAAGTGGTAAAAATTTGGGATCAAGAAGAATAGAGGAAGGGGGTCAAACAGGGTTTTTGCCATTCTGGCAGAAGGTGTTTGATGGAGATTAGGGCCAGAAACTGAGCTTTGCTTGCCATAGGAATTGACAGGATCAAATGGTGTTTAGAATTAGGCCTGATCACCAAGTTTGAGCTTGATTGAAGAAAGTTCACAATGTAGCTTTATGAAACCCTAGAAATCAATAGAATCTGGTCTCTGTAGATCTAGTCATTCTAAGATAATCCCCTTGATGCACCACTTAGAATAGCACCATTATTTGGTGATTAGAACATGTCCACAAAGTTTGGGGGCAAGCGGATAAACTTCACAATGTAAAGTTGCTCAAATTTGAATCTGGACAGGGAGGGTTTTGGAATAGTTTGATGAATCAAATCAACTTGCATTGAGATGAAACTTTGTAATATAATCTCCTATGATAGTGTTGACTTGTTGGATTTTTCTTGGAAATTATTGATAGTATTTCTTATAGAAACATTCCAAAAGCTTTAGTTCGACAGAAAGGGTTTTGAGGGGTTTTGCCCATTATTTTGAACATGACCATGTGTTGAAACTCATATATATGGAAAATACATGTCCACTGAGTTTCCCTAAATTTTCTCAAATATTTTCAAAGCATTAAAATAATTTTTCGCTATGAAAAACCATTTCTAGCCTTGAGAAAAGGACTTTTAAATAAATAGTAAAATAATCTTTACAATTAATATATGGTGGTTTTGGGAAGTCATAAATATAGTAGGGTTCAAATAAAGCCTTTGGGAAAAAGGGGTCTACCCAATTTGAGGACTTGCAGTGCAAACCTCATCTCAGGTGTTTTTGAAACCCTACTTTTAATAAATCCTTTTTGGTCAAAATAATATTTGATAAAAATAGTTTTGGGCACTATGCACATGGCATGATCATTGGGCAAGAAGTTTGGGTTAGGGAAGATGAATATGGAGAGGGATAGAATTCTAAGGGGGGCATGCACAACAACCAAACAAGCAAACAAGCAACAATTCAAACAAGCACAAGCACTGGAAAAAATTTAATTGGCTCCAAATTTTATAAATCCAAGCATAACAAGGTGTTACAAACACAGGGTGTGACTGACCTACCCTCCTTACAAGAATCTCGTCCTCGAGATTCCTAGGCTAAGCGCTAAAACGATAAGGGAACTCAGATCTAAGATAGTCTTCATGCTCCCAGGTTGCTTCAGCTTCAGTTTGGTTACTCCATCGGACCTTGAAGTACTTGATCATGCGGCTTTGGGTGCAACGTTCTGCCTCATCCAGAGTGTGGACTGGCCTCTCACGATAAGTGAGGTCTGGCTGAAGATCTATGGCTTGATGGTCGATGTCCTTGTCGTGATCGGGGCGGTTGGGAACTTGGAACACTTCCGGAGTTGTGACACGTGAAAGAAGTTGTGCACATCCGATAGCTCGGAAGGTAGCTCTAACTGATAGGCAACTTATCCTCGTATTGCGGTGATCTTGAAGGGGCTGATGTTTCTTGGTGCCAGCTTTCCTTTGACATGGAAATGCTTGGTTCCTTTGAGAGGCGTGACTCAGAGGTAGACATGGTCACCGACACAGAAGTTCACTTCTTGGCGGTGGGAGTCCGCGCAACTCTTCTGTCTTGATTTGGTGGCCTCCTGATGTTCTCGGACGAGTTGTACTTGCTCTTCTGCCTCGCGGAGGATGTCTGGTCCAAAAACTAATACTTCTCTCGTTTCCAACCAGTTGAGAGGAGTACGACACTTGCGTCCATACAACACCTCGAATGGTGCCATATGACGACTCGACTAATAGCTGTTATTGTAGGCGAACTCAGCAAACAGCAAATAATCTTCCCAATTAGCTCCATAAGCCAAGACAAAAGCATGGAGCATATCTTCGAGTATCTTATTTACTCGTTTTGTTTTCCCACCGGTCTGGGGGTGAAAAGCAGTGCTGGAGGAGAGCTTGGTCCCCATAGCTTCTTGAAACTTCTTTCAGAATCTTGAGGTGAATTGTGTTCCTCGATCTGACACAATTTCCTTTGGAACTTCGTGAAGACTTACGATGCGTTTGATGTAGAGGTTTCCAAGCTGGCATCCATCATAGATGGTCTTGATGGGAATGAAATGGGCTACCTTGGTGAGGTGGTCGACAATGACCCAAATGGAATCATGTCCTTTGCTTGACTTGGTAATCCGGTGATGAAAAATCCATTTAGACTTTGTCCCACTTCCATTCAGGCACTTTGAGAGGTTGCAATAGCCCAGTGGGTTGCTGGTGCTCAGCTGTGACTCTCTGGCATATATCACACTTGTCGACCAAGGTTCCTATCTCCCGTTTCATGCCATGCCACCAGAATCTTGTCTTGAGGTCTTGATACATCTTGGTCCCTCTAGGATGGATGGAGTATGGAGTGTCATGAGCTTCATGCAAGATCAGGCTCTTGAGCTCCTCTTTGTTGGGTACGGAGATGCGATTCCTAAACCATACAACTCCTTGTTCATCCACTAATCCTAGGGCCTTGCCTGCCTTGATCTTCCTCTTGATGCCCTCAATGCTTTCGTGTCCCTTCTGAGCTTCTTTGATGTCACCCATCAAGGTCGGCTTTGCTTCGAGGTTGGCGAGGAATCCAGGTGCAACTAGTTCCAAGCCGAAGCTTTCAAGCTCTTCATATAGGGCGGGTAGTCTTTCCTTAATCATGACATTCAAGGAACAAGCCTTTCTGCTTAAGGCATCTGCTACCACGTTAGCTTTCCGGGGTGGTATTGAACACTGAGGTCATAATCCTTGATCAACTCCAACCATCTTCGGTGCCTCATGTTAAATTCCCTCTAAGTGAAGATATACTTCAAACTCTTGTGGTGTGTGTATATCTCACATTGCTTCCCCAAAAGGTAATGTCTCCATGTTTTCAAGGCATGAAGCACGACTGCCAAATCAAGATCATGAGTAGCGTAGTTCTCTTCATGAGGACGTAGCTGTCTGGATAGATATGCTACAACTCTGCCTTCTTGCATCAGAACGCCTCCAATCCCGGTTCTCGATGCATCACAATATATCAAAAACTCCTTGTGAATATCGGGGGTGGCCAAAACTGGGGTTGTGGTCAATCTCTTCTTGAGTTCCTAGAAGCTTTCCTCCCACTTAGCTGTCCATTCGAACTTCTTGTCCTTCGTCAAAAGTTGGGTCATGGGTCGGCCAATGCTCGAGAACCCTTCCACGAACTTGGGGTAATATCCCGCGAGTCCGAGGAAGCTCCTGACTTCCTTCATGGTGGTTGGAGATTCCCATTCAGTCATGGCTTCAATATTGCCAGGATCCAATGATAGTCCTTCTACAGTCAACACATGACCCAAGAATCCAACTTCATGCAGCCAGAATTCACACTTGCTGAACTTGGCATAAAGCTGGTGCTCTCGAAGCTTATCTAGGACCAATCTGAAGTGTTGCTCATGCTCTTCTTCAGACTTGGAGAAGACGAGTATGTCATCAATGAAGACCACAACGAACTTGTCCAAGTACTCCATGAAGACTTTATTCATGAGGTACATGAAGTAGGCAGGGGCATTGGTTAGCCCAAATGACATGACCATGTACTCATACATGCCATACTGGGTTACAAATGTTATCTAAGAAATGTCTTGGGGTCTAATCTTCAGCTGATTGTACCCAGACCTAAGGTCGATCTTGGAGAACACCTTGGCTCCGTTCAGCTGATCGAACAGGTCTTCAGTCTTGGGGAACAGGTACTTGTTCTTTATTGTGACTTCATTGATAGAACGGTAACCGACACATAGTCTAATAGTTCCGTCCTCTTTGACACAAATAGGACCAGTGATCCCCAAGGAGAGGCACTGGGGTGAATGAATCCTTTTCTGAGCTGCTCTGCCAATTGCTTCTTCAATTCAGCCAACTCTTTGGATCCCATACTATAGGGTTTCTTATAGATGGGCCTGGATCCGGTCATAAGCTCAATGATGAACTCAATCTTGTGGTCAGGAGGCATTCCAGGCAGCTCATCAGGGAATACATCCGGATATTCACATACCATTGGCACTTGATCCAACTCAATTCTCGATAGACAGTTAGCCTAAGGGGCTTGAGTGGAGGCAGGGTTGGGAACATACTTGACTTCTGCTCCTTGGCTATTGGTCATGGTGACAATCCTCTTGGCACAGTCTAGCAAGCCTTGGTGCTTGGTTAACCAGCCCATGCCTAGGATCACATCCAAGCCTTCTGACTTCAGGATGATGAGGTCTGATAGAAAATCTATCCCGTTGATGTTAATCTCCACCCCTTTACAACCTATCCCAAACTTCATAACTGATCTCGGGGTTTGTATCAACATACCACTACCCAGGGGTGTAGGCTTCATGCCACTCTCTAGTGCAAACTTTTGGGTGACATAAGAATGTGAAGCTCCACAATCCAACAGTACTATTGATGGGGTTGAGTTGACGAGGAATGTACCCAGTATGATGTCCGGGGTCTTCTTGGGCTTCCTCGGTGGTGACGTGATTCACACGACCCTTGCCATTGTTGGGTTGGTTGCGGGGAGCTGGGTTCCTTGGTGGTGCTCCGCGGCCGTGACCTTGGTTTGGTGCATTGGGGCGCGATGCGTCTGGCTTCTTGTTGGGACACAACCTGGAGATGTGTCCTGGCTGACCACATCCAAAATAAGCGATTGTCCCAGAGTTATTGTTGTAGTTTTTGTCTCCGCTGTTGTTATTGGGGTTGTTATAAGCTGGCTTGGGATTAGCATACTACTAAGGATGGTAGCTCGGTCCAGGTGCAGGAGGTCTAGCCTGCTGCAGCTGATAGGTTGGCTTGGCTGGGCCTGGCTGTCAGGGGCGAGGCTTCTGGTTGCTGGAGCTACCCTTGCTGATCATCTTGCACTTGCGAGTGTCGTCTATAGCATAACACTTGTCTTCCAGCATAAGGGCCTTGTTTACGAGGTCGGAGAAGATGCGGCAGTCATAGACGATGAGCTGATACTGCAGGGTCTATTGAAGTCCTTCCATGAAGCGTTCCTTCTTGGAACCCTCCTTGTTGACATCTTCAGGTGCATACCTTGACAGCAGGTTGATGTTCTGCAGGTACTCCTTGACAGAGCCACTTCCTTGCTTCAGCGCTCGAAATTCTCTCTTCTTGATAGCCATGATCCTAGAAGGAATGTGGGTGGTGCGGAATCCCTGCTTGAAGTCATTCCAAGTGATCACACACTCACCTTGCATGACCTTGAATCCATCCCACCAAGCTCGGGCGGTGCCTCCGAGGCAGTGAGAAGCATAAAGCACTTTCTCACGTTCCTCATTGCAATTGACCAATACATGGAGGTCGTCGATGGTGCGGACCAGTCCTCAACATCCAAGGGTTCAACAGTTTCGGTGAATGTTGGGGCGAATTCCTCATGAATTCAGACAGAGTGGAGCGGCCATTGCCGTTCCAGCCTTCTTGCTGGTTGTTCACAAGGGCTTCGTGTTCTTCCCGGAGAACCTGGAGAAACTGAGCTATGGTCATGTTCTCCAGTGGAGGTGGTGGCAGGGGAATGTCGCCTTATGGCTGCTCCTAGTGTCCTCCAGCATGAGCAGTCCCACCAGCTCCCTGTTGCTGGCTTGAGTTGCCGTCTTCAGGGTTGGTGAAGGAGCTGTTGCGGGTAGCATTCACCATCCTGCTTGGAGCAGCCAAGTCAAACAACTGGGATAGATGAGATGAAAAGCAATAATGGAAAAGCGTGCCTAAGGGGGTTGGTCGAGTTTAAGTGTGTTGAAACAAAGGTCGAAGGACCAATGCATATATTAAGATAAGATAGATGATGGAGTCGCTTACATGTTGCCTAGGGCAAAAGCACGACATGCATCGGAACACAAACAGAAAAAAATCAACAAGCACACATGGTTTCATATGAACCATTACACGGACTCGACTTCGCATGAGGGGTACATGAGTGATCCTACCCTAGAGGTTCTCCGACTCAGGTGGTGGAGTGATTGGTCTTGTAGTCACGCTCCTCTAAGTCTACCTCCTATTCATCATCCGAACGGGCATCATTCATGGTCGAAGGGGTCGGGGAACGAGGAGGTCCATACCGACAGCGCTTCGTCGGCGGGTCGGTGAAGAGCTCACGGTACTCCTTCGCACTCATGCGATGAGGACGTGTAGGTGCATCTCTATTTAGGGTTACTCCTCCTCTATAAGCGATAGCTGGTCTTCCCTCGGGGGCTCCATCCTCCTTGATCGTGTTTGGCTTCATCTTGGCTTGTCAAAGTAGCTCCCGGGTGTGGCAAAGTTCCTCGCGGAGCTTCATGGACTCCTTAATCAAGTGGTGAACCAGACTATCGGCAGAGAGGCTGAAGTATGTCTGGAACCTCAGTGGTGTGCCATCTTCCTGGGAAGGAACCATTGTCCAACTCTCGCCAAGATCATCCTTTCTGAAGGGAAGGTAGCGAGTAGCCGGCTTGTCAGCCATCTCTGGAATGGTTTCCTGAAGGTGTAGGAGTGCCTTGCGTGCAGCTGATTCGACGACGAGTAATATGGTCTCCATTTGTGGTCCTTCAAAGAACCAACTGGTCGGGGAGTCATTTGCCTTCACGACCACATCCACGTGGTAGTCCTTCGTGACGGCATGGACCCAGTGCTCGTGGAAGAGGAAAACGGGTGGTTAGCAAAATTGGCACTTCTCCAGGCTATCCCCAAGGACTAAGGGAATGCCAGATGTCAGGAAGGCTTCGGGTACGACGGCCATCTACAAAGGTTTGAAGGGAGGAGAGTCAGCAGGTGTTGTGTGAAGAATAGAAGAGGTAAATAGTATAGAATTCCTAAGTATAGGTGCTAAGTGTAGTTTTATAAATGGTTTTATCCTGACTAACGTCCATGCTAACTAAGGGCTTCCTACAATCAACCTAGCTCTTATACCAGCTCTGTGGGAACCCCGACTCATAAGTCGTGATCACCGAATGCACGTGTACAGTGATCCTAGAGACCAATGCTCACTGAACACACAGAATCTGAATAACAAGAGTCTTACATCCACATTTAGTGTCTTACACAAATAAAGACCATGGAGACCTAGTCTTAGATAGATAGGGCCACAAGGGCCAAACACTTAAACAGAACAAGCAACGGATATATTGATCGAAAGCATGAACCCATTGCCATCTGCCGTAAACCTACAAGCATTTTGACTGGGAAGCGTCTTAGTTCGCATGTTCATCACCAATGAACTCTTCACCGTACTCCTATTCTTCCACGCCTGGCCAATTAAATAACTAGTGGTAAGCCGATGAGTACTTTGAATGTACTCGCAAGCAACCCAAGTTGTAAAACAAGGTAATAATGATGCATGATATAGCACTAAGTAGGTATTTTTGCGGAAAGCTAATTTTAAATGCAGTGTCATGATCAAGTAACTATGTGTAAGCATGCATCAACATTTGGCCGATATCCATAAGAGCGAGTTATAGATATCATCATAAGAAGGGGTTGAACATCTCATGTTCAATCATCACGCCAAGTCATCTGACTTATCTCAAGTGTCATCTCCGTGTCATCCACACACGCCCATACACATCAACTTTTCAGGAAACATCTGGACGTGGCATAAGCAGCACAACCAAATTGTCCTTAACCGTGGACACCGTTTTTCGAATAGTTTTATACTCTGCAGAGGTTGCACACTTTACCCACAAGACCCAGGGAACTTCCGTGTTATCCACGACTCGCAGTATATGACATACCCAAGGTAAGCACCCGAACAATGCCTTTCCACTGGTGATACTAAACAAAGAGTCCACTCGATTGGTACCCATCCCACATGATGTACATCACCCGTAGCATCCATCCAGGGACCAACGGTGTGCCCGGTGCCTGTGAAGACAAAGCATGATCGTCCATACCGGCATGACCCCGTATCAAGAGTGACCATGCCACTCCCGCCACTAGTAATGCGGGCTCCCTGCAAGTACCCACCAAAGTAATCAACAGAGCCCCGTCCCATAAGGTGTATTGTGGTTGCGCATGTAAGGTTGGGATGGTCGACAAATCAACCCTCCGTTTTCGAAAACACACACACCCACTTCCTCCGGTACACCACTTCTTTCTCAAGTTGTCACCCAACACATCGTCATCCCCCTCGAGCATTAGTGGCACCCGACGGGGTTTTCAAATAGTCCTTGAAATCATCTCCTTCATTCCATCACCAAGCATAAACCTGATCCCACTTGCAAAGCATCCACTAGCATCCTATCTACACCCACTCGCACTACCCTCATAAGGTGGTAGGGTCATGCACGATGCAAGTGTCAACGGCAAAAGTATTGGAAGCAACCCACCGAAGTGGGCGCTACTCCACATGATCAAATATTATGAAAGTAAAGCGCTATATGTCATGCAAATAAAATTGATTTCTTAACATAGTCATAGGGTTGCTTGCCTGGCTCAACAAAGTATTCGGGGTCTTCAAAGTCTTCGGGTCCAAATCCCTCGTCAATAGCGCAATCTATCGTCACGGTAAATAGGGATAATAATAAGCATCACACAAAAACAGAGCACACAAAGCTACTATTAAAATGCTACCCTATTCTGATAAATACCAAAAACTATAATAAAAATATCTTCTAGGGTTTTACTGTGAAAATCATTATTGAAAACTAATAAACACACGCAAAAATATGCCAAAATAGTTTTAAAATAAAATAGTGTATAAAAAGTTTTCAATATTTTCACAAATGGCACTATTAAATTCTACGGAATATTCTAGGAATTATGGTGGAAAAATATTGGGCATTGGATTTTTATTTAGGCCTGTGGAAGTTTTGGAAAACAAACAGAAAAATAAAAAGAGAAGGGGCACTGTGCGCTGGGCCAAATGCCCAGCCACACTAGGCCAACCGGCCAGGCCAGCCCAACTGAGATGCGGGTGCGCGTGTGGCCAGGTTTGAACCTGACGAGTGGCCAGGTTCGAACTTGACACATGGGTCCTAGCGTCAGCGAGAGAGAGGGAGGGGGAGATGGGTGTGGGGATGTCAGGGGGTCCCACCTGTCATCTTCCACCTCTTGACAGGAGGGCGGCGAAGCTCACCGGCGGCAAAGGAGGGCGGGACGAGGGAAGCAGAGGGCGGGGATGGACCCAGCGTCGAGCCGCCGGTCTCCTGGAGGTGGAAGGGTGGCCGGAGGTCGTGTGGTTTGCCGGCGACGAGCACCCGCGGTGGAGGACGTTCGCAAGGGGATCGCCGACGGTGCTGCTCTACCAGAATTGGATGGGGAGGAAAGGGGAGGAGGTCGGATGGACCTTACAGGCCCGATGGAGGAGAGGAGAGCGCCGGAGCGGGCCTATTTCCCGAGATCGATGGAGCTCCGCCGTGGTGGCGCCTCGGTCGATCTATAGCATTGGTGCTTGGGGGGCTCCAACGGGGGCTCGAGATGGCGTAATGGGAGAGAGACGGAGGTTCTAGAGAGGAGAGGAGGCGTGGGGAGGCCCTTTTATAGGTGCCTAGTGGTCCACCGAGCTCGGGTGCGCCGGCGAGCTCGGGGCCGAGGCTCAGGTCGGGTAGAGGGGTAGGGCGCGTCTGCGGTGTTCCTGGGGCTGGTCTAAGCCCAGGGGAGGGATGAGAGAGGGAGGAGCGCATGCGTGTGAGGCAGCTCACTGGTTGAGCCGGGCGGTGCTCGGCACGCGTGGGAGGAGGGAGAAAGAGGGGGAAAGAGGAGTGGGGCCGACACGGTAGCATGGAATGGACGCCGAGGGGGGCCATGTGGCGAGAGGGGGAGGCCCAAGGCCACCGGAGCCATGCAGTGGGCAACGCCTATAGTGCATGTCGGCACTGTAGCGTGCTCCAAAGCGTGCGTATGGCATGCCAACGATGTTTTATGCGCGGCCAAATGTGTCTAGGGGGTCTAGGGACATCTAGGCTAGGGGCAATGACATTGGATGCCCTGGGAGGAAGATAGAATAAGAGGAAGGGGAGAGAGAGGTGTTTTTCTGATGTCCAGGGGGTAGAAATTGGGTTTTCACCCCGCAATCATGGGGCTGTGGCCAAGCAATGTTTACTGGAGGTAAAATTCCATTGCAAAATGATTTGTAAAATTTTGGGATCAAGAAGAATAGAGGAAGGGGGTCAAATAGGGTTTTTGCCATCTTGGCAGAAGGCGTTTGATGGAAATTAGGGCAAGAAAATGAGCTTTTCTTTTCATAGGAATTAACAGGATCAAATGGTGATTATAATTAGGCCTGATCACCAAGTTTGAGTTTGATTGAAGAAAGTTCACAATGTAGCTTTGTGAAACCCTAAAAATCTACAAAATCTGGTTTCTATAGACCTAGTCATGCTAAGCTAATCCCCTAGATGCACCACTTAGTGTAGCACCATTATTTGGTGATTAGAACATGTCCACAAAGTTTGGGGTCAAGGGGAGAAACTTTACAATGTAAAGTTGCTCAAATTTGAATCTGGACAAGGAGTGTTTTGGAATAATTTGATGAATCAAATCAACTTCGATTGAGATGAAACTTTGCAAGATAATCTGCTATGACAGTGTTGTCTTGCTGGAATTTTCTTGGAATTTATTGAGAATATTTCTTATAGAAACATTCCAAAAGCTTGAGTTGGACAGAAAGGGTTTTGAGCGGTTTTTCCCATTATTTTGAACATGACCATGTGTTGGAACTCATATATATGGAAACTTTATGTCCACTGAGTTTCCCTAAATTTTCTCAAATATCTTCAATGCGTTAAAATATTTTTTGCCCATGAAAAACCATTTCCGGCCTTGACAAAAGGTCTTTTAAATAAATAGTAAAATAATCTTTGAAATTAATATTTTGTGGTTTTGGGAAGTCATAAATATAGTAGGGTTCAAATAAAGCCTTTGGGAAAAAGGGGTCTACCAATTTGAGGACTTGCAGTGCAAACCTAAACTCAGGGTTTTTTGAAAACCTACTTTGAATAAATCCTGTTTGGTCAAAATAATATTTGGTAAAAATAGTTTTGGGTACTATTCACATGGCATAATCATTGGTCAAGAATTTTGGGGTAGGGAAGATGACTATGGAGAGGGATAGAATCTAAGAGTGCCATACACAACAAGCAAACAAGCAAACAAGCAAACAAGCAAACAAGCAAACAATTCAAACAAGAACAAGGACTGAAAAAGTTTTAATTGGCTCCAAATTTTATAAATCCAAGCATAACAAGGTGATACAAACATAGGGTGTGACATCTCTCGTGACTTAAAGTCCCGGCCATGGCAGAAATCTCAGTGCCATGGATTGGGGGAACGGGGCGGCTACCTGTTCGCCACATGATCGTGGGTGGGGCTATTGGTTGAGATGGGCGGCGACTCTTGGAGTGAGGGAGAGCCAGCCCCCGCGGTTCTCCCTATAAATTTGGGGGGGGGGGTAGCGAGGGCGTGGCTCGCCCATCCTTCCTCTTCATTGAGTGTAAACCTCCAAAGCCTGCCCTTCTACACCTTCCCGATCTTGAGTTGTACTTGCCCTTAGCCATGGCTAGGCGCTGAGGGCGACCTCCATCCTCCGCCCGTAATGCGAGGGGTTCCCATCAGGATCATGCCATCGCTTCAGCCATGGAGGCGGAGGGTGGCTCGAGCGTGCATGGCGGAAGGGGTGCGAGGGGTCATGGTCGGCGTGGAGGCCGAGGCTAGGGAGGCGGAGCACCGTTCCACCTCTTCCTATGACGCCAGACCCCCTCCTTGAAGAGACCCATGCTAAGAGGACGGTGCTGGAGTTCGTCCTCGAACTACGTGGTCCCCTTTGGAGCCATCTGCGCCTCCCTCACCCTTTCGCCAGGGTGATGGAGGTTGACAAGCCACCCGCCCTATGGTTGCGGGTGCATGGTTGCTGTAATGGCACCACACGGGTGGACGTTGACTACCCGGAGCGTCGCGTCATGTTCCTCAGGCGTGGCAGGAAAACGTTCGCCCATGCGCATAGCCTCCAGGATGGGCACGTCCTCCGCTTCAAGATGACGAAGGCCGACCTGCTCTCCGTCAAGATTTATGGGCGCTCGGACGTCTGTCTCAGCTGCTGCGAAAAGAGCTCGAGCGGTGCTGGAAATTCCTCCTCGAGCGACAGTGACGAGGAGGACAGTGGTGAAGACGACGATGACGAGTCCAAGCTCCAGGCTGTCAAGTCAGAATATGACAACCTGAGCTCAGACTGATCACCGGTCGCACCATCACCGTTAGCTCACGCCTCTCCCCCTCCCGGCGGGACGACCTTGCCAGGGATCTTTGTCCCGGTAGCTGCCTCATCTTCCAGCTGGATCTCCTGGCAGCCCCGTGGACTTCGGATTCATCCTCCCTTCTGGACGCCCTGCCCTCCGTGCAGTGCTGGTCCAGAAGGGGTTAGGCTGGGCTTCTGCCGGGGGCCTCTCCCTATCTTATTCTTCTTGTAATCTGCCCGTAGGGGAGAAAGTCAAATAAATATGTACCTAGGAATAGGCGTACGGGCGATCCAGAAGGCGTCTGGCTGGGCTTCTTGTAATCCCATGTAAATTTCATTCACATTAAATGAATGTGTGTTATCCTCTTGTCAGATTCCTCTCTGTATGGTTTACTCCCTACGCTTATTTCAGAAAACTTGCGGCATACGCAGCCCTACCGCGAGCGCTTTGAGGAGCGGATCCTTAGTAGCCTGCTGGCGGTGCCGTTGCCGGCAAGATATCTTGACATTCTTGGTGTAGCCACTTAAGCTATTGAGCGGACTCGAAACAGAGTAGGGGCGCGACACATCATGACAAGTTACCTCGGCGTTTTCAATGCAGCCACTTAAGCTCTTGAGCGGACTCAAAACAGAGTAAGGGCATGACCGATCACGACAAGGTTCCTTCGCATGCAGGTTTCCCATACAAAAGTCAAAATCATCCAAGGAAACAACTTCACAATCAAAAAAATTACTTAGGGTTTCGCAACTTATCTTTCTGTTGCGGTATCCCTTCCTGCAAGATGCCGACCTCGAACATCGCCCATTTGGTGTCCATACCATCTCCTCCGCCCCGGCAAACATGCACGTGAGAGAACCTTCTATACCTTAAGGAAAAGAAAGAAGAGAAAAATGGAGATATGGAACTTTGCTGGTTCGTTAGTACTTGCCAGGAATGAGCATAATGCAACATCTCAGATAAACATGTACATAAGTAAAAATGGAAATCGGCAAGTGTTGTAGAACGCCATATCTTATTCAACTATGCACAAGGTTTGCGCCTGGCTTTGTAGAAAGGATCACATGCCTTCCCTGCATGACTTTCACAAAAGATGATTGCCGGGAGGCCCAACAACTGCGCCTTATGGGTAGAACTTATGAAGATGTTCGATATTCCAGGAGTTGCTCACTAGGACGCCATCTTCGGTCTCGAGGTGGACTGCGCCAGGCTTGGTGACTTGTACTACCCGATAAGGGCCTTCCCACTTTGGTGTCAATTTGTTTGAATTCTTGGCTGACTGAATGCACCGAAGAACAAGGTCACCTTCCTCATGACTTCGGGCATGAACCTTGCGGCTATGGTGGTGGCACAAAGCTTGCTGGTAGCGTTCAGCTCTCATAGCAGCCTGAAGAAAGTCATCCTCAAGGAGCGTCGCGTCATCTTGCTGCAGCTGCTCTTGCTCGAGATCATCATAAGCGAGCACTCAAGGTGACTCGTATATGAGTTTCATGGGGAGAACCACTTCCGCTTCATACACCAGGGAGAATGGCGTCTGGCCGGTGGCTCGATTTGGTGTCATTCTGATTGACGAAAGAACCGTCGGCAACTCATCAATCCAGCGTCTTCCGCACTTGTGCAGTTTGTCGAAAGTTCTTGTCTTAAGCCCTCGCAACACTTAAGTGTTTGCCCTTTCTGCTTGGTCATTTCTCCTTGGGTGAGCAACAGAAGCAAAACAGATCTTGCTGCCAAGTACTTGGACATACTGCATGAAGGTGCGGCTTGTGAACTGTGTGCCGTTGTCAGTCATGATCCTGTTCGGGACACCAAATTGGCAAACTAGTCCTTTGAGGAACTTGACGGCTGAATGTGCTGTCACGTTTCTCAGTGCTTCCACTTACGGCCACTTTGTGAACTTGTCGATTGCAACGTACAAGTACTCAAAGCCCCTGGTGGCACGGGGAAAGGGGCCCAAGATGTCGAGCCCCCAGACCGAAAATGGCCAAGAGAGAGAGATTGTCTGAAGAGCTTGAGTTGGTTGATGTAGTTTCTTTGAATGGAACCGCCACGCTTCACACTTAGTTACTAGTGCATTTGCATTCTGGAGGGCGGTGGGCCAAAAGAAACCTTGCCGGAATGCCTTGCCGGCAAGTGCTCTTGATCCTATGTGGGACCCACATATGCCTCCACGTATCTCTGCCAACAGCTCCAGTCCATCCTCCCGAGGAATGCACTTCAATTTCACACTGTTCGGTGTCTTTCTGTACATGACATCGTCCACAAACTGGTACATACTAGACTGACGGGCTACTTTCTCCGCTTCTTCCTATTCCTCAGGGAGTTCTATCGTTTGAAGGAATCAAACAATGTGTTGGGTCCATGCTGGAGCCTAGGGCTCGACAGCAAGGACAAAAGGCATGTCTTCTGCCGCGGGAGCTCTTGTCTCTACTGCAAGGACTTGAGGTCCTGCCGGAGCCTGTTGCTCCTTGGCAAGCTTGGCGTCGTTCTCGGCAGCCTCTTTGCCGGCATCCTCTGGGAGTTCTGTGTGAAAGTACTGGCCAGAACTCAACTTCCTTCTCTTGTTTTTTTTTTGCTGATGGTGTTACGGATGGCTGAGTCAATCGGAGCACAAATGTCCCTGGTTCCACAGCTCATCGGCAATGTTGTTCTTTGCACGAGGAACATGCTCTGTCTGCAGACTGTCCAAGTGCTCCTCCAACTTCCTCACTTCATCCATGTATGCTTCTATCAACAGGCTCTGATAATCTTGCTAACTTGCTTGACAACAAGCTGGGCGTCACCTCTGACGATGAGCTTCTTGACCCAAGGTCTGCTGCGATCCTCAGACCGGCAAGCAACCCTTCATATTCTGCTGTGTTGTTCATTGACTTCTCTTGGGGAAAGTGCATTTGAACCACATATTTGAGGCGCTCTCTAGTGGGTGCGACAAGCAACACACCAGCACTAGCCCCTTGTAGGGAGAAAGCTCCATCAAAATACATGATCCATTCTTGACTAGTTTCCTTGCCGGGGAGAGCGGTTTCTTGGATCTCTTCGTCTGGCGTTGGAGTCCATTCTGCAATGAATTCCGCCAAGGCACTGATCTGAATATTTGAAGTACTTTCAAACTTGAGAACAAAGCTTGACCATTCCAAAGCCCACTCCACAATCCTGCTTGTTGCATCTCGATTTTGCAAAATCCATTGCAGTGGAAAGCGAGTGATGACGGTGATCTCATGTGCTTGGAAATAATGGTGCAGCTTCCTCGAGGCCATAAGGATAGCGAAAAGCAATTTTTGCACGCTAGAGTATCTTGACCTAGCCCCCTGCAAAAGGGAGCTGACAAACTAAACTAGGCGTTGCACCATCTGCTTCTTTTGTGTCGCTTCACTCATTTGCACAGATCCTGCCTTGCCGGCACCAGACTCTGCCAGGGAAGATCCTGGCTCGTCGTGTGGCGGCCATGCCTTTGCTGCTTCTTCTTCGTCGACTTCTCTCTGCACCACTAATGCAACACAAACCACTTGATTTGTTGCCGCTAAGTACAACAACAACGACTCTTGTGGTTTAGTTGTGACCAGTGTCGGCGGAGAGGGGAGGTACCTCTTCAAATCCTGCAGCGCCGCCTCCACTTACGGAGTCCATTTCATCCGACCTGCCTTCTTCAAAATTTTGAAAAAAATAGGGCGCGTGCTCAGTGGATTTGGAGATGAACCTGCTCAGAGCCGCAACATAGCCGGCAAGACAACGCACATCCTTGATATGCCTTGGTGCTTCAATCTGCTCAACAGCCTTGATCCTTTCGGGATTTGGTTCGATCCCATGCTGAGACACAAAGAACCCGAGAAGCTTGCCGGACGGAATGCCAAACACACACTTCTCAGGATTGAGCTTCAAATTGATCTTGCGCATATTGCAAACGTCTCTTCCGAATCTTGTATGTGTGTCGCCTTGTCCTTGATTTTAACCACTATGTCATCCATATAAGCTTCCATATTTCTATGTAGCTAGGACTCAAAACCAATCTGGTCTGCCCTTGTGAATGTTGAACCAGCACTTTTCAACCCGAATGGCATACGCACAGAGAAATACGTACCACATGGGGTGATAAATACGGTCTTCTCTTCATCTTCCTTGGACATGAAGATCCGATGATATCCAGAATAAGCCTCGAGAAATGACAGCAAGTCGCTGCCTGTAGTGGAGTCCACAATCTGGTCAATGCGTGGTAAGGGTAAAGGATCTTTTGGAAAGACTTTATTGAGATCTATATAGTCAATACACAGCCTCCATTTTCCATTCGCCTAGCGCACCACAACTGGATTGGCCAACCATGTTGGATGGAGCACTCCTTTGACCAGACCTGCCACTTCGAGCTTCCTGATTTCTTCGGCAATAAATTCCTGCCGCTCCAAGGCTTGCTTCCTAAATTTCTACTTGACGGGCCGTGCATGAGAACAAACAGCAAGATGGTGCTCAATTACCTGCCTGGGAACACCAGGGACGTTAGATGGTTGCCATGCAAACACATCAACATTCGCCTGCAAGAAGGCAATGAGCACGCTTTCCTATTTGTCATCGAGGGTGGAACTTATGGTGAAAGTTCCCCCCGTACCATCCTCTTTGACAGGAACCTTTTTGGTCTCTGGTGGAGCTACCTTGGATTTCTCGTTCTTGCCGGTGGAGCTCTCTGGCACATCGTCAACGGGAGCGCAGCACTCCGAAGAGGTGCCCTTGCCGAAATGTGTACCAGAGACCTTGCTAGTCTTCTTCCCCTGGGGAGCTTCAGTGACAGGAGCAAGTGCCTTGGCGGCAGGTTCCACAACCGCCTCCTGGTAGAGTTGGTCGGCGTAGATAAGGGCACCTTTCTTCTTAGAGTTGATTGTGATGACGCTCATTGGCCCGGGCATCTTCACTACATTGTAAGCATAGTGTGATGCTGCCATGAAATTGGCCAGCGCCGGACGGCCAAAGATATCATTATATTGCAATGGAATCTTTGTGATGTCGAACACAACCTTCTCCAGTCTGAAGTTCATGTCACTACCAAATGTTACCGGTAGTGTGATCTTGCCCTTCGGTTGACTCCTCCCTAGACTAATCCCTTGAAACGTGTGTGTCTCTTCGAGATCTTCATCGGGGATATGCAACCTTTGGATGACATTAGGTGAGATCAAGTTCGGGACGGCCGCAACGTCTACTAGCATTTTCATCACCTTGAGGTTGTGGATTGTAGGTGAAACCAACAATGGTAGACACCCGACCGCTATTGTGCGATCAGGATGATCCTCGGCGTAAAAAATGGTAGGCGTGTTGGACCATTTGAGTGGTTTCTGGAGACTGACACATGGCTCTGTCGCATTAATCTCGTGCGTCCAGTGTTTAAGTTGGTGGTGAGAAGAATGCAACAAGGCGCCCCCGTCAATGCACATCATCTCTGTAGCCTTCTGGAACTCATTCTCACTAGACTTGTCCTCCTCTTCATTGCCATCGTCATCACCCTCATCCTTGTCGCGGCCTCGAGCAGCCTCTCTTTCTTTTGCTTGGCCTTGCCACGGCGACCTCCTCGGCCACTGCGTTTCTTGTCGGACCCCTCCGCACCTTCTTGGGCCTTCTCCTTATCTCTCCTTACATATTTAGCTTTCTGCTTCGCGATAAGCTACTCGACTTGTCGACAGTTTTGGAGATCGTGGCTCTTGATGCCATGGATCTTGCAATACTTCTTATCGGAGCCCTCCGGCTTGTCGGCAGCTGCCAAGGCCTAAAAAGAGACGCACCCAGGAACTTCCTTTCCTGGATCGTCAACCTTAATCTTCTTGGCGGCATCGAGGTCGTCGTATCCCTCGACGGCAAGCATGGCCTTGCCCTTGCGCTTCTTGTTCTGCCATCGGCCTTTTCTTGCCGGGGCGACACTGTCTTCGTCTTTAGAGTCGCCCCCCGCGGTAGCGTCCTCGCTGGGGAGTCTCCTCCCTTCCTCAGCTCTAGCACATCTGTCAGCCGGAGCATAGAGCTCGGCAACATCCCTGACCTTGTTCATCGCCAGCTCTTCGCGCATCCGGTGGTTGGGCACATTTTGATGGAACGCACTGATGACAGCGGCAGGATGAACATTTGGGATATTGTGATGTATGCGGCTGAATCTCTGAATATACTTGCGCAAGTTCTCGCCTTCCTTCTAGTGAATGAGATGCAAATCACTTGCTTGGCCAGGAGCTTGGTGGCCTTCAGTAAAGGTGCCAACAAACTCATGGCACAGGTCTGCTAGGAGGAAATGGAATTCTCCAGCAGATGCATCAACAATGACCTGATGTTGGGCTTGAGTACCAATGGGAAGTAGTTGGCGAGTATCTTGTTGTCACGAGCTCCGACAGCCTGCACCGCGATGGTGTAGATGCTCAAGAACTCCGACGGGTGGGTCTTGCTGTCGTATTTCACCGGGTCCTCTAGTTTGAACGTTCGGGAGTTGGGCCACTGGACTTCCGCGGCTCACGGGTAAACGCTGGACAACCTACCTCGTAATGTAGGCCGACAGGATACCCTGTCTACAGTGGGCCCCGCATGCTTATCGGATTGATGACACATTTCTCATCGCCGCTCGATGGTAGTTGAAGCGTCTTCTTTGCTCTGTTCCCCGAGAACTTGACATTGATCGCGGCTAGTTTGCGGATCAGACGACACCGTCGAGTAGCCATCGCCGGCGCCGGCCTATCAAGTCAGCAACTGTTGTTGCCGCCATGGTGGCAAGTTCACCATGGTCGCGCCACCTCCAGCCTTTTCACTATCGGTGCGAGTTGGCTCAGTGGATCGCCTCCGCGAGGGCTCCGCCCGCCGCAGCCCACATCTATCAGCGAAGCTGAAGAGTCTCTGGATAGTAGCTCTCAATTCTTTGAGCTTCTCCGTAGCGGGGGAAAAATTCAGCAGCAGTTGTGCTTGCGCCATTGCTTCTTTTGATGTATTTGGTAGCGAAGAGCGCGAGGAACATGAGGCGCTCTGACTCCTAACCGTGTTAGAAAGATCTCCGTCACATTCACCAGCATATAGACACGCATGTTGGCCCTGCGCATCTTGGGGGTGATGCACAGGAGCCTTTCCATGGGGGCGCTTGGAACCATGAGCGTTGCGGCGCCGCTCATCACGCGTGGCCTAGGAAGGCCGCGGTGGATGAGCCGGCATGGGCATCTTGGAAGGCGCCCTACCATCCCTGGAGTTCACTATACCGCCCGTAAGCAGCACAGCTCCGTCTTGAGACCCACCGGCGCGTGGATTGCCGTCACCACCATGGACGTCTCCGTTTGCTTGGCCTTGGTCAATAAAACGTCATGGAGGCTCGAGATTTTTCCCTCCTCCGTCCGCATCCACTTCGTCGCCTATCCGGGTGGCTACCGGCACACCGGACATGGATGGGTCAACCGTCGTCAAGCCCTTCTTCTTGGGGGCATGGCGATGGGGTCGATGAAGGAAATGGCGCAATAATCGTCGGATCAAGTTCACGTGACCTCCACGTTAAACAAATTAGCGGCAGTTCCCAAGTGTCGGGGGAACGACACCTATGGGATCGCGAGGGTCCCTTTTGATTCGGTAGGGAGAAGGTGTGAGCAAGGCGCGGATCAAACGAGCAGCGCGAGGGATTTTTTTACCCAGGTTCGGGCCGCTGAGAAGCGTAAAACCCTACTCCTGCTTTGTGTATTATGGGTGTTCTTGGGTTCCAGCTATATGCGTGCAAGACGGAAGGTTGGAATAGAAGATCCTCTACTGTCACGCCTTGGGCCTCCCTTTATATGACTAAGGGGATCCCAACAGTGGCGCATAGTACGTACACGAGGTGTATAGTGCTAAAGTGTCATCGTACCTAACACTGGCGGTGTAGGACAAATGAATTTAATGCTCCGTTAGGCATCCCTAACCTTCTACGGGACGGGACAGGAGCCCGACCCATCTACACAGCTTAGCTCCTCCGTCGCCAGCGCCTCGACACGTATCAAGGTGGGATGACACCTGGTCTCTGCGCTGGCAGGGCGGGGAGGTCTTGCTGGGTGCGCCCCTTTCCGGGGCTGTGCAAGCTACCCCCGGCAAGATCTTGACAGGGTTGCGGCCTTTCACCTTCGTTCTTGGGCATGTTGACTTGAATGTTCCTTTGACATCTTGGTAATTCTTCCAGCAGTCCCCCGGTGGGCCTTGCCGCTGGTGTGGCTACAATTGCCCGTTAACAAGTAAGGGGTACTAAGGGACCCAAACTTTAGTACACCGACACCAAGCGGTAAAAGTAAATGTTTACTCCCACTCTACCAATATATACACTCCACGATGAGCTGAATCCATGGGTACCGTACAAACGAACAACATTCCTGAGGGATTTTTGTTTAATTATTTGCATTTATTTTGATTTCGGGACTGGGAAACCCTATTACCGCCCTTCTCGAGAAAGGACGAGTGAATAAACACTCATCATGAGAGTAACCCACTTAATATGGAAGACACTAACCACCCCCTATTGCTCCATGAGCGGTCCAGGCACACAAAATAGATTTTCATTTGAAATTTTAGAGGTGGCACATGCAAATTTACTTGGAACGACAGAATAATATGGCATATAGGTAGATATGGAGGACTCATCTGGAATAACTTAAGTTTAAGGGTTTGTAATGCACAAGTAGAATTCCCGTTTAGTATAGGTGGAGGCTAGCAAATCGGTTGAGAAGTGGCCAACTAGAGAGCGAATACGGTCATAAACATGCAGTACGAATAATAAACATTGAATGCTATCAAGAGTAGGATATGGACACCATGAACATAAATATCATGAAGGCTATGTTGGTTTTGATTCAATTACATGCGCGAACATGTACCAAGTCAAGTCGCTTGAAACATTCGGAGGAGGATACCATATCATCATACTACATCACAACCATTTGAATGCATGTTAACATCCAAGATAAATCATTATCCACTCCTAGATACTTGAGCATACCATGAATCACTATAATATCTAATTTTCATTGCAAACGTGTTCAATCATAATGTGCTGAATCATGGATACTAGGTTAAACATATTTACAAAAACAAGAACAAGTTGAGTTCATACCCGCTTTTCTTAATCAAAGTCAATTCCTCAAATATCGTCATTATTGGCTTTCACTTGCACAATCAACTGATATGTAAATAATGATAGTGCAAGAGTGCCGTGAACTAAGCTGGAATCTGCAAACATTTTATTCAAGAGGAGAAGACAAAGTAATATAGGCTCTGTATTAGATTAACAGTAATGCATATGAGAGCCACTCAACATTTTCATCGTGGTCTTCTCCTTGGTATGACTCGATAAAAGAAAAAAGAATTTCAGAGAAACACACTAAAATATTTTTGGAGTTTTTAGTTTTTCTTGAAGAAAGCAAACACAAGAAGGAAAAACAAAAACGGGAAAAACTATTTACACAGGAGAACTCCCAACAAGCGAAAGAAGAAATGGGAAATCTTTTTGGGTTTTCTTTTAATACTACAACTAACTGAACTGAAAAGAAAAAACGGAAAGAAACAAGAAGTATTTTTGGATTTTCTCAAAGTTTTTCAAACACACAAGAAGAAAACGAGAAAAATAAATCTAGGATGGATAATACAATGAAAGAGTGTGGACACCGAAAACTGAAATGAAATATGTGAACATGAATGTAATGTCGGTGGGAATGTGTACTCCCCCAAGCTTAGGCTTTTGTCCCAGCTTGGTAATCAATATATGTGGCCCGGATAATGGCCTCAGTGGTAGCCTACCGAGGCTCTTGGTGCAACCACCTCATCCCTCATGGCGGCTTCTACCTAAGCATTGTACGAGCAGGCCTCGCTCTCGAATACATAGTATCTTCCCTTCCTTTTAAAATCAAAGAGAGCAGGAGCTGGCAATACAATAGGCACAATGGGACCATTATCAAACCTCAAATTGTAAGTATACTTATTAACTGTGCCTATAAGAAATCTATGGCGTTTCATGGCATCAAAGTCTAAGTACTAGTTAGGTAAGATAGGATCATTAGGCCAAGGGGACACTCCCAACCTCGTAGCGAGGTGAGAGGCATAAATCCCTCCAAAAAAATTACCATTAGAAGCATTGAGAGTCAGTCTCCGTGCAACAATCCCTCCTAAGTAGTAGTCTTTAATTTCTAGTTAAATCAGTGTATATAAGACTCAAATCATGAGCACAAAGTGTGCTACAATCCTGCCTGCCTACAATGCATTTACCATTAAGAAGTGCAAGGTATTGAATAGACGGAAAATTGATGATTTTTATTCTACGTTGTGTCACTCCTATAATTTCACCACAACAAAGGTTTATCAATAGTGATTTCATATTTAGGTTTTCTTGGTTCGTCTAGCGAACCCCAATATGGAATTTTACACATGTCGCAAAATACGTCTAAAGGCATGGTGAAAGCATTATCATACAGACTAAATGAAACTCTTGACTGACAAGGAAAATATTTGAATTTCATAGTAAAGGTCTCTGAGAGAGTGAGGTGTTGAGTGAACTTATATTTGATGAAGGGAACCAGGTCGGCATTGCGAACATACTGCTCAAATTCTTCCTTAATACCTGCACATTCCGTGAAAGTATTACAGGGTCAAAGGCATGATTTGGTTTCAACGTCCCGTGTCGAGCTTGCACTAGGCTCAACATAAGATTGTCATATGGAACTTTCACTTGATGATGCCCTCAAGGATCTCCTCCTCGAAGAACTCCTGGAGAATTACATTTTATTTGCGAACAATTTCTAAAAAAGTTGTGACACAAGATTTTGTTAACAAAACGAAATAAGATTGATAGCAACTACTCCTAGGGATGCATAGAGGTCGTATCAAGCATTCAAACTACTTAGAACTCTGAGAATAAAACATGCAAGCTCTTCTACATAAGGATCAAGAGTACCTAATTATTTCGAGAATAAACCACTAAATCAAAAACTAATTGGAGCAATGGGGGAGTTACATACTGAGAAGCAATCCTCTAAAACAGTTTTGGACATAGAGCTTTGAGCAGAGAGATCGAAATCCACGGGTTCTTGAGCAAGAACATGAGGGAGAGAGCAATAGTAATTTTGTTTCAGGAGGTAAGAGATGACATGGGCTAAAGGGATAAGTGAAGGTACCCACCTGGGGGCCACCCTGTACAAGGCCGCACTAGGGGTCTGCGCGCCCTGGTGGAGGGTGGCCACCAGGTGCACCCCCTCTGGTATTATTTGTTCGAGAAATTCACAAATAATTAGAAAAAGATCGTGTTAAATATTTAGGGCATTCTGAGAATTTTATTTTTGGGTCATTTTTTAATATACGGGAAAAATGGAAAACTGGATAAACATGGCATTTTGTTTTATTTAACTAGGAAAAACAGAAAACTCAAAGTGGATACAGAGAATTGTTTCTACTAAATTCATCAAATTCATACCTCTCGAAAATGATTCATTAATAAGATTGATCAAGTCTTATTAACAACCACTTTCAATTAGCATGAAACCGAAGAACTTTCATAAAACACTAGGTTACCTTAATGGGGATAGGTATATACCAACCATAATAATATCATATTTCTTTTTGACAGTAGGTAGAGGTAATTGAAAGCTTCCAATAATGAGTGTCGGAGAATTTTCAATAACATTCACACCATTTACTTGGAATTGTTTCTTCCGAAAGTGCACCATATGCTCATTACCATTGATATGAAAAGTGACCTTGCTTTTATTGCAATCAATAACAGCCCCTGTAGTATTCAAAAAAAGGTCTACCCAGGATAATCGACATGTTGTCGTCCTCAGGAATCTCAAGAATAACAAAGTCTGTTAAGATAGTAACATTTGCAACAACAACGGGCAGATCCTCACAAATATCGATAGGTATGGCACTTGATTTGTCATCCATTTCCAATGATATTTCAGTAGGTGTGATTTTATACAAATCAAGTCTTTTATATAAAGATAAAGGCATAACACTAACACCAGCTCCTAGATTAAACAAAGCAGTTTTGACATAATTTCTTTTAATGGATCAAGGTATAGTTGGTTTTCCAGGATCTCCAAGTTTTATAGGTACTAAATCCTTAAAAGAATAATTAACAAGCATGGTGGAGATTTCTACTTCAGGTATCTTTCTTTTATTAGTGATAATGTCTTTTGTGTACTTAGCATAAGGAGGCATCTTTAAGATATTCGTTAAACGGGTACGCAAAAAGATTGGCCTTTCATCACCCTTTTCTTCTATGTTTTAGGTGGGAGAGGCATGTTTGTTTTAATCCGTGGTTCTATTTCTTTACCATGCTTTCTATCCACAAAGTCTTTTTTATCATATCATTTATTTTTAGGTTGTGGGTTATCAAGATCAACAAAAGGTTCTATTTCTACATCATTATCTGGTTCTTTATCATCACTAGGTTGAGTATCCTCATGAACATCATTTTCATTATAACTAGGTGGATGTTCATTACAAGATTGAGTTTCAGCATCAGAAACAGAAACACCATTATTATCATCAGGAGGTTTTTCTATCTCAGGTTCACTAGAAGAATGCAAAGTCCTACCATTTTTCTTTTTCTTTTTCTTCTTAGAAGCACTAGGTGTATCAACATCAATTGCTTGATATTCTTGTTCAATTCTTTTAGGATGACCTTCAGGATAAACAGGTTCTTGGGTCATTCTACCTCCTCTAGTTACTACTCTAATAGCATGATCATTCATATTATTATTCATTTCATCAAGCAATTCTCTTTGAGATTTAGCAACTAGTTCTAACTGAGTTTGAACCATAGAGGCATGTTTTCCTACACCTCTAACATCATTACTGATTCTAAATAACAAGTCACTCAAGCGAGCGATCATATCAAAATTATATTCAAGTGTTTCAGAACATTTGCATTGAAGTGCTCTTGTTTCATAATGTAATTATCAAACTCGTATAAGAATTGACTAGGATGTTTATTGTAAGGGATATCACCTTCATCAAACTTTAATAAAGAATTTACCTCTAACACCTGTGGAGGTGGTGGTGTGTTAAGTCCATGAATCTCTTCAATAGGTGGTAAATTCCTAACATGCTCAACTTTAATACATTTTTCCTTCATACATTTCTCTGCCTCTTGTATATCTTCAAGATTGCGAAATAAGATACCCCTCTTCTTAGGAGCGGGTTCAAAATGGTGGTTTAGGGAGAGTCCAATCATCATAGTTCTTCAATATATTATTCAATAGTTTTTCAGCTTGTTAAATAGTTCGCTCCCTAAAAACATAACCAGCACAACTATCTAGAAGTCCCTAGAAGCATCAGTTAGGCCATTATAGAAGATATCAAGTATTTCATATTTCTTAAGAGGATGATTAGGGAAAGCATTAAGAAATTGGAGAAGCCTCCCCCAAGCTTGTCGGCTCCCTTGTTCAATTTGCACAAAGTTAGATATTTCATATAGGGCAGCTTGTTTCTTATGAGTAGGAAAATATTTTTCACAAATAATAAATCATATCCTGGGGACTACGCACACAACCAGGAGTAAGAGTATTGTACCATATCTTAGCATCACCCTTTAATGAGAACAGAAATAATTTGAGAATAAAATAGTAGCGCATCTTCTCATCATGAGCAAATAGGGTGGCTATATCATTCAGCTTAGTAAGGTGTGCTACCATAGTTTCAGTTTTATAGCCATGTAAAGGATCGGATTCAACCAAAGTAATTAAATCTAGGTCGACAGAGAATTCATAATCCTTATCGCTAACAAAGATAGGTGAAGTAGCAAACTTAGGATCATATTTCATTTAAGCATTCAAAGTCTTTTCTTTATGCTTGCATAGTAGTTTCTTAACATCATTTCTATCCTTACAAGAAAGAATCTCTCTAGATATTTCTCCATCTAAAGCATAACCTTCGGGGATCTTAGGCATTTCAAATCTAGGAGAGCTAAGCCTATTAGGTGTTTCATAATCATCAGTTTTAAAGTTCTCATCGGTTTCACCAGATTCATCAGTTTCAATAATTTCATTCTCCTTAGCCCTAGCAATTTTTTCATCGACAAATTCATCTAATGACACAGTATTATCAAGCATGGTACTATCATCATTATAACTATCATTCATAGCTTAAGTAGCATCATCAATATTATGATTAATAGCATGTGGTGGTGTTGCAAGTTTACTCATAAGAGAAGGTGAGTCAAGTGTAGAGTGTGATGGCACTTCCTTACCTCCCCTCGTCTTAGTTACTCAACAAATATAGCTATGCTCCCCGGCAACGGCGCCAGAAAAATGTCCTGATAACCCACAATTATAAGGGATCACAACAGTTTTTGAGGGTAGAGTATTCAACCCAAATTTATAGATTCAACACAAGGGGAGTGAAATAATATTTAAGAGTATTAGCAGTTGAGTTGTCAATTCAACCACACTTGGATACAAGTATCTGCAGCAAAGTGATCAATAGCACAGTAATATGGTAGTTTGATAGCAGTGGTAACAGTAAGAGTAGTGATTACAATAGCAGCAGTAGTTTTGTACCAAGTGCAACAGTAACAACAATAATAGTAACTTAGCGAGAACAATAAGTGGAAAGATCGTAGACACTGGATCGGAGTATTTCTTGGATGATATTCATCATATAATAGTCATAACCTAGGGAGACACAGAACTAGCTCCAGTTCGTCAATGTAATGTAGGCATGTATTCCGTATATAGTCATACGTGCTTATGCAAAAGAACTTGCATGACATCTTTTGTCTTACCCTCCCGTGGTATTGGCGTCCATAACGAAACTAAGGGACATTAAGGCCTCGTTTTAATAGAGAACCAAAACAAAGCAGTAACACTTAGTGAATATATTAACACCTCAAACTACGGTCATAATCGTGAAGTATCCCAAATATTGTCACTATGGGGTTGACAGATCATAACACATAATAGGTGCATATGACTAGGCAAGATCGGATCACGAACATAGATATAATGATGATGACATAAACGATTTAGATCTGAAATCATGGCACTCGGGCCCTAGTGACATGCATTAAGCATGGCAAAGTCATAGCAACATCAATCTTAGAACATAATGGATACTAGGGATCAAGCCCTAACAAAATAACTCGATTACATGATGAATCTCATCCAACTCCTCACTGACCAGCAAGCCTACGAAAGAATTACTCACTCCCGGTGGGGAGCATCATGGAATTGGTGATGGAGAAGGGTTGATGATGACGAAGACCAAAGATTCCCCTCTTCGAAGCCCCAAACAGCCTTCAGATCTGGCCTTCCGATGAAGAACAGGAGGTGGCGGCGGATCCATATCGTGAAATGCGATAATTATTTCTACCTTATTTTTTTCTCGAGATTTGTGAATTTATAGCATTGGAATTAGTGTCGGGGGGCCCACGAGGTATTCACCCTCTACCCAGGCCGCGTCAGGGGGGCCTGGCGCGCCCTGGTAGAGGGTGGGCAGCCTGGGCCCCCTCTCAGGTGGCTCATGGCTCCATAACTCCTCAAATATTCCAAAATAAATCTCCAAAAATTTTGTTCCATTCTGAGAACTTTTATTTCTGCACAAAAACAACACCATGGTAGTTTTGCTGAAAAGAGCATCAGTCTGGGTTAGTTTCATTGAAATCATCCAAATTAGAGTCCAAAACAAGAGCCAAAGTGTTAGGAAAAGTAGATACGTTGGAGACGTATCGGTTCTCACTAAGAGAAATACTTATCTCTACTATAATGCATCTCCTATCCTCGTCTGGCAAAAATGCAGTTTACAAGTAGCAGGAAGAATTTATGGCGCTGGTGCCGGGGAGACATCATCAAATTCTTATCAGGTTCCTTCACACAAATTTTCATTGACCAGTTCTACTTTTTACTTGCCTATATATTAGCTTGTTTAAAAATATCAAAAATACAAAAATATTCCTATCTTTCTTGCTAGTTTGCCATTATGGCTTGTTCTTCTCTTGTTCCATGTACCCCAAAAACGAAATGCTTATTTTTTTTAAACGGGAGGAAAGAATTAAAAGATTCTTCGTATAGGATTTGCAATGCTCAAAATAAATCCACCCATAAGAAATCCACTAATATCCTTCTTCATAATTTCTATGTGGGTATCACAACCTAGTATATATTTGTACTTGATACTTTTACTAGTGGTAATTTCTTAATGAGTCGTCCTTCGGACACTTTCAATGCCATGGAAAATTTAATGGGATCATAGCTCATTACTATCAGTGATACAACATTGACCATGTTAGGAAAATGCTAGAAATCGCTGAAAACAAAGTGCCTACGATAGAATATATTGGGGATTTAGATAAAAAATATTTGTAACCATATTACTCAATTTGGATCAAATGTAGGAATTACTTTCAAAACATTTAAAGAGAAGGGGATGATAATTAATGAAAGAATGGAGAAAAGTCCCCGCTAGAATTGATAAGTTAGAAGAGGTTATTAACAAAATCAGTTCCGCTTTTGCCTCTACTAAAACTAATCCAAGGATTTATCCCAATAAGTGTCCCAAGGTTATGTATGTTCCTAAGTATGCAAGTGCAACACCTAGTAAAAGGAACGAAGAACTCAAAATGATTAGTGTGCACCCCAACTTCATAGACATAATAAAGGGACCTGTTTTCAAATATTCTCTCTTTGTTCCTAGGAGCATGGAAATTAATAAATTATGTTCTAAAACCCCTAGGAAACATGGTTGCATAGTTGAGGAGCTGGATGACAAAGACAAGACTTGATACTATGCATTTTTCGTAGCTAGGGGCATAAAACAATAGCGCTTGCTGGGAGGCAACCAAATAGTTATCATAAATTTTTCTGTTTCACTTTCTGTTTTAGCGTGTTGACATGATTATTGCTTCTATAATTATTGTGTTTTAACCTTTTAATTAGTGTTTGTGCCAAGTAAAGCCGTTGGGATTGATTTGGATGATAGTTGGATTGATAGGGTGCAAAAGCAGATTTTGTTGCACCCAGTACAAGATTTTTTTAGTGGAACATGATAACTTCCTGAAATTTTCAAAATGTATTTCTATGCATATTTCTCATGTCTTCCTATATTTTTAGAATTTTCAGAGTTACAAATGTATGGTTTTCGTGTGGATCATTACAGATTGTTTTGTTTTAGATTGACTCTATTTTTGCTTGCATAGTTTGCTTGTTTCGATGATGTTTTGGATTATATCGGGGGAGAGATTATAAGTCATGTAGAATTTAGAATACAGTACCTTATGCAATAATTAAGTATGAATAAATTTGCAATAGTACCTAAAGTTTACGATTTACCTATTGTACTAATGGATCTAACGAGGTTTCAGTTGAGCTTTGTGTGCTGAAGTTTTCATATTTTGGGTGAGACAATGATGTATGAAGGAATAATGAGTGGAAAGACCATAATCTTGGGGATGACCAAGGCATCCCAAGGTCATATTGAAGGAAGACCCAAGCGTCTAAGCTCGGAGATGCCCTAGAAGGCATCCCCTCTTTCGTCTCCATTCTATCGATATGTCACTTGGACCTATATTTTTATTTATCACATGATATGTGTTTTGCTTGGAGCGTCATGTATTATAGTTTGCTTTGGTTTTAATTTTCCACAATGACTGTTTGTTGGAGACACCTATTATAGATAGACACATGTTCATCATAATTTGATAGAATACTCTATGTGCCTCACTTATATCTTTTGAGCTAGGCAGTTGCTCTAGTGCTTCACATATATCTTTTAGAGCATGGTGGCATGTAGATTTTATATAAATAATTGTACTCTCATGCTTCACTTAAATTTTTTTGAGAGTATAAGAAATATTTATGATAATTTACAAGTGTTCTAAGACAATTCCCAAATGGATAGGTGTTCAGGGGGATATAATAAAAACTTTCATGTAGCTCACCATATAGGAGAATTGTGGGTTAATTGATATTGATGTGGTAATATGAAAGGGAATGAGTACATGATCATTGGTTAGTAGAAATATTGGTTATTAAAGCTTGGTATTTGATGTTCATCTAAGTATTGGTTATGTCATGGTGATGATGTGTGAGCATTCTTATTTTAATTAAATCCTATTATGTTGTTTGAGTCAGGGGTACACAATGGTTAACTCCTACCAACGTCCTCCCTTGGGTCATGCCGTAGTTCTTTGCTTCGAGAGAGATAACAAGGCTTTACAATAAGTATATGAGTTCTTTATGACTAATGTGAATCCATGGATGTACGCACTATCACCTTTCAGTAATTTGCTAGACTCTTTGATACCGTGCATTGCCCATTTCTCACCTCGAGGATCGGTGCAACCTTCGTTAGTGCATCCAAACCCCGTGATATGATGCACTCTGTCACACATAAGCATCCTTATATCTTCCTCACAGCAGCCACCATACCTACCTATTATGGCATTTCCATAGTCATTTCGTGACATATTACCTTGCAACTTCCACCCTTCCGTCACATGAGTCGTCTGCTCATCACCTTATTTGTTTGCTTGATCATGTAGCTGACATAGTATTCGTGGCAAGGCCATCGTTCATCATTATCTTCATTTTACGCTAGATCATGTCACATCTTGGTACACTGCCATAGGCATTCATATAGAGTCATTTTTTATATCTATATTCAGTTGTAAGTAAATAATAGTGTAATGATCCTCCCTATTAGAGCATCGTCCCAGTGAGGAAAGGACGATGGAGACTATTATTCCCCCACAAGTCGGGATGAGACTCTGGACAAAAAATAAAAGAATAAAAGAAAGAAAGAAAAGGGGGAGAAACAAAATAAAAGAAATAAATGAGAGAAAAGAGAGAAGGAGCAAAGTGTTACTATCTCTTTTTCCACACTCGTGCTTAGACGGAGCACCTTGTTCTTCATATAGAGAGTCGCATGAGTTGTCATTTTCTTATGCTAGTGGGAATTTTTCATTATAGAACTTGGCTTGTATATTCCGATGACGGGCTTCCTCAAATGCCCGAGATCTTCATGAGAAAGGAAGTTGCATGCAGACCCACTTATCTTCTATTGAGCTTTCGTACACTTATAGGTCCAGTGCATCCGTTACATGGCAATCCCTGCTCCTCGCATTGATATCGATTGATGGGAATCTCTATAGCCCGTTGGTCCGCCTAGTTGATGCGATACTTTCATTCCAGTTTGACTCCTTTTGATCTCGACCACCATACATAATTCCACACATGTGCCATATCCATGGTCCATGCTCATGTACTGACTGAAGATGAAAATGCGGATGCATGTTAGAAGCACGATCCAATTGCCTGATTTTAAACCATGGTGCGGAAGATTTGTGTTTGTGCGGTGAAGACGGAGTCGTGCCATGCTAATATGATAAAATGAGTAGAGAGTAATATTCTATAAGGATCCTATATTTTGAAAAGTAATGATTATGCTATTTATGTTATGGATATTATTATGTCGATATTAGTTAGTTCATCGTTTCTCAGAGATCATACCTAAAAGAGATTACATGTTGGGTAGCTTGTCGCATCAAAAATTCTGTTTTTATCATTAACCTACTCGGGGACGAGCAGGAATTAAGCTTGGGGATGCTGATACAGTTCCAATGTATCGATTATTTTTTATTCTTCCATGCTATTATATAATCAATCTAGGATACTTTATATGCATTTATAAGCTATTTTATATCATTTTGGGAACTAACCTATTAACCCAATGCCTTGTGCTAGTTGTTGTTTTCTACGTGTTTTTGGCTTTTCAGGAAACCAGTACCAAATGGAGTCTAGACGCTACAAAAACATTTGATATTTTTTGGACCAAAATAAGACCTAGAAGCTTCAGAGGGAGATCAAACGGCGCATGAGGAGATGGAAAGTCAATAGGGCACGCCTAGGGGGTAGGCGTGCTCTGATGCCTTGTGGGCACCTCGTGCCTCCGTCGTGCCTAATTCCACCCCTATAAATTCTCTAAAACCTGGAAACTAACACGGAGCCACACAAAATACTTTTTCCTCCACCGTGAGTCTCTGTTCTGTTGTGAGCCCATCTAGATATCTTTTCCGATGACCTGCCGGAGGGGAGATCGATCACAGAGGCCATCTACATCACCCTTGTTGCCTCCATGATGATGATGAGTACTTCACCACAGACCTACGGGTGCATAGCAAGTACCTAGATGGCTTTATCTCTCTCTTTTGTATTTGATACAAAGTTCACCACGATTCCCGTGCTGATGTATTCGATGTAATCCTCTTGTGCGGTGTGTTTGTTGGGATCCGATGATTTGTGCGTTTATGATCAGATTATTTTTGAATATTAATTGAATCTTCTCTGAATTATTTTATGCATGATTGTTATAGCTTCATATTTCTCTCCAATCTACCGGTTTGGTTTGGCCAACTACATTGATTTATCTTAAGTGGGTGTGGTGCGTTGTCATGGGTTCAACCTTGCGGTGCTCAATCCCAGTGACAAAAAAGGACATGACACATATTGTTGCCATTATGGATAAAATGTTGGGGTCTAAACATATTTGTCAGGGGAAGCGACGCCTATGGGATCAGAAGGATCCCTTTACAGTTCGATGGGGAAGAAGGCTTGCACAGAGAGCATATCTGATGACTAACGTGCGGGATTTTACCTAGGTTCAGGACGCAAAGATGCGTAAAACCCTGGGAGCGCTACAGTATATGGGTGCTACTCATGCAGAATGGGCCAGAGAAGATCCAAAAGTCCCCTACTGTAAAGCCTTGGGTCTCCTTTTATATGACTAAGGGGATCCCAACAGCGACGTACAGTACGTACACGAGGTGTACAGAGCTACAGTGCTATCATACCTAACACTGATGGTGTAAGACAAATGCATTTAATGCTCCGCCAGGCGTCCTTGACCTTCTACGACACGGGACAGGAGCCCGTCCCATGGGCGCCGCTTAGCCTCCTCCATCCCTTGCGCCTCGACACGTGCCTAGGCGAGGCGATACCTGGCCTCTACATTGGCGAGGGCTTGTCGGGGCTCCATAGGCCATCCCGACAAGATCTTGTTGGGGTTCCAGCCTTCGGTCTTTGGTCCTAGTTGTTGGCTTGAATGCTTTCTTGATGTTGTTGTATTTGTTCTTAGTTGCTCCCTAGCAGGCCTTGCCGCTGGTATGGCTACACTGTGTGTGCACAAGTATGGGGTACAAAGAGCCCATACTTTATTACACCGACAGGAGCCCCCTGGCCTAGGCCATACACGGTGCGAGGCGTTGTTGGGCTAGGCCAAAACAGTGCACGGGAACGCATGTCAGGGATTAACTGTTGTAATCATTCCACTTACTATGCATCCCCACGATGTGCGCAAGGTGTGCGTCGTGGGATACGTGTGCGGAGCAGTAGTAATTATTTCAATTGTTGCGTCAGGCCGTTTCCACGACACGCGCCACATGCATAGCAGGGAGCCGGTAATGGGCGCCCATGACTTAAAGACCTGGCCATGGAAGAAACTTCAGCACTGTGAATTGGAGCAACGGTGCGGTTGTTGTTCTCCCTGTGATCGTGGGCAACGCTATTGGAGGAGGTGGGCGGCGACTCTTGGAGTGGGGGAGAGCTAGCCATCGCGCTTCCCCCTATAAATTGAGGGGCAGCAAGGGCGATGCTAATCCATCTTTCCTCCCTCATACAGTGTGAATCTCCAGAGCTTGCCTTTCCACCTCTTCCAAACCCTGAGTGGTGCCCGCCCGTAGCCATGAATAGGGGGCGAGGGCGGCCACCGTCCTCTACACCAAGGAGGGGTTCTCGTCTTCCCTTCTAGAAGCCCTGCCCCTCTGCATAGTGCTGATCTGGAGGGGTCAGGCTGGGCTTCTATTGGGGGCTTCTTCCTATCTTTTTCTTCTTGTAATCTGCCCCTAGGGGAGAAAGTCAAATAAATATGTATTTAGGAAGAGGCGACATCCCATGTAAATTTCACCCTATTTGAATGACCGTGCATTATTCTCCTTGTTAGATTCCCCTTTGCATGGTGTTTTCCCTACGCTTTTTTCGGAAAAACCTTTCCGGCATGTGTAGCCCTACCGCGAGCGATTCGAGGAGCGGGTCCTTAGCAGCCTGCTGGCGGTGCTACTATCGGCAAGATACCTTGAAGTTCTTGGTGTGGCCACTTAAGTTGTTGAGTGGACTCGAAACAGAGTAAGGGCACGAGCGTAGCCACCTGAGCCGTTGAGCAGACTCGAAACAGGGCAAGGGTGCGAGGGCAACCGCTTAATCCGTTGAGCAGACTCGAAATAGAGCAAGGGTGACATCAATCATGACAAGGTTACTTAGTGTGCAGGTTTTGCATACAAAAGTCAAAATCGTCCAATGAAAATAACTTCACAGAAAAAATTCATTCAGGGTCCATCAACTTATCTTCCCGCCGCGGTACTTTTCCACTCCTTCCCGCAAGATGCCAATTTTGGACATCGCCGGTGCCTATACCATCTATTCCCCTTGGCAAACCTGCACACGAGAGAACCTTCTGCCTCTTAAGAAAAAGAAATAAGAGAAAATAGGGATATGGAACCTTGGCGGTCCGTTAGGTCTTGCTAGGAGTAAGCGCAATACAACATCTCGGACAAACATGTACATGGAAATCCACAAGAGTTGCAGAAAAATTAGATTTATTCAACTATGCATAGGGTCTGCGCCTGGCTTTGTACAAAGGATAGCATGCCTCAGCGGCAAGACTTGTACAAAAGGTGGTTGCCGGGAGACCTAGAAACCGCGCCTCATGGGTAGAACTTACGAAGATGTTCGATATTCCAGGAGTTGCTCATTGGGATGCCATCCTCGATCTCCAGGCAGACTGCGCCAGGCCTGGTGACTCGTACTACCATATAAGGGCCTTCCCACTTTGGCATCAACTTGTTGGAATTCTTGGCAGACTGAACGCGCCGAAGAACAAGGTCGCCTTCCTCAAGTCTTCGGGCATGAACGTTGTGGCTATGATAGCGGCGCAAAGCTTGCTGGTAGCACGCAGTTCGCACAGCAGCCTGAAGACGGTCTTCCTCAAGGAGTATAGTGTCATCTTGCCGCAACTGCTCTTGCTCAAGCTCATCATAAGCGACCACTCGAGGTGACCCGTATATGAGTTCTGTGAGGAGAACTACTTCCGTCGCATATACTAGGGAGAAGGGTGTCTGGCCGGTAGCTCGATTTGGAGTCGTCCTAATTGACCAAAGAACCACCGGCAACTCATAAGTCCAGCGCCTTCTACACTTGCCCAACTTTTGGAAAGTTCTTGTCTTGAGGCCTTGCAGCACTTCAACATTAGCCCTTTCCGCTAGGCCGTTGCTCCTTGGGTGGGCAACAAAAGCAAAACAGATCTTGCCACCAAGGTCTTGGACATACTGCATGAAGGTGCGGCTTGTGAACTATGTGTCGTTGTCGGTGATGATCCTCTTTGGTACACCAAAGCGGCAAACTATTCCTTTAAAGAACTCGACGGCTGATTGTGTTGTCACATTTCTCACTGCTTTCACTTCTAGCCACTTTGTGAACTTGTCGATTGCAACGTACAAGTACTCAAAACCCCCGGTAGCACGGGGAAAAGTACGCAAGATGTCGAGCCCCCACACCAAAAATTGCCAGGAGAGAGGGATTGTCTAAAGAGCTCGAGTTGGTTGATGCATTTTCTTCAAATGAAACCGGCATGCTTCACACTTAGTTACGAGCGTAGTTGCATCTTGGAGGGTAGTGTGCCAAAAGAAACCTTGCCGGAGTGCCTTATTGGCAAGCGCTCTTGACATATGCCTCCATGTATCTCCGCAACCTGCTCCCGTCCATCTTCCCGAGAAATGCACTTGAGTTTCACACCATTCGGCTTCTTTCTATATAGGACGTTGTCTACGAACTGGTACAAATTAGACCGACAGGCTACTTTCTCTGCTTCTTCTTGTTCCTCAGGGAGTTCTACTGTTTGAAGGAAATGGACGATGTGATGTGCCCATGCTGGAGTGTAGGGCTCGACAACAAGGACTAAAGGCATATCCTCTACCGGGCAAGCATTTGTCTCAACGGCAAGGGCCCAAGGCCATGCCGGAGCTCGTTGCCACCCGGAAATCTTGGCTGGAGCGTGTGCTTCCACGACGAGAGCCTGAGGCCCTACCGGAGCATGACGCTCACCAGCAAGCCTGGCATCGTTCCCGACAACTTCCTCGTCGGCGGCTTCCGGGAGATCCATCGGGAAATACTTGCCGGAACTCAACTTTCTTCTTTACTCTTGTCCAATTGATGGTGTAATGGATGGTTGAGTCAGTCGGAACACAAAAGTTCCTGGTTCCACAGGCAACTTAAGGGCAACACACTTTGACAGGCCCTCAGCAACACTGTTTTCTGCACGAGGAACATGCTCCATTTGCAGACCATCAAAATGTTCTTCCAACTTTCTCACTTCATCTACATAAGCTTCCATCAATGGACCTTGATAATCCTTGTTCACCTGCTTGACAACAAGCTGAGAATTACCCCTGACAATAAGTTTCTTAATTCCAAGGTCTGTCGTGATCTTGAGACTGACAAGCAGCCTTTCGTATTCTGCAGTATTGTTCGGCTACCTCTCCTAGGGAAAGTGCATCCGAATCAAATATTTGAGGTGCTCTCCGCTAGGTGCGACAAGCAGCACTCCAGCACCGGCGCCTTTCAGCGAGAAAGCCCCATCAAAATACATGATCCACTCTTGATTTGTTTCCTTGCCAGGGAGAGTTGACTCTGGAACTTCTTCATCTGGCGTTGCGGTCCATTCCGCAATGAACTCTGCCAAGGCTCTGCTCTGGATAGTCGAAGTACTTTCAAACATGAGACCAAAGCTTAACTGTTCCAAAGCCCACTCCACAATCCTGCCGGTAGCATCTAGGTTCCTCAAAATGTGCTACAACGGGAAGCAAGTGATAACGATGATCTCATGTGCCTGGAAGTAATGGCGTAGCTTCCTCGAGGCCATAAGGAGGCCGAAGAGCAACTTTTGCATGCCAGAATATCGTGACCTAGCCCCCTGCAAAAGGGAGCTAACAAAATAGACTGTGCGCTGCACTATCTTCTTCTTCTGCATTGTTTCATTTGACTGCACAGATACTGCTTTGTCGTCCCCAGACCCTGCTGGGAAATATCCTGGCTTGTCGCTCAGCGGTTCTGCCGCCTTCTTCATCAACTTCTCTTTCAGACACTAACGCAATACTCACCACTTGATTTGTTGCCGCTAAATATAGCAGCAACGACTCTTGTGGTTTTGGCGCGACTAGTACCGGCAGAGAGGAGAGGTGCTTCTTCAAATCTTGAAGGGCCGCCTCCGCTTCTGGAGTCCATTTCATCAGATCTGCCTTCTTCAAGATTTTGAAAAAGGGCAGGGCGCGCTCAGTAGATGTTAAAATGAACCTACTCAGAGCGACAACACAGCCGACAAGACGACGTACATCCTTGACATGTCTTGGTGCTTCAATTTGCTCAATTGCTTTGGTCTTGTCGGGTTTCCCTTCAATTCCACATTGAGATACAAAGAAACTGAGAAGCTTGCCGGATGGGACGCTAAACATACACTTCTCATGGTTGAGCTTCAAGTTGATCTTGCACAGATTTCCAAATGTTGCTTCTAAATCATATATGAGCGTAGCCTTGTCCTTGGTTTTGACCACTATGTCATCCATATAAGCCTCCATATTTCTATGTAGCTGGGGCTCGAAACCAATCTGGACCACTCTTGCAAATGTAGAACCGGCACTTTTCAACCCAAGAGCCATATGCAAAAAGCAACATGTACCACATGGGGTGATAAATGTGGTCTTCTCTTCGTCTTCCTTGGACATGAAAATCTGATGATAACCTGAATAGGCATCAAGGAAAGACAACAAGTCGTGGCCGGTGGTGGAGTCCACAATCTGGTCGATGCGCGGCAAGGGAAAGGATCTTTGGGGCAGGCTTTATTGACATCTGTGTAGTCAATACATAGACTCCATTTACCATTCTCCGGGCACACTACAACTAGATTGGACAACCATATTAGATGAAGTACTCCTCTAACCAAGCCATCCGCTTCTAATTTCTTGATTTCTTCAGCAATAAACTGTTGCCGCTCCAAAGCCTGCTTCATGACCTTTTACTTGGCGGGCCGCCCATGTGGACAGCTGGCAAGGTGGTGCTCAATCACCTTCCAGGGAACACCGGGGATATCAGATGGTTGCCATGAAAACACATCGACATTCGCCTGCAAGAAGGCGACGAGCGCACTTTCCTATTTGTCATCAAGGGTGGAACTTATAGTGAAAGTTCCTCCCATACCATCCTCCTTAGCGGGCACCTTCTTAGTCTCTGGTGGAGCTTCCTTGGACTTCTTGCTCTTTCCGGTGGAACTCTCTGGCACGTCCTCAACAGGAGCGCAGCACTCCAAGGAAGTATGCTTGCCGGAGTCTGTGCGAGAGGTCTTGTCGGGCTTCTTCCTCCCGGGAGTTCAGTAGTAGGAGCAAGTGGCTTGATGGCAGATGCTGCAAATGCCTCCCGGTAGAGTTGATCGACACAGATAAGCACGCCCTTCTTCTCGGACTTGACAGTGATGACGCTCATCGTCCTGGGAATCTTAAATGCATTATAAGCATAGTGCGACGCCGGCATTAACTTGGCTAACGCTGGACGGCGAAGGATCCCATTGTATGGCAACAAAAATTTGGCAATGTCGAAAACAACCTTCTCCATCCTGAAGTTCAGATTGCTACCAAATGTTACCAGAAGCGTGATCTTTCCCTTGGGTTGGCTCCTTCCTGGATTGACCCCCTGAAACAAGACTGATTTCTTGAGATCTCCATTAGGAATTTGCAATCTCTTGATCACCTCGGGCGAGATCAAGTTCAAGCTGGCCCCACCGTCGACTAACATTTTTCGTCACTTTGTGGTTGCAAATCATTGGTGAGACCAACAACGGCAAACAGCCAACCGTAGTTACACGATGAGGGTGATCCTCAAGATCGAAAATGATAGGCGTGTTGGACCATTTCAAAGGCTTCCGGACGCTGATAGATGGCTCAATCGCATTAACCTCACGCACCCACTGTTTAAGTTGGCAGTGAGAAGAATGCAACGAGGCACCTCCGTCGACGCAGATGGTGTCTGTAGCACTCAGGAATTCTTGCTCGCTGGACTTGTCGTCCTCTTCAACGTCATCATCATCCCCCTGTTGTTGTCGCGGACACGAGCGGGCATGTCCTTCTCTTGCTTGGCCTTGCTGCGGTGACCTCCACGGCCATCGTGCTTCTTGCTGGACCCCTCCGCACAATCTTGGCCCTTCTCCTTGTCATGCCTCTTGTACTCGGCTTTTTGCTTCTCGGCAAGCTGCTCAACTTGCCGGCAGTCCTGGAGATAGTGGCCTTTGGTGCGATGGATCTTGCAATACTGCTTGACGGAGCCTTCCGGCTTGTCGGCAGCCGCCAAAGCCTAACAGGAGGCACTCCCGGCAAGATCCTTGTCGGGGTCATCAACCTTGTCCTTCTTGGCGATGCCGGGGTTGCCGGATCCCTTGACGGCAAGCATGGCATTTCCCTTGTTCATCTTGTTACGCCGTTGGCCGTTCTTTGCCGGGGCGGCGGTGTCCTCATCCTCAGAGTCAAACCCTATGTCAGCGTCTTCGCTGCGGAGCCTCCTCCCTTCTTCAGCTTGAGCACATTTATCTGCCACAGCATAGAGCTCGGCAACATCCCTGACCTTCTTCATTGCCAGCTCTTCCCGCATCATGCGGTTGCGCACGTTCTGATGGAACGCGCTGATAACAGCGGCAGGATGAGCGTATGGTATGTTGTGGTGTATGCGGCTGAACCTCTGGATGTACTTGCGCAAAGTATCGCCCTCCTTCTAGGGGATGAGATGTAAATCACTTTCCTAGCCAGGAGCTTGATGACCTCCGGTAAAGGCGCGAACAAACTCATGGCACATATCTACCCAGGAAGAAATGGAACCTTCTGGCAAGTGCATCAACCACGACCTGATGTTGGGCTTAAGCACTGATGGGAAGTAGTGGCGAGTATCGTGTCATCGCGAGCCCCGACAGCCTGCACCGCAATTGTGTAGATGCTCAAGAACTGTGACGGGTGAGTCTTTCCATCATATTTCTCAGGGACCTCTGGCTTGAGCATGCGGGAATCGGGCCACTAGACTTGCCGCAGCTCACAGGTAAATGCTAAACAACCCACCTCGTAAGGTAGGCTGAGAGGATACCCTTGCGCGGATTTGTCTATAGTGGGTCCCGCACGCTTATCAGATTGATGGCGCGCTTTCTGCTGCCGCTTGATTGTAGTTTGAGCGTCTTGTTTGCTTCGTTCCCGAAGAACTTGACGTTGGTCGCGGTGAGTCCATGGATCAGACGACGACATCGAGTAACCATCGCAAGCGTCGGTCTGTCGAGTCGGTGACTGGCGTTGTGGCTGAGAAGGAGAGTGCACCGTGGTCGCACCACCTCCGGCGTTCTCGCCACTAGCACGTGCCGGCTCGGTGAACCGAAACTTGTCAGCGAGGCTGAGGAGGCTCTGAATGGTGGCTCTCCACTTGTCGAGCTTCTCCGTAGAAGGCAGGAAGTTCAGGAGTAGTTGTGCTCGCGCCATTACTTCTTCCGAGATGGTCGGCAGCGAACAGCGCGAAGAACGCGAGATGCTCTGACTCCTAACCGTGTTAGAAGGAGCTCCGTCGCGGTTGGCGTGCATGCTGGCGTGCATGCTGGACCTGCGCATCTTGGGAGTGATGCGCAGGAGCTTTTCCGCGGGGACGTTAGGAACAACCAACACTGCGGTGCTGCTCTTCACGCGCGTCCTGGGAAGGTCAAGGCGTACGCGCCGTCATGGGTGTCTTGGAAGGTGCCCTTGCGTCCCCAAAGTTCATCATACCGCCCACAGGCGACACAGTCCCGTCCTAAGACCCAGCGGTGCGGGGGTTTCTGTCGCCGTCATGAACGTCTCTACAGCGGGCGTCACTGCTTCCTTGGCCTTGATCATCAGAGCACCGCGTGGGCGCAGGGTTTCTGCTCCCTTCGCCCCCACGCACTCCGTCGCCCGCTTGGGCAGCTACGGGCGCGGCGGTCGTGGAGGGTTCGACCACCGTGAAACCCTTCTTCTTGGGGCCATGGCGATGATGATTATGAAGGAACTAGCGTGCTAGTCACCTGATTAGGTCCACGCGACCTTTCCCCCTACCTAATGTGCCAAAGATTTCGAGGGAAACGACACCTATGGGATTGGAAGGCTCCCTTTATGGTTCGGCGGGGAAGAAGGCTCGCACATAGAGCAGGTCTGATGAATAAAGCGCGGGATTTGACCTAGGTTCGGGCCGCAAAGATGCATAAAACCCTACTCCTACTTGGTTGTATTGGATGAGTTCTAGCTCAGGTTCTCGGAGCGCTACAGTATATGGCTGCTACTCATGCACAATGGGCCAGAGAACATCCAAAAGTCCACTACCATAATGCCCTGGGCCTCCTTTTTATATGACTAAGGGGATCCCAACAGCGGCGTACAGTATGTACACTAGGTGTATAGAGCTACAGTGCTATCGTTGTTGGGGAACGTCGCATGGGAAACAAAAAATTCCTACGTTCACACCAGACCTATCCATGGTGATGAGCATCTACGAGAGGAAGAGTGGATCTACATACCCTTGTAGATCGCTAAGCGGGAAGCGTCAAGAAATGCAGTTGGTGTAGTCGAACGTCTTCGCGATCCAAATCGCCGAGCGTCCCGCGATCCAATCACGATCCGTCCCGATCAAGCACCGAACGGACGGCACCTCCGCATTCACCACACGTATAGCTTGATGACGATCTCCGCCTTATTGATCCAGCAAGAGGGAGCGGAGAGGTAGAAGAGTTCTTCGGCAGCGTGACGGCGCTCTGATGATGGTGGTGGATCTATTTCGGCAGGGCTTCGCCTAAGCACTACAGAAATCCGATCTAGAGGAGAAACTATGCACTGGAGGAATGGGTAGCACGTGGCTGAAAATCTTGTGCCAAAACCCTAAAAACCTCTAGTATATATAGGAGGAGAGGAGGAGGAGAATTGGCCCTCAAGGAGCCATCCCTAGGCTTCGGCCAAACCAAGAAGGAGGAGTCCTCCTCCTCCACACCTAGTAGGATTAGGACTCCTTCCTTATGTTAGCCTTTTTGCCTTTTTCCACCTTTTTCCTTTTGGGATTTTCTTCCCAGCCGCATGGGACTTGTGTGGGACTTCCACCAGCCCACTAAGGGCTGTTATTCATCCTCCCACAGCCCATGTAGCTTCTTGGATCAAAATACCCCTCCCGATGGTCTCCCGATACACTATCGGTACTCCTGGTACACTACCGATGAGCCCGAAACCTTTCCAGCGACCAAAATAGGACTTACTATATATAAATCTTTACCTACGGACCATTCCGTAGCTCCTCGTGATGTCTGGGATCTTATCCGGGACTCCTAAAAACATTCGGTCACCACCATACATAACCCTATACTATCGAAATGTCACCAAACCTTAAGTGTGCAGACCCCGCGGGTTCGAGAACTATGTAGACATGACCGAGACACCTCTACGATCAATAACCAATAGCGCGACTTGGATGTCCATATTGGTTCCTACATATTCTATGAAGATCTTTATCGGTCGAACCTCTGTGTCAAGGATTTAGTTAATCCCGTATGATGTTCCCTTTGTTCTTCGGTATGTTACTTGCCCGAGATTCGATCGTTGGTATCTCCATACCTAGTTAGACCTCATTACCGGAAAGTCTCTTTACTCGTTCCGTAATACAAGATCCCATGACTAACACTTAGTCACATTGCTTGCAAGGCTTATTGTGATGTTGTATTACCGAGTGGGCCCTAAGATATCTCTCCGTCACACGGAGTAACAAATCCAAGTCTTGATCCATGCCAACCCAACAGACACCCTCAGATATACCTGTAGAGCACCTTTATAGTCACCCAGTTACATTGCGACGTTTCATACACACAAGGCACTCTTCCGGTGTCCATGAGTTGCATGATCTCATGGGGATAGAAACATATACTTGACATGTAGAAAACAGTAGCACTAAACTGACACGATCATATGCTACGTTTGTAGTTTGGGTCTTGTCCATCACATCATTCTGATGTGATACTGTTACCAAATGACATCACATGTCAATGGCTAGGAAACCTTGACCATCTTTGACCAACGAGCTAGTTCACTAGAGGCATACTAGGGACAAAGTGTTGTCTATTTACCCACACATGTAATGTGTTTCCAATCAATACAATTATAGCGTGGATAATAAACGATCCTCATGAACAAGGAAATGTAATAATAAATGCTTTATTTATTACCTCTAGGGCATATTTCCAACAATCATACCTAACACTGATGGTGTAAGACAAACGCATTTAATGCTCCGTCAAGCGTCCCTGACCTTCTACGGGACGGGACAAGAGTCCGTCCCATCGACATCGCTTAGCCTCCTCCATCCCTAGCGCCTCAACACGTGCCTAGGCGAGGCGACACCTGGCCTCTGCGCTTGCGGGGGCTGGCCGGGTGCACTTCTAGCCAGGGCTCCGTAGGCCATCCCGGCAAGATCTTGTCGGGGGTCCCAACCTTCGGTCTTCCTTCCTGATTGTTGGCTTGAATGCTTTCTCGATAATGTTGTATTTGTTCTCAGTTGCTCCCTGGCAGGCCTTGCCTCTGGTAAGGCTACAACTGTCCGTGCACAAGTACGGGGTACTAAAGAGCCCGTACTTTAGTACACCGACAATATTGCTTGTCTTACTTTGTCTACATCATGTCATCTTGGTCCAAGCATTATTCCGTTTCATAATTATTACTATGCATGCATGACAGCGGTCGATGAGTGGAGTAATAGTAGTAGATGTAGGCATGAGTTGGTATACTTGTTTATGAACGTGATGCCTATATACATGGACACTGCCTTGAATAAGATGTCATAACTATGAGCTATTGTTCTAAGCCAACAATAATTTGTCTACCCACCATATGTTATGTTCGAGAGAGAAGCCTATAGCGAAAACTATGGCCCCGCGGTCTACTTTTCCTTTTATTGCTGCCATTTATTTTCCTTTTATTTACTTTTATTTTTATGTTATCTATGTATCATCATTTAATCCTTGGAAGTAATGAGTTCAAGGGGTTTAACAACCCTCTTGCCTGCCTTGGGTGCAAGTGTTTGATTATGTGTGTCTAGGTTCTACTAAAGAAGGTTTGTGTGATTCTCCTATTGGTTTGATAACGTTGGTTCTCACTCAGGGAACTACTTATCTTTACTATAGTTCATCTCCTCTCCTCTTTGGGGAAAATCCCAGTGTAGTTTACAAGTAGCACATCCCCAAACTTACGGGCTTGCCTCTCCTTATTCTCCCTCTATCGTCATCTCACCAAAAACTTGAAAACTTCATTCACACAAAACTGAACGGAACTCATCAGATGGGTTAGTATAATAAAAATAAATCATTCACTCAGGTTCTGTCAAGACAGGATTCAAATAATGTCTATTGTATTCTATTATTTCCATAATTTATATCACCAAATATATGCCTTAAAATCTATTAAAACAAGCCAACAAAGAAAACAAAATAGGATATGTCAAAAACAGAATAGTACGTAAAGATCTAGTTAATTATCATACTTATGTAACACAATTTTGTTTGAAAAAATAACAAGTATAATAGAACTCATATATTCTTAATTTGTAGATATTTCAAAATTGATCATGTTTTGGTACAGAAAAACAATTCATACACTGGACGCAAAGTTTCTAGTTTCAAATAGCAATTCATAACATTGCATGCCGAGGATGGAAAATAGTGAACTAGGCAATTTATTAATGTAAAAGATACAAAACATGAGTATTATTGTTACTAGGAACCACTAGGCATCAGACTACTAATGCCGAGTATTCTATCACACCAGTAGCAAGCCGTTGGATAGCATCCTACATAGCCGCCGGATAAGAAACACAACTTATGTTGGGATTTTTCAAAACGGGAACCAATTAATGTTGATTACATGTGATTCCATCATTGAATTAGCTATTATCCAGGTAGATAGTTAGTGCTTCCAAGCTCTCTCATACGTCTAGAATGTATCTATAATTTTTTATTGTTCCATGCTAATATATTATCATTCTAGGATACTTTTGGGTATTTATTTACCAATTTATAATATTTTTGAGCACTAGCCTATTGACCTAGTGCCTAGTGCTAGTTGCTGTTTCCTGCATGTTTTTGGCTTTTCACGTTGACAGTACCGAACGAAGTCCAGTTGCCACGAAACTTTTTTTTATTTTTTCCGTACCAAAAGAAGACCTGGAAGCGAAGGGAGGCCGTAGAAGCCACGGGGGACCCACAAGCCAACAGGGCGTGCCCTGATGGCTTGTGGCCCCCTCAGGCGGCTCCCGATGCCCCTCTCTGGCCTATAAATTCACAAATAACCTAAAAACACCGAGAGCTCTGCCGAAACACTGTTTTTGCCACCACAAGTCTCTGTTCCAATGGGAAGCCATCTACACCTCCATTCTGGCACCTTGCCAGAGGGGAGATCAATCATGGAGGGCCTGTTCATCAACCTTGCTGCCCTCACTATGATGTGTGAGTAGTTCACCACAGACCTACGGGTCCATAGGTAGTACCTAGATGGCAATCTAACTCTCTCTCGACCTTAAATACAATGTTCCTCGCATCTTTGCCTTGATCTATCTGATGTAATCCCTTTGTAAGGTGTGTTTGTTGGGATCCGATGAATTGTGAGTTTATGTTCAAAATATTCATGAAAAGTATTTGAGTCAAATCTAAATACTATGATTCTTATTTGCATGATCATCATAGCTTTGTAATGCTCTCTGATCTATTGAGATAGTTTGGCCAACTAGATTGATATTTCTTCGGTGGGAGTGGTGCGTTGTAGTAGGTTCAACCTGACGAGTTTCTATATCCCAGTGATAGAAGGGGACAATTTGCATCTTTGTGTTGCTGCTACTAAGGATAAAATGACGGGGTTTATTCATAATGATTGAGTTTACTTTGTCTACGTCCTGTCAATGTTCCCCAAGCATTACTCTGTTTTACTTAATACTCTAGATGCATGGCGCATAGCAGTCGATGGGTGAAGTAATAGTAATAGGTGGAGGCAGGAGTTAGCCTATTTTGTTCACTTATATATTCACAAACTCTATTATTAACTTGTTGTTATTTATTTGCTTTTATTTTATTTTGCACTTCACAATTATCTACAATTACCTACACAATTCACTTGCTTGAAAATAACGAGATCAAGGGGATTGCCGATACTCTTGTGGGCGTTCGGTGCAAGTTGTTTGTTCTTTTGTGTGCAGTCGCTGACAGTTGAGGATTGGTATTACTATAGGTTCTATAAAGCTTGGTTTCATAATTGAGTGAAATAATTACCCACTTTCTGATGCAATAACCCGTTCCTCTTCAAGGAAAACCCACCGCAAATCACGAGTATCGGGGAGGAATTCTGGTGTCGTTGCCAGGGAATACCATCACCAACTATCAAGTAACTTCACACAAAATTTCATTCACTTGTTCTTATTTTTATTTTTATTTTTATTTATTTGGTCTCGTAAAAAATCAAAAATACAAAAAATATTAATATTTGCATGTCACTAATTTACTTCTTTTGCTTGCTTGTTTGCTTGAAAGTTGCAATCATGTCTGGTTTTGAAATTAGTGGTGTTTTCGCCACTAGTGCAGAATCCCTTGAGCTTCCAACTTCATTTGTGCTAATAACGCTAAAAGAAATTTTTGATGATGTTGCTAAGGAAAAACTGGATAACCCTGCGGATGATGACCCTTCTAAAGGTGAACCTATTATGCAAACTAAGAAACTCCACATAGGTAGTGGGAATATGATTGGAAAAAGTGTTATTCAAGATTTTTTCACTTGTGCGGGATCATTTCCATTGATAGGAGGTTCCATTGTTACTATAACTACAAGTTATGCGGGTATTATATCTTTGCTCATACCACAACTAGAAAGGCAATTTATCCATATGCATCCTTTCATACAATGGTTATTCTTAGAATTCTCTAATATTGAGGAGGCATGTACTAAATGTCTAGCTACTATTTTTGTTGTTCAAGAATAAGACAATATCATACAAGAAGCTAGAAATATATTTGCTCATTATAGGATTCATTGTGAGTGCCCACCAATAGAAGTAATCTTTTATGAGTTAGAAGTTATAACTTATAAGGAAATTGAGATCTACAAATTATGTTGCTTATGATGAAAACCTTAAAAACAAGGTTCCACCTAATGTCCTAGTTGATAAATTGCTTGAAAACAATGATCAATTTTCTATACTAGAACTTGGAATGGGTTATGAACTTGAGACGGCATTGAGGAAATATTTCTATCAAAACTTATACAATGAAGAGATAGTCATCACCTATGAGAAACCTAAGGAGGAACCTCCAATTCCTCTTGAAATAAACCTCTCGGACCCTTGTGTTGTGAAGTTTAGTCCCTTATATTACTTTTTATTAACTATTAGAAAACTTCATGCTGAAATAAGGGAATATGATTATTGCATGAAGGATTGTCTGCATGATTACTGTAACACTTGAAGCTATGCATTATGCCTAGCTAGGGGCATAAAACAATTGCGCTTGTTGGGAGGCAACCCAATATGTATCTTTATTTTTTTAACTTTATGTTATTTTGTGATAACATTATCATTGCCTCTGTAATGATTATGTTTTTATGTTTTAGTTAGTGTATGTTCCAAGTAAAGCCTTTGGAATGACCAATAAGATGAGTAGACATGATGTTGAAACATAACAGAAACTTTGACTCCAGTGAAGAATTTCCAATATATTACCGGAGATTTATAATGATATGAAATATTTACACAATATTTCAATACAAATTATTTACATTTTTCTAATTTTTCAGAATTTTTAGAGTTACATAAGTATGGGCTAATTACAGATGGCTATAGACTATTCTGTTTTAAACAGGTCATGTTTTGCTTGCATTGTCTGCTTGTTTTGATTATGCTATGGATTATATTGGGGGGGCATGTAAGTCATGGATAAGTTAGAATACAGTACCTATTATGCAACAATGAAATAATAATCAATTTATCATAGTACCTAAAATATGCACTATGTTTCTTATACTGACGGATCTCACGAAGTTTTGTTAAGTTTTGTGTGATTGAAGTTTTCAAGTTTTGGGTGTGATCACGATGGACTACGGAATAAGGAGTAGAAAAACCCTAAGCTTGGGGATTACCAAAGCACCCCAAGTATAATTATAAGGGGACTCAAGCGTCTAATCTTGGGGATACCCCGGAAGACATCCCCTCTTTCGTCTCCATCCATCGGTATGTCACTTGGAGCTATATTTTTATTCATGACATGATATGTGTTTTTCTTGGAGCATGGTTTGCTTTGTTTGATTTTACTTTAAGTTCGTCACAATCATAATTTGCTGGACACACCTATTTGAGAGATACACACCTTCATGATAATTTTCTAGAATACTCTATGTGCTTCACTTATATCTTTTGAGCTTGGCAGTTGCTCTAGTACTTCACTTATATCTTTTTTAGCACGGTGGCATGTAGATTTTATAGAAATAATATGCTCTCGTTCTTCACTTATATTTGTTTGAGATCTGAATAAGTAGTGATGGTAATTTGCATGGGTCATAAGACTAGTCCAAAAATATTAGGTATTCAATGAATGATAATCAAAACCATCATGTAGCACATATAGAGAAGTTGTGGGTTAATGACATTGATGTGGTAATGTGAAAAAGGTGTGAGTTCATAATTGTTGTTATTAGAAGTGTCGATATTAAGAGGTGTTAACTTGTTATTCATCTAAAATTTAAAGAGGCATGGTGATGATGTGTCAGTATTTGTATTCCTCATTGAAATCCTAGTGTTGTTTCGAGTCGGGGGCGCACGATGGTTAACTCCTACCAACCTCCTCCCTTGGGGAATGCGAGGAGTACTTTGATTCGTGATAAAACTAATGAAAATTTGCAATAAGTATGTGATTTATTTATGACTAATGTGACACCATGGACATACACATTCTCATCATCTCATATTTGCTAGCCTCTTTTGTACCGTGCATAGCCCATTCTCACCTCAAGTGTCACGCCCAAGATGCGCGCCTATCCGTTTTGAGGCACGAGGTCCTCGCAAAGGATAGAAGTGCATCTTGCCGTTAGCAAGATAAGCATCATCACATCATACATGTACTGAAGGGAAGAGTATATAAAGTTGGCTTACACTCGCCACATGCTAAGTTACAATATCACTCAGTTCATACATCAAGGAGAACACAGGGTCCGGCTACGGACGAAAACAAACGATAAAAGCAAATGCGATGATACTATCAAGCTGCCCAAGATCACGACCAGGTCCTCTACTCGTCGGGGTATGTCACATACATGTGTCCTCTCTCTTCATCATACTCCCATTGCAGTTGCGTAAGATCATCCTGAACATAATCATCTGAACCTGCACCTGAATTGTTGTAGTAAACTGTGAGCCACAACGGACTCAACAATCAAGTAACCCGGGTGCCAACACTATATATGCTTTAGGATGGAATGGTGATGTTTAAGTCTGCAGCAGCACTAAGCATTATTATGGTGGCTAGCTTACGCAACATGCAATAAATATGAGTGGCCTACGAAGAACGCTCGAATCTGGTATGATCTCTAAGAGATCCTGAACACTTACTTACGTCAATCATAACCCCACCATGTTCTCTCTCGGTTCATGTTCACGAGTAGAGACGATCACGGTTACTCACAAAGTTGGTGTGTTTTAATTAGAATTTACTTCAAGTTTTCTATAACCGGGTGTTAAACAAAATATCCAAGTTGCCACATAACCGCGAGCATGGCTTTCTGAAAGATTTAACCCTGCAGGGGTGCTCCAACTAGTCCATCACAAAAAACCACACTCCGTGGGAATAGCCTCGAACACGGATCTCACGATCATCATAGGCAACTCCAACTGAATTCCAACACCTCGAGAAAAACCCGAAGAAAGTCAGAATCCACACGCAAGACATTCGATAAAGGTAAAACAAATCCAGCAAGACCACCCGATGTGTCGACGATCCTGATAAGAGCCGCGTATCTCAGTCTCAGGACACGACGGATAAGCAACGCATACGGAGGCCTGATAGAAATCTCCCAAGTTGCCCTGGGTTGGCCCCGCACAGTGCTCTAGTTTGGACCAACACTCATGAGGAGCACTGGCCCGAGGGTTGACTAAATTATCCACAGGGTTGCAAAGCCCTATGCAAGTTCATTAAGTTATAGCAAATATAGTACCAATGTTGGGTCTTGCCAGACAAGTTTTAATCTCAACCGAATAAACTAGGGGGTCCCCATAACAACCCCAAGCGTGTTAGGAGCGCAAAATATGGAAAACATAACACCGGTAACAAGGAACTAATGGCGGTACGAGCGGAACAAATTACTTAGCAAAAGGCCAAGCCTTCCACCAATACTAGATATATATGTGCATCAATTTAAATAACCGAATTTATAGTGATATCCAAACCATGTTATCACAAGGAACAACCTGCACCTGCAACTAAGAACGCTATAAGAGGGGGCTGAGTAGCGGTAACTTAGCCAATCAATGGTTTGCTGGGATGTGGAGGTTAGAGGCTATCATGGCAACATGGGGGGCTGATATCATGTGGTAGGTAGCGCAATTGTAACGATAAGAACGAGAAAACTAGCAAGCAAAGATAGTATTGGGATCCGGGTACGATCATCTTGCCTGTTGGTTCTTCAGCGGAACAAGTAGCGGGATCCTCGTAGTGGTACTCTCCAAGTTCCTCGAACTCAGATTCGTCACTCGCATCTACCCAAGAGAAACAGCAAATAAATAACCAAACAAGGTGCAATGCACAATCAAGATGATGCATGATCATTTTAGTGAAGAATTTGACATGGCAATCCAATTCTAGTCAAGTTTCACATGCAAAGGTGGTGGATTAATGAATCTGGACAGAATCACATGTTAAGTTATTTAGACATGCATTAACATGGCAAATATGTATGCATCATGAAAAATTGATGGAAATGCATATAAAGATCGCGAGAAACGGAGCTACGGTTCCCGAGATACGCTCACGACAAGGTACGAAGACAAAACTCAAGACCATCAAATATATGGGCTAATTCTTGGCATTCCAAGGTATCCAATGGAAAGGTGATGAAAAACCAATCACAATAGACTCAAGAATCACTCAATTCCATGGAGTATAGGTCCCACAACACACAAAACAACATAGCACTCAATCTGCCACAAAACAGCAACATAGCAATTTGAAAAGCTCACAACAAGAGCTACAGGAATCCTACAGCCACAAACAAGACATGAACAGTTTCTACTCAACACCCACATCAATTCATCCAACTATACAATCAGCAAAAGAGCAACACATCACTATGCATGGAGCTGGCAAGTAGACATGATGAAACAGGTTTTTAGGGACTTTGTGAAAATTCCAGTTTTCTGAAATCTGGGTTAATAAAGTAGCAAGTTCACAGCACTGGTTAAATATGCTAGGAAGCTCCAAATTACATGAAAATTATCAGGATGGTATATGACAATATCTACTACTAATACCTAACACTGAGCATGGTCAAAAACCCAGCACACTGGTTAAATATGCTAGGAAGCTCCAAATGACATGAAAATTAATAGGGTGGTATATGACAATATCTACTACTAATACCTAACACTGAGCATGGTCAAAAACCTAGCACAACACTAGCTAAACCCTGATCTTCAAGGCAAAACAATAACAGCAGATTCCCCAGACAGTCATTTCTAGAGCAGGTTGGCAGAAACAGAAAGTAGCTAGATAAACAGCATGGTTCCCACTTATCTGGAGACTTAGCTCAAATAACAAAAATACATGGATGTTCATAGCAACTCTGACTAGCAATCGCATGTTGACAAGAACTCCAAAGCATGCATGGATTACTTCATATGAAAAAGACAAAAGGGCATCACAACATAAAATGCACTTTTGTCAAGTTGCCCCAAAGTCAAATCTGACTTCACAGATGCATAGAGGGGTTGAAAACACCCCAAAATCATTACTGATACCTATATTCTTGCATGGAACACCAAGGAGAAAAGCTAGGTCGAAATTCTACCCTCACTAGGCATGGGTGACTTATGTCACTTATGAAACTTGTTGAAAATGCCCCAAATGGACATGTGCTCCATAGATACATGTTAGAAGTGATTAATTAACAGGTTAGGGACATGAAAACATACTCTAGCATCAAAACAAGAATGAAACTAACTAGAGAGGAATCCATGCTCATATGCTCATATAGGGAGAAACCTACACATGAAGCTATAATGCACATGGAAGAGTGTATGTAGAACATACACACACCACTCACACTCACATACAACACATGGCACACCCCATGTGCCAAGCACACTCTACATGGTGCACCACACACCCTACACACATACTCACTAACACATCTACACATATATGTGTGTGTGCACACATACACACACATAGCACCACACTATGTTTGCCTCACCCACTAACACTCACATGTGGGTATGTGCAAGGCACATACACACACATGCACACATACATACACACACAAGCATGTTTGCATATGCCCATAGGGCATACACACACACTCATCACTACACTAACACACACACATCCACATATGTGTGCATATGCACATGGTGCATATACACACCAACACACACACATGTATGTGCACATGGCACACACACACAAAACATACATACATACATGAATACAAACATAGAGAACACACACATACACTGTTTTCAAAAGAAAGAAAGCAAAAAAAAGAAAAACAGAAAGAAAAACAGGGAAAAGAAAAAAAAAGGGGGGAGAAGGGATTGAACCCCAGACCTCCCAGTCTCACACTGCACGCGCTCACCACTAGGCTATCGACTCGGCTCTTAATAGAGGGGGAAGATCACTGAACATAAACACATGCTGCAACTATCTGACTAAACTGAAAAAATAACAGGGGAGCGGCAGCAGGGGAATTCCGACGAGCAACGGCGGCGACACACGGCGGCTGCGGCGACACAACTGCACACACATGCGCGGGATCAATCCGGGAATCCATTACCGCGCTCACCTTGCGGCGAGAGGGACGAAATTCGAGCGGCCGGTGATCAACATACACACGGCGGCAACAAAGGGCGGCGGCAACTCACTACGGTCAAGCGCGGAGGAGAAAGCTGCGGGGCACCGGCGGCTCACCTCGGGGAAGGCAAGCGTCGACGAGCCGGTCATGGAGAAGGGTCGGGGACGAGGCGACGACGAAGGGGAAGCAGGGGCGATGGCGGTGCAGACGGAGCCAAAGAAGACGACGACGGGGTCGACGAATCCGGCGCTCTCCTTGCTATCAACGACGGGGATCGCACGCGGGGACCTTCCCTGAGCTCCTGGACGCCATGGCTGGAGCGGGGCTCGATGGAGCGGACGGCGAGCCACCGGTGATCTTCTCTGAATCCCCTGAACCTGCTCTGGCGCCACTCGGAAGAGGAGGGGAGGGAGAGAGATGGAGGAGGAGAGGGGAGCTGTGGCGGCGGCTAGAGAGAGAGGAAACCCTAGCGCGGAGGGGCACGCACGCCGAGGCCTTATAACCCCCCAGGCAAACGGCAACGGCGACGGAAAGGAGTGGCGGGCGCAGGCTCGACTGAACCTGACTGACGGAGGAGGGAGACAGGGGCAGGTTGCCGTTACTGTGGCAACGGGCTGGGCCTCGGCCCACCTGCCCTCTCTCTCTCACTCGCTCACACACACACAAATAGAGTTTTATTTAAACATTTAAATAAGCAGAGGCAAAAACTAAAAACCAGAGAAAAAGAAAAGGGTTTGGGAGAGAACAAAAATATTTTGGTGTAAGAAATAATGAGACCTGTTTTTTATAAAAATATTAAGTTGACTTATAGAGCATGTTATTTTATTAGCAAATTAATAAAACAGCCCCTGTTTTTAAAAGAATGTAAACCAAAATATTTCAAACATCCAAAACACCAAGCCCACTATTCATAGCAATAATGGGGCCACCACATGAACATTTTTAAAAGGGGCTTACCACAACTTGAATCTGCTAATAAAAATTAAATAGGAAGAAGGGGGGGTTGGGAGGAAACTTGTAAAGGAGAGAGAGGGGAAAGGAGAGGGTTTTCCACACATACTCCACCACATACAAGCACGTCACACCAAACACCACATACACTCTCAACAATACCTCAAGCAAGCATTAGAACCAATCATGGCAACATGGAATGAAATGAGAATGAAGCATGATGATGATGGATGATATGATGCATGGATGCCACCAACACATGAATGACAAGGTCCAACTCCCAACATATCTCATGTCACAAGGTCATACAATGGGTTACAAGGCAAAAAAAAGGTAGGGACATCACTTGGGATGTCACAACTCTCCCACACTACATGAGGATCTCGACCCGAGATCTAGGAACGAAAGAAGTCTGGAAATTCGGAACGGAGCAGGTCCTCACGTTCCCAAGTAGCTTCTTTGTTGGAATGATGATACCACTTCACCTTGAGGAACTTGATAGAATTGTTGCGAGTCTTACGCTCAGTTACTTCAAGAATTGCAACTGGGTGCTCACGATAAGAAAGATCAGCTTGAAGATCAATGTCTTGAAGGTCAATGGTTCGCTCGGGAGACTTGAAGCATTTCCGGAGCTGCGAAACATGGAAGACATCGTGCACGTTCGCGAAATTTGGAGGAAGCTCAAGTTGATATGCAAGACCACCTCTCTTGTCGACAACTTTGAATGGACCAACGAAACGAGGAGCCAACTTCCCTTTGATTCCAAATCGCTGCGTGCCTCTCATGGGAGAAACTTTGAGATAGACAAGATCATCCACTTGGAAGGAAACATCCCGATGTTTGCTATCATAATAGCTCTTCTGACGGGACTGAGCTGCTTTGAGGTTCTCACGAATGACATGGCACATTTCTTCTGCTTCAGTGATCATGTCATTGCCCAATATCTGACGCTCACCGGTTTCAGACCAGTTGAGCGGGGTACGACACTTTCTGCCGTAGAGAATCTCGAACGGGGCCTTGCCTGAACTAGCTTGGAAGCTATTGTTGTATGAGAATTCAGCATATGGGAGGCAGTCTTCCCACTTCATGCCGAACGATATCACACAGGCTCTTAGCATATCTTCAAGGATTTGATTGACCCTCTCAACTTGACCACTTGTCTGCGGATGGAACGCCGTGCTGAAACGGATCTTAGTACCCATAGCAGTCTGGAAGGACTCCCAAAACTTGGAAGTGAAGAGGCTTCCACGGTCAGAAGAGATGAGTTGAGGAATGCCATGCAGAGACACTATTCTTGACGTGTATAACTCTGCAAGCTGAGCTGCCGAAATAGACTCCTTGACTGGCAGGAAATGAGCAACTTTTGACAACTTGTCGATAACCACAAAGATGGCATCGTTGCCTCTCTTGGACTTATGGAACCCAGTTACGAAATCCATCTCCACATGATCGAATTTCCACTCTGGGATAGGCAAAGGTTGCAAAAGACCTGCTGGACGCTAATGCTCCGCCTTCACTCTATGGCAAACATCGCACTCGTTGACAAACTGAGCAATTTCACGTTTCATACAAGTCCACCAGAAGGTTTGCTTGAGGTCCTGATACATCCTGGAACTGCCTGGATGTATGGATAGAAGAGAATTGTGTGCTTTGTCCATGATAACCTTTTTGAGATCACCTTTTGGAACAACAAGACGGTCCTCAAAGAACAAGGTATCTTTGTCATCGACACGAAAGCACTTATACTTCGGAATGCTCTTGGCCACACCTTTCTTCACTTTCTTCACCATAGCGTCTAGCAGCTGCGCTTGGCGAACCTGATCTTCCAGAGTCGGAGAGACTTGAAGATTGGCAAGAAATCCTTGCGGAATCATTTGAAGGTTGAGCTTGCCGAAGGCTTCACAAAGCTTGGGTTGAAGAGGCTTCAAGATCAGACTATTGCAGTACGCCTTACGGTTGAGCGCGTCCGCAATGACATTTGCTTTCCTAGGAGTATACTCAATGCTTGGATTGAAGTCTTCAAGCATTTCCACCCAATGAGATTGCCGAAGATTGAGATTGGGTTGAGTGAAAATGTACTTCAGGCTCTTGTGATCCGTGTACACCTCAACTAGTCTACCCAACAACAAATGCCTCCAAGTCATAAGAGCATGAACAACTGCCGCCAACTCAAGATCATGAGTGGGGTAGTTCTTCTCGACAGGCTTCAACTGACGCGAGGTATAGGCCACAATCTTCTTGTCTTGCATAAGAACACCACCAAGGCCTTGGAGAGAAGCATCACAGAAAACTTGGAAAGGCTTGAACTGCTCTGGAGGAACAAGAACTGGAGCTGAAGTCAGTCTCTGCTTGAGCGTATTGAAGGCTGCATCACACTCAGGAGACCAAACATACTTGACACTCTTGTGGAGGAGATTGGACAGAGGCTTAGCAATTTGAGAGAAGTTCTCCACGAATCTTCTGCAATAGCTAGCAAGCCCGAGGAAACTCCGAAGCTGCTTGACGTTCTGAGGAGGCTCCCATTCAATATAGCTTCAACTTTCTCAGGGTGCACTTTAATTCCCTCGGCAGAGATGACATGCCCGAGGTACACCACTTCATTGAGCCAGAACTCACACTTGGAACTCACACTTCATTGTGCCTCTCATGGGGGAAACTTTGAGATAGACAAGATCATCCACTTGGAAGGAAACATCCCGATGTTTGCTATCATAATAGCTCTTCTGACGGGACTGAGCTTCTTTGAGGTTCTCGCGAATGACATGGCACTGTTCTTCTGCTTTAGTGGTCATGTCATTGCCCAAAATCTGACGCTCACCGGTTTCAGACCAGTTAAGCGGGGTACGACACTTTCTGCCGTAGAGAATCTCGAACAGGGCCTTGCCTGAACTTGCTTGGAATCTATTGTTGTATGAGAATTCAGCATATGGAAGACAGTCTTTCCACTTCATGCCGAACGATATCACATAGGCTCTGAGCATATCTTCAAGGATTTGATTGACTCTCTCAACTTGACCACTTGTCTACGGATGGAACACCGTGCTGAAACGGATCTTAGTACCCATAGTAGTCTGGAAGGACTCCCAAAACTTGGAAGTGAAGAGGCTTCCACGGTCAGAAGATATGAGTTGAGGAATGCCATGCAGAGACACTATTCTTGACGTATATAACTCTCCAAGCTGAGCTGCCGAAATAGACTCCTTGACTGGCAGGAAATGAGCAACTTTTGACAACTTGTCGATAACCACAAAGATGGCATCGTTGCCCCTCTTGGACTTAGGAAACCCAGTTACGAAATCCATCTCAACATGATCGAATTTCCACTCTGGGATTGGCAAAGGCTGCAAAAGACCTGCTGGACGCTGATGCTCCGCCTTCACTCTGCGGCAAACATCGCACTCGTTGACAAACTGAGCAATTTCACGTTTCATACGAGTCCACCAGAAGGTTTGCTTGAGGTCCTGATACATCTTGGAACTGCCTGGATGAATGGATAGAAGAGAATTGTGTGCTTCGTCCATGATAACCTTTCTGAGATCACCTTTTGGAACCACAAGATGGTCCTCAAAGAACAAGGTATCTTTGTCATCGACAAGAAAGCACTTATACTTCAAAATGCTCTTGGCCACACCTTTCTTCACTTTCTTCACCATAGCGTCTAGCAGCTGTGCTTGGCGAACCTGATCTTCCAGAGTCGGAGAGACTTGAAGATTTGCAAGAAATCCTTGCGGAATCATCTGAAGGTTGAGCTTGCAGAAGGCTTCACAAAGCTTGGGTTGAAGAGGCTTCAAGATCAGACTATTGCAGTACGCCTTACGGCTGAGCGCGTCTGCAATGACATTTGCTTTCCCCGGAGTATACTCAATGCTTGGATTGAAGTCTGCAAGCATTTCCACCCAACGAGACTGCCGAAGATTGAGATTTGGTTGAGTGAAAATGTACTTCAGGCTCTTGTGATTAGTGTACACCTCAACTTGTCTACCCAACAACAAATGCCTCCAAGTCATAAGAGCATGCACAACTGCCGCCAACTCAAGATCATGAGTGGGGTAGTTCTTCTCGGCCGGCTTCAACTGACGCGAGGTATAGGCCACAATCTTCTTGTCTTGCATAAGAACACCACCAAGGCCTTGGAGAGAAGCATGACAGAAAACTTGGAAAGGCTTGGACTGCTCAGGAGGAACAAGAACTGGAGCTGACGTCAGTCTCTGCTTGAGCGTATTGAACGCAGCATCACACTCAGGAGACCAAACATACTTGACACTCTTCTAGAGGAGATTTGACAGAGGCTTGGCAATTTGAGAAAAGTTCTCCACGAACCTTCTGCAATAGCTAGCCAGCCCGAGGAAACTCCGAAGCTGCTTGACGTTCTGTGGAGGTTCCCACTTCAATATAGCTTGAACTTTCTCAGGGTGTACTTTAATTCCCTCAGCAGAGATGACATGCCCGAGGTACACCACTTCATCAAGCCAGAACTCACATTTGGAAAACTCCGCATAGCACCTATGTTCCCTTAACTTGTCAAGCACAAGGCGGAGATGCTCTGCATGATCTTCTTCTGTCTCCGAGAACACCAGAATATCATCAAGATAAACCAAGACAAACTCATTCTTGAATGGAGAGAAGATGAAATTCATCATCCTTGAGAAGGTTGGAGGAGCATTCGCAAGACCAAACGACATCACGGTATACTCATATGAGCCTAAGCTCGTTCTGAACGTGGTCTTGGGAATGTCTTGTTCACGAATACGGATTTGATGATAACCCATTTGAAGATCCAACTTGGAGAAAACTTTGGCACCCTTCAGTTGTTCAAACAACTCGTTGATGTTAGGGAGTGGGTACTTGTTTCTGATTGTCTTCTTATTCAATGGCCGGTAGTCCGCACAAATACGATCCGTGCCATCCTTCTTTTTGACAAACAAAACTCCACAACCCCACGGAGAAGAGCTTGGCCTGATCAAACCCAGACGTTCTTGCTCATCTAGCTGCTTCTTCAACTCTTTCAGCTCTTCGGGGCCAACTTTATATGGGCGCTTGCATACCGGTTCAGTCCCGGGCTCGAGATCAATTACGAACTCGACTGGTCGGTGTGGAGGCATTCCTGGCTACTCTTCTGGAAAAACATCTTCATACTCACAAACCACCGGAATTTGAGAAATCGCCGAGATTTCACCGTTCTCATTGAGAGCAAAGAGACGGACTGTGTCATCGCGAGCCGCGAATATAATCACGTCCTCTGAAGGATGAGTCAGCTTGACAATCAATATAAGCACACGTCATGTTGTTCATGAAGTTTGTGACCCGTCGTGGCACACGGAATGACACATGTATCGGACTGGAAGCACGGACGTTTGTGCCAAGAGGGAACGTTCCTGTGGCCTGACGAGGACGTCGGTTCCTCTGAGTGGTGGTATATGTGATAGCTTGGCTTATTAGGGATCATAGACTACTCATATCAATAAGAAATTCCTTCTTTTCCGGGAGCCCATTCGAACAGAACTCCCAAGTTAAGCGTGCTTGGGTTGGAGTAGTTCTAGGAAGGGTGACCGACCGGGAAGTTGGTCCCGGGTGCGCATGAGTGAGGACAAAGTGCACAGAAAAGACTAGTATTGATATGTGGGGCCATTCTAGATCCCGCCAGGAGTAACGACCACCGGCGGGTGTGTCCGGGGCGTTACATCAAGTATCGGTGCAACTTTCGCCGGTGCATCCAAACCCCATGCCATGATACGCTCTATTGCACATAAGCCTCATTATATCTTCCTCAAAACAGACACCATACCTACCTATTATGGCATTTCCATAGGCATTCCGAGATATATTGCCATGCAAATTCCATCGTCACTTCACATGACTAGTTCATTCATCATCATAATGCTTTGCATGATCATATAGAGCTGACATAGTATTTGTGTCAAAGCCACCGTTCATCATGTTTTTGATACATGTCATGCTAGATCATTGCACATCTTGGTACACTACCAGAGGCATTCATACAGAGTCATATCTTCCTATCAGTTCTTCATGTTGAGTTGTAAGTAAATAGAAGAGTGATGATCATCATTATTAGAGCATTGTCCTAGTGAGGAAAGAATGATGGAGACTATGATTCCCCCACAAGTCGGGATGAGACTCTAGACTAAAAATAAAATAAAAATGGGGGAGGCCAAACTATCCCACCATATAAAAATGGGGAAGACAAAAAAAAGAGAAAATCCCACCACACAAAATCAGCGAAAAGAGAGAAGGTACTTTGCTACTATCCTTTACCACACTTGTGCCTCAAAGTGGCACCATGTTCTTAATATAGAGAGTCTCCTATGTTGACACTTCCATATTCTAGTGGGACTTACCTTTTGAAATAATAAACTTGTCTTGTATATTCCGATGATGGGTTTCCTTAAATGCCCAGGTCTTCATGAGCAAGCAAGTTGGATGCACACACCCACTTAGCTTCAACTAAGCTTTCATACACTTATAGATCTAGTGCGTCATTTTCATGGCAATCCCTGCTCCTTGCATTGACATATATTGATGAGCATCTCCATAGCTCCTTGGTATGCCCAGTTGATGTGAGACAATCTTCTCCACTTTTTACCCCTTTGATATCTACCATCATATTCTATACCACCTATATGCTAAGTCCAATGGTTCACGCTCATGTATTGCGTGAAGAATAAAAAGTTGATGCATATTGAAAAAGTACGATCCAATTGCCTGACTTGGACATCGTGGTGCTTAACATTTGTATCTATGTGGTGAAGACGGAGTCATGCCTTGCTAATACAATAAAATTAGTAGGGGTAAACATTCTTTTAGGATCATATACTTTGAAAGATCAATGATTTTGTTTCTTATACTTATAAATGTTAATATGTTGTTGTTTGTTAATTGATCATTTCTCAATGAGCATACATACCAAATATTACATAATGGTTGGCATATCAAGTCAAAAAAATTGTTTTTCTCATTTACCTACTCAAGGACGATGGTTAGCATCATTTCTCAATTAAGCTTGGGGGTGTTGATACGTCTCCAATCATATCTATAATTTTTGATTGTTTCATGGTAATATATTATCATTCTAGGATACTTTTTGGGTATTTATTTACCAATTTATAATATTTTTGAGCACTAACCTATTGACCCAGTGCCCAGTGGCAGTTGTTGTTTTCTGCATGTTTTCGCCTTTGAGGTTTATAGTACCAAACGAAGTCCAATTGCCACAAAACTTGTTTATGATTTTTTCTGGACCAAAATAAGACTTGGAAGCTTCAGACTGAGGCCCGAGGATCCACGAGGGACCCACAAGATAACGGGGCGCGCCACTAGGGGTGCGCAACCTGATGGCTTCTGGCCCCCTCGGGCTCCTCCTGATGCCCCTTTCTGGCCTATAAATTCACAAATACCCTAAAACTCCGAGAGAGCTCCTGAAACAGTTTTTTCGCTGCCGCAAGTCTATATTCCGATGGGAGGCCATCTACACCTCCCTTCTGACACCCTGCTGGAGGGGAGATCGATCACGGAGGGCCTCTTCATCAACCTTGTTGCCCTCACCATGATGTGTGAGTAGTTCTCCCTAGAACTACGGGTCTGTAGGTAGTACCTAGATGGAAATATCTCTCTCTATTCATCTTAAGTACAATGTTCATCACATCTTTGCCTTGATCTATCCGATGTAATCCTTTTGTATGGTGTGTTTGTTGGGATCTGATGAATTGTGGGTTTATGTTCAAATTATTCACGAAAAATATTTGAGTCAAATCTGAATACCATGATTCTTATTTGCATGATCATCATAGCTTCGTAATGTTCTCCGATCTATTGAGATAGTTTGGTTAACTAGATTGATATTTCTTCTGTGTGAGTGGTGCATTGTAGTAGGTTCAACCTGATGAGTTCTATATCCCGGTGATAGAAGGGGACAAGTTGCGTCTTTGTGTTGCTGCTACTAAGGATAAAACGATGGGGTTTATTCATAATAATTGAGTTTACTTTCTCTACATCATGTCAATGTTCTCCAAGCATTACTCTGTTTTACTTAATACTCTAGATGCATGCTAGATAGCGGTCGATGGGTGGAGTAATAGTAATAGGTGCAGGCAGGAGTCAGCCTCTTTGCTTATGGACGTGATGCATATATACATATGATCATTGCCATGAAAATTGCATAACTATTCGCTTTTCTATCAAATGCCCTAAAGTAAAAAAATTACCCACCGCATGCTATGCTTATGAGAGATGCCACTAGAGACCTCTACGACCCCCGGGTCTATTCACTTATCTATTCAAAAATGCTATCATTACCTATTTGTTATTTATTTTATTTTATTTTATTTTGCACTTTACAGTTATCTACACTACTCACTTTCTTGCAAATAACGAGATCAAGGGTATTGACGACCCTCTTGCCCGCGTTGGGTGCAAGTAGTTTGTTCTTTTGTGTGCATCCACTGAAGACGGTTGGGGATTGGTATTCCTATTTGTTCAATAAACCTTGGTTTCATAACTGAGGAAAATACATACCCACTTTGTACTACAATAACCCATTCCACTTTGTACTACGGAAAACCCAACGCAGATCACGAGTATCACTCTCTCAAACATATATCTTTTCTTCCGTATACAAATACTTGCATCGTACACATAATTTCTTCCTACAATCACATTATAAAATTAAATTTCCATTTAATCTACACTCTTTTGTTTTTACATCATTCTACTTATTTTCCTAGAACCTCCGGCGAACAACAAAAAATCCTATGCTACTAAAATTTCCTAACAATTCTAGTGCTTCTATCTAATAAAAAACTAAATCCAACATAGTAAAAAAATATTATGTTTCTTAAGCAAGAAAAGAGTGATCATTGACTACAAATGTTGCTTCTAATGCAATTGGATTTGCATCAAAATAAAAATTATTTTACAACTCCAAGGCAATATTTGCTTCCCTTGAGAGAAAACTTATTTCTAGGTGGCGACAACATGTGTTACCCACAAACAATGCTTCACTTTTATTTTTAATTCATCTCAATCATACGAAAGTGATGCTTCCAACACTACAACATATGGTTTATAATCCATAGCAGAAAAATCTCCAAGCATTGTCACGTGATGTGCTTTCATTGTCTTCCATATATGATTTCATATGTTATGCTTGCAATTGGTTTACTAGCAATATTATAGCAGTTACGACCCCATCACCATATTTCCTCACTTTTCTACATCCATAGTGTCCAACCTAGCCTCAACAAAGTCTGTTTCCCCCACAAGTCACTGGGTGTCGATGTCTTTGAGCCGCAAGGGAGTCTAGTGATGAGCAAGGAAGATGGCACTATGGAGTGGTCAACACTCTTAACCCGCGATAGGCAAGTGCGCATTGCTACTTTGCTTCCAAGATGATAACAAGATAGTAGCTACTGAGATGTTTGATTTCGTTCCACAAGTCATGCCCACCATCGACTATCGCTCCATGCTCACAATAGGAAAAGCATTTCTTCTACTCCCGCGGTCATTGCAGAAAATTATGAAGCATTTCTTTGATTTGACTACAAGTAGAATGCCTACAAAACAACATGAAGCATGGAAATGAAGCAAATAGAACACAATGTAGAAGCACAAGAGTGCAACTATTAAAGCAAATTGTTGAAAAAACAAATATATGGTGCTTATGAAGAAAACTAAACACAACATAGAAGCACAAGTGTGAAACATATGAAGGAAAATGTCAAAGAAACACAAGTATGGTGCTTATGAAGCAAACTGAATGTATAAAGCATGAAATTTTGGAAGCGGCGTATCATGTAATCCAACGTAATATGCATAGTGGAAGCATAGATTTTTAAAAGTGGGAATAACAAAATATATCTAGGCAGTCATTCAAACTCAAATCATGAAGGAGGTTGATGCGCATATTGTGCATACTATATGTGAAATAAGGAAGCAAGAATAGGTTGTTGATTAAGTAAAAGAAGGATGACTATGCAGTACATACACGTATGAAGCATCATGTTGTTTCCAAGACTAGGTGAAGCTAAACATGGTATATCAAAAAGCCATCTATACGAACTAAAATGCCAAAACACGACACGCATGTAGCATGTCATATGTACAAGGGATGCATCATCCTTTCGTCATTGCGAAGGGACACCCAAGCTAGACACTGGCAACACCGCCCTCCTCTAAAATGTTGGTGAGGCTCTCAGGCAGGTTGGTGCGCGATGTTGAAGGCCTACACATATGCCTAGGTTAGCAATAGTGTTGCAGCAAGATCGGGGTGGAGGAGAGTGCTACTTGTAAACTATGTTGGGATTTTCCACAAAGAGGAGAGGAGATGCAGCATAGTAGAGATAAGTATTTCCCTCAGTGAGAACAAAGGTTATCGAACCAATGGGAGAACCAGGCAAACCTTCTTTAGGAGCACCTACAGACACAGAATCAAACACTTGCACCCAATGCGGGCAAGATGGTTGGCAAGCCCCTTGAACTCATTACTTGCAAGGATTAAATACTCATAGATAAATAATAGAAATATAAAAATTAAAGACAAATAAAGCAGTGAGATATTTTTAGGGTTTTATTATTTGTGCTTAGGTAGACCTGGGGGTCATAGTTTTTGCTAGAGGCTTCTCTCTTGAAAATAGCATATGGTGGTTAGACAAATTACTATTGGGCAATTGACAGAATAGTGCATAGTAATGAGATCTTATTCAAGGCAATGATCATGTATATAGGCATCATGTCCATAAACAAGTAAACCGACTCATGCTTGCATCTACCAGTATTACTCCACTCATTGACTGCTATCCAACATACATCTAGAGTATTAAGTATGAAACAGAGTAATGCTTGGAGCAAGATGACATGGTGTAGACAAAGTAAGACAAACAATATGTTCATACTCTGCCATTTTATCCTTAGTGGCAACAATACAAATACATGTCTTGTCCCTTTGTACCACTATTGAGCACCACAAGATTGGACCCATCACAACGCACCACTCCCACCGAAGATAAATCAATCTAGTTGGCCAAACCAAACCAATAGATCTGAGAGAAATATGTAGCTATAAAAATAATGCATAAAATAATTCGAGAATACTCAATTAATATTCATGAATAATCTGATCATAAACCCATAATTCTTTAGACCCCAACAAATACACAACAAAAGAGGATTACATCAGATAGATCATCATAGGAATCATAGTGAACTTTGTATTGAAGATCAAACAGAGAGAGAAAGTCATCTAGGTACTAACTATGGACCCATAGGATTGTGTTAAACTACTCACACAACATCACGGAGGCGGAAAGGTTGATGTAGATGGCCTCCGTGATGGATTCCCCCTCCGCCAGGGCACCGGAAAAGGTCTCCAGATGGGCTCACAACGAAACAGAGACATGCGGCGGTGGAAAAAGTATTTAATGTGGCTCTCTCTTGGTTTGCTGATTTTAGAGAATTTATATGGGTGGAATTAGGTCAGACAGAGCCATGAGGGGCCCACAAGGCAAGGGGAGCCCCTACCCCTGGGTGCGTCATCTTGCGTTGTTGTCTCCTCGTGTGGCATATAGACTCCCTCTGAAGCTTCCAGGTCTTCTTTTGGTCCAGAAAAAAGCATCAAAATTTTTGTAGCGTCTGGACTCCATTTGGTACAGGTTTCCTGAAAATCCAAAAACATACAGAAAACACCAACTGGTACTAGGCACTGGGTTAATAAATTAGTTCCCAAAAATGATATAACTTATCATATAAAGTATCCTAGATTGATAATATAATAGCATGGAAAAATGAAAAATTGTCAATACATTGGAGACATATCAGAGAGAAATCATATACCTAGGTCGGACAGGTGCTCACCATTTGACCACCATGTTGGCCTTCAGGAGAGGATGACAGTGTTGTGTTTCACCACGATAGGCTCATCTACGGCGGTAGGCAGATCATAGGGATCGCCGAGCAAGGAGATAATAGTGGTGGTTTGATTGCTTATGTGTCGGTTTTGTCTTTCCTAATTGTGGGTGCATGATTAACGGGTTGATGGGATGCTTCCATCCTTTATTAATGGATGCATGGAGTGGAGAGAGAGTGACGTTCTCAACCATTAGATGTAAAATGAATCAATAGTATAGGATTGGTCTGACGAAGGAAATAAATTAGACATCTGAGGGAAAGTGTTTCCCTCGCATTAATCATGTAAACACACAAAAATAGAAAACATAAATATTGGGTTACCTCCCAACAAATGCTTTGTTTAATGCCTTTTAGCTTGGCATGATGATTTTCATGATACTCACATAAAATTAGGAATTGAAGCATAAGGAGAACATCATGAAGCATACAGAAAATGCATTAAGCCTAACCCACTTCCTATGTACAGGAGGTTTGTAGAAAAAACTTATTGAGAAAAGGATCATCTAGCATAGGAAGACAAAACTAGTGTAACTTAAAAACTTTCGACACATCGATAGGAAACTTTATATTATTTAGATATCTATAAGCGTATATTCCTTTCTCAAAATAACTTTCATTAGAATCATCAACAGTCAACAATATAACTGTCAAATAAAGCACTGTTTTCCTAATCCACATGCATAGAAATTCTATTACTCTTCACATAAGAAAATCTCCTCTCATTCATAATAGTGTGAGTATCATATTAAAATTTAACACTATAAACTAATTCCACATTAAAAGAGTATGTGAAAGCACGTATGCTCCCTTGGAGGTTTTGATAATTCATGACAACATACATTTTCTCTTGGACTAAAAGTTCTACCTAGTTTGTCTCAGATGAAGTCCAAAAGATTGGTATGGCTGGAAGGTCTGAGGACAATCCCAAGGAGGAAAGGAATAGGATTGGCAAGGATTCAAGCTTCAAGACTCTACATTTTTACTTTATGTGAGAAATCACAATTGAATCCATAGGATAGCCAATAGTATTAAAAGGGGATGAGGTATCTAAGAGTATCTAGTTGCTCAAAGCGCTTAGAGATTAGCCACCAAAAGTCTCAACATTTCTCCCACAACATATACTTTCCAAAACCCTAAATTCAAATTTGGTGCCACCAACATTTCCTATTTTGGCCACACCGAGTTTTTGTCAGACAGAACACAAGCCAAACCCTAGCAAATCGGTACAACCGAGTTTTGCTTCGGTACAGCTAAAAAGCAGTGACCACCTATTTGGTATCTAATTGACAAAAATCAAAATTCCTGAGTATTTTATTTTGGTGCCACCGAGTCACTGGAACTTCATGGGCCAACCGAATCGGACTCACCGACATGATCTGTATCAGTCTCACCGAGAACCAAAAAAGTTAGGACATTTTGCACTAGTCGATGCAACCGAGTTTTAACTTTGGTTCCACCGAGTTGAGCAATAATGTTGTAATGGTTGGAATTCTAGAGATGGCTATATATACCCCTCCACCACCCTATTATTCATAGAGAGAGCACTCAGAACAAGGAAACTCTTCCACCATTCATTTTCTGAGAGAGAACCACCTACTCGTGTTTGATATCAAGATCTTCCACTCCAACCATATGAATCTTGATTTCTAGCCTCCCCGGGTTGCTTTCCACCCAATCAATATCTTCTAACAAGCCAAATTCTATGAAAGAGGGATTGAGTGTTGAGGAGACTATCTTTTGAATCACTAGATCAAGGAGTATTCATCAATACCACATCTATTACCTTTTTTAGAGTGGTGTCTCCTAGATTGGTTAGGTGCTGCTTGGGAGCCTCTAAATCGTGTGGAGTTGAACCAAGAAGTTTGTAAGGGCAAGGAGATCATCTAATTCGTGAAGATGTACCCCGAGTGAGACTAGTTCGTCGTGGACATAAGCCATGGTGGAATAGACAAGGTTGCTTCTTCGTGGAGCCCTTGTGGGTGGAGCCCTCCGTGCATTTGCGCAGCCGTTATCCTCCGTGGGTTGAAGTCTCCATCAAAGTGGGCGTATGATAGCACCACCTATTGGAACCATGCCAAAAATCCTCGTGTCTTCATTGAGTTTGATTTTCCTATCTCTATTCCTTACTTACACTTGCCTGTCTTTACTTTTTGTCTCTATACTCGTAGACTTACATGTGTAGGGTGTGTTGGGCTTGATATAATTGCTAAAACTGGCCAACCTATAAAATTGGGAAAAGGTTCAGTTTTTATTTGGTAGAGTAGTCTATCCCCCCCCCTAGACGCCTCTTCTCGGTCCCACAATTGGTATAAAAGCTCTGGTCTCCATAGCTTTGGGTTTATCACCATTGGAGGAAGATGGATGTACTTAGTTTGGGGAGTCTTTGTTGTAGAGTGTCTATTCTCAATGGGGAGTATTATGGTCAATGAAAAGACAAAATGCTTGATCTATTTGATGAATTTCATTTGAGAAAACATGTTGATAATCCCTATGTGCCTCCCATTGATCACTTACATCCTTCTCACGAGGAAGAAATTGACATGCTTCGTAATCTTAGAACCATCAATCTCATCATTAGAGGATTATCGAGAATTGTGTTTGATCAAATGAACAACTTTGAGTGTTCCTGCACCTTGTGGAAAGATTTGGAGAAAAGATATACAAAGTACTCTTTGAAAAATCTTGATGTCATTCTCCATAAAACTATTTGTCATGGATTTGTCATGGCAAGAAGTCTGGGTTAACGGACTTAGGTGTGAGGCCATCGCAACTATGTGGCGGATTGAGAGGGGTTGGTCAGAGTCGAGAGACGTGAGTTTACCCAGGTTCAGCCCCTTCGATGGAGGTAAAAGCCTACGTCCTGCTTGTCTTGTATTGATGATGAGGAAGATCTTTCAGTTACAAGGGTGCTATCTTGCTACCTCTATTATCAAGATCCTCTAATCTATCTATCTCTAATGACTTGTGTCTGTCTTAACTTGTGAACTTCTCCCTCTTGGGGCACCTTACCCCTCCTTATATAAGTGGAAGGGGTAGGTTTACATATAAAGTCCCACTAGGAGTAGGAGTAGGACTAGTCTCTCTTGAATCTTTATCCGAGCCTTGTTTCCTTTGTGAGGGAATCCTTTCTCTCCTTTGGGCCTTCTCTTCTGAGCTGCCTGGCGTTGGCTTACACACTGGGCCATGGGCCTGGTCGTCCTATGACCCAGTAATAGAGGTGACGCATCAGCCGCCATAAGATGAGCCAGGTCATACCTCCTGCCGGGTCTCCAAATCAAGTTTTGCCAGGGCTCCCATGAGTCGCCAAGTCCTGGACGGGTCATACTTCCGGCTGGGTTACACCGCAGGGTATATCCCCAACATTAGCCCCCAGGTTAGCTTGAATTTATTCATGGTAAGCTCCTGAAATAAGAATAAATATGGTAAAGGACCAGCTCACTCCCCTGGCCGGATTATTTCACTGAAGTGGATCGTCAAAAATCGGGGTTTCTTCTTCATATGAATGAGCCATCTTCTCAATCGTCTTGCTTGTTAGTGTCGTTTGAAGTAAAAAAATATTGGGAACAAATCATCCATATGCCATTGAGTCGGCCTCCAAAACTTTGGCTTGATGAAATTATTGTTGATAAGAAAACCATATGAGGTTGAGCCGGCTTCCATTGCTTCGGCTTGGTTAAAAAATTCAGAATAGAACTTCATCCATTCTTACCCCACTTTAACCTGTGAAGCCGGGTTGCTCATATAGAATTTGTCGGGTCATGATCTTCTGATAATGTCGGGTCATGATTGTTGGTGCCGCCGGGTCAAACAACTAGACTCCAGTTGACTTGATAAATATATTGGGACGGAAACCCATCTAATATATAGCTGGTCTCACTCAAAATTGACATCTTGAAAACTTTTTTCAATTTTTTATATATCCATATTACTTGTAGCCCCCAAGCTCCAAGTTTATCCATGATGACTTGGTGCTTTGCAATAATATCTTTGATTGTGTAGCCCCCAAGTACCAGGTTGTCTTGCCTACAAGAGCCTGGGACATGTAACTGTCTTATACCTTATAAAGCATCAGTTGGTGTAGCCCCCAAGGGTCGGCTCATCAGTATGGGATGGGTGGGGTCTTAAATTTGAACCTCATAATCTATTAAACAGCTGAATACTGTAGCCCCCAAGTGTCGGGTTAGTAAGAAGAACTGGCCTTGGACTTAGAAAAATATAGAAAGGCCAACTCATTTCCTTGAGACAACAAGATCTGTTGACCATGTAATGATTTGAAAAGAAACTTGCATTAGCCCCAAGTGTTGTGATGCATGCTTGCAGCGACATGGGACTTGCATAATTGATATAAACCGGACTTTGAATAATGTAGCCCCCAAGTGTCGGGTCGTCTGCCTGCAGCGACTCAAGACTGTGTGAGAGTAATATGACTCATCATAATGCACTTCAAAAGTTCTCTTTGAACTCATATTGATCTGATTTGAATGAATCTTTGACCGTGATTGTAATATAGCCTGGAATGAATATCCTGGAATAATTCCTTTTGTCTTTGAAGTGAAAATCTTGCTCGTGGTTGCGGTGCAACCTGGCAAATATATATTTGAGAAAACTATGAGTGTTGTAATATACTACAGATCACAGGTTGAAGAAATCCAATAGTCCGTTAATTAAATGACACGGCATTATATCTCATAGGGCGGCTCTTCAAAAATAATCAATTTTCCAAGCTGGCTTGAAAAAACCCAATCATTTAATACTGGTTATGATAAACTATGATGAAGATCCAGCCATGTTGGCTATTAAAGATCTATTTGTTCATGCAATAGTTTTTCATCATACTTAACGACGGCTCATCTTAAGAGACAAGACCTATAAAAATAAACAAGACTGGATTTATTCTGCATTGTTGTAAGGGCGGTTTGAAAAAGCACAACCCGAAGATGTTAAAATCTTTTATAGCCTTGCTTCTTATTTCATAATCTTGCTCTGACCCGGTTTGGCAAACCGGCATGACATGTAAGTATGATGCAATGCATGATGTAATGTATGATGGAATGCATGATGCAATGTATGATGCAATGTATGATGTTCTTGCTTTACTTTTTTGTCCTCAAAAACTCATATGATGGTTCTTCCTGGCTGGACTCGATGCTTGAACTCATACTACTGCAGGGTCTCTAACGAGAGTGGCCATTAACTCCTTTGAGCGGCTTAGGGTCTCTAGGCGAGATTACCTAATAAGAGCGCAACGTACTAGAAAGAGACACATCCGTCGGTTCTGCTGGGTGGACTTGCTGCTTGAACTCATACAATACTCAGTTTCCAGGCGAGATTGAAGAGTGCAGCGCCCCAGGAAGAGACACGGACGCTGGTTCCGCTGAGTGGACTTGCTACTTGAACTCATAACAATACTCAGTTTCCAGGCAAGGATTGATGAGCGCAGCGTCCCAATAAGAGACAAAGAAGGGCATGAGTATTCCTAGGGCCCAGAAACCCCCTCTCATGTGACAACATCCGCCATTTGAACTTAACCAATGCTCAGGGTCTCTTGGCAAGATTAACTAATCGGACAGTTGGTCAGACAGTGTCTCTAAGCGGTGATTAAATAGTTCGGCGAATCGCCTGTTAGAGAGGCCATCAAAAGAGGGTAAGTTCATAACTCGTTGCACCCCTAATGATCTGGTTTGACGGAGTCAAAATTTGGGTCCACGACCTGCCTTACAGTGGCTGGAAAGCCTGATCGAGAGGGTTGAAGCTTAACCCGATGGGTTGAAAGCACCCAAATGACCTTGTCGATGACATCAACTTGTGTGCCAATTTGTAAGCCACCATCTTGTGGATCGCCAACTTGTAAGCCACAGTTCTGTTAGCCGCCAACTTGTAAGCCGTCGTCTTGTTTACTAATGTGGCTGAAGAGCCGATCAAGAGGGTGAGCAAGCTAAACCCGGTGGGTTGGAAGCCCCCAAATGACCTTTTGTTGAAGTATCCACCCTTGCACAATCTGAAATGCACAGACAACAGAAACTCCAAGTGATTTTATGAAGATCCAATAAATCCGGGCACCCATGTTTAAACGGTGCATCACGGAGGCTCGTCCTCTTGGGTAACTTTTAATTCTTCTGCCAATAATATGGTAGCCCCCCAGGATTGGGTTAAATTTTCTTGCAATGACGCGGGGTTCTCATTGAAAACAACCAAATGTGTCGAGCCATGTTTGTAGCGCCCGAGTCTTAAGTTGACTCGAAGAGGCGGCTTGAGAATCTCCATTGAAGGTTGAGGTTGACCGTGGCGGGTTATAGAAGATCTTGTCTGAATTGTTCCGATAATCCGGTCGATGGTTCATCCCTGCTGGTTGTTGAGGTGAACCAAACCGCAGTGGCGGCGACTTGGGCGCCTGCCCGTTTGGGCGGATCGTATAGACAAACACTATTGGAAATATGCCCTAAAGGTAATAATAAATTAGTTATTATCATATTTCCTTGTTCATGACAATCGTTTATTATCCATGCTAGATTTGTATTGATCGGAAATTCAGGTACATATGTGGATACATAAACAACACTATATCCCTGGTATGCCTCTAATAGACTTGCTCGTTGATCAAAGATGGTTAAGGTTTCCTAGCCATGGACATAAGATGTCATTTGATAACGGGATCGCATCATTAGGAGAATGATGTGATGGACAAGACCCAAACTATAAACATAGCATATGATCGTGTTAGTTTATTGCTATAGTTTTGTGCATGTCAAGTATCTGTTCCTATGACCATGAGATCATGCAACCCACTGACACCAAAGGAGTACCTAGTGTGTATCAAACGTCGCAACGTAACTGGGTGACTATAAAGGTGCTCTACAGGTATCTCCGAGGGTGTCTATTGAGTTTCCATGGATCAAGACTGGGATTTGTTACTCCGTGTGACGGAGAGGTATCGCAGGGCCCACTCGGTAATACAACATAACAATGAGCTCCCGTGAGTCGCCAAGTCCTGGTCGGGTCATACATCCGGCTTGGTTACACCGTGGGATATATCCCCGACACTATTGCTTTTCACAAAATGAAGCCTAGTGATCCTAACTTTGATAAATACTTGTTTGAGCTTCGTGACCTCACGCGTGCTAAAGGATATGTCATAACCATCAATAACATCATTGTTGAAGCCATTCATGTTCATAATCCTCAACATTGTCATGGTCAGAATTCTAACGACTCTCTTGATATTTATGACAAGGATAATCCATTTGATGATGACAATGTGCAAAATGGCTACTATGATGAAGATGAGAAGTTTGGCATTGATTGTGAGAAGACTATGAAGAATCTGAGTCTTGTGGCAAACTTCAAAGACTACATGTCCGGAGGAAATGAATGGATTCTCGATCGTGTATGCACTGATCACATGACCAGAGATAGAGACATGTTTCACGAGATCACACCAAACCATGGACCGTGCAGGTATGTGACCTTCTTGGGCAACTCCAAAGGTAAGATACTTGGTGTTGGTAAGATGGCCATATATTATGATAGTTCTATTCGAAATGACATGCTTGTTGAATATCTTAGCTACAATTTTCTTCTCGTATCTAGAATTGCCGATTTCGGTTTCAATGTCTTATTTACAAAAGTAGATAGCCAAGTGTTTCGTCGAGACAATCATAACATGGTCTTTACTGGTTTGCGTAGAGCTGATCTATACATTGTTGATTTCACTAAGAGAGCCCAACCTCGTACTTGTCTTATTGCAAAATCTTCTAAAGGTTGGTTATGGCATAGAATACTAGGACATGTTGGTATGCATAATCTAGACAAGCTCATAAAAGGTGATCACATACTTGGTGTTAAAGATGTTATCTTCGACAAGGTAAACTTTGTAGTGCTTGTCAAGCAGGAAAACAAGTGGGCGGAAGCCATCCTGTAAAGAACATCATCACTACTAGGACCCCACTCGAGTTGCTTCATATGCATATATTTGGTCCCAATGCTTACAAGAGCCTGGCGGAAAATCCTTTGTTCAAGTTATAGTTCATGGTTTTTCTAGATTTATGTGGGTATTCTTTTTTTATGACAAGTTGCCGGTACAAAAGAACTTAAAGAATTTCGCTCAAAAGGCCCAAAATCAATTTGAAGTAAAGATCAATAAAGTTTGGAGCAACAAGGGATCGGAGTTCAAGAACACTAACCTGGATACCTTTCTTGATGAACAAGTAATCTCACATGACGTCTCGGCTACGTACACACCTCAGCAAAATGGAGTTGTTGAGGGGAAGAATCGGACTCTCATAGAGATAGCTAGAACGATGCTCGACGAGTACAAGACTCCAAGATAGTTTTGGGCGGATGTCGTGGAAACATCTTGTCATGCAATAAACCATATCTACCTACAAAAGCTTCTTGGTAAAACTACATACGAGCTACTCACCGGTAACAAACCCCAAGTTCGATACTTTCGGGTATTTGGCTCAAAGTGCTACATTCTTGATAAGCATTGTCATTCTAAATTTGCTCCTAAATCTCATGGAGATTTCCTACCCAGTTACTGATCAAACTCTCACAATTACCGTGTCTACAACAACTTCACCCGAAAAGTTGAAGTGACGGTAGATGTGAAGTCTGATGAGACTAATGGCTCGCAAGTCAAACAATTGCCAAATGATGTAAGAGATAAGGAACCTTTTGGAAGCCATCCAAGACTTGTCCATTGGCAAGGTTCGTCCCATGGAGGTGAAGGAAAGTACTTCATCGACACAAGTGGAAGCTCCTACCTAGCATCAAGGTGAACCAGAAAATGACATGAAGGCATTCACAAGCGATACATGCCAAGATGAAGAGGAAGAAGAAGTACATCAAGATGATCCACCTCAACCTCCTTCACCACCTCCTCGAGGAAATGACACCTACAATAACAACGAAGAAGATGATGATGATGATGAAGCCCCTCCGTCCAACAAGAAAAAGCTACCTCGAGTTCGAGCAAGAGTCGACAAGAATCATCCTGTGGAGAAAATTCTAGGCAATATATAAATTAGTAGAATAACTCGCTCTAAAAGTCGTTTAGATAACTTTAGTGAACACTACTCATTTATCTCTAGCATTGAGACTATGAAGGTGTAAGAATCACTTGAACACCCGGATTGGGAATTTGAAACTTTTAAAAACTTTTCAATGAGTGGGAATGACATGACTTTCCCATATGCTTTTGGAATTCAAATTTCCTACACTTCAAATCAGTGAGAGAAGATAACATGACTTCTTCATAAACAAGGAATTTGAAAAGTGGATTTGAAAATCTCTGAATTATTCTTTTTGGAATTCATTTCATATTTGGTTCAATTTTAAAATTTTAAAAATTCAAATACCCTTGACAAGTTTTTGAGAGGAGTAACATGACACTCCACACCAGGGTTATTTTTGTGAAGTATTTGAACCATAAAACCCAGGGGGTTATTTGAAAATTTATTGCAAAAGAATTTAAAATAAATTTAGGCATTTTCTAAAAATAGTTTTTTTAAAGTATTCATTTTGGCCGTGGAAAAATGTTCATTAAATAGCATTTATTCCCCTGATCAATTTGATATATATATCTTCAATTGTTGGAAATGTTTTGAATGCCTTAATGAGATTTCAATTCTCTGGAAATTAGAAAAAAGGAAACAAATTTAACGTTTTAATTAATAAACCGGCTGGCCCACTGGCCTTAACTCCCCGAGATCCCTCCGGATCGGTCACCGACGCCGCTGACGCTGCCCCCTCCCTCACTGACAAGCGGACCCCACCGCCCGACCGCGCCATCCCCGCACTCGTCTTCCAACCCGCGTTCCCGACCTCGCCGGAGATCTCTCCCGCCCCGGATCTCGCTCCCCTTTCCATCTCCTGGCCCAGCGCCGCGCCTATAAGAAGCCCCAGCCTCACCGCACTCCATTCCACCCCCGAACGCCCCTGCCCTTGCCCGAAAACCCGACCGCACCACCTCGCCGGAGTTCGTCTAACAGCCGAAGCCCTCCGAGCACGTGGTCGTCGCCTCCGTTGTCCCCAGCCCCAACCGACGCCACCAATCGTTGCCGGAGCTTCGCCGCCGTCGCGTGGACCTTTCGGACGCCACCCTCGACTACCGCACTACCGTCTCCGATCACCTCCGACGTTCGGCCGCCGTCGACATTGCCAGAGCCCTGACGTCCTCCTCTGTAAGCCACCCCCCCTCCCGTAGCCGTCGGATCTACGGTTAACGGATCAGATTAGAAGTTTTAAAACGGCGAACCGTTATCCTTTACGCTTCGGTCGTACGCCCGCAAACACCCGCACGCACGCACTTTCAACCAATAGGAAGCCGCCACGTCATCCCTGTCCGTTAGCTAAGATTTTTTCTTTTTCTGTTTCTGCTTTAGAAAACAGAATGATTCCTGTTTTCATTTTTGTCATATATTTTAAATATTTAGAGTTTTTGATTGATTCTATTTGAATCATGTCACGAAATTTATGTAGTTTCTGTAGATATCAAGTTTGACCATATTTGAAAATTTTAAAATTGAATTCAAACAGATTTGATTTAAATCTTATTTTCTAAATATCTTGAGTTTGAAAATAGATTTTGCGTTGATTCGTTTTGCTACTTGTCACTAGTGACTTTATTTAACAGTAGGTAGAATTTGAGAATTTTTGGAATAATTAAAATTAGTATTTTTAACAAAACAGATTCTGTTTTAGTTCTTTTAGGTTTAGTTCTACTTCTTTTTTTTTAAATTTGTTTAATCTATTTTTATTTTATAATAATTTAAAAAAATTCTACTTTGTTATCTGTTAGTTAGCAATATTATTTCAACCAAGTTATTTTAGGTCATTTTATTAATTGGTTGCATGAAATCAATTCAAGTTAAATCATAACTTGCAAATTGATTTCATTGCTAGTTTGATTTGCTAATTGAAAATGCCTTTAATAAAAAAAATTATAAAATATACTTTCTGTTAACTTAGTGTTATATATTTTGTTTTTTGTTATTTTAATATTTCATTTGTTTTCTTATTGTTAGGTTTATTAGGCAAAAATCTATGTTGTTGACAGCATTACTTTCTTAGTTCTTAGTTGTTCTTCAAAAGTAATTATTTTTGCTAAGTAAAATATTTATAAAAAAAATACCTTTGTTATATTTGCTTTGTTTTTGTTTTGTTACCTTTGAAAATAGGACCTTTTGTAGAGAAAAACCAACCCTTGGTTGTGTTGATGAAGTTTTGTTGTTTTGAGTTTTGTCTTAAGTATTTCCTTCATCACAACCTTGTTGTTTTTAGTTTTGTGTTTCCTATTGGTTGATAGTATTGATTGCTAGTTTGATTTCTTATATGAATGAAATTTTTGATTATATAGATTTTCATCGAAGAGTGACGAATAGTCTATTAAGTTATTTCTGAGAGCGATATTATTCTTCATCAACAGTACAGGCAAGTTCACTTTGACCATCTTGTTCATACCTATGTTTTATAGCATATAGTGACATCATTCAATTACCCCTATGGTAGTGTTATTGAAATTCTTGTAGTTGAGTAGAATGCATGAGGTAGGAACCTATCACCTGTTACTAAAGCCTCGGGAACGCTAGTTAGTTCAATGCTATGCTAAAGTAGACGGGGTTTGGTATGAGTGTTCGTGAGTGGTGTGAGAAGGAGGACTCTACGTTAAGACGACAACTCCATGAAGGCATCTTCAAGTCCTGCATCTTCAAGACCTCAAGACTTCGAGACTTGAGAAACAAGTTTTGAATACACGCTACTGGGTGAAGGATGGTTGATTGGGCATCCTTGGAGTAACCAGTGGATGGCCGGGATGCATGGAGAAGCACCATGACATCTTGCGAAAAGCTTCACCCAGACCTAAAGAGACGGATGAATACTTCATGCCCGGAAGCTTACCTGTGTAGCCACAAGTCATTATGGGCTCTGGCTTGGTTGATCTTTGTTGTGACTCTGGCTGAACAGTGCTACGAGATGTAGTCGACGTTAGGATTGGATGGGCACTGACAGTAGTCAAGGAAACACTCTGAAAGACCATGTTTCGTTCATCCTGTTCTCAAACACCCTGCAGTGCGAGGACTTACCAGGAGGGAACGAATCTTGTGGGTAAAGTACACAACACTCTGCAGAGTTAAACCTAATCAATTAGCCATGTCCCCGGTTACGGACAAATTGAGCCTCTGGAATTGGATCTATCTCTGAACTCTCAACACTGGACTGATAATTAATTGTGGGCAACTTATATACTTGTGGGCATTTAGACATCGGTTGGTGGAACCATGTCACGTTAGGTAACTCTGTAGTGAAAACTCCATGATATTTCTTTGTTGTAGGAAAAATAAAATTAGCTTTTATGCAAAAACTCAGACACAGAGCCACAAAGCCTTATTGCATATAGAATAGTATTTATCTTCTGTTCTGCTACAGTGATCTTGCCGGTACATTCAATGTACTGACCTACATGGCTGCAACGTCTTATGTTGCAGATAGGTTCTACGACGAGTAAGAGTACGATTCAGGGTTACGATCTACACTCAACCTGCCGTTGGTGTTTATTGGGACTCCACTCCCATTGACTGTTTCCGCTGAGATTTTAAGGTATATATCAACTTTACGTTTTTACATGTGATTGCACTTTGATATATACATTGATGTACTGTGTGTGCCAGCATACTAATCCAGGGATGGCACAGAACACACAAAGGCTTGACTCGTTTTGAGTCGGGTCGCTACACAAAGATACCCACACTGACAGAAACTAATATACGAGGTGTTCAATACAAATTGCAAGTTGAAGCATTATTTCCTTGGACACCAAATCACGGTGGTTAGCTCTGCTCCGTTGGGAGATATAATTCAGTATCGGGAAGCCACTGGTAGAATTGCTAAGTGGGTGCTAGAGCTTGGCCCTCTCAATTTGAAGTATGCACCTCACACAGCCGTGAAGTCTCAGGCATTGGTGGATTTCATAAATGACTGGACGGATTGTCAGTCGCCGGAGGAAAATTCGGATGACATGTATTGGACGATTCACTTTGATGGATCCAGATAGTTGGAGGGCTCGGGGGTTGGAGTTGTCTTAACCTCCCCCAAAGGTGATAAGTTTTGTTATGTATTAAGGCTGATGTTTCCTTGCACAAACAATGCAGCTGAGTATGAATCTTTGCTTCATGGACTTCGCGTGGCCAAGGAGATGAACCTGAGCCGGGTTAGGTGACTTGGCGACTCAGATCTTGTGGCGCAACAGGTGTCGGGCACATGGGATTCCAAGGACCCGCGGATGATGGATTATCGGCAAGAGGTAGATATAGTCGCTGGTCATTTGAAGGGTTATCAGGTGGATCATATTGACCATCGCAAGAATGAAGCGGCGGATGCATTGTCAAGACTCGGCTCTCAGCGTAAGCCGGTGCCGCCTAACATTTTCTTGGATGTACTTTATCACCCGTCTATTAAGCTACCTTGAGAGGAGGATTCGGCTATACCTGACCCGGAAGGGCTGCTAGTGGCGGCTTTACATGCTATTCCAGACTAGATGTTGTCGTACCTGGCATACCTGACCTGGGGCGAGTTACCTGAAGATGAGACTCTGGTGCGGCAAATCGTGAGGCGTTCTAAGTCCATGACCATCATTAACGAAGAGTTACAAAAGTGCAACGTCACAGGCGTTTTCCAGCGTTGTGTCTCATTGGTGGGAGCCAAGGAAATCTTATATGAAATACATGCTGGTGATTGCGGACATCACATCGGGTCAAATTCTTTGGTGGCTAAGGCTTTCCAAGATGGCTTCTTCTGGTTGACAGCTCATAAGGATGTGGAGGATTTGGTCGATAAGTGTGACAGGTGTCAGAAATTTGGAAGACATGCTCACGTGCCAGCTCAGGAGTTGCGCATGATACCAATGACTTGGCTGTTTGAAGTATGGGGTTTTGATATGGTTGGACCTTAAAATGGTCTAAGGATAAGAAGACCCACCTCTTAGTGGCAGTGTACAAATTCACCAAGTGGGTGGAGGCTGAGCCGGTCAGTAAGTGCGATGCGGCCACGGTGGTTCAGTTTGTGAAAAAATTGATCTACCAATTTGGATACCCTCATAGCATCATCATAGATAACTGCACAAATTTGTCCAAGGGGGCTACGAAGGTGTTCTGCGAAAGCGAGCACATCCGGCTTGATGTTTCGGCTGTCGCTCATCCATAGTCCAACGGTCAAGCAGAGCGGGCCAATCAGGAAGTCTTGAGAGGTATCAAGCCTCGGCTTATGGTTCCTTTGCAGAGAACGACGGGTTGTTGGTTGACGAGCTGTGGTCCGTCCTTTGGAGCATCAATACTAAGCCTAATAGATCGACAGGTTACACCCCCTTTTTCATGGTTTACGGTGTGGAGGCTATGTTACCAAGCAACATACGTCATGCTGCACCAGGGGTGGCAGCTTATGTGGAAGCTGACAATGAGATGGCGCGCCAGGATGCAATGGATGCTCTAGATGAAGCATGCGATCTTGCTGCAGCCAGATCGGCGATTTATCAACAGGACCTGCGTCGCTACCATAGCCGTAGGGTCAAGACCCGGATGTTACAAGAAGACGACTTGGTGTTACATTTGATTCAAGATCAGATAAATGTGCACAAGTTATCACCCCCATGGGAAGGACCTTTCATGGTTTGCAGAAATCTGAACAATGGGTCTTATTATCTCATTGACATACCAGACGAGTCACGTACCTCTGGACAGGAAATTCACTAGCCATGGAACATCTCTCATCTCCGGCCTTACTATACTTGAGTCATCGACTCTTATCTTTGTACATACATATTTCATTGTATTTATACTTCTCATATAATAAATTTGGCATCCTTGCAAGACGGGGCCTCTGCCTTTTTTCTCTTTTGCATTACAGATTTGTGCAAAGATGAACACCTCTACATGGTCACTTGGGGGCTTCCAACCCGCCGGGTTTAGCTTGCTCACCCTTTTGATCGTCTCTTCAGCCAAAATAGCACCATTGTGCGATGACTTACAACATGGTGGTATGCAATATGGCGGCCAAGGCGATGGCGACATGCAAGATGATGAAAGACTTAAGGTCGCTCAAGAGGACGAGCCGCCACGTTGCGAGCCATTCAAACATGGGTGCACTGCTTTACTGGCGAAAGGTTTAAAGGTCGCTCAAGAGGACGAGCCGCCACATTGCAAGCCATTCAAACATGGGTGCATCGCCTTACTGGCGAATGGCTTAAAGGTTGCTCAAGAGGACGAGCAGTCATGTTGCAAGCCATTCAAACATGGGTGCACCGCTTTGCTGATGAAAGATTTAAGGTCACTCAAGAGGATCAACCTCCATGTTGCGATCCGTTCAAACATGGGTGCATTACCTTATTGGTGAAAGATCTAAAGTTGCCCAAGAGGATGAGCCGCCATGTAGCGAGTCATTCAAACATTGGTACCTGATAATTGTTTGGGGGCTTTCAACCTTCCGAGTTAAGCTTAAAACCCTCTCGATTGGCTCCTCAGCCACTGTAAGACGGGTCACGGACCCAGAGCAAGTTCAAGAGTGGGTGAAGGTTGCCCCCCACTCTTGGTTGGCTTTTCAGCCATTGTAAGGCCGGGTTTACCTGCCTGTATATTGTTGCCGCTCGTCCAGGGGTGCAGCGAGATGTCAACTCACCCCCTGTGAGGGCCTCATATAGCGGCAAGGGAAACTCTCTCATCTTCTACGTACTCTCCGCCAAGTGGCACGTCTTACTCTTAAGTAGGTGACACCCTTAAGGTTAAAACGACGGATTTATGTCACGTGAGAAGTAGCTTATGAGCCTGGGGCACTCACCCCGTTGCAAACTCTGGTCTGTTGCGCCCTTAATAGTTCATCTCACCTGGAGACCTGAGCCATGCAAGATTGGCGGTCACTCTCGTTAGAGACCATGCACTGTTAGGTAGTTCAAAGCAACAGTTCCCCCTAGAAGGGCCATCAAATGAGTTTTCGAAAAACAAAAAAATAAGGGGAAAGCAAGACCATCATGCATTACATCACATATTGCAGCATACATATTGCATGATACATTGCATCATACATTCAATTCATATCATAAGTTGGGCCAGAGCAAGATTGTGAAAGATGAAGCAAGGCTATATTAAGATCTCTAGTTATGCTTTTTCAAAGCCGCCCAGGCAAGCATTGTAGAGTATTCTGTTTGGTTTTTGCAAGCTTTTATCTCTAAAGATGAGTCGCCGTTAAGACATAAGAAGATTGCAAGATATATTACAAGGCTCTCAAAGAGCTCAAAAGATGAAGGACTTAAAGTTTTGCACTTTTCCGGCTCAGTTGGCCGGGTTACATTCAATTGGGAACAAAGAGTTTAACTGGCCGGTGGGTCATCCTGAGCAGGGTCTTTAGGTTCTTCGATCTGAAGACGATCCACATCCCAGTTGCATTTTAGTAAGGCTTCGAATTGTGCATCATCGAAAAGTGAAGACGGATCAATGTCAAGGGCGAAGAGCGGCTTATGATGTGCAGGGACTAAGTCTCTGGCTTCAAAGGTCAGGTAGCGCAGCCATTGGTTGTTCTCGTCATAAGCCGCCTGGTAAGGAACCAGGTCTATCTCATCAACCAGTATGGAGGCAAGCCGCCTGGAAGCCTTATGCACTTGGCATAGTCTACTTCGGTGAAGTCTGAGCCATCGTCCTTCTTGGAAGGGAAGACGTTCATCATCTCTTCAACGGTTAATTCAGGAGCGAAGGCCAGGGACTGGCTCAGCGCAGTTATGGCCCCTCTTCTGGCGGCCGATCGCCTTATTTCGTCCACTTGCTTGGGCAAAGTTGATAAGACTTCTATGATGCCCTTCATAAATTTGGGGACATAGTTGGCTGTCATCATGGCCTTGATAGTATAGAGGACGTCGCTGTAGAGTTGCTCAGTCAGAGTGTAGATTTCTTTCAGTTTCAGCAGACTATCAGAGGATAGCTGGCGGCTTCTTTCTCCTGCAAGATAAAGGTCAAAGTTATAAGCCGTCTGGATGGTATTTCTGTCATAAAGAAATTTTTAAGCTGTATGTGCTTACCCAAGATAGCGGCAGTCATCTTGGATATGTGATCCTTGAGAGTCTTAAGTTCTACCGATGCAAGTTTTAGCTGCTCTTCAGCATCGACAACATGTTTGGACAAGGCAGTTTGCTCAGATTCAGCAGTTTTCTTATATGCAGAGAATTCAACTTGAAGTTTCTCAAATTATTCAACAGCCGCCCGTAACTTCTCTTCTGCGGCGGCTCGGGCCTTTTGTTGCATGGTCAGGTTTTCCCTTAAGCCGGCACGTTCAAACTCGGTTGTGTCTAGCGCCTCCCGCTTTACACGAAGTGAAAGGTTATAAGGATTGAGTCACCATAGTGGAGCTACTCTTTGACACAAGTCCCAAGCAGGTTGCAAGCCATATACTTGGCACTTGGGGGCTAATGTCTGTTTTCATTCTATGCCTAAAAGTGAAACATCTGGCTCATCATTATCATAATGCTCCGGACTTGGGGGCTACACCTGGCAAGCTTTGCAAAGGTGAAAGATCTGGCTCATCATTATCATAATGCTTCGGACTTGGGGGCTACACCCAACGAGCTTTGCAAAGGTGAAAGATCCGTCTCATCATTATCATAATGCTCCAGACTTGGGAGCTACAATTGGATCTATGACTGAGTATAAAGTACTGCCTTATATACAATTTAACCCGGTACTTGGGGGTCACAGGTTAAGTTCTATACAGTATGATTGAAGGTTTGGAAGACCCGGTCTATTATTTGCAATATTAACCCGATTCTTGGGGGCTATGTATGGGTATAAGAGAAATATAGAAGATGAAATATACCTCATGTTTTTTCTTGATCAAGCCAACAAGCTTGCTCTCCATGTTGCGACTAGAAGACAGGCGGTTCAGATAGCCGGTGTGTAAGTCATCTGTAGTCATCTTCTCCAAGACAAGGAATTTGAAATCAAGCTTCTCGGGAGAGAAAGTAGAAATTTTTCTAGAATGCCTTGTCAAAGTATGGTGGGTGGGAGATTGATAACCCATCCCAATGATGGTAACGTCAGGGAGAGACGAGTCTTCAGCGGTAGGATTGGGCGGCTTAGGGTTAGCCGTTGGACTATCGGAAGCCGCTGAATGATGACCTGCCAAGTCTAAAGGTGGGGGAGATTGCTCAGGTGTCTCTTTGTTAGCTTCAGAAGGTTTAGCAGGAGAGAGGGACAGCTCGGTAGGATCAGGCTATTGAATGGTTGGAGAAACGGTAGACCCACCTGCTTTCCTACGTTTGGCTTGTGCCCTGAAAGTGAAAAGAATCAACATAGTATAAAGGTAATACAAGTATTGTACACATGGCAGAGGTGAAGACATACTCTGGGTTGACCTTCATGGGAGGAAGTTTGGAGGAAGTTGAGTCGCCAGAAGAAGGAGGTGATTCCTAAAAATTAAGACAGTTAGAAATAATAGTAACGCAGCATTATGGAAATATAAAACAGATATTGGGTTCCTGATAAGTACCTCAGCGGGACGTTTCCACGGTGTCGGCGCGTTAGGTAAGCCAGCCATAAGATCCCCAGAGCCGCTTCTCTGGGTCTGACGCCGAGAGTCGTGCTGTTGTTTTTTCAAGTAAAATTGGGGATCTAAGTAAGTGAGAGGGTGCGGAAAAGGAACTTTTTGGACGACCGACCATATCTTTGCTTGTGGGAAGATTTCTGAGTCGGAAGAGAGATAAGTTACCTCAGGGGCGTAGGCGTGGCTCGTCTCTATCTCCTCCTGTGTACAGTCATTGTTAGTAAGTTGCATAAAAGGATGGCCAAGGGGGTCTACCTCTAAGTCGTCAAGTTCAAGCAGGTTTTGAGCCGATGTTTTTGATTTGCGGCCGCGGGTGTTACCCGCCTGAGACTTCTTGTACTTTTTCTTCCAGAAGCTGGAGTTAGTCTATAAGTCAAAGCCGCCAAGAGAAGTTAAGGTTGCTATATATATAAAATCAAGACAGAGAGAAAGGAGATTTGAAAGCCGCCCTTACGTTTGGAGCCGGGTTGACGGCACAGAAAGGTTTTAGCCCGACTGAACGGCAAGCTTCTTGGGATTCGAGAGTAAGTCCCTTGACAGCAGACGTGATGTTCTCTTCTGTTAAGGGTGTGTGGTTGAAGCACAGAGGATCATTTGCATCGCCTGTGTATTCACACATAAGCCGGTCATGCAGGCTCAGTGGTAAGACCTTCCATGAGATCCAACAGTGGGTTAGGTCCACTCCCGTCAACTCGTTTGCTAGAAGGGCTTTGATTTTGGCGAAATTCGGAGCAAACTTTGCTCACGCCGCGGCTAACATCTGGTCTGGAAGCTCAATAGAAGTCAAGAGCCAGGTAGGACAGTAACCCTCTGGAGACATGTCTCTATAATAGAACCAAGTTTTGTTCCAATCTTTGGGGTGACTTGGCATTTGAAAAGCTAGGTAAGCCAGATCTCTTCTTCTTTGGATGGAGACACCGCCGAGCTCCAAGCTTGGGCCGACCGCCACTTCTGTTTGGCGGTTAACATAGAAAAAGTCACGGAATAGATCGACAGATGGCTCTTCTTGCAAGTAAACTTCACAGAGGACTTGAAAGTTGCACAAGTTGGAGACAGAGTTTGGGAGAATGTCTTGAGGATGCAATTTAAAGAAATGGAGGACATCTCGTAAGAACTTAGATTCGGGCAAGCTGAACCACGCATAAGATGGTCGGCGAAGATAACAACTTCACCCTCTTGTGGGATGGGTCTCTTCTATAGCCCCGAAACCCGCCAATGAATGATGTTCTGAGCCGGCAATGTTCCTGCCTCCACAAAATCCTGTAGGAACTGTTCAGTGACTCCAGAGCCGACCCAGTCACATGATAAAGATGCTCGAGACATGATGGCAGGTCAAGGCTGCGAAAAGGGGGCAGGACACGGCGGGTCAAAAGGTGACTAGACAACCAAGACAACTGATGAAATTAAATGATGTGACGTTAATCCGTTGGTACATTTTATCAGAAGAGGCGGAGATTTGATGGCGGGTTAGGTGAACAAGGCCATGATGCAAAAATTGTTAAGGACACACAAACAGGTTTTGCATATTATACTCAAACTACAAGATCTATAGGCAAGGAAAATCAGATTTAATTCAACCCTAAAAGGGAGCTAAGGAAGAACGAGCAATTTAGCATAGGAAAGGGAACAAAGTGTAGATCTAGGTCAGACTACTGTTGTTTTTGCACGAGTGGTCGCGGTAGATAAGCAACATCACAAGATCTAAAGGGTTGTTCATCAGTTGGCATTATGAAGAAGAACAAGCATGTTGATGGGGTCCAATGAACTCGACAGGATTCAAGTGGGAAGCTACAGATCTAAGGGAGGACGAAAAACATACCTTAAGGATGCGGCGGACACATGCGAGAGTTTGGAAACGTTCAGGTTGATGCGGCGGCCAAGTTTGTCGACAGCGACGGGACCCCACCGGCACGACGGAGCTCAGGAGCACTGGCGTCGAGAGTAAGAAGAAGAGCAGTGGCGGTGAAGAAAATGAAAAGACCCCTCGTGGCCCTATTTAATGGGGTGGAAGGCCAGACGGGGCACACGGGAATCAAGGCGAGAAATGATGACCGACCGAGATGGGCGCCTCGATTTTCGGGCTGACTGTTTAATGAGAAGATCTACGGCATATGTCACAGAATCTTGTCGACATGTATGAAGGTGATGTAATCGCAGGTTATGTGTTTTCCCTTTCAGGTGACAAGGGTGTGAGACTCGCCGCTGGATAAAAAGTGTAGATTGACATGAGCAAGATGAAATCAATATGGGCCTAATGTTGGGGATATAACCCCGTGGTAAGACCTGCCCAGGAGGGGTCTGGTCATACCTGGCGGCTCGTTTGCATATGGGTTGGAAGAGGAAGATTGGGATGCACGGCGGCTCACCAGTTGGCTGAGACGGAGGCCCAGAGTCAGGAAGAAGACGCAAGACCCGGGCGCATAAGCCGCCCGGAGACAGCCTGCCAGAGTCGGCAAGGCGGCTTAGAGACAGAGTCAGACACGTTGTAAGAGTCGGTATGACATTTGTTTAACCCGTTGTCTTGACCTCCTATATAAAGATGAGACTCGGGGACGGCTTAGAAAGAAACCAATTGATCGAGAGCTAGGTCAAGCGAATACGCTCCCTTGTAATCGATACTCCAATCAATATACACAAAGCAGGACGTAGGCTTTTACCTCATCTCGAGGGGGCCAAACCTGGGTAAATCCGTGTCTTTCGTCCCGACCAACCCCTTTGAGTCCACCGCCTTAGCGATGGCCTTGAACCTAAATCTTCGGACATCTGCCGTGGCAAAACCACGATACAAGGTATCGATCCAGTAGGAGATACAAGCAAGTCCCCAATCTTCAGACCTACACAGACAATCAAACACTTGCACCCAACGCTATAAAGGGGTTGTCAATCCCTTCACGGTTGTTTGCAAGGATGAGATTTGATAGAGATAGATATAGAAGATTACCAAAACGAAAAGTAAAACAAAAGTAAAAAGATTGCAGCAAAGTATTTTTTGTTATAGATCTGAAAATATAATATGGAAAATAGACCTGAGGGCCATAGGTTTCACTAGAGGCTTCTCTCATGAAGGAAAATAATATGGTGGGAGAACAAATTACTATCGAGCAATTGATAGAAAAGCAAATAATTATGAAGATATCCAAGGCAATGATTATGCATATAGGCATCACATTCGTGTCATGTAGACCGAAACAATTCTACATCTACTACTATTACTCCACACATTGACCGACTCCTATCTGCATCTAGAGTATTAAGTTCATGAAGAACAGAGTAACGCATTAGGTCATTGGGTGAGGACACCGCAAGATTGAACCCAAAACTAAGATTTTCTCCCATTAAAAAGAATTGTCAATCTAGTTGGCCAAACCAAACCAATAAATTCGAAGAGACTTGCAAATATATGAAATCATGCATATAAGAATTCAGAAAAGACTCAAATAGTATTCATGGATAATCTGAACATAAACCCACAATTCATCGGATCTCGACAAACACACCGCAAAAGAGTATTATATTGGATAGATCTCCATGAAGATCATGAAGAACATGGTATTGAAGCACAAAGAGAGAGAACAATCCATCTAGCTACTAGCTATGGACCCAAGGGTCTATGGTGAACTACTCACCCATCGTCTAAGGGGTAATGGGGTTGATGTAGATGCCCTCCGTGATCAAATCCCCCTCCAGCAGATTACCGGAAAAGACTCCATGATTAGATCTCTCAGGAACGGAGGCTTCCAGCGGCGGAAAAGTATTTTCGTGGCTCCCTTTGGTATTGCGGGAATATTTGGGAATTTATAGGTCGAAGAATAGGGTTAGGAGACCTGCTGGGGGGGCACAAGCCTGCCAGGCACGACCAGGGGTGGTGGCCGTGCCCCCTGGCTTGTGACCTCTTGGCAGGTCTCTTGCCTTTCCCTCCAAGTCCAAGAAAAATCATCGCAAAGATTTTATTCCTTTTGGACTCCGTTTAATATTCCTTATCTGCGATACTCAAAAACAAGGAAAAAACATAAACTGGCACTAGGCTCTAGATTAATAGGTTAGTCCAAATAATAATATAAAATAGCATATTAATGGATATAAAACATCCAAAAAAGATAATATAATAGCATGGAACAATCAAAAATTATAGATACGTTGGAGACGTATCACAAGTCACTAGAACTACCTAGGCCAACCGAATCAAACTCACTGACATGCTCTATATCGGTCTCACCGAGAACCCAAAAGTTAGGGCATTTTGCACTAGTCGGTGCAACCGAGTTTTTACTTTGGTTCCACCGAGTTGGGCAATAATGTTGTAATAGTTGAATTTTTGGAGATGGCTATATATACCCCTCCACGTCCCTCTCATTCGTAGGGAGAGCACTCAGAACAAGAAAACACTTCCACCATTCATTTTCTGAGAGACAACCACATACTCATGTGTTGAGATCAAGATCTTCCACTCCAACCATATGAATCTTGATTTCCAGCCTCCCAAGTTGCTTTACACCCAATCTATCTCTTCTACCAAGCCAAGTTATGTGAGAGAGTGATTGGGTGTTGAGGAGACTATCTTTTGAAGCATTAGAGCAAGGAGTTTATCATCCATACCACATCTAATACCTTTTGGAGAGTGGTGTCTCCTAGAATTGATAGGTGTCACTTGGGAGCCTCTCAATCATGTGGAGTTGAACCAAGAAGTTTGTAAGGCAAGGAGATCGGCTACTTCGTGAAGATCTACCCCAAGTGAGGCTAGTCCTTCATGGACGTTGTTGTGGGAATGACTCTGACATTAGAAGATAGGGGTACGTAAGGAGAGGGCAGAGTCCTAGCTACGGCGAGGGTGTACATGAAGATGTATGAGTTTAGGCCCCTCTTGTGGAGGTAACAGCCCTACGTCTTAGTGCTCGGGAGCTCTTGTTGTGTGGAATGTATGTGTTACAGGGGGTGCGAACCCTTGTGCCGGAGGGGAGGGGCAGCTTATAAAGAGTACGTTGTCCCTCATCAATGTCAGGCAACCAAGGGTTCGATCGTGCGAATAAAGGCGAACGTTACTAGTAACATATACAATGAATGCTACTAATGGCGACTGGTCGAACGCCTGCTTGTTGGCCTCCCTGGGGTGCCTTCTGGTCTTCTGGTGTCGACTGGTCATTGGTTCTCCCGAGCGACAGGAGACTGTCGAGTGAAGGGAGAACCTTCCGAGTAACTTATTTGTCGAGTGACTATTGTGCCATGATGACTTCAGTAGGGAACTCTCTTGCCATCATTAAGTCCTATAATATAGTGTCCTTAGGTAGGGTATGTAGGTTAGGCCTACGACCCTACCCTAGGTACATATCCTCGTCATTAGCCCCCGAATGGATCGGAGTTCGAGTGAAAAAGGAGTCGATGCCAGTTCTGATAAGGCACCGAAATTCCAAATGCACTTCGGGGCTTTAAGGAGATCTGCGTCGACAGGAATCTTTATCATTTGCCCTGATCGATTCAACCTTGATAAGTGTCCGAGTGAATTCGAGTGCAGATTCAAGTTTGAGTGACTCGACAGGATCTTTGGATGCGACGGGTTGCTCTATCGGACCCAGATTTCATGGGATTCGAAAATTTGGGAAGCGCGCACCTCGCAAAGATGATGCCATGACTGGGGAAAGTGGGAGCACAATGCATCGATTACTGTGTCGCCCATTACACCACGTACCGCGCGACATCTGCGTTTGAGATACACAAAGATCTGGCGAGCCCACAGGTCAGCGACCCACTCGGGCGCATATATGAAATAGACCGTGCGGTGACTGGCATGACACTTCTCCCCCAAATCGCCTCTTTTCCTCCGCTTCCTCTGCTCCGCGCGCGCAGCCCAGCTCGGCCTCAATGACCGCCACCAAGAAGAGAGTTGCCAAGGCCAAGAAGCCATCCAGTGCCCGATTCACGGCGCCGGCAGGGTGGATCCAGGGAGACTTCCTGCCATCGACAGTCATAGCGAGGGATGTCGAGAACCTCGTCGCCGACGGCCTTGTGGTCGACGGTGCATGGAGGCTGTCAAAGGGGGAGACCGAGCCAGAGCCGAGCGAAGAAGAGCGTGTTCTCCTCCTCACCCACGTCGAGCGAGGTTTTTTCATGCCTCCCCATCCTTTCGTTCGAGGGTTTCTGAACTTTTTCGGAGCCCAACTTCACCACTTTCCACCGAATGCCATTTCATATCTTGTTGCTTTCATCACCTTATGTGAGTGTTTCTTGGGTTGCCATCCCCATTGGTGTTTATTTAAACACATCTTTACCGTCTGATCTCAGTCGGTAAAAAAGGCCAATCCAAAGGATGATAAGACCCATGTCATCCAGTTGTGTGGTGGCTTGGGGATACAAAAGAGACCTAGAAGCTCCTTTCCTTCAATGACTTTTCCTGGATCAGTTAGGGATTGGCAGTCGACTTGGTTCTACTGTAAGGACGTTGTGTCTCCAAATATGTCGACTGGTCTTTCCCCCTTCACTCCAGATCGACCCACCACCCCAAATCACTGTCAGTGCTACAAGGGGAGAAAGTCCAAGTGGGGATCTTAGTTAATGATGTAGTGGCCCTTGTTCGTGGCGGGGTGACTGGCATGGATCTTTTGGAGACATTTCTCAGTCGACGCGTCCAGCCTCATCAAGCGAGGGACCATGCTATGTGGCACTACTCAGGCCCCGAGGACACCAGTCAGACGCACCCAGAGGAGGTCTCGGAGGAGACTGTTGCACAATGGCTTCGGAGCATCACCGGAGCAGGCGACAATCCACTAGGAGCCAAGCGGATCAAGCCTTTCTCTACTGAGAACCCACCACAAAATATGGTAAGTTACACCTTTGTCAAATCCTTTGATGTTTCATCGATGGAAATATCAGTCGACTAACTTTACTATTTGAATCTTGCAGGAGATGACGGACATGTACTCGCTAGTGCCGAATGGGAATCAGCCCAAAGACGGAGGGGTGAGCGAGGGCGACAGGATAGATTTTGACTATGCCGACGATAGCGATGACAATTACGAGTACTCGGGCGAGAACAAAGAAGAAGTCGAGTCTCCTCCGCGCACCGAGCATCGTTCCAAGCAGCATCGGGACCTCGTGGCTGCCCCAAGTAAGACCTTGGCGCCGAGTACAAAAGCCCGAAACGTGACCGAGTCTCAACAGTTGAGTCAAGTGAGCGGGCCACTAAACAGCCCAAGTTTGATACGCCGAAGCCTCGGAAGGCTCTGCCCTGAATGAAGATTGTCGTGTCTGTTGTTTCAACATGAGTGTATGCTTTCTCTTTCCTTTGTTGTTGTGGAACTTCAAACCTTTGCTGACCGAGTAGGATCTGTCCACAAGAGCTGCTACCTTAGTGACATCGCCCCGACGAGACAAAGGAGAGCCCATGGACGTGGATACTGCTGATGCATCCACCTCTCAGCACGGTATAATAAATTCTCACTCTATTCTATTTCTTGGGAATAATTCACCGACTGAATAAACCATATTGTCGACTGGAAATTGCAGAAATCATCCAGCTGGAGGACGATGATGAGCCATCAAGGGTACGCGCTCGGAGAACTCCATCGGGGCACATGCCTTGTAAGTCGACTGCCGCAACATCCCCAGGGTTTGGCGATTCATCCCGGGTTAGAGCTGAACTTGCAACTGCCCTATCGAGTGCCCCACCAACTGCTTCGACCACTATGGCTTCTGTGCCAATCGGACAACCTTCGGCAACTTCGGATGCACCAACCACAACATCAACTCCCCCAATGTCTGCCTTTACTTTGCATCGCACCCCAGAGGACCAGACTAGAGCTGGCAAAGAGGCCATGATCCAAGCCGAGCAGATGATGTTGCGCACGAAGGAGGCGTACAAAGCTAGCAAGTTGGCTTATGATTCCAGCTTGGTGCTTCGCTCCAATGTTTGAGTAAGTGCGATTGTAAGTTTGTTTCCGATTGAATTCCAGACATTCTTGATTGCACACCCACTGGGTGATTTCCTTTTGAAGCAAACTTGTTTGTTTTCCTCTCGAGTAGATTAGATCTTAGTCGAGTGGTAGCAGGTCTAGTGGGGGCATGCTGAGTGCACCCACTGGGTGTAGTCCCCGAGATCGCTATTGAATGGTGTTGAGATCGGTAGGGGTATTAGAATTGTTTAGACAATCGCTCGATAGGTCGAGTGATAGAAGGTCCAGTGAGGGCACGCTGAGTGCACCCGTTGGGTGTAGTCCTCGAGACCGCCGTCTAGTGCTTGCATCGATGGGGGTCTAATAGAGACAATGTCTTCATGCTTGCGCATTTTTTTGAGTCACTCGACCGGTCGAGTGATGATAAGTCCAGTGGGGGCACGCTGAGTGCACCCACTGGATGTTGTCCCTGAGACCGCCGTCGAGTGCTTGCACTGGCGGGGGTCTGTAAGGAACAATATTTTGCTCGGACGGGTCAAACTTGGTGGAGTGGTTTCATATCCAGTGGGGGCATGCTGAGTGCACCCACTGGGTGTAGTCCCCGAGACAACTATTGATCGAAGTCGATGAGCAGTAGTCTCAAGAACATGGACTCAGGGTCCTTTTTCATATGCGGAGTATGCTTGTCACTTGATTTGTCGAGTGAATCTTTTGCCTTAGAATTTCCACCTCTGAATGCCTATCCTAGGGACAGAGAGGTCCGGACCTACCCTGCAGGTTTCATGGATATCATTTCCATCAACCATCATATGACGCAGGTTTCATGGACATCACTTCCATCAACCATGATACGACCCTTTTTCAGGGGTGTGGGGTGGGGCGGCGCGACGCCATCCAGTCGACGGTACTTGATCCTTTCCACTCGGGAGTGCAGATAATTTAATGTTGACTGAAATACTTCTTTGTTGATTTTAGAGAGCTTGCGAACTTGCAACGCGGTACAAAGACCTGGAGAAGAAGAAGAACCAGCTACAAGTAGATCTGGAAGCTTCCAAGAACAATCTGGAACGAGCACAGACTGAGTTGAGGACCCTGGGAGGTAATTCTTGTCGACCAAATGCACTCTTACTTTCCTCTTCCATCCTTTGAACTGAGTGTTCTCACTCGAACAGACGTGCGTGATGAGAATTGTCGACTCCAAGCGCGACTCAACAATGCTATTTCTTTAGACACCATGAAGAAGGCGCTGGAGGACAAGGACAAGGCGCTCGCTGAGGCCCAAAAGGTTGCGAGGGAGAAGACTGAAGCTGCCGAGAAGAAGCTTGGTGCAGCTAAAAATCTAGAGGAAGAAAACTCCAAGCTGAAGTAGGAACGGGCTGAGTGGATCAAGAAGACCGAACAGCTGACCAGGAGGAGCAATGGTCTGGAAAAGCATTTGAGGGATTTCGCGAAGAAGATGTTCAGCATGCTCGATGGTAACTTTCCTTGTCGAGTGAACGTCCTTAATTCCCATAGTGCAGTAATGTGACCATGTTTCTATTCCTGTCTCCATATAGAGTTCTACAAGGACTTTGAAAGAGAGACCGGAGAGATTGAACCAAATTTGGATCCCACCAAGTCGTCAGTTGGAGCCGTTGTGTCCACGAACATGTTCCGCCTCAACGTCCGTCTCCAGAGCGTTCAAGCATACATCATGTAACATCCCAAAATTTCATTTTGGAATGTTATGATTATAGCTATGCATCTAGCAGCATCATTGCTTGAATGTATGTGTTTGTTGAAATGTCTCTTCTGGATTTCAGAAAGCTCTTTCTACTTTTCCCTAAGTTGCTTTCACCTATTTGAAATTTTGGTTAAAAGTTCAAATAAGAGAGGAGGAACATGACACTACACACCAGGGACTAATTGGTGATATATTTGAACAATAATAACCAGGAGTTATTTTGAAAATATTTGCAAAAAGGGTTTAAAAACAATTAGGCAATTTCTGAAAATAATATTTTTTTCAAAGTGTTGAAATGACAGAATAAAAATGTTCATTAAATAGAATTTATTATTTTGTTAATTTTGATATATAATACCCCTATATTTACAAAAGATTTGAATGCTTTAAAAGCTTTTGCATGTCTCTGGAATATTATTAAAAGGAAACGGTAACCGTTCCCGGTATTAAACGGGCCGGCCCACGACAGTTACTCGCGAATTGATTAGAAGCCGACCGACCGCGCGTAACGGACACGCCCTCCTCTCGCTGATGCTGGACCCCACCCGACCGACCGTTTCACCGAACGGTCATCTTCTTCCCCCCCCCCCCCCCCCCCGCGCGCGTCGGACCCGACGCCGGTCGCTTCTCCCCTCGCCGGATCTCTCTCCTCTCTTAACTCCCCGCACCCCCGAGCACCTATATAAGAGCCCCACAGCCCCGCCTTTCATTTTCCCCCCGAGGCCCCTCTGTCCCTCGCCGGAAGACCGCGCAATTGCTCGCCGGAGCTCCCACCCCCACCGGACCTCCCGTCGACCGTAGCCACCGATTCCGTCCACCTCTCTCCCAACCGACCTCACCAATCGACTCCGGAGAACCATCGCCGTCGCCCGGACCACTTCCCCGTCTTCCCCGACCACCGGAGCACCAACGCCGTCGTCTTTGCCGTTCCGGACTCGCCGGAGATCTCCGACGCCGGCGACTTTTCCCCGTAAGCTCCCCTCGACCACCGGATCCTGAATCAATGACCGAGATTAGAAGGGATTTAAATCCGAACCGGTATCCTCTACCGACCGGTCGCCCGCTCTAAATCACCTACCGCACGCGCTCGCTAGCCAATAGGATCGCGCCACGTAGCCCCCTGGCCGTTGCAAAGTCAGGTTTCTTTTTCAGTTTTGTTTTAATTAACAGAATGTTTTCAAAATTTGTTTTAGCTATATCTTTTAATCTATTTAGTGTTTTGAGTTGATTCTTTTTGCAATAGCTCAAATTTTGCATGTAGTTTCACCCTGTACTTTTAAATTTCAAATTTGAACTATAAAATTTGAATTTAATCAAATTTGCTCAAAATCTTCAAATCTGAATAACTAGAGTTTGAAAATGGTTTTTCACATGAATCTTTTTGCTACTGTTTGGTATTAGTTAGGACAATCTTCATGCTTAGTTTGAGGATTTTTAGGTTTAATTTGATTAATTTTTTAACCTAAAACAGAATCTGCTTAGTATTATAATATAGTTTTATAAACTCAATTTTAATTAGTTTGATTTAGAATTTGGTTTTATTTGTTTATTAGGTTCTGTTAGTAAACATTTAGTATTTTCACTTACTGTTAATAAAAATATAAATTTGCTTAGTTTAATTTTATTTAACATAGGAATCACAACTTATTTTCAAATAGGTTTATTTTGATTAAAACAACTAACTAGTAATAGTTTTGTTTTCAAACAAAGTTTTGTATATTTGAATTCTGTTTTCTAAGACAGATTTGATTGTAAATTATTTCCTGTTAAGAACATGTTTTACAAATAAATAATAAGTTTAGTTTTTCATTCTTTTGTTAATATAACTATAGTTGATTCATATAGTGTTTATCACAAACTTGTATAAACTTTACTAAACTTTTCCCAACAAACTTAAATTGATTATATTCTGTTTATTAATAAAATATTCTATTGTTTCCTTGCTGACAACAATTGTTTTGTTATTACAAATGGTTTCATTATGTCAGTAGTGTTTTCATTCCTCACCTTTTGAAAACAAAACTTTGTGTGTTTTTCTTACTTGAGATTTGTGCATTGTTTTGTCTTGATTGTTTACTAGTTCTTGGTTGATGTTTGTGAGTTACAATATTCTGTTGTATGCTTATTGAGTGCTTGTTTGCTTCGTTAGATTATCCGAAGTGCGAAGCTTGTTACTTAGAGTCACTCACGTACGAAGATCATCAATCAGGCAAGTCACCTTGATCATGTTTTACCCATGTTTTATATGCATTAGTTCTACCATCTCCCCAGTTGCATGCAAGATAGGTTAGTTGGAAACTTGGTTACATTGTAGTAGTATCATGTGGTAGGTACCCCTCTCAACCCTCTTTGACAACTTTGGCCCCGGGAAACGTTGTTTTATTTTGCTATGCTATTAGTAGACGGGGTTCGACGTGTGATTCATGAGAGCTGAGAGAGTTAATAATTTCAAGACCTACATAAAGATCAAGATTTTCAAGACTCCGAGTTTTCAACATACCTCTGGGTGGATGATGGTTGAACGACGCCCTGGAGAAACCAGTGGTTAGCCTAGGTGATGCTGGAGATGGCCAGTATTCACGCGGAAAGGTCCACCCAGGCACAAAGAGATGGATGGGTGCTTCAAGACCCAATGCTTACCTGCACAGGCACAAGTCATTATGGGCTCTGGCTTGGTTGGAAATCGTGGTGACCCTGGACAGGCGGTGCTACGAGAGGTAGAAGAACGGTAGGAAAGGATGGGCACTGACAGAGTCGCAGGGAAACCCTTTGGAAGACCATGTTTTGGTCATCCGTTTCTCAAACACCCTGAAGTGCGAGAAATCAAACGGAGGCAACCAAATCTTGTGGGGAACGTGTGCAAAACTCTGCAGAGTATTCCAAACCTAATCGATTAGCCGTGTCCACGGTCATGGACGACTTGAGCCAAAGGAATTGAAACTTCCGAAACTCTCAACACAATTAATAAGATGATGTGGGTATTAACAATTTGGGTATGAGAATTGGTTGGTGGAACCATCTCATTAATCAACCAACTTAGTAATATTTTTTCTTATCCCTCTCTTGATGTAGGAAAAAAAATTGGCTTTACGCAAAAACTTACCACCCCCCTGCCATATTTGCATATAGATTAGATGATTATCTTTTCACCCCTCTCTTGTGACTTTGTCGGCATATTCCATATGCTGACCTACATGGCTGCAACGTATCATGTTGTAGAGTACTTTTCCGACCAGGAGTGAGGACGCGTTCTATGCTCAGTGAGATGCCCTTGGAGTCAGATGGACTCATCTACCTTCGACGCTTCCGCAAGATTTAGATATTCTCATGAGTTGGCTTTTTAGCCACTTTATTGTAATTTTTATTGTAATAAAGGACTCGAAATGAGATTTCGATTAATATATTTGCTGTGTGATTTCCCTTTGATATATACATTGATGTACCGTGTGTGTACCAGCATGATCTTGGGATGGTACGGAAACACCGGAGACTTGACCTTTCAGGTCGGGTCGCTACACATCATTCGACTAAAGGCAGCGCTGGAGAAGATTGACAAGGAACTCTGGCTTGAAGACACCCTACAAACTGACCTTGAGTCAATGATGACTCGCCTTGCTGAGATCCCCGGTCGAGTGAAAGCTTGGAAGAAATCCGCTTCCCGTTGTGGAGCTAGCGTGGCGCTTTCACTCATCCGAGTCCATTACAAGGAAGCAAAGGCGGACAAGCTGAAGGCTCCCTAGGTGATCAACACAAAGAAACTTCAATTTGAGGACTTCATGGAGACCTTCATCGATGTGGCCACTCGGATCGCTGATGTGATTGACTTAGACACCTTTGTCGAGCCCGCGATTCCCACGGGAGCTTGAAAAAACTTTATCGTAGTTAAAACTTTATTCACCTTGGAATGCCGAGTGGAGATGTAACATCTGTCTTAAAACTTCATTCAGGCCTTAGGCTTGAGCACTTTCGTTCATGCGTAGAACTTTTATTTGTGCTAGAACTTTTGGATTTATCTGCACTTTGCATTCAATCATTTGTTTGACCGAATTTGCTTTGTCCTCGAGTGAAAAGAATATTCATCACTCGAGTGAAGATTTTGACTTAGGTGAAAGCTGGTTCACAGCTAAGCCCCCGAGCGAGAGGAACACTCATCACTCGGAGAAGTTTTGAACTTAGACCAAGACTGGTTCGTAGCTAAGTTTCCCAGTGAATGGACTATTGTCTACTCGGAAAGGTTTTCAACTTAGGCAAAAGCTGGTTCGCAGCTAAGCACCTGAGTGTGAGGATCGCTCATCACTCGGAAAGGTTTTTAACTTAGGCGAAAGTTGGTTCGTAGCTAAGCCCCCGAGTGAGAGGATCGCCGATCACTCAAAGAGGTTTTTGAACTTAGACGAAGACTAGTTCGTAGCTAAGTTTCCGAGTGGATGGACTACTATCCACTCGGAAGGGTTTTTTAACTTAGGCGAAAGCTGGTTTGCAGCTAAGCCCCCAAGTGAGAGGATCCCTCGTCATTCGGAGAGGTTTTTGAACTTAGACAAATACTGGTTCATAGCTAAGTTTCCGAGTGAATGGACTGCTATCCACTCAGAAGGGTTTTTTAAGTTAGGCGAAAGTTGGTTCGCAGCTACGTCCCTGAGTGAGAGGATTTCTCATCACTCGAAGAAGATTTTGAACTTAGACAAAGATTGGTTCATAGCTAAGTTTCTGAGTGAATGGACTGCTATCCACTCGGAAGGTTTTTTTAACTTAGGCGAAAGTTGGTTCGCAGCTAAGCCCCCGAGTGAGACGATCGCACATGACTTGGAGAAGTTTTTCGAATGTAGGATGGCACGATCGGAACGACAAAAGACTGCAGAAGTCGTAACCTTCATAAATGATATTCTCTGGAACAGTTTTATTACATCAAAACAACTCAGTCTTCAATTATAGAAACGTCAGAGTAGATCTGCGTTCCAGGCCCGCGGCTCGTCAATCTGCTTCTTGAGGTTGTAGAGATGGTAAGCTCCATTCTTCAGTACCTTGGTGATGATGAAGGAACCTTCCCATGTTGGCGCAAGCTTGTGAGGTCATTGTTGATCCACTCGGATCATCAAATCACCTTCATGAAACGACTGACTCTTGACACGTTTTGCATGAAAGCAACAAAGGTCTTGCAGATATATAGTCGACTGAATCAGAGCCATCTCGCACGCCTCTTCCAAAAGATCTACTCCATATTGTCGTGCTTGTTCCGCTTCAGCCTCGGAGTAAAGATCCACATGAGGGGAATTGTGAAGGAGATCACTCGGCAAAATGGCTTCAGCTCCATAACCTAGGAAGAAAGGAGTGCACCCAGTCAACCGATTAGGAGTCGTTCTCAAGCAGCACAGAATAGACGGCAGTTCAGTAACCCGGGCTCTAGCTGCATGATCTAGATCTCGCATGAGTCGAGGCTTCAACCCTTGACGGATAAGGCCAATTGCTCGCTCAGCTTGACCATTAGTTTGAGGGTGTGCAATGGTTGCGTAGTCCACCTGGGTGCCTTGGGTGAAGCAGAAGTGTCTGAACTCTTTCGAGTCGAAGTTTGAGCCATTGTTTGTAATGATACTGTGGGGAACTCCATATCAGAAGATTATCTCTCGCATGAATTTGATCGCAGTGCGTGAGTTTAGCTTATTTATAGGCTTGGCCTCAATCCACTTAGTGAACTTGTCGACTGCAACAAGCAAATGAGTAAATCCACTCTGGCATGTTCGAAAGGGACCAACCATATCCAAACCCCATACAACAAACGGCTAGATGAGTGGAATAGTCTTCAAGGCGGACGCATGCTTGTGTGATAAGTTCGAGTAGAACTGGCACCCTTCGCAGTCACCAGCAATGTCTTTGGCCATCTTGTTAGCACGCGGCCAGAAGAAACCAGCTTGGTATGCTTTGGCAACAATCGTCCGGGAGGACACATCATGACCGTAGGTTCGCGAGTGAATCTCCTCCAGAATCATTCGACCATCTTCAAGAGAGATGCATCGCTGTGTCACACCAGTTAAACTTTCTCTATACATTTGATCATCCATCATAGTGAAAGCCTTGGATCTATGAACAATCTGTCGAGCCTCAGCTTCATCCTCTAGGAGTTCTTACCTCCGGATATACGCAATATATGGCACTGTCCAATCAGGCGTGTTGACCAGAATCTCTATGACAAGATCTACGACCGTCGGGACATCAACTTCAGTCGGATTAGAGGCGCTTATAGCTTGTGGGGGCTCTTTAGTGAAGGGATCTTCCAGCATCGAAGGAGAATGTATGCGTTCCAGAAACACATTGCTGTGGACAGCTTCCGAGTAGATCCAATCTTTGCTAGCTCATCCGCTGCCTGATTCTTCACTCGGGGAACATGGTGAAGTTCCAAACCTTCAAAGTTGTTCTCAACCTTTCTTACTACATTGCAGTATCTAGTCATGGTGGGGTTCCTGGCATCCCACAATTTCACCACCTGATTGACCACCAAATCAGAGTCGCCGTAAAGCATCAAGCGCTTCACGCCGAGTGAGATGGCCATACGCAACCCATACAGGAGTGCTTCGTACTTAGTTTTGTTGTTGGAGGAATCAAAGTGAATCTGTAAGACATAACTGAGGTTGTCGCCTTTAGGGGACACCAAAACTACGCCAGCACCAGACCCATTCAGCATTTTTGATCCATCAAAGAACATGGTCCAGTGCACTGAGTGGATTTGGATTTGTTATTGCTGTTCTATGCACTCGGCGAGGAAATCAGCAAGTGCTTGAGACTTGATCGCCTTTTTCGCTTCAAATTTGATATCAAAGTAGAGGATCTCAATAGACCACTTGGCTACTCGACCAGTCGCATCTCAATTGTTGAGATTATCAGATAATGGAGCATCGCTAACAACTGAAATCGAGTTATCTTGAAAGTAGTGTGCCTCCTTCTTCGCTGACATATAAATACCATAGATGAGCTTCTGGTAATGTGGATACCTTTGCTTTGAAGGTGTCAACACTTAGGAAATGTAATAAACTGGATGTTGGACTTTGTAAGCTTTACCTTCCTCTTCCCGTTCGATAGTGAGCACTATACTGACGACCTGATTAGTGGTCGCGATGTATAGGAGCAAGGGCACTTTGTTGTGCGAAGTAGCAAGCATCAGCTGGGTGGAAAGCAGGGCTTTGAGCTCGACAAATGCTGCTTTAGCTTCTGGAGTCCACTCAAATGTATCAGACTTCTTCATCACTCGGTATAAAGGCAATGCCTTCTCACCAAGACGAGAAATGAATCAACTCAACGCTGTCAGGCAACCTGTGAGCTTCTGGACACCGTGGACACGCTCAGGGCTTTTCATTCAGGTAATGCACTGATCTTCTCGGGATTGACATCGATTCCTCGTTCGGAAACGAGAAAACCGAGTAACTTGCCTCTAGGAACACCAACAGTGCACTTGGATGGATTTAATTTTATATCATACCTCCTCAGATTGGCGAATGTCTCGGCCAAGTTAGTCACCAGGTCGAAACCTTTGCGAGACTTGATAACGATATCATCCATGTAAGCTTCGACATTTCGACGAATCTGATCAAATAGGCATTTCTGAATCATGCGCATGAAAGTAGCGCCAGCATTCTTCAAACCAAAAGGCATGGGCATAAAGCAGAAACACCCGAATGGGGTGATGAAGGTTGTTTTTATTTCATCCGGACCAATTAGACGGATCTCATGCTAGATGGAGTATGCATCAAGAAAATATAAATGCTCACACCCCACAGTCGAGTCAACAATCTGATCAATGCGAGGGAGCGGAAAATGGTCTTTTGGCCTGACCCGAGTGATATGCTTGAAGTCAATCCATATGCGGAGTGACTTGTCCTTTGTAGTGACCCGATCTCAAGGGATTGGAGTCTCTGTGCTTAAGTGTCATCCCTGGATCGGTATGTTGACACACACACAGAACTTGAGGATTTATAACAGAGTTCAATCACACATTTATTACATCGAGAATCCTCAAATAGTATTTATTACATTTATGTGGCCTAAGGCCAAGTAAAACAAAATCATACGAAAGCAATAAGTGTAACGAGTCCATCAACTCCACGAGCAAGCTGAGTGCAGAACAACGACCTATCGCATCTTATTCGTCGTCAGATAAATCTGCAACATGATAAGTTGCAGCCGTGTAGGTCAGTACATGGATGTAGTGGCAAGTCACATCATAAAGTGTAATGAGCCTACATAGTACATGCAATTTGGCTGGTGGAAAGCTCTAAGTTTAGTTTTGCATAAAGCTAGTTTCTCCCTATCAAAAATAATTGTTCTACTTCTACAAATATCATAGGTCTAAGATGATGCCCATCTCAATCATTCCAAAATTTTGTACCCGGTTGATTAGTTAAGAGTGATGAGATCTCCCTACATTTCCACAACTAAAGCTCAGGTTGTCCATGACCGGCGACACGGCTAATCGATTAGATTTTTAACTTTGCAGAGGTTGTGCACTTTTTCCCACAAGACTCGACCACATGCTTGATCGGAAGATCGAGACATAGTCTTTCGAAAGCATTTCCCCTAACCCACGGATAGGTTGGTACATTTACATCATCCACATCTGCTAGCCTATCCCGAAAGAGGTCACACCATCTACTCAACTAAGCTAGATCCCATATTGGCTTGCGGCTGCACACAAAAGCTTATAGACATGAAAAGAAGGTTGATCCCTTCGAGCCTGGGTGGACGGATCACTAGTGTGCACTCCCATGGATTCCCATGAATGCTAACACAGTACTTCGCCACCATCCAAACCAATTTCCACCCAGGTAGTTCATTAAAGTTGGTCCTAGTTACTACTTTTTCACTCACATCTCAAGGTGATAACACTCCCCAATCCACATCTACTTTAGCGAAGCATTGTAGCATAACACGATGGTGACAAAGTTGGTACAATTCAGATCGACCTCAAATGAACTACTGGGTGATAGTAAAACCAACAAGTATAAACTCCTACCATGCACTCCTACATCAAAGGACTATGTGCAAAAATAAACCACAGGTAAAACATGTATGATCAAAATGTAACTTGCCTTCGTGCTGGGAGTGAAGTTCTAGGGAATGGTAGTACTCTACTTCGCACTCCGGACAATCTATCGCAAAGTAAAAAAATCACATAAACAACCATTCCTACAATTCAAAGCAACATGCAACAAAATATTTTGCAAAATCAAGAAAAATACCACAAATGAAAGCATGAAAATTTTCCAGGTATAAAATCACGTGTGAAAAAGTGTTCAAAAATTTGTGACGTGCACTAGTGTTCCTACAAGGCATACTACCAATATTGTGATGAACAGAAAATAATTGTGTAGAATATATTGCATCAAAAGTTTATGGCAAAGGATTTAGTTCGTGTGACATGGTGCAAATGAATCACTTCAAACGGGTACACCGTTTGGAAGATATGGCCTAATGAAATTTAATTTCAAATCTGAAATAATTTGAAAGTTGAATTTGCAAAATTTTGCAACGATGGGTTCTCTGGTTAGGGCTATTCGAGACGAAAATTTAGCCGCTCATTTCATCTCGTTTCGATTTACGGTTAAAAAGTTAAGACCATTTGAAGTTTTGAATTAAATCTGAATAAAAACTGCTACAGGAACGTTTCTGAAAACATTAAAGTATGAACGTTCACGGCTAGAGCATGATGTGGATGGCCCTAGTTTGCTGGTTGCATTCGCCACGGCGGCTACGCGGTGAACCTTCGCGAACTAAGTAAGTCACCCGGTTCGGCTAAACTAAAACAAAACCAATGTTCAGTTTAAAATAAACCGTATGGTTTAGATCTAATAAAAAAACTAATCTAAATAGTGTACCGGTTCGATCAAAATAAAAAAACATCCTAATCTACGCTACGTACGAACAGAGGAGGGGCTCGGCTTACAGAGGCGAGCTCGACGTCGGGAACGAAGTTGGCGGAGGCGGGGCGACGGCTCTCGCGGGCTCCGATGCAGGCGAGAATGTCGGGAAGGTGCGGCGTGACGGGGGCAACCTGCCGGTGGTGACGGCGGTCGGCGGCTATGACTGGAGGAAGCGGAGGGAGGCGGTGAAGCTCCGGTGCTCCGGTGAACTCTGGCGACGTAGGTCATCGGGGCGGCGTCTTCGGGGCGTCCTAGGGGAAAACGAAGACATCAGGGAGGTGCACATGTACGAGGGGGGTCCGATTCCCACAAATAAACAGGGCCAAGACAGCTCACCGGCGGCATGGTACTCCGACGAACTAGCTCCGGCCGGCGAGATCCAAGTGGCAACTGCGGCGGCTACGAGCGGTAAGAGGTCATGCGGGTTGGCTGAATGGGGCGAGGTGCCCGAGGGGCTTTTATAGGCACAGCTAGGAGGGGCGGGGCTGCAGGATAAGCCCTATCCCGAGAGCATCACGTAACAGGTGCGGACGCACATGGGCTGGTCTATCTCGTGGACTGTACGGGAGGTTGAAGACGATGGGGATCAGACCCCATCCGTCACATGCGTGAGGGAGAGAGAGGCTAGCGAGAGAGAGACGTGGGAGGGAACGAACCTTTTTTCTGGTCGCTGCCTCTTGGTGGCGCTAGCAAGGAACGCTCTCTCCTGGCATCGCACGTTGGCCAGCCCTAGCGCTGGCTTGGCCTATGCGTGGCCATGGCTAGGTGGCTTGGTCTGGCCTGGCCAGTGGTGCCTTTTTTTTGAAAACGATTTGAGGGAAAAACAAAGACCACACATACACATGAAGTAACAAACATGTTTTTTCTAAAATCACTTCTAAATATATAGATCCTAGTGAACAATTTGTCACCTTAAAAAGATTTTAAAAACATTTCTACTAATGCAATAGTTACGTTTATCAATAAAATAATTTTAAATGCAGCTTTAAAACACCAATATACTTTAAATACTTTCGCACTCATTTATATTTTGAGGAAGTCATATTATCCCCTCTCTATTATTTTATGTGAGTGGAAAACTTGAACATCATAAAATCCAAAGGCAATAAAAATATGATATGCAATATGATGATCCTATTAACATCCTAATTTAATAAAATTGGGATGTTACAAACCTACCCCCCTTAAGATGAATCTCGTCCTCGAGATTTGGGTTGGCCAGCAAAAAGGTGTGGATTGTCACGCTTGAGATCTTCTTCTCATTCCCAAGTAGCTTCCTCCTTGGTGTGGTGACTCCACTGAACCTTGCAGAACTTGATGACCTTGGTACGAGTGATCCTCTCGGCAGTCCCAAGAAGCTTAACAGGCTTCTCCTCATAAGTTAGATTGTTATCCAACTAAATTACTTCTAGAGGCACTGTATCTCTCAAAGGAATATCTGCCATCCCTGCATGACACTTCTTTAGTTGGGAAACATGAAACACATCATGAACTCCTGACAAAGCCTCTGGTAGTTCCAACTTGTATGCAACTTCTCCTATGCGTTCCAGAACTCTATATGGCCCCACGAATCGTGGTGCTAACTTTCCTTTGACTCCAAACCTCTTAATACCTCGAAGTGGAGACACTCGCAGATATGCTCTATCTCCCACTTCGTAAATCACTTCCTTGTGTTTAGCATCGGCATAACTCTTCTATCTAGACTGAGCTATCTTGAGTCTATCGCGGATCAACTTGACCTTCTCCTCAGAATCCCGAATCAAATCCGATCCAAACAATTTGAGATCACCAACTCCATCCCACATCAACAGTGTTTTGCACTTCCTCCCATACAATGCCTCAAAAGGGGACATCTGCAAAATGGCTTGATAGTTGTTGTTGTATGAGAACTCTGCATAAGGTAAGTTATCATCACAAATAGACCCGTAGTCTAGCGCACATGCTCTCAACATGTCCTCCAGAATATGATTCATCCTCTCTGTCTGCCCATCTGTCTGTGGATGGAAGGTTGTACTAAACTCTAGCCTGGTACCCAAAGTTTCGTGTAGCTGATGCCAAAACTTTGAAGTAAATTGTGTTCCTCTATCTGATACCATCTTGTAGCAACCCGATCTCAAGGGATCGGAGTCTTTGTGCTTAAGTGTCATCCTTGGATCAGTATGCTGACACACAAAGTACTTGAGGATTTACAACAGAGTTCAATTACACATTTATTACATCGAGAATCCTCAAACAGTATTTATAACATTAATGTGGCCTAAGGCCAAGTAAAAAAAATCATGCGGAAGCAATAAGTGTAATGAGTCCATCAACTCTACGAGCAAGCTGAGTGTAGAACAACGACCAATCGCACCTTATTCGTCATCGGATAAATCTGCAACATGATAAGTTGCAGCCGTGTAGGTCAGTACATGGAATGTACTGGCAAGTCACATCATAAAGTGTAATGAGCCTACATAGTACATGCAATTTGGCTGGTGGAAAGCTCTAAGTTTAGTTTTGCATAAAGCTAGTTTTCCCTATCAAAAATAATTGTTCTACTTCTACAAATATCATAGGTCTAAGATGATTCCTGTCTCAATCATTCCAAAATTTTGTACCCAGTTCATTAGTTAAGAGTGATGAGATCTCCCTACATTTCCACAACTAAAAGCTCGAGTTGGCCATGACCGGGGACACGGCTAATCGATTAGATTTTTAACTCTGCACAGGTTGTGCACTTTTTCCCACAAGACTTGACCACATCCTTCTTTCGAAAGCAATTCCCCTAACCCACGGATAGGCCGGTACACCTACATCATCTAAATCTGCTAGCCTATCCCGGGAGAGGTCACACCATCTACGCAACTAAGCCAGAGCCCATATTAGCTTGCGGCTGCACATAAAAGCTTATAGACATGAAAATAAGGTTGATCCCTTCGAGCCTGGGTGGACGGACTACTAGTGTGCACTCCCATGGATTCCCATGAATGCTCCCACTGTACTTAGCCACCATACAAACCAATTTCCATCCAAGTAGTTCATTAAAGTTGGTCCTAGTTACTACTTTATCACTCACATCTCAAGGTGATAACACTCCCCAATTAACGTCTACTTTGGCGAAGCATTGTAACATAACACGGTGGCAACAAAGTTGGTACAGTTCAGACCTACCTCAAATGAACTACTGGGTGATAGTAAAACCAACAAGTATAAACTCCTACCATGCACTCCTACATCAAAGGACTATGTGCAAAAATAAGCCATAGGTAAAACATGTATGATCAAAATGTAACTTGCCTTCGTGCTAGGAGTGAAGTTCTAGGGAATGGTAGTACTCTGCTTCGCACTCCGGACAATCTATCGCAAAGTAAAAAATCACATAAACAAGCATTCCTACAATTCAAGGGAACATGCAACAAAATATTTTGCAAAATCAAGAAAAATACCACACATGAAAGCATGAAAATTTTCCAGGTATAAAATCACGTGTGAAAAAGTGTTCAAAAATTTGTGACGTGCACTAGTGTTCCTACAATGCATACTAGCAATATTGTGCTGAACAGAAAATAATTGTGTAGAATATATTGTGTCAAAAGTTTATGTCAAAGGATTTAGTTCGTGTGACGTGGTGCAAAAGAATCACTTCAAACGGGTATACCGTTTGGAAGATATGGCCTAATGAAATTTAATTTCAAATCTGAAATAATTTCAAATTTGAATTTGCAAAAGTTTGCAACGATGGGTTCTCTGGTTACGGCTATTCGAGACAAAAATTTGGCCGCTGGTTTCATCTCGTTTTGATCTACGGTTACAAAGTTAAGGCCGTTTGAAGTTTTGAATTAAATCTGCAAAAAAACACTGCTATAGGAACGTTTCTGAAAACATTAAAGTATGAACGTTCGCGGCTAGAGCGTGACGTGGGTGGCTCTGGTTTGCTGGCTGCGTTCACCGCGGCGGCTACGCAGTGAACGTTCGCGAACAAGTAAGTCACCCGGTTCAGTTAAACTAAAACAAAACCAACATTCAGTTTAAAATAAACCGTATGGTTTAAATCTAATAAAAAACTAATCTAAATAGCATACAGGTTAAATAAAAAGAAAAAAACATCCTAATCTACCCTACATACAAACAGAGGAGGGGCTCAGCTTACAGAGGCGAGCTCGACGTCGGGCACGAAGTTGGCGGCGGCGGGGCGGCGGCTCCGGCGGGCTCTGACGTGGGCAAGATTGTCGGGTAGGTGCAGCATGACAGAGGCAACCTAGTGGTGGTGACGGTGGTCGGCAGCTACGACCGAAGGAAGCGGAGGGAGGCGGCGAAGCTCCGGTGCTCCGGTGAACTCCGGCGAGTGGGTCATCGGGGCGACGTCTTCGGGGCGTCCTAGGGGCAAACGAAGACATCAGGGAGGTGCACATGGACGAGGGGGTCCAATTCCCGCAAAGAAACAGGGACAAGGCAGCTCACCGGTGGTGTGGTTCTCCGACGAACTAGCTCCGGCCGGCGAGATCCAAGTGGCAACTATGGCGGCTACGAGCGGCAAGAGGTGGTGCGGGTTTGCTGAATGGGACAAGGTACCCGAGGGGCTTTTATAGGCACAGCTAGGAAGGGCGGGGCTATAGGATAAGCTCTATCACGAGAGCTTTGCGCACGGGCTGGTCTATCCCGTGGACTGCGCGGGAGGTTAAAGACGATGGAGATCAGGCCCATCCGTTAGGTGCGTGAGGGGGAGAGAGGCTAGCGAGAGAGAGACGTGGGAGGGAGCGAACCTTTTTTCTGGTCGCTACCTCCTGGCGGCACTAGCTAGGAGCGCTTGCTCCTGGCGTCGCACGCTGGCCAGCCCTAGCGCTCACTTGGGTTGTGTGTGGTCGTGGCTAGCTGGCTTGGCCTGGCCTGGCCAGCGGTGCCTTTTTTTGAAAACGATTTGAGGTAAAAACAAAGACCACAGATACACATGAAGTAACAAACATTTTTTTCTAAAATCACTTCTAAATATATAGATCCTAGTGAACAGTTTATCCACTTTAAAAAGATTTTAAAAACATTTCTACTAATGTAATAGTTACGTTGATCAATAAAATAATTTTGAATGCAGCTTTAAAACACCAATATACTTTAAATACTTTCGAACTCATTTATATTTTGAGGAAGTCATATTATCCCCTCTCTATTATTTTATGTGAGTGGAAAACTTGAACATCATAAACTCCAAATTCAATAAAAATATGATATGCAATATGTTGATCCTATTAACATCCTAATTTGATAAAATTGGGACGATGATAACCCGGTCGAAGGTCAATCTTGGAGAAAACACTAGCTCCTTCTAGCTGGTCGAACAAGTCATTGATCATCGGTAGTGGATACTTGTTCTTGATGGTCACCTCATTCAAAGAGTGATAATCCACACACATCCTCAAGGTTCCATCCTTCTTCTCCACTAAGAGTACTGGGGCTCCCCAAGGTGATGAACTCGGGCGAATATAGCCCTTCTCCAGCAACTCCTCAATCTGCTTCTTGACTTCCGCTAGATCATTAGCAGGCATCCGGTATGGCCTCTTGGAGATAGGTCTGGTGCCTGGCAGTAACTCAATGAGAAACTCAATCTCCCGATCTAGCGGCATACCGGGTAACTCCTCTGGAAATACATTAGGATAATCCTTCACCACTGGTACTTCTTGTTGGACAACTTGAGCTTTTAGTTGTGGAAATGTAGGGAGATCTCATCACTCTTAACTAATCAACTGGGTACAAAATTTTGGAATGATTGAGATGGGCATCATCTCAGACCTATGGTATTTGTAGAAGTAGAACAATTATTTTTGATAGGGAAAAACTAGCTTTATGCAAAACTAAACTTAGAGCTTTCCACCAGCCAAATTGCATGTACTATGTAGGCTCATTACACTTTATGATGTGACTTGCCAGTACATTCCATGTACTGACCTACACGGCTGCAACTTATCGTGTTGTAGATTTATCCGACGATGAATAAGGTGTGATAGGTCGTTGTTCTACACTCATCTTGCTCGTGGATTTGATGGACTCGTTACACTTATTGCCTCCGCATGATTTTGTTTTACTTGGACTTAGGCCACATTAATGTAATAAATACTCTTTGAGGATTCTCGATGTAATAAATGTGTGATCGAACTCTGTTGTAAATCCTCAAGCACTGTGTGTGTCAGCATACCGATCCAGGGATGACACTTAAGCACAACGACTCTGATTCCTTGAGATCGGGTCGCTACATCCTTCTTGGGGACCATGACGACGTTCGAGAGCCACTCGGAGTGGTAAATCGCATGTATGAACTTAGCTGCCAAGAGGCGAGCCACCTCCTCACCGATTGCCTTCTGCTTCTCTGCTGCCGACCGACGCAAGTGCTCTTTCACGGGCTTGGCCTTCGAATTGACTCTCAGTCGGTGCTCAGCCAGTTCCCTGGGTACACCCGGCATGTCAGCAGACTTCCATGCGAAGATGTCCCAGTTCTCACAGAGGAACTAGATGAGCTCGTCTTCCTATTTGCTGTCGAGTGTCGTCGAAATGTTGGTCGGCGCAGCATTGGGATCTGTCGGGTGAATGTGTACTTTCTTCGCTTCACCTACCGACTGGAAAGTTGTCTCAGAAGCAGGCTTCTTAGCGTGCAGCAAATCAGCAGGGTCAGCGCTCTTCTTGTCCTCTTCCAACTCGATGATGGCCATCTGATGAACGGCAATTTTGGAGCCCTACTGAAGGCTCTCATTGGCTCTTTGTCGATTCTCGGTGACCTTGATCACACCCTTGGGTCCGGGCATCTTCAGCTTGAGATACATGTAACATGGACAGGCCATGAAACGGGCATAAGCAAAACGACCAAGGATCGTGGTGTGCGCTCTAGAAGTCCACGACTTCAAACGTCAATTTCTCTTTGCGAAAAATTTTATGTGTGCCAAACACCACATCCAAAGAAATATGGCTGAGTTATTTGTCCTTCTTCCCAAGGATGACTCCGTCGAACTGCATATTGCTCTCACTGAGTCAGGACATCAGAATGCCCATTCCCTTGAGGGTATCCACATACAGAATGTTCAAACCACTCCCTCCATCCATGAGGACCTTGCGGAGTCGAGTACCCCCCACAACAGGATCCACCACCAGAGCTTGCCGACCGGGGGTAGCAACATGAGAAGGGTGATCGGACTAGTCAAACGTGATAACAGTCTGAGACCACTTGAGGTATGTGGGGATCGCAGGAACAGCCATGTTGACTTCTCTATTGATAGCTTTCAATCGACTCTTGCTTTCAACATCAAATTGCCTTCTTCATCTTTCTTCATGTGGATTGCACACGGTAAATCCATAACACTAGTTCCCGACTGATTCTTTCCTTTCTTTGGGGTGAACTGTCCTTTGGACTTCCCCTTATTTTTCCTTGTGCCGCCAAAGCAGATGCCTCTGCCTGGACAGGGCCATCAGCTTTGTGTTTCTGTTTCCGACCGGAATTGCTGCCAGCATCACTTTCGACTGCTTTTCCTTTGTCGTTGCGGAGGCGGTCTTCCTCTTCGCCATTGGCATACCGAGTGGCTATCTCTGTCATCTTGCTCGAGGAAATGTCACCTGTCCGCCCAAACTTCGAGTAGAGCTCTATGTACTTCACACCGGCCTTGATAGCGCAAACAACTTGATGCTCAGAGACGTTCTCCACTGTGTGATGCAGGGTGGACCAACACTAAATGTAATCCCTCAAGGACTCATTGGGCTTCTGGATGTAGTGATACAAATCAATCAAACTAGTCGGACGCTTGCAAGTGCCTGTGAAGGTTCTGATGAACACTTAGGCGAGATCCTACCAGCAGTAGATGCTAGAAGGAGCCAAACGATTCAACCACGCTCGGGTCGAACCATCTAACATCAAGGACAAATGCTTCATGGCTATATTGTCGTTTCCTCCACCAATCTGTACAGCCACTCGGTAATCATCCAACCACGTTTCCAGCTTTGACTCACCAGAAAACTTGCTTATCCCGACCGCCAACCTAAAGTTGGGGGAATCTTAGCGGAGCGAATGGCTCTTCTAAAACATTTTGGGCTAGAAATAACAGCGCCACTCCCACTTGGGTAATCTCTATCATAGCCATCCATGTGGGCTCTACCTCTATCCATCCTCTTCTTGGCGAGGTAGTCCCTCGCATCGAACCCTGGGTTCCGCTCGTCACTGAACGGGTGCCTTTTTTCATGGTCCCGGGGCACATACGAACCACTCTGCGGAGGAGTAGGCACTCGACGGTGGTCATCACAGTGAAACTGATCTCGCCATTGACCTCGATACTGATCTTCATGGTAACCTCCAGCCCTACGACGCAAAGGTGACCCTGGACTGTGTGTCGATCGAACTGTGTCGGTCTTTGGTGAATTGATGTGCAATCTATTGCGTGACTGGGAAAAAACTGAGTTCTGGCACTGCGCTGCATCAAGCAACGCCTGAATCTGCGGCAAACCTCTACCACCCTCTGAATGTGATGGTTGAATGGAATCTGCAATCCTAGCCGCTTCTGCAACATTTAAAAGTGGAGTGCATTATACCTCAACATTATTCTGAGAACCACTCAGAAATAGTTGTTGCTGACGTCGACTGGGAAGTGGTGGACAGTGGCGAGCGTGCTCGTCGAGTTCTCTCTGGATCTCTTCGATCCAAAGGCGCATGGCCTCCAAGGCCTGAGCCTCAGTAGTCTCACCGACAATGGGCGTATGGAGGACCTCCTCATCCCGGTGCCACTGGTCACTCGACGCTCCACCAGCCTCGCGCCTGTCGTGGCCGAAGCCTGGCGGCAGGCTCTGATGGGAACCATCCATAAGAACCACCACCACAGGATCGTAGCTCTCACACTAGGAGGGAACGTCCGACTGATCTGACGTCGAGTCGAACACGGCGTGAAGTGATTCGGCGGGCTCAATAGCCGCAATCTGCGGAGACCAAGTTTGGCAAGCCGCCACATGCCTCACCCATCGCTAGATCCATGAATGACCGAATCACTTTTGGTGACGAACAGCAGGGAGGGCTGACAGATACGAAGTCAACGGCTGCCGCAAAAGTACGCCACAGGAGCTTGCGCAGAAGTGCGCCACCCCATGGATCGAGAGCGCCTCAACATCTAGAGGAACCTCCTGGAGCCATGCCAAATCGTCGGCGATGAAGGTGAGCGCTCCAAGATAGATCTCATGGCCCAGGAACAAACCACCGCTGGAAGACATGACAAAGGGGAAGAAATGCAACCTCGCAGGAAGTCGCTTAGATGCCTGCCCCACAATGGGTGCCAACTGTCATGGGAACGAGTCTGATAGTAGAAGATAGGGGTACGTAAGGAGAGGGCAGAGTCCTAGCTACGGCAAGGGTGTACATACAGATGTATGAGTTCAGGCCCCTCTCGTGGAGGTAACAGCCCTACGTCTCGGTGCTCAAGAGCTCTTGTCATGTGGAATGTATGTGTTACAGGGGGTGCAAACCCTTGTGCCAGAGGGGAGGGGCAGCTTATATAGAGTATGCTGCCCCTCATCAATGTCAGGCAACCAAGGGTTCGATCGTGGTAATAAAGGCGAACATTACAGGTAACGTATACAATGAATGCTACTAATGGTGTCTGGTCGAACGCCTGCCTGTTGGCCTCCCTAGGGTGCCTTCTGGTCTTGTGGTGTCGATTGGTCATTGGTTCTCCCGAGTGACAGGAGACTGTCGAGTGAAGGGAAAATATTCCAACTGACTTAATTGTCGAGTGACTATTGCGCCATGATGACTTCAGATGGAAATTCTCTTGCCATCATTAAGTCCTCCAATATCGTGTCCTTAGGTAGGGTATGTAGGTCAGGCCTAGGACCCTACCCTAGGTACATATCCTCATCAGACGTAAGCCATGGTGGAATAGAGAAGGCTGATTCTTCATGGACCCTTTGTGGGTGGAGTCCTCCGTGGACTCACGCAGCCGTTACCCTTCATGCGTTGAACTCTCCATCAATGTGGACATACGATAGCACTACCTATCATAACACGCCAAAAATCTTCGTGTATTCATTGCGTTTGATCTTCCTATCTCTACTACTTACTTACACTTGCATGTCTTTACTTTCCGCTGCTATACTCGTAGACTTGCATGTGTAGGGTGTGCTAGACTTGATATAATTGATAAAACTTCCCATCCAATAAAATTGGGAAAATGTTAGGTTTTTATTTGGTTGAGTAGTCTATTCAACCCCCCCCCCCCTCTAGACGCCTCTTCTCGATCCCACATAATGTTAAGTTGAAGAATTATGACGACTTTCAAATGAATATTTATCACTACTATTTATAGTATAAGTATCTTCACAATAATCATCATAAGTAGCAACTTTGTTATCATCATAATCAATTGAAACCTCTTCCAAAATAGTGGAAACATCACTACACAAACTCATGACCTCTCCAGAGCCACTTTTATCATTATTCTAATAATATTCAACACCCCCCCCCAACAAAAACAAATTCTGGGATCATTTATACCTAAAGTTTACACTCTTCCAAACCTACTTTCATTATCGTTGAAATCATCGTAACTAGGAGGCATGTAACCCTCATAATAAATTTGCTCATGAAAAGTAGGGGGACTAAAAAGATCATGGTCATCAACAACAGCACCCCTAAGCTGATGGCTTTGCATATCATTAGAAATTCCTTCTAAATAAGTATCTACATCATCAATAGAATATATACTAGTAATAGTATAACCATCATTATTATCATAATTTATCGAGTTGATGCCAAAAATATTTCAGGGTCATAAGAAGTATCAAAATTATCTCCACAATCATAATCAACATAACAAGTAGTAAGCATAACTAAATCATCTTCAATAGTCCCTACAGACATTGTGTCATAATAAAAATCAATATTTCACCAAGTGTGTCATCTTCCAAAATTTGTGATTTAGTCTCATGAGACACAACTATGAGCAAAATTATTTGGGAGAGATGCCTTTTATGCTTATTTATCCTTCTTTTCTTTTTCTTCTTCTACGCCACATTAAGTGTGAGTTCAATTAACCATTCTGAGCTTCTTCTTGAAGAGATTGTTTGGTAAACAAGCTTGTCTTCATCACCTGATTCATCTCCCGAAGCTTTCAGGGTCTCTTTTTGTCAAGAAATTTTTTTCAAAAAGTTCCGTTGCGTTTGGACTTCGTTTGGTATGGATTTCCTGTAAAACCAAAAACATGCAGAAAACAGAATATGGCACCGAGCACCGAGTTAATAAGTTAGTCCCCAAAAACAATATAAAATGGGATATAAAGCATACAATATTGATAATATAATAGCATGAAACAATCAAAAAATATAGATACATTGGAGATGTATCAATACCCTCGATGCCTATATAAGCCGAGGGGTTTAGACCATAGAGGTAGAATTAATTTATTCATATGATCTCGAGGTAGATCATCATGTACTTTGAACCCCATCACAATGAACATAATCAGAAGTGGAAAATAGGATTTTACGTCGTAGACAGGGCCCATACATGGGTCAACATCATGTCTTTTCTACTTTCTGTTACCATCTAGCCAAGACCACCAGCTCGGGACCCCCTACCCGAGATCCGCCGGTTTTAGCATGGCTGGAGACGAGATAGTGAATGGGTATGGGGAGGAGTTACAACTCCCACTGCCCACTACTTGAATCAATAGTGAGCCCCCGAAGCGATAGTACCGCTTGGCATGGGCGGTACTTCCGCTGGAGCGGTAGTACCATCCACCCGAGCGGTAGTACCGCTTATGACCAAAAACTACAACCAGCGTATAAAGCAAATACAAAAAATCTGAGGTGATGAAGAGCAAGACGACATTCTACTAAGATACATAAAAGGAGTTACTCGAGGTCTTTACGAGAAACCAAACACGAAGAGACAAAGACCTGTATCAACACAGTCGAACCAATATGCTCTAGAATAGCAAATGCCTCACTAGGAGGAGGGGGCGATGGCCGAAGCCACCTATGTTTGAGTCAATTGGTATGGCACCGCAAAGATTTTAACCATGGGCCCATGACCAAAACTCATCTTTGAAGCACAGTAACCATCAAAAATTACGGATGTGAAAGACTTTGATTAGTTTATGCATAATAGGAGGAGGGATAGTTAATTGAGAGAACTAGACTCCCCCTAAGTCCATGCCTACATCTAAACAAGACATAATGATGAGTGTGATGGGGTGTGCACACGTTCAAACCGCATTGCTCGAATCAATGATATTTAGCTCATGCCTTAACTCATGAAATCTTGCTTCATCCAATGGATTCGTGAAAATATCTGCAAGTTGCTCATTACTGTTGAGATGGATAAGATTGATATCTCCTCGTTTGACGTGATCCCAGAGAAAGTGATGACGAATATCAATGTGCTTCATCTTGCAATGTTGAACTCGGTTGTTGGAGATCATAATGGGACTTTCATAGTCACAGTAAAGAGGCACTTTGTCACAATTGAAACCATAATCCTTTAAAGTTTGCCTCATCCAAAGAATCTGTGCACAGCAACTGGCAGCATCTACATACTCGACCTCGGTGGATGAGAGAGAAACACAATTTTGTTTCTTTGGAGACCAACTTACCAGAGAGCGACCAAGGAATTGGCAGCCTCCAAAAGTTGACTTCCTCTCCACACGGTCTCCCGCCCAATCCGATTCTGAGTACCCTATGAGATCAAATGGAGCACCTTTGGGGTACCATAAGCCAAAGTTTGGGGTATGATCCAAATATCGAAAGATTCGTTTGAGTGCCACATAGTGGTTGTCCTTAGGTGCAGATTGAAAACATGCACAGATTCCCATAGCCAACATAATATTCGGTCTAGATGCACAAAGGTAAAGCAAGGAGCCAATCATGGAGTGATATACCTTTCAATCCACGGCTTTACCATTGGGATCGGTGTCGAGGTACCATTTGAGAGGCATAGGAGTGTTAGCCTTGGGCGGATTGAGTTAATTCATGTTGAATCTCTTGAGCATGTCTTGAGTGTATTTAGCTTGATTGATGAAGGTTCCTTGACTTTGTTGCTTGACTTCTAATCCAAGGAAGAACTTCAACTCTCCCATCATAGACATCTCAAACGTGTTTTTCATTAGTGTGGCAAACTCTTCATTGAAAGCTTTGTTAGGAGAACCAAATATAATATCATCAACTTATTGTTGGCATATGAACAAGTTCCCTTTGACCCTTTTTGTGAAAAGAGTGGGATCAATTTTCCCAATTTCAAACCCATGGTCTTGCAACATCTCGGTAAGGTGCTCATACCACACACGTGGGGCTTGTTTAAGGCCATAGAGAGCCTTATCGAGAAAGTATACATGATTGGGGAACTTGGGATCCTCCAACCGTAGGGGTTGCTTAACATATACCAACTCCTTAAGAGGACCATTAAGAAATGCACTTTTAACATCCATTTCATATATTTTAAAGTTATGATGAGAAGCATATGCAAGCAACATGCGAATAGATTAAGGCGAGCAACAGGAGCAAAGGTTTCACCTTAGTCGAAACCCTCGACTTGGGAGTAGCCTCGTGCCACCAATCTTTCCTTATTGCGAATGACGACACCGTTCGCATCTCGCTTGTTTTTGAAGATCTATTTGTTGGAAATATGCCCTAGAGGCAATAAATAAAGTGTTTATTATTGTATTTACTTGTTCATGATAATCATTTATTATCCATGCTATAATTGTATTAACTGGAAACATGGATACATGTGTGGATACATAGACAAACACAATGTCCCTAGTATGCCTCTAGTGAACTAGCTCGTTGATTGAAAGATGGTTAAGGTTTCCTAGCCATGGACATGAGATGTCATTTGATAACGGGATTACATCATTAGGAGAATGATGTGATGGACAAGACCCAAACTACAAACATAGCTTATGATCGTGTCAGTTTATTGCTACTGTTTTCTACATGTCAAGTATATGTTCCTATGACCATGAGATCATGCAACTCACAGATATCGGAGGAGTACCTTGTGTGTATCAAATGTCGCAACGTAACTAGGTGACTATAAAGGTGCTCTACAGGTGTCTCCGAGAGTGTCTGTTGAGTTGGCATGGATCAAGACTGGGATTTGTTACTCCGTGTGACGAAGAGGTATCTCAAGGCCCACTCGGTAATACAACATCACAATAAGCCTTGCAAGCAATGTGACTAAGTGTTGGTCACGGGATCTTGTATTACGGAACGAGTAAAGACACTTGCCAGTAACGAGGTTGAACTAGGTATGGAGATACCGACGATCGAATCTTGGGCAAGTAACATACCGAAGAACAAAGGGAACATCATACGGGATTAACTGAATCCTTGACATAGAGGTTCGACCGATAAAGATCTTCGTAGAATATGTAGGAACAAATGTGGACATCAAGGTCCCGCCATTAGTTATTGGCCGTAGAGGTGTCTCGGTCATGTCTACATAGTTCTGGAACCCGCGGGGTCTGCACACTTAAGGTTTGGTGACGTTTCGGTAGTATAGAGTTATGTATGGTGGTGACTGAATTTTGTTCGGAGTCCCGGATGAGATCCTGGACGTCACGAGGAGCTCCAAAATGGTCCGGAGGTAAAGATTCATATATAGGAAGTCCTGTTTTGCTTGCCAGAAAAGTTCTGGGCTTATCGGTAGTGTACCGGGAGTGCGAGTAGTGTACCGGGAGACCTCCAGGAGGGGTATTTCGACCCAAGAGGCTTCATGGGCTGTGGGAGAGTGAATATCAGCCCTTAGTGGGCTGGTGGAAACTCCCACACAAGTCCCATGTGGCTGGAGAAGAAAACCCAAAAGGAAAAAGGTGGAAAAAGGCAAAAAGAAAAAAAAGGATGAATCCTAATCCTACTAGGAGTGGAGGAGGTCGACTCCTCCTCTCCTAGTTCGGCCGAAGCCTAGGAGACTTGGAGGCCAAGATGCCTCCTCTCCTCCTCTCCTCCTATATATACTGGTGGTATTGAGGGTTTTTGCACTAGATTTTCAGCCACATGCTACCCGTTCCTCCAGTGCATAGTTTCTCCTCTAGATCGGTTTTCTGCAGTGCTTAGGCGACGCCCTGCCAGAATTGCTCCACCACCATCGCCGGAGTGTCGTCAGGCTGCTAGAAAACTCTTATTCCTCTCCACTCCTTCTTGCTGGATCAAGACGGTGGAGATTGTCATCAAGCTGTACGTGTGCTGAACGCAGAGGTGCCGTCCGTTCGGTGCTAGATCGGAAGGATCGTGATCAAGTTCGTGAGACGGATCGTGATCAAGTTCGTGGGACGGATCGTGATCAGATCGCGGGACCGATCATGATTGGATCGCGGGACGGATCATGATTGGATCGCGGGACGCACGGCGATTTGGATCACGAAGACATTCGACTACACCAACCGCGTTTCTTAACGCTTCCCGCTTAGCAATCTACAAGGGTATGTAGATCCACTCTCCCTCTCATAGATGCTCATCACCATGGATAGATCTTCGTGTGCGTAGGAAAATTTTTGTTTCCCATGCAACGTTCCCCATCAGTGGCATCATGAGCTAGGTCTATGTGTACATGAGATCTCGAGTAGAACACAAAAGGTTTGTGGGCGTTGATGCTTAGATTGCTTCCTCCCTTGGTCGGATTTTGGTTCAGCGGTATTGTGAGATGAAGCAGCCCGGACCAACATTACTCGTACGCTTACGAGAGACCGGTTCCCTCGACGCAACTTGTTGCCTAGATGGCTTGCGGGTGGCAGTTTCTCTCACTTTAGTTGGATCGGATTCGACAAAGCCGGTCCTTGAGAAGGTTGAAAAGCAAATTATGTATCACCGTTGTGGTTTATGCATAGGTGAGAATCGTTCTTGCTAGAAACCCGTAGCAGCCACGTAAAACATGCAACAACAATTAGAGGACGTCTAACTTGTTTTTGCAGGGTATGTTGTGATGTGATATGGCCAATTACATGATGTGATATATGTGATGTATGAGATGATCATATGATGTATAGAATTTCACGACTTGCATGTCGATGAGTACGGCAACCGGCAGGAGCCATAGGGTTGTCTTTAATTATTGTATGACCTGCGTGTCAATCATTAAGCGCTATGTAATGCTTTACTTTATCGCTAAACGGTAGCAATAGTAGTAGAAGCATGCAGGTCGTGACAACCTCGATGGCGACACATTGATGGAGATCATGGTGTCGTGCCGGTGACGATGAAGATCATGCCGGTGCTTTCAAGATGAAGATCTAAAGCACAAGTTCATGGCCATATCATGTCACTTATGAATTGCATGTGATGTTATTCCTTTTATGCACCTTGTTATGCTTAGTACGACGGTAGCATTATAAGGTGATTCCTCACTTAAATTTCAAGATAAAATTGTGTTCTCCCCGAGTGTGCACCGTTGCGAAAGTTTGTCGTGTTGAGACACCACGTGATGATTGGGTGTGATAGACTCTACGTTCACATACAACGGGTGCAAGCCAGTGTTGCATGCGCAGAACACTCGGGTTAAACTTGACGAGCCTAGCATGTACAGACATGGCCTCGGAACACAAGAGACTGAAAGGTCAAACATGAGTCATATAGTAGATATGATCAACATAATGATGTTCACCATTGAAGCCACCTCAACTCACGTGATGATCGGACTTGAGTTTGTGGATTTGGATCATGTGTCACTCAGATGACCTGAGGGATGTCAATTTGAGTGGGAGCTTTAGTAATTTGATTAACTAAACTCATTATCTTGAACAATAGTCTAAGTGAACTTTGCATATTTATGTTGTAGATCAATGGCTCGCGCAATAGCACCCCTGAATTTTAATGCGTTCCTAGAGAAAGCTAAACTGAAACATGATGGAAGTAACTTTGTTGACTGGGCCCGTAATCTGAGGATTATCCTCACGGCTTCCCAGAAATCGTATGTCCTTGATGCACCGCTTGGTGACCAACTAGAAGACATGACCTCCAAAGACGTTAAGAACGATTGGGAGGCACGTACTAGAGATTACTCAATAGTTCAATGTGCAATATTGTATGGCTTAGAACCAGGACTTCAAAGACGTTTTGAACGTCATGGAGCATATGAGATGTTCCAGGAGTTGAAGTTTATCTTTCAGAAGAACGCCCGGATCGAGAGGTATGAAACCTCCGATAAGTTTTATGCTTGCAAGATGGAGGAGAACGGGTCTATCAGTGAACATATACTCAGAATGTCTGGGTATTCAACTCGTCTAGCAGAGTTGGGAATTGCCCTTCCGCCAGAGGCGTTCACTGACAGAGTTCTTCAATCACTGCCACCTAGTTACAAGAGCTTTGTGATGAACTATAACATGCACAGGATGAACAAGTCAGTCGCCGAGCTGTTTGCGATGCTACAAGTCGCTGAGTCTGAAATCTAGAAAGAACATCAAGTGTTCATGGTCAATAAAACCACTAGTTTCAAGAAAAATGGCAAATTCAAGGGCAAGGGCAAGAAGGGTAAAACCAAGAAGGATGGCAAAGCAGTTGCTACTCCTGCAAAGAAGCCCAAGCATGGATCCAAGCCAGAAACTGAGTGCTTTCATTGCAAAGGAACTGGTCACTCGAAGCGGAACTGCCCCAAGTACCTGGCTGACAAGAAGGCGGCCAATGACAAACAAGGTATATATGATATACATGTTATTGATGTGTACCTTATTAGCTCTCTTAGTAGTGCCTAGGTATTTGATACCGGTTCGGTTGCTCACATTTGCAACTCAAAGCAGGAACTATGGAATAAACGAAGGCTGGCAAAGGACGAAGTGACGATGCGCGTGGGAAATGGTTCCAAGGTTGATGTGATCGCCGTTGGCACGCTCTCTCTTCGATTACCATCGGGATTAGTGATGAACCTGAATAATTGTTATTTAGTGCCTGCGTTAAGCATGAACATTATATCTGGATCTTGTTTATTGCGAGACGGTTACTCATTTAAATCAGAGAATAAAGGTTGTTCTATTTATATGAGTAATATCTTTTATGTTCATGCACCCAATGTTAGGGGTTTATTCATATTGAATCTTGATAGTGATGACACACATGTTCATAACATTGATGCCAAAAGATGTAGAATTGATAATTATAGTACCACTTTCTTGTGGCACTGCCGTTTAGGTCATATTGGTGTAAAACGCATGAGGAAGCTCCATGCTCATGGACTTTTGGAGCCACTTGATTTTGAATCACTTGACACATGTGAACCATGCCTCATGGGCAAGATGACTAAAATGCCGTTCTCTAGAACAATGGAACGGGCGAGTGACTTATTCGAAATCATACACACTGATGTGTGCGGTCCAATGAATGTTACAGCGCGTGGTGGATATCGTTATTTTCTCACCTTCACTGATGACTTAAGTAGATATGGGTATATTTACTTAATGAAACACAAGTCTGAAACACTTGAAAAGTTCAAGAAATTTCAAAGTGAAGTTGAGAATCATCGTAACAAGAAAATTAAGTTCCTGCGATCTGATCGAGGAGGTGAATATCTGAGTTATGAGTTTGGCAGTCACTTAAGACAGTGTGGAATTGTTTCACGGTTGACATCGCCCAGAACACCACAGCGTAATGGTTTGTCCGAACGTCATAATCGAACCTTATTAGATATGGTGCGTTCTATGATGTCTCTTGCTGATTAGCCACTATCGTTTTGGGGTTATGCATTAGAGACAGCTGCATTCACTTTAAATAGGGCACCATCAAAATCCGTTGAGACGACGCCATATGAACTGTGGTTTGGCAAGAAGCCAAAGTTGTCGTTTCTTAAAGTTTGGGGATGTGATGCTTATGTCAAAAAGCTTTAGCCTGAAAAGCTGGAACCCAAAGCGGAGAAATGCGTCTTCATAGGATACCCGAAAGAGACAGTCGAGTATACCTTCTATCTCAGATCCGAAGGCAAAGTGTTTGTCGCTAAAAATGGAACATTTCTTGAGAAAGAGTTTCTCTCGAAAGAATTGAGTGGGAGGAAAATAGAGCTTGATGAGGTTATTGAACCTTTACTTCAACCAGAAAGTAGCGCAGTGCAGAAAGATGTTCCTGTGGAACCTACGATGGTAGAAGAGGAAGTTAATGATGATGATCATGAAGCTTCGGATCAAGAAGCTATTGAACCTCGTAGGTCGACAAGGCCGCGTACTACCCTTGAGTGGTACGGCAACCCTGTCTTGGAGGTCATGTTGTTGGACAACAATGAACCTACGAGCTATGGAGGAGCAGTGATGGGCCCGGATTTTGAGAAATGGTTAGAGGCCATGAAATCCGAGATGGGATCCATGAATGAAAACAAAGTATGGACTTTGGAAGTATTACCTGAAGGGTGAAAGGCCATTCAGAACAAATGGATCTTTAAGAAGAAAACAGACGCGGACAGTAATGTCACCGTCTATGAAGCTCGACTTGTGGCAAAGGGTTTTTCACAAGTTCAAGGGGTTGACTACGATGAGACTTTCTCACCCGTAGCGATGCTTAAGTCTGTCAGAATCATGTTAGAAATAGCTACCTATTTCGACTATGAAATTTGGCAGATGGATGTAAAAACAGTGTTCCTCAATGGTTTCCTTGAGGAAGAGTTGTATATGATGCAACCCGAAGGTTTTGTCGATCCAGAGAATGCTGACAAAGTTTGAAAACTCCAGCGATCCATTTATGGACTGGTGCAAGCATCTCGGAGTTGGAATAAGCGCTTTGATGAGGTGATCAAAGCGTTTGAGTTTATACAAGTTTACGGAGAAGCTTGTATTTACAAGAAAGTGAGTGGGATCTCTATAGCGTTTCTAGTATTATATGTGGATGACATATTGCTGATTGGAAACAATATAGAAATGCTGGAAAGCGTGAAGGAATATTTGAACAAGAGTTTTTCAATGAAGGACCTAGGAGAAGCAGCTTTCATATTAGGCATTAAGATCTATAGAGATAGGTCGAGACGCTTAATAGCACTTTCATAGAGCACATACCTTGATAAAGTTTTGAAGAAGTTCAAAATGGAACGGTCCAAGAAGGGATTCTTGCCTGTATTAGAAGGTGTGAAGTTGAGTAAGACTCAATGCCCAGTGACTGCAGAAGATAGAGAAAAGATGAGTGTCATCCCCTATGCTTCAGCCATAGGCTCTATCATGTATGCAATGCTGTGCACAAGACCTGATGTCAGCCTTGCCATAAGTATGGCCGGATGGTTTCAAAGTGATCCTGGAATGGAGCACTGGCAAGCGGTCAAGAATATCCTTAAGTACCTGAAAAGGACTAAGGAAATGTTTCTCGTTTATGGAGGTAATGAAGAGCTCGTCGTAAAGGGTTACGTCGATGCAAGCTTTGACACTAATCCGGATGACTCTAAGTCGCAAACCGGATACGTATTTATTCTTAACGGGGGAGCGGTAAGCTGGTGCAGTTCCAAGCAAAGCGTGGTAGCTGATTCTATGTGCGAAGCGCAATACATCGCAGCCTCAGAGGCGGCGAAGAAAGGTGTCTGGATGAAGCAGTTCATGACAGATCTTGGAGTAATGCCCAGTGCACTGAATCCAATGAACCTGTTCTATGATAACACTGGTGCCATTGCTCTGGCCAAGGAACCAAGGTTTCACAAGAGGACCAGACACATAAAGCAACGCTTCAACTCCATCCGCGATTACATCTTGGATAAAGACATAAATATTTGCGAAGTGCACACGGATCTGAATGTTGCAGACCCGTTGACTAAACCTCTTCCAAGGGCTAAACATGATCAACACCAGAACTACATGGGTGTTCGATTCATTACAATGTAAATCACATAGTGATGTGAACTAGATTATTGACTCTAGTGCAAGTGGGAGACTGTTGGAAATATGCCCTAGAGGCAATAAATAAAGTGTTTATTATTGTATTTCCTTGTTCATGATAATCGTTTATTATCCATGCTATAATTGTATTAATTGGAAACATGGATACATGTGTGGATACATAGACAAACACAATGTCCCTAGTATGCCTCTAGTGAACTAGCTCGTTGATTGAAAGATGGTTAAGGTTTCCTAGCCACGGACATGAGATGTCATTTGATAACGGGATCACATCATTAGGAGAATCATGTGATGGACAAGACCCAAACTACAAACATAGCTTATGATCGTGTCAGTTTATTGCTACTGTTTTCTACATGTCAAGTATATGTTCCTATGACCATGAGATCATGCAACTCACAGATATCGGAGGAGTACCTTGTGTGTATCAAATGTCGCAACGTAACTGGGTGACTATAAAGGTGCTCTACAGGTGTCTCCGAGGGTGTCTGTTGAGTTGGCATGGATCAAGACTGGGATTTGTTACTCCGTGTGACGGAGAGGTATCTCAGGGCCCACTCGGTAATACAACATCACAATAAGCCTTGCAAGCAATGTGACTAAGTGTTGGTCACGGGATCTTGTATTACGGAACGAGTAAAGAGACTTTCCAGTAACGAGGTTGAACTAGGTATGGAGATACCGACGATCGAATCTCGGGCAAGTAAAATGCCGAAGAACAAAGGGAACATCATACGGGATTAACTGAATCCTTGACACAGAGGTTCGACCGATAAAGATCTTCGTAGAATATGTAGGAACCAATGTGGACATCCAGGTCCAGCCATTGGTTATTGACCGTATAGGTGTCTCGGTCATGTCTACATAGTTCTGGAACCCGCAGGGTTTGCACACTTAAGGTTTGGTGACGTTTCGGTAGTATAGAGTTATGTATGGTGGTGCCCGAAGTTTGTTTGGAGTCCCGGATGAGATCCTAGAAGTCATGAGGATCTCCGGAATGGTCCGGAGGTAAAGATTTATATATAGGAAGTCCTGTTTTCGTCACCGAAAAAGTTCCGGGCTTATCGGTAGTGTATCGGGAGTGCCGGTAGTGTACCAGGAGACCTCCGGGAGGGGTATTTTGACCCAAGAGGCGTCATGGGCTGTGGGAGAGTGAATATCAGCCCTTAGTGGGCTGGTGGAAACTCCCACACAAGGCCCATGTGGCTGGAGAAGAAAACCCAAAAGGAAAAAGGTGGAAAAAGGCATAAAGAAAAAAAGGATGAATCCTAATCCTACTAGGAGTGGAGGAGGTGGACTCCTCCTCTCCTAGTTCGGCCGAAGCCTAGGAGGCATGGAGGCCAAGCTGCCTCCTCTCCTCCTCTCCTCCTATATATACTAGTGGAATTGAGGGTTTTTGCACTAGATTTTCAGCCACGTGCTACCCGTTCCCTAGTGCATAGTTTCTCCTCTAGATCGGTTTTCTGCAGTGCTTAGGCGAAACCCTGCCGGAATTGCTCCACCACCATCGTCGGAGCACCGTCAGGCTGCCGGAGAACTCTTCTTCCTCTCCACTCCTTCTCGCTGGATCAAGACGGTGGAGATCGTCATCAAGCTGTACGTGTGCTGAACGCAGAGGTGCCGTCCGTTCGGTGCTAGATCGGAAGGATCGTGATCAAGTTCGTGAGACGGATCGTGATCAAGTTCGTGGGACGGATCGTGATCGGATCGCAGGATGGATCGTGATTGGATCGCGGGATGGATCGTGATTGGATCGCGGGACGCACGGCAATTTGGATCGCGAAGACGTTCGAGTACACCAACTGCGTTTCTTAACGCTTCCCGCTTAGCGATCTACAAGGGTATGTAGATCCACTCTCCCTCTCGTAGATGCTCATCACCATGGATAGATCTTCGTGTGCGTATGAAAATTTTTGTTTCCCATGCAACGTTCCCCATCACTATTTATTTCCAATGACATTGTGGTTCTCCTTTGGTCCTTGCACCAATCGCCACACTGGGTTGCGCTCGAAGTTGTTGAGTTCATCGTGCATGGCCTCGACCCACTCCATGTCCGCGAGCGCATCTTGTACCTTGAGGGGCTCAATGCAAGAAACAAACGCGTGATGTTCACAATTTTTTGTTAATTCTCTATGAGTGGTTACCCCTATGTTTAAGCTGTCGTAGACGTTTTGTAACAAATGTTGTTGTTTTTCAAGCTTGGCAGCATTCTTGGCAGGTCGTCTCTCTAAGTTCTTCTCCCTAGAAGGTTGAGAGTCAACATCCGGAGGAGCATCATCTTGATGATCTTGAGTGGAGTCATGATCTTGCTCTTGATCTTGAGCTTGCTCGGGGTTGTGGACTTGATCTTAGGCATCACCTGGCATGACACCATTGCGAGTAGATTGATCTTGCCCTTGATCTTGTCCATGTGGTTGAGGGCCTTCATTTTGTTCTTCGAAAGCGTGTGGGTCTTGTGTCGGTGATGGTTCAAATTGAGTGGAACATTATCCTTCTCCTTCGGCCACAAGGGGTAGGAAGTGTCCCACACCCATTCTTCTTATGGCTTGGGGAGGAATTTCATCACCTACATCACAAAGACCACTTTGCTCCACTTGGGAGCCATTATTTTCATCAAACTCTACATTACATGTCTCCTCAATGAGTCCACAGGACTTATTGAGGACACGGTAAGAGTGAGAGTTTGTAGCATAACCAACAAATATGCCCTCTTGAGCTCTAGGTTCAAATTTAGACAAATGAACACCTTTCTTGAGAATGAAACACTTACACCCGAACACCCTAAAGTACTTGAGATTGTCCTTGTTACTGGTAAGAATTTCATAAGGAGTCATGTTCAATCCCTTGGGGATGTAGAGCCGATTGGATGCATGACAAGCTGTGTTGATGGCTTCGGCCCAGAAATTATACGAAGATTTGAATTCCGCCATCATGGTCCTTGCCGCGTCCATAAATGTCTGATTCTTTCTCTTAGCAACAGCATTTTGTTGAGGGGTATAACGTTCGGAGTATTGGTGCTTGATCCCCTTATCACTAAGGAACTCATTCAAGGTGTAATTCTTGAACTCGGTGCCATCATCACTTCTTATCATCAGAATCTTTGCCTCATGTTGTCGCTGAACTTCATTTGCAAAGTCGATGACGGTTTGTTGAGTTTCACTCTTCCTCTTGAAGAAATATACACAAGTGTATCTTGAGTAGTCATCCATGATCACAAAACATTACTTCCTTCCCCCAAGGCTATCGAAAGATGGAGGACCAAATAGATCCATGTGGAGGAGCTCCAAGGGCATCTTTGAGTAAATGGTAGTCGTGGGGCGGTGAGCTGTCTCATGTAGCTTTCCTTCAATACAAGCACTGCAAGCACGATCTTTGGCAAAACTCACATTTATTAGTCCAAGAACATGATCCCCTTCAACAAGACTTTGCAAAGATCTCATATTGACATGGGATAGTCGGTGATGCCAGAGCCATCCCACATCAAGTTTAGCCATTAGCCAAGTCGCAGTCTTAGTGGATCGCTCCGAGAAATTAACCACATAGAGACCATTCTCGACATGCCCAACAAAGGCTACTTTAAGAATATTGCTCCACAAAAGGGCCATGGAGTCAACACCAAAGAAGGTATGAGTGCAAGTTGATGAACAGAAAGTAAATTGTATGCAAGGGTCTCAACAAGCATAACATTCTCTAGGGAGAGTTCCGGAAAGATTATCACCTTGCCAAGACCCAATACCTTAGAAATTGCATCATCACCAAATGAGACTTGAGTGGCCATGGATGGGTCAGGATGAACGTCCACCACTGTCCTTGTTTCCGGTCATATGATTTGTCGCTCCGCTATCGAGCAACCATGACACTCCTCTCGAAACAAACCCCTACAAGAGATTAATGTTTGTTTTTAGGTGCCCATTCTTTAATGGTTCCTTTCAAATTATCAACAAGAGTCTTAGGAACCCAAATACACCATTCAATGTACTCATAAGAAGAAACAACATATTTGGCATAAACATGCCCATCACTAGCACGGCATAAAACATAAGAGGGGTTAAATTCATCGGTTTTGTTGGGGTGGGAGGTCTTGCCCTTCTTGGAATTACCAACCACAACCTTGTCTTTCTTCTTCTCATGAGGAACATCTCCTGCTCTTACAAAGGTTTCCTTTGCTTGGTTTTCGCCTTCTTCTTGTTGTTTTTGGGTGCAAACCCAACCTCTTTTGCAACAACTTCCTTTTGATTATTCAAAAGGTCATTGAGATTCTTCTCACCTTGGATACATGTCACAAGGCCTTTCTCAATCTGCTCTTTGAGCTTAGCATTTTCCTCCAAAAGATGTGCATGCTCACAACACGGGTTAGTAGCACAAGCATTATCAATTAAACCAAAAGGAGGACACGTGGCAATTTCCTTAGTGAGTTTTACTTGGAGTTGATCATGCTACTCCTTAAGAGAAGCATGAACATTCTTCAATGCCTTGTGATTATTGTCAAGTGAGTCAAGCTCATCCTTGAGTAGATCATGGCCAACCCCAAGTGCAACCTTTTTAGATTTGAGCACACGGTTAAGAACGATAGCATGATCATAATCTTTACGTAATTTAACAAGGTCATCATTTTGTGACTCCTTGAGTCATACGAAGACCTCTCTCTTCCTCAAGAGCAATAGAAAGATCTGTTATCTCGTCGGCATAATCACGACTATGGCCTCTCAACTCCTCAAGATATTCTTCATGAGACTCGGTAGTGTCATTGGCCTCACCAAGTTGTTCCAAGAGAGCAACGAAGTGCTTCCTGGATTCTCCCTTGAGTTTACACAAGAACTTGTCAAACTCATTCTCACCCTCTTTCGCCTGCTCATGTTCATCCACACAATCTAACAAATACGGTTGGAAGAAATAGAAGTCTTAATATTTGAGGTTTTGGTGTTGGAGGTTGCCTTGGTGATACCTTTTTCCATGGGGCACCTAGGGATGTGGTTCTCATTGGGGGCGTTGAAGAGTGACACCTTTGTTGGGGTAGAGGAGGCAATTGCCATAGATGCCATTGGTATTCCTTCACCACTTGTGTCTTCGTCATCAACATCATCATCGGAGGCATACTCTTCTTGAGCCACCAACACTTTGTGAAGAGTCTTCTTGGTGACGTTGGTCTTGTTGGGGAAAGACTTGGCCTTATCTTTGCAGATGAGCTTGCCACCATTGTCTTCCCTCTTCTCATATGGACAATCCACCACAAAGTGACTCACATTACCAGAGTTGTAGCAGGTCCTCACACGTTGCTTTCCCTTTGACCTGTTTGGATTGTTCTTGGAGAAGTTAGGACTTGTATTTCTCTTGTTGCCCTAAAATTGCCTAGATGCTAGATCCATATGCTCATGGTAAGCATATTTGGTGTCCTCGGGGAAACCCTATTCTTCTTCTTCTTCTTCCTCTTGACTGACCTTGGCCTTCAAAGAAAGTGTGACAGCCCAAGTGTTGTCCCTACCTTATTGGGCATGTAATCCATATGTATGAACCTTGTGTCATGAGCTGTGAGATGTTTTGCTCCTGGTCCCATGTGATTGAATTGCATTCATGCATCATGGCATCCATCATTTCATCATCATGCCATTCATCATGCTTGCTTGTCTTGTGTGTCTTGTTTTGAATCATGTATGTGAGTGTGCTTGGTGTGTTGTGTTTGAAGTGTTGGAACATGTGTGCAACCCTCTTCTTCCCCTCTTTCTCCATTTCAAACATCACCACCATCTTCCCCCTCTCTTCCTATTTCAAATTTGAGTCCAGATTTTAAATGTTGTTTTAAATGTTTTAAAATGTTCATGTGTTAGCCTATTATATATTATAAATATGGGGAGTGAAGCTTTTGAGATTTGGATGTGTTTGGATTTTGAAACCTATTTAAAACAGGGGCTGTTTTATTAATATATTAAAATATATGTTGTGAAATAATTCCATTTAACATTTTTATAAACAGGAGCATAATGTTCCCTTCTCAAAAGTATTTTTGTTTTGGCTAAAACCCCTTTTGAAATGGCATGGGGATTATTTTGAGTGTGGCTGTTTTATTTTAATGAAAGGCCTCTCTGTTTGTTTGACAGAGAGGGTGAGGAGTAGGTGGGCCGAGGCCCAGCCTAGGAGCACAGTGACGGCCACCTGGACCGCTCCCCTCTGTTTCCGTCAGTGTCGCCTATGTGTGTGCGCGAGCAGAGCAGCGGCAGGAGCTCCGCCGTCCGTCACCGTTAGCCCAGACGTCGAGGCCCTCCTATTTAAGCCTCGGCGTGCGTGCCCCTCCGCGCTAGGGTTCCTTCTTCCTCCCTCCGCCGCCACAGCTCTTCCTTCCTCCTCCTTACTTTCCCCCCCCCTTCTCTGTCAGTGAGCCCACAGCCGGTAAGTTCAGAGAAGGAGAGTTCGTCGTCGCCGCGCCACCAGTGGTGCTCGTCGCCGTCGGAGATGGCAGGGAGGTTCCCGCTGCCGTCCACGTCTCGTTCCCAGCGCTAGGAGACCTCGGAAGGCCTTCTTCTTCTTCCACCCCGTCGCCGGATCATCGCCGGACCTTCTTCCTCTCCACACGCGTCGTCTCCGCCTCTCCTTCCCCTTCGTCGTCGCCGCTCGCGCCCCCGTGTCTCCGCGAGGCCCTCGGTGAGCAGCCCGTCCTCGTCGTCCCTTCTCCTCGTCGTATTTCGTAGTCGCATTGCCGTAGCCATCGTCACCGCCACTCGAAAGCTTTGAGCTTGAGCTCGCCTTTGGTCCCCCTCGTCGCGAGAAGAGGTGAGGGATGAGTTCCCGTAGAGCCCCCGTTCGGTTCTGTTCGTCCGTGTTGCCGGAGATGTTGTGTGACGCCGTGTAGTCGTCGGAGTTCGCCGTTGTGGTCTGTCAGTGGTGCGTGCAGGTTCAGTTTCGTTAGTTTAGTTAGCCGCACGTGTGTGTGTGTATAAGAGGTATGCGGCCCCTATACTAGTAAGTCTCGATTCGATAGCATAGTGGTGGCCGGCTCGTTCTGTGGCCAGGCGGTCTGGGGTTCGATCCTAAGCCCCGCTGCGGTTTTTCCTTTTTTTTCATTAGTGCGCCGCGCTGTTGCGTGTGCGGATCCGCCGTGGTGGCCGGATCCCGCGTGTGTGCGTGCGTGTGTGTTGTGATCTGGTGTGGCTACACCAGATCTGATGTGGCTGTGTGTGTGTGTGTTTTGAGCAGGTGTGTGTGTATGCACCATTGGTGCATATGCATATGTAGGCATACATTTTGCTTATGTGGTTGTAGGTGTGGATGCCTTGTGTATGTGTGTATGTGTGTATGTGCATGTGTATGCACTTACATGTGCATGTGCACATGTGGATATGTTGGTTGAGTGTGTAGAGTGTTGTCGTAGTGAGTGTGTGTGTGTATGTGTTGCATACACACATGCACATCTTGTATGTGTGTGGTGAGTTTTCATATGTTTGTGGATGGGGGGAGCTTAAGTGTAGAGATGCATGTGTAGGTTCCCTTTTATGTGCATATGGTCATTTCACCTCTCCTAGCTTGCTTACCTTCTTGTTCTTGATGCTATGCCATGTATCATGTCCCTAGCATGCTAAATAACCTCTCTCAACATGTATCCATGGAGCACATAGCATTTTGTGACACTTACATCAAGTTTAGGGAGTGGCATAAGTCACCATGGCCTAGGGTGGTCAAATTTTGACCTAGCTTTTCTCCTACTTGCAACAAACAAGCATAGGGGTATGAGTAATGCTTTTGGGGTAGTTTCAACCTCGGAATGCACCTCTGAAGTCAGATTTGACTTTGGGGCAACTTGACAAAACTGCATTTTTATGCTGTGATGCCCTTTTGTCTTTTTCATATGATTTAATCTATGCATGCTTTCAAGATCTTGCCAACATGAATTTGTTATTCAAAGTTGTTGGGAATGTCCCGGTATTTTTATTATTCCTGTCAGATCCCTAGATAAGTGGAAACCATGCTATTTATCAAGCTACTTTCTGTTTCTGCCAACCTGCTCTAAAAATGGCTGTCTGGAGAATCTGTTGTTATTGTTTTGCCATGTTAAGTGGGGTGTAGCTAGTGATGTGTTGTGAATTTGACCATATTAAGTGTTAGTTATTTGTAGTAGATATTGTCATCTACCATCCTGTCAATTTTCATACCATTTGGATCTTCCTAGCATATTTAACCTGTGTTGTTAACTTGTTACTTTATTAACCCAGATTCCAGAAAACTGGAATTTTCACCAAGTCCCTAAAAACCTGTTTCATCATGCCTACTTGACAGCTCCATGCATAGTGATGTGTAGCTATTTTGCTGATTGCATAGTTGGATGAATTGGTGTGTGTGTGGTGTAGTTTATGTTCATGTCTTATTTGTGGCTGTAGAGTTCCTGTAGCAATAGTTGTGAGCTTTTCAAATTGCTATGTTGTTGTTTTGTGGCAGATTGAGTGCTATTTTGTTTTGTGAGTTGTGGGACTATGCTCCATGGAATTGAGTGATTCTTGGGTCTATTGTGATTGATATTTCATCACCTATCCAGTGGCCTTGTGTTTTGCCTTCGTACCTTGTCGTGAGCGTATCTCGAGAACCATAGCTCTGTTCCTCACGATCTTTATATGCATTTCCATCGATTTTGCATGATGCATCCATATTTGCCATGTTCATGCATGTCTACATAACTTAACATGAGGTTCTGTCCAGAGTCATTAATCTACCACCTTTGCATGTGAAACTTGACTAGAATTGGATTTCCATGCTAAATTCTTCATTAAAATGACCATGCATCATCTTGGTTGTGCATTGCACCTTGGTTGGTTATTTATTTGCTGTTTCTCTTGGGTAGACGCGAGTGTCGAATCTGAGTTCGAGGAACCTGGAGAGTACCACTACGAGGATCCCGCTACTTGTTCCGCTGAAGAACCAACAGGCAAGATGATCGTACCCGGATCCCAATACTATCTTTGCTTGCTAGTTTCTCGTTCTTATCGTTACAATTGCGCTACCTACCACATGATATCAGCCTCCATGTTGCCATGACAGCCTCTAACCTCCACATCCCAGCAAACGGCTGATTGGCTATGTTACCGCTGCTCAGCCCCTCTTATAGCATTCTTAGTTGCAGGTTGTTCCATGTGATAACATGGATTGGATATCACCATAAATTCTGTTATTTAATTTAATGCACATATATATCTGGTATTGGTGGAACGCTTGGCCTTTTGCTAGGTGATTTGTTCCACTTGTGCCGCCATTAGTTCCTTGTTACCGGTGTTATGTTTTCCATATTTTGCGCTCCTAACACGCTTGGGGTTGTTATGGGAACCCCCTTGTTTATTCGGTGGAGATTAAAACTTTTCTGGCAAGACTCAACATTGGTACTACATTTTCTTAACAACTTAATTAATTGCATAGGGTCTTGCAAACCCGTGGATAATTTAATCAACCCCCGGGCCAGTGCTCCTCATGAGTGTTGGTCCAAACTAGAGTCGTGTGCGGGGCCAACCCGGGGCAACTCGGGAGATTTCTATCAAGCCACTGTACGCTGCGCTCATCCGGTCGTGTCCTGAGAACGAGATACGCGGCTCTTATCGGGTTCGTCGACACGTCGGGTGGCCTTGCTGGATTCGTTTTACCTTTATCGAGTGTCTTGCATGTGGAGACTGACTTTCTTCGGGTTTACTCAAGGTGTTGGGCTCCTTTGGAATTGTCTATGATGATCGCGAGAACCACGTTCGAGACTATTCCCACAGAGTGTGGTTATTTGTGATGGACTAGTTGGAGCACCCCTGCAGGGTTAAAACTTTCGGAAAGCCGTGCCCGCGGTTATATGTCAACTTGGATATTTGTTAAACACCCGGTTATAGAAAACTTGAAGTAAACTCTAATTAAAATTCATCAACTGTGTGAGTTACCGTGATCGTCTCTGCTCGTGAACATGAACCTAGAGAGAACACGGTGGGGTTATGATTGACGTAAGTAAGTGTTCAGGATCTCCTAGAGATCATTCTAGATGCGATCGTCTACGTAGGCCACTCATATTTATTTCATGTTGCGTAAGCTAGCCACCATAAAATGCTTAGTGCTGCTGCAAACTAAACATCACCCTTCCTTCCTAAAAGCTTAAATAGTCTTGGTACCCGGGGACATGATAGCTGAGTCCTCTATGGCTCACAGTTTACTACAACAATCCAGGTGCAGGTCCAGATGAGTTCGTGCAGGATGATCTTATGCAGCTCCAGTGGGAGTACGATGAGGAGAGAGGAAGGATGTATGTGACATATCCGGATGAGTAGAGAACCTGGTCGTGCTCGTTGGGACAGCTTGATAGTATCATTTGCAACTTCTTTTATCGTTTGATTTCGTCCGTAGTCGGACCCTGTGTTCAACTTGATGCTATGATTTGAGTTACATTGTAAGTTAGCATGTGGCGAGTGTAAGACAACTTGTATACTCTTCTCATTCAGTATTGTATGTTGTATTGATACTATTCTTGCTAATGGCAAGATGCGCCTCTATCCCTTGCGAGGCCCTCGTGCCTTAAACGGATAGGCGCGCCTCTTAGGCGTGACAGAAAGGTTGGGAGATGATTTCTTTGACCGTTGCACTCGAGTAAGGGTGTTGTCTATAGTCATGTTCAAGATGTTCATTGCAATAAATTCATGCGACACATCCCCAGAGGACAAGGTGTGAAAGTCCGGTCTTTAACGGATGACGACGGACATGGCCTTGTTGTAGGGCATGATAGCCTTCAGAAACTTACGCTTGACCGAGGTGTCATCCACATCCTTGCTGCCATGATCTTTGAGGGCAACAGCAAGAGCAATCACCCTCCTATAGAGCTCATGCAGTTCCTCATTTACTATCATTACAAACTCATCTGACTGATCAAGGACCACCTCATAGTTTTATCCTTGAATGCTTCAGATGCCCTTGTACATGGAGAGAATGTGTTCCCAACACTCTTTAGCAACAGCAAAGGGATGCAGGTGAGGTAGGTCTTTGATAGGAATAGCAGCTTGGAGTATGAACAAGGAGGAGGAATTTAGTTGTTTATCTGCTTATTCTCTTGGAGTGAGGTTGCGTGGATCACGAGGATAGTATCCTTCTTCAATGGCTCGCATGAGTTGAATTGAGATGTGATCCAAATGATACTAGATACAAAAAATCCAATTAGCAAAATCATTCTTAACAAGTTTAGGAGGAGGACCGCGATTAACTATATGAGGTGGGTGCACTGGTCCTCCATAGACCAAGGGAGGGGGAACCGAGGCAAAGGTCCCTGACCCATTAATTCCTTGAGAACGATTATCCTTATCAGCACTAGCCCCCTCCTTACTGGAGTTGACATCTGATGTCGAGTTAGTGGGATTAACCACTTGCACCGCATTGGTGGAAAGTTTAAGAGTATCAAGGAATTCTTTGAACATGGATTTGACCTCGGTCATCATGGAAGATTTGAGAGAGGTTATGGCCTCATTCAAATCCTCAAGAGAGACCGTGTTCACACCCACGGCCTCGAGTAGTTCACTAGACCTCACCTCTTTGCCAGCCATACTCTTTGGGAGGTAAAACCCTTAATAAAGAGACGAGGCTCTGATACCAATTGAAAGGATCGATATGGTTGAGTAGAGAGGGGGTGAATAGGCAACTACCAGTTTTTAAATTTTATTTAACAATTTAGGCTTAGCAACAAATAGGTTGGCTAGATATCCAACTAGGTGAGCAACCTATATGATGCTAGAAACAACAACAAGATAAGAAAGCAAGATAGACAATATGAGTAGCTTGCACAAAGTAAAGGTAAGAAGTAACCACAGGAGGAACCGATGGAGACGAGGATGTGTTACCGAAGTTCCTTCCTGGTAAAGGGAAGTATGTCTCTGTTGGAGCGGTGTGGAGGCACAATACTCCCCAAGAAGCCACTAGGGCCACCATATTCTCCTCACGCACTAACAAAATGCGATGTGCCGTGATTCCACTAGTTGTGCCCTTGAAGGCGGCAACCGGACCTTTACAAACAAGGTTGAGGCAATATCCACACCTTAATTGGAGGCTCCCAATGGCACCACAAAGCTTCACCACAATGGACTATGGCTTCGAAGTGACCTCTTCCGTCTAGGGTGCTCAAACACCCAAGAGTAACAAGATCCGCAAGGGATTGATGGGGAGAATCAAATATCTCTTGGTGGAAGTGTAGATCAAGGCCCTCTCCTCCAAACCATAGAGCACCAACCAGATTTGATGGATAGGGAGGGAGAAGGAGCAACAATTGAGCTTTTTATGGGAAGAGGTAAGTCTCAATGGGGAAGAATAGTCACTTATATAGATGGGGGAAATGAGGCCATTTTTTTGCCCGGACACGAGCATAAGCGGTAGTACCGTCCTAGGGTGTGGTACTTCCGCTTATACGCGTATTAGAACAACTGAGCGGTAGTACCGTTCAGAATGGAGCGGTACTTCCGCTTGGGGCAGTAGTACCACTCTGGAGGGAGCAGTACTTCCGCTCAGAAATCCCAGAAGTCCGGAAGAAAAAAGGATGCGAAAAAAGTCCGCGGATCCTTAGGGCGGCAGTACCGCTCGGTACTTCCTCTTAAAAAAATAAGCGGCAGTTCAGGGCGGTAGTACCACTCGGAACTTCCGCTTAAAAAATAAGTGGTAGTTCGAGCGTCTCTTCAGGGTTGTAGTACCTCTGGAGTGGTACTACCACTTGGGACAGCGGTACTTCCGCTTAAGATAAACTTTCGAGCCTTAGGGCAGAAAAAGCTTTGTCGAGCAGGGAAACGGAAGTGGGTTCAAAGTGTACGTGATGATTCCTCCAAGACTTTCCGGATGTGGATCCCCTCTTAATAGTACGGATTTTCCTACGACTCAGGTCCACCAACCTAACTGAAAGCACAACATGCTCCCTTGGTGATTTTGATAATTCATGACAACATACATTGTCTCTTGGACTAATACTTTTATCTGGTATGTTTCAGATAATAGTCCATGGAAAGTTGGGTTGGCAAAAGGATTGTGGAGATACCCCAAGATGCAAGGAAATGGATTGGCTAAGCTTCAAGCAACAGGACTCTATATTTTATATTTGTGAGAAATCACTTTGAGTCCATAGGAAAGACAATACTATTAAAAGAGGGTAAGGTTTTGTTGGTGAACAAAATGCTCATACGTGCAAAAGTGATAGTCACCAAAGACACCCAAAAACTCTCTCACCAAAGTATGTCCAAAGCCAAATACTCAAAATCGGTACAACCAACACTCTACATCTGGTGCCACCGATTCCAAACCCTAGACAAACTCAGCCAAACCCTAGCCTTTCAGTGCAGCCGATACTACATTCGGTGCCACCCAGTTGGGCTACCAACTTTCTGTTACGCAAGTTCACACTTTTGGTTCCTCCAAGATTGTCGAACCGGCATCACCGAGATTGAGCATTTTGACCGTTGGTCACCTTATCGGTGCAACCGAGATTCCTATATCGGTCTCACCGAGCACATCAGTGTCACCGAGTCTGACTTATTATGTGTAACAGAAGCACTCAAAACAATTCCATACCTATCCTATCAGTTTTCTGAGAGAGAACCACCTACCCTTGTGTTGAGGTCAAGATCTTCCACTCCAACCAAATGGATCTTGATTTCTAGCCTCCCCAAGTTGCTTTCCACCAATCCCATCTCTTCTACCAAGCCATATCTGTGAGAGAGTGATTATGTGTTGAGGAGTCTATCATCTTGAAGCACAAGAGCAAGGAGTTCATCGACATTACCAAGCCTATTACCTTTTGGAGGGTGGTGCCTCCTAGATTGGTTAGGTGTCACTTGGGAGCCTCCTACTTCGTGTTTTGGAGTGAACCAAGAAGTTTGTACGGGCAAGGAGATCGCCTACTTCATGAAGATCTACCAATAGTGAGGTTATTCCTTCGTGGACAGAAGCCGTTATGGAATAGTCAAGGTTTCTACTTCATGGACCCTTATGGGTGGAGGCCTCCATGGACTCTTGCGGCCATTACCTTCCATGGGTTGAAGACTCCATAAACATGGACGTACGATAGCACCACCTATTGAAACCACGGGAAAAATCCTTGTGTCTCCAATTGTGTTTGATCTCCATATCTCAACTATTTACTTCATGTGCAATGTCTTTACTTTCTACTGCTATATTTTTTGACATGCATGTGTAGGGTATATAGACTTGCTAGTCTTGCTAAAACTGTTAAAATCTACCAACCAATTAACTTGGGAAAGGGTTAGGTTTTAATTTTGTGCTAGTAGTCTATTCACACACCCCCTCTAGACACTCTTCTAGTGATCCCTCAATTGGTATCAGAGCTTTGGTCTCCATTGCTTCGGTTTAACCACCGAGGAGGAAGATGGATGTGTCTAGTATATAGAGTTTGTATTGTAGAGTGCCCATTCTTGATGGACAATACTATAGTCAATGGAAGAATGTCATGATTGATCTATTTGATAAATTCCACTTCAAAAAATATATAGAAAACTCCTATGTGCTCCCTATTGATGAATTGCATCCCACACATGAAGAGGGAATTAACATGCTTGGTAACCTAAGAACTGTCAATCTTATTGTTAGAGGTTTACCAAGATTCATGCTTTCTCAGTTGAAGAACTTTGCATGTGCCTATAACTTGTGGACTGATTTGGAGAAACGATATCCAAATCTTTCATTAGGAAATCTTGATGAAATTCTTCATAAAACTGATGCTTTTCACAAAATGAAGCCTAGCGATCCAAACTTTGATAAATGCCTATTTGAGCTCCGTGATATTATGCGTGCTAAAAGAGATGTCACCACTATCAACAACATTATCTTTGAATCCATTCACATTCATAAACTTGAACATTGTCATGATCACAATTCTAATGAATCACTTGTTCTTTATGATGAGGATTTCCTACTTGATGATGACAATGTGGAACATGACTACCTTGGAGAAGATGAGTTGTTCGACATCGAGCATGAAAAGATCATGAAGAATCTAAGTCTAATGGCAAACTTCAAGGATTATATGTCCGGAGGAAAAGAGTGTATTCTCGACAGTGGATGTACGGATCACATGACTGGTGATAAAGACATGTTCCAAGAGATCACGCCTAATCAAGCTCCTCGAAGGTACATGACCTTTGGAGACAACTCTAAGGGTTAAGGTACTTGGCCTTGGTAAGATGGCCATATCTCATGATAGCTCAATTCAAAATGTGATGCTTGTTGAATCCTTTGGCTACAATCTCCTTTCCGTATCTAGACTAGCAACCTTCAGTTTCAATGTGCTATTTACTAAAGTATATTGCTAAGTGTTTAAATTTGATAATCATAAAATTGTCTTCACCGGTATTCGTAGAGGTGATCTATACATTGTTGATTTCACTAAAAGGCCCAACCTCGTGCTTGTCTAATTGCAAAATCTTCTAAAGGTTGGCTATGGCATAGAAGGCTTGGATATGTAGGAATGCGCAACCTATATAAGCTAAGAAAGGACGATCACATTCTTGGTGTTAAAGATGTTATCTTTGACAAAGATAGACGTTGTAGTGCTTGTCAAGATGGAAAGCAAGTAGGCGGAAGTCATCCCGCTAAGAATATCATGACTACTAGAAGACCACTCGAGTTACTTCACATGGATCTTTTCGGTCCCAATGCTTACAAGAGTCTCGGTGGAAATTCCTATGGAATAGTTATAGTTGATGATTTTTCTAGATTTACGTGGGTATTTTTCCTTGATGATAAGTCACACGTTCAAAAGATCTTCAAGAACTTCGTTCGCGAAGCGCAAAATCAGTTTGACATGAAGATCAAGAAAGTTAAGAGCGATAACAGATCGGAGTTCAAGAACACCCATGTGGATACCTTTCTTGACGAAGAAGGTGTCTCACATGAGTTCTCGGCTACGTACACGCCTTGCCAAAATGGAGTTGTTGAGAGGAAGAACCGGACGCTTATTGATATGGCTAGGACGATGCTTGACGAATACAAGATGCCAAGACACTTTTGGGCAGAAGCCGTGGAAACATCATGTCATGCCACAAACCGACTTTACTTGCACAAGTTGTTCAGTAAAATAGCATACAAGCTACTCACCAATAACAAGCCCCAAGTTGAAAACTTTCGGGTATTTGGCTCCAAGTGCTACATTCTTGACAAGCATCGCCGTACTAAATTTGCTCCTAAATCCCATGATGGATTCCTACTTGATTATGGATCGAACTCTCACACTTACCGTGTCTACAACAACTTCACTCGAAAAGTTGAAGAGACGGTAGATGTGAAGTTTGATGAATCTAATGGTTCACAAGTCGAACAATTGCCAAATGATGTAGGTGATAAGGACCCCTCGGAAGCTATCCAAGACTTGTATATTGGAAAAAATCAGTCCATGGAGGTGAATAAAAGCACTTCATCAACCCAAGTGGAAGCTCCTACTTTGAATCAAGTCTACCGATAATACGACATAGAAGCATCCACAAGTGGTACGCGACAAGGTGCAGAGGAGGAGGAAGTGCATCATGAAGATCCACCACAACCACCTTCACCACCACCTTAAGGGAACGACACCTTCAGCAACAACGAAGATGAAGGAAATGATGATGAAGAAGAAGAAGCTCCACCATCCAACAATCGGAAGCTGACCGGAGTTCGAGCACAAGTGACCAAGAACCATCCCCTAAACCAAATATTTGGAGACATCCAAACTGAGAGAATCACTCGCTTTAAAAATCATCTAGCTAACTTTTGTTAGCATTATTCTTTCATATCCAGCATTGAGCCTTTGAAGGTAGAACAAGCTCTTGAAGACGCGGATTGGGTGAACGCTATGCATGAAGAGCTTCACAACTTCGAAAGGAACGAAGTGTGGACACTCGTGGAGAATCCCAAGGATGAGCACAACATGATCGGAACCAAATGGGTGTTTTGGAACAAGCCAGACGAAGACGGTCAAGTCATACGCAACAAGACACGTCTCATGGCCCAAGGATATACTCAAGTCAAAGGTATGGACTATGGTGAGACTTATGCCCCCGCTGCTAGACTAGAAGCTATTCGAATTCTTATAGCCTATGCTAATCACCATGATATCACGCTTTACCGAATGTCCATTAAAAGTGCCTTTTTAAATGGTGAAATTTAATAAGAGGTTTATGTTAATCAAACACCCGGTTTTGTGTATCCTAAGAAACCTAATCATGTTTACAAGCTTTGTAAATCCCTTTATGGTCTTAAGCAAGCCCCTCGTGCTTGGTACAAATGCTTAACGAAGTTTCTAATTGAAAAGATTTTGTAATTGGTAAAATTGATGCAACCTTGTTCACAAAGATAGTTAATGGAGAATTATTTCTGTGCCGAATCTATGTGGATGATATTATCTTTGGCTCCACTAACCCTCAATTTAGTGAAAGATTTGAAAGGTTGATGTCCGAGAAGTATGAGATGTCCATGATGTGTGAGCTGAAATTATTTCTTGGATTTCAAATCAAGCAATCAAGAGAAGGAAATTTCATATCTCAAACTTAGTATACCAAGGACTTGATCAAGAAGTTCAACATGCAAGAGTGCAAATGTATGAAAACTCCCATGCCAACTAGTGGACATGTTGATCTTACCAAGGAACATGAACCGGTTGATCAAAAAGTTTATCGATCTAAGATTAGTTCATTTCTATATCTATGTGCATCTCGTCCCGATATTATGCTTAGTGTTTGCATGTGTGCTACATATCAAGCTGCACCTAAGGAGTGTCGTCTTTTGGCCGTGAAACATATTATGAGATACTTGATACAAACACCAAACTTTGGCATTTGGTATCCCAAGGGATCTTCTTTTAACCTTGTTGGGTATTCCAATTCGGACTATGCCGGTGACAAGGTTGATAGAAAATCCACCTCGGGTACTTGTCGATTTTTTAGGTAGATCTCTTGTGTCTTGGTCCTCCAAGAAAAAACTCGGTATCCCTATCTACTACCGAAGCTGAGTATATTGTTGCTGGATCTTGCTGTGCGCAGTTACTATGGATGACACAAACGCTAAAGGATTATGGAATCCATGTTAAAAATGTTCCATTGCTTTGTGACAATGAAAGTGCTATTAAGATTGGTCATAATCTTGTGCAACATTCTCGAACGAAGCATATTCAAGTTCGACATCATTTCATTCGCGATCATGTTGCCAAAGGAGATATTAATCTTAAGCATGTTCGCACTAACAAGCAGTTGGCCGATATCTTTACTAAGCCACTTGATGAGAAAACTTTTTGCCACTTGAGGAGTGAGTTGAGCATCATTGATGCTTCAAACTTGAACTAGACTCACTCGTATGCTTGCAAGGGCATGAGCCTTCTTGATACTTCCATGATATTGCTAACGTGTTATCTTATGCCATGGAATTCTATGCTCCCTTGTATTGCATCTAACCGTTTGTAGGTACTTGGAAGAACTTCATTCCACAAGATTGCAACCAACTCCAATTATAAGCAATCTTGTCTTGACCAAGTATCCACAACCCCTCTTGATGATGGAAGGAAGAAGACAACAAAAACATATACTTGATCCTTATTGCAAAATCTCAGTTGGTATCATGTAAAATGGATATACCTATTGTTCTTCCTTGCATGACTAACCCTTGTAGGTAACAAGTGTACTAGAATGAAAAGGACTGCTCCCAACTCAAGATGTTCTTCATCAACCTCGAGCATCCTAAAAAAGTTCACCTACGAGCAACGTCATCAACATCACTCAAAGGTATGCTCTCGTATCCTTGAAAAGGCTTTACTCCAAGTCATGAGCACAAGCAACTCAAGTGATATGAAGACATTAAAATGCTTAATCAAAAAATGGTAACCCCATTTTGAGCTTAACGTAGAGTATGACCTATGATCAAGTATCCTTGCTTGGTGCCTAAGTCAATATACTTTAATATAGGTGACCTAGTCACCGCCCAGCACTAGTTAAAGAATATCATGTGGTTTGTTCTCTATTTGCATGATCTCTAGTAACCACTCAAATCTTATCTAGATGATGCCCTTCACTTTTCTTTTGGAAATATTTTCTTTTGACTCTTGGAAAACAGAAGCTAGGTCTCTTATTCTTTTATTTATGTGTTAGCCTCGGAGTCGCCGACTCAGATATCTTGGTCCTACCGAAATTGCAAACAAGTTGCACTACAAAATCTCGGTACCACTGATCTATCTGTCTTGGAGTCACCGATTTGTTTTTCTTATCTTATATGTCCCTCTTCTGTTACTTCGATGATCCCTTCATAAAAAAGGGGGAGAATAACAAGCAAGACTTAGGAGAAATTCTTTATTCAAGGATCCCTAGATCAAAGGAGGAGAATAAAAACACTTACCAAGGAGAGAAGTTAACTTCAATGATTCCCTCGGTTCTTTTCTATTAACCCTACTTTCAATGCCCTTGTTCCCAAGGATCCCTTACTTGTCAATGATCCCTGTACCTACTCCTAACTTTGACCTTTTTGGAAATTAATGCCAAAGGGGTAGAAGAACAAAGCTTCATGCTAAAGGGAGAGATACTTGCTTATGCAAAGGGGGAGATATGATTTAGGGGGAGAGGAGAATATCGAAAGTTTATGCTTATATAAACAAGGGGAGAATACCAATGTAGTGGGAGAAAAATATGTTTTGGAGAAAGATCGTTTACTGAAATTGATTTTACCATGTTAGACTTTTCTCACCCTATCCAATCCCAATATATAAATGCTGAGATTCAGGGGGAGAGGATGAATGATAACCCACAAGTATAGGGGATCACAATAGTTTTCGAGGGTAGAGTATTCAACCCAAATTTATTGATTCGACACAAGGGGAGCCAAAGAATATTCTCTAGTATTAGCAGCTGAGTTGTCAATTCAACCACACCTGAAAGACTTAATATCTGCAGCAAAGTATTCAGTAGCAGTTTTGTAGTGTTTGTAAAACTAGCAGCGAAAAAGTAACTTAGAAAGGATCAATATATGGAAAGCTCGTACACAATGGATCAGTGATGGATAATTATGTCAGATGGCATTCATCATGCAATAGTTATAACATATGGTAACATAGAACTAGCTCCAATTCGTCAATGTAATGTAGGCATGTATTCCATATATAGTCATACGTGCTTATGGAAAAGAACTTGCATGACATCTTTTGTCCTACCCTCCCATGGCAGCGGGGTCCTATTGGAAACTAAGGGATATTAAGGCATCCTTTTAATAGAGAACCGGACCAAAGCATTAGCACTTAGTGAATACATGAACTCCTCAAACTACAGTAATCACCGGAAAGAATCCCACTTATTTTCACCCTGGGGGATGCGGATCATAACTCGTAATAGGTGTCTACAACTTGCAAGATAGGATCAAGAACACATATATATTCATGAAAACATAATAGGTTCAGATCTGAAATCATGGCACTCGGGCCCTAGTGACAAGCATTAAGCATAGCAAAGTCATAGCAACATCAATCTCAGAACATAGTGGATACTAGGGATCAAACCCTAACAAAACTAACTCGATTACATGATAAATCTCATCCAACTCATCACCGTCCAGCAAGCCCACGATGAGATTACTCACGAACAGTGGAGAGCATCATGGAATTGGTCATGTAGGATGGTTGGTGATGACGAAGGCATCGATTTCCCCTCTCCGGATCCCAAAACGGACTCCAGATCTGGTCTCCCGAGGAAGAACAGGAGATGGCGGTGGCTCCATATCGTAAAATGCGATGAACTCTTCTCTCTTATTTTTTTTCTCCACGACTAGGAATATATAGGAGTGGAAATGAGGTCGGAGGAGCAACAGGGGGCCCACAAGCCTGCTAGGCGCGCCCTAGGGGTGGGCGCACTCTCCAGGCTTGTGGCCAGGTGGTGGGCCCCCTGCAGTTGATTCTTTCGCCAATATTTTTTATTTATTCCAGAAATATTCTCCATAAATTTTCAGGTCAATCCGATAACTTTTATTTCTGCACAAAAATAACACCAAGGTAATTATGTTGAAAACAGCGTCAGTCCGGGTTAGTTCCATTCAAATCATGCAAATTAGAGTCCAAAACAAGGGCAAAAGTGTTTGGAAAAGTAGATACGTTGGAGACATATCAACTCCCCCAAGATTAAACATTTGCTTGTCCTCAAGCAATTCATTTGATAAACTGAAAGTGATAAAGAAAAACTTTTACAAACTCTATTTGATCTTGCCATTGTAAATATGTCTAACTTATGTTCAGATTTTCAGCAGAGATTATAGACTAACCACATTCACAATAACATTTAGGTCTCACATTTAGTCATATCAATGGCATAATCAACTAGCGAGCAATAATAATAAGTCTCGGATGACAAATTTTTTATCAAAACAATCATGATACAATATGACATAATGGTATCTCGCTAGCCCTTCCTAAGACCACAAAACATAAATGCAGAGCACCTCTGAAGAACGAGGGTTGACTGGACATTGCAATTCATGGTAAAAGAGATCTAGTCATACTCATACTCAATATCAATTAATATAAAAGCATACAAATGATGGTGGTGCTCTCTAACAAGTGACTTTTATAAGAGGATGATGACTCAACAAGAAAGTAAATGGAAAGACCCTTCGTAGAGGGAAGCATTGATTTGCAGAGGTGCCAGAGCTCGAGTTTTTTTAAACAGAGATAAGTAATGATTTTTAGAAGTATGCTTTCATTGCTCACATAACAACAATAGATGTCGATATATTCCATGCTAGATACATTATAGGCGGTTCCCAAACAGAATACTAAAGTTTATACCACCCCTCCACCAATCAATCACACTCCACGGCGAGCAGAATCTAGGGGTATCGTCCATACAAACACAGTCCTGGGGGAGTTTTGTTTAATTATATTTTGCCTTTTGTTTTGAGCATGGAACTGGGCATCCCGATTACCAGCCACTTTCTCGTGAATGATAGTGAATCAACACATACCATGAGAATAACCCACCTAGCATGGAATATACTGACAGCCCCCAGTCGCCACATGAGCGATTTGGGCATACAAAACAGAAAGTTTATTTGAAGGTTTAAAGTTTAGCACATGCAAATTTACTTGGAACGGCAGGTAAATACCGCATATAGGTAGATATAGTGGACTCATATGAAACAACTTTGGGTTTAGGGAGATGGATGCACGAGCAGTATTCCCACTTAGTAGAAGTGAAGGCTAGGAAAAGATTGGGGAGCGACCAACTAGAGAGAGACATAGTCATCAACATGCTTTGAGATTAACCAACATTGAATGCAAGCATGAGTAGGATGTAATTCACTATGAACATAAACATCGTGGAGTCTATGTTGATTTTGTTTCAACTACATGCATGAACATGTGCCAAATCAAGCCACTTGAATCATTCAGAGGAGGATACCATTCTATAATACTACATCACAACCATTTTCATGTGCATGTTGGCACTCAAGACAAACCATTATCTACTCTTAGCCAATTAAGCATGGTATGGGCAACTATAATCTTTAATTGTCATTGCAAACATGTTTCATCTATAATGGGCTGAATTAAGAACGATGAGCTAATCATATTTACAAAAGTAAGATAGGTCGAGTTCATACCAGTTTTTCTCCATCTCAGTCATTTCATCATATATCGTCATTATTGCCTTTCACTTGCATGACAGAATGATGTGAATAATAATAAGAGTGCACGTGCATTGGACTAAGCTGGAATCTGCAAACAATAAACCAAAGGAGAAGAGAAGGCAATATGGGCTCTATGTAAGATAAACAATAATGCATATGAGAGTCACTCAACATGTCATTGTGGTCTTCTCCTTACGAACCAAAGAAAAGAAAGGAAAATATTTACACGGGAAATCTCCCAACAAGCAAAAGAAGAACGAGAAATCTTTTGGGGTTTTATTTTAATGCTACAACTAAAACAAACTAGAAGTAAAGCTAGAACTGATTTTTTTTTTGGATTTCCTTAAAGATTAATCAAATACACAAGAAGAAAGCATAAAGAAGAAATAAACTACCATGGATAGGACAATGAAAAAGTATGAACATCGACAACTAAAATGAGTGTGTGAACATGAATGTAATGTCGGTGAGAAATGCGTACTCCCCCAAGCTTAGGCTTTTGGCCTAAGTTGGACTAGGGCCAAGGCTGTCCCGGATAATATCTGAAGTCATAGTTGTGGTTGTACTGGGTTGCGGCGGCTACCGCCTGAACGACTACAGCATGAAGGCGAGATGATTTCGTGTTCCTCTCGTACTCATTTGCCTCCTCTCTGGTTATAAAGTATCTTTGTTTTTCCTGAAAGTTAAAGAAGGCAGGAGCAGGAAGGGTAACATGGACAACATGTCGTTTGTCAAAAATTAGTCGGTACTGGAGGGATTATTCGTTCCTTTCAAGAAACTGGTAGCGCACCAAAGCCTCATAATCAAGAAAATCAAGGGGTAACTCAATATCATTCTCTCTTATGGGTACCCCAAGATACTTAGCTACACGGGTGGCACAAATTCCACCAAAGAAATCTCCATCCTTAGCATTATGATGTAACCTCCTAGCAATAATAGCCCCCAAGTTATATCGTCTATCTACCATTACAGCACTCTTAAGAATACTCAGATCAGGCACGCAAAGGTGTATATGCTCATGTTTACCTTTAATACATCTACCTATGAAGAGAACAAAATAATGTATAGCCGAAAAGTGAATGCTCCCCAAGGTAGCTTGTGTAATGATTCTAGTTTCTCCCACTATGATGCTAGCAAGGAAATTGTTATATTCATTTTTGTGAGGATTGCTACAGCTACCCCATTTTGGAATTTTGCATGCATCATTAAAATCATGTAAATCCATGGTGTAGGACTTATCATAAAGATTAAATAAGACAAAATGAGAATTACGCTTGGATGAAAATTCAAACCTCCGCACAAAAGAATCAGTGAGTTGATAATATTGCTTGCATCGGTCTGAAATAAAATCCTCAAGGCCAACATTCCTTATGTATGCATAAAACTCTTCCTTGATCCCGGCGTTGTCCATGAATTGATCCGACGGTCATTCACAAGGCAGTACTCGAGCTTCCCTCAGTGGTTCGAAATCGGGTTCACGTAACGCGAGTCTCAGAGTTTTCTTGCTCGAGGAACCACCTTGGTACATTCTACTCAACATCTTTTCTTTCTCTGAAAAGTTTCTGAAATTTTTAGTGAATCAAAATAACGGTGAATAAAACTCAAGAAAACTCATAGCAGCTACTCCCTCAAGTGCCTAAAGATAATATCATGCATCAAAACTACTTGGGACCATACAAATTTGACATGCAAGCTCAGAAACAAGGTCACCACAACAGCAAAAATTTGCAATATATAAGACACTAGAACAAAAACTAATTGGACCATTGGAGGAGTCACATACCGATGAGCAATCACCTAAAACAGTTTTGCGAATGGAGCTTTGAGCAAGGAGATCGAAAATGGCAGCAAGTTGAGCTAGAACACGGGTTTGAGCAATGGTGGGATTTTTTCTGGAGGAAGATGAACTGCATGGGTGCTGGAATAAGTGGATGGGGCCACGTGGGACCCACAAGCCACCAGGGCGCGCCCAAGGGGGTGGGCACACCCTGCAGGCTTGTGGCCCACTGGTGCAGCCCCCTGATACATACACAGTGCCAAAAATTCTTAAATATTCCATAAAAAACATACTACATTTTCAGGACATTTGAAGAACTTTTATTTTCAGGTCACTTTTTTATTGCACGGGAAACTCAGAAAACAGAAAAATAATAGCATTTTTACTTAATTTCATCTAGGTAACAGAAAGTAAAAGTCAGGTACAGGAAGTTGTGCTTTCTAAATTCATCCATCTCATGCTCATCAAAAGGAATCCATCAATAAGGTTGATCAAATCTTATTAACAAACTTCTTTTGAATAACATGAAACCGAAGAATTTTTGAATAACACTAAGTTACCTCAATGGGGATATGCATCTCCCCAACAATAAGCATATCATATTTCTTTTTGACAGTAGGAATGTGACACTCCCAATTTTGACCGTACGCTAAACATACATGCAATGCGTACGACCAAGATTAGGGACTCACTAATCAATATCACAACACAACTCTAGACACAAAATAAAGTCATACAGCTTCATATTACAAGCCAGGGGCCTCGAGGGCTCGAATACAAAGCTCGACAAGCACGAGTCAACGGAAGCAAATAATATCTGACTACAGACATAAGTTAAACAAGTTTTGCCTTAAGAAGGCTAGCACAAACAAGACAACGGATCAAAAGAGGCGAGGTCTCCTGCCTGGGAACCTCCTATCCTACTGCTGGTCGGCGTCCGCCTCCACGTAGTAGTAGGCTCCTACGATGGTGTAGTAGTCGTCTCCGGCATACTTCATCTCTTGGGCTCCGTCATCTGAACGCATAATCGTATCGAGGGGGAAAGAGAAAGCAAAGCAGTGGTGAATACTCATCCAAAGTACTCGCAAGACTAACATCAGGACTATGCTAAGTATGCATCATTACCAAGGGGTGGGGGTTATATCTGGGCTGACTGTAGAAAGCAAGAATAGGGGGAAAACCTAGTCCTATCGAAGACTAGCATCTTCAGTGTCTTGCAGCATTAGACGAGAGTAGACTGGTAACTCATATATAGTCATATTATTGTAGCAATTTTATTAAGTAACCACGCCCAGAGATTCTTCCTCGATTCCCTGCGAGGAAGCAATTCCGGAGCCAACATCCATTTCAATTTAAAGTCACAATTGTAGTTGTATAAGGTCAAGGTACAACTCCAAGTCGTCCTGTTACCGTGGACATGACTATTCGAATAGATAATTTCTTCCTTGCAGGGGTGCGCCGCATTTCCAACACCCTTGATCACCTCTGGCCTGACACACTTTCCGGGGTAATGCCCGACCTCGGGATCCAAAACGTCATCAGCCCACCTAGACTAAATGAAGAGGCCAACCCGCCGGTCTAAATCCTAAGCGCGCAGGTTCGTGGGCCCACTTTCCCTTACACTGTGCGATGCGAAGGCGACCAAGGTTAGTCCTAGCACCCCTTATAACAAGCGCGATGCCGTTGCGGACCACTCGGGCGCGCGCTGCTCCATTGCTGACATCTGAAGAGCTTCGGCTGATACAACGATGCTGAGTACCCATAACTTCTTCCACGTGAAGGTTTAGTGCGAAAAAGTTCAAATGACCAACTCAGATCAAATACCCAACCCATTAGCATTTTATTAAAGCGGGGCAAGCGTGACCCATAAAGTGCGGTCCCGTCACCCCGTCTCGAGGATGTGTGGCAAAGGCCTCTCTCGCCAGTCCACGCCTCATCATCATCCAACCGTGGGTACCCCTCATGGCCGACCCATCACCAACATGTTTCTATAACCAGGTCATAGTAACTGTGTGTATGAAACATCAAGACAGGAACTGAGGAATCAACCTCAAGGGTCCCTGCTCGATGTAACCGTCAAGGTGGACTTTAGAGGAATCACCCTCGAGGGTCCCACACTTGAGGGGTTGCGCGAGAGTGACATCATCCGGAATGATGAAGGAGGAATCACCCTCGATAATCACGACCAACTAGCTGCACTATAGGGCTAGCATTATGAGTACTTCACGAGGTGTCACCCTCAGTACTCGATAGTAGCACTGTAGAGTCGTACAACTAAAGGGAGTGCGGTGGTGTGAGGGGTCTGGCTTGTCAATCGGTTGACCGAGTCTTCGAGTCGTCGAATCGTCGGGTCGTCAATGAAGAAGCAGGGGCAACTGGGACTAAGGGGTCACTAGAGATTCACTAACCAACCTATACTAAGCATTTGGTATGATTGCAAGTATAGTAGCAGTTCATCAAAAACAGGCTATGCATCAGAATAGGAGCTAACTAATACAGTAGAAAAAATCTAATGCAAGAATAAGAGGGAAAGGAATAGGCGATATTGGAATGCTCAAGGGGGGTTGCTTGCCTTGCTGCTCTGCGGCAAAAGGCTGATCGTCAGGAATGTAGTCGTGCCCGATAGCAGCGTCATTCTCGGGGTCTACCGGATAGAAGAGGGGGGAAGAAACAATAAATATAAAGCACATATGCGATCACAATGCATGACATGGCAAAATGCAGGGCTAGGCAAGCTCTAACGTAGTATTATACATCGCAGACGGGTCGGAAGAATATCTGACAATATTTTCCGGGTCTCGGGCTACTACCGGTCAGATGAAAATAATGGAAAAAGTTCCATGTTTGCTATGCTAGGAGCACGTGACAACGAACGGACTACGTATTCGGATTCGTCTTGTCGTTCTGAGCAACTTTCATGTATAAATTATTTTCATCCGAGTTATGGATTATTTTATATTATTTTTTAAAATTTAATTAATATTCTGGAATTAACAGATTTAAATTAATTCGAAAAATGCATTTATGACATCAGCATGATGTCATGCTGACATCAGCACTCAACAGGGCCAGTTGACTCGTCAAAACTGACCAATGGGCCCCTGTTGTCAGTGACACATGTTTAATTAGGTTTAATTATTAATAAACAGAATTAATTAGGGGGTTGGGACCCACCTGTCATTCCACGCTTAATTTAATTAATTAACAGAATTATTAATTAACCACATTAATTTCACTAAGCTAATTAACAATTTAATCAAATACTTAATTAGTCTTAATGAAGCTCACTAATTAATTAATTAACTAATATTAATATTTATTTAATTTATTTATTATTTATTTTAAAACCATTTCAGAGGCAGTGGGCCCCCATCGTCAGTGGCTAGGGGAGGGGGTTAGTGGGGGTTTCACCCCACTAACCAAAACGGGCCACGACGATGGACAGGGGCTCGCCAGGCTCAGGCAGGCACGGCGCTAGGGGCGGTGCGGGGCGAGGCCACAGCGGGGCGTCGCCTGTCAGGAAGCGGGCGGTGGCAAGCGTGGACGAGCGGGGATACGACCGCGGCGAGGGGCGAGCGAGGCTAGGGCGCCAGCGCGGCTAGGCGCAAGAGCTGGTGGTCACCGGGGAGAGGCGAACCAGGGGGCGAGCGGGCGGCGCCGGCGGTGGGGAACGCGGGCGTGGCGCTAGCGGCCGGTTTCGATGGGGGAGGAAGAAAGGGGAGGGAGGATCCTAGGGTGGGCTCACCGACGTTGTCGGGGGGGCTGAGTCGGCGAGGCTCGGTGGAGCCGTTGGGGAGGCCGGTGAGGAGGAGGCGGAGGCAAGGCGGGGAGCAGCGGCTGTGGCACCGGGTGTGAGGTCGGGGCTACGGGGGGTCGAGGGGCCGGTGGGGAGGAGAGTGAGAAGACGGCAACGAGGCCGGAGGCGGGCAGCGTCGGCAACATCGGATGGTGTGGGGGCGCGGTGGCCGCCGGTGATGCGAGACGGCGCCAGGTGTTGGGGTCGGGGGGTTGGTTCCCCCGATCCAGATCTAGCGAGGGGGAGTGAGAGAGAGGTCGGGGAGAGTGGGTGGTCGTGGGGGTGGGTGCGGGCGTCGGTACCCTAGTAGGTGGGCCGGGTGGGCCGGTTGCGTAGGTGAGTTGGCCTGCTGGGCTTTGGCCCAGTTGGGTCAGTGGGGGATGTTTCTTTGTTTTTAGTCTTTAGGTTTGTTTTTTGTTTTCTTTTAATCCTTTCTATTTTAATTAATTTCAGCATTAATTCTTTATATATAAAAATGTGTGACCGGGTACATAAAACAACCTGCAATATTTGAGTGGCCACACCAAGTTTGATGAATTTTAATTGGATTTGGTAATTTACATAATTCAAAAAGGGCATTTAATAATTGTTTTGGCCACTCTTAAATTAGTTTTGAGGCACCAAAGCATTTTCCAAAAGTTGGTTATAATTTGAATATTACTAGGGGGTTATTTGAAACCCATTCATGATTTTTATTTCCATGTTTGCAAAACTTTTAGTTTCACTTTTCAAATGATTTTTGAATTGCCTAAGAATTTGAATTTGCATTTGATTCCAACAGTGGTCATAGTTGGATTAGCATAATCCCCAGGTTACTCTAGCTTGATTACATAGATTGATGTAGCTTAAACATTCGGGTGTCACAAGGAAGAGGGAACTCAAAGTCTCCAATAATAATCGTTGGAATTTTTTCAGTAGAGTTGATACTATGAACTTGAGGTTGTTTCTTCGGAAAGTGTACCATATGCTCATTACCATTAATATGAAAAGTAACATTTCCCTTGTTGCAATCAATAACAGCCCCTATAGTATTCAAAAAGGGTCTACCAAGGATGATCGACATACTATCATCCTCGGGAATATCAAGAATAACAAAGTCCGTCAAGATAGTAGCATTTGCGACTACGACAGGTACATCCTCACAAATACCGATAGGTAGAGCAGCTGATTTATCAGGCATTTGCAAAGAAACTTCAGTAGGTTTCAACTTATTCAAATCAAGTCTACGGTATAAAGAGAAAGGCATAACACTAACACCAGCTCCAAGATCACATAAAGCAGTTTTAACAGAATTTCCTTTAATAGAGCATGGTATAGTAGGTACTCCAGGATCTCCTAGTTTCTTAGGTATTCCACCTTTAAAAGTATAATTAGCAAGCATGGTGGAAATCACAGCTTCCGGTATCTTCCTTTTATTTGTCACAATATCTTTCATATACTTAGCATAAGGAGACATTTTCAAAATATCAGTCAAGCGCATACGGAAAATGACAGGTCTAAGCATTTTAGCAAAGCGCTCAAAATCCTCATCATCCTTTTTCTTGGATGGTTTAGGAGGAAAGGGCATGGGTTTCTAAACCCATGGTTCTCTTTCTCTACCATGTTTCCTAGCAATGAAGTCTCTTTTATCATATCTTTTATTCTTAGGTTGTGGGTTATCAAAATCATTAGCAGGTTCAATCTCTAGATCTTTATCATTACTGGGTTGAGTATCAACATCAACATCATTATTAATGTCATCACTAGGCTCATGTTCATCACCAGATTGTGTCTCGGCATCAGAAATAGAAATATCATTTGGATTCTCAGATGTATCTATAACAGATTCGCTAGCAGCATGCAAAGTACTATCATCATTCTTTTTCCTACTCTTATTGGAACGAATAGGTGCATCAATATTAACTCTCTGAGAATCTTTCTCAATTCTCTTAGGATGGCCCTCGGGGTACAAAGGTTCCTGAGTCATTCTACCATCTCTAGTCACAACTTTAACAGAATGATCATTATCTTTACTATTCATCTCATTAAGCAAATCATTTTGAGCCTTAAGTACTTGTTCTACTTCAGTGGTTACCATGGAAGCATGTTTACTGATAAGCTTAAGATCATTGACAGTTCTACTTAAATAATCACCCAAGCGATCAAGCATATAAGCATTATGTTTCAGTTGTCTACTAACATAAGCATTGAAATTTTCTTGCTTCACAATAAAATTATCAAATTCATCCAAGCATTGGCTAGCAGACTTATTATAAGGAATATCTATTTCATCAAATCTAGGGAGAGAATTTACCTCTACTACCTATGTCGGGTTATCAAGACCATGTATTTCTTCAATAGGTGGTAGATTCTTAACATCTTCAGCTTTAATACCCTTTTCTTTCATAGATTTCGTTGCCTCTTGCATATCTTCAGGACTGAGGAACATAATACCTCTTTTCTTCGGAATTGGCTTTGAAGGTGGTACGGGAATAGTCCAATCATTATCATTGCTCAATATATTATTGAATAGTAATTCATCTTGTTCAATAGTCCATTCCTTGAAAACACAACCAACACAACTATCTAGGTGGTCCCTAGAAGCATCGGTTGGTCCATTATAAAAGATATCAAGTATTTCATTTTTCTTGAGAGGATGATAAGGTAAAGCATTAAGTAATTGGAGATGCCTCCCCCAAGCTTGTGGGAGACTCTCTTCTTCAATTTGCACAAAGTTAAATATTTCCTACAAGGCAGCTTGTTTCTTATGGCAGGAAAATATTTTTCAAAGAAGTAATAAATCATATCCTGGGGACTACGCAAACAACCAGGAGCAAGAGAATTAAACCATAGCTTAGCATCACCCTTTAATGAGAAAGGAAACAACTTAAGAATATAGTAATAACGATTTTTTCCTCATGAGTAAATAAGGTGGCTATATCATTCAATTTAGTAAGATGTGCCACAACAATTTCAGATTCATAACCATGGAAAGGATCAGATTCAACCAAAGTAATTAATTCAAGATCGACAGAGAATTCACAATCCTTATCAGTAACAAAGATAGGTGAAGTAGCAAACTTAGGATCATATTGCATTCTAGCATTCAAAGATTTTTCCTTCCACTTGCGAAGCAATTTCTTAAGATCATATCTATCCTTAAAAGCAAGAAAGTCCCTAGCTACCTCTCCTTCCATAACATAACCCTCAGGTATATCAAGCAATTCATATCTAGGAGAGCTAGGTCTATCAGGTGTATCATAGTGTTCTGTTTCAATAATTTCATCAGATTTAGAAATATTATCAGTTTCAGCATTGGCTCTAGCAATTTGTTCATCCAGAATTGAACCCAGTGGCACAGTATCATCAAGCAAAGTATCATCATAAGCATCATGCATAGCATAAGTAGCATCATCAATTACTTGCGACATATCATAATTACTAGCAGGTGGTGGTGTCGCAAATTTACTCATAACAGAAGGTGAATCAAGCACAGAGCTAGATGGTAGTTCCTTACCTCCTCTCATAGTAGAGGGATAGATCTTGGTTTTTGGGTATTTCATATTCTTCATAGTGATTAACAGATATAAATCCCAAGTGACTCAGAGAATAGAGTTATGCTCCCCGGCAGCGACGCAAGAAAAAGGTCTTGATGAACCACAAGTATAGGGGGTCACAACAGTTTTCGAGGGTAGAGTATTCAACCCAAATTTATTGATTCGACACCAGGGGAGCCAAAGAATCTTCTCGAGTATGAGCAGCTGAGTTATCAATTGAACCACACCGGAAAGACTTAATATCTGTAGCAAAGTATTCAGTACCAAAGTACTATGGAAGTAACGGTAACGGTGGCAAAAGTGATAGTAGCAGTTTTGTAGTATTTGTAATAGTAGCAGCAGAAAAGTAACTTAGAAAGGATCAATATATGGAAAGCTCGTAGGCAATGGATCAGTGATGGATAATTATGTCGGATGGCATTCATCATGCAACATTTATAACATAGGGTTACACAGAAGTAGCTCCAATTCATCAATGTAATGTAGGCATGTATTCCATATATACGTGCTTATGGAAAAGAACTTGCATGACATCTTTTGTACTACCCTCCCGTGGCAGTGGGGTCCTATTGGAAGCTAAGGGATATTAAGGCCTACTTTTAATAGAGAACCAGACCAAAGCATTAGCACTTAGTGAATAGATGAACTCCTCAAACTATAGTAATCACCGGAAAGAATCCCAGTTATTGTCAACCTAGGGGATGTGGATCATAACTTGTAATAGGTATCTAAAACTTGCAAGATAGGATCAAGAACACATATATATTCATGAAAACATAATAGGTTCAGATCTGAAATCATGGCACTCTGGCCCTAGTGACAAGCATTAAGCATAGCAAAGTCATAGCAACATCAATCTCAGAACATATTGGATACTAGGGATCAAACCCTAACAAAACTAACTCGATTACATGATAAATCTCATCCAACCCATCACCGTCTAGTAAGCCTACGATGATATTACTCATGAACGGTGGAGATCATCATGGAATTGGTGATGAAGGATGGTTGGTGATGACGAAGGCGTCGATTTCCCCTCTTCGGAGCCCAAAACGGTCTCCAGATCTGGTCTTCCGAGGAAGAACAGGAGATGGCGGCGGCTCTGTATCATGAAACACGATGAACACTTCACTCTTATATTTTTCTCCCCGAATAGGAATATATAGGAGAGGAAACGAGGTCGAAGGAGCAACAGGGGGCCCACAAGCCTGCTAGGCGCGTCCTAGGGGTGGGCGCGCCCTCCAAGCTTGTGGCCAAGCGGTGGGCGCCCTGCAGTTGATTCTTTCGCCAATATTTTTTATTAATTCCAGAAATATTCTCCATAAATTTTCAGGTCATTCCGAGAACTTTTATTTCTGCACAAAAATAACACCAAGGCAATTCTGCTGAAAACAGCGTCAGTCTGGGTTAGTTCCATTCAAATCATGCAAATTAGAGTCCAAAACAAGTGCAAAAGAGTTTGGAAAAGTAGATACGTTGGATACGTATCAATGAACTACTACTTTCATATCTAAGGGGAGAAAGTTCTATAGAATTAATGCCAAAGGGGGAGACAAATTAATCTTAAGGATTATCATATTTATATGTTCTCCATATCTTGGTATCTTTTGAGTACTATTGCTTTTGATTCATAGAATAATCTTGTGTTTCCTAACATTGTTTTCTCAAGTGTGTTTCTACTAATAGAATGCTCAAGAACTCAAGGTAAGTACATGCATCATATCTTTGATCAAGATGATCTCTTGCTTCTTGCACATATTGTTTGCAAGATTGAAATCTTGAACGAGGATACATCCCATTCATATATTTTGATGCATATAGCCAAGATACACATGACTCCTTATATCCATTCATCCATATGTGTGTTCATGCATTCCAAAGCAACTATCCTTTAAAGGACTACACACATTTAGGGGGAGCAAATCTAAGTCATGTGTCTCTCAAAGTCTTCAGTATATCCACACATATCTTTATTTGAAGCTTTGGTTGTATGTTTTCATCAATTACCAAAAAGGGGGAGATTGAAAGCACAAAATGCTCGCTTGGTGGTTTTGATAATTCATGAAAACATACATTGTCTCTTGGACTAATACTTTTATCTAGTATGTTTCAGATAACAGACAATGGAGAGTTGGGTTGGCAAAAGGATTGTGGAGATACCCCAAGATGCAAGGAAATGGATTGGCTAAGCTTCAAGCAAGAGGACGCTACATTTTATATTTGTGAGAAATCACTTTGAGTCCACAGGAAAGCCAGTACTATTAAAAGGGGGTAAGGTTTTGTTGGTGAACAAAATGCTCATACATGCACAAGTGATAGTCACCAAAGACACCCACAAACTCTCCCACCAAAGTCTGTCCAAAGCCAAATACTCAAAATCGGTGCAACCAACATTCTACATTTGGTGCCACCAATTCCAAACCCTAGACAGACTCAGTCAAACCCTAGCCTTTCGGTGTAGCCGATACTCCATTCGATGCCACCGAGTTGGGCTGCCAACTTTCTGTTACGCAAGTTCACAGTTTTGGTCCCTCCGAGATTGTTGAATCGGCATCACCGAGATTGAGCATTCTGACTGTTGGTCACCTTATCGGTGCAACCGAGATTCCTACATCGGTCTCACCGAGATTCAAAAGTTGCCACCTTTTGGTCACTTTGGTACCACCGAGATTAACACATTGGTGTCACTGAGTCTAACTTATTGTGTGTAATGGTTGGGTTTTTGGGGATGCCTATATATACCCCTTAAGCACCACCTACTCGAGAGAGAAGCACTCAGAACCATTCCATACCTATCCTATTAGTTTTTTTCAGAGAGAACCAACTACCCTTGTGTTGAGGTCAAGATCTTCCACTCCAACCATATGGATCTTGATTTCTAGCCTCCCCAAGTTGCTTTCCACCAATCCCATCTCTTCTACCAAGCCATATTTGTGAGAGAGTGATTGTGTGTTGAGGAGTCTATCATCTTGAAGCACAAGAGCAAGGAGTTCATCGACATTACCGAGCTTATTGCCTTTTGGGGGGTGGTGCCTCCTAGATTGGTAAGGTGTTGCTTGGGATCCTCCAACTTAGTGTTGTGGAGTGAACCAAGAAGTTTGTACGGGCAAGGAGATCGCCTACTTCGTGAAGATCTACCCATAGTGAGGCTAGTGCTTCGTGGATGGAAGCCGTTATGGAATAGTCAAGGTTGCTACTTCGTGGACCCTTATGGGTGGAGCCCTCCGTGGACTCTCGCGACCATTACCCTCCGTGGGTTGAAGACTCCATAAACGTGGACTTACGATAGCACCACATATCGGAACCATGGGAAAAATCCTTGCATCTCCAACTGTGTTTGATCTCCATATCTCAACTCTTTACTTCATGTGCAATGTCTTTACTTTGTACTGCTATATTTGTTGGCATGCATATGTACGGTATATAGACTTGCTAGTCTTGCTAAAACTGTTAAAATCTGCCAACCAATTAACTTGGGAAAAGGTTAGGTTTTAATTTTCTGCTAGTAGTCTATTCACCCCCCCCCCTCCCCTCTAGATACTCTTCTAGTGATCCCTCACTAACCTCTAAAAGAAGACACTCTGTCTTCTGATTTACTACTTGAGGGGAAGATAACTGTCTCGTGCCACCTAATAATCTCTGAAAGCTTAATGCACACGGTTAGTCCGCAAACGCACTATCATCAACCGCCAAAACTACTTAGGGGATATTATGCTCTTATAATCTAACTTCTTCTTCTCCTCTTTCAAAAGATCTCTGTCATGCTTTATCTCATCCCTCGCCTTCCTGGTATTCCTGATGATTTCTCCCTGAGATATAGCAATGCACTTGAGCTCCTTGTTATCAACAACAAGCTTTTCAAACACCTTCATCTTTTCATTCTCAAGCTTCTCCTTCTCCTTGTTAGTAGCCAGCTTCTGCATCTACTTGTCTACATCCATCTCCTTCTTCTGCAGATCTTCATCATTCTGCCACTCCTTGTTCTGCTCTTCTGTATCCCTCCAATCAAACAAATTCGTCACATTTTCCTCTAGGTGGTTGTGCTGAGTGCGAAGACTCTCCAACTCCAGCTTCAGTTTGGCAATCTCTTACCAATGGGCCTGATGATCCGCCATCCTGCCATGATTTTCCTCATGAAACATCTCTCAAACCTTCACATGGAGCTTTTAAGTGCACCAGGCCATGGGGCATCAACCAACTCGGAAATTCCACAATCAATGTCATCCTGCAATTAATTATTCATCTTTAGGTTAAACCGCCAAAATAACCGCCAATCAAAATGCAGAGACTAAATGCTATTTGCACTAAGAATGGATCTTTGCACTAAATGCATAGACAAGACTAAATCTTTGCAGTAAAAATACATCCACTACATGTAATAGATATGCATACACAAGACTGAATCTTTGCACTAAAATGGATTGAATTAACAGAATCTATCTAATACAAATGTAGAGACTCGATCTAATACAAATAACTGAATATTTCTACTCAAAATGGACTGAATTAACTAAATCTGCCACAAGTTAACTACAAAGGTACCGACAGACTAAATCTACTAAATCTGTCACAAGTTAACTACATATGAAGAAGAGAGGGATGAGATTTAACCTGCACACCACCATAGAACCTCCTACCAATGTGAATCCCCTCAAATGCAACATACTTGGAAAAGGGGACAAGGTGAAGCCTGCATTTGATGCTTGGATCTGAAGCTTTACCACAAAATGAGGTGTCTACTATTGTGCCAGGGTTCTCCTGCATTTATTGTGCACACATTACCCACTACAAGTGCTTCAACAGGATCTCAAAAGTAAACTAAACATGAACCCTAACCCTCTCTAACCCTAACCCTAGGTAAAGAGCAGATCACTTACCCATAGCTCCATATCCATGCCGACTTACTCCTCCTCACTACTCTCCTCACTATCATTCCACGAGAGCATCACTGAATGGCGGCAAGGACACACTGGCTCAGTGGCGAGGGGCACGACGACGAGAGCGAGGGGAGGGCGACAGGAGGGGAGAGCAGAGAGAGTGGAGCGAAGTGAGTTGAGTGCGCGTAGCGATTCTTTTATGACCTAGCCCGCGCTAACGGTCGTCAACCGCTGTCCGTTATGACATGTGGGGCCATTCTGTCGGAAATCGTAGTTAACGGCTCCAAATCGGCCATTTGCGTTTATTGAAAAGAATTACAGGCAAAGTGGTGGATTTTTGCAACGCGCAAGGAATGTGGTGGCATTTCTGTTCGACGGCTGCAAATGTGGTGATTTTTTGTAATTCACTCTTATAATATACTCCCTCCATTCCAAAAATTATTGTCTTGGATTTGTCTAGATATGGATGTATCTAGTCACGTTTTAGTATCTAGATGGATTCATATTTTAAAAAATCTACGACAAGAATTTTGGGACAGAGGGAGTATATATTATCATTACCTTTATTTGTTATTACTTTTGGCTTGCACCATATTATATGCGCAGGTAATTAACTCTGACTGTGTAACGCAGTCTCCTCGGTGCGGTGATGTCATCATCTCATTGTCGGTGTCAAAACTGGCGGATCTTGGGTAGGGGTCCCGAGCTGTGAGACTAGGATCGATGGTAACATGGGACGAAGGATACAATGTTTACCCAGGTTTGGGCCCTCCTATGGAGGTAAAACCCTACGTCCTCCTTTGTTTGTATTGATGATGGTGTATCGAGTACAGAGTTCATCTACCTCGAGATCGTATGTAGTGGTCTAAACCCTAAGAGCTATGCTCGTATGATGATATGATCTATGATGATCTGATTGTCCCTAATGACTAGCCTGGCCTCGACTTATATAACACACCAGAGGCCTAGGATAACAAGAGTCCTAGTCGGCTACGTTGGGGGAGAGGAGACCTTGTCTTGATCACCAGGTCTTGTGGAATCTTCCTTGTATGCATCATGGGCTATCCGAACTGGCCAATTAATGAACCACCCTGGGGGTCCTCGGCCCAACCCACCTGTCGGGAGACGACATGGTGAGTACCCCCTAGTTCAGGACACCGTCAGTAGACACCTGAATCGGTCTTCAAGTTAGGGACGCTCCTTAGTTCTTTCGAACAGTTCTTCGTCTTCGGCCGTCGGTCTTGAAAACTGGTTCAATAAATCTTCCCATCAGTGATCTCAAGGATCGCCGAGGAGAATCTGAAGAGTTCACAAGTCGGGCATCCGAGAAGCCCCTTTAAGTTATTGGCCTGTATTAATGCATTGTTATTTTTACGCCACAACTCGGCTCTGAAGTGTTTCCCGTGTGGCGGTATCCTCTTGTGTCCGAGTTCCAATGCCGAATTGTATCTGAGGTGTATTTTTTAGCCCGAGCTCCAACGCTAGTCGGCATCCGAGATGTCATAGGATACCTCGGTCTCTGAATGTTTGAAGAAGTTCATCCGAGCTTACATATCGGGATAGTCTTTTATGGAGCCAGCCGTTCGCATTCGATCTTTATGCCGCACTGCTTCCAAAGTGTCTTGGATCTTGAGCTTTATGCCAGAATGCTTCTGAGCTCCAACACCGGACCACATTCGAGCTCAAACGATGATCAACATTTGAGGTGTCACAAACTACCTCGGTCTTTAAAAGATTGAACGAATACAGCCGAGCTTAATGCCGGAAATGCCCTCTATGGAGCCAGCCACTTGCACCCGAGCTTTATGCCGGACTGCTTCTGAGGTGGTGCACCACCCCGATCGCGGGCTGATTTTTTGTGGATATTTTGTATTCATGCAATTTATTCTCTACCGAGATATATAGCCAGTAACCCTCAAGGTGCGTGTCGGTCTAAAACCTGAGATGCGCCTGAAGGAAAAAATAATAATCAAAATAAAACCACTAATCCTAGTAGCCCCTGAGACTTAGGTCGATTTGCAAAATCGTCCTAAGAATCAACTTCTTGCTTGGCGGCATTCGTTAGGAATGTAAACGTGGTACGCAGTAGTTTCCCAGACTCGGGTTGGGTGCGGTCGACCAACCTCAGGATTGAATCTTCTCAGAAACCGTATTGCACTTTGAATTTGTTGCATTGAATAGGCAATGCAGTAGCCCCTGGCCTTAATTTGGGCACGGGTGGTCGAATTAAGGATCGATATTTGTTTGACACAAACTTTGTTACGTTTGACACAATTTATGTGTAATGATTCTATGTATCTAAGTACTTTACATCATTAATGCTCAGATCCGCATTGTACAAGACTTTGCTGACCGACCATCGGCTTCAACCTCCTCGTCCAGTAGCTGAGGAGTGTTTGTCCTACTTTATAAAGCCTTTATAAAGGCAAAGATTTATGGAAAACAAGGCAATCCGGCCATACGGTTTTATAAACAAAGGTATGCGGAGATATATGTTGTATTACTATGTAAGAAACATCTCCTGGGAGAAATAGTTCATTTATAAGTACCTTTTCCCACGATATCATGTTGACCATGATCATGAAAACCCAACTCCGATCAATGCGGGAGGAAAAATATTGAGGATTTAGTGCAGCGAATGTTCCCGAACTTTGTGGTCTTTAATAAACCAAAATTTTCACTTCTGTCGTTGCCGACCAATTATATTCTTAAGATGGCTAGCTTTCGGCTTCACCCAGTCTGAGGTACTAACCCGGATGACCCGAAAGTAACAATCAGAGAGGTGCTCCCTTTACCCCCTAGCCGAACAATCGAGAACGTAGGGGATAAGCACATGAGTCAGGCAACCCAGCTTGGCTAAAATCTTAAATCAAATTGATGCATATTTATGAAAAAAAATTCAAAACTATGACGTATTTTATAGAAAATTTAAAAACTATAGGGCTGAACGCAGAAAAGTTCAAAAATATGACCCCGTCGGCCTGCGGTGGGCCGAAGAGTGGCCCATCGGCCTACAGTAGGTCGAAGAGTGGCCCGTCGGCCTCCTATAGGCCGAAGAGTGTTAGGGGCACAAAACACAATTAAGATTGCCTTAAATGAAAAAGTTATCAACGTGAAAAATCTTCGTCTCGTAGAAACGGTTGGTTTTTAAAAAAAATCGTCTTAATCCAAGATCATATGCAACCTATAGAGCCAAAACAAGGTCAGGGGCAGAAGCTGCACAGTTACTTCGGACAGACCGAGTGGATGTCAGAAAATTTGTCACGGGACACCCGATGCACTCGGTGAGACCATGTGGAATACAGAAGAGTACACAACTTTGGTCACATTCACTCGGTGAGACCAAACCAAACCACTCAGAGGCTCCGAATGGATCCGAAAAATTGCCAAAGATTTTTGGATAGAATTTTTAGTCCTTTTATTGTACAGGAAGTCCAGTCGCCTCATAAATCGATGTGGGCATTGTTCGTCTGCACCGGCAAGACACATGCGGGCATTGAAGAAATGTCTCTATTGCGATGGCAGGAATTGAGACCAAAACTTTCGGCGATGCCGTCATCAACCATGCAAAGTAGAGCCAATGGTAACCTCTCAGCACAGTCATCGTGTACCCTCGACACCAGGGGTGATGCACACAAAAACGTCACCGTGTACCCTCGACGCCGGGGGTGATGCATCGTAGCTCACAGAGCCTCCGAGTAGTTTGGGTCGGTCTCACCGAGTGAACGTGACCAAACTTGTGTACTCTTCTATATTCCTCATGGTCTCACCGAGTGCAACAGGTGTCCCGTGACAAATTTTCTGAATCCATTCAGTCTATCTGAAGCAACTCTGCAGCTTCTGCCCCTGACCTTGTTTTGGCTCTACAGGTTGCATACGTCCTCGGATTAAGACAAATTGTATATAAAAATCAACCGTTTCGACGAGACAAAGATTTTTTATGTTGATAATGTTTTCATTTAAGGCCTTATTAATTGTGTTTTGTGCCCTGACACTCTTCGGTCTCTAGGAGGCCGACGGGCCACTCTTCGGCCAACGGGAGGCCGACAGGCAGTCTTCGGTCGCCTGGAGGCCGACGGGACCCTCTTCTGCCCACTACAGACTGACGGGCCTCTCTTCGGCCCACCATAGGCCGACGTGCCATTCTTTGGCCCACCGCAGGCCGACGGGATCATATTTCTGAATTTTTTGCGTTTGGCCCTATAGTTTTCAAATTTACTTTAAAATACGTCATAGTTCTGAAAAAATGACATATTTATGCCTTCATAATGATGATTATTGAAGGCAACACTTACATATTGAATACAAATGTTTTTATGCTATAAGCTATTTTGACTCCTTTGTGATCGTTTGTCATTTGATAGTGGCCCATCATCGGCTTCTACCCCTTTGGAGACGCTACGCAGGGTGTTTTCGCAATAACAAGACAAACCTTAGCCGACGTCTCGGTTCCCGGAGGCGGTTGTGTTAGTGGAAACAAGGCAATCAGATATCCGGACTTTATAACTTTCACTTAGTCATAGGAGCAAATGTTTGGGGGCAACTTAATAGCCCCCGGTATACGTCGACTCCTCGGATTTTTCGAGGTCGAACCACCCACAACTTGGCCTTTTCAAGAAAGAAAGGCCCTTCGTTTTACTCGGATAACCTCTATCAGCTACATTTGGTTGAATACCGCTTGCGTTTCGTTGACCGATTTACGCTTGTTGTGACAATCAGCTTTTGGCTTTCTCCAACTAAGGCACTTAACCAGTTAAACCGGAAGTGACAATCGTAGTGGTTCTCCCTTTACCCCTTAGCCAACCAAAGCAGAAACGTAAGAGGTAAGCACAGGAGCCGGGCAATCCAGCTATAGACCAAAGACACAACTCGAAATCAATGCATATAAATGCAAAATACCGAGGACATTTTGCCGAGGACTACATGGAGTACCTCGGTGTTTGGTGGGTTCGGTGTTAATCGCAGACCCCCTTTAATACTGCTGATGCGATAAATGCATCTGGCACTGTACTGCAAGAGTTATGCTCGGGAATAACACAAACTTATGCAAAAAAAACTTTAAGTTTAGACAAAAGAAAATTTTGCCAATCCAAAATTGGTCTAAAATTTAATTTGTGCCTCGGTCGTGCTTTAACATGATACATCCGATCTCCGGATTACAAGCGGGTCAACCTTTGGCTTCAACATCCATATCCCGAAGGCGAAGTGTTTCTGTGAATCCTATTTAGCGAACTAAACTCGAGCGGCTTTAGAAAGAAACCAGGCTATCCGCCTATTAACCGCACACTAGTGTCGAAAAAAGGAGTAGTAGAAAAAGACTTTGCAATGACTAAGAAGAAAACACGGTTATTCTAAAATGGCTCATGCAAATTTAAGAGCCCCCTGTTAAATCGGGTAAATAAATTTTTTAACAAACGAAGTTTTTTTGTTTAACAAAAAATATAATGTTTGGTTGTACCGAACAAAAATTAAAAATTTCAAAGAGAGCTGAGCACGAAAACGACTTAGCTGGTTAATGTGCTCGGTGTGGTTCGGGTTGTGGCGGTACGAAGACGTGGTCCTCGGTTTGACCGATGTCCTAGCCCCCAAGCCCGAGGTAATCAAGTGAAAAGCTCAGATCGAGAAGTGGCAACACAACACGGTTGCTGCGACGAGGCCCCCAGTCCTGCCAAGGAGAGTAGTTCGGTGGCGTGACGACGAAGCCCCCAATTATCATGGGAAAATAAAGTGTTTTTAATAAACAAAATTTTTATTTAACACAAATACAATGCTTGGTCAAACCGAATGAAAGTTAAAAATTGAAAAACTTGAGCATGAAAGTGACTTAGCTTGTTAATGTGCTTGTGACGTGTGTCGAACTTGTAGTGGGTCAAGCTCCCAACCCCCAAGCCGGTCACAAGGTAGCTGAAGAAGTGCTCGGCTTGATGAAGTGACAATACAACACTTCCTAAGGGCCAAGGAGAAACCCCCAGTCCAGTCGAGTAGACAGAGTAGTTCGGCAGCGTGACGGCGAAGCCCCCAAGTTTGTCGACTATGTCGATGACATAATTTGGTTGATGGAGGCGGAACGACAATGTAGGCACGCTAAGATGACCGCATGACACAGCCAAAGTTGATTACCTGTGCACACAATATAGTGCAAGCGAAGAGTAATAACAAATAAAGGTAATAATATTATTTTTTAAATTCGTCTACCTAGTTAATTTAAGGGAAGCAAATAATTAGAAGAATATGGCATGGGCGTCGAGGTGGCTGAGTGAAGAGTTTGGCTTGACGAAGTGGCGATGCTGCACGGTCGATGTGGCAAGGCGAAGTCCCTGGTCCATCTAACATGGCGAAACTAGTCGACTAGTGATGCCGAAGTCCCTGGCGTGCGTTGATGAAGAGATGGCAAATCCCCCGGTCTAGCCGAGGTGACGGAGCAGATTGGCTGGTGACGCCGGAGTCTCATGCCAGCCGAGGTGTCGAAGCAGGTCGGTTGGTGACATCGAAGTCTCTGAGCAACCGAGGTGTCGAAGTAGGTCGGCTCGTGACGCCGAAGTCTCATGTCAGCCGAGGTGTCGAAGCTGGTCGGCTGGTGACGCCGAAGTCCCCAGAGCGGGTTGTTGAGGAGATGACGAAGCCCCCAGTCTAGCCGAGGTGACGGAGCAGGTCGGTAATATGACGCTAGAGCCCCATGCCAACAGACGTATCAAAGCAGGTCGGCATGGTGGCCATTGGCTTGAAAAAGCGACGGCGCAGCAATGCCGACACAGGTCAGAATTCGTGACGCGGTCAATGCTAGATTGGTGAAGCAACGAAGCCCCTGACCCGTACAACCTGCGAATGACAAGGTTCTCTTGATGATTATTCAGCACTCGCGATGCCGAACTCTTGGTCGGCTAACCGAGATGATGAGAAAATTTCCTTCAAAAAGGGCGTCTGACAACCCGTTCATGAAAAAGATCAACTCGGGACGGATTCGTTTTCGCGCAGAAAATAGATCCAAAATTCGTTGTACTCATCGGACATTTTCGGAGTTTGGATGGTCGGATCAAGATGAAATTTTGAGGGGTGATCGTATAAGAATTTCGCAGCCGGTGAACGGTGGGATTTTCCAGCGGATTTCCGAGCTTGATACTGGACATCTCACCCTAAACACATCCAGATTCCCTTCCAGATTCGACATGGTTCCGGTATATCGGAGATTGTCGTAGATTCCTCCATCGGAACACGATGAAATTGTGTAGGATTGTTATAGATACAATTCCGTGCAATTCCACCGAAACAATCGTCAAAGAGACGCTTGAGGAAACGGGGACGATGAACACAAATTCGTTGTCCAGAAAAACTGCAATATGCAGACGAGCCATCGATCCTTCTAGCAATCCCACAACAGAACTCTCAATGAAAGCACCAATGTCAGTGTCAAAACCGGCGGATCTCGGGTAGGGGGTCCCGAACTGTGAGACAAGGATCAATGGTAACAGGGGACGAAGGAGACGATGTTTACCCAGGTTCGGGCCCTCGTATGGAGGTAAAACCCTATGTCCTGCTTTGTTTGTATTGACGATGGTGTATCGAGTACAGAGTTGATCTAGCTCGAGATCATATGTAGTGGTCTAAACCCTAAGAGCTATGCTCGTATGATGATATGATCTATGATGATCTGATTGTCCCTAATGACTAGCCTGGCCTTGGCTTATATAACACACTAGAGGCCTAGGATAACAAGAGTCCTAGTCGGCTACGGCGGTGGAGAGGAGTCCTTGTCTTGATCACCAAGTCTTGTGGAATCTTCCTCGCATGCATCATGGGTTGTCCGAACTGGCCCATTAATGAACCGCCCTGGGGGTCCTCGACCCGACCCACCTGTCGGGAGACGACGTGGTGAGTACCCCTTAGTTCAGGACACGGTCACTCGTCTCTGTCGACCGAACTATGTCTCACCTTGGTGCGCCGCCCCGAGTCGGCATCCTCGCACCATCACTTCATTAAGTCGACGTCCTATATGTCGACTTGCTCATCACCTCAGTTGGACCGAGGGCTTCGCCATCTCTTCGTCAACCTGTTGCGGGGACTTCGACGTCACTAGCCGACCAGCTTCGTCATGTTAGATGGACCGGGGGGCTCGCCTCGCCACATTGATTGTACTGCGTTGCCACTTCATCATCTAAGCTCTCCGCTCGGGCACCTCTAGACCGGCTTGGGGGCTAGGACCTCCATCCGTTGTAGGCTTGGCCCACGTCATCAACGTTGAGCATATTAACCAGCTAAGTCGCTTTCATGCTCAAATTTTTAAATTTCAAGAAAATTGTTCGGTTCGGCCAAGCATTATATTTGTGTTAAATAAAAAAGTTTGTTTGAAACACTTCCTTTTTCCATGATAACTGGGGGCTTCGTCGTCACACTGCCGAACTACTCTATCTCCTTAGCTAGACCAGGGGCTTTGCCTCGCCACAGCAACTGTGTTGCGTTGCCACTTCTCGATCCGAGATCTTCGCTCGATTACCTTGGCCTTGGGGGCTGGGACCTCAACCAGGCCGACGACTACGTCTCCGTCCTACCACAACCCCGAACCTCATCGAGCACATTAACCAGCTAAGTCGTTTTCCTGTTTAGCTCTTTTTGAAATTTTACTTTTTGTTTAGTTCAACCAACCATTATATTTTTTGTTAAACAAAAAATCATTCATGAAAAACAATTTCCTTTCCCCAAAGTTAACTGGGGGCTCTTAAATTTATATGAGCCATTTTATAATAAATGTGTTTTTTCTTCTTGGTCGTTGCAAAGTCTTTTTTACTACTCCTTTTTATGACACAAGTGTTTGGTCAATAGCCGGATAGCCTGGTTTCCTTCTAAAGCCGCTCGAGTTTAGTTCACTAAACAAGCCTCAAAGAAACACTCCGCCTTCGAGATATGGAGGTTGAAGCCAAAGGCTGACCCGATTGGAGTTCGTAAATTGGATGTATCCTGTTAAAGCACGACCGAAGCACAAATTAAATTTTAGAATAATTTCAGATTGGCACAATTTTTCTTTTATCTAAACATAAAGTTTTTTGCATAAGTTTTTTGGTTTTTTCGAGCATAACTCTTGTAGTGCAATGCCAGATGCATTTCACGCATCGGCAATATTAAAGGGGTTCTACATTTAGCACCGAACCCACCAAACATGGAGGTCTCCATGCAGTCCTTGGCAAAATGTCCTCGGTATTTCGCATTTATATGCATTGATTTTGAGTTGTGTCTTTGGTCTATAGCTGGATTGCCCAGCTCCTGTGCTTACCCCTTACGTTTCCATTTACTCAGCTAAGGGGTAAAGGGAGAACCATTGCGATTGTCACTTCTGGTTTAAACTGGTTAAGTGCCTCAGTTGGAGAAAGTCGAAAGCTGACTATCACAACAAGTGTAAATCTGCCAGCAAAATGCAAGCGGTGTTCAACCAAATATAGTCGATCGAGGTTATCCGAGTAAAACGAAGGGTCTGTCTTTCTTAAAAAGGCCAAGTTGTGGGTGGTTCGACCTCGAATGATCTAAGGAGTCAACGTATACCGAAGGCTATTAAATTGCCCCCCCAACATATGCTCCTATGACTAAGTGAAAGTTATAAAGCCTGAATATCTGATTGCCTAGTTTCCACTAACACAACCGCCTCCGGGCACCGAGACGTCGGCTAAGGTTTGTCTTGTTTTTACGGAAACACCCTGCATAGCATCTACAAAGGAGTGGAAGCCAACAATAGGCCACTTTCAGATTATAAACAGTCGTAGCGCAGTCAAAATAAACCATATCAAGGGTTCCTTGTGGCACCTCGGCATAGATACATCAGGATTCCTGGAGAGCCCAACATATCATTAGTGTTTGTATTTAATATACAAAATCTGGCTTCCGTAGTGATCGTCATAAAGCCATAGATATGCATCAATATGACTTAAGATTTTAGCAAAGCTGGGTTGCCTGGCTCCTGTTCTTACCCCCTATGTTCCCGATTATTCGGCTATAGGGTAAAGGGGTCACCTATGTGATTGTTACTTCCGGGTCATCTGAGTTAGTACCTCAGACTAGGTGAAGCCGAAAGCTTGCCATCTTAAGAATATAATTGGTCGGCACCGACGGAAGTGAAAATCTCGGTTCATTAAAGACCACTAAGTTCAGCAACATTCCCCGAACTAAATCCTCAATATTTTCCTCCCACATTGATCGGAATTGAGATTTCACCATCATGGTCAACATGATATCCTAGGAAAAGGAGCTTATAAATAAACTATTTTTCCAAGAAGATATTTCTTACGTTAAATAGTAATAAACATATCTCTCCGCGTACCTTTGTTTATAAAACCGTGTGGCCGGATTGGCTTGTTTGTCATAAATCTTTCCCCTTATAAAGGCTTTATAATGTAGGGCAAACACTCCTTGGCTATTGAACATGGAGGTTGAAGCCAATGGTCGGTCAACAAAGTCTTGTACAATGCGGATCTGAGCAGTAATGATGTAAAGTACTTGGATACATAGTATCATTACACATAAATTGTGTCAAACGAAACAAAGTTTGTGTCAAACAAATATCGATCCTTAATTAGACCACCCATGCCCAAATTAAGGATCGAGGGCTACCGCATTGCTTATTCAATGCAGCAAAATCAAAGTGCAATACGGTTTTCGAGGAGATTTGATCCTCAGGTTGGTCGGCCGCACCCAACCTTAGTCTCGGGATTTGTTGCGCATCATGTTTTGTCCCTAAAGTATGTTGCCGAGCAAGAACTTGACCCTCACGCTGATTTAGCAAATCGACGTAAGTCTCAGGGGCTAATGGGATCAGCGGTTTTATTTTTATCCTTCAGGTGCATCTCGGGTTTTAGACTGACACGCACCTTGAGGGCTACTGGTTATACAACTCGTTAGAGAAAAAATTGTATCAGTCGTAAATAAATTCCACAAAAATAGCCCGAGGCCGAGGTGGTGTACCAACTCGGAATCAGTCCGGCATAAAGCTTGGCCGTAGTTCGGCGTTGGAGCTCGGCTGCAAAAAGACACTTCGGAAGCAGTCCAGCATAAAGCTCGGATGTAATTCGGCGTTGGAGCTCGGCTGTAAAATGGCACATCAGAAGTAGTCCGGCATAAAGCCCGAATGCGAATGGATGGCTCCATAAAAGACTATTCCAGCATTTAAGCTCAGATGGACTCTTTCAAATTTTCAGAGACCAAGGTAATCTATGACACCTTGGATGCCGGCCAACGTTGGAGCTCGGCTACAAAAAGACACCTCGGATGCAGTTCGTCGTTGGAGCTCAGACGCAAGAGGACACCTCGGATGTAGTTCGACGTTGGAGCTCGGACCCAAGTGAACACCACCGCACGGGAAACACTTCAAACCCGAGGTGTGGCATAAAAAATACAAGGCATTGATAAAGGCCGAGAACTTTAAGGGGCTCCTCGGATGCCCGACATGTGAACTCTTCGGATTCAGCTCTGCGGTCCTCAAAATTGAAGATGGGAAGATTTTTTGAACCAATTTTCAAGATCGATGACTGAAGACAAAGAACTATTCGAAAGAACCGAAGAGCGTTCCCAACTTGAAGACCGGTTGAGGGGGCTACTGACGATGTCCTAGACTAGGGCGTACTCACCATGCCGTCTCCCGACTAGTGGGTCGGGCCGAGGACCCCTAGGGCAATTCACTCATGGCCACTTCGGGCAGTCCATGACATATCCGAGGAAGATTCAACAAGACTTGGCGATCAAGACAATGACTCCTCTAATCCCTAGGCCTCTTATACATTATATAAACCAAGGCCAGTCTAGTCGGTACACAATCTAGATGACAATCTCATATTCACATCATACAATCTCGTGGTAGAGACATGTACTATGTACTATCCTCATATGAATACAATCAAAAACAGGACGTAGGGTATTATATCCTTGAGAGAGCCTAAACCTGGGTAAAATCCTGTGTTCATGTTACCATCGCTCCAAGACGCTTAGCTTAGGACCCCTACTATGAGATATGTCGGATTTGACACCGATAGATATTTTGAAGGTTCACCTTCCCATCATAAAAATCCTCCATCATCTTATAGAAGTCAGGTGCAACAGTGTGCCCTCGGGGTTCCGACAGTAGTGAATGGACCTCCAATTCCAATAAGAACTCATTTTGCTATATTAAATCAATGAGGAGTAGTTGATTTTCTGTAGTAGCTTTCTGACCAAGTATTTGTTTAAAGGCTTTGAAAAGGAGTGCATCTTTGGCTTGGTGTTCATGAAAATCTGTCACATTATCATCTCTCAGCATAGCAATGTGGTTGTTTCTGTATTTGGTAATTGCTTTTTCCGGAAAAAAAATTGTTGGCTCCACCAAATTTGATGGCTCTGATAATAGCTCCTTGTTTCCAGTAGGTTTTCTGACTAATCCATTTCTACCATTACTCTCCTCCAAATTGAGTTGTCTATACTCCTCAATAGTGTCCCAGAGTACAATAACTTCATTTCAGTTATGAATAATATCATTGAGATCCGTGGCGGAGCTACATGGCTAAATCTTGGTGGGCCACTAGTAAGAAAGCTCACTATATTTGCATTCACGGGCCAGTATACTGTCAACTTCTCACTGTATTTTTCATGGATTGGACGGGTCGTAGCCCTTTTTCATAACACATAGCTCCGCCACTGATTGAGATCAGAGATGTTTTGTGTCAAGTTTTTAAGACCGTTTCTGAGCCTTTTGAATTTAATAGTAATGATGTTGGTACTATCCAGTCACATGTTTCTCCCAAGTATTTTTTCACAACTTCTAAGAATTGGGAATGCTCAAGTTAAGTTTTCAAATCTAAACAGTTCAGATTTGGGGATGAAAGTGCCAATCTTGATAACACGTAGCACATGATCTGAGCTGGTTTTGGCCAAAGGAATAGACAATGTGTTAGGATAAGTCAGTGTCCAGGCATTAGTGGAGAAGAATCAATCCGGCTTTTCTAACAATGTTACTCCAAATAAAGTTCCTAAATGCTTCCAGACGCACGCGCGTGATGCAATCGACGCAAGCAGCCGCGCTACAGCCGTCCATCTATCATCTGACCATCGGACACGTGGTGTCTGTTTTCGAACCGAGGGGAGCAGTGGGTTTTGTCGCGTCCGAAATTTGGGGAAACGCGCCCAGGTACCGTCGTCTCCATTCCCCACTCAACACTCCCACATCTCCGCGAAATCCCTAGGTCGTCGGAGGGGGCGACCGCCGCCGGCGCGAGCCCGTCCACGGGGACGGTTCAAGCGGCGGACCACGCACAAGCGACAAGATCGACGCCACCAGGGACCACGCGAAGGCGACCGTTCGCTCCATCGACCAGAGCCGTGGGGGAGGGAGGGAGGAGAAGTGGCAGGACGCTGACGATGCGAAGGACGACGGCGAGGAGCGGCGGCGAGCTGGGATTGAGAAGGTACCCAAGGTAAGCTACGTGCGCCCTAACCATCTCCAATCCTCTCCCAATCCTTTTGCCAATCTCTTCTCGTGAACACGGGGGGCAGGAGTTTTCGCGTGACGCGGCGGCGTCATCTACGGTGACGAGCAGGGGGGAGATTCAGGTGTGTCTCTCGACAGGGTAGTTCGTCCCTCCTCTCCCCAGTCATTTTGCTAATCTCCGCTCGCGAACACGATCGGCAGGAGGATTTCGCCGACGCGGCGACGTCATCTACGGTGACGAGTGGCGGAGAAGCTGGTTGCTGGGGATTCAGGTGTGTCTATTGACACTTAGTCCGATGCACAGCGAGCCCGTAGGCAATCCCGCAACATCCACACGAATTGCATCTCGTTTGGTAGCGCACACTGTCGAACAGAGTGGGATTCCACTGTCGATTTTTTGTAGGCAATACAATGTGTTTCTTAGGCGATTTAGCTTCAAAATAGTTGGTACTTAGGAGGAGGAGGAGCAGATCGGGAGGGAGGAGGGAGACGTATCTGATGGAGGCAGGGAGGGAGGGAGGAACTTTTTGCGATTGAGAAGAATGTTGTGGGAATGTTGTTTTCTCTGCTGTGTTTCTGATGTGTGACTCAGCAGCTGTGTGTGTGGTGGTGAGAAGAGACTTTGCCCCCCTTCAAATAGGAAGCCTCCTTTTGGTGGCCTGCCCGGCTGCCGGTGCAGGGCAGAGGGAGGAGGAAGAAGATGAGATCGGAGGCGCTGGCCTGGGCCTATGTTTTTCCCGTGGGAGACATGTTGACGGGCATGGGCCGTCGTCAGACAAAATCAGTCTGACTTTCGATGACGTGCCTCCATGCGTGTTGCCGTGATGGCCAGGCAACGTCAATGCCAACACATCCTAGCGGAGACTCGATCAGAAAACATGACTAAGTGACCGTGTGTGCATGGTTGTTGGGTTAATAATACTCCTTGTTTTACTGCATATGTACGTATCTGTATGTATAGTTGGTTAGGAATTTCATTGGATTTTTGAATTATTTGTATTCTTAGAATTTTGTAGACAATTAGATGAAAATAGGCAGGCAAAAAACACCACAATTATATGATCAACTCGTATTAGTTGGGCACCAAAAGAATTCAGTACCGTTTTTTCAACCAACTCGTATTTTTTTAGCAGTTAAAATTATCTAACATACGTGCTATGCATCATTTTTCAGGCTGTTTTTTTCACAAGTTGCCCAGCATATCCCCATACATATTTTGCATCCATTGTAGGTTGTTTTTAGACTGAGGGCAAGCTTTTTTTTCATTCTATGTGGCAATAGTTCCTGCCAGTAGTATTTTGAGGGAGCAAGCTCTTTGCAGAATTTTATCATTGAACTTTTCTTTTTTTTTCCTTTTTTTCAGCAGGCAAGATTTTGTAGTGGTTCAAGATGGATGACTCTACAGACCAAAACGATAGCGAGGTACATAACACATTATCCTTCTTTGGCATTTGTCCGTTTTACTTGCAGCATTTTTACATGTATTTAGGCAGAGAATCAATCAACACCACCAACATGTAGGCAAGTTCATTCAGCTCCCCTTTCATGCATCAGGCAACCCTCACACTTTTTTGGCTCTCTTGCTTGTCTAAAACTCCACAACCCTCTCTCTTTTTTCTCCTTTTTCCGTTGTGCTTCTAGTGTGTTGTTTTAATGTCTTCTTTTTCGTTAACAGGGAACAGTAAGAACAGGTGGCATGGGTAGGAACAATATTGAGGGTGGACAAGGTCATAGGCGCCCTAGGAGGAAGCAGGTTCAGGAAGGAAGGAACAAAACATCGCCCGCAAGGCTGGTTAAGCTCAACAACAGCTAGGGAGGATCAGAAGGATCTGACTCAATCATACTCACTGGGAGGATTACTGAAGATTGAGGCTTCAACAATGCCTGCAGATTTAAGCAGATGGGTGCTACAGAGATACAACCCAGACAGCGAGTCCATAGTAGTGCCAGGTAGGGGTGAGATCCCTGTAACAGTTGAAAGCGTCCACCATACTTTGGGCCTACGAAACTCGGGGGAGGAAGTGTTTTATGGGTGGGATGTAGAAGCAATATCCTTCATAAACAACGAGTATGGGTTCGAGACTGGGATGGCCCTAGAGATAACAACTTTCTGCAAGCTTATCAAAGACATGAATGGAAGAGCAGATGACGATTTCATGCGTGGATGGTTGATTGTGGTAGTCAGCTATTTTATGTGCCCTACGACGAGCCTGAATGTCAGCCATCAATGTTGCCCAATAGTCGCTAACTTGGAGAGAGTAAAAAGGCTGAACTTATGTTCATTCACGGCAAAACAGATAAGAGCTTCATTGTGTGGCACAACGAGGAAGAAGGTCGTAAATTGTTGCATGCACCACATGGTGGTAAGTACCTTTGTTGTCCTTTTTCCCCTTTTTTGTTTTTTAATTCCCTTTTTCTAGTGGACAAACAGAGAGTCTTACCACTCATAACTTTTAATGCAAAAAAAGGTGTTGTATGTAGATTCGTTGGTGGTTGACATTCATGTGCCAGATTGTCCAATCCGGGCAGAAGCATGGGACAGCAAGCGTATAGGACAAGTTGCAAAAGCAGACAGGAAACCAAAGGGCGGATATGGCAAGCTGAGTGTGAGCTACTATTTTCCCTCTATTTCTCTCTTTTAATCAAGCAACTTTTTTGTGTATGACTAGTTATAGCACATTTTTGTACATATATCCCATCTTTTGTGGACCCTCTATCTCTTTTCTCACCTCCTTAAAAAACCAGATGAAGGCAATATTCAGAAGCAATAGGGGGTGGCCTTTTTTGCTGGATATGAGCAGGTTGAATTTTTTTTTGTCAAAGTTGCCTCCTACCTACAACAGAAATGTATGTATATGTTTGCCCCCTCTCTTCTTCAATCTTGTTCTATGATTTTTATAGTTTATTTTTGTTTTCTTGCACATGCTTCCTTTTTTAATATGGTCTTTTTGTTGTTTACCTTTCCACTTTTTTGTCCTACACAATTTTTTTAATGTAATGCAGAAGAAGAGGAAGATTGCAGCAATGCTCAACACATTGTGCTTAGAAATTTCAGAAAAGTTGGGCAGTTTTACGAAGGGTATTGGCAAGCTGGACAAGAATGATGCTAGGGGCTCAAGAAGTTATTTGCACAAGACACAGCACCGCAGGGATGCAAGTGACAAAGAGACAAAATCTGAGGAGTTTGAGCACGACGGGGGGTACCCCGGAGGAAGATGCAGAGTACCTACCAAGCTTAGGGTCGGGCGAAGATGGAGGAGCAACAAGATCCGATGACAACTCTGATGCTTTTGTCGTCACAAGGCCCTCAGCTCAAAAGCAAAACAACTTTAGAGAAAAGCAAATGGCTTCGAGGGACAGGTCAAATGTGAATATGAAGGATAAGACAGCAAGCGAGGTTGAGTCGGTCTGGGAGTACGCAAAGATGGATGGACAGACCAATGCCATAGGCAAGGTAAACCAAGGGGGGCACATCGCACACTATTTTATACGGAGAGCAAGGTCACAAGACAACCTACCTACATGGGGAAAGGAAAAAATGGGCACAAGATCATCGTGATTGAGGACAACAAACCTTCAGGTTCAGGTGGCAACCACATCACAATTCATGTAACGCTCAAGATGCGATCCTATCCTAATTTTTGGCACGAGGGCCTCGACATGGATAGAAGCGCATCTCGTCGTTTCACAAGAATGGATATCATTACAAGTACATGTACAGAAGAGATGAGTATATGGAATTGGCTTACACTCGCCACAAGTTACATCAAGATCACATCAATACAACACATATTTAAACATCATACAGAAGAGCAGGGTCCAACTACAAATGAAAACAAACGATAAAATGACATCCATCCTTGTTATCACAGGCTGTCGCCTGGAACCCATCTTAGATCGATGAAGAAGAAGAACTCCAAATCAAAGAAGCATCATGCTCATGCCAAATTATCACATTACCTATACCTGCAACTGTTGTTGTAGTAATCTGTGAGCCATAGGGACTCAGCAATCTCATTTCCAAGGGTATCAAGACTAGCATAGCTTAATGGGTGAGGTATGGTTGAGTGGTGAGGCTGCAGCAAGTAACTAAGCATTTATTTGAGTGGCTAACTTACGAATACAAAAAGTAAAGTATGGTTGTCTATGCATAACGGACGTGAGCTAATAATGATCACTAGTGATCTTGAACATCTACTTACGTCAAACATAACTCCATCATGTCCTCTCTCGGATAAGGACTCACGAGAAGAGACAGTCACGGTTACGCACATGGTTCGTGTATTTTATTTGAGTTTACTTCAAGTTTGCTATGACCGGGTGTTAATTGAGTTTTCCAAGTTGCCACATAACCGCGGACACGGCTTTTCGAAAGATTTAACCCTACAGGGGTGCTTCAACTCATCCATCACAAATTAACCATATGCTGCGTTGGAATTCCTAAACCGCGGAATCACCCATAGTATTTGCGGAATCCCTATGGAAATCTCAACTTCGAGATAGCTCGAAACGTCGTCGAGATCCCACACGCAAGACGTTCGAGAAAGGTAAAACAAATCCAGCAAGGCCTCCCGATGAGTCAGATTTGCATATAGAGCCGTGTGCTCTCTATCCACGGGCATCATCAGTGTATGCAAAGTGTACGGTAGCCTGAAAATGCCTTGAGTTGCCTCGAGGTGGCACCGCCAACTGCTACGTAGGTGGACCAACACTCATGAGGAGCACTGGCCCAGTTTGTTGATTAATTATCCACGGGGTCCAGAAAGTCCCTATGTAAGTTTTATTAGGTTGAGAAATGGAAAAAACAATGTTGGGCCTTGCCAGATAAGTTTTATCCCAAAACGAAAATCAAGGGGTCCCCATAACAACCCTAAGCATGTTAGGAGTGCTCAATATGGAACATAACACCGGTACACAAGTAACTAGGGGCGGCAAAAGTGGAACAAAATACCGAGAAAAAGGCCAAGCCTTCCATCTTTTACCAAGTACATATGTGCGTTATATTAAATAGCAATAATATTGTGATATCAAAATGTCCATGTTGTCACATGGAAGCAATTGCACCTGCAGCTAGAAATGCTATAAGAATGGCTGAGCAAGTGGTAACATATCCAAACAAAGGTTTGCTGGGAAGATGAAGGGTTAGAGGCTTTTCATGGCAATGTTGGGAGGCTTGACAAACCAATGCAAGGTAGTGAGACATAACGATAAAGGAGGGACAACTAACATAGCAGTGATAGTAGTGGTATCCAGGGAAATGTGTCATCTTGTCCGCGACCCTGCTTGGAAGAAGAACGAGTCCATGAAGAAGACGATCCGTGAAGTAGAAGAACGAATCCTCACACTCTGAATGCTTTCGAAACTCTATCGAGAAGAAGCAATCCGAAATAAACAATTAACACACGATACACCACAACATATGCATGACATGATGCGCAAACAAATATGATGCATGTCCGGTTTAAATATGCAAGGCATGGCAAATTACATCAAACAACTACTACACATTAAAGTGAAGCTCAATATGCAACGAGTTGCATATTGACGAAACTCCACGATTAATTATTTAGTTCACTCTCGTTTAGGTACATGACAATGTTAAATATTGTTAAACGTGGCAAGAGATGAAGCATAAGTAAACTACCTACCTAGGCATCTTAAATGAGGTCAGAAACAACTTATAGCATTTCCGAAATGACCCCATATGCATATTATGATTTTGGTCTAGAACTGTCCTAATCATGTTTAATAGTTGTTAAACAGCAATATAAAGTGTGCCATGCTATTCTACACATTTTTCTAGTCAAGTTACATATGTGGAACATTAAAATCGGAGCTACGATTAATTAGTTATGAAATAAATCATTTTAACATGACATTTACGCAAAATAAATAAAAAAAGCAATATAACATTTTTATCATGGTTGAAAGTAGGATATTGTGAATATACATGAAATTCTAGTCGTTTTACATATTTACAACATTTTCATCCGATGCACGGTTTAAGAGATATGATATGCATGAACTTAGGGGGTTTTCTGCAAATCTGAAATTCAGTGGATAATTTGAAAAATACGTGGATCTGAAAAAAAACATATGGGCCAAAACTGTCTGCTGGGCTAAATAGTGGGCGAGCGCTTGATAGAATACGGCGCCCCAGGCGCTAGATAGGCGAATAGGTGCTCACCAAAGGCCTTCAAGCCGGCTTGGTGACAGGCCGAGGACATGACGCGGCTAGGCCTTGCGTGGCCAGCTAGCCCACTCGCGGGAGAGGAGGCAGCCCATGCGCACAACATGGCACCGGTCCACGCTAGCGATGGATTGGGTCAACGGGGCGCTCGTCTCCCTGGCCACGTACGAAGCAGGCGACCAGGAGGCCATGGCATGAGGCTTGAGGCGGGTCAATAGGGATTGGACGACGTCTGCAAAGGGAACCGACGACAGGCGATGGCAGATTCGGGCAGATCTATCCAGGGCGGAGCGGTCCCAGCATCGAGGAGGCTTGGGGAGGCTCGGTCGGGCATCCACCATGCATGGCGAGTCCTCTGCCCAGGAGGAAAAGAGAGAGAGGTTAGAGTAGAGAGAGGAGGAAAGAAGAATAACGCGTGGGGGGGGATTGACCAGGTCGTCGGAATGGCCGACTGCGAGGAAGCATGCCGCGATGAGCACCAGCTGGTCGTGGGCATGGGTTCTCCAGGAGGGGGACGCTTGGGGGCGCGGGATTCCTCCTGTGCGGGCACGAGGAGATCCCTTGGATCTCCATCCAAGGGTGGAGAAGGAGCTGACGGTTGGATTGGATCTGAGGAACAAGAGGCTGGTGGTTGGCTCGACTGGGATCCCGAGGGGAATTTGGAGTGCGCCAGCGCTGCAGGAATTGTGGGAGTTTGTCTCCCTAGGACTAGGGTTTAGTCTAGAAATGAACATAGGGTGGTCGTATATATAGCAGGGACAAGACAGGAGGGGATTTTAGACCGTTTTCGAGCCCTTCGATCGCGATCGGACGGCTCCGGTCGTGGGGCTAGGATAGGTGGTTTGTGGGCTGTGTGGAGTGGTAATGGGCTGAGATGAGAGGGAAGTTTGCGGACCGGCAACGAGTTTTTTTATAAACCGAAAACGTCTACGTTTTAACCGGCTATAGTGCCGCTATAGGTTTCATGGTTCGGGTATCAAACGACCTCTGATTGTGACGAAATTTGGCAGGCGGTCTACCTACAATATAACAAGACCGCATGCCAAGTTTCGACCCAATCCGAGAATATTTTTCGCGCGCCTTTAAAAACATTTTTTAAAACAAATGTCATGGACGCGTGCGAGTGTGGTTGGTCTCAAAACGGTCGACGACACAAACAGAGAGAACCGGCAACTACAAACGGATGCAAGTTTACGAAAATGAGAGACGATGCTATGCAGATGATGCGAATGATGCAATGATGGATGTGACAATCAAACGAATCACATGATGATAATGGAATAAAAGGGGAATCTTCTGGAGCGTTGGTCCCGGGCTGTTACAACTCTCCCACACTACACGAGGATCTCGTCCCGAGATCTAAGAATGAGAAGGGTAAGAGAAAGAGGTAAACTTAGTTGCTTCTTTTACAAACGAGTGAAATCAATGAAACATGAAGGTTGGAAAGAGATGAAGAACGACATGAGGACCAAGCAAGAATTCAAAAGAAATTTTGGCAGCACTTCGGTAGGAAAGAGAGGCAAAACTTGATAAGAAGGAAAAAAAACTTGAACATAGAGCACAACACTCCAGTAAAATGAACACGTAAAGAAAGAACATGATCTTAATCAAACTAGATGTGAGTTGAAAAGAGCAACAACACAATGCCTCCGGAACAAAAGAATAGAAGCTATATCTTTGGAGAGAAGAGAACGGAGAAGAAAATGATAACTTCTACCATCATTTAATTTGAAAAGCATGGTTGGACGGAGTTGACGGAGAATCAACAACGAAAATAGCTTGTTATGGGCTTATGCAAAACATCTCAAAATTATGAGGTGACAACCTGCCACAACAGAAACAATAGATTGCTTGGGAGCAACAAGATATGCAGAACTTCTTTCACCAAGATAACAAGGAGAAAACTTGGACCATTTATGACACCACGATCGCAACAATCCTTAGGAAACGCTTTAGGTAAAATCCAACCCAAGATAACTCCGAGAAGACATGATGGGTTTACTTATATCATTCTTGACAAATTACCTTCGAGACTCCTCAATAATTTAATAAAACCATCTCAAAAGACAATGAGAAGGAATTGAACTTAGAAATCCAAGATAAAGAACACTTGAGCACCTCCAACAAGAATCTTTAAGAACAATTCGAGAAGAATTACATCCTAAACAAACCATCATGAAGAACCATCGGGATGAACTTCGGAATGAAAGGATGATAAAAAGAATTGAAGGTTGTGAAAAGACAAGATTGAGGCCTTGCTATGATTTAGATGAAGCTTAGCAAAGAGATATTTTAGAAAATTGAACTCCGATAGAAAAGATAAGCAACTTAGAGTTGAGAATTCGATATCATGAACAACTCCAAAAGAAGGATTGAAATCACCTTGATGAAACAAGAATAAGAATTATGTTATGCTTATCCTTCATCAAATAAATTGATGACAAGCAACGGATTTAGCACACCATTTATTCTTCTTGAAAAGATGTAAGAGAGATAGAGCACAAACTTGAAGAAGTCTTGAACAGAACACTGGTAAGAATTGCAAATGAATGAAGATACCACGAATGAATCAAGATACATGACAAGAGAATGAAGGGATCACGATCCACCTAGAGAAATCCTGAACGAAGCACCGGAATAATTGAGGTACGAACGAGGGGACAATAATTGAGAAGAATTTGAGAATGAAAGCTAAAAGCTGAGGATGAAGAAATCTTTTGAAACGATGGCCTTCGGAGGATCGAGAAATGAAAACAATTATGAAATGCACCATATAGATATGGGAGGAATTAATGAAGGTTGAAAACAATTTGAGATGAAAGCAACAACCTGAACCATGAATCTTTGGAAGAACGAACAACGATTTAAGAGAAACTCTCCTTTGATCTTCAATGCTGAGAATGATGACGAGAAACAACACCATGAATTACTGAGACACTTCGAAACAATGAATGAAGAAAAGGTTGAGCCAATCAAGAAAATAATTAGAAGTGATCTTGGAGAAGGAATATGGCTGATGAAAATCATTCTTATGTCATATTTAAAAAGAACTTGAGGACATCTTCGGAAAGGATTAGAAGAGCCAGGTAAGATCCCGGGGAAAAGCCTGTGGGTTATGGGCCCACTCAAGAGAAACCACCGGTAAAAAGATTGCTTAGAAAGAGATATTGCACCCAAAAAATTAAGAACTTGATGAGGTGAGAACCTCGAAATAATTTAAGAGTATATGAATGGAAATGAAAGTCTTCTGAGATATCTTCAGCACTCTGGATAGAATAGAGAGAGACGAAAAACAAGAGATACTTGGACAGAATTTCCGACATGGGGAAGCATTTAGCGATTAAAAAGGATATGAAGAACACCGAGATCTTGAATTGAATGCGTCAGAAAGGAAAACAAGAATAAACCAATGATGAATTTGAATCACTTGAGGATCTTCACAATGAATCACCGGATACGATACAAGAGAAAAGATAGCGGAAGTATCGATGAAAAGAAGGGCATTTGGATGAGAATTTAACCGATGAAGAGAAAGGGCGGGAGGGCGGGGAAAAAATAAAGAACACTTGGGATGGGTGAGATGAACTCCGAAAGACATATGAGGATTGATCTTGCAAATATTGAAGATGATAGGATTATCTTTAAGAGGAAGTGCACCGGATGAAAAGAATTGATATGATAACTTGATTGAGCAAAACAATTAGCATTCCCACAGAAATATGAGAACACCGCTTTGGAAAGACATGAGATCACCAGTTGACATCGAAGCAACTTGAATTACCATACTCCAATAAAACAAAGGATGAGGCTTACAGAACAAGCAAGAACAAACTCATCAAGAGATTCTGCTCGATATTTTCGTGGTAAGGTTCGCACGGGCTCGATCGTACATTGGATTGTAATATTGAAATGACGCCCGAATATGCTCCCTAGGCGTAGCGCACTACAAGGCTTGACGAAGCATATCTAATGACATATATTCAGACTGTCCTCTGTAAGAATGACCGTGAACAAGCAAATCCACTAGATGCCGAACCCCAACCTCATATCATGATCTGTTGGAAGATAGCCTAGGTAACTACTTGAATTACCACCTAAGAATTTCTGAAGTCTTTCTTGTTTATGCGATTCGGGTTGCGGACTCAGGAACCTGCCCTAGGTAATTAGCTGCAACTGCACCCGTAACCTTCCAAACCATAATTCAAGAAACTCTACAAACTCATCTACCTCAGACGCTCGTAATCACAACGATACTAAACATGGCAGTACCTCGGACGCCTCCCCAGTACTGGGTGACTCCAACTTTATGTTGCCGCGAAAAGTATTGAAGTAATTTCGAACATCCTCCGTCCTGAGATACTAAGGAAACTGAATGATAACGATGTGCAGAAATCCCTCGGAGCTCTACTCCTCGATAACAGGAGGCACCAAGTATAGAACTCTGTCACATCGACATCATATATATTCCAAAATATCCATGTGATCCTAAAAAAAATTGAGTGAAAAGAGGATAGAATCAAAATTCCTAAATCGTAATTCCTCACCCGTGCATAGAAGAGAAGTAAAAATAATCCTACTCTCCGATATAACTAGACTCAAAATAGTTTCTACACTCGACTTGGCCAAGTTCGATCAATCAAGGGGGCTCCTAGATCGGTACATGCTCTGGTACCAACTTGTAACGCCTAAGATGCGATCCTATCCTCATTTTTGACACGAGGGCGTCGACAGGGATAGAAGCGCATCTCCTCGTTTCGCAAGAATGGATATTTTGGCTTACACTCGCCACAAGCTACATCAAGATCACATCAATACAACACATATTCAAACATCATACAGAAGAGCAGGGTCCAACTACAAATGAAAACAAACGATAAAATGACTTCTATCCTTGCTATCCTAGGCTGCCGCCTGGAACCCATCCTAGATCGATGATGAAGAAGAAGAAGAACTCCAAATCAAACAAGCATCGCGTTCACGCCAAATCATCGCATTACCTGTACCTACAATTGTTGTTGTAGTAATCTGTGAGCCACGGGGACTCAACAATATCATTTACAAGGGCATCAAGACTGGCATAGCTTTATGGGTGAGGTATGGTTGAGTGGTGAGGCTGCAGCAAGCAACTAAGCATTTATTTGAGTGGCTAACTTACGAATACAGGAAGTAAAGTATGGTAGTCTACGCATAATGGACGTGAGATAATAATGATCACTAGTGATCCTGAACACCTACTTATGTCAAACATAACCCCATCGTGTCCTCTCTCGGATAAGGACTCACGAGAAGAGACATTCACGGTTACGCACACGGTTGGTGTATTTTATTTGAGTTTACTTCAAGTTTGCTATGACCGGGTGTTTAACAAGTTTTCCAAGTTGCCACATAACCGCGGGCACAACTTTCCAAAAGATTTAACCCTGCAGGGGTGCTCCAACTCATCCATTACAAATTAACCACACGTCGCGTTGGAATTCCTCAACCGCGGAATCACCCATAGTATTCGCGGAATCCCGATGGAAACTCTCAACTTCGAGATAGCCTGAAGCGTCATCGAAATCCCACGCGCAAGACATTTGAGAAAGGTAAAACGATCCAGCAAGGCCTCCCGGTGAGCCAGATCCGCATCTAGGGCCGTGCGCCCTCTATCCATGGGCATCATCCGTCTATGCGAAGTGGACGGTAGCCTTAAAATTCCTCGAGTTGCCCCGAGGTGGCACCGCCAACTGCTAGGTAGGTGGACTAACACTCATGAGGAGCATTGGCCCAATTTGTTGATTAATTATCCATGGGGTCCGGAAAGTCCCTATGCAAGTTTTATTAGGTTGGCAAATGGTAAAACGAATGTTGGGCCTTGCCAGATAATTTCTATCCCAAAACAAAAATCAAGGGGTCCCCATAACAACCTCGAGCATATTAGGAGCGCTCTATATGGAACATAACACCGGTACACAAGTAACTAGGGGCAGCAAAAGTGGAACAAAACACCGAGCAAAAGGCCAAGCATTCCATCTTTTACCAAGTATATATGTGCATTAAATTAAATAGCAATAATATTGTGATATCAAAATGTCCATGTTGTCAGATGGAAGCAATTGCACCTACAGCTAGAAACGCTATAAGAAGGGCTGAGCAAGCAGTAACGTAGCCAAGCAAAGGTTTTCTCGGAAGGTGGAGGGTTAGAGTCTTTTCATGGCAATGTTGGGAGGCTTGACAAACCAGTGGTAGATAGCGAGACATCACGACAAAAGCGGAACAACTAGCATAGCAATAATAGTAGTGGTATCCAGGGAAATGTGGCATCTTGCCTGCGATCCCGCTTGGAAGAAGAACGAGTCCATGAAGAAGAAGATTTGTGAAGTAGAAGAATGAATCCTTACGGTCTGAATGCTTTTGAAACACTATCGAGAATAAGCAATCTGAAACAAACAATCAACACACGATACACCACAACATATGCATGACATGATGCGCAAACAAATATGATGCATGTCCGGTTTAAATATGCAAGGCATGGCAAATCTCATCAAATAACTGCTACACATTAAAGTGAAGCTCAATATGCAACGAGTTGCATATTGATGAAACTCCACGATCGATTATTTAGTTCACTCTCATTTAGGTACACGACAATGTTAAATATTGTTAAACATGGCAAGAGGTGAAGCATAAGTAAACTAGCTACCTAGGCATCTTAAATGAGGTCAGAAACAACTTATAGCATTTCTGAAATGACCCCATATGCATATTATGATTTTGATTCAGAACTGTCCTAAGCATGTTTTACAATTGTTAAACATAAATATAAAGTGTGCCATGTTATTCTACACATTTTTCTAGTCAAGTTACATATGTGGAACATTAAAATCGGAGCTACGGTTAATTAGTTATGAAATAAATCGTTTTAACATGGCATTTATGCAAAATAAATAAAAACAGCAAGTTAACATTTTTATCATGGTCGAAAGGTGGGTATTATGAATCTACACGAAATTCTAGTCATTTTACATATTTCCAACATTTTCATCCGATGCACGGTTCAAGAGATATGATATGCATGAACTTAGGGGTTTTTCTGCAAATCTGAAATTCTGTGGATAATTTGGCAAATACGTGGGTCTGGAAAAAAACATATGGGCCAAAACTGTCTGCTGGGCTAAACAATGGGCGAGCGCTTGATAGAATACGGTGCCCCAGGCGCTGGATAAGCGAACTGGTGCTCACCAAAGGCCTTCAGGCCGGCTTGGTGACCGGCTGGGACTTGCGCGGCCAGCCAGCCCACTCGCGGAAGAGGAGGTAGCCCATGCGCACAACGTGGCACCGGTCCACCCTGGTGATGGATTGGGTCAACGGAGCGCTCATCTCCCTGGCCACGTACAAAGCAAGCGACCAGGAGGCCATGGCATGAGGCTTTAGGCGGCTCGATGGGGATTGGACGACGGCTGCAAAGGGAATCGACGGCAGGCGACGGCAGATCCAGGTAGATCCGGCCAAGGCGGAGTGGCTCTCGGCATCGAGGAGGCTTGGGGAGGATTGGTCAGGCATCCACCATGCATGGTGAATCCTTTGCCCAGGAGGAAAAGAAAGAGAGGTTAGATTAGAGAGAGGAGGAAAGAAGAATAGCGCGCGAGTGGGGGTCGACCAGGTCGTCGGAATGGCCGACTATGAGGAAGCTTGCTCCGATGAGCACCGGTTGGTCATGGGCGTGGGTTCTCTAGGAGGGAGACGCTCGGGGGGGGGAGCAGGGTTCCTCCCGTGCAGGCACGAGGAGATCCCTTGGATCTCCATCCAAGGGTGGAGAAGGAGCTGAGGGTTGGATTGGATTTGAGGAACAAGAGGCTGGTGGTTGGCTCGGTTGGGATCCCAAGGGGAATTTGGATTGTGGTGGCACTGCGGGAATTGTGGGAGTTTGTCTCCCTAAGACTAGGGTTTAGTCTAGAAATGAACATAGGGTGGTCCTATATATAGCAGGGACAAGACAGGAGGGGATTTTAGACCGTTTTCGAGCCCTTCGATCGCGATCGGACGGCTTCGGTCATGGGGTTAGGATAGGTGGGTTGTGGGATGTGTAGAGTGGTAATGGTATGAGATGAGAGGGAAGTTTGTAGCCCGGCAACGAGTTCTTTTATAAACCGAAAACGTCTATAGTGCCGCTATAGGTTTAACGGTTCGGGTACCAAACGACCTCTGATTGCGACGAAATTTGGTAGGCGGTCTACCTACAATATAACAAGACCACGCGCCAAGGTTCATCCCAATCCGAGAATATTTTTTGCGCGCCTTTAAAAACATTTTTTAAAACAAATGTCGCGGACGCGTGCGAGTGTGGTTGGTCTCGAACCGGTTGACGACACAAATGGAGAGAACCAACAACTACGAACTGATGCAAGTTTTCAAAAATGAGAGACGATGCTATGCAGATGATGTGAATGATGCAATGATGGATGTGACAACCAAACGAATCACACGACGAGAATGGAATAAAAGGGGAATCTTCTGGAGCGTCAGTCCCGGGCTATTACATGATGTCACCCCAAGCTCATCATCCCCACCTATCGTCCATTTCGTGCCTCGCGTAGCATCTCAACAGATGCCAAGCCCAGCTAACAATATTTCAGACACGATTACCTCCAACAAGCATAAAACATCAGCTTGGATAGCTAGATCAACAACCCCCACAGTAGCAGATAAGTCGACATGGGGCGGAGAACATGGGGCCAACTACACACTTGCCACCACAAAGTCTTGCCCATCCCCTAGCAACCAAAAGAGAAAGGGTACACCAACATGGGAGTAATCTACAAAGGCACAAGCAACACAGGGGGGCATGTGCATGATCCGGGAAAAGCTGCGCTTGGGGCCTTTGGCGCAACAACAAGGAGCGCAACACGCACAAGATGCATCCCCACAGATGTTCTCTACACCTTCAATCGGCAACCATGACTAACATGTAGAAACAAATGGATGTCCATCATTCGACCTGAATAGGAGCTTCCACGAAGTTCAGGAAACAAATAGAGACCTATCAACCCACTAAATCCTCACAACCTGGATGCTTACATGGAAGAAAGTGAAGATGACTGGGGTTTCGATCCAGAAGAGTTGTAGAAACTGTGTGTTGTGGCAGAAGCTCAGTTTGCAAAGAAGAAAGAGAGGGAAAGGTTGGAGACGAAGGACAGGGCTGGAAACAAAGGACAAATCAATGATAAAGATGCAAGAACACCAACCTGTTGTCGTTTTCTCACTACAGATGCCATGGGTAGGCTTATCGTAGGTGGGTGGGATCGGAGGACGCCGACGGGCTCCGGGTGCAAGATTGGGCACAAGCGATGATGACACACGATGTACCCAGGTCCAGGGCCCTCCGTGGGAGGTAACACCCCTAGTCCTGCTTGGTCTAGTTGGATGGATGGTTGTGTTTATAGGGACGCTCCTAGAGCTGTGTCTAGAGGAGGAAGAAAGAGCAGCCAACACGTCTTCCTTCGTTGCTAGAGATGGTATGAGAGGAGAGTTCTATGTGGGTGTATGCGAGTGATCATTCGTCCCCGTTGCATGGGGGCTCGGGGGTTTTTATAGGCCAACTCCCCGGCTTTATAATGTATTCTAAGGTACAGGGGCGGAGGGACCCGGTTGGCAGCCTCTTCTGCTGAACGGGGGTCCCGCCCTTCAAGCCGTCTCATCGTCCGTATGGTCCACCAGTTGTGCAGTCCCGTCGCCCGCGAGGGGCCTGCCAGCCGGCTCTGTGATTGGCACTCGCCCACCAGCCACGACACGGGTCGCCCGAGAGGCGTCGTCTAGTGCCAGCCAGCCGAAGTCTCCGGTACGGCCAGCTACACTGTAGCCATGCCGGGGCAGGTAATAGAGTGGGCGGGGGCATGCCGGCACTGTTTCCCCGCCCGGTCGTGCTCGCCAAGGTCAGCGGCCTGGACGGCCAGACTGTAGCCATGCGCTCCCGTGCGTCAGCGTCCACTGTGGCCATAGGGCCACCCGTCGTGGCGGTCATGTCGTGTCGTCGTACCCATGCGCAGAGGGACGGGACGTTGCATGTCCGCCCTGGGGTCAACGAAGGAGGCGGCCCGGATGCAGCCGACCGTGCCTAGCCAGCCGGGGGTCAAGCCGGCTGCACGACCAGCCGTCCGTGTTGCCAGTCGGCGGCAGCTCGAGCCGGCCGTCCCCCAGCCGACCGTGGGTAGCCGGTCGCATAGTTTTTCTTCGAAGCGGAAGGGGGAGAACCCTGTTTCTTTGGCCTACCTAGGGGTAATAACCCTGTAAGTAGTCCATGTAGCCGGCGAGGGCCCGCGTCCGACAGATGGAGGGGAGCCAGCGGCTTCCCCCAGCAGTACCCGCCTCTGGTGTGAAGCCGAAGGGCCAGCCGGGTCGGCCGTTGGTTCCGACGCCTCGGGCACCAGCGCGTCGCCTCGGGACCCGAGCCGGCCCGCCGTGCGCCACACAACGAGTAATGATGTGGCAGGCCCCGCGCATGTAGGGAGACGGGACGTCGGCCTGGGCCTAGCCCGCTAGGCCCCGGGCATAGCCCAATAGTCCTCGGGGTGCAGCCTAGGATCCTTTGCACCTCGAAGCGGCCGTTACGACCCGGGGCCACCTGCGCACGCGCAGAGTTCCCGGGGGAGTGGGCACAATTAATCCCCACGTCCCCCGGTCGTGGCCTCCCCTATAAAAGGGGAGGAAGGGCAGGGGCGGAGATACCCGCATCCCACTCGCCCCCTTGCTGCCTCGCCTTCTTGCCTTCTTCGTCTTCCTCGCTCTCCTCGCGCAACACCGCGCCCGAACCCGCAACCACACCCGCACGCTGCCCTGCCGCCGCAATGGCCGATGGATGCGGAGGGATCTGGGTAGGTTCCATCGTCATCGAGGCAGACATTGCGGAGCTCCGCCGCATGCGCATGCTGCCGCCGGCGGAGTGGGTGGTCGCTCGCGCGCCGGGCGACGAGGTGGTGCCGGCGCCGCAGTCGGCGGAGCACGTCGTGTTTCTCTGGCATTTCTCCCGCGGCTTTGGGCTCCCGGTGAGCCACTTCTTCTGCCTGCTCCTGGACACCTTTGACCTCTAGCCGCACCACCTCGGCCCCAATGCGATCCTATACCTCGTCGGCTTCATGATGATGTGCGAGGGGTATCTCGGGGTCCTTCCTTTCCTCGACTTCTTCAATGCCCTCTTCTACCTCAAGGCGCTGAAGAGCAGCGCATGCGGGGGCATGGCGGTGTGCTGCCGCGGCACCGCATGCTTCCCGCCCTTCTCTCTCATCGAGTCCGTCAAGGGGTGACACCGGACGTTCTTCTACGTGAAGAACGCTGACCCAAATCTGGACTTCATCCGGCTGCTGCCATTCGTCGACGCGCAGTCCACCCAGTTGAACTGGATGGGGACCACCCCGCGCAACGTGGCTCTTGCGGAGCTTGGCCGGCTCGCGCAGCTAAAGAGCTCTGAGGGATTGGTCGCCGCCAATCTGGTGGCGGCCTTCATCTCATGTCGGGTGTTGCCTCTCCAGCTGAGGCCGCACCGGATCTATGATATGTCCGGCCGCCGGGACCACTGTCGGCTGTCGATCATCGACGTGACGCCAGCTCAGGTGGCAACGCGGGTCAACGTCCTCACGACATTCAACTTGAAGCCCGCTTCATGGACATTTGGCATGGAGCCATACGACCGCATCAACCGTCCCCCTTGGTAAGTCTCCGAAGATCCGACCCTTCTTTTTGTTTGATTCTTTCCAGCCGGCAGCCAAAGTGGACCTTACTTTGCCGTGTTGACCGTAGCTATTGGTGCGACAGAACACGTCGGATGGACCGCACCCCCAAGTCTTCGAGGCGGAGCGCGAGCACTCCAACTCCGAAGAATATGAGCGGGGAGGCCCGCCGGCAGAGGGGGTGGACTCCTCGGGAGGAGTCGACGAGCCGGTAGACCCGCGAGCCGGCGACCCTAGCGGAGCCGGAGGGTCTGGCACACCCGGGGAGCCTAGCAGAGCCGACGAGTTCCCTCTTGCCCCCACGATCTGGGACTGGACGGATGACGATGATGATGACATAATGATTCTGAACGAGTCTCCTCCCTCAGCATGTCAGTGTCGGCGGAGCGAGGAGCGGCCGGCTCAAGCCCCGGCGGCCGGAGCTGCCGGCCGGGCAAAGAGGTCGGCTCGGGAGGGGCCGGCGGCCCCGCCACCAGTCCCAAAGCGGGTGAAGGTGGCCACGCGGAAGCCGCCGACACGCGCCAAGCGGGCCTTGCCCCTCGTCATCGGGTGAGTGTCTTTTTCGTGTTTTGCGTGCGTTTTCTTCTGGGTCGCGAGCCGATGAGTGATCGTCCTTCGTGCGCTACAGGGACCCCATCGATCTTCATGAGGGGGAGCCGGCGAGGGACCTGACAGATGCCGCCAACAGGCTGGCCCGCGAGCACGCGGCCACCCAGCGGGAGGAGAAGAGGAGGCTCACGGAGCTACGAGCCTCAAAGTCCGGAACACGAGGCGGGGCCTCGCATTGCAGGACTTCGAGCGGCGGGAGGCTGAGGAGGTCCGCGGACCACACGCGGGCATCGTACTCGGCGACGGAATCGACTCGTCTCTCGAGGCCCCAATCGAGCAAGCCGCGAGGGGCGGCCATGGAGCCACCTGTGCCTCCATCCACGGAGGAGGCAGCCCGAGCGAGGGTGGCGGTAGCGGAGCCAGCCCCCGAGGCGACCCGGCCGGAGGTGCCGGACGTGACACCGCCCGCGCCCGAGCCGGCCCGGGTCGACGTGCCGGAGGCCCCAGTTGGCCCGGAGGCGGCATCAGAAGCGGTGCCAGAGGTCGCGGCCATGGAGGTGGAGGCGCCATCCATCACAATCGCCGCGCAGGAGCGGCAGGAGGTGGAGGCGGCAACGGCGTCAGGCGAAGGGCCGATGGGAGGCGACTCCCGGACCCTCGCCTTCATCGACCCGCCCCCGATGGCTGGCACCATGGCGAGCCCGGGCGGCAACGGCGGCCAGGCTCGGAGGACTGCAGGAGGTGCTGGCGCATGTGCCAGCCCTACCGGCTTCCCCGACGGGCGGCCCGGTCCCCTCGTTCGGGGAGTTGGGGAGTGTCTTGGACCGGTGCTGCCAGGAGCTGGCCTGATTTGCAGAGGCGGCAGACGCCACCCTGCAGTGCGTGGAGGTAAGCACGGTTGCCTTCGTTTTAGGATTTTCAGTGGGAGCGCGCAAGCGCACCCACTGGGTGTAGCCCCCAAGATGCGGGCGGGCTGACCGGCTAACGGGCAGCCGGGCCGGATCTCCTTGAGCATGTCTTGATTTTTGGCTCTGTGTGACAGGAGGGGAACTCCCTGCGGCAGAAGCTGTTCGAGGAGGCGGTCGCCATCCACGACCGCGGCAAACATGGCTTCTACCGCCTGGAGGAGGAGCTGGCGCGTGTGCAAGGTAAGTTGAGTTTTGCGGGAGGGGTATGTAGCCACCGAGAGCCGGCTGACGCCTGCCTTGTCTTGCAGGTGATCTGACCGCCTTTCGGGCGGAGAAGACCGGGCTTGTCTCCGAGCGGGACCTGCTGGGGCAAGACGTCCAGGCGGTCACGCAGGAGAAGGACCAGCTGGCCGCGCTGCTGGCGGACGGGGAGGCGGCCTAGGACCGCCTCAAGGCCGAGGTGGCGAAGGAGGTGGCGGCCAAGGAGACGACCGTTAAGGAGGCGGCTGACGCTGCCCGCGGACCGCCGCCCTCCAAGACGAGGTGATCCGCCTCAAGAGGTCGCTCGAGGAGGTCAAGGGCTCCCTCGTTGCGTCAGAGGCGGCGCTGGCGTCGGAGCGGAAAGCGTCGCTCAATTTTGCCATCGGGGTGGACGACGCCATCGAAGGTAGGTGTCCATTTTCCTTTCTCCAGACGGTTGTTTTTTCCTTTGCTGGTTCTTGTGTTTGATTTGCCCTTCTTTCCTCTTTCTTCTCTTAGGGCGCTTCCCGAAAACTCAGCGCCGCATTGAGCGCGGCGTCAAGGAGCACCGGGAATACCTTGGGGAGTGTGGGTGCTCCATAGAGGAGGACGCCGCATGGGATGTGGATGAGCTTGGGCTCGCCATTGAAAACCGGACGATCCACCTCGAGCGGAGCAGGGAGCGGCTGAGGACGGACGGAAAGGAGATCATCGCTGCTCTGTGGCCGGGCCGTGGGGGAGCTCCGGCGAACCATGTGGCTTGTGGATGGAGCAGGTCGTGGCCCGGCTCGAGGCCTGGAAGGCGTCAGCAGCCTGAGCCGGTGCGCAGATGACGCTTCGGTTTGTCACGTCGTGGTATCGCGGCATGGACTTGGGCCGGCTCGCCACCATGCGGGACGAGTCGGCCGAGGAGCGGGAGGCTCGTGAGATGGCCCTTGTCCGTCAGGCCAACGAGCTCGCGTCGTACATCCATGCAGACGAGTTCCTACCGGCCCTTGGCGAAGACGGCGAGTCGGTGCCAGAAGACTCCTTCGGCATCCACCAAGGCCTAGCGGACAAGGAGGTTGCCAACCCGAAGGCCAAGGACGCTGACCCGAAGGCCGCGGCCACCTCCGAGATGGGAGTCGAGCCGCCCAGCGATGCACCGGCTGGAGGCACTCCGGTTGGCGACGTGTCGATGGCCTAAGCCCCTGAGCGTCTTTGTCTTTCTTTTTCTTTCCTGCAAGTTAGGCTTGAGTCCACCCACTGGGGGTGTTACGTAATTAACCGTGCTGGTCGTGGGCCACTTTTGTCTTAATAATTGTACTTGTGAATACTTAGTGTGTTTGCCTTATTGCTCGTGCCAGCTTGTCCTTATCCTTTTTTGCCCTCTTGGTTCTTTCCAATCCTTCCCTTTTCCCCTTTGGTTTCGGCCCCGCCAGCCCGACAGCTGGGAGCCGGTCTGTAGCTGGGTCGGGGCATCCGCCTCGAGGGAGCCGGTTCGGAACTTAGGAACCACGAGAGCCTTTCAAGATAAGTAGAGTGGCAGAGGCGAGGCGGTGGTCCGGCTGGACCTAGCCAGTATCTCCTTTCGATTGATCTTTTGTGTGAGCTAAGCTTTGCCGCCCCGAGGCCCCGTCACCCGGACAGTCGGGAGCCGAATCTGTAGCTGGGAGGGGTGGGAGGGCTTGCTCGGCTTAGACTACTTAGCCAATTTTCGAGAGAGGCGACCTAGGCCCAGACGGTGAGCCCCCGGGCCGAGGAGCCGGGCCAGGGAGCCGGGGAGCGAGGAAAATTTTGAGGGAAGCGAAACAGGGCGTGCCCCAAGAGTCGGCCTGGGGCACCCATTGCATTCATAAGCCCAAAAGGGGAGGGATACATACATGCATTGGTCTTTTCAACAGTAAAACGGGTGGGAGGAGTGTCGCGTTCCATGGGTGCTCCGTCTCCTCGCCGGAGGCATCTCTTTTGCGCTTCTGCAGCTTCTAGGCGTCTATTAGGTAGTATGCATTGTTGTGCAACCCCTTGCTGATGATGAACGGGCCCTCCCATGGGGAGGACAACTTGTGTTGTCTGGCTGTCCGCTGGATCCGCCTGAGGACCAGGTCCCCTTCGCGAAAGGAGAGCAATCGGATTCGCTTGCTGTGGTAGTGTTGGAGCTTTTGCTGGTAGATTGCCGTCCGTCTCAAGGCCAGTTCGCGAGCTTCCTCGAGTAGGTCGATGCCGTCTTCTCTTGCCTCCTTTGCGTCCTTCTTCGTGTATAGGGCGACCCGAGGCGAGTCGAACTCGATGTCGATGGGGATGATCTCCTCGGACCCGTACACAAGGAAGAAGGGCATGTAGCCAGTTGATCGGTTGCAGGTGGTCAGGAGACTCCAAAGGACGGCCAGAAGCTCGTCGATCTAGCAGTCGGCCGACCTTACCAGCGACGTCACGAGCCGGGGCTTGATGCCGGACAGGATGAGGCCGTTTGCCCTCTCGACCTGGCTGTTTGACTGTGGATGAGCAACGGAGGCCAGGTCGAGTCAAATTCATTGCTTGGAGCAGAAACGCGCGAGTGCCCCCTTGGTGAAGTTCGTGTCGTTATCAGTGATGATGCTGTGAGGGACACCATAGCGAACCGTGATGTCGTCGATGAACCAGACGGCCATGGGGTCGTCTAGCTTCTTGATTGGCCATGCCTCGATCCACTTGGTGAATTTGTCAACAGCCACTAGCAAGTGTGTCATGCCGCCTCGTGTGGTTTTGAAGGGACCCACCATGTCCAGCCCCCAAACGGCGAAGGGCCACGAGAGGGGGATGGTCTGGAGGGTTGATGCCGGCAGATGGCTCTGCATGCTGAAGCGCTGACAGCCCTTGCACTCGTCGACCAATTTCTTGGTCGCCTTGAGAGCAGTGGGCCAGTAGAAGCCATGGCGGAAGGCCTTGGCCACCAGGGTCCTGGAGGCAGCGTGATGCCCGCACTCACCCTGATGGATGTCGAGGAGGATCTCCAGACCCTTTTACGGCTCGACACACCGCTGGAAGACACCGGTGTTGCTGCGACGGACGAGCTCGTTGTTGATGATGGTGCATGCCGAGGCTCGGCGCTGAATTTGTCTCGCCAAGGCTTCGTCCGGGGGGAGGTCGCCACATAGAAGGAACGTCAAGATAGGTTGGGCCCATGAGGGAGCCAAGACAGCGGCCGGCTCGGGAGCCCTTGGGCCTAGATGATCAGCCCCCAGGACCGGCTCGCCAGCCCTCGAGACCGGCTGGTCGATTGTCATCATGATAGCCGCGTCGTTGGAGCCGGCGGCCTCGAACGCAGCCGGCTCGACTGGTGCCGGCAGGGCGGCCAAGGTTGTGGGAGCCAGTGGTGAAGATGCCAAAGGGGCAGCCGGAGCCGCTGATGGGCCGGCGGCATCTGCCGGCACGAAGATGGACTCCGATTCTAGGGAAGGCTTGATTGACGGCTTGAGCAGCCGCTCGAGGGAGATGCCGGCTAGGATGGCTGCTAGGTGGAGCCGATCTTTGCTAGCGTGCCGGCCGCCTCGTTGTCCGCCCATGGGACGTGATCGAACTCACAGCCCTCGAAATAGCCAGTGAGCTGTTGTACGAGAAAGCGGTAGCTAGCCATGTTGGCGTCCTTGGCGTCCCATTCGCCTAAGACCTGCTGAACCACGAGGTCGGAGTCGACGAAGCATAGGATGCGCCTGATGTCGATCTCCTTGGCGAGCCGGAGGCCATGGACGATGGCCTCGTACTCGGCCATGTTGTTGGAGGCGGCAAAGTGGATCTAGAGGGCGTACTTGAGTTGGTCACCTTTCGGGGAGGAGAGGACTATGCCGGCACCTAGGCCGGTCCTCATTTTTGAGCCATCGAAATGCATGCGCCAATGTGTGGAGTCTGGGGGAGGCGGCACGAACTCCGTCTCCGCCTAGTCGACGAGGAAGTCGGCCAATGCTTGTGACTTGATGGCGGTTCGTTGTTCGTATTGGATCTCATGATCGGCAAGAGCGATGACCCACTTGGTGATCCGGCCGGTGGAGTCCCGGCCGCTCATGATCTCGACGAGTGGGGCCCTGATCACCACGGTGATGGTATGCTCCTAGAAGTATTGCTTGACCTTCTTGGCAGCGAAGTATATTCCGTAGCACATCTTTTGGTAGTGGGGGTAGTTCTGCTTGGACGCGGAGAGGACCTCGCTGAGGTAGTAGACTGGGCGCTGAACTGATAGGGACTTGCCCTCCTCCGGCCGCTCGACCACCAGGACGATGTTGATGACGCGGGTGGTCGCCACGATGTAGGCGAGCAGTGGTTCCTTCTCAGCCGGCGCGGCCAGGATGGGCGCGCGGGTGAGAGCCTTCTTGAGGCCGCAGAAGGCCTCGTCTGGCCAATCGAACATGTCGGTTTCTTTGTGTGACCCGGCTCGATCAGAGCCATCTTGCGAAGGAGCCCGTAGAGGGGTAGGGCCTTCACCCCCAGCTGGCTGATGAACCGGCTGAGCGAGGCAAGGCAGCCGGTGAACTTCTGGATGTCATGGAGCCGGGTCAGCTTGGGCATACGCTCGATCGCGCTGATCTTCTCGCGGTTAGCTTCGATGCCACGAGTGGACATGTAGAAAACCAGGAGTTGGCCGGCTGGGACGCTGAAGACACACTTCTCCGGGTTGAGCTTGATTTTGTACTCGCGTAGGTTCTCGAAGGTCTCCCAGAGATAGTCGAGGAGGCTGAAGTGCTTCTTGGTTTTGACGACGATGTCATCGACGTAGACATGGACGTTCCTGCCTACGTTCTTCAAGTCAAAGGACATGGTGATGTAGCAGTAGGCCCCAAAGGGCGTGATGAAGGAGGTCTTGAGCCGGTCTTCCGGGTCCAGCTTGATCTGGTGGTAGCCAGAATAGGCGTCCAGGAAGGACAGCAAGTCCCAGCCAGCTGTGGAGTCGATGACTTGATCGATCCGCGGCAGGGCGAAGGGGTCCTTGGGACATGCCTTTTTCAGGCTAGTGTAGTCGATGCACATGCGCCAGGTCTTGTTCTTCTTCAGCACCGGGACTGGGTTGGCCAGCCAGTCTGGATGGAACACTTCCATGATGAACCCAGCTGCGAGCAGCCGGGCGATCACGTCTCCTATGGTACGCCACTTCTCCTTGGAGAAACGGCGTAGGGGTTGCTTGATCGGCTTGATGTCCGGCCAGACGTGTAGTTTGTGCTCGGCGAACTTCCTAGAAACACCCGGCATGTCCTTGGGGGACCGTGCAAAGATGTCCCGATTCACACGGAGGAAGTCGACGAGCTCGCCTTCCTATTTGCTGTCGAGGCGGGAGCCGATGGTGACGCACTGAGCCGGGTTGGCCAAGTCGAGCGGGATTTGCTTGGTGTCCTCGGACGACTGGAAGGAGGCCTCTCCGGCGGACTACGGGCGGGGAGCCGGCATGGCCGACTGGCTGGCGGCAATGGCCATGAGCCGGTCGAGCTTCCGCTTCTCTTCGGCGATTTTCAGGGCCTCGGCCAGCCGACTGCCGTCTCGAGTGCACTCGATTGACATCTTGTAGTTGCCCATGATGGTGATGATTCCCTTGGGGCCCGACATCTTGAGCTTCAGGTAGTTGTAATGGGGGGTGCCATGAATTTGATAAGGGCTGGCCAGCCCAGCAGCACGTGGTAGGGGCTCGCAAGGTCCACGACCTCGAACAGCACTGGCTCGCGGCAGAAGTGGTCGGGTCCACCGAAGAGGACGTCGAGCATGATCTTGCCTACAGGGGAGCCGGACTTTCCAGGCACGATGCCATGGAAGACCGTCCGGCTCGCCTGTAGATCTTCTATCTTCAGCCCCATCTTGTGCATCGTGTCGAGGTACAAGATGTTGATGCTGCTGCCACCATCAACCAGCACCCGTCAAAAGCAGCAAGTGCACTTCTCGGTGGCGATGGTGGGGTCGAGGACCAGGGCGTAGCTGCCGAGACTTGGCATTACAGCGGGATGATCCTCCTGGCTCCAAGTGATCGGCTTCTCTGACCAGTGCATGAACTAGGGAGTTGCTGGCATCGTGGCATTCACCTCACGATGGAGCCGGCGTTGAGCGTGTTTGTTTGTCTCTTCACTAGTGAAGATGACGTAACAGCCGTCCTGGTTAGGGAACTGGTTGATCAGACCACCGCCATTCTGGGCCGGAGCCATAGCCGGCACCGGGGCGGCAGCTGGGGCCGGGGCCGGCGCACGGGCAGGCGGCATGGGAGGAGCCGGAAGGTCGTCCCCCCAGGCCAATCGATGTGAGAAGTTGCACTGCCGGAGCATGTGCGTAGAGGGTTTGGCCCCTGAGTGGTTCTTGCAGGGGAGGTCAAGCATCTGCTCGAAGGTGAGTTTCGGCTGCCAGGCAGCCTTGCCAGTGCGCTGGCGCTGGCTAGAAGGCTGGGCAGCCGGCTCCTGCTCCTCAATGGGGTTGACCTGTCGGCTACCATAGCGGGTATCTGGCTGGTCGTTCTTGCGTTTGTTGTTCTACGGCTGTCGGTTGTTGGCAGCCGGCCGGGACGCTGCCGGCGTTCTCGTTGCCTTGGCGGGCGGGGTCGTCTTGACCCGGATGGCTGAATCAACCGTGGCGTATTTGTCCGCCTTGGTCATGAGCTCGGCAAGCGTGGCCAGCTCGGAGCACAGAAGCTTGTGCTTGAGGGGGTGTCGTCTCGACAGCCTTCAATGAAGTATTGCACGGCTTGCACCTCGTGCACCCCCTCACAGGAGTTGCGGAGCTCGGTCCATCGAGTGAGATAGTTGCGGAGGGACTCGTCCGGCCCCTGAACGCACATGGCGAGTTCAAGGGGGCGGCCGGGCCGCTTGTAGGTGTCGGTGAAGTTGCGAACGAAGGCGTCCTCGAAGTCTGTCCAGGTGTTGATGCTGGTGGCCGCCAAACTATTAAGCCAGGTGCGGGCCGAGCCGATCGGCATGAGGGGAGCATAGTGAACGGCTACGCGCTTGTTCCCCCTGGCAATGCCGACTGCGGTGGTGTAGTCGATCAACCAATCCTCGGGCTTGGCGGCCCCATTGTACTTCGGGGTGTCTCGGGGGAGTGTGAAGCCGGTTGGGAATAGATCGTTGCGGATCTGAGGGTCGAAACAGGCCAGGCCAATCGAGCCCTCCTCCTCAAGGAGGGCAAACTGCGTGAGGTGGTCGATGCGGTTGCGGGTGTCGTTCTCGCTGCGAGGGACACGCGCCTCGATCCGGGCCGAGAGCTCGGGGTGGATAACGGGCGGAACTGACCATTCCGGCTCGCGCCGCGGGGGCGGAGTGTGCCCACGGCTGCGCCGGCCGCTGGATACCGGCGCTTCGTGGTTGTGGCCGCTGCGAGGCGGGTCGTTTGTGCGCCGGCTATTAACAACTAGCTGCTCGCTTCCCGGTAGCTGAGAGGGCCGGGGGTTGTTCGTTCTGGCCCGGCGGGCGGAGATGTGAGGGGAACAAGAGCGTTGAACCGGCTAACGGCCCATAGTCCCCCTTCCCTCGCGCTTGAGCCGGGGGCCTCCGGAGGCAGCGCCGCCCGACACGAGCAGATGCTGTTGCGCGACAGCGGCGTCAATGAGCTCCTTGATGTGACGCTCATGGGCGGCACGTTCTTCGCCCTCCAAGGTAGCCAAGTCCTCGTAGGCTACCTTGAGGGCCCGCAGGTTGGCTGCGGGGGTGTCGTAGACAGGCATCTTGCCGCCTAGGATTTTGGCGACCACGTGGCCGGGGTCGCGCACAGCCCCACACTGGCTGGGCTCGGTGCTTGCTAGGGTGAGACCGTAGGTGGAAGCGTATTCCCGCTGGGCAACCTCCATGCGACGCCGCGTGGCCGTGAGGGCGGTGGCGTCCTTGAACAGGATGCGGCGAACCGCCTCGAGGTCAGCCACGACGGCGTCGGGGTTCATCGTCAGGGCGATAGGGGTGCTCAGGCCCCGGAGCGCCGCACCGAGCGGGTCAGAGGTGCCGACGCGGGTCGCGGCTGCGTCAGCCCCGGCCCGAACACGTCCGGAGGGGGTGGAGGAGATGATGGCCATTGCCACCACGTGATCGTGGGAGCCGCTAGACTGGGTCGCAGCAAGTGCGCCCACAGCTGTGGGCGGATCGGCACAGACGAGCACCTGCCCGGGGTACTCATCAGTGGCCAGAGCCTTGGCAAGGCTAAGCCTGCTGAAGCGCTCGATGAGCGCGTCGATATCGACCGTGAGGTCGATGGAGTCGCCCGTAGGGCATGCCGGAGCAATACCCACGAGTCCGCAGTTTCGCCTGGACGTGCGGCGACGGCGGGGGATGGCGAGGGGTCCCGCTCGGAGCATGAATCCGATCGGTGCCGCGTACGGCCCCACGGTGGGTGCCAACTGTCGTCGTTTTCTCATGGGGGGTCATGCGAAACGGCAGATGCCATGGGGTGGCTTATCGAGGTGAGGGCAAGGCTGTCGTGGATGATTCGGGACGGGTATGCGAATAGCATGCAGTGGTTTACCCAGGTTCGGGGCTCTTCGGAGAGATAATACCCCTACTCCTGATATCTGTATAACTGAGGTAACTGGTACATGGTTGCTCCTGGAGCTATATGGGAGAGGAGAGCCATGAGGCTTCTTGCCTCATGTGTGTGTGGGTGTGAGTAAGTGGGGGTTCCCACCCTATATGTGGTGGGCATGAGGCCTTTATATAGGCATGAGTGGGTAGCTTGGGATGTAAGCCATAGTGGGTAGCTTACATCCCAAGCAGCTTGAGGTGTAAGCTACCATGGGTAGCTTACTAATCAAGCCACATGTAGCTTGTGCACTAAGTTATGTCTGCCCCTTGGAGCACTTTATAAATCAGTGTCCAGGTGGCAAGTTACACTGTAGAGAGTACTACATGACACGCATACAGTGTGCTCCTGCTCGCCAATAGCGCACCGCCATGAGATATGACCGTCTAGTCCGCGTGTGTGCGATGGGACGTTGGGAGCTGACTTCGTCAGGCCACACCTGGATAGGAGGAGCCGGACAGGAGGAACCGTACTGGAGGAGCCGGACAGGTGGAGGCTGCCAAGTCGAACTAGCGGAGCCGGACGGGTGGAGGCTGCCGAGCCGGCCGGATGGAGGCTGCCGAGCCAGCCGGGAGGAGGTTGTCGAGCCAGATAGGATGGACGCTGCCGAGCCGGCCGGGAGGAGGCTGCCAAGCTGTCCAGGAGGAGGCTGTCGAGCCGGTCGGGAGGAGGCTGCCGAGCCAGCCGGATGGAGGTTGCCGAGCCAGCCAGGAGGAGGGTGCCGAGCCAGCCGGGAGGAGGCTGTCGAGCTAGCTAGGAGGAGGCTGCCAAGCCAGCCGGATGGAGGATGCTGAGCCAGCCAGGAGGAGGCTGCTGTAGCCCTGTCTTCTGTCTTCACTTCTTCGTTAGTCTTGTTGATTCGTGGGGCTTCGCATACTGGGGGTGGGTTCCCCGATGTTTTAAAATGTTGAGTCGTCTCCTTGAGCCTACCCAGGGGTAATCCCCCCGACAGTAGCCTCCGAGCCTCCGGACGACTTAGAGAGTCAGGCGGAGGGTTTATGGCGGTGGAGTTGTTGTTGTAGAAGTTGTTAATGATGGTTGATTGCGGGTTGGGGACGACGCGGCTTGCTTCCAGCGGGGGGCACCAGTGCACCCGCTAGGTGTAGCCTCCGAGGCTACTCCGGGCAGGTCACCGCACTCGACGCCGGCGGACCCTATGTCCGCCTCTGGCAGGGCTCCACGCCCATCGGCTGGCAGACCCTACGTCCGCCACGGGGTCCGTCGGCGTCGAGTGCAGTGCCCTGCCCAGAGTAGCCTCGGAGGCTACACCCAGCGGGTGCGCTGGCGCGCACTCGCTGGAAGCAAGCCACGTCGTCCCCAACCCGCGATCAACCTTCATCAACAACTTCTGCAACAACAACTCCACAGGCATAAACCCTGCCCGACTCTCTAAGTCGTCCTGAGGCTCGGAGGCTACTATTAGGGGATTACCCCCAGGTAGGCTCAAGGAGATGACTCAACATTTTAAAACATCGGGGAACCCACCCCTAGTATGTGAAGCCCCGCGAATCAACAAGACGGACGAAGAAGTGAAGACAGAAGACAGAAGACAGGGTTGCGGGCTTCCTCTCGGCTGGCCCGGCAACTTTCTCCCGGCTGGCTCGACAGCCTCCTCCCGGCTAGCTCGGCACCCTCCATCCGGCTGGTTCGGTAGCCTCCATCCGGCTGGCTCGGCAGCCTCCTCCCGGCTGGCTCGGCACCCTCCATCCGGCTGGCTCGGCAGCCTCCACCCGGCTGGCTCGACAGCCTCCATCCGGATAGCTCGGCAGCCTCCTCCCGGCCGGCTCGGCAGCCTCCATTCTGGCCGGCTCGACAGCCTCCATTCTAGCCGGCTCGGCAGCCTCCATCCTGGCCGGCTCGATAGCCTCCATTCGGTCGGCTCGGCAGCCTCCTCTCGGTCGGCTCGGCAGCCTTCTCCCGGCTGGCTCGGCAGCCTCCTCCTGGCTGGCTCGGCAGCCTCCATACGGCCGGCTTGGCAGCCTCCACCCGTCCGCCTCGGCATCCTCCACCTGTCTGGCTCCCCCTCTCCGGCTCCTCCAGTCTGGCTCCTCCAGTCCGGCTCCTCCTATCCGACTGCGGCCTGACGAAGTCAGCTCCCAACATCCCATCGGACACACGCGGACCAGACGGCCATATCTCATGGCGGTGTGCTATTGGTGAGCAGGAGCACACTTTACGTGCGTCATGTAGTCCTCTCTACAGTGTAACCTGCCCCCTAGACACTGATTTATAATGTGCTCCAGGGGGCAGACATAGCTTAGTCCACAAGCTACATGTGGCTTGACTTGTAAGCTACCCATGGTAGCTTACACCTCAAGCTGCTTGGGATGTAAGCTACCCACTGTGGCTTACATCCCAAGCCACCCACTCATGCATATATAAAGGCCTCATGCCCACCACATATAAGGTGGGAACCCCCACTTACTCACACCCACACACACATGAGGCAAGAAGCCTCATGGCTCTCCTCTCCCATACAGCTCCAGGAGCAACCATGTACCAGATATACCTCAGTTATACAGATATGGAGGAGTAGGGGTATTATCTCTTCGGAGAGCCCCGAACCTGCGTAAACCATTGCGTGCTATTCGCATACCCGTCCCAGGTCATCCACGACAGCCTTGCCCTCACCTCGATAAGCCGCCCCATGGCATCTGCCGTCTCGCGTGACCCCCCGTGAGAAAACGACGACACGCGGGGGTCCACCAGCTGATGAGCGTGAGGCGTTGTCGAAGGCGGACGCGAGACCCGTTGGCTGAAGTGCGCGAGGCGCTACCGAGGGCAGACGCGGGGTCTGCCGGCTGTTGAGCGCGACATGCTGCCTGGAGTAGCCTCCGAGCCTCCGAGCGAGGAGGCTCATTGTTTTTGACGCCGACGAGGCCGTTTGTTGTTGAGGATAGCCGATGCGGCTTTTCTCTAGCACAACGTGCCGGTGCACCTGCTGTGTCTAGTCGCCGAGCCCGTGGCGGTCGACGTGTGTGCCAGCCGGCCGGACCCGACCGGTCGGACATTGAAATGGGTGGGCAGCTAGAGCCGTCCCGATGTTGAAGTAGAAGGTCCGGCCAGCCGACCAGGCGGCGATGTAGGTCGGCCGTCCGAGTGGGGATGCGGGCAGGACGAGAGCAGGTGTATTTCTCCTTTTTTTGCATAGCTGGATAGCAGTCCTCTCCCCACCATTTCTTTTCGGGCAGCCGGCTGCCTTTCCTTTCTCCAGCCGGCTGGGCCGGAGCGAGGCGGGACCCAGAGCAGGTACGACGGCGCACAGCTTGTAGGGCCGGAGCGGTTGGGCGAGGCGGACAGGTCGGGGCAGAACTAGCACGAGGGCGCGTAGCCGGTCCGTGGGGCAAGGCGGGGGCATGCGGGGCAGCAGAAGGAGGCAGACCTGACGGGCCGGTGCAGGCGGGGACGAGCAGCATGGCCGCGCGGGGGCCGGAGCTCGGGCACGGAGCCGGAATGACGTGCCACACACGCGCGACGCCACGAGAGGCCTGGGGAAGAGCCTGGGCATTGGCACGGTTGCTGATTGGAGGCTTGGGGCGGCCGATGCGGCAGCCAGCCGGCGCATGGAGGCATGGTTGGAGTCAGCACGGCAAGATGGAGGCAGTGGTGCCAAGGTGCAGCCGGGCGTGTGGACGGAGGCGGCTGGTGGCAGAGTGAACGCGGAGAGGCCGGCGGGTCCGGCAGGTCCACACAGGGAGGGAGCAGAGGAGCCAGCTGGTGGTGTTGTTGGTGCAGAGGAGCTGCCTGTACGGGGTGGCCGGCTGGCGCCGGCCGCGGAGCGGCAGCCAAAGTTGGAACGCGCGAGGCGACAGCCGGCGCCTGGCTGTCCTGCTGGGGGCTTGGGGGAGGAGGAGGCCCGGCAAAGCCAGCACGCAAGGGAGAAGACGGGCGACGTGCGAAGGCGTGCGAGCTAGCCGGCAGTGGTAGCTCGAGAGCCGCCGAGCCAAAAGGTCTGCGTGAGGGGAGCCGCCAAGCTGGCGGTCGGCCGGCTGCCGACGGCGAAGATGGCACGGCTAGAGGCGGAGGCTGGTGAGCCAACATGGCTCATGGAGGCGGAGGTGCTTAGGAGCGGGGACCGGAGCCGACGGGCACACAAGAGCCACAGAAGGCCGGGCATGGAGGCCAGGAGGAGGCCTGAGGGCGCGACCGGCGGAAGGCGAGCCGGTAGAGGAGCATGAGGAAGGCCGGAGCGCGAGCGCAAGCCGGCCAGTGCGGGAACCACGGAAGGTCGCCGGGTGAAGCATAGGCGACGAGCGGGACACCGAACGGGGCTGGGTCGTGCCGGGAGCCGGCCTGGAGCAGCGGCGGACCCGGCGAGCGCCGAGCTGGCGGATCTATGGGGAGCGGCTGGGCCGACGCGCGCGGAGGAGCGAGGCGGGGAGCCACGCAGGCTCGTGGAGGTCGGAGCAGCGACACGGGCCTCCGGGCGCGAATGCGGGAGGCCGGAGGGCGCGGCCGGCGTTGGGCGAGCCGGCAGAGGAGCATGGGGAAGGCCGGGGCGCGGGGGCGAGCCGGCCAGCACGGGAGCCACGGAAGTCCGCCGGGCGAAGCGGAGGCGACGAGCAGGGCGCCTGACGGGGCCGGGTCACGCCGGGAGCCGGCCTAGAGTAGCGGCGGACCAAGCAAGCACCGAGCCGGCGGAGCTGCAGGGAGCAGCCGTGCCGACACGCGCGGAGGAGCGAGGCGGGGAGCCACGTGGGCTCGTGGAGGTCGGGGCGGTGACGCGGGCCTCCGAGCGCAGACATGCGGCCGTGGAGGTGCCTGCGGGTGGCCGGGCCACCATTGTGCACCCATGGGTGCTTCACCGTTGTGCATGGATGGAGAGGGCTATAAAACCCGAGCGCGGAGGTGTGGCCGGGACATGGCCATAGCTGACGGTCAGGGAGACGGATGAGGGCGGAGCTGCGCGTGCGAGGGCGACGAGGCCGGGCACTGGCGGAGCAACGCGGGAGCCGGACGGGTGAGATCGCACGGACGCGTCGTCCCATGCGGTCGATGGCATGTTGGAGTAAACTGGAGGTGGGCGAGGTCGATGGAGGGGCCACGACGTCCCGTGTGGTTGCCACGGGGGCGAGTTAACGTCGATCCCCAGGGCGCCGCTGGTGAGACGGCGCTAGCGCCGCGATGGTGATGACGAGGCCGGCGGCGAGGGCATGCCGTCTCGTGCGGCATTCCCGGGAGCGTGTTGGTGTCGAGCTCCCGAGCGCCACCGGAGAGACGGCGCTAGCGCCGCAGTGGTGATGACGAGGAGGTTCCCACCCAGACCGTGGTTCCAATAGCAGCTGGCCCCACGATGGGCGCCAACTGTCGTCGTTTTCTCACGACAGATGCCATGGGTAGGCTTATTGTAGGTGGTTGCGGCCAGAGGATGCCGACGGGCTCTGGGTGCGAGATTGGGCACAAGCGGTGATGACACACGATGTACCCAGGTTCAGGGCCCTCCGTGGGAGGTAACACCCCTAGTCCTGCTTGGTCTAGTTGGATGGATGGTTGTGTTTACAGGGATGCTCCTAGAGCTGTGTCTAGAGGAGGAAGAAAGAGCAGCCGGTTCGTCGTCCTTCGTTGCTAGAGTTGGTACGAGAGGAGAGTTCTATGTGGGTGTATGCGAGTGATCGTTCGTCCCCCTTGCATGGGGGCTCAGGGGTTTTTATAGGCCAACCCCCCGGCTTTATAATGTATTCTAAGGTACAGGGGCGAAGGCACCCGGCTGGCAGCCTCTCCGGCTGATCGGGGGGTCCCGCCCTTCGAGCCGTCTCGTCGTCCGTAGGGTCCACCGGTTGCGCAGTCCCGTCGCCTGCAAGGGGTCCGCCAGCCGGCTCTGCGATTGGCCCTCGTTGTCACGCCCAAGATGCGCGCCTATCCATATTAAGACACGAGGTGTGAGAGCCTGGCTTAATAGGAATGATAGACTACTCATATCAACAAGGAATTCCTTCTTTTCCGGAAGCCCACCCGAAAAGAACTCCAAAGTTAAGCGTGCTTGGCTTGGAGCGATTCTAGGATGGGTGATCGACCGGGAAGTTGGTCCCGGGTGTGCACGAGTGAGGACAAAGTGCGCAGGGAAGACTAGTGTTGGTCTGTGGGGCTGGTCTAGATCCCGTCAGGCGTAACAGGGTGTTATAATTGGTATCAGAGCCGACCCTTGCGGTTACATGGGCATGCGCGGGCCAGGTGCACGGGCATGTGGCGCATGGCGTGTGTGGCCCATCATGGCACACATCATGGCACATGTGCTGGACTAGACGCGCATACGTGTGCCAAAAGGGAACGTTCCTGATGGGCCGATGAGGACGTTGGTCCTGGGTGCGCACGAGTGAGGACAAAGTGCATGAAAGACTAGTGTTGGTTTGTGGGGCTAGTCTAGATCTCGCCAGGCGTAACGGGGTGTTACACGAGGGTCTCGACAGGGATAGAGGCGCATCTTGTCGTTCACAAGTACAATATCATTACATCATGCATTTAAGAAGAGAGGAGTATATGAGTTGGCTTACACTCGCCACATACTAAATTACAATCCACACAAAGAGTTCAAACATCAATCCATGACAGGGTCCGGCTACGGACGAAAACAAACGATAAAATGAAGATGCAATGACACTGGCTTGCTAGCCCCGAAGATCACGATCACGGTCCTCTACTCGTCTGGATAAGTCACGTACATCCTGCCACGCTCCTCGTCATACTCCCACTGGAGCTGCGTCATATCATCTGGCATGATCTCATATGTATCTGCACCTAGATTGTTGTAGTAATCTGTGAGCCACGGGGACTCAGCAATCTCGCGCCCGGGTACCAAGACTATTCAAGCTCATAGGTTTGGAAGGGGTATGTGTTTAGTTTGTAGCAGCACTAAGCATTTATGGTGGCTAATCTTACGAAACATGAAAGTAAATATGTGGTGTACCATAAGCGATCGAATCTAGAATGACATCTATGAGATCCTGAACACCTACTTACATCAATCATAACCCCACCGTGTTCTCTCTCGGTTCATGTTCACGAGCAGAGACGATCACGGTTACTCACACAGTTGGTGCATTTTATTAGAGTTTACTTCAAGTTAACTATAATCGGGTGTTAAACAAATATCCAAGTTGCCATATAACCGCGGGCACGGCTTTCCGAAAGTTTTAACCCTGCAGGGGTGCTCCAACTAGTCCATCATAAATTAACCACACTCCGCGGGAATAACCTCGACCACGGATCTCATGATCATCCTAGGAAACTCCAAAGGAATTCCAACACCTCGAGATAGCCCGAAGAAAGTCAGAGCCCCTCACACAAGACACTCGACAAAGGTAAAACAAGTCTACCAAGACCGCCTGGCAGGCCAGATCCCAATAGGAGCCGCGCGTATCTCCGTCTTAGGGCACTACCAGATGGGCAAGATGTCGGATTGGCTAAAACCCCAGGTGACCAGGGGCGCCAGACATCGCCCAGTTTTGACCAACACTCATGAGGAGCACTGACTCGGGTTGTTGATTAATCCACGGGGTTGCAAAGCCCTATGCAGTTTTATTAAGTTATTAAGCAAATGTAGTACCAATGTTGGGCCTTGCGAGACAAGTTTTAAACTCAACCGAATACACAAGGGGGTCCCCATAACAACCCCGAGCATGTTAGGAGCACAAAGTATGGAAACATAACACCGGTAACAAGAAACCATGGCGGTAACAGCGGAACAAAACACCTAGCAAAAGGCCAAGCCTTCCACCATACCAAGATATATATATATGTGCATTAAATTAAATAGCAGATAATATTGTGATATGCCAAATCCATGTTATCACATGGATACAACCTGCACCTGCAACTAAGAACGCTATAAGAGGGGCTGAGCAGCAGTAACGTAGCCAAACAATGATTGCTAGGATGTGGAGGGGTTAGAGGCTATCATAGCAATGTAGGAGGCTTGACATTCAAGTGGTAGGTATCGCAAAATTAGCGATAAGAGTGAGACAACTAGCAAGTGAAAATAGTATCAGGATCCGGGTACGATCATCTTGCCTGTTGGTTCTTCAGAGGGACAAGTAGCGGGATCCTCGTAGTGGTACTCTCCTGGATCTTCGTACTCAGGTTCAACATTCGCGTCTACCCAAAAGAAACAGCAAGAATAAACAAGCAACCAAGGTGCAATGCACAATCAAGAATGATGCATGATTTATGTGGAGAATTTAGCATGGCAATTCTAACTAGTCATGTTTCTCATGCAATGAATTAGTTCTTTAAGAATCTGGACATAACCTTATGTTAAGTTATTTAAACATGCATGATCATGGCAAATATGGATGCATCATGCAAAACGATACAAATGCATATGTAGAACGTAGGAAACGAAGTTACGGTTCTCACGCTACGCTCACGACAAGTTATGAAGGAAAAACACAGACAAAGAAGGCCATGGGCTATTCCTTGGCATTCCAATGTAGCCACTGGATAGGCAATGAAAAACCAACCACAATAGAGTCAAAAATCAAGCAATTTCATGGAGTATAGCTCCCACAAGTCACAAAACACTAAAACAAACAATCTGCCACAAAACAGCAACATAGCAACTTTCACAGCCAACAACTAGAGCTACAGGAAGTCTCCAACCACAAACAAGGCATTGACAGAAACTACATAGCATGCTTATCAAATTATCCAACTACACAATCTGGAATGGAGGCACACATCAATAAGCATGAATCTCACAAGTTGGCATGATGAAACATATTTTAGGGACTTAGTGAAAATAACAGTTATCTGGAATCTGAATTAAGCTGATGGCAAGTTGACAGCAGAAACTAATGGTGATAGAGAACACCTCATGGCATACAAATTGACAGGATGATATAAGACAACATCTACTTCAAAACATTAGCACTGAGCTTGAGCTAATTCTCAACATATCACTTGGTAGCATCCACTCTACATGGCATAAAAATATTAACAGATTCTCAGACTTAGAAATATTTAGCACGTATGAAAACAGCAACATTTTAGTGGCTACTTTAGAGCATGGTTCCCACTTATATGCAAGTTTATCATGAAAAAAATAAATACCATGGCATTCTACTCATCAAGGACTACCATATTAATGTTGGCACAAATATCATAGCATGCATGGATTAAATATAAAAAAAATGAAAAAAGGGCACTTTGAGACAAAATGACATTTTGTAAAACTTGCTCAAAATACCAAACCAATTGCACCAATGGATTCCTAAGATTTTTCTACCCCAAATTCATGTATCATACTCATATGTTAATATGGAGCATCATGGCCAAATACTAGATAGCAAATTCCCCACCAATCATATAAGTGAAAACTTACTATAATTGAACATGTCTATAATTGCACATATCCAGATTTAGTAAAATACCAGAAATGAAAATAACCTTATCTAACAATAAAAACAATAAAAAATAAAAATAAAAAAATAACAAGGGGGCCCACCTGGCATAGGCACCAGGCCCCCCTAGTGGATGACAATTGGGGCCTGGGCCCACTTGTCATACTCACAACACCAGCCACACACATAGCAATACACACACACATACACATCAGCACACACACAGCTACACCCTGGATCTGGCAGCCACACCAGATCCACCACATACACACATAGGCACACACACACACACATCACCACGGCCACACCAGATCTGGCCCAAACCGCACGGGATCCGCACACAGGACACCCCACCACACGGGATCGACACCACATCGGATCCGAACACACAACTCACACCACGGCCAATCAGAAAAGAGAAAAAAGGGGAACTTGCGCCCGCGGGGGATCGAACCCGCATCTCCCCGCTGGGAGGGCGCGGCGCTGGCCATTGGGCTATAGAGGGGAAGTCTGCCTATGGAGGGCTCCCATCCCACTAGTACTACTCTTACGAGCCCGAACCTGACAAAACTGAACCTAACCGCGGCAGCGACGATAGCGGCACGGCGAGCGCAGGGGATGACTCCGGAGAGGGAGAACCCCCGATGGGGGATGCGGGAAGCCTAGGGACTCCATCCCTAGGGTGAGGGAGTGGCGGCACGGAGCGGGAGGCGCGCGGCTAAGCTGCTCTCTGAACCTGCAAGTTCAGAGAGTGACGAAGCACCGGGAGCACGCCAGAGGCATGGCGAGAGCGGCAGCTACGGGCGACCTACCGCTTCGAGGAGGCGGGGAGGAGGATAAGGGAGTACCTTCCCTACCTTGGCTCAAGGAAGAGGTCCGGGACGCGGCTAGACGACGGCGACGAGGAGAAGAAGTCCGGCACGCTGCCGCACCAGAACTGCAGGAGGACATCGGCGACGAGGATGGCGCTCTGGGCTCGCAGACGGCGCACGCGAAGACGAAGACCACGACAGGGGCTCAATCCTCTCGATCCACGTGTCGGGGAGGAAGAATACGCGGCGGGAACGCTACCTCCGGGCACGAGCTGACGCTCGGCCGGAGCACGATGGGCACGGTGACGGCATGCGCTTGGGGGCTGTCCTGTGGCGGCAGTGAGGGAAGAGAAGGAGGGAATGGGGAGAGGGGAGAAGCTAGGGCACCGGGGATGCGCTTAATAGGCGGCTAGGGGCACCGTCGACCGTCAAATCAAGAGGGCAAGTACGTGGCATGGCTAGATGCTTTGTTGTACAGTGAAGACGACAACCGCGCGCGGGGAGGCTGACTGGGCTGCGGGCGCTCTGCTAGGCCGCTGCGGAGACCAGAGGCCCAAGAGGCAACTCTCTCTCTCACTCAGGAAAAAGAGGTTTTTCTTTTTAATAAAACAGATAATTTAGAAAACCCCACAGAAATGAATAAAAGGATTTTTTCGAAAACCAAAAATACTTTGACACTAGCATTAATGCAACACTTTTAAATAATTACAAAGAGGTTTTTCCTAACAAGTAATTTAAATACTTTTAAAAACAAAAAAGTCCCAGTTATTTTATGACCCCAAAATCACAAAGCTCTAAACCACAAAAGAGCAACACATGTAGACTCAATTAATATCTCCTACAACTTGAACATTTTTAACAGATTTATAGGGCAACTTAACTCTGTTGAAGAATGATAATAGGAATAAAGTGTGGGGACCCCGACTCATAAGTCGTGATCACCGAATGCACATGTACAGTGATCCTAGAGATCAATGCTCACTGAACACACAAAAGCTGAATAACAAGAGTCTTACATCCACACTTAACGTCTTACACAAACGACGACCATGGAGGTCTTAGTCTTGCATAGATAGGGCCACGAGGGCCAAACACTTAAAATAGAACAAGCAACGGAAATCTTGGTCGAAAGCGTGAACCCATGACATTTGCCTTAACCTATAGGCATTTTGACTGGGAAGCGTCCTAGTTCGCATGTTCGTCTCCAGAAAACTCTTCAATATACTCTTGTTCTTCCATGCCTGGCCAATTAAATAACCAGGCAAGCAACCCAAGTTGTGGAACAAGGTAACAATGATGCATGATATAGCACTTAAGTAGGTGATTTTGCGGACAACTAATTTTGTATGCAAATGACATGATAAAGTAACTAGTAAGCATGCATCAACAATTAACAGATATCCATTTGAACAAGTTACAGCTATCATCTTAAGTTGGGGTTGAACACTTCATGTTCATTCACCATGCTTAGTCATCGGACTTAGTTCATGTGACCTCTTGTCACCATCTCATCCATTCTCACACCAAGTCTTTATGAAAACATTCGGACATAGTTTAAGAAGGACCTCCAACTGTCCATGACCGCGGACATGGCTATTCGAATAGTTTTACACTCTGCAGAGGTTGCACACTTTACCCACAAGACTCGGGGAACTTCCGTGTCATCCACGACTCGCGGTATATAACATACCCGAGGTAAGCACCCGAACAATGCCTTTCCCCTAGCGATACTAAACAAAGAGTCCACTCGATTGGTACCAGCCCTCATGATGTACTTCACATGAGCATTGCTCTAAACCGTACCATCCATGAGGGGACCAACGGTGTGCCCGGTGCCTATGAAGACAGCGCATGATCGTACATACCGGTATGACCCCGTATCGAGAGTGACCACGCCACTCCCACCACTAGTAATGCAGGCTCCTTGCTAGTACTCACCAAGGTAATCAACAAAGCCCCGTCCCATAAGGGGTATCGTGCTTGCGCATGTAAGGTTGGGATGGTCAACAGACCTTAAATCTAATTTGTTTTCGAAAACACATATTCCACTTGTTCCGGCACACCACTTCTTTCTCAGGTGGTCACCCATCTTCTCATCATCTCCCTCGGGCATTAGTGGCACCCGACAGGGTTTTCGAAAAGTCTTTGAAATCATTTCCCTTTCCTTCACTAAGCATAAAGTCCCATCCGCTTGCGTAGCATCTACTAGCGTCCTAACTACACCCACCCGCACAACCCTCATAAGGTGGTAGGGTCATGCACGATGCAAGTGTCAATGAAGAAGTATCGGAGGCATCCCATCGAAAGGGGAACACCACATCACATGATCAAATATGATGAAAGTAAAGTGTTATATGACATGGAATAAAAATGGTTTCTCATCATGGTCAAAGGGCTGCTTGCCTGGCTCAACAAAGTCTCCGGGGTCTTCGAAGTCTTCAGGTCCAATTTCTTCATCAACCGCGCAATCTATCGTCACGAAATAAAGCGATAAAAATAAGCAACACACAAAAACAGAGCACTCAACTACTTATTAAAAATGCTAATCTATTCTAATAATTACCCAATGTCATACTAAAAATATTCTCCTAGGGTTTTGTTGTTAACAATATTTTGGAAATAAATTAACAGAGGCAAAAAGGTGCCCAAATATGGGTTTTAAAATAAAGTAGTACTAAAAATATTTTTAAACATTTTTACAAATGACACTAATAAATTCTATGGATTATTCTATGTATTTAGGTGGAAGAATTATTGGCATTGGATAAATATTCAAATCTGTGGAATTTTTAGAAAATAACAGAAAAAAAGAAAAAAGGAAAAAGGGGGTCTTGTGCCCTTATGGGCCAGAACCACCCGGCCGAACCCAGCCCAAGAGGGAAAGCTGGCCCAGGCGAGGAGCCACGCGCGACAGGTTTAGTTTTAATCCTGCCCGCGGGCCCGGCCTGCCAACGAGAGAGGGAGGGGCGAGGGGATGACAGGTGGGCCCCACCTATCATCCCTCTCCTCGCGACAGGGATAGAGGAGGAGCTCACCGGAGGGCTCCAGGCCACGGCAGAGGGAGCCGAGGGCACTGCCATGCTCGCGGGGCTTCCGCACATCGATGGGAGGTCGCTGGGCTACCGGGGGAAGAGGAGAACGCCGACAAGGAGAGAGCCCGACGGTGGCGGCGAGGGTTTGGGTCGGGAGAGGGCTCTTGACCACGGGGTGGAGTGCATTGGGCACAGGGAGGATGCGGAGGAAGGGGAGAGCGAGGAGGGGGAGCCAGAGGCACGGGGAGGCCTTAAATAGGCGGGCCGCCGGCTCACCGTGGACGTGGTGCGCCTGTGAGCACGGGGTGCTCGCCATGGGCCACGGGGGAGAGAATGGGTGTGTCTGGGGGCTTCGTGAGTGAGGTCTAGGCTGGGGGAGAGAGGAGAGAGAGGCGGGGGCGCGCGCGCATGGGAGCCCGCTGGTTGGTTGAGCCGGAGAGCGCCGGGTACGCGCGCAGGAGCCGCCGGAGAGACAGGGAGAGGAGGGGGCCGACCAGGCGGCATGTTGCGGACGCCGAGGGGGGCAGAGGGTACAAGCTGGGGCGGCCTGAGGCGGTCGGGGCTGCCCGTTGGCCGGCGGCTACAGTGCGGGTGTGCACTGTAGCGCGCTCCAGAGCACGAGCTTTGCATGTCAGGGCATTATTTTAGCCCCCTTGCGTGTCCTCTTGTGCCTTGGGGCTTTAGAAGATGCCCAACGACTAGGAGGAGCTAGGGAGAGCTCTACAGGATCCTTAGGGCAAAAGGAAAGAGAGACAGAGAGAAGATGTTGTCCAGGGTGAAAATGGGGGTTTTACCCCACCTCCTGGTGACCTGAGGACCTAGAGTTTTTACTCGAGGTACTAGGACAATGCAAGAGCATGTGGTAAAAAGTTGGGGGCAAGGGTAAGAGGGTAAGAGGTAAAAATAGGGGTTTTACTAAATCACCAGAAGGTGTTTGATGAGGTTTTGGGCAAGAAATATTTACCAGCTTACTCAGATATTTACCAGGGTCAAAGTCTAGGTAGAAATGAGGGGATTCACCAAGTTTGAGCTCAAGAGGAAAAGGTTGACAATGCAAATTTGTTAAACCCTAGAAATTTGCAGAATCAGGTTTTTGTAGATCTATTGATGCTAGGTTTTTACCCTTGATGCACCAATTAGTGTATCATCACTATTTGGACATTAGAGCATGCCCACAAAGTTTGAGGCCAAGGGGAGACACTTCACAACGTAAGGTTGCTCAAATTTGATTCTGGATAGGAATGGTTTTGGGGTGGTTTGATGAACCAAACCATCTTGGATTGAGATGAAACTTTGCAATATCGTTACCTATGATAATGTTGACTTGCTAGAATTTTGCTGGAATTTATTGGGAATATTTCTTATAGAAATATTCCAAAAGTTTGATCTAAATAGAAAGGGTTTTGAGGGGTTTTGCCCGTGATATGATCATGCACTGAGTTTCTCTAAATTTTCTCAAATATTTTCAGAGCATTTAAATAATTTTTTCCTATGAAAAAACATTTCTGGCCTTAAGAAAAAGCCTTTAAATAAAATGTGAAAATAATCTGTAAAAATAATATTTTGTGGTTTTGGGAAGTCTTATATATAGTGGGTTTGAAATAAAGCTCTTGGGAAGGAAGGATCCACCTAATTTGAGGACTTGTAGTGCAAACCTCATTTCAGGGGGTTTTGAAAACCAAATTTGAATAAATCATTTTTGGTTAAAATATTATTTTATAAAAATAGTTTTGGACACTATTCACATGGCATGATCATTGGGCAAGAGGCTTGGAACAAGGAAGATGAATATGAAGTGGAATAGAACCTAGTAGTGCCACAACACAATCAACAAGCAAGCAAACAACATAGCAAAACAAGCACCTTGATAAGTTTTAGTTGGCTCCAAATTTTATAAACCCAAACATAACAATGTGATACAAACATATGGTGTGACATACCTTCCCCCCTTACAAGAATCTCGTCCCCGAGATTCATAGGCTAAGCGCTAAAAAGATACGGGAACTTCGATCTAAGATAATCTTGACGCTCCTAGGTTGCTTCATCTTCGGTGTGCTTGCTCCACTGGACCTTGAAGTACTTGATGGTGCGGCTTCGGGTGCAGTGCTCGGCTTCATCCAAAATAAGAAACTAGCCTCTCACGATAAGTGAGGTCCGGCTGAAGATCGATGGCTTGATGGTTGATGTCCTTGTAGAGGTCGGGACGGTTGGGAACTTGCAGACACTTCCGGAGTTGTGACACATGGAAGACATTGTTCACATTCGACAGTTCGGGAGGTAACTCCAGTTGGTAGGCAACTTCTCCTCGTCTTGCGGTGATCTTGAAGGGGCCGATGAATCTTGGTGCAAGCTTCCCTTTGACGTGGAAACGCTTGGTTCCTTTGAGAGGCGTGACACGAAGGTAGACATAATCTCCGACGTTGAGGTTCAGTTCTTGGCGGTGAGAGTCAGCGTGGCTCTTCTGTCTTGACTTGGCGGTCTCAAGGCTCTCTTGGACAAGTTGAACTTGCTCTTCGGCTTCGCGGAGGATGTCTGGTCCAAAAGTAAATCTGTCTCCGGTCTCTGACCAGATGAGGGGAGTACGACACTTGCGTCCATACAACACCTCAAATGGCGCCATCTGAAGACTCGACTGATAGTTGTTGTTGTATGAGAACTCGGCGAAGGGCAGGCAATTCTCCCACTTGGCTCCATACGCCAAAACACAAGCGCGGAGCATATCTTCGAGTATCTGATTCACTCGTTCCATTTGCCCGCCGGTCTAGGGGTGAAAAGCAGTGCTGAAGGAGAGCTTGGTCCCCATGGCTTCTTGAAATATCTTCCAAAATCTTGAGGTGAACTGGGTGCCTCAATCTAACACAATCTCCTTTGGAACTCCGTGAAGGCTCACGATACGCTCGATGTAGAGGTTGGCTAACTTGTTACCATCATAGGTGGTCTTGACGGGAATGAAATGGGCTACCTTGGTCAGGTGGTCGACAATGACCCAAATGGAATCATGTCCCTTGCTTGACCTTGGTAAACCGGTGATGAAATCCATCCTGACTTTATCCCACTTCCATTCAGGCACTTTGAGGGGCTGCAGGAGTCCAGCAGGTCACTGATGCTCAGCCTTGACCCTCTGGCATATGTCACACTTAGCCACGAACGTGCCTATCTCCCGTTTCATGCCATGCCACCAGAATCTTGCCTTGAGGTCTTGATACATCTTGGTTCCTCGAGGATGGATGGAGTAGGGAGTGTCATTAGCTTCTTGCAAGATCAGGTTCTTGAGCTCTTTTTTTGGGTACGCAAATGCGAATCCCAGACCATACAACTCCTTGTTCATCCACCGAGAATCTTGGGGCCTTGCATGTCTTGATCTTCCTCTTGATGCCTTCAATGCTCTCATGTCCCTTCTGGGCTTCCTTGATATCATCCATTAGGGTAGGCTTTGCTTCAAGGTTGACGAGGAATCCTGGTGCAACCAGTTCCAAGCCGAAGCTCTCAAGCTCTTCATACAGGGCGGGTAGCCTTTACTTAATCATAGCATTCAGGGAACAAGCCTTTCTGCTTAAGGAGTCAGCTACCACGTTGGCCTTTCCGGGGTGGTATTGAACACTCAGGTCGTAGTCCTTGATCGATTCCAACCATCTTCGCTGCCTCATGTTCAATTCCCTTTGAGTGGAGATATACTTCAAACTCCTATGGTTTGTGAATATCTCACATCGCTTCCCCAGAATGTAATGTCGCCAAGTTTTCAAGGCATGAACCACGGCTGCCAACTCGAGATCGTGAGTTGCGTAGTTCTCTTCATGCGGGCGTAGCTGTCTGGATAGATATTCTACAACTCTGCCTTCTTGCATCAGAACACCTCCAAGTCCGGTTCTTTATGCATCACAATATATCACAAACTCCTTGTGAATATGGGGGTGGCCAAAACAGGGGTTGTCGTCAATCTCTTCTTGAGGTCCTGGAAGCTTTCCTTACACTTAGCTGTCCATTCAAACTTCTTGGCCTTCTTCAAAAGCTGGCTCATGGGTCGGGCAATGCTCGAGAACCCTTCCACGAACTTGCGGTAATAACCCGCGAGTTCAAGGAAGCTCCTGACTTCCTTCACTATGGTTGGGGTTTGCCACTTAGTCACAGGTTTGATCTTGGCAGGATCCACTGATAGTCCTTCCACAGTCAGCACATGACCCAAGAATCCAACTTTGCATAGCCAGAATTCACACTTACTGAACTTGACATAAAGCTGGTGCTCTCGAAGCTCTTCTAGGACCAATCTCAAGTGCTCCTCATGTTCTTCTTCAGACTTGGAGAAGACAAGTATGTCATTAATGAAGACAACAACGAAGTTGTCCAAGTACTCCATGAAGACCTTATTCATGAGGTACATGAAGTAGGCAGGGGCATTGGTTAACCCAAATGACATGACCTTGTATTCATACATGCCATAGCGGGTTACGAATGTCGTCTTCGGGATATATTGGGGTCTGATCTTCAGCTGATAGTACCCAGACCTCAGGTCGATCTTGGAGAACACCTTGGCTCCACTCAACTGATCAAACAGGTCTTCAATCTTGGGGCGTGAGTACTTGTTCTTTATCGTGACCTCATTGAGAGAATGGTAATCGACACAAAGTCTGATAGTTCCGTCCCTCTTTGACACAAATAGAACAGGCGATCCCCCAAGGAGAGGCACTAGGGCAAATAAATCCTTTTCTGAGCTGCTCTGCTAGTTGCTTCTTCAACTCAGGCAACTCTTCGGATCCCATCCGGTAGGCCTTCTTATAGATGGGCCTTGATCCGGGCATAAGATCAATGATGAACTCGATGTCGCGGTCACGAGGCATTCCGGGCAGCTCATCAGGAAACACATCCGGGTACTCACACACCACCGGCACTTGATCCAACTCAACTCCCGACAGACAGTTAGCCTGCGGGGCTTGAGTGGAGGCAGGGTTGGGTACATACTTGACTTCCACTCCCTGGCTATTGGTCATGGTGATGATCCTCTTGGCACAGTCTAGCATTCCTTGGTGCTTGGTTAACTAGTCCATGCCTAGGATCACATCCAAACCTTATGACTTCAAGATGATAAGATCTGCTAGGAAGTCTACCCCGTTGATGTTAATCTCAACTCCCTTACAACCTATCACGGACTTCATAACCGATCCCGGGGTTTGTATCAACATACGGCTACCCAAGGGTGTAGGCTCCGTGCCACTCTCTAATGCAAACTTTTGGGTGACAAAAGAATGCAAAGCTCCACAATCAAACAATATTGTTGCTGGGGTTGAGTTGATGAGGAACGTACCCAGTATGACGTCCGGGTCTTCCTGGGCTTCCTCTACGGTGACGTGATACACAGGACCCTTGTCGTTGTTGGCCTGGTTGCGGGGAGTGGGGTTCCTTGGTGGTGCTCCACGGGCTTGACCTTGATTTGGCGCATTGGGGCACGGTGCATTTGGCTTCTTGTTGGGACACAGCCTAGAGATGTGTCCTGGCTGACCACATCCAAAGCAAACGACTTGTCCAGGGTTGTTGTTGAAGTTCCTACCATCATTGTTGTTATTGGGTTTGTTGTTGTAGGTTGGCCTAGGATTGGCATACTACTGAGGATGGTAGCTCGGACGAGGGGCAGGAGGTCTAGCCTGTTGCGGCTGATAGGTTGGTTTGGCTGGGGCTGGCTGCCAAGTGCGAGGCTTCTGGTTGCTAGGGCTACCCTTGCTGATCATCTTGCGCTTGCGAGTGTCGTTGATGGCACGACGCTTGTATTCCAGCATGAGGGCTTTGTTGACCAAGTCGAAGAAAGTACGATAGTCGCAGACGATGAGCTGATACTGCAGGACCTGTTGAAGTCCTTCCATGAAGCGTTCCTTCTTGGCAGCCTCTGTGCTGACGTCTTTAGGTGCATACCTTGATAGCAGGTTGAACTTCTGCAGGTACTCCTTGACAGAGCCACTTCCTTGCTTCAGCGCTCGGAATTCTCTCTTCTCGATAGCCATGATCCCAGAAGGAATGTGGGCGGTGCGGAATCCTTCCTTTAAGTCATTCCATGTGATCACACGTTCTCCTTGCATGACCTTGAATCCGTCCCACCAAGCTCGGGCGGTACCCCCGAGGCAGTGAGAGGCATAAAGCACCTTCTCACGGTCCTTGTTGCAATTGATCGGTGCAAGGAGGTCCTCGATGGTGCGGATCCAGTCATCAGCACCCAATGGTTCAGCATTCTCGATGAAGGTTGGGGGCGAGTTCCTCATGAACTCAGACAGCGTGGAGCGGCCATTGCCGTTCCTGCCTTGCTGCTGGTTGTTCACAAGGGCCTGAGCCATCTGCTGGATAGCAGCATTGTTGGCCTGGCGCTCTTCCTAGAGAACTTGGAGAAACAGAGCTATGGTCATGTTCTCCGGCGGAGGTGGTGGCGGGGGAATGTCGCCTTGTGGCTGCTCCTGGTGTCCTCCAGCGTGAGCAGCCCCACCAACTCCCCGTTGCTGGCTCGAGTTGCCGACTTCAGGGTTGGTGAAGGAGCTATTGCGGGTAGCAGTCACCATCCTGTTTGGAGCAGCCAAGTCAAACAACTGGGATTGACAAGAGGATAAGCAATAACGGAAAAGCGCGCCTTAGGGGGTCAGTCAAGTGCAAGTGTGTTAAACAAAGGTCGAAAGACCAACATATATTAAGATAGACGATGAAGTCACTTACATGTTGCTTAAGGCAAAAGCACGACTTGCATCAGAACACAAACAACAAAACAAACAACAAGCACACATGGTTTCATATGAACCATTACACGGACTCGACTTTGCATGAGGGATACATGACTGATCCTACCCTAGGGGTTCTCGGACTCAGGTGGTGGAGTGCTCGGTCTCGTAGTCACGCTCCTCTGGGTCTTCCTCCTATTCATCATCTGAATGGACATTGTTCCCGGTCGAAGGGGTCAGGGAACGAGGAGGTCCATCCCGACGACACTCTGCTGGCATCTCGGTGAAGAGCTCACGGTACTCCTTCACACTCATGCGACGATGACGTGTGGGTGCATCACTAGCTGGGGGTACTCCTCCTCGATAAGCGACAGTCGGTCGTCCATCAGGGGCTCCATCCTTCTTGATCTTGTCTGGCTTCGTCTTGGCTTGTCGAAGTAGCTCTCGAGTGTGGTGAAGTTCCTCATGGAGCTTCACAGACTCCTTCATCAGGTTATGAACCAGGCTATCGGCGGAGAGGCTGAAGTAGGTCTGGAACCTGAGTGGTGTGCCATCTTCCTTGGTCGGAATCAGCATCCAACTCTCGCCAAAGTCATCCTTCCTGAAGGGAAGGTAGCAAGTAGCTGGCTCGTCAGCCATCTCTGGAATGATGTCTCGAAGGTGTAGGAGTGCCTTGCATGCAGCTGTCTCGACGGCAAACATCATGGTCTCCATCTGTGGTCCTTCAAAGAACCAACTGGTCGGGGAGTCGTTTGCCTTTACGACCACATCTACGTGGTAATCCTTCGTGACGGCATCGACCCAGTGCTCGTGGTAGAGGAAAATGAGTGGTTGGTGAAACTGGCACTTCTCCAGGCTATCCCCAAGGAGTAAGGGAAAGCCGGATGTCATGAAGGCTTTAGGTACGACGACCATCTACAAAGGGTTTAAAAGGAGGAGAGTCAGCAAAGTGTTTGCGTGAAGAATAAGAGAGGTAAATAGTTCAGAATTCCTAAGTACAAATGCTAGGTGTAGTTTTGAAAGTCGGTTTTATCCTAGCTAACGTCAATGCTAACTAAGGGCTTCCTACAGTCAGGATGGCTCTGATACCAGCTCTGTGGGGACCCCGACTCATAAGTCGTGATCACCGAATGCACGTGTACAGTGATCCCAGAGATCAATGCTCACTGAACACACAGAAGCTCAATAACAAGAGTCTTACATCCACACTTAACGTCTTACACAAATGACGACCATGGAGGTCTTAGTCTTACATAGATAGGGCCATGAGGGCCAAACACTTAAAATAGAACAAGCAGCGGAAATCTTGGTCGAAAGCGTGAACCCATGACATCTGCCTTAACCTAGAGGCATTCTGACTGGGAAGCGTCCTAGTTCGCATGTTTGTCTCCAACGAACTCTTCAATATACTCTTGTTCTTCCATGCCTGGCCAAATAAATAATCAGTGGTAAGCCAATGAGTACTTTGAATGTACTCGCAAGCAACCCAAGTTGTGGAACAAGGTAACAATGATGCATGATATAGCACTTAAGTAGGTGATTTTGCGGAAATCTAATTTTGTATGCAAATGACATGATCAAGTAACTAGTAAGCACACATCAACAATTAACAGATATCCATTTGAACAAGTTACAGATATCATCTTAAGTTGGGGTTGAACACCTCGTGTTCATTCACCATGCTAAGTCATCGGACTTAGTTCATGTGACCTCTTGTCACCATCTCATCCATTCTCACACCAAGTCTTTATGAAAACATTCGGACGTAGTTTAAGAAGGACCTCCAACTGTCCATGACCGCAGACGCGTCTATTCAAATAGTTTTACACTCTGCAGAGGTTGCACACTTTACCCACAAGACTCGGGGAACTTCCGTGTCATCCACGACTCGCGGTATATAACATACCCGAGGTAAGCACCCGAACAATGCCTTTCCCCTAGCGATACTAAACAAAGATTCCACTCGATTGGTACCCAGCCCTTATGATGTACTTCACACGAGCCTCTCTCTAAACCGTACCATCCATGAGGGGACCAACAGTGTGCCTAGTGCCTGTGAAGACAAGCATGATCGTACATATCGGTACGACCCCATATCGAGAGTGACCACGCCACTACCTCCACTAGTAATGTGGGCTCCTTGCTAGTACCCACCAAGGTAATCAACAAAGCCCCGTCCCATAAGGGGTATCGTGGTTGCGCATGTAAGGATGGGACGGTCAGCAGACCTTAAATCTAATCCATTTTCGAAAACACATACTCCACTTGTTCCGGCACACCACTTCTTTCTCAAGTGGTCAACCATCTTCTTATCATCTCCCTCGGGCATTAGTGGCACCCGACGGGGTTTTTGAAAAGTCTTTGAAATCATTTCCCTTTCCTTCACTAAGCATAAAGTCCCATCTGCTTGCGCAGCATCTACTAGCATCCTAACTACACCCACCCGCACAACCCTCATAAGGTGGTAGGGTCATGCATGATGCAAGTGTCAATGGAGAAGTACCAGAGGCATCCCACCAAAAGGGGAAGACCACATCACCTGATCAAATATGATGAAAGTAAAGTCCTATATGACATGCAATAAAAATGGTTTCTCATCATGGTCAAAGGGCTGCTTGCCTGGCTCAAAAAAATCTCCAGGGTCTTCAAAGTCTCGGGTCCAACTTCTTCATCAACCGCGCAATCTATCGTCACGAAATAAAGCGATAAAAATAAGCAACACACAAAAATAGAGCACTGAACTACTTATTAAAAATGCTGATCTATTCTGATAAATACCCAATGTCATACTAAAAATATTCTCCTAGGGTTTTGTTGTTAACAATATTTTGGAAATAAATTAACATAGGCAAAAAGGTGCCCAAATATGGGTTTAAAAATAAAGCAGTACTAAAAATATTTTTTTAACATTTTTACAAATGGCACTAATAAATTCTATGGATTATTCTTAGAATTTAGGTGGAAGAATTTTTGGCATTAGATAAATATTCAAATCTGTGGAATTTTTAGAAAATAATAGAATAAAAGGAAAAGGAAAAAAGGGGTCATGTGCCCTTATGGGCCAGAACCACCCAGCCGAAACCGGCCCAAGAGGGAAAGCCGTCCCAGGCGATGAGCCGCGGGCGGCGGGTTTAGTTTTAAATCTGCCCGTGGGTCCGGCCTGCCAGCAAGAGAGGGAGGGGCAAGGGGATGACAGGTGGGCCCCACCTGTCATCCCTCTCCTCGTGACAGGGGCAGAGGAGGAGCTCACCGGAGGGCTCCAGACCATGGCGGTAGGAGCTGAGGGCACTGGCGCGCTCGGGGGGCTTCCGCACGTCGGTGGGAGGTCGCAGGGCTACCGGGGAAGAGGAGAACGCCGGCGAGGGGAGATCCTGACGGCGGTGGCGAGGGTTTGGGTCGGGAGAGAGCTCCTGACTACGGGGAAGAGTGTGATAGGCATGGGGAGGATGCGGAGGAAGGGGGAGAGCAAGGAGGGGGAGCAAGAGGCGCGAGAAGGCCTTAAATAGGCGGGCCGCCGGCTCACCGTGGACGTGGTGCGCCGGTGAGCATGGGGTGCTCGCCACGGGCCACGAGGGAGAGAATGGGTGTGTCTGGGGGCTTCGTGAGTGAGGTCTAGGCTGGGGGAGAGAGGAGAGAGAGGCAGGGGCGCGCGCGTGCAAGCCTGCTGGTTGGCCGAGCCGCGCGGCGCCGGGCACGCGCGCAGGAGCCGCTAGAGAGAGAGGAGGGGGTCGACCAGGCGGCATTTTGCGGACGTCGGGGGGCAGAGGGGACAAGCTGGGGCGGCCCGAGGCGGTCGGGGCTGCCCGTTAGCCGGCGGCTATAGTGCGGGTGTGCACTGTAGCGTGCTCCAGAGCGCGAGCTCTGCATGCCAGGGCATTATTTTAGCCCCCCTGCGTGTCCTCTTGTGCCTTGGGGCTTTAGAAGATGCCCAATGGCTAGGAGTGGCTAGGGAGAGCTCTGGAGGAGCCTTAGGGCAGAAGGAAAGGGAAAGAGAGAGAGAAAAGATGTTGTCCTGGGGTGAAATGGGGGTTTTACCCCACCTCCTGGTGACCTGAGGACCTGGGTTTTTTACTGGAGGTACTAGGACAATGCAAGAGGATGTGGTAAAAAGTTGGGGGCAAGGGTAAGAGGGTAAGAGGTAAAATAGGGGTTTTACTAAATCACCAAAAGGTGTTTGATGAGGTTTTGGGCAACAAATATTTACCAGCTTACTGAGATATTTACCAGGGTCAAAGGCTAGGTAGAAATGAGGGGATTCACCAAGTTTGACCTCAAGAGGAAAAAGTTGACAATGGAAATTTGTTAAACCCTAGAATTTTACAGAATCGGGTTTTTGTAGATCCATTGATGCTAGGCTTTTACCCTTGATGCTCCACTTAGTGTATCATCACTATTTGTACATTAGAGCATGCCCACAAAGTTTGAGGCCAAGGGGAAACACTTCACAATGTAAGGTTGCTCAAATTTGATTTTGGACAGGAAAGGTTTTGGGATGGTTTGATGAACCAAACCATCTTGGATTGATATGAAACTTTGCAAGATCATCACCTATGATAGTGTTGACTTGTTGGAATTTTCCTGGAATTTATTGGGTAGAAATATTCCAAAACTTCGATCTGAACAGAAATGGTTTTGAGGGGTTTTGCCCATGATATGTTCATGCCCTTGTGATGAAACTCATATATATGGAAAATATATGTCCACCGTGTTTCTCTAAATTTTCTCAAATATTTTTAGAGCATTTAAATAATTTTTTCCTATGAAAAACCATTTCTAGCCTTAAGAAAAAGCCTTTAAATAAAATGTGAAAATAGTCTTTAGAAATAATATTTTATGGTTTTGGGAAGTCTTATATATAGTTGGTTTGAAATAAAGCTCCTGGGAAGGAAGGATCCACCTAATTTGAGGACTTGCAGTGCAAACCTCATTTCAGGGGGTTTTGAAAACCAAATTTGAATAAATCATTTTTGGTTAAAAAAATATTTGATAAAAATATTTTTGGGCACTATTCACATGGCATGATCATTGGGAAAGAGGTTTGGAACAAGGAAGATGAATATGAAGTGGAATAGAACCTAGTAGTGCCACAATACAATCAACAAGCAAGCAAACAACATAGCAAAACAAGCACCTTGATAAGTTTTAGTTGGCTACAAATTTTATAAACCCAAACATAACAATGTGATACAAACACAAGGTGTGACATAAAGGGTTTTAGGTTTTGGCTTGAAATGCTAAGAGAGAGGGAAGGAGTTGATGCCCACTCAAGCACACACATCCACAAGACCACACAAGAGCCACTCCGCCTCTCAACAAGTTCACAAGGGGCACACCACAAAAATAATATGCAAGACATGATGATGAAATGATATGATGCATGATGCATGAAACAATGCCATGGAAAAAGAGCAAACTCATAACATTCAACACATGGCAACAAGGGCCCACATAGGTTACATGCCATAAAAGGTAGGGGCAGCACTTGGGCTGTCACACTCGCCCACCTGCCGCGGCACGGGTCCCTTGGGAGTGGTCATCTAGTGCCAGCCGGCCGAAGTCTCCGATACGGCCGGATGGACTGTAGCCAAGCCGGGGCGGGTAATCGAGTGGGCGGGGGCATGCCGGCACTGTTTCCCTGCCCCGTCGCGCTCGCCAAGGTCAGCGGCCTGGACGGTCGGACTGTAGCCATGCGCTCCCGTGCGTCAGCGGCCACTGTGGCCACAGGGCCGCCCGTCGTGGCGGTCATGTTGTGTCGTCGTACCCGCGCGCAGAGGAACGGAATGTTGCATGTCTGCCCTAGGGTCAACGGAGGAGGCGGCCCAGAAGCAGTCGGCCGCACCCAGCCGGTCGGTGGTCAAGCCGGCTGCACGACCAGCCTTCCATGTCGCCAGTCGGCGGCAGCTCGAGCCGGTCGTCCCCCAGCCGGCCGTGGGCAGCCGGTCGCGTAGTTTTTCTTCGAAGCAGAAGGGGGGAGATCCCCATTGTTTTGGCCTACCTAGGCATAATAACCCCGTCACAACCATAGAAACAGCACCAGCAGCAGAAGCAGATGTTGCTAGCTCATCAAGAACACCAGCCGCTATCGTTCATGAATGGAGAGTTGTAAGGGCGCCAGCACAACTCAGGTCACCGTACATCGACCCTAGTAACGCAGATCTGTTCCACTGCTCCAAGGAAGTATGCGATATATACGATGTCGTGTGTCAGTTTGGCAATGTTGCTGCCCCAACAACTAGGAGGAGGAATGTACAAATAGGGAGCAGGCAAGAACAATACATTTCAAGTTCTTCGTTCTTGCTCCATTTTCATCATCGAACTAACATTTTTCCTCTTCATTTTTTCCTCCACCCTATCCAAAAAGCAGCAAACCCATCATAAACTATGACGAGTTCTTCATCAGCTGCACCGAACTTGCAAACTCTATGGCGCCGGGACGGAAGATGGATAGCATAGTGGCTGAGGTTGCAATAATTGCGTTGAGGGAACCAGGCTTGAGGCCAAAGAAGAGGATAATGCCATTGAGAATAACTGTAAGCAATCTGTGTCCAATCCTTTTTTCTTGTTTTACTTATTTTTCTTGCACACAAAAAAAAGAAAAAAAATATACAAGCACTTATATTTTATATTTTTCTTTTTTTTCACCATGCAGATTAAGACATTCTTCCAGAACAACAGCTTCAACATGACTAAGATAGACAAACATTTTGACAACAAGTCACGGAGGCTGGGTCGTTGCGAATCAGTAAGTATTTGGGGAAACACCATTCTCTAATATATTTTTTTCGTCAATCTCTTTTTTTTTCTTTTTTTCTATGGTCTTTTTTCCCTGTTGGGTTTGCTCTCTGTCGTTTCCTTTTTTATGTCCATCTCACGAAAATCTGCATAACTAGATTTCGTTCCCGGCACTCGAGATTCTTGATAAGGCAAATCCCAAGGAGTTGGGCAACTACTAGTTGTTGGTGCTGAACATCACGGACAAGAGGTTCGAGGTTTTAGACTCATCCAAGTCGCTGAAAGAGAAGGTTTTTCTCGCTACCGAAACAAAATCATTGAGGGGATCAAAGCAAACTGGCAAAGGCACTACGCGAGCTCAAGTGTGCAAATTCAAATTGGGAACTCCAAGAAATAAAATGCCCAAAGCCGGAAAACAGGCAAGTCTCCACCCACACCCTACGTGTCTTTTTATTTTACCACAGATAGGAAGGATTTTTTACAAGCATTTTTCTTTCCCATATTTTATGTCTCATGCTACTACTTTTTAGCTCATACACACAAACCCGTAGTACCAACAGCAACTCCAGATTCAAGGCAAAAGTTAGTCTTTTCCAACCATCGAATCAGCTAACCAAAACACACTTAGTTGCATTTTTTCCATGCACACAGAAAAGTCGGCATTCACACGCATTAGGCCAACTCACAAGTCCTCCTGCAATACCTTGGTCCTCACACGATGGACCAAATCGCCCAAACACCACCGGCCGCCCACCAACCCAAGGGGGGCGACGCCAACGCGATGGGAGGGGCGAGCGGGTGTAAAACCTCGCCTACCCACGTGGCACAGGTTGCCTCACACGGTCGACCAAGTCGCCCAAACACCACCGGCCGCCCCACAACCCAAGGGGGGCGACACCCACGCGATGGGAGGGGCGAGCGGGGTCAAACCTCGCCTACCTAGGTGACATAGGTCGCCTCACACAATCGACCAAATTTCCCAAATACCATCGGCCGCCCACCAACCCAAGGGGGGGCGATGCCCACGCGATGGGAGGGGCGAGCGGGGTCAAACCTCACCAACAGAGGAGACACAGGTCACCACACACAGTCGACCAAGTCGCCCAAACACCACTGGCCGCCCCCCAACCCAACGGGGGCGACACCCACACGATGGAAGGGGCGAGAGGGGGTCAACCTCGCCAACCAAGGTGACATAGGTTGCTTCACACGGTCGACCAAGTGGCCCAAACACCATCGGCTGCCCCCCAACCCAAGCAGGGTGACGCCCACGCGATGGCAGGGGCGAGCGAAGGGTCAAACCTTGCCTACCCAGGTGACACAGGTCGCCTCACACGGACGACCAAGTCACCCAAACACCACCGCCCCCCGCCCCCCCCCCCCCCCCGCCCTAACCGAAGGGAGGCGACGCCCATGTGATGGGAGGGGAGAGCGAGGGTCAAACCTTGCCTACCCAGGTGACATTGGTCGCCTCACACGGTCGACCACGTCGCCCAAACACCGTCGGCCACCCCCAACCCAAGGGGGCGACGCCCACAGGATGGGAGGGTTGAGCGGGGGTCAAACCTCGCTTACCCAGGTGGCATAGGTCGCCTCACATAGTAAACCAAGTCTCCCAAACATCATCGGCCGCCCCCCAACCCAAGGGGGCGACGCTAAAGCAATGGGAGGGGCGGGCAGGGGTCAAACCTTGACTATCCATGTGACATAGGTCGCCTAACACGGTCGACCAAGTCGCCCAAACACCACCGGCCGCCCCCCAACCCAAGGGGGGCGATGCCACCGCGATGGGAGGGGCGAGCGGGGGTCAAACCTCGCCTACCCAGGTGGCATAGTCTGCCTCACAAGGTCGACCAAGTCGCCAAAACACCACCGGCCACCCCCAACCCAAGGGGGGCGACGCCAACAAGATGGGAGGGGCGAGCGGGGGTGAAACCTCGCCTACCCAGGTGACATAAGAAGCCTCACACGGTCAAATAAGTCGCCCGAACACCACTGGCTGCCACCAACCCAAGGGGGGCGATGCCAATGCGATGGGTGGGGCAAGCGGGGGTCAAACCTCGCCTACCCGGGTGACATAGGTTGCCCCACACTATCGACCAAGTTGCCCTAACACCACTGGCTGCCCCCCATCCCAAGCGGGGTGACGCTCACACGATGGCAGGGGCGAGCGGGTGTTCATACCTCGCCTACCTAGGTGACACAAGTCGCCTCACACGATAGACCAAGTCGCCAAATACCACCCCCCACCCCACACCCCAACCCAAGGGTGGCGACGCCCACGAGATGGGAGGGGCAAGCGGGGGTCAAACCTCGCCTACCAAGGTGGCATAGGTCGCCTCACACGATCGACCAAATTGCCCAAACACCATCGGTCGCCCACCAACCCAAGGGGGGCGACGCCCACGCGATGGGAGGGGCGAGCGGAGTCAAACCTCGCCTACCCAAGTGACACAGGTCGCCTCACAAGGTTGACCAAGTCGCCCTAACACCACAGGCCGCCCCCAACCCAACGAGGGCGACGCCTAGGCGATGGGAGGGGCGAGCGTGGGTCAAACCTCACCTACCTGGGTGACATAGGCCGCCTCACACGATTAACCAAGTTGCCCAAACACCACCGGCCGCCCCCCAAACCAAGCGAGACGACACCCACGTGATGGCAGGGGCAAGCGGGGGGTCAACCTTGCCTACCGACGTGACATAGGTCACCTCACACGGTCGACCAAGTCGCCCAACCACCCCCTCCCTACCTGAAAGCACAAGATGCTCCCTTGGTGGTTTTGATAATTCATGACAACATATAGTGTCTCTTGGACTAACACCTCTATCTAGTGTATTTCAGATAATAGTCCATGGAGAGTTGAGCTGGCAAAAGGATTGAGGATATTGTGGAATTACCCCAAGATGCAAGGAAATAGGTTGGCGACGCTTCAAGCAAGAGGACACTACATTTTCCATTTGTGAGAAATCACTTTGAGTCCATAGGAAAGCCAATACTATTAAAAGGGGGTAAGGTTTTGTTGGTGAACAAAATGCTCATACGTGCACAAGTCATAGTCACCAAAAGCATCCACAAGCTCTCCCACCAAAGTCTGTCTCTAGCCAAACATTCAAAATCGGTGCAACCAACATTCCTATCCCGGTGCCACCGATTCTAAACCCTAGACAGACTCAACCAAACCCTAGCCACTTTGGTGCAGCCAACACTGCTTTCGGTGCCACCGAGTTGGGTTGCCAACTTCCTGTTACGCAAGTTCATATTTTTGGTCCGTCCAAGAATGTTGAATCGGCGTCATCGAGTTTGGAAATTCTGACCATTGGTCACCTTGTCGGTGCAACTGAGATTCCTATATCGGTCTCACCGAGATTCAAAAGTTGCCACCTTTTGGTCACTTTGGTACCACCAAGAATAACATTTTGATGTCATCGTGTTGGTCATTTTGTGTGTAACGCTTGGATTTTTGGGGATGCCTATATATACCCCTTCACCACCACCCACTCGAAAGAGAAGCACTTAGAAATATTCCATACCTATCCTACTCAGTTTTCTGAGAGAGAGCCACCTACCCTTGTGTTGTGGTCAAGATCATCCACTCCAACCATATGGATCTTGATTTATAGCCTCCCCAAGTTGCTTTCCACCAATCCCATCTCTTCTACCAAGCCAAACATGTGAGAGATATATTGTGTGTTGAGGAGTCTATCATCTTGAAGCACAAGAACAAGGAGTTGATCGTCATTACCGAGCCTATTACCTTTTGGAGGGTAGTGCCTCCTTGATTAGTTAGGTGTCACTTGGGAGCCTCCTACTTCGTGTTGTGGAGTGAACCAAGAAGTTTTTAAGGGCTAGGAGATCGCCTACTTCATGAAGATCTACCCTGAGTAAGGCTAGTCCTCTGTGGACGTAGGCCATCATGGTATAGTCAAGGTTGCTTCTTCGTGGAACCCTCCGTGGGTAGAGCCCTCCATGGACTCTCGCGACTGTTACTGTCAGGGATATACCCCGCGGTATGAGATGGCCTGGCGACTCGCGGGAGACCCGGTAAAGACATGACGTTTTATTGGTGATCTGGCTAGCGGGCCGTAGGACGACCATGCCCAAGACCCGGCGTGTGAGCCGGTGCCAGGCGGCTCACAAGAGAAGGCCTACAGGAGAAAGGATTTCCTTACAAGAGAAACAAGACCCGAAATAGGATTCTAGTCCTAATCCTACCCCTAGTAGGACTCTATTTGTAAACCTAACCTCTCCACTTATATAAGGAGGGGTAGAGCACCCCTAGAAAGACAAGTTCACAAGTCCACAAGTTTAGACAACACAAGAGATTAGAGATTATACAGATTAGAGGCTCTCGTTATTAGAGGTAGAGATTAGCACCCTTGTAACCGAGAGATCTCCTTCATCATCAATAACAGACAAGCAGGATGTAGGCTTTTACCTCCATCGGAGGGGCCGAACCTGGGTAAACTCCGCGTCTCTCGATTCCGACCAACCGCTTCAAGCCACCACATAGTTGCGCTTCTACCCTGAACCTAAGTACGTTCATCCGAACATCGGTCGTGACAAATCCACGACAGTTGGTGCCCACCATGGGGCAAGCACATGATGGTGTTATGTTCTTGGAGGGATCTCTCTCAGGGATCGAGAACTTTGCAATTTTTTGGGTGAAGAAGAGCCGGTTTGGAAGGATCTACATCAAACTTTGAGTTCATCAACTTTATTGGCGGAATCATCAAAGATCAAAACCAGTTTGTCGATGAAGTTCCCGAAATTTTAATATTGATGGCCGCATAGAGCAGGATCAATCTGCTGTTTTTGATGTGCAAACCCTAAGTATTTGATGGCGATACAGTTTCATGATCCGGTTCTCTACTTTCAAAAAAAACTGCCACAACCAGGAGATGAAAACGGATGCGGATACACAAGTTGACCCCGCCTCCGGGTCAAGCTCGCACCACAAGCCGTCCGTCCCGCGGGCTTCGCCTCGCGTGAGCCGGTCTGCCGCGCCCTTGAGCCGCCCCGGGTCTGCCCCCATGACATGCCCGCTGCACCTCGCCGAGCCGGCCGCCGTGGCCACCTCCCGCCTCGCCTGAGCCGGCCTTCCTCCGCCGGCGTGCGTCCGAGCCGGGCTCGCATTGAGCCGCCCATGCCATGACAGGGCTTCACCTCGACTAGCTGAGTCGTCGGGCTCGCCACGACTTCACCTAGCCACCGTAGCAACCGCGAGTTGCCGCTATGGCTCCGTCTCGCCTCGCCTCGCCCGACACAAGTCGGCCGGCTCCGCCGCCGCCGATAGCTTCGCCACGGCCTCACCACGCTGGCTCCGCTCCGCCATGCCCGCTGCGCCTCCACGTACCTGAGCCTCCCTGCTCGCATGTGAGGCCTCAACATCAGCTGGCTCTGACCTCGAGTGCCGCAAGCTTCCGCCGCAACGGCTGTTCACCTCCGAGCCGCCAGTTCTGCGGCCCCACTGTCGTCTGCCGACCTCACCACCACAGGGTCGTCAGCGCCGCCCCTGTGGTCCGGTTTTCCTGCACCTCCGAGTCGTCGCCTCACCTCTCCACTGTGCAAGACACCGCCTCGCTTTGCTCCGCCTCTGCGGAAAGCCGTCGCGCTGGCCTGCCTCCGACTCACCCGCCTCCATGTGGTTTTCAGGCTGGCTCCACCCCGCCACACCTCGAGTCGCCGCGCGCTGCCCCGCCCCGCCATGGCCACACGCCGGTTGCTCTACCTTCTCCTACACGCAGGCATAGGAGAGCATTTTGCCTCCTGTAGAAGTATGAGAGGGTCGGGTTCCCAAGAGGAGCCTATTGACTTGACGACTATAGCAGGATTGGATCTTAGGTCCAGCAACCAACAGGAAGAATATGGGGTTCGAGAGGATCTTGCGTGACAAATCCACGACAGTTACCCTCCGTGGGTTGAAGACTCCATGAACGAGGACGTACGATAGCACCACCTATTGGAACCACAGGAAAATCCTTACGTCTCCCATTGCGTTTGATCTTCCTATCCCATCTCTTTACTTACATGCGCAATGCCTTTATTTTCCACTTCCATACATGTAGACATGCATGTGTAGGGCTCTTAGATTTGCTAGACTTGCTAAAATAGTTAAAATTTGCCAACCAATTGACTTGGGAAAAGGTTAGGTTTTAAATTTCTGCTAGTTGTCTATTCACCCCCCTCTAGACACTCTTCTATCGATCCTACAAGTGGTATCAGAGCTTTGGTCTCCATTGCTTTGGTTTAATCACCGTAGAGGAAGATGGATGTGTCTAGAGTAAAGAGTTTGAGTTGTAGAGTGCCCATTCTTAATGGTGAGTACTACAGTCAATGGAAGAATGCCATGATTGATCTATTTGATAAATTCCATTTGACAAAATGTATTGAAAACCCCTATGTGCTCCCCATTGATGAATTGCATCCCACACACGAAGAGAAAATTAACATGCTTGGTAACCTAAGAATTGTCAATCTTATTGTTAGAGGTTTACCAAGATTCGTGCTTTCTCAATTGAAGAACTTTGCATGTGCCTATACCTTGCGGACTGATTTAGAGAAACGATATCCAAATCTTTCATTAGGAAATTTTGATGAAATTCTTCATAAAACCGTTGCCTTTCACAAAATGAAGCCTAGTGATCCAAACTTTGATAAATGCCTATTTGAGCTCCGTGATCTTATGCGTGCTAAAGGAGATGTCACCAGTATCAACAACATTATCTTTGAAGCCATTCGCATTCATAAACTTGAACATTGTCATGATCACTATTCTAACGAATCCCTTGTTCTTTATGACGGGGATTTCCCATTTGATGATGACAATGTGGAACATGGCTACTATGAATAAGATGAGTTGATCAACATCGAGCATGAGAAGATCATGAAGAATCTAAGTCTTATGGCAAAAATTAAGGATTACATGTTCGGAGGAAAAGAGTGGATTCTCGACAGTGGATGTACGGATCATATGACTAGTGATAAAGATATGTTTCAAGAGATCACACCTAATCAAGGTCCTCGACGGTACGTGACCTTTGGAGACAACTCTAAGGGTAAGGTACTTGGCCTTGGTAAGGTGGCCATATCCCATGATAGCTCTATTCAAAATGTTATGCTTGGCGAATCTCTTGGCTACAATCTTCTTTCCATATCTAGACTTGCCGACTTCGGTTTCAATGTGTTATTCACAAAAGTAGATTGCCAAGTGTTTCGTCAAGATAATCATAAAATGGTCTTTACCAGTTTCCGTAGAGGTGATCTATACATTGTTGATTTCACTAAGAGATCCAAACCTCGCACTTACTTAATTGCAAAATCCTCTAAAGGTTGGCTTTGGCATAGAAGACTTGGACATGTAGGCATGCGCAATCTAGATAAGCTAATCAAAGGTGATCATATACTTGGTGTTAAAGATGTTATCTTTGACAAAGATAGACTTTGTAGTGCTTGTCAAGCTGGAAAGCAAGTAGGTGGAAGTCATCCCATTAAGAATATCATGACTACTAGGAGACCACTCGAGTTACTTCACATGGATGTTTTTGGTCCCAATGCTTACAAAAGTCTCGGTGGAAATTCCTATGGTCTAGTTATAGTTGATGATTTTTCCAGATTTACGTGGGTATTCTTTCTTGATGATAAGTCACAGGTTCAAAAGATCTTCAAGAACTTCGCTCGCAAAGCGCAAAATCAGTTTGAAGTGAAGATCGAGAAGGTTTGGAGCGATAATCGATCGGAGTTCAAGAACACCCATGTGGATACCTTTCTTGACGAAGGTGTCTCACATGAGTTCTCGGCTACATACACACCTCAACAAAATGGAGTTGTTGAGAGGAAGAACCGAACACTCATTGAGATGGCAAGAACGATGCTTGACGAATACAAGAAGCCAAGACACTTTTGGGCAGAAGCCGTTGAAACAACATGTCATGCCACAAACCGACTTTACCTGCACAAGCTTCTCGGTAAAACGGCATACGAGCTACTCACCGATAACAAACCCCAAGTCGAATACTTTCGAGTATCTGGCTCAAAGTGCTATATTCTTGATAAGCATCGTTGTACTAAATTTTCCCTAAATCACATGAAGGATTCCTACTTGGTTACGGATCGCACACTTACCGTGTCTACAACAACTTCACTCGAAAAGTTGAAGAGACGGTAGATGTGAAGTTTGATGAATCTAATGGTTCGCAAGTCGAACAATTGCCAAATGATGTAGGTGATAAGGACCCTTCGGAAGCTATTCTAGATCTACCCATCGGCAAGATTCATCCCATGGAGGTGAAGGAAAGTACTTCATCAACTCAAGTGGAAGACCCTACTTCACGTCAAGGTGAACCTCAACACGACATGGAGGCATCCACGAGCGGTACACGACGAGATGATGAAGAGGAGCAAGTGGATCATGAATATCCACCACAACCACCTTCACCACCACCTCAAGGGAATGACACCTTCAGCAACAATGAAGATGAAGGGAATGATGATGATGAAGAAGAAGCTCCACCATCCGACAATCGGAAGCTGACCCGAGTTCGAGCTCAAGTGACCAAGAACCATACCCTAAACCAAATCATTGGTGATATACATATAGGGAGAATCACTCGCTCTAAAACCCGTCTAGCTAACTTTTGTGAGAATTATTCTCTCATCTCTAGCATTGAGCCTTTCAAGGTAAAGCAAGCTCTTGAAGACGCGGATTGGGTGAACGCTATGCATGAAGAGCTTCACAACTTAGAAAGGAACGAAGTGTGGACACTCAAGGAGAAGCCCGAAGATGAGCACAACATCATCAGAACCAAATGGGTGTTTCGGAACAAACAAGATGAAGACGGTCAAGTCATGTGAAACAAGGCTCATCTCGTAGCCCAAGGATATACGCAAGTCGAAGGTATGGATTACGATGAGACTTATACCCTCGTCGCTAGACTTGAAGCTATTCGTATTCTTCTTACTTATGTTAATCACCATGATATCACACTTTATCAAATGGACATCAAAAGTGCATTTTTAAATGGTGAAATTGAAGAAGAGGTTTATATTAAGCAACCACCTGGTTTTGTGAAACCTAAGAAACCTAATCATGTTTACAAGCTTCGTAAAGCTCTTTATGGTCTTAAGCAAGCCCCTCATGCTTGGTATAAATGTTTAACAAAGTTTCTCATCAAAAAAGGTTTTGAAATTAGTAAAATTGATGCAACCTTGTTCACTAAGAGAGTTAATAGAGAATTATTTGTGTGCCAAATCTATGTGGATGATATTATCTTTGGTTCCACTAACCCTCAATTTAGTGAAAGGTTTGGAAGATTGATGTCTGAGAAGTATGAGATGTTTATGATGTGTGAGCTGAAATTCTTTCTTGGATTGCAAATCAAGCAATCAAGAGAAGGAACTTTCATCTCTCAAACTAAGTATACCAAGGACTTGATCAAGAAGTTCAACATGTAGGATTGCAAAGGTATGAAAACTCCTATGCCCACTAGTGGACATGTTGACCTTACCAGGGAGGATGAACCGGTTGATCAAAAGGTTTATCGATCTATGATTGGTTCATTGCTATATCTATGTGCATCTTGTCCCGATATTATGCTTAGTGTTTGCATGTGTGCTAGATATCAAGCTGCACCTAAAGAGTGTCATCTTTTGGCTATGAAACGTATTGTGAGATACCTGATACAAACACCAAACTTTGGCATTTGGTATCCCAAGGGATCTTCTTTTAATCTTGTTGGCTATTCCGATTTGGACTATGCCGGTGACAAGGTTGATAGAAAGTCCACCTCGGGTACTTGTCAATTTTTAGGTAGATCTCTTGTGTCTTGGTCCTCCAGGAAACAAAACTCGGTATCTCTATCTACTGCCAAAGCTGAGTATATTGTTGTAGGATCTTGTTGTGCGCAATTACTATGGATGACACAAACGCTTAAGGATTGTGGAATTTATGTTAAAAATGTTCCATTACTTTGTGACAATGAAAGTCCTATTAAAATTGGACATAATCCTGTGCAACATTCTCGAACCAAGCATATTCAAGTTCGACATCATTTCATTCGTGATCATGTTGCCAAAGGAGATATCAATCTTAAGCATGTTCTTACTAACAAGCAATTGGCCGATATCTTTACTAAGCAACCTGATGAGAAAACATTTTGTCATTTGAGAAGTGAGTTGAACATCATTGATGCTTCAAACTTGAGCTAGACTCACTCGGTTGCAAGCAAGGGCATGAGCTTTCTTGTTATCTCCATGTTCCCGTAACTCGTTATCATATGCCATGGAACTCTATGCTCCCTTGTATTGCATCTAACATTTTGTAGGTACTTGGAAGAACTTCATTCGACAAGATTTCCATCAACTCCAATCATAAGCAATCTTGTCATTACCAAGTATCCACAACCCCTCTTGATGATGGAAGGAAGAAGACAACAAAAACATATCCTTGACATATACTTGATCTTAGTTCCAAAATCTTAAGTAGTATCATGTCAATTGGATATATCCATTGTTCTTCCTTGCATGACTAACCTTTGTAGGTGTCTAGTGTACTAGAACGAGAAGGACTGCTCCAAATTCAAGATGATCTTCATCAACCTCGAGCATCCTCAACAAGTTCACCTATGATAAACATCATCAACATCACTCAAAGGTATGTACTCATATCCTTGAAAAGGATTTACTCCAAGTCATGGGCTAAAGAAACTCAAGAGATATGAAAATGTCAAAATGCTTAATCGGAAAATGGTAACCCCATTTTGAGCTTAAACAATGAGTATGACCTATGATCAAGCATTCTTGCTTGGCTACTAAGTCAGTATACTCTAATATAGGTGACTTTGTCACCGCCCATCATTTAGATAAGAATCTTGCGTGGTTTGCTTTCTATTTGCACGATCTCTCGTAACCACTCAAATCTTATCTATTTGATGACCTTTGTAAAAACAAATTGTATTTTCTTCTTGAAACTATTTCGTTTGTCTCTGTAAAAACAGAAACTTGGTCTCTCATTCGGAGTCACCGATATAAATTACTTGGTCCTACCGAATTTGCAGATAAGATGCACTACACAATCTCGGTACCATCGATTTATCTATCCCGGAGTCATCGATTTTTCTTTGTTTTCTAAATATGTGTTTGTTTCTGTTCTTGTGATATTCTTGTTCCTTTTATGGCCCCTTCATTTAGAAAAATACGGTGAGAAGAACAAACAACACTTCGGGGGAGAAATTCTTTATTCAAGGATCCCTAGATCCAAGGAGAAGAAAATTGAAATTTGCAAAAGGGAGAGAAGCTACATTCAATGATTCCCTTAGTTTTTCTATGAACCCTACTTTCAATGACCCTTGTTCTCCATCCCTTCCTTGTCAATGATCCCTGTCACTACTCCTAAGATTAACCTTTTTTGTATTTATGCCAAAGGGGGAGAATATCAAAGCTTCATGCTAAAGGGAGAGTTAAATGCTTATGCAAAGGGGGAGATATGATTTAGGGGGAGATGAAAATATCAAAAGTCCACACTTATATAAACAAGGGGATAACAACAATGTAGGGGGAGAAAACTATTGTTGGAGAAAAGTCTAAAGTGAACAAAAGATTACCTTTTTCTCACCCTATCCAATCCCAATATCTACATGCTGAGATTCAGGGGAAGAGGATGAACTACCACTTTCATATCTAAGGGGAGAAAAGCTATAAAATGTTTTTATGCTAAAGGAGGAGACATGTCAATCTTAAGAATTATCATATCTTATATGTTCTCCATATCTTGGTATTCATTGAGTTCTATTGCTTTTGTTTAGTAGAATACTCTTGTGTTTCCTAACATTGTTTTCTCAAGTGTGTTTCTACTACTAGAATGCATCATATCTTGGATCAACATGATCTCTTGCTTCTTGCACATATTGTTTGTAAGAGTGAAGTCTTGATCAAGGATATACATCGCATTCATATATTTTGATGCATATAGCCAAGATACACATGACTTCCTATATCCCTTTCATCCATATGTGTGTCCATGCATTCCAACGCAACTATCCTTTAAAGGATTGCACACATTTAGGGGGATCAAATCTAGGTCATGTGTTACTCAAAGTCTTCATTACATCCGTGCATATCTTTATTTGAAGCTTTGACTGTATGTTGTCATCAATTACCAAAAACGGGAGATTGAAAGCACAACATGCTCCCTTGGTGGTTTTGATAATTCATGACAACATACAGTGTCTCTTGGACTAACACATCTATCTAGCGTATTTCAGATAATAGTCCATGGAGAGTTAAGCTGGCAAAAGGATTGAGGAGATTGTGGAATTACCCCAAGATACAAGGAAATAGGTTGGCCAAGCTTCAAGCAAGAGGACTCTACATTTTACATTTGTGAGAAATCACTTTGAGTCCATAGGAAAGACAATACTATTAAAAGGGGGTAAGGTTTTGTTGGTGAACAAAATGCTCATACGTGCACAAGTGATAGTCACCAAAAACATCCACAAGCTCTCTCACCAAAGTCTGTCTCTAGCCAAACATTCAAAATCAGTGCAACCAACATTCCTATCCCGATGCCACCGATTCTCAACCCTAGACAGACTCATCCAAACCCTAGCCACTTTGGTGCAGCCGACACTACTTTCGGTGCCACTGAGTTAGGTTGCCAACTTCCTATTATGCAAGTTCACATTTTTGGTCCATTTGAGAATGTTGAATCGGCGTCACCGAGTTTGGAAATTCTGACCGTTAGTCACCTTGTCGGTGCAACCAAGATTCCTATATCGGTCTCACCGAGATTCAAAAGTTGCCACCTTTTGGTCACTTCAGTACCACCGAGAATAACATTTCGGTGTCACCGAGTTGGTCATTTTGTGTGTAACGGTTGGATTTTTGGGGATGCCTATATATACCCCTTCACCACCACCCACTCGAAAGAGAAGCACTCAGAACTATTCCGTACCTATCCTACTCAGTTTTCTGAGAGAGAGCCACCTACCCTTGTGTTGAGTTCAAGATCTTCCACTCCAACCATATGGATCTTGATTTCTAGCCTCCCCAAGTTGCTTTCCACCAATCCCATCTCTTCTACCAAGCCAAATCTATGAGAGAGTGATTGTGTGTTGAGGAGTCTTTCATCTTGAAGCACAAGAGCAAGGAGTTCATCGTCATTACCGAGCCTATTACCTTTTGGAGGGTGATGCCTCCTAGATTCGTTAGGTGTCGCTTGGGAGCCTCCTACTTCGTGTTTTGAGTGAACCAAGAAGTTTGTAAGGGCAAGGATATCGCCCACTTCATGAAGATCTACCCCGGGTAAGGCTAGTCCTTCGTGGACGTAAGCCGACATGGTATAGTCAAGGTTGCTTCTTTGTGGAACCCTCCGTGGGTAGAGCCCTCTGTGGACTCTCGCGACCGTTACCCTCTGTGGGTTGAAGACTCCATGAACGTGGATGTATGATAGCACCATCTATTGGAACCACGGGAAAAATCCTTGTGTCTCCCATTGCGTTTGATCTTCCTATCCCATCTTTTTACTTATATGTGCAATGCCTTTACTTTCCGCTGCCATACTTGTAGACATGCATGTGTAGGGCTGTTAGATTTGCTAGACTTGCTAAAATAGTTAACATATGCCAACCAATTAACTTGGGAAAAGGTTAGGTTTTAAATTTCTGCTAGTTGTCTATTCACCCCCCCCTCTAGACACACTTCTATCGATCCTACACCGCCCCACCCCACCCACCCCAACCCAAGGGGGGTGACACCCACATGATGGGAGGGGCGAGCAGGGGTCAAACCTTGCCTACCCACATGACATAGGTCGCCTCACACGTTCGACCAAGTCGCCCAAACACCGTCGGCCGCCCCCCAACCCAAGAGTGGCAACGCCCACGCGATGGGAGGGTCGAGCGGGGTCAAACCTCGCTTACCCAGGTGGCATAGGTCGCTTCACACGGTCAACCAAGTCACCGAAACACCACCGGACGCCCCCCAACCCAAGGGGGGCGACGCCAACGTGATGGGAGGGGCGAGCAGGGGTCAAACCTCGCCTATGCAGGTGACATAGGTCGCCTCACACGGTCGACCAAGTCACCCAAACACCACTGGCCGCCCCCAACCCAAGGGGAGCGACGCCACCGCGCTGGGAGGGCGAGCGGGGGTCAAACCTCGCCTACCCAGGTGGCATAGGTTGCCTCAGATGGTCGACCAAGTTGCCAGAACACCACCGGCCACCCCCCAACCCAAGGGGGTGACTCCAACGTGATGGGAGGGGTGAGAGGGGGCCAAACCTCGCCTACCCAGGTGACATAAGAAGCCTCACATGGTCGACCAAGACACCCAAACACCACCAACCGCTCCCCAACCCAATGGGGGCCATGCCAATGCGATGGGTGGGGCGAGCGAGGGTCAAACCTCGCCCACCTAGGTGACATAGGTCACCTCACATGGTCTACCAAGTTGCCCAAACACCATTGACCGCCCACCAACCCAAGGGGAGCAACGCCCATGCGATAAGAGGGACGAACGGGGTCAGACCTTGCCTACCCATGTGACATAGATCGCCTCACACGGTCGACCAAGTCGCCCAAACACCATCGGCCGCCCCCCAACCCAAGGGGGATGACGCCCATGCGATGGGAGGGGCGAGCGAGGGTCAAACCTCGGGTACGCAAGTGCCATAGGAAGCCTCACACGGTCGACCAAACACCACCGGTCGCCCCCCAACCCAAGGGGGGCGACGCCAACGCGACGGGAGGGGTGAGCAGGGGTCAAACCTCGCCTACCCACATGGCATAGGTCGCCTCACATGGTCGACCAAGTCGCCCAAACACCGCCGGTTGCCCCCCAACCCAAGGGGGCGACGCCCACACGATCGGAGGGGCGAGCGGGGGTCAAACCTTGCCTACCCAGGTGGCATAGGTCGCCTCACACGGTCGACCAAATTGCCCAAACACTATTAGCCGCCCACCAACCCAAGAGGGGCAACGCCCACGCGATGGGAGGGCGAGCAGGGTCAAACCTCGCATACCCAGCTCACACAGGTCGCCTCAAACGGTCAACCAAGTCGCCTAACCACCACCGGCGGCTCCCCAATCCAAGGGGGGCGACGCCCACACGATGGGAGGGCGAGCGGGGGTCAAACCTTGCCTACCCAGGTGACATAGGTCGCCTCACATGATCGACCAAATCGCCCAAACACCACCGGCAGCCCACCAACCTAAGGGAGTGGCGACGCCCATGCGATGGGAGGGCGAGCGAGGTCAAACCTCGCCTACCCAGGTAACACAGCTCGCCGCACTCAGTTGACCAAGTCGCCCAAACTTGACCGGCTGCCCCCAACCCAAGGGGGCAACGCCCACGCGATGGAGGGGCGAGCGGGGGTCAAACCTCGCCTACCCAGGTGACATAGGTCGCCTCACACGGTCGACCAAGTCGCCTAAACACCATCGGCCGCTCCCAACCCAAGAGGGGTGACACCCACGTGATGGGAGGGGCGAACTGAGGGTCAAACCTCGCCTAACCAGGTGACACGGGTCGGCTCACAAAGTCGAACAAGTCGCCCAAACACCCCCCCCCCAACCCAAGGGGGTGAGGCCCACGCGATGGGAGGGGCGAGCGGGGGTCAAACCTAGCCTACCTAGGTGACATAGGTCGCCTCACACGGTCGACCAAGTCACACAAACACCACAGGCCGCCCCCAACCCAAGGGAGGTCACGCCCACGCGATGGGAGGGGTGAGCGGGGGTCAAACCTCGGCTACCCAAGTGAGATAGGTCGCCTCACACGATCAACCAAATCGCCCAAACACCACCGACTGCCCACCAACCCACTCGGGGTCAAACCTCGCCTACCCAGGTGACATAGGTCCCCTCACACGGTCGACCAAGTCCCCCAAACACCACAAGCCGCCCCCAACCAAACGGGGGTGACGCCCACGCGATGGGAGGGCCGAGCGGGGGTCAAACCTCGCCTACCCAGGTGACATAGGTCGCCTCACACGATCAACCAAGTTGCCTAAACACCACCGGCCGCCCCCCAACCCAAAGGGGGAGACGCCCACGCGATGGGAGGGGCGAGCGGGGGGTCAAATATCGCCTACCTAGATGACACAGGTCACCTCACACGGTCGACCAAGTCGCCCAAACACCACCACCACCCCCAACCCAAGGGGGCGACTCCCACGCAATGGGAGGGTCGAGCGTGGGTCAAACCTCACCTACCCAGGTGACATAGGTCGCCTCACACGGTCGAGCAAGTCGCCCAAACACCACCGGCCGCCCCCAACCCAAGGGTGGCAACGCCCACACGAAGGGAGGGGCAAACGGGGGTCAAACCTCACCTACCCAGGTGACATAGGTCGCCTCACATGGTCGACCAAGTCGCCCAAACACCACCAGCCGCCCTCAATCCAAGGGGGTGACGCCAATGCGATGGGAGGGGTGAGCGGGGGTCAACCCTCGCCTACCCAGGTGACATAGGTTGCCTCACACGGTCGACCAAGTCACCCAAACACCACCGGCCGCCCCCAAACCCAAGGGGGGTGACGCCCCCGCGATGGGAGGGGTGAGCGGGGGTCAAACCTCGCCTACCCAGGTGGCATAGCTCGCCTCACACGGTCGATCAAATCGCCCAAACACCACCGGTCGCCCCCCAACCAAAAGGGGGTGATGCCAACGCGATGGGAGGGGAGAGTGGGGGTCAAAGCTCGCCTACCTAGGTGACATAGGTCGCCTTACACGGTCGACCAAGTCGCCCAAACCACCGTCTGCCCCCAACCCATGTGGGGCGATGCCAACGGGATGGGAGGGGTGAGCGGGGGTCAAACCTTGCCTACCCAGGTGACACAGGTCACCTCAGACGGTCGACCAAGTCGCCCAAACACCAACGGCCGCCCACCAACCCAAGGGGGGCAACACCCAAGCGGTGGGAGGGGTGAGCGGGGTCAAACCACGCCTACCCATGTGACATAGGTCCCCTCACACGGTCGACCAAGTCGCCCAAACACCACCGGCCGCCCACCAACCCAAGGGGGGTGACACCCACGCGATGAGAAGGGCGAGCGGGGGCCAAACCTCGCCTACCCAGGTGACATAGGTCGCCTCACATGGTTGACCAAGTCGCCCAAACACCATCGGACGCCTCCCAACCCAAGGGGGGCGACGCCAACGCGATGGGAGGGGTGAGCGGGGGTCAAACCTTGCCTACCTACGTGGCATAGGTCGCCTCACATGGTCGACCAAGTTGCCCAAACACCACTGGCCTCCCCCAACCCAAGGGAGGCAACGCCAATATGATGGGAGGGGCGAGTGGGGGTCAAACCTCACCTACCCAGGTGACATACGTCGCCTCACATGGTCGACCAAGTCGCCCAAACACCACTGGACGCCCCCAACACAAGGGGGTGACACTAACGCGATGGGAGGGGCGATCAGGGGTCAAACCTCGCCTACCCAGGTGACACAGGTCACCTCACACGGTCGACCAAGTCGCCCAAACACCACCGGCCACCCCCCAACCAAAAGGGGGCGGCACTCACGCGATGGGAGGGGCGAGTGGGGGTGAAACCTCACCTACCCAGGTCACATAGGTCGCCTCATACGGTCGACCAAATATCCCAAAGACCACCGGCCACCCACCAACCCCAAGGGGGGGCGATGCCCATGCAATGGGAGGGGCGAGCGGGGTCAAGCCTCGCCTACCCAGGTGGCACAAGTCGCCTCACACGGTCGACCAAGTCGCCCAAACACCAGCAACCGCCCCAACCCAAGGGGGCGACGCCCACACGATGGGAGGGGCGTGGGGGTCGAACCTTGCCTACCCACGTGACATAGGTCGCCTGACACGGTCGACCAAGTCGCCCAAACACCAAGTTGACCAAAAACCACCGAGTCGTACAAAAAATTTAGTATTCTGAAATTTTACGAGTTATCATTTGTCCCTTATTTTTTATAGTACTTTTTTCCAGCAATAAAATTCAGAATTTAGCAATTCAACACGGGAGACACACTGACGGAACAGCTAGTTGACTGCTCTTTTTTTGGTTTAATTTTTTTAGCTACGACTCCAACATTTACATGACGTACAATGTTGAACACTGGGACGACACCCATGTCTTGGAGTATGGGACGAAAGACATACTCAGTATGATGAAGATTCTAACAACATAGATGTTAAAGAGCTACCATAACGATGTTAACTCGGCGAAGATGCTCAACATCAACAAGGTAACTTTCATTTGTCCAAACTAGATGAATAAGCAACTCAATGTCATGATTTTACTTTCACATACCATTTCATAGTCTACTGGTTATAGGAGAGAACAAAAATAACATGGTCCAGATATCACAAATTACATTGATTTTTCTCAAAATGAAAAAAACATTCGAATCTGAGTACTTTGCCACACAATTTATGTCTTCTTTTTTCTCCTCCCTTTCTTGCTTGCTAAACTAGTCAAGCACTTCGGTTCAGACAGGGCGTGCAAGTGGCACAATTATGCCCCCCTAACTCCTTGCAGTATGATGTGACACCCTGGATTTTTGCTACAATGATCATTGTAATTAAGCTACAGTGATGGCCAGGATTATGCTAATGCTTTTGCTAATCCATGTGTGATCCCTTTTGAATAAAAGCTTAATTCAAATTCCACTTCGAAAAGCCCATGAAATTTTTATGTGATAAAATAAAGTTGCAAAAAGCATAAGAGAAATGTTGTGCCCTTGTTAAAAATATCAAAACTAATGTTGTTAAGGAAAACAACATCACCTTGATGTTGGTGTGGACCCCACCATCAAAACAGAACCAATTTGCATTTTTAAAAGTACTATTTAATCCTGTGGAAAATTCAAATAGTTTTGAAAAATGCTCAAACTTGGTGTGGGCCCTCCTAATATTGCAAGCTATTTGATGGGCCCTCCTCCACATTTTTGCTAAAGGGATTAGAGGCTAAAAATAATTAAAACACAGATTACAAATAAGAAAAACAGAAATAAAACTAAAAGAAAGAAAAAGAAAAAAAAGGGGGAAATCCCCCCTTCCCCACTGGGTCGGCCCCAACCGGCCCAACCCAACCAGCCCACCCCACCCCCCACCCCCCTCGTCGTCCTCTTCCTTTTGTAGTGCGGGCGGTCACTACAGGGCTCCGTCGCCACTGCACCCGCTCGTCGTCGTCGCCGTGGAGGATAAGAACGGCCCCATGGCCTCTCTCTCGCTCCCCCGGAACCCTAGCCCCTGCTCATATCCCCTTTTCATGCTCCCCCACCTTTTCCTCCTCCGGTCCGAGCGCTGTCGTCGCCATGGACGCCGGCTAGCATAGCCATCGTCGCTCCCGCGCCTTGCCACCACACCAAGAAGAACCGCCGCAGCCTCCCCGTCCTCCTCAACCATGAAACCAGCTTCGGAGCCCCCGGAGCGCCTCCACGCCATCGTCTTCCTCCTTGGACACCCGAACATCACCGCCGTCAAATCACCGCCGTCAAGCCCTCCCTAAGCTCACTTTGAACGGCAACGCCCCTCTATGAGCCTCCGCTTCTCCCCCTATCGCTCTCGTTGCCGTTAGCTGCCTCCAGAGCCATCTGTGACGTGCACCCGAACGTGCCGCCGCCTGTGCTCATCGCCGGCGTGTTTCCGGTGACCAAAAGGCCTCAGGCCCGTGCGCATATTGCTCACCGCAACGCGTAGAGCCCGCCTGCCCTTTTCTTTCGAGTGTTAGCAACCCACATCGTCGTCCTCGTAGCTCACCCGAGAGAGCTCACCGCCGGCGAGGCCGTAGTGCTTGTCTCCAGCCGTCTCAGCTCGCGCTGGGGCCATGGATCGACGCGACGTCGAACGCCCGATCGAATGGGACCAACCGCGCCCCTTCTCGTGCCTTGTGGACGAATCCCGACCCTCGCCGTGCTTTCGGGTGCTTGTCGGAGCTCCTCCGGTGACCTAGAGCGGGAAGCCCCGGCGTGGATGACCTGGGCCCACCCCCAGGGTCACTGCCAACGGGCCCCACGAGCCCCGTTGACTGGGTTGACCCAATCAACGTGCTGACTGGGCACCCGTGTGCCACTAACATGTGGGGCCCTACCCCCAGTGTCAATGACATTTGGGCCCCACCCAGTCAGGTGCTTAATTAGTAACTAATTAAGTTAAAATAATTAATTTACACTAATCTCTCGCTGACATGTGGACCCACCTGTTAATTAAACCTGTTTAATTCAATCTAATAAACTAGAATTGGTCTAAGTCTATGACAGGTGGGGCCCACTGGTCAGGTTTGACCTGGCCAACCCCTTGTTGACTGCTGATGCAATGCCTATGCAATGCTGACGTCACATCACACTGTTTTGGATGATGTTGGATTTAATTAATTAAAATAATTTCACAATTCAATAAAACTTTAGAAAATCATATCTTTTAAACTGTAACTTCGATGAAAATAATTTATATATGGAAGTTGATCAGAAAAATCCCACAAATCCAAATATGCCATCCATTCATCTGTCGCATGCCTCTAGCTATCTGAACATGCAACTTTTTGCCTGTTTCGGATAGGTGAATAGTGCATGACATTATTAAAATGATTTGAAATAAATTTCTAAATTAACTATCGCGCTTAGTTAGGCCGCAAACACCCCTAGCCCTGTGTATTGCCATGTCATCCATCGTGTTGCATTTGTGTGCTTTATATTTATTGTTTCTTCCCCCTCTTCTCTCCGGTAGTTTCCGAGACTGACACTGCTACCAAGAACGACTACTCCCCTGACGACCAGCCTTTTGCAGCAGAGCAGCAAGGCAAGCAACCCCCCCTTGAGCATTCCGATATCTCCTATTTCTTTCCCTCTTATTCTTGCATTAGATTTTTGCTACTGTATTAGTTAGCTCCTATTCTGATGCATAGCATGTTTTTGATGAACTGCTACTATTCCTGTAATCATACCAACTACTTAGTATAGGTTGGTTAGTGAATCCCCAGAGACCCCTTAGTCCCAGCTGCCCCTGCTTCTTCATCGATGACTTGACGACTTGAAGACCCAAAGACTCGGCCAACCGACCGACAAGCCAGGCCCCTCACATCACTGCACACCCCTTCAGTATGGCACTGCAGAGCTACTACCAAGTGCCGAGGGTGATACCTCACTTAGCACTTCCGGTGTTAATTTTGTAGCGTAGCTAATCGATCGTGGGTATCAAGGGTGATTCCTCCTTCCCATTTATCGATAGTGACTCTTGTCATACACATACCTCGAGTGGGATCCATCGAGGGTGATTCCTCGGATATCCACTTGATGTATAAACACACAGTTACTTCAACTTGACCTTGTTTACAAGTGAAAGACAGGTCGGCCCCAAGGGTGCCTGCGAGAGAAAGATTTGGTGGGATGCGTCGTAAGGCATTCGTAAGATTTGGTGGGATGCGTCGTAAGGCATTCGTGAGATGTGGTGGGGTGCGCCGGTAAGGCACTCGAGGGTTATTGGCGGGGCGATGGACTGCATTATTGTTTGCGCTTGCCCCGCACTAATAAAATGCTTATGGTTTGGGTATTTGATCTGAGTTAGTCGTTTGACCTTTTACGCACTAAACCTTCACGTGGGAGAAGTTATGGGTACTCAGCGTCGTTGTATCAGCCGAAGCTCTTCGGACGTCAGCAATGGAGTGGCGCGCGCCGGATTGGTTTGGAACGCATCGCGCTTGTTACTAAGGGGTGCTAGGACTGCTTCCGGCCGCGTGCGCATCATGCAGGAGTGCAAGGGCAAGTGGGCCCACGAACCTGCGCGCTTAGGATTTAGACCGGCGGGCTGGCCTCTTCGTTGAGTCTAGGTGGGGCGACGACATTTTGGATCCCGAGGCCAGGCATTACCCCAGAAAGTGTGTCCGGCCGGAGGTGATCAAGTGTGTTGGAAATGCGGTGCACCCCTGCATGGATGAATTCATCTATTCGAATAGTCGTGTCCACGGTAACAGGATGACTTGGAGTTGTACCTTGACCTTATACAACTATAAATGTGACTTGATTTGAAATGAAATGTGGCTCTGGGATTGCTTCCTCGCAGGGAGTCGAGGAAGAATCTCTGGGCGTGGTTACTTAATAAAATCGTTACAATAATATGACCATATGTAAGTTACCAGTCTACTCTCTTCTAATGCTGCAAGATGCTGAAGATGCTAGTCTTCGATAGGACTAGGCCTTCTCCCTATTTTTGCTTTCTGCAGTCAGCCCAGATATAACCCCACCCCTTGATAATGATGCATACTTAGTATAGTTCTGATGTCAGTCTTGCGAGTACTTTGGATGAGTACTCACCGCTGCTTTGCTTTCTCTTTCCTCCTCGATACAATTCTACGTTTAGACGATGGAGCCCAAGAGATGTAGTACGTCGGAGGCGACTACTACAACACCGCAGGAGCCTACTACTACATGGAGGCGGCCCCCGACTAGTAGTAGGATAGGAGGTTCCCAGGCAGGAGGCCTCGCCTCTTTCGATCAGTTGCTTACGTTTGTGTTAGCCTTCTTAAGGCAAAACTTGTTTAACTTATGTCTGTACTCAGATATTATTTGTTTCCGCTGACTCGTGATTGTTGAGCTTTGTATTCGAGCCCTCAAGGCCCCTGGCTTGTAATATGAAGCTGTATGACTTTAAATTTGTGTCTAGTGTTGTGTTGTGATATTGATTAGTGAGTCCCTGATCTTGGTCGTATGCATTGCGTGTATGTTTAGCGTACGATCCAAATTGGGGGTGTCACATATGCAAACCTAGTCTTTTTCTTTGGGTGCAACTCAATGCCCGAATATTACCTCTTGTCTCTTTTCCTTCCTTTATTCGACGACTTTGGGGGGTTACGCAAAGGAGTTGCTCTAGGCTCCCCAACAGAAGCTTCCGTAGGTGCAGATGGGGACGGTGGTTGGGCATGTGTAGCTGGCTTCTTTTTCTTCTTCCTTGATTTGTAAAGTTGGTTTAGTTCAGTCTCCAATGTGCGACCATAGGACGTGCACAAACCTGCTCTTGCATCGGACATACTGCCCAATTGAGAAATTTTGCCAAACATAGTATTCAAGGAAACATGCCTTATTTGCTGCAATGACTCCTGAGGTATGGCATCAGGGACTTGAGAGCCGGAGGGTAAATCAGTAAGAATTGCATTTTGTGTCCATCTAGTCAGTATGTACCGCTCAGGGATCTCATCAACACCAAGGTGGGCGAAGAATTTCAAGATGTGTATGCAAAGAAGCCCATCCCTGTAAAACTTGCAGCTCTCACACCCGTACTCTTGTTGTTCAACCTGTGCTGACACCATGTATGTTCTACGACCATAAAGCCCATCATAAATTATGTTAGGCTCAAGCAGGTACATGTTGCCACCTTGAGGCCTAACATTGTACATGCCAATCATAGAAAACTCGTGCTAAAACCTGTAGTATATATCCCTTGTGTAAACTCGCAAAGCTTGCTTCTCAATTGGGAACGGGGACCAAAGCCTTGGCTCCATCTCATCCGTTTGGTAGTCATTACCTCCCTCTTTCACCAAGATCTTGTCGTTTATCTTCTCATATTGCTTCACAAAGTTGAGCACAGAATTCTGCGGGTTCACGTACCTTTTTAGCACAGCATTGAAGCCTTCACTCCGTTGAGTCGATTGGAGGAATGGGAAGAAACAGTTTCTGAAGTAGCAAGGTACCCAAAGGTGCTTGATCGCATATAGATCATCAAAGCGCTTATCTCCAGCAATACCATGTGTATCAACCATAGTAGCCCACCTTGTCTCAAACTCCTCAGGAGTCATGCTCAAGTCTATAACCTCATTGAATTCTTTAGCTAGCTCAGGATGCCTAGCCAAGAAACCACCCAACTTCTCTTGGGCCTTCTTAATGATATGCCTACGGCAACTACGGTGAACTACGTGTGGGAAAATGTTTGCTATTGAATTTTTCATAGCCTAGTCCTGGTCAGTTATGATGTTGAGCGGGGCAATTCAATGCATTGCTTCAAGAAAGGCCCCAAACAACCAATCAAAAGTGGTCTCGAGCTCCTAACGCAAGAAGCCACAGCTAAGCATGAAAGATTGCCCATGCCTGTTGATCCCAATAAACGGAGCAAAGGGCATGTTATACATGTTTGTCAAATACGTCGTGTTAAAAGAGATGCAATCATGGTAAGCTTTTACGTATGCCTCCTGAGCCTTCCCATCAACCCAAAACAAATTCTCAACTCGGCCTATTCCATCATTTTTTATTTTGAAGAAGAAGCCTGGATCTTCTTCCTGCTTTTGCTCGAAGTAGGCAGCCGTCTCAGCCAAATCACCATCATCTACTTCAGCATTACGAAGGGCAGTTCTCGTGTTGCTTATCGACTTTGTCGTATACGGCACAATCTGAGCTTGCCCGTAAAAATCATACATAATGGTCATCATGCGACCGTTTTCCATGTTGCACCTATGCAATACTTTCAGGAACTCAACCTCCTCCGGTGGGATGCCCTTGTGATAGCGCAGGTACTTGGTAAGAGATGGCTTGACAATCAATCTATGATTGTGCTCAAGGACAACACGTGTGACCAACCATTTGTTATTTTGTAGCTTCACTGTCATTTTGGCTGGACAGTTGGTCTAAATGATCAATTCTCTTCTCCTCTTCTTAATAAGACCGCCTGGAGATTTATGAGAGCTACAACCCACTTTCTTACTGCCAACATCTTGCCCACCTTCACATTCATCAGAATCTGAACTGAGTTTCTCAAAAACAGGGGTGTATACATCTGGATTTACCTTAGGCTTCCCTGACTTGTTGCAACAAAAGGTCTGCTTCTCAAGCACATTAGTATACGAAGACCTCCTTGACATGTTGGCTTTCATCGAGAACCCAAGGCGTAGAGCGTATGCTTTGTAGTGTGTCTTAACACCTTCAAGCGTGTCAAATTCCATGCCGATATAAGGCTCTTGCAGGCTAGACCGCACCTCAGTTTCATCAAAAGCAAACAAATCAGATTCATCCACATGGACTTGCTCACCGTTGGTAGGTAGAGTTGTTGCTGGGCTGAACACGGCAGGGGCGGGCATGGTAGGTTCAGTTGCCACAGCATCAGACACACCACTAACAACAGCGGCTGCAACACGAAAGGTCACTCCTTTGACATCTTGGACACTAGCACCTAGCAATTCCGGCGACTTGCCCACACCTTTAATAGAAAATGGCTATCTTTCAGGGGGCTTGTGTGCAGTATGGAGGGCCACCATCACAATCAGGAAACTCATCACGGAGCTCATTGAGATCAATGCCAGCCATCTGCACTTTTATTTGAGGAGAGAAATGAAAAATGTCAGCAACTTCTGTACCCACCCATGGATACTTCTGTGTTTTTCTAAGCAACTATATTATACTACTAGTCTTTGGGTGTAAGAAACTAAAAAACTACCATGGATATACTAACATGCTTTTTTTGTTTTGTATCCCTTTTTTTCTTGCAGAAACAAGGCGCAAAACAATAGTCAAGCTGCAATTTCAAGGACCAGGAGTCAGCAGCTTTCATGTTCATAATATCCAAGGTCTACCGGTGTAAGGGGGGGCGAAATTCAGCAACAACTTGTTCAACACACCAGGTCAAGCAACAAATTCAGTCCAGAGGCAAACTTTTGGAGTTTATTTTGCAAGTAGTAGCTCAGTGCAGAAAGTTGAGGAAAATCTACTACGTAGACAGCCCCTAGGCAATTCAATCTGAATCTCTAGCAGTATATTAGACATGGGAGAACAGATTTGCTTACTAGATTGCTGCTCACTTGGAGTTTTTTGCCCAGCTGTGGTAAATGAACTGCTCTAAAACTGTAGATGATTTGCTTATCAGGACGAAAAAGTTGCAGCCACCACTGTTAATTCTCGCCCTCTCAAAATCCACATGAATTTTTTTGGCTTTTTCTTTCCAGATTTGGTTCACTTATTGATTGTGGGGAGCTCCGAGGAGCTAGGTCATGGCGTCCGGCGGCGGCTGGGGGTGGGAAAGAAGAAAGGTAGGGTTGGGATGGAAGGTAATAAGTGAGGGAGGGGCGGCCGGTTCGGGGACTTGTCTGATCACAGGTTTGGGGACGTGGGAACAAAGGGGAGGGGACTTGCCTTTTTTGCAGCACATGGTGGGGACTGACAGCGACAGGTTTCCAAAAACGTCGGCCGCTGCAACCAGCCGCGAAACGCGCGGGCGCCGCGTAGCAGCGTCCAATGAAGTTTATGCCTTTGATATGGATATTTTAGTTGTAAGTTTCACTTTATTTTTATATCTTACTTTTACTTTACGAATACTACGCTAGTATATTTTGTTCTTTGGTATCAAAACAACCTTCCATGAGAATGTAAAACAAATTTATATGATTTTCATGTACGGGTCAAAATGCAAAACTAAAGAAATAATCAGGGCAGAAGCAAAAATTGCTTCCAAAGGGCCGGAGGGCGAAAAATTCTGAGCCCAGCCCACCACTTCCATAGGGGATAACAGTGTACTACTATTTAGCCCAAAAGGCCTCAAATCTGCAAGAACTTTATCCAATAAAAAGATCCTGCGGAAATCACCACTGCTCGCCTGTGCTCACGGTAGGAGCCACCGTCGCTATGGCCGCCCCCGTCTCCGCTTCCCTCTTGCCTCTCGCGAGGAGCGCACGTGAGTCTCTTAGTTTCCGTTAAATCTCTCTCTCTCTTTTACCCCCTTTTATCTGCCTGTTGGTTTCTGAATCTCCAGCTTCTTTCGCTGGTCCGTACTACAACAATAAGAGAAGGATTCCGATGGTGCGGGTCTGCTGTGCTGCCGACGACGATGGTTAGTCTAGTGATGACAGATTGGGAAGAAATCTGAATGCATTTATTTTTCTTTTATTTTCCTTAGAATCAATACTTATTAGTTTATGTTTTGTTTCCCAAGTATTTTGAACTGTTCAAACACAGTTATTTCATCTTTATGTGTGATGTGTGAATTCTTTTAGTCTATTTAGTGTAAGAGAACTCGGTCAATGGCTGTTAAGCAAAAATGTTCATGAGAAGATCATGAATCAGTGGTATCAACTCGCATTTAGACGTACGCCACTATGCAATACTTTATGCGCTCTTGTAAACATGAATTTGGGACAAGGAGCATGCACTAGCTTAAGTAAGGCATTACGACATCATGCATGGAGCGTGTTTTGATCGAACATGGAGTTACGTTTTCCCCGTGCTGATTTACAGAAGTAACAAACTGACCCCCTTTCTAAAATCCGTGCATATTATAATTCCGAGAAGAGGAAGTCAACGATATGGGAGTCAACGTGGCACTATCAATGCTAAAATTCTACAAAAGTAAGTTCTTATTTGCAGTTTGTTACCGCTTCATTTCTGAATGTCTTTGGGACATTTGTGTTACTACCACTATGCAGTCATAGATCATGCTTTTAAGACCGGCTTTTATCTATATGGCCTGCTCACTAGCTCATGCTTTATGTGAACAGGAGAGATATCACCCTTACTGCCTTCAAGCTGCCGTTATGTGCCAACGTGCAGCGAGTACTCTATGCAGGCGTACAAAAGATATGGTGTCACGAAAGGTACAATCTTGACAGCATGGCGTCTGTGCCGTTGTAATCCTCTTGGTATGTGTTCTTTCTGTTTGCTACACATTTCCAGTTCTGCATCATACCATGCTTATGGAACATGAGCGCTGTGTTTTCTGATACACACGTAGGTGGACAGGGATATGATCCTCCAAGGTGGTTTGGGGAGGAAGAGTTACCTGAGGAATGATGGCTGGTAATTACTAGAAAAGTGCACACTGTGCTCTTGCACACAATTAAATAAGTAATATAAGCAGTGCATCAGTCATATTACTATGATGTCCAAAATGAATAACTGAAACTAAAAGGAGAAAAAACGTTTTGATGAAGAGCTATGCAATCTTTTCTCTAGCCAGGTGCTTTGAAACAGTCATACTCAATGTGTCCGGGGTGGCCTTGTGTATAACTGTTGGGATGTATATATATGTCTGCTTTTACATCTTTCAAAATTCTCTTTTTCAGCTCACTTAATTTTCCCTGTTATTATGATGGAACTAGGTGATTGTACTAGAGACATTCATTTGTTGGTTATCAAGAATTTAACCTATGGTTGTTTAAATGATGATTCACTTGCACGAGCTTCCACTATCATAGGCCACCGTTTTCTAGCTACGTTCTTCTGCAGACTAGTTTCAAAGACACGACTGGTTTTTGCTGTTTTCTTAACTGTGCACAACCTGTCAATGTAACAGTCAATGTAACATAGTAGATGCATGGACATCCAAAATTTCCTCCTTTGGAGTTGGATGAAGGATGAACATTGACATATTCTTGAACATGAAGACAATCTAAAAAAAATCTGAACTACCACGTGGAAAATTGAATGTACAATGTAGGAAATGTTATAATGACAGAGTACAAGAAGGATCTATTTCATGCATTGTAAGTATCTATGAAGTGGAATTTTAATCTTTCTTAGCCTTGGGGACATTTGCAGCTCACTTCTTACTGTCTTCCATTTCAGTATTTGCCTGGTCCGCTTATCTGATCTCTTGGCTACCATATCCATGTATACAGTGTTTTGTTGTTTTTCCTGTTGCAACTTAGTGTATCATATTTGTTAATGCCCCCTTGAAATATTTTGATGGTACACTATATTGATTTGGACACTTGTGCACCCATTCAGCCTAATGTCTGTTTCATTGGCCAAACTTGTTTCTCTTGGTAGTTTTCAGCATTGTTGGCACTGATATTTGGTTTCCCATGTTGATCTTTTTTTCATCTCCCTCTTTTTTTGTTTCAGATGTTGAAATGTCTCACAAGATACCATCTCATCTCAACCTCATAAAGGAGGTTACTCTGGAGCACTACTGCTTGTGCTAGTTTCATGGGAAAGTGTATTTTGTTGACTATGCTGTCAGTTACGCCATGACACAAAGATGATTGGTTGCCTGAGATTTCTATGCAGAAGATGGTTGTGGTAAACGGTAAGTGGATTGTACAGTTTCCATGGACCACTAAATCACTTCTGTAGGAAAGCTATTCTGCTGGTTTAAAGTTGTGGATTTGTATGCCCACAAATCATTTTGGTTTAGCTCATGGATTGTGCAGTTTAGTTTATAATTTCTATGAACAAAGATCTCTAGTTGTCAACCACAAAAAGTGAAGGATTTTCCAGACTTTATTCATTATGTGTACATCGTTACCATGGTAAAGATAGACCCTTGTTGCAGATTGCACCGCAGATCTTAATAAATCATAACTGGTGCAAGCTGCTAAAAAATGTTTGGGGCAATACTTCACAAAAGCAGATCAAATGTGCCCAAGCATCCATTGGTACTTAAATCTATGTCACTTGAGTGCTGCTAGCATCGTCAGATACCCATGTGGAGATGGCGTAGAGCACGCGCCCTTTCCATCCCTGCAGAAGCCATTGGTGATCCTCGTTGATCACGAAATGCTTGTGGTACTGCTTCTTCACTACGTCCTTCAAAAACTGAACAATGTCTGGATCCAGTGCCAACTGTCTGAGCCCTGCTCGCTGGTTCCGCGCCTGCCACTCCCTGTAGTTTTGAGGGCGCTCCACCCGGTCTGCCCCCTCACAGGCGATGATGTTCATGGCACGATGTGCGATGATGTCCCGCTCCACCAGCAGCCTCTCATCATTGTCTCGTGGCACTGTGGCTTCCATCACGTCAAAGTGCGCTGCGAAGTTGTGGAGCACTTGGCGGAACCGTGTCACGAAAAATGTCGTGTTGTATGACGCGTTCACGATGGCGTGGACGAACACGGCTGGCTTCATCTTCCTGATAGTGTTGAGCACCATGTCCCTGGGGTTTAGCCTGTCGATGACAACACTTTCGTCCATCAGGGACCTAAAATGGATTAGGCTGTTCACGACAAGAACCTCGTCGGGATTGATGTTGAGGTCATCTACCCGGACATCCTCTGCCTTGGCTGCGATGACGTGGAACTTGAATGGCACGCCGAACTGCCTTGCGCAGCGGTCGAGCCGGTTTCCTGTATCCTGAGTTTGCTCGGGAGGACGGAATCCTGGCCAAAGGCTGGTAATGCTGGTGATCCTCACCTCTGGAGGGCCGCCCTCCCTTTCTGCCAAACACCGGAGCAAGTCTGGCCACTGGAACCCGTCATTGACACCATAGTGCACAATGTGCAGCTTGTGTCTCCCCATCACGGCATTGTAGATGGTCTTGTTGGAGAAGAGGAAACACACCTTCATGAAGCAGCAGGCGGACATGAAGAGCCTGTAGGCCTTGAGGACCTCGACAACGGGGGTGCGCTTCGCCATGAGCGATCGGTAAAGCTGGCTCCCCCTGCCAGCCAGCCGTGCCTCTAGACCCTCAGCAAAGTAATGCGCCAGCCGCTGTGTGGCGTCTCCTGTTGGGGAAGAGTGCCGCTTGACCCGCCACAGCAGCTCGCACGCGCTGCGCTGATCGTTAGTGGCCACTGCCTCCGCGCAACGGATTAGCAGTGTCTCCAGGTCGTCCACCACCGCCAGCCTTGCACCGCGCCTCCCACGCGGCACCTTGGTGGAGATGCTCTGCTGCTCCGCCTCTTCACCTCGCTCACGTGCCTCAGTGGTGCACATGTCGTAGCTGTTGAGCATGAACTGGTCCAACATCTCGCCCTCCTCCTTGGATTCAGGGTGCACCTGCACAGCCATTTGCTTGCTGCTCCTGCCAGCTTCTGCCCCGTTGCCACCGCCACCATGAGGCAGGTTACTACCCTCCACCGTCCCTCTGCATCTGGGCAAGAATCTGTTGGCTTCCTCCATTCCTCTGAAGAATGCCATGCTCGAGATCACATCCATGCTGTTGTTGGGCTCTGCCGCGCCCTTGCCATTCAAAAAGAAGGCTGGGTTCTGGATATGTCTGATTGGCAAGGCTGAGGTGAGCATGTCAGATGAGGTGGTGGTGTCGGAGGCGGTGAGGATCTGTGCGAAGGGATGCTGGGCTTGCAGCAGCGCGGCGGGGTCAGGGTACTGGTACATGAACTTGTCAACGATGTCCTCCTCCATGAGCATGCGCGAGATGTAGTCGAGGGCCAGGTCATCATGCGGATGTTGCGACGCCGGAGCAGGCTGCAGGTTGGGAAAGACAAAGGGCGTGGGTGCCATGAATGATGGTGCTCCTATGCTCTCTGTGTATCCCGTGGTTGTATGAGATAACATGGAGAGTTTGGCTGGGTGTTCGATGATTCCAACCATCCATGGAAGACGAGGCCACATAACAAAACTGTACTAGGCGTACTACATGTTTTGTGTACTAGGATAAATGGACTGTCTGCAGTTGACTGTGGTTTACCAGACAAAAACTTTGGTTTCTACAACGATGAAGACAAGATGACAAACTTGTGACCTTCCTTTCCGATGCAGACTGACTAAAAAACGATAGCAGGATGTACATTCCAATGCACATTGAAGAAAAAAGAAACGCATGAATACAAACAGCTAAAATGGAAAACATGCATCGACCCAACCTGTGCACCTTTAGTACTAGTTGAGCAAGCATCCTCCAGTTTCTGCAATATCAGGAACCTTGACAAGGCATCACTGAAACTGATCAGGACATGGAAACTAGCTGCAATTTCGATACTTTCCGGACATCTTATTAGAGTGATGACTGACTGTATGTATCATGTCAGAACCAATCATTGCTAACTTTTTTCTTTTTCTGATGAAATTGTAGCAGTGCTATGCAAGTTTCATTCATTAAGAAAAGCTGGCAGAGCAAGGAAGAGTACAATTAACCTAAGTATGTTCAGCTGCTATTACAGCACTAAACACTAGAGCAGATTAGGCAGAAGGGGTTCCGTCTGTGCCCTGAGTCCCTGCACGGTTCTAGAGCCCTTCAAAGATATTGAGAGACAACTGGTCAGCATTGCAGGCATTGTTGTCAAAGACTCCTTACAAATTATCCACCAGGTTAGCGTTACAACCTACAAGCGCACTGTTTCTCATATATCATGCCATCTCTGCTTAAAATTGAAGAGAAATATCCAGTCCCCTTATCAGACCAAGTTATGTAGAGATTCCACATAATCTCGTCTCTCACAATGCAGATTAAAATGGATATATGTGCACTCACTGCATCTCTGAAACCTTATAATGGTCTCTGTTACCAAGTTACACATACAAAAAAAGAGCAAACACACATCTGATGGTGCAACAGGCAAATCTATATCCATTTGTACTTCAATCCATCCATCTACTCCAGTTGAGAGCCACTAGCATCATCAGCTACCCATGTTGAGAGGGCGTAGAGCACCCGGCCTTTCCATCCCAGCAGAAGCCACCGTTGATCCTCGTCAATCATGAAATGCTTATGGTACTGCTTCTTCACTTGGTCCTTGAGCATCTTAACAATGTCAGGGTCCAACGGCAGCTGCCTCAGTCCGGCTCGGTGGTTCCGCGCATGCCACTCCTTGTAGTTCTGAGGGCGCTCCACCCGGTCAGCACCCTCACAGGCAATGATATTCATCACAGAGCGTGCAAAAATGTGCCGCTCCACCAGTAACCTCTTTTTTTTGTTCTGCATCATGGTAGTCTCCATCATGTCAAACTGCGCTGTGAAGTTGTTAAGCGCTTGACGGAAACGAGTCATGAAGAATGCCGAGCTATATGCTCCATTGACAGCAGCGTGGATGAACATGGACGGTTTCATCCTCCTGATGGTGTTGAGCACCAGGTCCCTTGGGTTTTCCATGTCAAAGGTGAGGCTCTCGTCCATCAGTGTCCTGAAATGGAACATATTGTTCACGACGAGCACCTCGTCTGGATCGATGTCGAGGTCCTCAGCGCGGACAGCCTCTAACTTGGCTACGATGGCACGGAACTTGAATGGCACGCCAAACTGCCTTGCGCAGTAGCTGAGCCTGCGTTTCGTCTCCTTGGCTTGCTTAGTCGGACAGGGCCCAGGCTGCGGGCTAATAATACCGGTGATCCTCACCTCCGGTGGCCCACCCTCCCTGTTTGCTAGCCACCGGAGCAAATCTGGCCACTGGAACCCATCGTTGACACCGTAGTGCACAATGTGCAGCTTCTTTCTCCCCGCCACGGCATTGTAGATGTTTTTGTTGGAGAAGTTTAGCGACACCTTCAGGAAGCAGCAGGCGGCTATGCACAGGTGGTAGCTTTTGAAGAGCTCCACGGTGGAGGTCTGATTCGCCATGGTGATCGAGTGGTACATTTGCCTCCCTGTGCCCGCCAGTCGTGCCTCCAGCCCCTCGGCAAAGTAATGTGCCAGTCGCTGCCTTGCGTCTCCTGTTGGTAGCGAGTGCCGCTTGATCTTCTTCAGCAGATCGCCGGCGTTGCTCCGGTCATTGGTAGCCACCGCCTCCGCACAGCGGATCAGCAGCGTCTCCAGATCAGCCAACACTATCTGCCTTGTGCTGCGCCTCACACGCGGCGCATTCCTGCAAATGCTCCGCTCCGCCGCCTGGTCCCCCTTCTCCTTCATCGTCTCATTGGCGTACATGTCGTAGCCGTTGAGGATGAGCAGGTCCAGCTCGAGTGCGGTGTCTTCCTCTGCCGAGTCATTATGTGCCAGCACCCGCACTGCTATTTGCTTGCTGCTCCTGCCCATGCACGCCTCCGTCTCTCCATCCATGCCAGACCTCTTCTTACGCCCCTTAGCATCCACCATCACATTGCCTATGGGCAAGAAGCTGTTGGCCTCCTCCATGCCTTTGAAGAAAGCCATGCTGGACAGCTCGCCCATGGTGACGCCGCTGCTGGGCTCCTCCGCTGTGACTATGCCATTCAAGAACAAGGGTGGACTATGTACCTCGCTGGACAAGAACCCTGAAACCATGATGCCTGTGTCGTTGTCTTGACTTGGAAGTAAAGCGGAGGACCCATGGGCACCAGCTGAGGTGATGCCGGAGGCTGAGAGGATCTCGGCGAAGGGCTGCTCGGCCTGCAGGAGCGTTGGGTGCTCAGGGTATTGGTAGAAGAACTTGTCGATGATGTCCTCCTCCATGAGCATGCGCGAAATGTATGCCAAGGCCAGGTCATCCTGCGGCTGCTGTGACTGTGAGTCACCGTTGGTTATCGAGGGATGGTCGAGGAAGATGGAAGTGGGCGGTGGCGCAGGCTCAGCGAGTCCCAACAGCTCTTCCTGGGCGGCAGCCATTGTAGGGTGCATGGCTGCTTGGTGATGGTGGTGCAGTGGAAATGTCGTCCTGTCCTCCATCCGTTACACTCCATGTGAAGCCAACAAGCTCACTGCTCAGTTGGAACCATCGAATCTTTCTGTTGCATAGAATTGCTCACCATCACGTTTCAAAAGAATCGGTCACCATCGAGCAGCGCCTGCACATATGGACAAACAAACAACGGTCTGTTTGAGGAAGATCGTATTATTCATCTTGGTGTTTCAGCCATCCTTCTGCCCATGTCTAATCAAAAGCAGCAGTTGTCTTGTAGTACGAATCAATTTATGTGTCAAAATCTGTGCTGTTTTGAGTTCATACGAGACTTTTCAAAACTGGACACGAGAGCCTCATAACTATGATTTCGAGAGCCTCATAACGAAGTTTAACTTTGATCAAAGCTAATATGGGGACTAAATAAAAACGAAGGGAGTACTTGTGATTGCAATTGTTAGGCATGCTCTATTCCTGTGTCCTCGTGTGAATGAAATCTGGAGAATATTAACTGAGCGCTGCGAGGGGAGCTCGATTCTCAACGAGATGTTGTGTACACCTAGCTCCGAATATTGATTTCAAGATATTGATTATCACGACCATTTGGTATATCTGGTGGGACTGTGGGAGAGAAGGACGAGAAGTTGCTCGAATCAGCGAGATCGGCGCAAGCGATCAGAAGGAGAACAACATTGTTTGTGCGTTGAGACACCGTTGGCTGCTCTTGGCGAGCAACATCGGCTGCAACAAGCTCCAGAGAGAAGCAGACTGCATGGAGGTGATCCAAGTGATGCGAAACAAAAGGGAGGCAATTCTTTGGGCTCAAAATCAAGGAGGGGGGAGAATGTCCCGTCTCCGTCGCTGATGACGTCACCATGCAACCGAGCAGTATCCCAATTGATAATCTTTGACAAAAAATAATACGTATTCCCTCCGTTTTAAAATATAAGATGTATTGTTTTCCATGCAAACCAACCATTTGAATGTTCGGCGCTGCTAAAAATCAATCGACCGAAGTCTCAGTCGATACCATAATTCGTTGATCTTGCATCAAGATTCATGCAAATAATTTCTTTTCAGTTTTTTTCTTCTTCTTGCATACTATATTACTTGACTAAAGTCTCAGTCGACTGAGACCTAGACACTCCCTTGAATGTTTGACCAAGATTATAAATTAAACTAACAAATTTTGCAGTATCATATAGATAAAATATGAAACTATCTTTTATGATTTATCAAATGATATATATTTTGTATTGTGGATATTAATATTTTTTTTAAAAACTCGATCAAACACGGTCATGTTTGACTTTTGAAAAAACAAATACACTTTATATAAAAGAACGGAGAGTTAAAACACTGAGAAAGACTAGTACTCCCTTAATTTTTATATACAAGCCCACAAACTCAAACTGCAGATACCAAAGGTAAAATTTAGTAACTGCTCTGCAAGCTAGTTTTTCTCTCATTTACCAGATTAATTAATAAAATACATGCAAATAAGAGAAAATTGAGTGGATGTGAAAAATAATTAGTTGAATATGTCATTATCATCCAATACATGCATGCGAGCATTCAAACCATAAGTTGCTAGCATGAGGCAACGCCACTAATGTTTGCCTCATTTACTATTAGTGGCCTTATATATACATGCAAAATGTATATTTTATTATGACCTTGTATACAAAAAAAATGGAGGAATTATTAATGACTGATAAGCCAAGAATTTGGTAACTTACATATGGCAAACCATAAGGAAAAAAACTTAACAACATGGGATCTGATTTCAAAAAGATTTCGAAAATCTCATCACGACAGATTTTATGGTAAAAATAGATTTTTAATCCAGCTTTTGAATTTTCTCTGGTTTATCTGTATGCATGCACTTTTGCAAAGGAATAAGATAGTAGCAAGAACCACAGGTGATGAACCATGCATGCGGCAGTTACACTATAAAAAAGTATTCGGTACTATTATTAGATTCGTAACGTTCGTCAAATATAACACTCCATTAGATAAACCAAACTGTAATTACACGACAACTGTGAACTTGGACACCATCTTGTAGTGTGGAAACGGACATGGCTTCTAGTCGATTTTCGTGAATAATTTTATGTTCACGTATCACAAATTGTGAAAGTAGGGTGAGAACGACCATCAAGCAGCCACTTAACATGTATGAACAAATCAGCTCAGCTTCATCGAAGCTATCTGGGTAGCAAGCTCCATTGCCTCCTTAACCCGAGAAGCATCACTTCCCTGCATTGCAGGATTTACAGATATTATGTAACAACAATAGTAGACTTTGACCAAAGGGGCTTCTCTTAAAGATTAAACAATGCCTCACCTGGCCCTGGGCAAGACCATTCTTGCCGCCGCCTCCTCTTCCCTTGAGTGGTGCAATTGAAGGTGTAAGCCAATCCAACACCTTGAAGCCATTGGGTGCGTCCGGGGGTACGCCGGCATAAATAACAGCCTTGTTTGATGCCTCATCTGTGCTGAATACCATTATCGGCAAACTCTGGAAAAGTCGAACCCATGAGGTCACCGATCCAAAGATTTGACAAGGAATACAAATTTACGTCATACAAAAATAAATTGTTGGAGCAAGTTGGAGCTGAATCGCGAGTGATTTTTAGATGATGGGGACACTACTTGACAGAAATGGATTGGGGTACCGACCTTGAAACGGTTCATGACTTTGACAACTGCTTCCCGGACAGCAGTGGTATCAAGACCCACATCGGCATGAGCAACACAGAAGGGTTTTCCTTCAGAAAGAGCAGCTTCTGCGGCATCTACGACAGTCTTGACAGCCTTTTGGATATTTTCTTCGCCCATCTTCTTCTTCGCCTTCCTAAGTTGATCCTGATATATGCAACAGCTATAATCAGCTTTCACTTTAACTACGAACAGAATATCAAATATCGTAACCACTCTCTTTGACAAGATGTGACAAATTAACTGAAACATTTACAGACCTCCAGCTTTGAGATATTGCCTCTTAGATCAGCTTTTCTTGCAGCCGGGATAGCAGCTGCATCCAGTGTATTCTTGATGGACCCAATTTTCTGATGAAGAAACATCATTCTTAGATACGATCTAATACAAAGCAGATCAACAGGAAATGGCTACAAGGTACAATTGACATCATCTTTTCATATAAAGGCTAAGGACATAATATTTCCAAGAAAACAAACAAAAATCACAGTAACTTCTAATAATATCCAATTTATCAGAGCATCACAACCATATACTCACAATCGACACAAGCACGAAGGGAAAAGCTTAGTACCTTCTCCAATGTTGCTACGTCCAGTTTAGATGCTTCATTAATATCAGTATCGATAGATGATGCCAGCTTCATAGCCTGGGAGGCACACTCAGCAGTAACAGCCGTTATCCTCCGAACACCTTTTGCGATACCCTCTTCAGATATGAGGGCAAATGCTGCAGCATCTCTAGTGTTTGAAATGTGTGTACCTGGCATGCAAAAACTTTAGACAACATAAACGCAAAAATGTAGAATTACATAGGACATAGTAAATATACCTCCACACAGCTCGGTTGATATGGATAACCATTCTTTGCTTTCAGGGTTTGCAAGCAGATCTTCCACTTTGCGACCAATCGATACAACTCTTACAGGATCAGGGTAGATCTACAAAGTCCATATGCAAAACGAATTACACAAAACAATAGGGCAGGCAAACAAGATATGAGAACATGGTTATGTTAAGCTGGGTAAGAGAACGCACTTCACCAAACACAGCTCGCAGACCATTTATGCGCTTTGCGTCAGCTAATTTTATTTCTTGTGCAGATACCTCCAGCTCATCCTTTATTTGTTGGTTCACTATGTACTCAATTTTTCTCAAATCTTCGGGCTGAACAGGTTTCCCTGTTATGTACCAACAGTTGAGTTGACAAGCTGAGAAAACATCATGTGAATACAGTATAAAACGAATCAAAGCATACCATGGGAGAAATCAAATCTCAGCTTCTCTGGAAGAACAATGGAACCTTTCTGGTCAACATGGTCACCAAGTACTTCCTACACTTACAATAGCAAAACTATCATGAGTGCAAAAGAACACTCCTTGTAAAATCTGAGAGGTTTGAAAACATACCCTTAGAGCAAAGTTCAGCATATGGGTACATGTGTGGTTTGGAGCAATGAGAGTACGCCGTGTGTAATCAACCTACCAAGAGTAACAGAAGTCACAATGTGATTTAGCAAATTTCACAGGTTAACTGATCTGGTATAAAGAATTAATCAGTAAAGAATGTCACCTTGCATTTCACTTCATCACCAACAGACAATGCCTTGGAATCCGGCCCTTCCAGAAATGAACCAATATGCAGGACATAACCAGCAAACACTTGGACATTGTTCACAGTGAAAGATCCAGATGGTCCCTCGATACTCCCAATGTCATAGATCTAATCCAAAAATATCATATGGCGTGTCAAGAGAATTCATACAATGCATGGTGCAACTCTCGAACATGCAGGAGAGCTGTGTATTGTTCATTAAAAAGAGGGGAAGTATATATATACAACCCCAAACCCCACACAAGAAAGAGGTCACATGCACTGCTTTGAAATAGAAAAAGAAACGACCATGGCAGCATGGTGACTTCAAATAATTGAGAAAACTCAATGGCTGTTGAATGCAAATTGCAATGTGCACTGTACTCGTATTAACTTGTCAAAATTTGACTGAAAAACTTGAAGCCAGTGTATTGTACAGGCAACTTTGAAGCCCTCAACACATGCTATTGGATACAAATGTAATGTGGTGTTTGAAAGAGTGTAATGACAAGAAAAAATACTTCAACGAAAATTTATGAGTGATGTAGATCATAAGGATGACGTACAACAAACGACACAGGATACCAATCGGATTTCAACCAACGGGAGGTATCACTTAAGGGTGCATTAATCATTTTTTTGTTATGGTTACAATCAAAGAATAACTTTCAAACAGGAATTATGCGTCTACTTTACTAATGAATCAATATAGGCCAACATAATTCTGTTAAAGCAAACAAAAATTACTGTCATGTGGGGCCATTGCTGCAGGACACCCCAGATATCAGCTCAATAGTTAACATAGAAAATATCTAACTTGCAAACTAAGGTGGCTATCGAGCTGGTGTCAGCTGGGGTTTCTTCCTATAGTAGGTAAGCTGATAGTTCATAGCATGACTGCAACTCTAGAGGTGGATTGCAATTGGCATTTTCATTCAACTACATCAACATGACAGTCAAACGTGAAGTTATACCTGACCACCCTGTTCTGCATAGAAGCTTGTACTTTCCAAAACCAGACCGAAGTCTTCATCACCAGATGCAGTGACTATAAACTCTGAGCCAGTATAGATAGCTTTCACCACGCTGCTATGTACCTGCAAAATGATTTTAGGTATGTTGGCTATAACCAATATATAAGTGTTCAACCACGGTGCGAAATATGAACACTGCAAGAACAATCAAAAGCTTGCAGCCACGTAAATTCATTACTTGAAGGTGATTTGAAGTGGGGAGTTGCTTTCTAAATGTTTGAGCCAAACTAGAATGAAATTCTACGAAACCCCAAACAGGCACTGAAAATTGGGAAGAACTGTACCTAATAGCCAAACCACAACTAAATAATCTAACTAAGTATCAAACCTCGTGTTGGAATTTTGGGCTATCATTTGTGCTGGCAAGTCCCTGATTGCGCAACTGCGATGTAGCATTAGCATCCAGGACAATAGATTTACCACCAGCCTGCAATGTAAGAAAAACATATAAAACAAAGTTAGAAATGAGTATGAATGTATATGATATAAACAGACTAAAGCTGCACAACGAATTGAGCATCAGTGGCATATAAGAGATGCTATGTTTAGTTAAATACAACATCACTAAATAACAAAGAGCAGGAATAATACTCGGATAGCATAAAAGACCACAAGCGAAGGATTAAGTTTTATATTTAAGGAGAAATAAATACAACCTTGTAGCGAGCATTCCTAGCCTTTTGCCTTGCTTCTTCCATAGAAGCATTAAAACCCTCCATGTCAACAGATAGCCCGAAGTCAACTGCCATGACCTATGGGATAGGAAACAACAATGGTACCAGAAAAACACAATAAATGATTTATCAAGTTTAACGACATAAACATGAAAAGTACTATATCACTGTCAAATTAATTTGATTAAATTTACTGATGAAAACATGAAGAACAAACCTCAGTCAAATCAATTGGATAACCATAGGTGTCCCACAGAACAAATGCATCCTGAAAGAACAAATAATGGTTGCAATACATGAAAGATAGCAATATAAACTTGAAACGTTCAGCAGGATGTAACAGAACACTGATAAACATGACCGAAGTATAATCTAAGAGACATATTTCTATGTGGTGAACTCCGATTCTTAAAATAAGGACGAGGAAAAGAATTATTCCACATTATTGTAGAGAATATGATCAAGTTTTACAAATAGTAGAATTCCTTAGTTTTGACATGTTTCTCAAATACAAAGGAATGAATAGAAATTAGGAAGGGAAGGCACACACCCAAAAAGGCACAGAAAAACTAGCTCTCCAGCTGACAAAGCACTAATCTAACATATGATGCCTACTTTTCATACTAATTTTAGATGCAATAACTAATTGGAAAGTCTCTCTAGTCTCCAGCTAATTTCTCCAATAGCCTCGAGCCTCTCCACCATGGTAGGAAGAGCCCCATCGGAGCTTAGGTGAGTTCAAACTCTACCCGGTCTTCAGAGCTGTGACCAACCTTGCAAAATAATTGTTCCAACATTTGACTGAGCATGGTGCTCATTAGAAATCGCTGCTGGCATGGATGAAGGAGCACCGGATTGATAAGTGCATGGCTTGGTATAGGTCTGGGACTGAGGGGTAGAAGCCTTGCCACCAGTAAGGGTGAGAGCAGAGCGGATAGAGATGCTCAAGGGAAGAGTGTCTGGACATGAACATGGAGTGAATAACAACCAAATATGGTCAGCAGCAAACAATTTGGTGGACATCTAATCAACAGAAACATAAATAATGCTCAACGGATACCACTAATAACAATAGCTCTAAGTCTCTAGTTAGATATATAACGGTGTCAAATATTCTTTTAGTTGAGCGAAATGAACCTACACTTATCATTTGCCTGATTTGGAGGCCAGATGAGGAGGTTGCAAGAATAAGAGGTGCATGTTGATCTACCAAGGACCAAGCAATCACAGCAAGAGGTTCAGTGCACATCGCCTCCCATCCCCTGTGGATACTACGAGTGCTCCCCCCATTGGTACAGCAACACCAGCTGCTCGGGCACCGACACATACCGCCAGCTCCCCCTGTGTGTCTGTCGCTAACTTGTCGTCATGAGCTAACTTGTGGTGCCCCCCTCATCATATAGGAGGCCCAGGATACAACACGCCCGACTACACACTAACCATACCATATCCACACTCATTACAACTTGAAGACCGGCTGTAAAAAATAGACAAAAAACTCAACACAAGGCCCGAACCAATCTTTATATAACCAGCATGCCCCAATTAACAGCCAACACGGCCTACCTTAACATCCCACAGCAGGCTTCACATCCATGTATCGTGTTTCCTCTAAAGAAGGCAATTCACCCACCAGGCTCGTCTGAAGCCAGCAGACAAGCTAAAAAATGAGCGGGTGGAGTCTCCCCAAATGAGCGGGTGAATACTATCTGATCAAAATCCTGGTATCCCGGTTCCAGCAGATAGTGCCTATACAATATTTAAAACCACAGCCAAGAATAACTACCGATAGTGTATCCGGCAGATATCCAAGTTCTGGTTCCTCATGCCATTGTTAAGGGGTTTGTTTGGTCAGTTTGTTGCCTGGAAAATATTCGAACCATTTTCACCCCTGCAAAACCATTTTCATGGAAGGATAATTACACTTTGAGCCATTGTTCTTAATGCGGTAAGGCGACCCAAGGCAAGCACCCACCGCCCTGCAAGGCACTGCCGGGGTGCCCTTGCCGAGCGTCCAAGGCGGGACACCTTAAAAACAAATGCTCTGAGGCCTATTGGAGAGGGAGGGGAAGGCTAGAGATATCCAGATTAATCCCCACTATGATAATGGATGACAACGCAACCACACTAGCAAGGATGAGAATGTATTCCAACTATTTTAATATGAACTATATGCTTACTAATCAGGATATCTTGACTCCAACTTCATAATTTATACTATTGTCTCCTAACTACCGTCACTTGCCAATGGACCCTTTCCTCCTTTTTGTCCAATGAGATATATCACAACACATGCTCACACAACAAACAAACAAACTATAAATCTGCTTAGGTGCAAACCTCTTCTAATGAAAACAAAATCAATCAAGTAATGTGGTGGTAATTTAAAAACAAAGCACTTGCCTGGCCACTAAGTACTGCCCCGCCATTCTCCTTGACAGCATCTGCAGCTTTCTTAAACCTTTCGTACCCCTGAAAATTACACCAACAGCACACTCAGTTAATTGGCTAAAAAGCGACAAGAAAGGAAAAAAGGAAGGTCAACTAAACTTCAACGGTAAGCTTTCTTAGTCTCTGAATATGAAATAAAATTGCAAGGCGCCTAGTAGGAACTACCCTCCAAATAGGAGCATGATAAACAGAATCATGCACATGTGGAAACCAAATAAATTAGAGCATTAATGGTCATGTATGCTAATTATTGCGATAGAACTATTGAAGTTTGCTAAGCTGTTGTAGACCAAGATTGAACTGTCATCATGGATGTGTTCTATCGTGATCGAGAGGGAGAGCAGTACCTCGCGTGAGTTCCTCTCATGAGTGTATGTGTGTGTGTGGCGGCTGAGATTGGAACGGGATGCCAGGTGCCTCCTTATAGGTCAGTCACCCTACATGGGCTTGGGCACTCTAAGAGACAAGAGGATGAGCTGGGCCACTTCCTCTTCATGTCGCGGGGGGGGGGGGGGGGGGGGGGGGGGGGTGTCGAGCTTCTGAGCCACTTCCTGTCAAGGAACGATGGCCCCAGAGTTGGACTTCGCGAGAATCTTAGCAAGCTTCACGAAAGCCTCAGCGAGAGCATTTGGTTCACTCATCTCTGATCTGGTAATCAGCAACAGCAACCCTCAGCAACACAGCTGCATGGTCCTCCCTTTTCCCCCCCTGGCTAGCAACAGCACCCAGCAACAACAGCAGCAGTGTGGCCCCCCTTCACCTTCAGCAAACAACAGCAGCAGCACACTCCACAAGCAGCCCCCTTTCTTCCTCTGCCGCAGCAGCAAGTAGCAGCCGCACAAGCAGCAGCAGCTCAGCAATCTTCAAGGAACAGCACAAGGCAACAGCAACTGCAGTTCCTCCTCTGCTCAGCAGCACCAACAGCACCAGCTCCCCGCCACAGCCTGACTCGCACGCAGCCCAAATCCACCGCCGCCTTCTTCCTCCTCCTCTTCTTCCCGCCGCAGCCGCCTGCACAGCCAGCAGCAATGCTCCTCGGCCGCCTCCTGCGCAGCTGAGGAAGCAACTCTCTCTCAGCCGTGTCGCAGCTCCTCAAGCCCAGCCGCGCCCTCGAGCCCAGCCACACCACTGCCGCACGCACCACAGCAGACCCACCACTGCGAGCGCGCGCGCCGGCAAGGGACTACGCCGCCGCCGCCTGACCCTGCCGGGCCCCGCCTTGCCAGCGAGGGACTACACCGCCGTCGTCATCGCCTGGCTCTGATACCATGTTGTGATCGAGAGGGAGAGCAGTACCTCGCGTGAGTTCCTCTCGTGTGTGTGTGTGTGGCAGCTGAGATTGGAACGGGATGGCTGGGTGCCTCCTTCTAGGTCAGTCATCCTACATGGGCTTGGGCCCTAAGAGACAAGAGGATGGGCTGGGCCCATACCGGTTCAACATGTTCCTTAATGCGTTGCCTTAAAACAAGGCACTGCCTGGTTACTCAGCACAACACGTTAATATATATAAAGCCTGTAGCAGTATCGCACGAGCAAAACAGTTGTACAGAAGATACAAGGTATAAACTGGCCCAGAGTCTCCGGCAACAACAAAATTTACGTTATCTGATAACAAACTAGCTAAATCACGTTGAGACTAGCACGTGTTCAGAAGGATAAAGTATGCCTCACAGAAAAGGATAAAGTATGAGAACACTGCCTAAGAGTGTGCGAAGACTCAGATTTGATGCAATGAAATTACACCAACAAACTTCACTTGGGCCAAATTGATGTTACTTTTATGCAATACCCAAGGCAAATAACAGTACCTTCGCTAGAGTGTTCTCAAAGCTTGCCTCTTCGTCTTTAATTATATCTTTAATCTTCTTTTCATTGTCTTTCAGCTCAGGAAACACATCACCCATCACTCGGACAAACACATCTACAAGGCTGTACGAGCAAGTTACAAATTATGGTAAATAAAATGCCAGCTTCAAGAACAAAAACGATAAGAGAGAGAGAGATGCCAATCGCCAGAAATATGGAGAGAATCAGAAACAACTTGAAAAAATTGACGCAGACATAAAAACAAAAAAAATTAGTTGACATATCTAGCACTTTCCCATGTAAAACTGAAACATCAATGAAATTACTGTTGGTCAACCGTCAGAATCTGACAGTACACATTCTAAGATAACAATAATTTTACAATCGTCGGAGTGGTAGTTAATTAATAAATAAATATTCAAGTTATGGCAAATATAGCAGTTCCAGAACACACTCAAGCATAGGACAGTGATGTCCAAGAATCCACGCCATCAGACCTATTAAGCGCAGTTCCAGAACACACTCAAGCATACGACAGTGATGTCAAAGAATCCACGCCATCAGACCTATTAAGGTAGTCATGAAGAAAAAAACTAGCCTGCACTTAAGCATGTTTAGGTGCTAGGCAACAACAGAACACCTAGCACTTAATCATGCTAGGTGTGCCGTGTGCGCTTAGATGAGATAGGCACCGGGCAGTGGCAAAACACACTAGCGCTTTTTTTCCTACGAGTGAAATAAATTTCAAAACATGCCTCATTATCAGGACTAAATGCTAGTTAAAATAAACCTTTGCTAGCAAAAAAATGTACACATTAACCTAAAACAGAAGGTATAGTGGGAACAAGTGCACACAAGCAAGCAGCCAACACAGATGAGTCCAGTGCCAAGTTATGCCCCACGAAACCATGCCTCGTTATCAGGACTAAATGCTAGTTAAAATAAACCTTTGCTAGCAAAAAAAATGCACACAGGAACCTAAAACAAAAGGTATTGCAGGAACAATGGTATTGCGCACACAAGCAAGCAGGACTAAATGCTAGTTAGACTACCCACAATGGGAGTAACATAGGTAGTAACATAGACGCCACCTAAGCAACAAATATGATGTGGCAACTAATTAATGAGAAGAGAGAGGAATTGAGTAACTTAGCATGTTACTAACCCTATGAGTAACATAACGCATATCAAGGCAAGATGAGTCTATAAGCTAATAAATGAAAGGCTCAATGTTACTACCCCTATGTTACTATCCACTGTGAAGGTAGTAACTTAGGGCCAGTTCTTTTGGTAGCTTTTTTGGACTTCTAGAATAAGCTGCCCCCTACCCAGCTTATTATAGAAGCTCAACTAAAAATATTCTTTTAGAAGCCAACTAGTGAAGTCTTAATTAGTAGGCTTCTAAAAAAAATTATTTGGTTGGGCTTCTAGAATAAGCTGGGCAGGGGGCAGCTTATTCCAGCTTATTCTAAAAGCCAGCAAAAGAACTGGCCCTTAGACTAGTAACATATGCATGTTACTAATCTATGTTACTCCCCATTGTGGGTAATCTTATGCCCCACATATGAGTCCAGTGCCAAGTTATGCCCCCACGAACCCAAACCCAAATTAAAGTAACACATAGCACATTTACTCATGACCCTGGGTTCATAATAAATTAGCTAAAATCATGTGTGGACAGTTTTTTTTTATTGTCATGTGACATCTCTACAGTCATTCTCATAAGCCTTGCATTATATTTTTAGCATTCTGGGTAAACAAAAAGCTATGCAAATATATCATTAACAAAAGTGTACGGAACACAGCAGAGGCAGGTTACAGTTCTTACGAGCTAAAAAATCCTTGCTTTGCCATCAATTTTTGATGACCAAAATGAACAGCACGTCTAAGTATACGCCTTAGAACATACTCTCTTCCCTCATTTCCTACAGAAAAGATCATATTAGAATAAAGAAACATATTGTATAATACAAAACAAAGCCCTGAAAACATTGTAATTTGTAAATGCAAGAAAAATACAATAGCTTGTAGTTACGACAGAAAAAAAATCTGTTCTACACCATCCACACTAGATAGGTTAATCAAGATGGTGGATCCACCCAAAACAATCCCATTAAACTGAATGAAAACAATAACATATTTTCTGCAGTTGTTCTGAACCTTTATTGCCAAAATATTATGCAACTGGAGCATAGGTGCACCATATCATATTATTTTGCAGCTATTACAGATCCAAGTGGTAATTTCTACTGCATACACAACAAGCAAGAAAATCATTATGCAACTGGAGCATAGGTGCACCATATCATATTATTTTGCAGCTATTACAGATCCAAGTGGTAATTTCTACTGCATACACAACAAGCAAGAAAATCATTAACTGCTCACTTCATACTATATGCCATTCTGGACTGCTAATTAATATCGTCTCACGTCCAGATCTGGCCCAACTCAACATACCCTTGCCATATTTATTCCAACAAGCACCCATCACTTAATTACAACACCCAACCAATAGCATCAACACTTCCGCCGGTGCAAAAGACAGTCAAAATAAGGCTTAATTAGTACTTCGCACATAAATTCATGTGACAAGAACTATAACAACTTAGGGGTCCGTCTGAAACCTCTAAATTTTGGTACGCAATGAACTAAGCCCACAAAAAATTAGCAGGTATGACTTCAGATTTATTAGAAGGGCATTAATGCATTTCTTCCGTAAACAATACATGCAAGTCAGGTCCCCAAATTAGTGATTGTGACACTCGGATACCTAAACCAAACTTAATCATTAAGGTCCAAAAAAACAAGCATCTCATAGAGTGACTAATCATTTTGGCTGACATTGGTAGTTCAAATTAACTTCCTGTTTGAGGAACCAAAATAACGTAAGTGCACAAGCTTATTATGCTCACTTGTGGACAGATATGAGATAGAACTACTTACCAATACTCATAAATGGATGGCAATCATTGTAAATCATGTATCACCAACCAAAACAGTATGAACTCACCAGGTTGAGAACCATCAGCAATAGCAAAAGAAAGGGTTCTTATGTGATCTGCAACAACCCGATATGCCATATCAACTTTCCCAACATCATCGGATCCCACTTTACCAGAGTATGGTTGAATTCCAACACCTGCCAGCTGCATTCATAATGCATATCTAATTAACATTGAATATCATTTACTTTAGGAAACAACAACTGCAGCAAAATACTGTTGCCACGACTCATAAGCATAGAAGAAGCTGCAAGTATGCATCTGGACAAAATACCTGGTGGATGGCATCAAATAATGGCATGAATACATCTGTATCGTAATTGCTCATTTTATTCTGAAGGATAGAGGTTAAACGCTCGAAGCCCATTCCAGTGTCAACGTGTTTTGCTGGCAAGGATCTCAAAGAACCATCTGATTCCCTGTTGAACTAGGTATTGAAATAGCCAAATGTCAGTGCATACAGCAGATAAATAAGCAAATAGGCGTGCACACATGGAACTGAGTAACTGACGTTGTACTGGGATTAAAGCTCGACAATCTGGAAAGAAATGGGGGGAAATAGCATGTTAACCTGAATAAACACAAGATTCCATATCTCAATACATGTAGGGTCATCATTATTCACTAATGAAGCTGCGTCACGGTTGCCAATACGATCAAAATGGATCTCTGTGCATGGCCCACAAGGACCTGTGTCGCCCATCTCCCAAAAGTTATCCTGCTCAAAGAACACATCGCATACTGTTCTTTAATAGGGAAATTCAGTCAATAGTTAGGCCAAACAGAAACGAAGAAAATGAGACTAATACAACGTAATATCCACGATAGATAGAAGTTCGGCCAACAAACTAAGCACATCCAGAATACCTTGCAACCAAAAGGCAGAACTCTTTCACTTGGTAGATACTTCAACCATATGGTTTTCGACTCGGTGTCGGGAGCCAGACCAGCTTTCTCATCACCACCAAAGTATGTTGCATAAATTCTATCAGTGGGTAATTTGTAGACCTGTACATATAAAATAGCAATCAGTAGATAGAAAGATGGTGGCCAGTGTTTAAAATCAGTTGGAAATTTGTACATCTAAAGTTTTTCACATCATTTTCTTATTTTTGCTTGTTCGGGTATATTTATGACCAAAGTAGACCCAAGTTTCACTTAAATTCTACTGATCCATAATCTGATGGTGAAGTACAGCAGTGTATCTACAAACTAACGCGCGAGCTATCAAAAGGGGGAGTGAAGGCAAGAACCCGATACCTGGGTGAGGAGCTCCCATGCATACCCGATGGCCCCCTCCTTGAAGTAGTCTCCGAAGGACCAGTTACCGAGCATCTCGAAGAAGGTGTGGTGGTAGGTGTCCTTCCCCACGTCGTCGAGGTCGTTGTGCTTGCCGCCGGCGCGGATGCACTTCTGGGTGTTGCAGGCGCGGCTCAGGCGGCCAAGCTGCGAGTCCGGGGCGGCGGTGCCGAGGAATACGGGCTTGAACTGGTTCATCCCGGCGTTGGCGAACAAGAGCGTGGTGTCGTCGACGGGTACCACGGGGCTCGACGGCCATGGCGTGTGCGACTTGGACTTGAAGAAGTCGATGAAAACCTCCCGGACCCGGGTGGCCGTCCAATCCGACGGCACCTCCATTGGAGGGCCGACGGTGGCGGTGGCGGTGGCGGTGCCGGCGACCGTAGATGCTCGCGAGGAGGAGAGGCGGATGGCGGCGGCGGTGGCAGGCAAAACCCTAGCGTTGGGCTTCGTGATGAGGAGGCGGCACGCAGTCAGGGCCGAGTGCAACATACAGAGGCTTCAGTTAATGAACGGTCAGGATGAAAGAAGGAGATATCAACAGCTCGCTTAATTATTTTTCTTTCGGGAAACAACGTCTCGCTAGTTCTGTTTACTGTCCAGCTTTTTAAAACAAGTTACAGTATCTCCAACAAGATCAAAAATAACTAATTTTTGCATTTTCGACACGCAAAAACGCAGCTCTAAGATGATGTAGGTGCAAAAAAAAAATCACACACCAGGTGTAAAAGCACGGTCGTGCGTCAACGGTCGATCATTTCGCTCCCCCCCCCCTCATTCTTCTTCCTCACTACTCCCGCCGCACTGCTGCCGCCCCCCTACCCACCGCACCATGTCGTCGGCGCCCCGCGCCAAATCCGGCCGCTCCAACACCCCCACTGCCTCCTCGAATAGGGTGTTTTTTCGTCGCTTTCTTCGCAGGCGCCTGATTCGCCATTGTTGTCGTTGCTCATCAGCCAATGCCCTGTTATCGCCAAGCCTGCACCCGTCGTCTTTCCCTACCGCCGCCGCCCGATTCCAACTCTAGTCGTGGCCGATCGCATACTCTGGCCACGTCACCGTTTGTCGGATTTCAGGCTCCGCAAAACCCTTAAGATTCGAACACAGGGGCGTGTGCGAAGATCTCTTGCGGCCTCGCCCAACCTAGCTCACTACTCGATGGACACAACAACAAACTCGTGCGATGACGAGGAAGAGAACGGACACGATAGTTTACCCAGGTTCGGGCCGCTGTGAAGCGTAATACCCTACTCCTACTTTAGGTGGATTGCCTCTCGAGGAGGTGAGGTGGATGAACAAGTACAGTATTTCGGAGCCTCCTGAGGGCTCTCGGTGGTGTTCGAGGCTCCTCGCGTTTTGAGAGTAGGTGAGTGGTGGAGTTGGTCGATTTGGTCTGGGTTCGGGTCTCCCTCTACGAAGCAGCCTATACTCTATATATAGCGGTGGTCCGGGTCCTCTTCCCTTATCACAATGGAGAGAAGGGATCCCACAACGGCCAATTTTGAAGGGGGACGGGGGTTCGTGCTCGCCCTGCCCAAAGGCGGTCTTCGTTTGCAAAGTGGTTGTCGACAGCGCAGGGACGGACTCAGCAATGACATCCGCCCTGCGGGGCAGGTGGTTGTGGTCTTCTTACATCGGAATGGAAAACTTTGGGGGTGCTTTGGGAACCCACGTACATCCTTGCTCCCTTTGCACCAAAGGGGAAACTATGCCGCCTGGCGCACTAACGCTCGCCTGTCCTTCCTTGCGTCACCCTTGACTCGTGTCATGCCCAGGATGCGCGCCTATCCGTTTAAGGCACAAGGGCCTCGCAAGGGATAGAGGCGCATCTTGCCATTAGCAAGAATAGTACCATTACAACATACAATACTGAATGAGAAGAGTATATAAGTCGGCTTACACTCGCCACATACTAACTTACAATGTCACTCAATTCATAGCATCAAGTTGAACACAGGGTCCGACTACGGACGAAATCAAACGATAAAAGAAGTTGTAAATGATACTATCAAGCTATCCCAAAGATCACGACCAGGTCCTCTACTCATCCGGATACGTCACGTACATCCTGCCTCTCTCCTCATCATACTCCCACTTGAGCTGAGTAAGATCATCCTGCACGAACTCATCTGAACCTGCACCTGAATTGTTGTAGTAAACTGTGAGCCCTAGCGGACTCAGCAATCAAGTAACCCAGGTGCCAACACTATATAAGCTTTAGGATGGAATGGTGATGTTTAAGTCTGCAGCAGCTCTAAGCATTTATGGTGACTAACTTACGTAGCTAGAAAGTAAAGTGAGTGGTCTACGAAAATCGATCGATTCCTACATGATCTCTAAGAGACCCTGAACACCTGCTTACGTCAGTCATAACCCCACCGTGTTCTCTCTCGGTTCATGTTCACGAGCAGAGACGATCACGGTTACCCACACAGTTGGTGTATTTTAATTAGAGTTTACTTCAAGTTTTCTATAACCGGGTGTTAAACAAATATCCAAGATGCCACATAACCGCGGGCACGGCTTTCTGAAAGATTTAACCCTGTAGGGGTGCTCCAACTAGTTCATCACAAATAACCACACTCCGCGGGAACAGTCTCGAACGCGGTTCTCGCGATCATCATAGACAATTCCAAAGGAAGCCAACACCTCGAGTAAACCCGAAGAAAATCAGACTCCTCACGCAAGACATTCGATAAAGGTAAAACAAATCCAGCAAGACCTCCCGACGTGTCGACGAACCCGATAAGAGCCGCGTATCTCAGTCTCAGGACACGACGGATAAGCTAGTGTACGGAGGCCTGATAGAAATCTCCCAAGTTGCCCTGGGTTGGCCCCGCACAGTGCTCTAGGTTGGACCAATACTCATGAGGAGCACTGGCCCGGGGTTGATTAAAGTATCCACGGGTTTGCAAGACCCTATGCAATTAATTAAGTTGTTAAGCAAATGTAGTACCAATGTTGGGTCTTGCCAGACAAGTTTTAATCTCCACCGAATGAACAAGGGGGTCCCCCTAACAACCCCAAGCGTGTTAGGAGCGCAAAATATGGAAAACATAACACCGGTAACAAGGAACTAACGGCGGCACGAGTGGAACAAATCGCTTAGCAAAAGGCCAAGACTTCCACCAATACCATATATATATGTGCATTAAATTAAATAACAGAACTTATGGTGGTATCCAATCCATGTTATCACATGGAACAACCTGCAACTAAGAACGCTATAAGAGGGGCTGAGCAGCGGTAACTTAGCCAATCAACGGTTTGCTGGGAGGTGGAGGTTAGAGGCTGTCATTACAACATGGGGGCTGATATCATGTGGTAGGTAGCGCAATTGTAACGATAAGAACGAGAAACTAGCAAGCAAAGATAGTATTGGGATCCGGGTACGATCATCTTGCCTATTGGTTCTTCAGCGGAACAAGTAGCGGGATCCTCGTAGTGGTACTCTCCAGGTTCCTCGAACTCAGATTCGATACTCGCGTCTACCCAAGAGAAACATCAAATAAATAACCAACCAAGGTGCAATGCACAATCAAGATGATGCATGATCATTTTAGTGAAGAATTTAACATGGCAATCCAATTCTAGTCAAGTTTCACATGCAAAGGTGGTGGATTAATGAATCTGGATAGAATCACATGTTAAGTTATTTATACATGCATGAACATGGAAAATATGTACGCATCATGAAAAATTGATGGAAATGCATGTAAAGATCACGAGAAACGGAGCTACGGTTCTCGAAATACGCTCACGACAAGGTACGGAGACAAAACTCAAGACCATCGAATACCTGGGATAATTCTTGGCATTCCAAGGTAACCACTGGATAGGTGATGAAAAACCAATCACAATAGACTCAAGAATCACTCAATTCCATGGGGTATAGCTCCCCCAACACCCAAAACAAAATAGCACTCAATCTGCCACAAAACAGCAACATAGCAATTTGAAAAGCTCACAACTATTGCTACAAGAATTCTATAGCCACAACCAAGACATGAACAGGTTCTACTCAACACCTACATCAATTCATACAACTATACAATCAGCAAAAGAGCAACACATCACTATGCATGAAGCTGACAAGTAGGTATGATGAAACAGATTTTTAGGGACTTAGTGAAAATTCCAGTTTTCTGGAATCTGGGTTAATAAAGTAGCAAGTACACAGCACTGGTTAAATATGCTAGGAATCTCCAAATGATATGAAAATTAACAGGATTGTAGATGCCAATATCTTCTACAAATACCTAGCACTGAGCATGGTCAAAAACCCAACACAACACTAGCTACACCCTGGTCTTCAAGGCAAAACAATAACAGCAGATCTCCCAGACTTAGCCATTTCTAGAGCAGGTTGGCAGAAACAGAAAGTAGCTAGATAAACAGCATGTTTCCCACTGATCTGGATACTTAGCACAAATTAAAAAAATACATGGATGTTCACAGAAACTTTGACTAGCAATCTCATGTAGGCAACAATTCCAAATCATGCATGGATTAATTCATATGAAAAAGATAAAAGGGCATCACAGCATAAAAATGCACTTTTTTCAAGTTGCCCCAAAATCAAATCTGACTTCACAGGTGCATAGAGGGGTTTAAAACACCCCAAAATCATTACCCATACCAATATGCTTGCATGGAACAAAAGGGAGCAAAGGGGGTCGAAATTTGACCCATACTAGGCATGGGTGACTTATGTCACTTATGAAACTCAAAGAAAAAGCCCCAAAATGATATGTGCTCCATAGATACATGTTGGAAGTGGTTATTTAGCCTATTAGGGACATGATAGCATGGCATAGCATCAAAAACAAGAATGGAACTAGCTAGAGAAGAAACCATGCTCATTTGACCACATAGGTTAAAACCTACACATGGAGCTACAATGCACATGGGTGAGTGTATGTAGAACATACACACACTCCTCACACTCAAATATAACACATGGCACACCCCATGTGCCAAGCACACTCTACATGGTGCCCCACACACCCTACACCACAAACTCACTAACACACCTACACATGTATGTGTGTGTGAAACACACACATACACCCACATAGCACCACACTATGTTGGACTCACCCCCTAATACTCACATATGGGTATGTGCATGGCACATACACACTCATGCACTTACAAGCACACACACTACAAGCATAACATACAAGCACATACATGGGTGTATATGCACATAGTGCATACACACACACACATCTCACTCTCACCACAAGAGCATGTGCAACAAAGCACACTCACACCACTCTCTAGCTACACACACAACAAATATATGGGTATATGCACATGGGTGCATATACACACACACAACACACTCTCATGTGTCATACAACACACACATGTATGGGTGTGTATGCATATGGTGCATACACACACACACCTCCACCTACACACACACACACTCAAAACATACATACATACATAATGGCACACACACACTCTCTATTTTGCAAAAGAAAGAAAACAAAAATAAAAACAAAAAAGAAAAAAAATAGGAAAGAAAAAGGGGGGGAAGAAGGGGATCGAACCCCAGACCTCCTGCACCACACACACACGCTCTACCACTGGGCTAACGGCTCGGTTCTTAACAGGAAGGGCGTCGCCCTTCTCTAATACACACGCGCACGCCTAACTGACGAAACGCACAGAGCAGCGGCGACAGAGCAATGACGGTGAGCATTCCAGCGAGCACACGGGGTCCTTGGCGACGCGGATGGGCGGAATCGAAGCAGGGCACTACGGCCTTTCCATCCCTCGTCTCTTATCGCGAAGAGGGGGACGGTGGCGAGCGGCAGGAGCTCCTCTACTTACCGGCGGCGACCATGCGACGGCGGTGATGCAACGGCTATGCGAGAGAAGGGGAGGGCAGCGAGGAGCGCCTGCTTACCGAGGGAAAGGCGACGGCGAGGAGGGCTCAACGGAGGGGAAGAAGACTCGAAGATGCTGCGGCGACGGAGGGGAAGCAGAGCTCGGCGACGACGGGGCGGACGGAGCCGAAGAAGAAGCCGACGAGGTCGACGAATTCGTCCTTCTCCCGGGCTCCTAGCGACGGGGATCGAACGCGGGGACCTTCCCCGAGGTCCTGGTCGACATGGCCGACGCGGGCTCGACGGAGCGGGCGGCGAGGCCACCGGCGAACTCTCTGAACCCACCTGAACCTGCTCTGGCGAACCGAACGAGGGAGGAGGAAAGGTGAAGGGGAAAGAGAGGAGCGGCGGCGGAGGAGGAGACGGGAAAACCCTAGGGGTTCGCGCACGCTTAAAAGAGCTGCCGACCTCGACGTGCGCGAACGGCTAACGGCGACCGGACGTCGACGCGACGCGCTCTCTCTCTCACTCTCTGACGAACTGACGGAGGAGGGGGAGACGGGGCAGGTCGCTGTCTACTGTGGCGATGGGCTGGGCCTCGGCCCACCTGCCCTCTCTCTCACACACTAAAAAAACCAGGGGTTTTATTCTTTTAAAAAAACAGAGACAAGAACTAAAAGCCCAGAGAAAAGAAAAAGGGTTTTTGAGAAAAAAATAAAATTTTGTGAGGGAAATAAAGAGCTCATATTAAATAAAATATGAAGTTGATTTATAGAGCAAGTTATATTGATATTTAAAATAAAGGGCAGCTCTGTTTTAAAAGGAATTTGAAAACCCAAATCACCCAAACACCAAGAACTCGATGCTCATAATTCATAGCAATATTGGGGCCACCACATGAACATTTTAAAAAGGATTTAAACACAACTTGAAACTGATGATAAAAAAATTAAATAGGAAGAAGGGGATTTTGGGAGAAAACTTGCAAAGGGAAAAGAGAGAGGGAATGAAGATGTTTTGCACACATGGCTCCACCACATGCAAGCACTCACTACCATACACCACATACACAAGCATGCACAAGAACCAACATGCACAAGGAATGAAATGAGAATGATGCATGATGATGATGGATGAAATGATGCATGAATGCCACCAACACATGAATGATAAGGTTCAACTCCAAACATAACTCATGTCACAAGGTCATACAATGGGTTACATGCCATAAAAGGTAGGGACATCACTTGGGATGTCACAACTCTCCCACACTACAAGAGGATCTCGACCCGAGATCTAGGAACGAAAGAAGTCTGGAAATTCGGAACGGAGCAGGTCCTCACGTTCCCAAGTAGCTTCTTTGTCAGAATGATTAGACCACTTCACCTTGAGGAACTTGATAGACTTGTTGCGAGTCTTACGCTCAGTTTCTTCAAGAATTGCAACTGGGTGCTCACGATAAGAAAGATCAGCTTGAAGATTGATGTCTTGAAGGTCAATGGTTCGCTCTAGAGTCTTGAAGCATCTCCGGAGCTGAGAAACATGGAAGACATCATGCACGTTCGCGAAATTTGGAGGAAGCTCAAGTTGGTATGCAAGACCACCTCTCTTGTCAACAACTTTGAATGGACCAACGAAACGAGGAGCCAACTTCCCTTTGATTCCAAATCGCTGCGTGCCTCTCATGGGAGAAACTTTGAGATAGACAAGATCATCCACTTGGAAGGAAACATCCCGATGTTTGCTATCATAATAGCTCTTCTGACGGGACTGAGCTGCTTTGAGGTTCTCACGAATGACATGGCACATTTCTTCTGCTTCAGTGATCATGTCATTGCCCAATATCTGACGCTCACCGGTTTCAGACCAGTTGAGCGGGGTACGACACTTTCTGCCGTAGAGAATCTCGAACGGGGCCTTGCCTGAACTAGCTTGGAAGCTATTGTTGTATGAGAATTCAGCATATGGGAGGCAGTCTTCCCACTTCATGCCGAACGATATCACACAGGCTCTGAGCATATCTTCAAGGATTTGATTGACCCTCTCAACTTGACCACTTGTCTGCGGATGGAACGCCGTGCTGAAACGGATCTTAGTACCCATAGCAGTCTGGAAGGACTCCCAAAACTTGGAAGTGAAGAGGCTTCCACGGTTAGAAGAGATGAGTTGAGGAATGCCATGCAGAGACACTATTCTTGACGTGTATAACTCTGCAAGCTGAGCTGCCGAAATAGACTCCTTGACTGGCAGGAAATGAGCAACTTTTGACAACTTGTCGATAACCACAAAGATGGCATCGTTGCCTCTCTTGGACTTATGGAACCCAGTTACGAAATCCATCTCCACATGATCGAATTTCCACTCTGGGATAGGCAAAGGTTGCAAAAGACCTGCTGGACGCTGATGCTCCGCCTTCACTCTATGGCAAACATCGCACTCGTTGACAAACTGAGCAATTTCACGTTTCATACAAGTCCACCAGAAGGTTTGCTTGAGGTCCTGATACATCCTGGAACTGCCTGGATGTATGGATAGAAGAGAATTGTGTGCTTCGTCCATGATAACCTTTTTGAGATCACCTTTTGGAACAACAAGACGGTCCTCAAAGAACAAGGTATCTTTGTCATCGACACGAAAGCACTTATACTTCGGAATGCTCTTGGCCACACCTTTCTTCACTTTCTTCACCATAGCGTCTAGCAGCTGCGCTTGGCGAACCTGATCTTCTAGAGTCGGAGAGACTTGAAGATTGGCAAGAAATCCTTGCGGAATCATTTGAAGGTTGAGCTTGCAGAAGGCTTCACAAAGCTTGGGTTGAAGAGGCTTCAAGATCAGACTATTGCAGTACGCCTTACGGTTGAGCGCGTCCGCAATGACATTTGCTTTCCTAGGAGTATACTCAATGCTTGGATTGAAGTCTTCAAGCATTTCCACCCAATGAGATTGCCGAAGATTGAGATTGGGTTGAGTGAAAATGTACTTCAGGCTCTTGTGATCCGTGTACACCTCAACTAGTCTACCCAACAACAAATGCCTCCAAGTCATAAGAGCATGAACAACTGCCGCCAACTCAAGATCATGAGTGGGGTAGTTCTTCTCGACAGGCTTCAACTGACGCGAGGTATAGGCCACAATCTTCTTGTCTTGCATAAGAACACCACCAAGGCCTTGGAGAGAAGCATCACAGAAAACTTGGAAAGGCTTGGACTGCTCTGGAGGAACAAGAACTGGAGCTGAAGTCAGTCTCTGCTTGAGCGTATTGAAGGCTGCATCACACTCAGGAGACCAAACATACTTGACACTCTTCTGGAGGAGATTGGACAGAGGCTTAGCAATTTGAGAGAAGTTCTCCACAAATCTTCTGCAATAGCTAGCAAGCCTGAGGAAACTCCGAAGCTGCTTGACGTTCTGAGGAGGCTCCCATTCAATATAGCTTCAACTTTCTCAGGGTGCACTTTAATTCCCTCGGCAGAGATGACATGCCCGAGGTACACCACTTCATTGAGCCAGAACTCACACTTGGAAAACTTGGCATAGAACCGATGTTCCCTTAACTTGTCGAGCACGAGGCGGAGATGCTCTGCATGATCTTCTTCTGTCTCGGAGAACACAAGGATATCATCCAAATAGACCAGCACAAACTCATTCTTGAAAGGAGAGAAGATGAAATTCATCATCCTTGAGAAGGTTGGAGGAGCATTCGCAAGACCAAATGACATAACAGTGTACTCATATGAGCCAAAACTCATCCTGAACGCGGTCTTGGGAATGTCTTCTTCACGAATGCGGATTTGATGATAACCCATTCGAAGATCCAACTTGGAGAAAACTTTGGCACCTTTCAGTTGTTCAAACAACTCATTGATGTTGGGAAGTGGGTACTTGTTTCTAATTGTCTTCTTGTTCAATGGCCGGTAATCAACACAAAGACGATCCGTGCCATCTTTCTTCTTGACAAACAAAACACCACAACCCCACGGAGAAGAACTTGGTATGATCAGACCCAGACGTTCTTGATCATCTAGCTGCTTCTTCAACTCTTTCAGCTCTTCGGGGCCAAGTTTATACGGGCGCTTGCAGACCGGTTCAGTTCCGGGCTCGAGATCAATCACGAACTCAACTGGCCGGTGTGGAGGCATACCTGGCAATTCTTCTGGAAAGACATCTTCATACTCACAAACCACCGGAATTTGAGAAATTGCCGAGATTTCACCCTTCTCATTAAGAGCAAAGAGACGGATTGTGTCATCGCGAGCTGCGAAAATAATCACGTCTTCTGAAGGATGAGTCAGCTTGACTTCTTTTGCTTTGCAATCAATATGAGCCTTATTCATAGCCAGGAAGTCCATGCCCAGAATGAGATCAATATCAGAATTCCCGAGAACATAGGGAGAAGCCAAGAAAGAATAATTGCCCATCTTGATAGAAACATCCGGCACAACGGAGGTGGTTTTCATGGCCACACCCGGAGAAAGAACACCCAAAGGTCTACTCAACATCTCTGAATAGAAATCATTCTTGATAGCAAAAGGTCTAGACATGAATGAATGTGATGCACCAGAATCATATAACACTTTTGCGGGAATAGAATTAAGTGAGAGATTACCCATGATCACTTGAGAAGAATCCTCTGCCTCTGCTGCATTCACCATATTCACTCTTGCGGTCTTGGGATTATGCTTCACCATAGCATTGCCTGGAGGCTTGACAGGAGGAGGAGGCAGAAGACGCCGTTGGTTGCACTTGTTTGCATAGTGGCCCTTATGACCACACTTGTGACAAGTCACCTCAGAAAGCGGACAAACATTGCCTGGAGGAGGAACAAGAACAGCCTTGGACGAATGATTCTTCTGCTGGAACCCTGGGTTGGGTGGGTGGGAAGAGCCACGACCACCAAACTGCTTTTGCTACTGAGGAGGACGAAACGGAAGAGGATTTGGCGCCCAATACTTCTGCTGCTTAGGAACACTCTGAGAGCCGGAAGAAGAAGAATATGAATCCTTTGAACGCTTCTTGGAGTTCTCCAACTTGAACTGAGCTGCTTCAATCTTTAAAGCCATGTTATAGAACTGATCAAACTCACGAGGCTCTTGGAGAACAAGGCCTGGCAGAAGCTCATCCTTGAGACCACCTCTGAACTGATAGATCATAGCCTTATCATCTGGAACATCTTGCTTGGCATAACGAGCTAGACTCTGGAACTCAATGTTATACTGGTAGACTGACTTAGTTTCCTGCTTCAGGTGCCTGAACTTCTCACGCATCTCCTCGACAAAACTTGTCAGAATGTAATGAGCCCTGAAGTCACGACGGAAATCGTCCCAAGTAACAACACGATCGCCCCTGGAATCCTTGTACTGTTGCCACCAATCAGCTGCTTGACCCTTTAGCTGGAACGAAGCAAATCTGACAAAGTCCTCTGGCCTGACATTGCTGCACTCAAAATGCTTGCTCATATCATGAAGCCAATCATCAACATCTAGAGGCTGCTCACAACAGGTGAAAGTCTTTGGCTGGTTGGCAAGGAACTGATTGAGAGTCGCGAACTGCAATTGATTCTGAAAATTGCCTTGAAAACCTTGCTGGCCCTGCTCCCTTTCTTGCAACAGCCTGAGCAACATCTGGGTGTTTGCATTGGTCGCGGCCATCACAGCTTGCCAAGCTTCTGGAGGAGGAGGCGGTGGCTGTGGAACATCAGTCTGCTCCTCACCACGACCCGGATTGTTGCGAGTTGGTGGAGCCATCCTGAAGATGGACAAAACACATTAGCCTCATTGATAAGATGAAACCTAAGCTGAATCAAATGCTTGAAAGAATTGAACAACACACATAGCCTTCCTACTGAAAGATTAGTAAGAATGCTTCTTCGGATCATGATAACATCATTAGACATAAGGCTACTTGCAATAACACAACAAGTATTGAGCTAAGCGCTCGGAACAAATGTACATGCCCAATACATCTGGAGAAGATGATCCTAGATGACTACAAGATTCCCACCTATGAACATCGGAAAACTTTCTTGTTTATGCGATTCGGGTTGCGGAATCAGGAACCTGCCCTAGGCAATCAGCTGCGACTGCATCCGCAACCTTCCACACTATAATTCAAGACATTTCGCAAACTCATCTAATCTCGAATCCTCGAACTCACAACGATACTAAACCATGGTGGTACCCCGGACGCCTCCCCAGTACTGGGTGACTCCGACCTTATCTCACCACGATAAGTATTGAAGCAATTCCGAACATTCTCCGTCCTGAGATATCAAAGAATCTGAATGATAACGATGTGCCAACATTCCCCGGAGCTCAACTCCCCGGAAGAAATCAAGTCAAACAGGAGGCACCAAGACAGAACCCTGTCACATCGGCATCATATAGATTCCAAAATACCCGCGTGATCCTAATTTTTTTTTGAGCGAGAAGAGGAGTAGAATCGAAATTCCTAGGTCGGAAACCTCACCAGAGCATAGAAGAGGAGTAAAAGAATCCTACTCTCCGATATAACTAGACTCAAATAGTTTTACTAGACACAACTCGGCCAAGTTCGAACAAGCAAAGGCTCCTATGGTCGCATGGCTCTGATACCAACTTGTCACGCCCAAGATGCGCGCCTATCCGTTTAAGGCACGAGGGCCTCGCAAGGGATAGATGCGCATCTTGCCGTTAGCAAGAATAGTATCATTACAACATACAATACTGAATGAGAAGAGTATATAAGTTGGCTTACACTCGCCACATACTAACTTACAATGTCACCCAATTCATAGCATCAAGTTGAACACAGGGTCCGACTACGGACGAAATCAAACGATAAAAGAAGTTGTAAATGATACTATCAAGCTATCCCAAAGATCACGACCAGGTCCTCTACTCATCCGGATACGTCACGTACATCCTGCCTCTCTCGTCATCATACTCCCACTTGAGCTGAGTAAGATCATCCTGCACGAACTCATCTGAACCTGCACCTGAATTGTTGTAGTAAACTGTGAGCCACAGCGGACTCAGCAATCAAGTAACCCGGGTGCCAACACTACATCAGCTCTAAGCATTTATGGTGGCTAACTTACGTAGCTAGAAAGTAAAGTGAGTGGTCTACGACAATCGATCGATTCCTACATGATCTCTAAGAGACCCTGAACACCTGCTTACGTCAGTCATAACCCCACCGTGTTCTCTCTCGGTTCATGTTCACGAGCAGAGTCGATCACGGTTACTCACATAGTTGGTGTATTTTAATTAGAGTTTACTTCAAGTTTTCTATAACCAGGTGTTAAACAAATATCCAAGATGCCATATAACCGCGGGCACGGCTTTCTGAAAGATTTAACCCTGTAGGGGTGCTCCAACTAGTCCATCACAAATAACCACACTTCGCGGGAACAGTCTCGAACGCGGTTCTCGCGATCATCATAGACAATTCCAAAGGAAGCCAACACCTCGAGTAAACCCGAAGAAAATCAGACTCCTCACGCAAGACATTCGATAAAGGTAAAACAAATCCAACAAGACCTCCCGACGTGTCGACGAACCCGATAAGAGTCGCGTATCTCAGTCTCAGGACACGACAAATAAGCTAGTGTACGGAGGCCTGATAGAAATCTCCCAAGTTGCCCTGGGTTGGCCCCGCACAGTGCTCTAGGTTGGACCAACACTCATGAGGAGCAGAGGCCCGGGGTTGATTAAATTATCCACGGGTTTGCAAGACCCTATGCAATTAATTAAGTTGTTAAGCAAATGTAGTACCAATGTTGGGTCTTGCCAGACAAGTTTTAATCTCCACCGAATGAACAAGGGGGTCCCCATAACAACCCCAAGCGTGTTAGGAGCGCAAAATATGGAAAACATAACACCGGTAACAAGGAACTAACGGCGGCACGAGTGGAACAAATCGCTTAGCAAAAGGCCAAGCCTTCCACCAATACCATATATATATATGTGCATTAAATTAAATAACAGAACTTATGGTGGTATCCAATCCATGTTATCACATGGAACAACCTGCAACTAAGAACGCTATAAGAGGGGCTGAGCAGCGGTAACTTAGCCAATCAACGGTTTGCTGGGAGGTGGAGGTTAGAGGCTGTCATGGCAACATGGGGGCTGATATCATGTGGTAGGTAGCGCAATTGTAATGATAAGAACGAGAAACTAGGAAGCAAAGATAGTATTGGGATCCGGGTACGATCATCTTGCCTGTTGGTTCTTCAGCGGGACAAGTAGCGGGATCCTCGTAGTGGTACTCTTCAGGTTCCTTGAACTCAGATTCGATACTCGCGTCTACCCAAGAGAAACATCAAATAAATAACCAACCAAGGTGCAATGCACAATCAAGATGATGCATGATCATTTTAGTGAAGAATTTAACATGGCAATCCAATTCTAGTCAAGTTTCACATGCAAAGGTGGTGGATTAATGAATCTGGATAGAATCACATGTTAAGTTATTTAGACATGCATGAACATGGCAAATATGGACGCATCATGAAAAATTGATGGAAATGCATGTAAAGATCACGAGAAACGGAGCTACGGTTCTCAAAATACGCTCACGACAAGGTACAGAGACAAAACTCAAGACCATCGAATACCTGGGATAATTCTTGGCATTCCAAGGTAACCAATGGATAGGTGATGAAAAACCAATCACAATAGACTCAAGAATCACTCAATTCCATGGGCTATAGCTCCCCCAACACCCAAAACAAAATAGCACTCAATCTGCCACAAAACAGCAACATAGCAATTTGAAAAGCTCACAACTATTGCTACAGGAACTCTACAGCCACAACCAAGACATGAACAGGTTCTACTCAACATGCACATAAATTCATCCAACTATACAATCAGTAAAAGAGCAACACATCACTATGCATGAAGCTGACAAGTAGGCATGATGAAACAGATTTTTAGGGACAGTGAAAATTCCAGTTTTCTGGAATCTGGGTTAATAAAGTAGCAAGTACACAACACTGGTTAAATATGCTAGGAAGCTCCAAATGACATGAAAATTAACAGGATGGTATATGCCAATATGTGCTACAAATACGTAACACTGAGCATGGTCAAAAACCCAACACAACACTAGCTACACCCTGGTCTTCAAGGCAAAACAATAACAACAGATCTCCCAGACAGCCATTTCTAGAGCAGGTTGGCAGAAACAGAAAGTAGCTAGATAAAGAGCATGGTTCCCACTGATCTGGATGTTGAGCACAAATAAAAAAAATACATGGATGTTCACAGCAACTTTGACTAGCAATCTCATGTAGACAACAACTCCAAAGCATGCATGGATTAATTCATATGAAAAATACAAAAGGGCATCACGGCATAAAAATGCACTTTTGTCAAGTTGCCCCAAAATCAAATCTGACTTCACAGGTGCATAGAGGGGTTGAAAACACCCCAAAATCATTACCCATACCTATATGCTTGCATGGAACAAAAGGGAGCAAAGGGGGTCGAAATTTGACCCATACTAGGCATGGGTGACTTATGTCACTTATGAAACTCAAAGAAAAAGCCCCAAAATGATATGTGCTCCATATATACATGTTGGAAGTGGTTATTTAGCCTATTCGGGACATGATAGCATGGCATAGCATCAAAAATAAGAATGGAACTAGCTAGAGAAGAAACCATGCTCATTTGACCACATAGGTTAAAACCTACACATGGAGCTACAATGCACATGGGTGAGTGTATGTAGAACATACACACACCCCTCACACTCACATATAACACATGGCACACACCATGTGCCAAGCACACTCTACATGGTGCCCCACACACCCTACACCACAAACTCACTAACACACCTACACATGTATGTGTGTGTGAAACACACACATACACCCACATAGCACCACACTATGTTGGACTCACCCCCTAATACTCACATATGGGTATGTGCATGGCACATACACACTCATTAACTTACAAGCACACACACTACAAGCATAACATACAAGCACATACATGGGTGTATATGCACATAGTGCATACACACACACACACATCTCACTCTCACCACAAGAGCATGTGCAACAAAGCACACTCACACCACTCTCTAGCTACACACACAACAAATATATGGGTATATGCACATGGGTGCATATACACACACACAACACACTCTCATGTGTCATACAACACACACATGTATGTGTGTGTATGCATATGGTGCATACACACACACACCTCCACCTACACACACACTCAAAACATACATACATACATAATGGCACACACACACTCTCTGTTTTGCAAAAGAAAGAAAACAAAAAGAAAAACAGAAAAGAAAAAAAAACAGGAAAGGAAAAGGGGGGAAGAAGGGGATCGAACCCCAGACCTCCTGCACCACACACGCGCGCTCTACCACTGGGCTAACGACTCGGTTCTTAACAGGAAGGGCGTCGCCCTTCTCTAATACACACACGCATGCCTAACTGACGAAACTGACGAAACGCGCAGAGCAGCGGCGACAGAGCAACAGCGGCGAGCATTCCGGCGAGCACACGGGGTCCTCGGCGACGCGGATGGGCGGAATCGAAGCGGGGCACTACGGCCTTTCCATCCCTCGTCTCTTCTCGCGAAGAGGGGGACGGTAGCGAATGACAGGGGCTCCTCTACCTACCGGCGGCGACCATGCGACGACAGCGATGCAACAGCTACGCGAGAGAGAAGGGGAGGGCAGCGAGGAGCGCCTGCTCACCGAGGGAAAGGCGACGGCGAGGAGGGATCAACGGAGGGGAAGAAGACTCGGAGACGCTGCCACGACGGAGGGAAAGCAGAGCTCGGCGACGACGGGGCGGACGGAGCCGAAGAAGAAGCCGACGAGGTCGATGAATTCGTCCTTCTCCCGGGCTCCTAGCGACGGGGATCGAACGCGGGGACCTTACCCGAGCTCCTGGTCGACATGGCCGACGCGGGCTCGACGGAGCGGGCGGCGAGGCCACCGGCAAACTCTTTGAACCCACCTGAACCTTCTCTGGCGAACCGAACGAGGGAGGAGGAGAGGTGAAGGGGAAAAAGGGGAGTGGCGGCGGAGGAGGAGACGGGAAAACCCTAGGGGTTCGCGCACGCTTAAAAGAGTTGCCGGCCTCGACGTGCGCGAACGGCTAACGTCGACCGGACGTCGACGCGGCGCGCGCTCTCTCTCACTCTCTGACAAACTGACGGAGGAGGGGGAGACGGGGCAGGTCGCTGTCTACTGTGGCGATGGACTGGGCCTCGGCCCACCTGCGCTCTCTCTCACACACTAAAAAAACCAGGGGTTTTATTCTTTAAAAAAACAGAGACAAGAACTAAAAGCCCAGAGAAAAGAAAAAGGGGTTTTGAGAAAAAATAAAAATAGTTTTGTGAGGGAAATAAAGAGCTCATATTAAATAAAATATGATTGATATTTAAAATAAAGGGCAGCTCTATTTTAAAAGGAATTTGAAAACCCAAATCACCCAAACACCAAGAACTCGATGCTCATAATTCATAGCAATATTGGGGCCACCACATGAACATTTTAAAAAGGATTTAAACACAACTTGAAACTGATGATAAAAAAATTAAATAGGAAGAAGGGGATTTTGGGAGAAAACTTGCAAAGGGAAAAGAGAGAGGGAATGGAGATGTTTTGCACACATGGCTCCACCACATACAAGCACTCACTACCATACACCACATACACAAGCATGCACAAGAACCAACATGCACAAGGAATGAAATGAGAATGATGCATGATGATGATGGATGAAATGATGCATGAATGCCACCAACACATGAATGATAAGGTTCAACTCCAAACATAACTCATGTCACAAGGTCATACAATGGGTTACATGCCATAAAAGGTAGGGACATCACTTGGGATGTCACAACTCGTGAAGCCGGGCCTTGCATAGTAATCTCCGCCGCTCCGGAGGGGTCCTGAGGAGGACCATCCTTCGCGGGTCTTGTCGCTGCTCTTCCTCGCGAGGCTAGGGCCCTCGCGAGGGCCTTGTCTTGAGTAGGGCCGCGCTTGATCCTATTTGGTTGATGAAGTGGGCCATGTCCTGGGCCACAGGCAGGCAGGTGTGGGTACCCCCGTTCCCAGAACACCGATAGTAGCCCCCGGTCCCAAGGCGCGCTCGAGCTGGCTTACGGGCGGAGCTTGGAGGACGGCCCGAAGCGTCACGGACCCCAAACGACTGTGGGCCAGGCTTGACACGCGTCAAACGCCTCGACGGCGGCACCTCCTCTCCCTGGGGGCATCCGGAACTGCTCCTAGTCAAACCGACACGACGCCTAGGCGTAGCGCCGGTCATCATTGCTTCCCATTGAATGTTGCTGCGGCCCCGGGCCACACAGATGTCACCCTTCGACAGGCCGCGCGGCCCGGAAGGTGAGGGGGCGTCGGGCGGCCTCTGGCCGTATATAAACTGATGAGGGCGAGAAAACCCTCACCCATCTTCGTCTTCCCTATCTCCACACCTCTCGAACCGTCCCCTCCCCGCAATGATGCCGATGAGGAAGTTTTCTTCTGTAGAGAAGGTGAAGGCTCCCGAGGATGGCCCTGCCGCCCCGCCGCCTCAGAGGGGCCGCGGTCGCCCCCGAAAATACGTCGTGATGCCGGGGTGGCTCCCGACGAACGTGGTCGGGCTCCAGCGTGTCGCGGCGGCCACGGGGGAATGTTGTCCAGTGCAGGCGGTCACGACGGTGAACGCGATAGTGGCTGAGGTGGGAGGTCGGCGATGGCCACCTGGTCGCCGCGCCCACGGCTCCATACGACCGAATCGTCCCTGGAGTTCGTGACGTGGGCGGATATGCCGGAAGCCGCTTGGTTCCAGCTCCCGAACTTCTTCACGAGGGCCCTACCGGCCGCAGGGCTTGTCGGCCTTTGGTTGCAGGACGATGGCTGCTGCAACGGGGCGTGATGGGTGGAGCTCGAGGTCACCCTCGAAGGCTACATGTACCTATACCGCGAGTGGCAGACGTTTGCTCACGCCCATGGCCTGAGGGGGAGGCGCAGCTTCCACTTCAAGTATGATGGAGAGGCGACGCTCTTCGTTAAAATCTTCGGGATTGAGGGCGAGCGCCTGGGGTGCTATCCGAAGGATGCTGGCCACGACGATCCTAGAGACGAGCATGCCCTTCATGACGGGTGTCGCGCCTCCAGCGGCAGCAACACCCCCTTCGAGGGGAGCCTGAGCGACAACAGCAACAGCAGCTATGGCGCACCACCGCGCCAGGGTCTCGAAAGGTAGTCCGCCGTTGCAGCGCCGTTCTCCCACTCCGGGGACGTCCGCTCGGGGTGCTTCCGTGGGGCCATGAAGGAGGAGGAGGACACCGACTGAACGTCGGCGCGCCAACCTCGGGCTCCTGAGGAGACAGCCCCCGTGCGGCTTCTCGCTTTCTTTCTCCTCCTTTTCTTTTGCACCTGCAACACAAAAACTAAGGGAGGCCCTGTGGGCGTGTAACGCATTCGGGTGTGTGCCCCTCTTTATTAGTACCTTCTGCATTTCATCAACTGGAGTCATCTCCCGATCGCGATTAGGGTACTTATCTTGATAGGACCGCGATAGGCTTTCGGGTTGTGGGATGCGGCTGTGGTGCCCGGAGGGTCCGTTCGCTCGATCGGCTTCTTCTTCTTGCGATTGAGGTGAGTTGGGGGCTCAGACGACACCCTATGTCTGTAGGTCCCAATCCCGCGTATTTCCCTACCATCATGGGGTGTGCCCATCTTACCCTAGGTGCTCCTTATGAGGCAAGGCCCCAACACTCCTGATGTCGACCAGAAACCAAGGACGGCACCATGGGGGTCGAGTGGCCTTATGACCAGTAAGGCTCCTGAGGTGCGATGCTCAGGAGCCCCCTTTGACACTCAAGCAACTCTATGTCAGCAGGTCCCAGCCCCGTGCATTTCCCTACCATCACGGGGTATGACCATCTTACCATGGGCGTTCCTCACGAGGTGGGGGCCCGGTACTCCTGATGCCGACCAGAAACCAAGGACGACACCAGGAAGTCGGGTGGCATTATGACCGGTAAGGCTCCTAAGGCGCGATGCTCAGGAGCCCCCTTAGATGCTCAAGCGGCCCCCTCTGAAAATTCTTCTTCCTGCTTCGAGAAGGCTGGGCTTCCTAAGGCTTCCTGAGGCTTCCGGTTGTAGTCCAAGTAGCCCTGCGTCGACAGGTCCCAGTCTTGCACATTTCCCCACCACGTTAGGTACGACCAGAAACCAAGGACGCACTTCACGGGGCGAGGCCACAACACTCCTGATGCACCAGGAAGGCCGAGTGGCATTGCGACCGGTAAGGCTCTTGAGGCCCAATGCTCAGGAGCCCCCTTAGACGCTCAAGCTGTCTGAAGAAAATTTTGTTTCCTTTACAAGATGGCGCGTCAGGCCGGGAATGGAGCCTCTGGGCGAGTACGAGGCGAAATGCGCCTACTAACCCACCCGTGAGTACCATGCGAGGATCCGGGCGCCAAGGCCTTGGCAAGGTGTAAGCATCGTGCCCCCGGCCCCCGCTTGCGGGGTACGAGGGGAGGGGAGTCGGTGAATGCTTAACTTGGAGGAAGAGAACAACACCAGAGATGGCAAGCAAACAAAACTTTGGCCTTTTTGATTAAAACGCGATTTGGAAAGACCCCGGATTTGTTTTCATAAAGGCTGGGAAATCCAAACAAGAGAAACGCAAATAACGGCCGCGTCCGGCACTTAGATTGTCCTTCATCTTCCCCCAGCGCTGAGCGTAGGGCATCCACGTTGCATGGGCATAGCCATTGATGGGCAGTGTTGCCTTCTCCACAAGCTCCGGGTTGTGGCTGCCACATTGCATGTGAGGGACCCCTCCGCGTCCTCAGGGGGCCCCGGGCGTGTATAGCCCGCTCATTATTATGTGAGAGTGTCACAGGTAGAACTTCTAGAGGTGCTAGATGTTCCAGGCGTTCTGGATGGGGACCCCGTCCTGAGTCTCCAAGCGCACGACGCCAGGCCTGGAGACATGAGCGACCTTGAACGGGCCCTCCCACATGGGCGAGAGCTTGTGCAAGCCCTCCCTGGAGAGAACCTACCTCAGGATGAGGTCACCGACTTTGAGGTTCCTGGAGCGGATGTTGCGATAGTGGTAGCGCGGTAAGGCTTGCTGATACTGTGCAACTCGGAGCGAGGCCCGACGACGCGCCTCCTCTCCGAACACGAGGTCTGTCCCCCGCGCAGTCTCCTAACGCTCCTCGTCAAATGCCAAGACTCACAGGGACCGGTGCTTGATCTCATAGGGAAGGACTGCTTCGGCTCCGTAGACGAGGAAGAACGGGGTTTCGCCGATGGGCTTAGTTGCGGTGGTGCGGATGGACCACAACACCGACCAAAGCTCATCGACCCAAACCCTGCCGCAAGCTTCAAGCTTCTTCTTGAAGCCCGTTACCTTGAGGCCTCTCAGGACCTCCGTGTTGGCGCGCTCCGCCTGGCCGTTGCTCCGCGGGTGGGCTACCGAAGCATAACATATCTACGTTCCAAGGTTAGCACAACAAGTCTTGAAGAGGTGGCTTGTGAACTGTGAACCATTGTCGATGATGATGCGGTTGGGGACGCCGAAGCGGCTCACGAGGCCCTTGATGAACTTGACGGCCGAGCCGGCCGGGATGGTGCGCACAGGCTCCACCTCCGCCCACTTGGTGAACTTGTCGATGGCGACGTAGAGGTAGCGGTATCTGCCCGCTGCTCGCAAAAAGGGCCCCAGTATGTCTAGCCCCCAGACCACAAAGGGCGAGGAGAGTGGAATGGTTTGGAGGCCCTACGCGGGCTGTTGAATCTGCTTGGCATGAAACCCACAGGCCTCGCAAGACCGAACCAGCCCAATGGCATAGTCAAGCGCTGCAGGCTAATAGAAGCCTGGTTGGAACGCCTTCCCTGCAAGCATGTGCGAGGAAGAATGATGCCCGCCGTCTCCTGCATGGTTGTCGGCTAATAGTTCGCATCCTTGCTCCTTGGAAATGCACCATAGTGCGACGCCGTTCGGGCGCCTGCGGTACAAATCGCCGTCTTGCAAGCAGTAGGTTGTGGCTTGTCGGGCTACGCGCCCCGCATCCTCCTTCTTCTCTGGTAGCGTGCCGTTGAGCAGGTACGTCTTGAGTTCTTGCATCCAGATATCGGCCCGGGGCTCGAAGGCCAGGAGCAGTCAAGCCCCCCAAGGCCTGGCCATAGTTCGGAGCCCCGAGGGCGGTGTTGGGGGAAGCTCCTCACCCCGAGGCGCCCGGCCTTCAGTAGGCGGTGTTGCGGAGGGCTTGAAGAGTCACTCCTCGAAGATGCCTGGCTCCTGAGGTTCGCGACGCGAAGCTCTCTTGGCGATGTCATCCGCCTTCTTGTTCGCGCCGCGCGGGATGTGCTGCAGCTCCAAGCCCTGAAAACATTTTTCAATCTTACGTACCTCTTCCAGATATGCCTCCATGTGCTCGTCCTTGGGTGTGTACTCTTTGTTGGAGAAGTTGACGAGGAGCTGGGAGTCTCCCTTGATGATGAGGCACCGAACCCCCAAGGCCGCCGCCGCCTTGAGGCCTACAATGAGGCCTTCATACTCCGCAATGTTGTTGGAGACATTCTCCCCATGCTGGAAGCAGAGCTGCACAACGTAGCTGAGCTTGTCTCCTGTCGGGGAAGTGAGCACGACCCCAGCTCCCACTCCCTTGCGCGTGAAGGCTCCATCAAAATGCATGGTACATCCTTCGAGTGCTTATTGCCGGGAGTGAGGGACTGGCTCCCTTCCAGCCCCCAGTCCGGGGTGTCCGTCCATTCTACCACGAAGTCCACTAGGGCTACTCCTTTGATGACCCTAGTCGTGCTGAACTCTATGTTAAAGGCCTGTAGTTCGATGTTCCATTCGGCTACCCTCCCCACCGCATTGGGGTTGTGTAGGATCTTCTCCAGGGGGTAAGCAAAGACGACCTTGATTGAATGCCCCTGGAAGTAGTGGCGCAGTTTTCTTGAAGCAACGAGGAGCACTAAGAGAAGCTTCTGTTGCATTGGGTAACGTGAACACACGTCCCGCAGCATCGTGCTGACGTAGTACACCGGGTGTTCGACGAGGGTGAGGTCTCCTGAGGCGTCCTACCCTGTGGCGGGCTCAAGAGGCTTAGGCGCCTCGCGGTCTGGGGAAGAAGCCAGGGCCTCAGGAGGGTTGGGCGCTTCTTGGCCTGTAAGTGCGGCTTGGGCTTCGGGTTCCCTAGCTTGAGGGGGAGTTGGCTCTTGTTGATCATGCGAGCCCCGTGGCTCCGCGTGCGGGGGCCCGCCGGAGCCCTTCGATGTGGCACGCGCGCCGACTTGCTCCTCCCTGACCGCCACCAATGCGGCGTTGGCAGAGTGGGGGTGGCAACCAGGTATATCAACAAGGGTTCCCGTGGGCGAGGCACCACCATCACCGATGGACTCGTGAGGTATCGCTTGAGTTCCTCGAAGGTTGCGTCGGCCTCCGGGGTCCATTCGAAAAGCCCTTCCTCTTCATGATTTTGAAGAAAGGCAGGGCCCGCTCGCCGAGCTTGGAGATGAAACGCCCCAAGGAGGTCACGCACCCCGCCAACTTTTGCATTTCCTTCAGGGTTTGGGGCGCGCTCATCTTGTTTATGGCCTTGATCTTCTCCGGGTTCGCCTCGGTTCCCCGTTGCGACACCAGGAAACCGAGCAACTTGCCCGAGGGAACCCCAAAGATGCACTTTTAAGGGTTGAGCTTCAAATTTACCTCCCTTAGGCTGGTGAAGGTCTTCTCCAAGTCCTTGACCAAGGTCTTGGCAGCCCTGGACTTGACTACGATGTCGTCGATGTAGGCTTCTGCATTCCTCCCGAGCTGTGGCCCTATGGCGATATGCATCAGTCATTGAAAGGTTGCCCTAGCATTCCGCAGCCCAAAAGGCATGCACGTGTAGCATAATACCCCACACGTGGTGAGGAAGGTCGTCTTCTCAACGTCCTCCATTGCCATCTTGATTTGGTGGTAAACCGAGAAGGCGTCCAGGAAGCACGGAAGATCGCACTCTGCGGTGGAGTCCATGATCTGGTCGATGCGTGGCAGTGGGAATGAGTCCTGAGGGCAAGCCTTGTTGAGGCTTGTGAAGTCGACACACATACGCTCCTTCCTGCACTTCTTTGGGGTGACCACCGGGTTGGCCACCCACGGGTAACACACCTCCTGGATGACCCCTGCCTCCTTCAGCTTGTCGACCTCTTGAGCAATGAATGCCTGCTTCTTCGGAGCCTGCCTTCTTGCCTTTTGCTTCAGCGGGCGCGCGTTCGAGCACACCATGAGGTGGTGCTCGATTACGTCCCTCAGGACCCCCACCAAGTCGGAGGCGCTCCATGCGAACGCGTCTTTGTTCGCCCTGAGGAAGGTCACCAATGCCTCCTCTTGGTCTTGAGGCAAGTCGACGTTGATGGTGAAAGTTGGGCTTGGGCTTCCCTCGTTCACCAGTACCAGCTTTGTTTCCGCCCAGTTCTGGGAAAACAGTTGCTTCTTCTTCATGGGTGCGATGCCAGGGACGCCCCCGGGGTCCTCCGCGGCCCGCGCCGCGCCCCCGACACTAGTGCGTGCCGCGACCATGCTCTTTTAGGAGAGCTTGAGTACGTGGAACGCGTCCTTGATATCCCCCATGATGGTGAGGACGCCGCCGCTCCCGGGCATCTTGACGACATTGTAGCCCGGGTGTGTTGCCGCCATGAACTGAGCAAGGGCGGGGTAGCCGAGTATCGCGTTGTATGGGAGGTGGATGTGCGCGACATCAAAGTCGACCTGCTCAGTGCCAAAGTTGGAGCGGGTGCCGAAGGTGACGGGGAGGCGAACCCGCCACACGGGAACGACGGACCCGACCATCACCCAGAGAAGCGCCTTGAAGGTGCGAGCTGCTTGTGGGGTAACTACAGCGCGTTGAAGGCCTCCACGGAGATGACGTTGAGGTCGGCGCCACCGTTGATGAGGGTCCTGGAGATGGCCATGCCGCGTATGGTCGGCGTGCACAACATGGGAAGTGCCCCAGCAGCCGGCATGATCTTGGGGTGGTCGTCGGGGCCGAAGGTGATGTCGGTTTCCGGCCATGCGCGGTGCTCCGCGGGCCCGGGCCGTGGCTGAACCGCTCCCACATGGCATAGGAAGCGCTTGACATGGCGTCCGGAGGGTGGCGCCTGTGACCCGCCGAGGATGCAGGCGACCGCAGGGGCGGCCCTGCGCGCCCAAACACCGTCTCATGCTGGGGGTCGGCAGTCGGCGGGGATCACGCCCGCCATGGAGTCGCTTAGTCAGGGCTTGGCCTTCACCACAAGCGGGGAAGCTCCGACACGCCCCTACCTGGCATGCCAAATGTCGGATTTCGGGCTCCGCAAAACCCTTAAGATTCAAACACAGGGGCGTGTGCGAAGATCCCCTATGGCCTCGGCCAACCTAGCTCACTACTCGATGGACACAACAACAAACTCGCGCGATGACGAGGAAAAGAATGGACAAGACAGTTTACCCAGGTCCAGGCCGCTACAAAAGTGTAATACCCTAGTCCTGCTTTAGGTGGATTGCCTCTCGAGGAGGTGAGGTGGATGAACAAGTACAATATTTCGGAGCCTCCGGAGGGCTCTCAGTGGTGTTCAAGGCTCCTCGCGGTTTGAGAGTAGGTGAGTGGTGGAGTTGGTCGATCGGGTCTGGGTTCGGGCCCCCCTCTACGAAGCAGCCTACACTCTATATATAGAGGTGGCCCGGGTCCTCTTACCTTATCACAATGGCGGGAAGGGATCCCATAATGGCCAACTTTAAAGGGGGACAGGGGTTCGTGCTTGCCCTACCCAAAGGCGGTCTTCGTGTGCAAAGTGGCTGTCGACAGCGCAGGGACGGGCTCAGCGATGACATCCGCCCTACGAGGCAGGTGGTTCTGGTCTTCTTACACCAGAATGGAAACCTTTGGGGGTGCTTTGGGAACCCGCGTATGTCCTTGCTCCCTTTGCACCAAAGGGGAAACTACGCCACCTGGCGCACTAACGCTCGCGTGTCCTTCCTTGCGTCACCCTTGACTCCTGAGGCCAGGTCTTGCATAGTAATCTCCGCTGCTCCGGAGGGGTCCTAAGGAGGCACATCCTTCGCGGTTCTTGTTTTTGCTCTTCCTCACGAGGCTAGGGCCCTCGCGAGGGCCTTGTCTTGAGTAGGTCCGCGCTTGGTCCTATTTGGTTCATGAAGTGGACCATGTCCTGGGCCGCAGGCAGGCAGGTCTGGGTACCCCCATTCTTAAAATGCTGACACCATCGCCCCGTCGTCACCATGTCGCCGAAGAAGATCTCGAAGAGTAAGAAGGGGTTATTCAGTGCGGTGAAGCCATCCGGCAACTATGGCCTAGAGTTCTCTGGTGAGGGTCACTAATTCTGGATTGGCACGTATCCCACCGCCAACGAGGTCGCACATGCCTACGACATGGCTGCATGGCATGTAGGGAGTCCGAGGACAGACCACAACTTCCTGGAGATTGAGACTCGGGTGGCTGGGGAGTTCCTCGTGCCAGAGGGTATTCAAATGAAGAAGATGATGGAAAAGAACAAAAAGTCGGCCATTCCCATTGCTCACGGCGATAGCGATGAGGCAGCGATGGCGAGGTTTGCACGGGGGCATCTGGAGTATGTCCAGGTCGAGAACGAGTTCTTCTGGAAGAGCAAGGCCAGGTTGAAGGACAAGGGGGTGAAGAAGGAGGACAAGGTCGGCCCTCGATGTTGATCCTCGCCGAGTCTAAGTTGGAGGACGACGAGAGGAGTGTGATGTCCCCATCAAGGAAGAGTCTTGGGAGCAGTTCAAGAGCTTCGATGAGGAGTGGTTTCATCTTCGGTGTAGTTCGCGTAGTTGTAGTCCTTGGAGGAGGAGGAGTTTGATAGATGTAGTAGTCTGAATTAGTAGTAGTCATTTAATTTATGTTTTAATCTAAGCTATGTCTCAAATGAAGTAGTAGTTGAACTTGCTATGTTTCAAATGAAGTAGTAGTTGAACTTGCTAGTTTTACATCACAAATATACATCATCTACCATAGTTTGAGTTTTACATCACAAATATACACCATCTACCATAGTTCGAGTTTTACATCACAAATATACATCATGTGCTGGAATTGGCTCTTTTTTGAAGATGCAAAAACACTTTTTGATGATGTAAAATATACAACACCAACTTTTACATCCCCAAATTTACATCATATACTGGAGACGCTGTTAACGGAGATTATGAGAAGGCCTTTTTCAGATGAGATGGAAGTTAAAAAGGAAGAGCTCGCTAAACTGGTGGAGTACCTATTAGAACACGAAGAAATACACTCACATCAGATATTACGGGTTAACTAGATACGGTATACACTTTGTTGTGTCGTTGGGTTTCTTAAGAAAACACTCTGTTTAAAAATATAACATGTATTTCTTTTTTTAAGACAAATATTTTAGGTTTGATCAATCTTTTAGAGAAATAGATCAAAATTCATAATATCAAATTGGTATGATTAGATTCATCATGAAATGATTTTCCATTGTTTTTTGTTTAATATTGTGGATGTCGATATTTTTGCTCTGAACTTGGTCAAAGATAAAGAAAATTGACTTTCCTAAAGACTAATACCCCTTAGAATCTGAACACATGGAATATTTAGTTTGGCGAGTGGGAGAGATGATGGGGTGTGTTTCACTTTTATCTATAATGCGGTGATTTGGTGAGCCTTTCATGGTTAGATTCTATGTTATTTGTTAACCAACCTATATTTATGTGGAAAAATTATGTATCATGGTTGCATGTACTATATTGATGCTACAACATCATAAGATGACACTTCTTTTTTCTAGTTGGTGAGAGGGTGTGCGTGGTTGATACACTTTTATAGGCCGTTAGTGTTGATTGATTTAAAAAATCATTGGTCCGGTCAAAAGCTTATAGCAGATCTAAAATTGAACGCCTCAATTGAGTGAAAGAGTTTCAAAATTAGGTCAATTAAAAGAATTGAATGGGAGAGATGGAGAAAATATTGACCCGGTCAAAACCAGGTGACCCAATTCTAAATTGAATACCTCAATTAATTGTGAGGCCTTAAAATAAAATTATAGAATATAATATATAAAAGAATTGAATCAGCGAATTTTGAGAAATAGTTGACCCGGACAAAATCGGGCGACCGAGTTCTAACTAGAGACCTCAACTAAATGTGGGATCTTTAAAACCACCGAGCATAGTGCTACAGAGGATTGGCTTAAACATGTTGACCGTAATACGGGCTTTTATCATTGCTTTGCATCGGCGAGGAGAAAATGAAACAGGATATCCCGGCTGAAAAACGACCATTGTGAATGGCGGGAAGGTATAAATGCTCTGAATCCATTAATTTAGAATTCTGTTTCTAACCTTTTTATTTCAGAGGTAAATGAAATAGATGATGTACTATTAGCTAAAGTGCGAGAACAATGACTACTAAAATGAATGACATGTTAATGGCTCTATGCACTATTGAAGATGTTAAAAAGGTGGTGAACGTTGTTATGGATTTCAAGGCCCTGGTCTTGATGGATTGCATGGAGTATTTTAAGAAAAATTGGCATGTTTTTGAAGAGGAAATCACACACGTGGTATTGATGGCCATTAACTCGGGAGTGATTCCGGAAGAGTGGAATAACACAACAGTTGTTCTTATCCCAAAAATTGTGTGTCATGAATCGGTTGCTCAATTTAGATCGGTTAGCCTATGTAATGTTATTTATAAAATAATCTCAAACATGTTGACTGCTAGACTAGAGATTATTCTCCTGGAAATATGTCACCAACTCAGAACACCTTTATTCCTGGGAGACTAATTACTGATAATGTGCTAGTGGTGTATGAAAGTATTCACCGCATCGAGAATTGTAGAAATTCCCTTACTGGATTATGTTCGGTCAAGCTGGACATGCACAAAGCATATGGCAGAGTAGAATGGTTTTTTCTGTAACATGATGACAAAGTTGGGATTGCACAATCAACAAGTTAGTCTTATCATGAATTTTTGTGAGTTCCGTGAAATATACTATCAGGTTTAGTTCTCAATAGGGATGGCAATGGGTCCGGTTTGGTGCGGGTGGAGCTGGTCCAAACCCAACTCATGAACCATGTTCCTACCTTCTGCCCTCCACCAAAGTATCCATGTGCACAAGTTGTGTCCATGCCCAAACCCATTGGATACTCATATACCCATGGAGCTCCATGGGCAAAGAAAAATCAGCATGATACCTTCCCAAAGATGAAATTAACTCATCATCGTTCATTCGCAAAAGACAACATAAGATACAAGCCTAAGTACGCAAAAAGTACACTGTTCAAATATTGTCCACACATATAATGAAAACTAAAATAGTCTAATAGTAAAAAACTTGTCTTAAATCTTATTACAGAAAAACTGAAGTAAACCACACAATGACAGCCGGATTAGATTAGGTTGTGGATTGTTGCAAGGACGCCATATTAGATTAGGTTGGGGGTGTGGGTTGACACAAGGTAGTTGGATTAGATTAGGTTTAATAATTAGGTTGCGGGGATTAGAGAGCATGGGTCGGGTTTTGACATTTTCTAACCGCAAGCGACTTGGGTTGCACATTTGCTTAGCCCAGGTTCACTATCATATGGCCCTACCTATTATACGGGTATCCACTGGATATCCATGGAGCAGAACTCATAACCATGCCCAACTGGCCTATTCGTGGGTATCCAAATCCATGAATCCATGGGCAGAAATGTGCTCCATACCCTTGCCCAACCGGGTCAGGTATCCACGGATATTTGGATCCATGGATAAAATTGCCATCCCTAGTTCTCAAGAAACAAATAGCTTTGCTCCCATGAGAGGTATTCGTCAAGGTGATCCCCTCTCACCATATTTGTTCTTATTTTGTGACGAAGGATATTGATGAGTGAATTTTTACACTCATTCGCCCTTTGTTTAAACTGGGGTATTCTCTCTGATATTGGTACTGGTGATTAATGAATGCAAGGGACTCCACAAATCCTTTTTATGTAACTACGGGAAATGGGATACAAATGGGTGAAATCAAACTAAAACAAGGAGATAAGTAAAAGAGGATATAGAGGAAATCAACAGGAGGCGCACCATGGCCACAGAGCAAAAACGACATTCCATACGACTACAAGCGCTCGTATGGGTGGTCGCATGGCATCGATTTCGAGGCTCCTCGTCGACCTGAACATGTTTTATAAAGGGGACCATGCCAAAATGTGAACAGAACATCCGCAAGCGAAGACAGGACAAAGCCATCTTCACTCCCTTCCATCAGCCCTACCTGTCGCCATCTCCATCTCCATAGCCACCATCACCACCATAGTTCATCTTCCTCTAGTTCATACTTGTAATCGTGCACCATGCAAGGCAACCACTTTAAGACATATTACCAAACAATCGATCTTCAAGATGTGTTCTTGAATGTTTTCTTAATGTGATATGGTCTTAGTGTGTGAGGGGTTTAGTAAGGTATGTGTTTTCTCCTCTTCATCTTGACATGATGAATTGAGTCTTTCCCTTTAAGGTTTTGTTATGTTAGATTGAAAACTTTGTATTTGAGGACACTCGATGTATGTCTTGCATGTGGATACCTGTGGTGACAATGGGGTGTTCTATTGTACTGTATGGTGTTATTCTAGTACGAAATCTAGGGTTGTTTGTGACACTTATAGAAATGGCTCAATATACTGATTGGAAAGGATAACTTTGAGGGGGTTTGCTACCTACAATAATCTCATTTTATGTTCTTGGCTAGATAGGAACTTTGGAGTGTTTCTTTATCACACGTTGAGGGATGGTTATATGATTCAATTATGTTAGCACTGTTGAAAGGTTGCACTAGTGAAAGTATGAACTGTAGGCCTTGTTTCCAAGCATTGCAACACCATTTGTGTTCACTTTTATCAATAATTACCTTGCTCTTTTTATTATTTCAGACTACAAAAACCTATATTGTTGTCCATACTGCAATTGTATCATCATCTCTCCATCGAACTAGTGCACCTATACATTTTACCATTGTATTGGGTGTGTTTGGAACACAAGAGATTGTTTGTATTTGATTGCACGATTGTTTGAGAGAGACCGTCTTCATCCTATACATATGCTGCTTGTGAGGTGCGTTGGGATTTTCCTCGAAGAGGAGAGGAGATGCAACACAATAGAGATAAGTATTTCCCTTAGTGAGAACCAAGGATATCGAACCAATAGGACAACCAAGAAAACTCCTTTCAACAACACATACACACACAAAACCAAACATTTGCACCCAACGCGGGCAAGAGGGTTGTCAAGCCCATTGAACTCATTACTTGGAAGGGTTAAATCTTGATAGAGATAGATAATGTAAAGGCAAAAAAATAAAAGTAAATTGCAGAGAAGTATTTTTAGGTTTTTTATATTTATTTTTAAGTAGACCCGAGGGCTATAGTGTTAACTAGAGGCTTCTCTCTCGAAAATAGCATACGGTGGGTAGGCAAATTACCGTTGGGCAATTGACAAAATTAGGCATAGTTATGACATGTTATTCACGGCAATGATCATGTACATAGGCATCACGTACATAAACAATTAGACCGAAACACTTCTGCATCTACTACTATTACTCCACCAATCGATCGGCTCATGCATGCATCTATGGTGTTAAGCTCATAACAAATGGAGTAATGCTTTGAGCAAGGTGACATGATGTAGACAAAATAAGATAAGCAATATGTTCAGATCCCGTCATTTTATCCTTAATGGAAACAATACAAATAAGTGTCTTGTACCCTTCTGTCATTGGGATATAGAGCACTGCAAGATTGAACCCATTACAACGCACCACTCCCGCTAAAGATAAATCAATCTAGTTGGTCAAACCAAACCAACATACCGGAGAGAAATATGAAGCTATGACAATCATGCATAATAGAATTCAAAAAAGACTTAGTTACTTTCAATGAATAATGAGATCATAAACCCACAATTCATCGGATCCCAACAAACACACCGCAAAAGAAGATTACATCAGATAGATCACCACGAGAATCACGATGAACATGGTATTGAAGATCAAAGAGAGAGAATAAGCCATCTAGGTACTAGCTATGGACCCGTAGGTCTGTGGTGGACTACTCGCGCATCATCATGGAGGCAACAAGGTTGATGTAGATGGCCTCCGTGGTCGATTCCCCCTTCGACAGAGTACCGTAAAATGTCTTTGGATGGCCTCTCATCGGAATAGAGACTTGTTGCGGCGGAAAAAGTGTTTCGGCTGGATCTTTGTTGGTTTCCCAGTTTTAGAGAATTTATGGAGGCGGGATTAGGTCGGACGGAGCCATGAGGGGCCCACAAGGCATTAGGGCGCGCCTACCCCCGGGCACGCCATGTTGCCTTGTTGTCTTCTCGTCTCGCTTCCTGACTCCTCCTGAAGCTTCTTGGTTCTCTTTTGTCCAGAAAAAAATCGTCAAAAAGTTTCATAGCATTTGGACTTCGTTTGGTATAGATGTTCTGGAAAACCAAAAACAGGCAAAAAACAACAACTGACACTAGGAACTGGGCTAATAGTTAGTTCCCAAAAATGATATAAAATAGCATGTTATTGCATATAAAGTATCCTAGATTGGTAATATAATAGCATAGAACAATCAAAAATTACGGATACATTGGAGACGTATCAAACTCCCATGGATTGATAAACCTTAGGTCATTCACTTGAGGGAAATTTGGTACTTTCCTACAAAACTCTGCGCTTGGAGGCCCAACACGAGTCTATAAGAATAAATTCATGCAATAGACATCATATCCACCTACCTACCATCATTCCATCAACCCACTCAACACGGGTCACTGGCTCTGTAGTATGACATGTAAGTTGCGTCCTGCTAACGTGGTTGAAGTTGACAAGGTTATCTTTGTTGCTTAGTTCCTCGAGGGTCTTGCCAGTCTTTGATGGGAGAATTATGAAGCGATGCATCCCGCTGGCCAGGTTCCTACATGGAGAGAGTTTAGCAAAGCTTTCCATACCCACCATATTCTAGAAGGTCTGATGGACCATAAAAGGGAGGAGTTATGCAACTTCACCCATGGCAAGTTGACTATAGATGCATACAATTGGGAGTTCAGAAACCTTGCACGCTATGCACATGAAGAAGTGTTTGTCGATGCTACAAATAGGCTAGGTTCCGCAAGGGACTTAGTCCTGAGCTCTAACGTGATCTTTGTCTGCATGTGTGCCTCACCTTTCAGGCCCTCGTCAACAAGGCCATCAACGCTAAAACTAGCCAGAATGACTATGAGGCGACTCGCAAGCACTCCGGTGACTTTGTCTCATCGTCGAGCTCTGGATATCATAAGCTTGGTGTGGGTCGTGAATATGACACTGCCTCCCAAATACATTTTGCGGCCATCCTATGAGGTGCCTCGCCCAAACTAGCCGACCCCCCATAGCCAAGACTTATGCTGGACCAACCACCAATGCCGCTCCGCATACCAACTAAGGGAGTCTGGGACTAAGGGGTCCTCGGGCCGCCAGTCTACCTCTTATGGGTCGGACAGGTGGGCGGCTCTGTGATTAATACTTGAAGGTCGAGCTATAAGGTGACTCCATGTTTAGGATGGAAACTTCTGGTGCCTTGGTGTGTCCTCCAAGGCAAGATGGACTAATCGACATGTTGATTCCCTGATGGCAACCGACCATGTGTAACCCTAGGTACCCCTAGTGTCTATATAAACAAGAGGGTTTAGTTCGTATAGGAAGAGAACCATCATCCTACTTGTCTAGGGCTTAGTTCATCTGATCTCGTGGTCGACCAACTTTGTAATCGTCATACACATCAATATAATCAAGCAGAACATAGGGTTTTACCTCCTCGAGAGGGGCCAAACCTGGGTAAATATCGTCCTTGTGTTTCCTGTTCCCTATTGATCCAAGATCCATAGCTCGGGGCCCCTACCCAAGATCCATCGGTTTTGACACCGACATTGGCGCTTTCATTGAGAGTTTCGTTGTAGGATCGCCAAAGGATCGATGGCTTGCCTAATCATCAGCAGTGAATCTACAATAGGGACATGTTCATCCCTGGACAGATCTTTGCATTCGGCAGCATCATGATGCACACTGATCCGACCTGTCACCTTGGCCAGGTCAGAAGTTTTGCCCCCATCAGGAGATCCGGTTTGGGAACCTAGAGTTTGTCACAGACCCCGAGGCAATCTGGTCCTTACTGGGCTCTCAGCCTCACCAGCTGAGCCTGGAAATCCCGAAGCTTTAACTTCAGACCTTCTGCTCGACCCCGTCTCTGGTTCGATTCTTACCTTGGATCCGGTTTTGAGCTCGGATCTAATTATGGCACCCGAAGACCAGGGGTCGGCCTTGGCCGAGTACGCTCCTTGTGCCGACACACCAAAGGCTGACTCAGAAAAACTCTAGAAGGCTAATCCGGCTGACCTCTCGCTGTTGAATGAGATGTCGGCCTAGATCAAGACAATGAACATTACGTATGGCCCAACCCCGCCCTATGCTCAGATAGGTCTTGAGGCAGGCCACGGGGAATTTTACGTCCCACCCACCACCCACCTAGTAGCCACTATCGAAGATTTAACCGATATGATGGACTATGCCTCTAAAGAGGCCGAGGAGATCGATGAAGATGTCGATGCCAATACCCCCTCCCACCACTAGACGATGGACAGCCACCTAACCACCTACACCTACGATGTCTATATGGTGGACACCCCCAACACCACGGGGAAGAGTGGCGATGGCACCCCTGGGAAGAATGGCGACAAGCCTAGCAAGGAGCCGCCCAAGCATTGATGTCTGCGCAAACGATCCAAGGGGCGCAAGGGTAGGGAAAGCAACATGGGCACCAGATAAAATGATACCCTGGACAATATGGAAGACCTCGACAACCCTGTTGCTCCCGAACAACTTCTCGATGTCTCGGAAGGGCACAAGGATCAATATAACCCCAAGGATCTCAATGACTCTGAGGACAACAACTACCTTCATCCCTCCAAAGAGGAGGTTAGCCTCGGAGCCAAGTATTTTATCTTCCGTGAGGACCCGCTAGGTCAAGAACGGTTCAAGCGGCAACTTATAGCCACCGCCCGAAGCCTGGAGAAGAAGCAACCATAGCTAAAAGCCGAACAAGATACCCTCAACGATAGATGGACGAGAGACCTAGCAGCCGAAGAAGGGGACAACAATGAACGGTTGGATCAACACTAAAGTTACCCACGCTGACGTCTGCTCCCGCAATTCGACAACGAGGCCCTTGAGCCCGTACCCCCATACGCACTGAGGACAACCAGCCAGACCACCCCCTCGAGGACAGGACAAGATAGTTGAATAGGCCGAAGATCGACCTCCACACCCCTGCAGACAAAGGAAGGAGCCAATACAGCCTGAGAACTCATACGGCCTACTGTACGACCTGGACGCTATAGTGGGTTAGACAAGATCCTTTTATGGATCCAGAGGGTACACTCCCACTAGATGAGATGGATACCAAGCTTGGCTTGACCAAAATGATAGAGCTCGGGAACAACACCGGGTCCGAATGACAACCGATTGTTGGGGAACATTGCATGAGAAACAAAAAAATCCTACACACATGCAAGATCTATCCATGGTGATGAGCATCTATGAGAGGGAGTGTCATGGGAACAAGCCTGACAGTAGAAGGTAGGGGTACGAAGGGAGAGGGCAGAGTCCTAGCTACGGCGAGGATGTACACACGGATGTATGAGTTCAGGCCCCTCTCATGGAGGTAACAGCCCTACGTCTTAGTGCTCTGAAGCTTTGTCGTGTGGAGAATAGTGATTACAATGGTTGCAAACTGTTGTTCCATAGGGGAGGGGCAGCTTATATAGAGTTTTCTGCCCCTCATAATTGTCAGGCATCCAAGGGTCCGATCGTGGGTATAAAGACTGGCGTTACTGGTAACGTACATCATAATGGCTACTAATGACGACTGGCCTAACGCCTGTGTGTTAGCCTCCCGGGGGTGGCTTCTGGTCTTCTGGCGTCGACTGGAAGTGAGGTCTTTTGAGTGACAGATGACTATCGAGTGGAGAAGAAGCCTCCGAGTGGATTTACTATCGAGTGACTTGAGCTCCATGGAGAATCCAGTCGGAACCTTTCCTGTGATCTTTAAGCCCTCCGATGTGGTGTCCTTAGGCAGGGTATGTAGGTTAGGCCTAGGACCCTACCCTAGGTACATATCCTCATCATTAGCCCCCGAATGGATCAGGGTTCGAGTGGTTAAAGGGGGTATTGATGCCAGTTTAGAACAAGGCACAAAATCTTCTAAATGACATTCAGGGCTTCGACAAAACTTGCGTCGACTGAACTCTTCGCCATTCGCCCGGATCGATTCAGCCTTGAAAGTGCCCGAGTGAATGTTCAATATCAATCTTGCTCCGAGTGAACTGAAGGAGTCGTTGGAGGTGACGGGTCGGTCTGTCAGGCCCGAATCTCGCGGGATATGAAAATTAGGGAAGCGTGCGCATCTGTGGTGATGATGCCACAACCGGAGTGAGTGGGGGCATGACACCTCGATTTCCATGCCACTCTTTTCGCCACGTACAGGGCGTTGTGTGCGGTTAGGATATGCGGGGATCTCGCGGGTCCACCCGTCAGTGAGGCACTCGGCGGGATATAAATCCTGAGGCGTCGCGGATTGTACATTACTTTTCCCCACATTTCCTCTCTTCCTCCGCCTCCCTCGCCTCCAGCGCTCCACTCCGCTCTGCTCCGAAGAGCTCTGCTGCTGCAATGACTAAGGGAATCATGGAGAAGTTGGAGCGTGCCAAGAAGGGAGCCGCTGTAAGGGCATATTTCTCCCTAAGTGGTTTTGGCGATTGATGACAATGCCTTTGCGGACTAATCGTGTGCATTGAGCATTTCAGATATCTTAGGTCTAGGCACAAGACGATTTAGTGCCCCTCGGAATCTCTCGAAGAAGGTTGTTCTATACATTTCCTTTTGGTGGATTTGAATCGTAGGAAAGCCATACTATCAAGAGGGGGTTCGCTTCGGAAAGGTCTGGGTGGAATCAACACGTACACATCTATTCCTTTGCACCTCCTTTCCCTCTCTTCAATGGAGCCCCAACTCGTTTTCCTTCTCTGTACAAAAGGAACGCTTGCTAGGTGTTTGTGTTCAATGGTCTGTGGTAGTACCGCTCAAGGGAGCGGTAGTACCGCAGGAGCCAGCGGTAGTACCGCTCGGTGGAGCGGTAGTACCGTTGTCTCCTGCCCTGGCCTCTACACCTACGGTAGTAGGCGCGGATGTAATTTTTTATATCCGCCCTACTACGGTAGTACCGCGATTCTCGTATGGTACTACCGTGCCAGACTTTTTCGCAGAGTTTCCCTCTACGGAGTAGGCACGGAAGTAATTTTTTTTACTTCCATGCACCTCCAGTGGCTGCCTCTGCCAACCATGCGGTAGTACCGCATGGGCTCGCGGTAGTACCGCTCCAACGGTTCTACCGCTTGCTGTTCTGTGCAAACAGCCAGAGCCAGTTACTCCCACATGAGCGGTAGTACCGCACATGGCTGTGGTAGTACAGCAGGCCGTCATGGTAGTACCGTGGCTTTTACAGTAGTACCGCGACGCGCGGGGTTGAGGGAGTGGATAACGGTTGGATCTTGTCCCCCACTATAAAAGGGAGGTCTTCTTCCCCAAGAAGCTCACCTCTTCCTTCCCAAACTCCATTGTTGCTCCAAGCTCCATTTTAGCCCGATCTCTCTCCCTAGCCGATCAATCTTGTTGATTTCCTAGGGATAGGTTGAGAAGGCCCTAATCTACACTTCCACCAAGAGAAATTTGATTCCCCCCACTAATCCCTTGCGGATCTTGTTACTCTTGGGTGTTTGAGCACCCTAGACGGTTGAGGTCACCTCGGAGCCACATTCTATTGTGGTGAAGCTTCGTTGTCTCGTTGGGAGCCTCCAATTCAGTTGTGGAGATTGCGCCAACCTTGTTTGTAAAGGTTCGGTTGCCGCCTTCAAGGGCACCAATAGTGGAATCACGGCATCTCGCATTGTGTGAGGGCATGAGGAGAATACGGTGGCCCTAGTGGCTTCTTGGGGAGCATTGTGCTTCCACACCGCTCCAACGGAGATGTACTTGCCCACAAGGGAGCGAACTTCGGTAACATATCCTCGTCTCCACCGGCTCCACTTTTGGTTATCTCGCATCTTTACTTCTTGCAAGCTTTTATTGTGTTATATCCCTTGCTTGCTTATGCACTTGTTGTGATTATCATCATATAGGTTATTCACCTAGTTGGACATCTAGCTAACTTATTTGATGCTATACCTTAATTGTTAAACAAAAGTTAAAAAGTGTTAGTTGCCTATTCACCCCCCCCTCCAGTCAACCATATCGATCGTTTCAATTGGTATCAGAGCCATGTCTCTTTATTAAGGGTTTCACCACCTGAAGAGTATGGTTGGCGAAGAGGTGCGTGTGGAAGAACTTCCCGAGGCCATGGGTGTGAACACGGTCTCACATGAGGATTTGAATGAGGCTTTGACCTTATTCAAATCCTCCATGGCGATCGAGGTTCAATCCATGTTTAAAGATTTCCTTAATACTCTCAAAATGTCTACCGATGCGGGGCAAGTGGTCAAACCCACTAACTCGTCATCGGATGTCAACTCCGATAAGGAGGGGGCTAGTGCCGACAAAGATAATCATTCTCAAAGAGTTAACGGGTCAGGGAGCTTTGCCTCTGTTCCCGCTCCCGTGATCTATGGAGGACCGGTGCACCCACCTCATATAGTTAATCTCGGTCCTCCTCCTAAACTTGTTAAGAATGATTTTGCTAACTGGGTTTTTAGTATCAAGTCTCATTTAGATCACAACTCAATTCATCTCATGAGAGTCATTGAAGTAGGATACTATCCTGATGATCCATGCAATCTTACTCCAAGAGAACAAGCGGATAAACAGCTAAATTCTTCTGCCTTGTTCATACTCCAAGCTGCTATTCCTCCTGAAGATCTACCTCACCTGCGGCCCTTCACTGTTGCTAAAGAATGTTGGGAACACATCATCTCCATGTACAAAGGCAGCTCAAGCATTCAACGATCAAACTATGAAGTTGTTCTTGATCAGTCAGACTAGTTGGATGAATTCATTGCAATGAGCATCCTGAACACGATAGCCGACAATGCTCTCGCTCGTGTTCAACGGTCAAGGAAGTCCTCTCCAAATCTTGCATTGAAGGCAAAGGTAAGTCAAGAGGAAGAAGAAGAAGAAGAGGTTTGCCCCGAGGACACCAAATATGCTTATCATGAGCACATGGCTCTTGAGTCTAGACAATTTTGGGGCAACAAGAGAAACTCAAGGCCCAACTTCTCCAAGAACAACTCAAATGGGTCAAAGGGAAAGCAACGTGTGAGAACTTGCTACAATTGTGGTAATGTAAGTCACTTTGTGGTGGATTGTCCATATAAAAAGAGGGAAGACAATGGTGGCAATCTCATTCGCAAAGATAAAGCCAATTCATTCCCAAACAAAACCAACTTTATCAAGAAGGCTCCTCACAAAGTATTGGTAGCTCAAGAAGAGTATGCCTCAGATGATGATGTTGATGACGAAGACACAAGCGATGAAGGAATGACAATGGCATCCGTGGCAATTGCCACTTCTACCCCGACAAAGGTGTCACTCTTCAACGCCCCCAATGAGAACATCGTCGCGAGGCGCCTCATGGCTAAAGGTATCACCAGGTAACCTCCAACGTCATAACCTCAAACATTAAGACTTCCATTTATTACACTTCATCCTTAGATTGTGTGGATGAACTTGAGGAGGGGAAAGAGGATAAAAATGAGTTTAACAAATTCATGTGTAAACTCAAGGGAGAGTCCAAGAAGCACTTCGTTGCTCTCTTGGAACAACTTGGTAAGGCCCATGACACTATTGAGTCTCAAGAAGAGTGTCTTCAGGAACTAAGAGGTCATAGTCGTGATTATGCCGACGAGATAGCAGATCTATCTATTGCTCTTGAGGAAGAGCAAGGTCTTTGTATGACTCTTGAGGAGTCACAAAATGTTGACCTTACTAAATTACGTAAAGATCATGATCATGCTATTGTTCTTAACCATGCTCTCAAGTCTGAGAAGGTTGCACTTGGGGTGGATCATGATCATCTCAAAGTTGAGTTTGACACACTTGACGATGCTCACAAGGCATTGACGTGTGCTCATGCCTCTCTTAAGGAGTCACATGATCAACTCCAAGTGAAACTCACTAAGGAAATTGCCACATGTCCTCCTTTTGTTCTAATTGATAATGCATCTGCTACTAACCCATGTTGTGAGCATGCACACCTTTGGAGGAAAATGCCAAGCTAAAAGAGCAGCTCAAAAAGGGTTTGGTGACATGTATCCAAGGTGAGAAGACACTCAATGACCTTCTGAGTGCTCGGAAGGAAGTTGTGGCAAAAGAAGGAGTGGGGTTTGTACCCAAAACTAATGAGAAGAAGAAGGTAAACACCAAGGAAGTCCTAACGCTCAAGCGAACCTTTGTAAGAGCTGGAGAAGGTCCTCATGAGAAGAAGAAAGACCAAGTTATGTTGGAGAATACCAAGAAGGGCAAGAACAAGAACACCCAACCCAACAAGACCGGCGACTTTAACCCCTCTTATGTTTTATGCCGTGCTAGTGATGGGCATGTTTATGCTAAATATGTTGGTTCTTCTTATGAGTACATTGAATGGTGTATTTGGGTTCCTAAGACCCTTGTTGCTAACATGAAAGGACCCATTAAAGAATGGGTACCTAAAGCCAAACATTGATCTCTTGTAGGGGTTTGCTTCCGGAGGAACATCATGGTTGCTCGATAGTGGAGCGACAAATCATATGACCGGAAGCAAGGACTTGGTGGTGGACGTTCATCCTCACACATCTATGGCCACCCAAGTCTCATTTGGTGATGATGCAATTTCAAAGGTATTGGGTCTTGGAAAGGTGGTAATCTCTCCAGAACTCACCATAGAGAAGGTCATGCTTGTTGAGACCCTCGCATACAATTTACTTTCAGTTTATCAACTTGCAACCATGGGTTTTAGTACTTTCTTTGGTATTGACTCCCTGAGCCTTTTGTGGAGCAAGACTCTTAAAGTAGCTTTTGTTGGGCATGTTGAGAATGGTCTCTATGTGGTGAACTTCTCAGAGAAACCCACTAAGAATGCGACTTGCTTAATGGCTAAAGTTGATGTGGGATGGCTTTGGCATCGCCGGCTAGCCCATGTTAATATGAGATCTTTGCAAAGTCTCCTCAAAGGGGATCACATCCTTGGACTAACAAATGTGAGTTTTGCCAAAGATCGTGCTTGCAGTGCTTATATCGAAGGAAAGCTTCATGAGAAGGCTCATCGTCCAACCACTATAATATACTCTAAGAGGACCTTAGAGCTCCTTCACATGGATGTCTTCGGTCCTCCATCTTTTGACAGTCTTGGTTGAAGAAAATATTGCTTGGTGATTGTGGATGATTACTCGAGATATATGTGGGTTTATTTCTTCAAGAAGAAGAGCGAGACCCAATAGACTGTCATCGACTTTGCCAATGAAGTCCAACGCCAACATGATGCAAAGATTTTGATGATTAGAAGTGACAATGGCACTGAGTCCAAGAATTACACCCTAAATGAGTTTCTCAGTGATGAAGGGATCAAGCACCAATATTCCACACCTTACACCCCTCAACAAAACGGTGTTGCTGAGAGGAAGAACCGGACGTTGATTGATGCAGCAAGAACCATGATGGCGGATTTTGAATCTTCGTACAACTTTTGGGCCAAAGCCATCAACACAGCGTGCCATGCATCTAATCGACTCTATCTTTGCAAAGGTTTGAACAAGACTCCTTATGAGATTCTTACCGGGAACTAGCCCAACCTCACATACTTTCGGGTGTTTGGTTGTAAGTGTTTCATTCTCAAGAAAGGTGCTCGTTTGTCTAAATTTGAATCTAGATCCCATGAGGGCATATTTTTTGGTTATGCTACAAACTCTCATGCTTACCGTGTCCTCAACAAGTCCACGAGACTCATTGAGGAGACGAGTAACGTGGAGTTTGATGAAAATAATGGCTCCCAAGTGGAGAAAAATGGTCTTTGTGATGTAGGTGATGAAATTCCTCCCCAAGCCATAAGAAGAATGGGTGTGGGATACTTCCTACCCGTCGAGGAACCCCTTGTGGCCAAAGGAGAAGGACAATGTTCCACTCAAGTGGAACCATCACTGATGCAAGACCCACACGCTTCCAAAGAACAAACTGAAGGTCCTCTACCACATGAACAAGATTAAGGGCAAGATCAATTCACTGATGATGGTGTCTCACCAAGTGATGCTCAAGATCAAGTTCCTGTCTCCGAGCAATCTCAAGATCAAGATCTTATTCAAGATCAAGAGCAAGCTCAAGAAGGCGCTCAAGATCATCAAGATGATGAATCACAGAATTTTATCCCTCAACCTTCCATGGAAGAAATCTTAGATAGACAAGCCGCCAAGAAAGCTGCCAAGAATGCCGCCAAGCTCAAAGTTAGACAACATTTGTTGGAGAACATCTACGGTGACTTGCAAAAAGGGGTAACCACTCGTAAACAATTAAAAAACTTTTGTGAACATCACGCGTTTGTTTCTTGCATTGAGCCCCTTAAGGTTCAAGATGCGCTCGAGGATATGGAGTGGGTTGAAGCTATGCACGATGAACTCAACAACTTTGAGCGCAACCAAGTGTGGTGACTGGTGCCAAGACGTAAGGAGAATCACAATGTCATTGGAACAAAATGGATCTTCAAAAACAAGCAAGATGCGAACGGTATTGTCATTCGCAACAAGGCAAGACTTGTGGCAGAAAGATACTCCCAAGTCGAGGGTATCGACTACAGTGAAGCCTTTGCTCCTGTTGCTCGCCTTGAATCTATTCGCATGTTGCTTGCATATGCCTCTCATCATAATTTTAAATTATATCAAATGGATGTCAAGAGTGCTTTTCTTAATGGCCCTCTTAAGGAGTTGGTATATGTCAAGCAACCCCCGGGGTTTGAGGATCCCAAGTTCCCCAATCATTTATACGTTCTCGATAAGGCTCTCTATGGCCTTAAACAAGCCCCACGTGCGTGGTATGAGCACCTTACCGAGATGTTGCAAGACCGTGGGTTTGAAATTAGGAAAATCGACCCCACTCTTTTTACAAAGAGGGTCAACGGGAACTTGTTCATATGTCAACTATATGTTGATGATATTATTTTTGGTTCTCCTAACAAAGCTTTCAATGAAGAGTTTTCCACTTTGATGACAAACAAGTTTGAGATGTCCATGATGGGAGGGTTGAAGTACTTCCTTGGTTTTGAAGTCAAGCAACAAAGTCAAGGTACCTTCATCAATCAAGCCAAATACACTCAAGACATGCTCAAGAGGTTCAAGATGGATGAGCTCAATCCTCCCAAGGCCAACACTCCCATGCCACTCAAATGCCATATTTACAGCGATCCCAATGGTAAAGCGGTGGATCAAAAGGTATATCGCTCCATGATTGGATCCTTGATTTACCTTTGTGCATCTAGACCGGATATAATGTTAAGTGCGGGGATTTGTGCACGATTTCAATCTACACCTAAGGAGAGTCACCATGTGGCTGTCAAGCGAATCTTTCGATATTTGGCTCATACCCCAAACTTTGGCTTATGGTATCCCAAGGGGGCTTTGTTTGATCTCGTTGGATATACTGACTCGGATTGGGCGAGAGACCATGTGGATAGAAAGTCCACTTCCGGAGGCTTCCAATTTCTTGGTCGTTCTTTGGTAAGTTGGTCTTCAAAGAAACAAAATTGTGTTTCTCTCTCGTCCACCGAGGCCGAGTATGTAGCTGCTGCCAGTTGTTGTGCTCAGATTCTATGGATGAGGCAAACTTTAAAGGATTACAGTGTCAATTGTGACAAAGTGCCTATTTACTATGATGATGAAAGTTCCATCATGATCTCCAGCAACCCAGTCCAACATTGCAAGACAAAGCATATTGATATTCGTCATCGTTTTCTTCGGGAACATGTCAAGCGTGGAGACATCAATCTTATTCATCTGAGCACTAACAAACAACTTGTAGATATTTTTACGAAGCCATTAGATGAAGCAAGATTTTGAGAGTTAAGGCATGAGCTAAATATCATTGATTCGAGTAATGTGGATTGTGCACACCTGCCCACACTCATCGTTATGTCTTGTCTAGGTGTAGGCATAGATTTAGGGGGAGTCTAGTTCTCTCAATGAACTATCCCTCCTCCTATTATGCATAAACTAATCAAAGTCTTTCACACTTGCCGATGGTTACTGTGCCCCAAAAGACGAGTCATGGTCATGGGCCCAAGGATAATTCTTCGTGGTGCCATACCATCTGACTCAAACATAGGTGGCTCTAGGGCTACCGCCCTCTCTTCATCTGAAGTAGAGGCTCACTGTTTGGTCCTATTTTATTCTCTCTTCTCCAATGGACCATGTTCGTGTTTTGTCTTGGATAATAGTTTATCGTGTCTCTTGTTTTAGTGTGGAAATCTCTCTCTCTCTCTCTCTCTATCTCTCTGTTTTTGTTGATTTTATGCACTGAGAGGGCAGCACGGTACTACCGCTTACTGCGCGGAAGTAAAAAATTACTTCCGCCCATTGAGCGGTACTACCGCGATGACCCATGGTACTACCGTAACAATGAGTGCGCGTAGGGGTTAAGAGCCGGCAGGGGGGGTTTTTCCCATCTTCCCCATACCCCATTTTCTCTCTTCCCCTCACGTCTCTCTCTCCCGCCTCAACCGGTGCCGCAGCACCTCGCCGGATCTCCGTCTCCGGCCACCCTCTTCTTATTTGCTCCGGTGGGATCGTTCCCCACCTCGTCCTCTTGTAATGGACCCTGGTATTTCCCCGATCCCTCTTGTTTTGCTTCTCTAGTTTTGAATCTAGGTTTTTGGGGAAATATAAGATGGTCTAGCTTTGTTTGATCCAATCTATGCATGAGGAGATGTTTTGAGGGTGTTATTGCGGTAGAAGTGCGTATTGATAGGATAAAATGGGAGAATTTTCAATCTAGGGCAGTACCAATACGATCTGTAGATTTGTTCTTGCGAAATTCCACCCCGTGCGGTAATACCGCTCATTGGGCGGAAGTAAAATATTACTTCTGCGGACGTCACGATACTACCGCTCCCACGGTACTACCGCGTCGTGAGCGGTACTAATTTTTTACTTCCTTCCGCTGGGCGGCAGTAAAATCTTACTACCGCTCCAGCCATGGTACTACCGCTCCCAGCGGTACTAACGCGTCTAGAGCGGTACTAATTTCTTACTTTTGTCCGCTAGGCGGCAGTAAAATCTTACTACCGCTCCAGCCACGGTACTACCGCTCCCAGCGGTACTACCGTGTCTGGAGCGGTACTAATTTTTTACTTCCGCTGACTGGGCGGTAGTAACACTTTACTTCCGCTCCAGCCACGGTAAGACCGCTCCCAGCGGTACTACTGCGTCTGGAGCGGTAGTAAATTTTTACTTCCGCAGAACATGCTGATACTACTGCTCGATCCACAACTACCTCGTTTTGTCCTGTCTATTCTCCCTTCTACATGGTTTTTGTGTCTGCTTTCGCCCTTGGCTTACCTTTTCCAATTGTCCATTGTGTTTGCGTTGTGTGCCATAGGTGGTGGCTCTGGTTCCATCTCTGCTCCAAGACGTTCCAATCTGTCTCGTGACACAAGTTCCAAGCGGCTCCGCAATCCTGATGCTCCCGAGGGATCCAATGATCCACCCCGCAATTTCAAGAGAACCGCATCCAAGCTCAAGTGACCTATTGAGAACTATGAGGTCATGCCCTGAGCGAAGTTTCTGGCTCGACGGTTGGTCAATCCCTACGACAAGCCAAGGGAAGTTTCCAAGGCCAATGACTTGTTCTGGTCCAAGCAACAATATCTTATTCACATTGATGTGATCAAGGGCAAGAAAAATCTCTATGTTCTTGTCCAATACATTGATGTGGAACACATGAGGAAGCATCCGTAGTACTTCAGTGAGGCTCTGGAGTTGGTGCAGCAGTTTGCTATCGCAGACATCATCTCCTTCCACCTTGACTTTGATCCCGGATATTGGGTTAGTTCTTTGCCTTTGTCCACTTTCACTCTGATGCAGAGCGAACCATGACATGGATGACCCATGGCGAGCAACTGTCTGCCATCTGGAAGGACTTCATGGACTTGCTGCATGTTCCTGACTCCGGGCTCGATGTGCCAATTGGACTACGCCCTCACGGCAACCCTCAGTCAACACGTAAGGAGCATCTCGTTCCTTTCCATATTCTGAAGACTTTACGATCTGGTGAGAAAATTCCTGTGCTCAACCCTTTCCTTGATGTCATGCACCGGATCTTCCACAACACTCTATTTCCTCGCATGGGAGACAAGGACAAGGTACACTCCTATCTGGTGGATATGTTGCTGCTATGTGAGAAAGGAAGACATGAAGACCTTGGCATCCTTGTTGTGTCTCACATTGTGTGGTCTGAGCTTCGCACTGCTGTGTTTCATCGGAAGGTCCCCATTTATGGGCCATACTTGTTCTACCTGATTCGTGCTACTTGGGAAAAGACCTTTCCGGGCCAGGACATGCCAGAGCACTTATTTCTTCATGAGCCCATTCGTTTGCGTATGAAGGACAAGTGGGCCAACACCACCACTAAGCCACCTTCTGCTCATATGGAGGTCGATGAGGATGAGATCGAAGAGGAGGAAGATAACAGTTCTGAGTCCTATGTGCCTCCGTCTTCTGAGCCATCTTGGGCCAAGAAGCTCTCTCACAAGATGAAGACTTTGTTCTGCATGCAGGCCAAGGGTCAGTATCAGGCTCACGTTGCTCAGAAGGAGAGTCACCAGCGTGACAAGCGTATTCTGAGGAAGCTTGGTGAGACCATCTCGAGTGGGTCTGAGAAGGACATCACCCCTGAGGCCACTTGGATGGCTAAGCAACAGTTCCAATGGGCTGATTCAGATGTGGAGTCCATCCCAGATGCTTCAGAGGAGTCAGATGACTGATCTTTCTACATGGGAGCTACCACCTATGTGTTAGGTGTCCTCTCTGCCTTTTTGGCATCTCGATGCCAAAGGGTGAGAGAGAGTAGGATTTGTGCGTATTTGTGTTTGTCTTTTCATTGTCTCTCTGCTTTTGTTGAACTTTGGTTTATGTCGTTTGTGTGTGTGTGACCTGGAGACTTCCTCTATCATATGGTGTGAGACATATGTTATCACTGCTACCTTATTACTGTCTAGTATGTTTCATAGCTTGTGAGTCTGTCTATTACGTACCCTTATCTTAATGCTCACATGCTATGCCTAGGGTCCATACTTAGTTCTATTCATTCTGTTGCAAAGATTGCATTGCCTATAAAATATAGGGGGAGTGTTGATCCTAGTGTGTGTGCCTTGTAGTCCAAAGCATATCTAGAATATGCACACATCTAGGGGGAGCTCTTCTATATTTTGTAGGTCTTGGGTTTTGCATATGCTCATTTTATATCCTTATGTGCAAATCCCGTATTGTCATCAATCCACGAAAAAGGGGGAGATTGTAAGGGCATATTTCTCCCTAAGTGGTTTTGGTGATTGATGGCAATGCCTTTGCGGACTAATCGTGTGCATTGAGCATTTCAGATATCTCAGGTCTAGGCACAAGACGATTCAGTGCCCCTCGGAATATCTCGAAGACGGTTGTTCTATATGTTTCCTTTCGGTGGATTTGAATCGTGGGAAAGCCGTACTATCAAGAGGGGGTCCGCTTTAGAAAGGTCTGGGTGGAATCAACACGCACACATCTATTTCTTTGCACCTCCTTTCCCTCTCTTCAATGGAGCCCCAACTCGTTTTCCTTCTTTGTGCAAAAGGAACGCTTGCTAGGTTTGTGTTCAGTGGTCTGCGGTAGTACCGCTCAAGGGAGCGGTAGTACCGCAGGAGCCAGCGGTAGTACCGCTCGGTGGAGCGGTAGTACCGCTGTCTCCTGCCCTGGCCTCTACACCTGCAGTAGTAGGCGCGGATGTAATTTTTTACATCCGCCCTACTATGGTAGTACCGCGATTCTCGTCCGGTACTACCATGCTGGACTTTTTCGCGGAGTTTCCCTCTACGGAGGTAGGCGTAGAAGTAATTTTTTACTTCCGTGCACCTCCAGTGGCTGCCTCTGCCGACTGTGCGGTAGTACCGCATGGGCTCGCGGTAGTATCGCTCCGGCGGTTCTACCGCTTGTTGTTCTGTGCAAACGGCCAGAGCCAGTTACTCCCGCATGAGCGATAGTACCACACATGGCTGTGGTAGTACCGCAAGCCGTCACAGTAGTACCGTGGCTTTTACAGTAGTAGCGCGACGCGTGGGGCTGAGGGAGTGGATAACGGTTGGATCTTGTCCCCCACTATAAAGGGAGGTCTTCTTCCCTAAGAAGCTTACCTCTTCCTTCCCAAACTCCATTGTTGCTCCAAGCTCCATTTTAGCCCGATCTCTCTCCCTAGCCGATCAATCTTGTTGATTTCCTAGGGATAGGTTGAGAAGGCCCTGATCTACACTTCCACCAAGAGAAATTTGATTCCCCCCACTAATCCCTTGCGGATCTTGTTACTCTTGGGTGTTTGAGCACCCTAGACGGTTGAGGTCACCTCAGAGCCACATTCCATTGTGGTGAAGCTTCGTGGTGTCATTGGGAGCCTCTAATTCAGTTGTGGAGATTGCCCCAACCTTGTTTGTAAAGGTTCGGCCGCCGCCTTCAAGGGCACCAATAGTGGAATCATGACATCTCGCATTGTGTGAGGGCGTGAGGAGAATACGGTGGCCCTAGTGGCTTCTTGGGGAGCATTGTGCCTCCACACCACTCCAACGGAGACGTACTTCCCCATAAGGGAAGGAACTTCGGTAACACATCCTCGTCTCCACCAGCTCTGCTTTTGGTTATCTTGCATCTTTACTTCTTGCAAACTTTTATTGTGTTATATCCCTTGCTTGCTTATGCACTTGTTGTGGTTAGCATCATATAGGTTATTCATCTAGTTGCACATCTAGCTAACTTATTTGATGCTATACCTTAATTGTTAAAGAAAAGTTAAAAAAGTGTTAGTTGCCTATTCACCCCCCTCTAGTCAACCATATCGATCCTTTCAGCCGCGAAGGGCAAGGCCAAGAAGCCCTCGACCGCCCGGTTCACCATGCCGTCGGGGTGGATCCAGGGGGATTTTCTGCCCTCGGTGGTCACCCATGCGGACGTCGAGAACCTTGTCGTCGACGGGCTCGTGGCGGATTGCGCCTAGAGGCTGCCAAGGGAGAGCGCGAGTCGGAGCCGCGCGAAGGGGAGCGGGTTCTTCTCCTCACCCATGTCAAAAGAGGTTTTTCCATGCCTCCCCATCCGTTCTTTAGACGGTTTTTGAACTTCTTCGGAGCTTAGCTCCACCACTTTCCGCCGAATGCCATCTCGTACTTGTGTGCTTTCATCACCTTGTGCGAGTGCTTCCTGGGCTGCTCTCCCCACTGTGGATTGTTCAAGCACATCTTCATTGTTAGATCGCATACTGTAAAGAAAGCCCTCCGTGAGGATGGAAAGACTCATGTAGTGCAGCTGTGTGGAGGTCTAGGAATTCAAAAGAGATCTCGTAGTTCTTTTCCTTCCATGACCTTTCCTGAATCTGTTAGAGGCTGGCAGTCGACATGGTTTTATTGCAAAGATGTCACTTCTCCCAATATGTCGACTGTCCTTTCCCCCTTTTACATCTGATCACCCTACTGTCCCCAAGTCCTTAAAAGTGTCGGAGGGAGAAAAAGTACGAGTGGGGATCTTGGTGGACACCGTAGTGAAACTTGTTCGTGGCGGAGTGACCGGCATGGATCTTCTGGAGACATTCCTCAGTCGACGGATCCAGCCGCTCCAGGCCAGGGACCACACTATGTGGCATTATGCAGGCCCCAGGGACTCGACCCGGACGCATCCAGAAGAGGTTTCGTAGGCAACTGTCTAGCAGTGGATTCACAGTATCACCGGAGCTTGTGACAATCTCTTGGGAGCCAAGAGGATCCAACCTTACTCAGCCGAAAATCCGCCGAAGAATCTGGTAAATAAGACCTTGTCGACTGATACACCATACTGTCGAGTGTTTGATTAACTTGTCGACTGACTTCATTGTTTGAACCATGTAGGAGTGGACACACATGTATTCGCCCGTGCCCAACGGGAACCAGCCTGAAGATGGTGGGGAGAGCGAGGGTGGCAGCATGGACGTCGATAACTCTTATGACAGTGAAGAAGAATATGAAGAGTCGGGTGAGAACGAGGAGGAAGTCGAGTCTCCTCCCTGCACCGAGCGCCACCCCAAGTCTCATCAAGATCCTGCAACCGCTGCGGACAAGGCCCCGGCTCCGAGTGAAAAGAACCCGAAGCAGAGCCGACCCTCGGACGTTGAATCAAGTGAGCGACTAGCGAAGCAACCCAAGCCCAATGCAGGAAAACATCGCAAAGCTCTGCCCCGAATGAAGATGGCTGTGCCTATCGTCTCCACGTAAGTGTTTACTTTCAACTCTCGCTATCGATTGTGACTTCGAACTCTTGTTGACCGAGTGTCGTTTGATCTACCAGAGCTGCTACCTTAGTGATTTCGCCTCCACGGGAAGGAGAGGAGGCAATGGATGTAGACACAACTGACACGACCACTTCCCACAGAGGTAAACAAATCTTTACCTAGTTCTGCTTCTCGAATGCGATTCGTCGATTGCAAGAGTTAACGTTGCTGATTGATGTTCGTAGAAATCATTCAACTAGAAGATGATGAGGAACTGCCTTGAGGTACGAGAGGTGAAGGTGAGACCTTAAGCACCTCGCGCATATGCACCCGAAGAACTCCGTCAGCACAGACGCCTCAGCGGTTGACTGCTAGATCCTCCCATGGGATAAGCGACTCGACACGTGTCAGAGCCGATCCAGCGGTGCCTCTGTCGAGTGCTCCACCAGTTGCCTCAACTATCGTGACGTCGACTCCAACTGAACCAGCTTAGACTACTTCGACTATTCCAGCCACTACGCCGATCCCGCCGGTGACTGCTTTTCCTTTGCACCGCGTCCTAGAAGATCAGACCGGGGCTGCAAAGGAGGCTATGATCCAGGCGCAGCAGATGCTGCTGCGCACCAAGGAGGCATACGAGGCTAGCAAGTTGGCTGACGATGCCAGCACAGTGCTTCACACTAATGTTCGAGTAAGTTCGATTGCAAGTATATTTCCGATTGAATTCCTGTCTTCTTTGATTGTACACCCACTGGGTGTTTGCTTTCCGCTTGAAGAACATTTGAAAGTTCTCCACTCGAATAGATCAGGTCTTAATCGAGTAGGTTTTGGTCCAGTGGGGGCACGTTGAGTGCACCCACTGGGTGTAGTCCCCGAGACTGTTGTCGAGTGCTTGCACTGACAGGGGTCTTAGAGTTTGACGTATGTGGAATACGTTTGTTGCTCGACATGTCGAGCAAAGTTTTTTGTCCTGGCCGCCCACACCAAAGCTACCTTGTAGGTTTCATGGACATCATTCATCAACCGTGATATGACGCTACTTCAGGGTAGTGGGGTGGTGGTCACTCGACGGATCGAGAGTTAGCATGTCCAGTGGGGGCACTCTGAGTGCACCCACTGGGTGTAGTCCCCGAGACCACTATCGAGTGCTTGCACTGACAGGGGTCTGTAAAGAGACGATATTCATATGCTTGCGCATGTTTTTTTTCCTCTGCCGCTCGACGAATCGAGAGTTTGCAGATTCAGTGGGGGCACGCCGAGTGCACCCACTAGGTGTAGTCCCAAGACCGCCGTCGAGTGCTTGGACTGGCGGGGGTCTGATAGAGACCGTCGAATGCTCAGACAAGGCAGACCTTGTCGAATGTTTTAAGAACTAGTGGGGCACGCCGAGTGCACCCACTAGGTGTAGTCCCCAAGCCTACTATTGATCATAGACGATGAGCAGTAGTCTTAAAAACTTGAACTCGGGGCTTCTGCCGTACGCGGAGTACGAAGTACACTCGACATGTCGAGTGTACTTTATTTTTCTTAATCGTTCCCACACCGAGGCTACCTTGTAGGTTTCATGGATATCATTTCATCAACCATGATATGATGCTACAAAGGAGTGGCGTCGGGTTGACGGATCACTCGACAGATCGAGCGTTAGTAGTTCCAGTGGGGGCACTCTGAGTGCACCCAGTGGGTATAGTCCCCAAGACCACCGCTGAGTGCTTGCACTGGCGGGGGTCTGATAGGAACCGTTTTGAACTCTGGGTTGTTTATGGTACGCAGAGTACACGTGCCACTCGACATGTCGGGTGGACTCTTGCTTGAATTTGTCTTCCTGCGAATGTAGGTTTTATGGACATCATTTCATCAACCATGATATGACGCTACTTCAGGGTAGTGGGGCGGGACGGGGCGCACCACTCAGCCGACTGTTTTTGACCTTCTGCACTCGGGAGTGTAGGTATTTCTTGTCGACTGAATTTCTTTCTTTGTTGATTTTAGAGGGCTTGCAAACTTGGCACGTAGTACAAGGACCTTGAAGATGAAAGGAACCGGCTGCGAGTGGACTTGGAGGTCTCCAACAGTAGTTTGGAGCAAGTGCGGACTAAACTGAAAACTCTGGGAGGTAACTTCTGTCGACCAAATGCATTCTTGTCCTCACTGTCCATGCTTTGGACCGAGTGTTTTCACTCGAACAGACGTATGCGATGAAAATCGTCGACTCCAAGCGCGACTCAACAATGCTGTTTCTTTAGATACCATGAAGAAGGCGCTGGAGGACAAGGACAAAGTGTTTGCTGATGCCCCATGGGTGGTGAGGGAAAAGACTGAAGCTACTGACTAGAAGCTGGCTGCCGCCAAGAAGATGGAGGTGGAAAACTCTAAGCTGAAGCAGGAGCAAGTGGAGCTCATCAAGAAAACTGAGCAGCTAAACAAGAGGATCAATGGCTTGGAGAAGCACTTGGTGGAGTTCGCTAGGAAGATGTACATCATGCTCGACGGTGAGTATCTCTACTGACTGAACTTCATGAAATCGTTGACGATTATATCTTATTAATCCTCCTCCCATTCCTTCTCTCCAACAGAATTCTGCCAGGACTTTGAAAAAGAAACAGAAGAGATCGAGCCCAACTTGGATCCCACCAAGTCACCAGTTGGAGATGCAGTAGCCATGAACATGTTCCGACTCAACGTCAGGCTCCAAGGTGTCCAAACATATGTCCTCCGACTGAAAATTGCGATGGAGAAGATCGACAAGGAACTGTGGCCTAAGGATACTCTCTAGCTTGACCTTACATCCATGATGGCGTGCCTTAAAGACCTTCCCAGTCGAGTGCAGGCCTGGAAGAAATCTGCTGCCCGCTGCGGAGCTGACGTGGCGCTCTCCCTTATAAGGGTCCATTGCAAGGAGGCAAGGGAGGAAAAGTTGAAGGAACTCCGAGTGATGAATATGAAGAAACTCCAGTTTGAAGATTTCATGAATACCTTCATCGACGCAACCACAAGGATCGCAGATGGAATCGACTTTGACACGTTCGTCGAGCCAGCCAGCCCGTTGGGTGCTTGAGAAACTTGGTCTTTGAGAAAAAACTTTATTTGCCTCGGCATGTCGAGTGGAATTGTATCGGCTTTAAAACTTCATTCAAGCCTTAAGCCTGAGCACGTTTGTTTGCTCGCGAAATATTTCCCGTGATGGAACTTTTGAATTTATCTGCATTTGGCTTTCAATCGCTTGTTCGACTGAATTTGTTTTTTTGACTTAGGCGAAAACTGGTTCGCAACTAAGCATTCGAGTGTGAGGGTTTCTCAACACTTGGAATATTTTCAAACCTAGGCGAAGACTGATTCACAGCTAGGACGTCGAGTGGGTGGACTACTATACACTCGGCAGTTTTTTACTTAGGCGAAAGCATGTTCGCAGCTCAGCCCCTGGGTGTGAGGATTGCTCAACACTAGGAGTATTTTCGAACCTAGGCAAAGACTGATTTGCAGCTAGGATGTTGAGTGGATGGACTACTATCCACTCTGCAGGGTTTTTAACTTAGGCCAAAGCATGTTCATAGCTAAGCCCCCGGGTGTGAGGATTTCTCAACACTCGGAGTAGTTTTGAACTTAGGTGAAGATTGGTTCGCAACTAAGTCGCCGAGTGAATGGACTACTATCCACTCGGCAAAGTTTTTAACTTAGGCGAAAGCATGTTCGCAGCTAATCCCCCGAGTGTGAGGATTGCTCAACACTCGGCAGGGTTTTTAACTTAGGCGAAAGCATGCTCGCAACTAAGCCCTTGAGTGTGAGGATTGCTCAACACTCGGAGTAACCCCAAACGAGAAATTATTGACCGGAGTCGACGAAAATGATGCAAAAGCCACACTTGTATACATGACATGTTCTGAAATATCTTTATTACATCAAAACCACTTGGTTCCTAAGTATAAAAACGTCAGAGCAGATCTGCATTCCAGGCTCGCGGTTCGTCCATCTGCTTCTTGATATTGTACATGTGATAAGCTCCGTTGTTCAACACCTTGGTGACAACGAAGGGACCCTCCCATGTCGGAGCGAGCTTGTGGGTGCGCTGTTGATCCACTCGGAGCACCAAATCTCCCTCATGAAACGACCGACTCTTGACATTCTTCGCATGGAATCGCCTCAGATCCTGCTGATAAGCCGTGGTCCTAATCAGGGCCATCTCCCGCTCTTCCTCTAGGAGGTCGATGCCATCTTGCCTAGCTTGTTGATCTTCGGCTTCGGAATAAAGTTCCACTCGGGGAGAATTGCGAAACAAATCACTCGGCAGTACAACTTTGACTCCATAGACCAGGAAAAAAGGGGTCTGACCAGTCGACCGATTAGGTGTTGTCCTCAGGCCCCATAAAACAGATGGCAACTCTGTCACCCAGGCCCCAACGGCATGATCCAAGTCGCGCATGAGGTGAGGTTTCAAACCTTGAAGGATGAGGCCGTTAGCTCACTCAACTTGACCATTAGTTTGGGGATGTGCGACAGACGCATAATCGACCCGAGTGCCTTGAGAGGTGCAGAAGTTTCTGAATTCTTCCGAGTCAAAGTTAGTGCCATTATCTATGATGATGATGTGAGGAACGCCATACCGGAAGATTATTTCCCTCATGAATGTGACCGCCGTGTGAGAGTTCAACTTTTTTTATTGGCTTGGCCTCTATCCACTTTGTAAACTTGTCGACTGCGACCAACAAATGAGTGAATCCGCTTTTTCCAGTCCAAAAGGGACCAACCATGTCTAGTCCCCATACAGCAAACGCCCAGGCGAGGGGGATTGTCTTCAAAGCAGACGCCGGCTTGTGGGACAAGTTTGCATAGAACTGGCACCCTTCATAATGATCGACAATGTCTTTAGCCATTTCATTAGCCCATGGCCAGAAGAAACCAACTCGGTAAGCTTTAGTGACAATTGTTCGCGAGGACGCATGATGGCCGCAAGTTCCCGAGTGGATTTCATCCAAAATCACTCGACCTTCTTCGGGAGAAATACAACGCTGCGTTACACCAGTTGCGCTTTCTCTGAACAGCTAATTTCCCATCATAGTAAAAGCTTTCGACATGCGCACTATCTGTTGTGCTTCTGTCTCATCTTCAGGGAGTTCTTGTCTAAGGATGTATGCAATATAGGGCACCGTCCAGTCGGGAATGGCAACCAGAATCTCCATCACTAAATCAATCACTGCAGGGACATTGACTTCAGTCGGATCGATGGAGCTCATAGCTTGCGGGGGCCCTTCGGTGAAAGGATCTTCCTGTATCGAAGGAGTATGGAGATGTTGTAAAAACACATTGCTGGGGACATGTCGTCAAGTGGATCCAATCTTTGCTAGCTCATCAGCTGCTTGAATCTTCACTCGGGAAACATGATGAAGTTCCAGACCTTCAAATTTCTTCTCAAGCTTCCTAACAGCACTGCAGTATCCAGTCATGGCGGGGTTTCGAACATCCCACTCTTTCATCACTTGATTGACCACCAAATCTGAGTCGCCATAAACCATCAGGCGTTTGACACCGAGTGAGATAGCCATGCGCAACCCATACAAAAGTGCTTCATATTCCGCTTCATTGTTGGAGGAATCGAAGTGGATTTGCAAGACGTAACTGAGTTTGTCGCTCTTCGGAGATATCAAGACCATGCCAGCACCAGACCCATTCAGCATTTTAGAGCCGTCAAAGAACATGGTCCAGTGTGCCGAGTGAACCTGGATTGGTTGCTGCTGTTCAATCCACTTTGCCACAAAATCTGCAAGTGCCTGAGACTTGATCGCTTTCTTAGCTTCAAACTTGATGTCAAAGTATAGGAGCTCGATTGCCCACTTAGCCACTCGACCAGTTGCATCCCGATTGTTGAGAATCTTGGATAACGGAGCATCACTGACAACTGAAATCGAGTGGTCTTGAAAATAATGTGCCACCTTCTTTGCTGATAGGTAAATACCATAAACCAGCTTCTAGTAATGTGGATATCTTTGCTTCGAGGGGGTCAAAACTTCAGACACATAATAGACTGGGCGTTGGACTTTGTAAGCCTTGCCCTCCTCTTCCCGATCGACGGTTAACAATGTAGTGACGACCTGATTAGTGGCCGCGATGTACATGAGCAATGCTCTTTGCTGCAAGGAGCAGCAAGCACCGACTGGGTGGAGAGTAGGGTTTTGAGCTCGACAAACACTGCTTCGCCCTTTGGAGTTCACTTGAACGTATCTGACTTCTTCAGGAGTCGGTATAAAGGCAATGCCTTCTCACCGAGACGAGAAATGAATCGACTCAATGCTACCAAGCAACCTGTGAGCTTCTGAACATCGTGCACTCGCACGGGAGTCTTTATTAGGGTAATGGCGCTGATTTTCTCAGGGTTGACATCAATCCCTCGTTCGGAAATGAGAAAACCGAGTAACTTGCCCCCAGGGACACCGAAGGTACACTTAGCCGGATTCAACTTTATATCGTATCTTCTCAGATTGGCGAATGTTTCGGCCAAGTCATCCAACAGGTTGGAACCTTTGCGGGACTTGAAAACAATATCATCCATGTATGCCTCGACATTCCGAGGGATCTGGTCGAGTAAACACTTCTGAATCATGCACATGAAAGTAGCGTCGACATTTTTCAAACCGAATGGCATGGTGATGTAGCAGAAACACCCGAATGGGGTGATGAAGGCTGTTTTTATTTCATCTGGGCCAAACAGACGGATCTGATGGTACCCAGAGTAAGCATCTAGAAATGATAAACGCTCGCATCCCGTAGTCGAGTCAACAATCTGATCTATGCGAGGGAGCGGAAAATGATCCTTCGGGCAGGACCGATTGATATGCTTGAAGTCAATACACATACGTAGCGACTTGTCCTTCTTGGGAACCATGACAACATTCGAGAGCCACTCGGAGTGGTAAATCTCCCGAATGAACTTGGCTTACAAGAGACGAGCCACCTCTTCACCTATTGCTTTACGCTTTTTTGCCGCCGATCGATGCAAATGCTCCTTGACGGGTTTGGCCTTCGGATCAACTCTCAGTCAGTGCTCAGCCAGCTCCCTGGGAACCCCCGGCATGTCAGCAAGCTTCCATGCGAAGATATCCCAGTTGTCACGGAGGAACTAGATGAGCTCGGCTTCCTATTTGCTGTCGAGTGTTGATGATATGTTGGTCGGAGCTGCAGTTGAATCGGTCGGGTGAATGTGCACTTTCTTCACTTCCCCTGCCGACTGAAATGCTGACTCGGAAGCAGGCTTCTTAGCATGCAGCAAATCAATAGGGTCAACGCTCTTCTTGTACTCTTTGAGGTCGACCATGTCCATCTGGTGATCGACGATCTGGGAGGCTTGCTAGAGGCACTCTTCGGCCCGCTGTCGATTGCCAGTGACCGTGATCACACCCTTAGGACCTAGCATCTTCAACTTGAGATACACGTAACATGGACGGGCCATGAAACGAGCGTACGCGGGCCTACCCAAAATGGCGTGATAAGCGCTCTAGAAATTCACAACGTCAAACATCAACTTTTCCTTTCGCAAATTTCTATCTGTTCCGAATGTCACATCCAAGGCAATCTGGCTGAGTGACTTGGCCTTCTTCCCGGGGATGACTCCGTTAAATTGCATGTTGTTCTCACTCAGTCGAGACATCGGAATGCCCATCTCTTTAAGGGTATCTGCATGGAGGATGTTCACACCGCTGCCACCGTCCATGAGGACCTTCGGAGTCGAGTGCCCCCCACAACCGGATCCACCACCAAAGCTTGTCGGCCGGGAATGGCCACATGAGCCAGATGATTTGTTTGGTCAAATGTGGTAGCATACCGCGACCACTTGAGGTAGGTGGGGGTGGTAGGGACAACCATGTTGACTTTTGTGTTGATGACCTTTAGACGACTCTTGCTTTTGACATCAGCAAAAATCATTAGGGTAGCAGTGACATCCAGAAATGTTTCTTTGTCTTTATCATCCTTCTCAGGAGTCTTCTCACTCGATGGAGTCTCTTTGAACTGCTGAATGAGCAGCCGACACTACCGAGTGGTATGCTTGGGCATTATCAAGTTGCCCTCGTCATCTTTCCTTGTGTGAATTGCACACGGTAAATCCAGGACATCGGTTCCCGACTAATTCTTTCCTTTCTTGGGGGCAAACTGACCTTTGCCCTTCCCCTTATTCTTTCCTTGGGCCGCCAGAGCGGCCGCCTCTGCCTGAGCAGGGCCTTCAGCCTTCCGTTTTTGCTTCTGAGTGGAATTGTCGTCAGCTTTGTTGTCGACTGCCTTTCCTTTGCCGTTGCGGAGGCGGTCTTCCTCTTCGCCATTAGCATACCGAGTGGCGATTTCCATCATCTTGCTTAGTGATATACCGCATGTTCGACCGAACTTCAAGTAAAGCTCTCTGTATTTTACACCAGCCTTGAAAGCACAAATAGCCTGATGCTCGAAAACATTTTCCACCGTGTGATGCAGAGTGGACCAGCGTTGAATGTAATCCCTCAAGGTCTCATTGGGCTTCTGAACACAATGCTGCAAGTCAACCAGCCCGGCAGGACGCTTGCAGGTGCCCTTAAAAGTTCTAACGAACACTTGGGCGAGATCTTCCCATCAATATATACTGGATGGAGCCAAGCGATTCAGCCATGCACGAGCCGAACCATCCAACATTAAAGACAAATGTTTCATTGCGACATTATCATTTCCACCACCAATCTGGACTACCACTCGGTAATCATCCAACCAAGTCTTTGGCTTTGACTCGCCAGAAAACTTCCCGATCCCAGCCGCCAACCTGAAGTTGGGGGGAATCTTTGCAGAACGTATGGCCCTGCTGAAGCACTCGGGGCCAGAAATAATAGTTGTGCTGCCACTCGGGAAATCTCTTTCCAGACCATCTCTATGAGCTCTACCTCTGTCGATCCGCCTCTGAGTGAGGAGATCACGAGCGTCAAACCCTGTATTCCGCTCATCACCAAACGAGCGCCTTTCGTCCTGATGTCGGGGCACGTGCGGACCACCCTGCGGAGGAGTGGGCACTCGACGATGGTTGTCACGGTGAAACTGATCTCTGAGCTGATCCTCACGAAAACCTCCACCCCTTCGGCGCAAGGGCGACCCAGGGCTATGTGCTGACTGAACGGTCTTTGCCCGGGGCGAGTTACTATGTATCCTGTTGCGCGACTATGAGACAACAAAATTCTGGCGCTGCGTTGCATCTAGCAATGCTCTGATTTGCATCAACCCTCTACCAGCCTCGGACCGTGAAGGCTAAATGGAATCTGCTATCCTAGCAGCAGCTGCAACATTTAACACAGGAGTACGGTATACCTCAACGTTGTTGTGAGATCCAGTCGGAAATAGCTGTCGCTGACGTAGACTGGAAACTAGTGGATGCTAGCGAGCGTGCTCGTCGAGTTCTCTCTAAAGCTCTTCAAGCCGTATGCGCGTGGCCTCCAAGGCCTAGGCCTCGGCGGTCATACCGACGATGGGAGTATGGAGGACTTCTCCATCGCGACGCGGTTGTTCACTCGACGGTCCGCCAACTTCCCGCCTGCCGTGGCCAAAGCTCGGCGGCGGGCTTTGATGAGAACCAACCATCAGGACCTCCGCAGTGGGATCGCAGCTCTCACACTCGAAAGGGATGTCAGACTGATCGGAGTCCGACTCGAATACGCCGTGAAGGGACTCAGCGGGCTCGATCGCCGCAATGTGCGGAGAAGAAATCTGGCAAGCCGCTGCATGCTTGACCCAGCGCTGGAGCCTTGAACGACCGGATCGCTTGCAACGACGAATAACGGGCAAAGTCGACGAATACAGAGTCGACGGCTGCCGCAGCAACACTCCACAGGAGCTCGCACGAAAGTGCACAACCCCGCGGACTGGTAGCGTCTCGATGTCGAGAGGCACTTCCTGAAGCCATGCCGAATCGTCGGTGATGAAGGTGAGCACTCCTGAAATGGATCTCGTGGCCCAGAGCGAAAACACCGTTGGAAGACATGACAAAGGGTGAAAAATGCAACCTCGCCAGAAGTCGCTTAGACGCCCACCCCACGGTGGGCGCCAACTGTCGTGGGAACAAGCCTGACAATAGAAGGTAGGGGTACGAAGGGAGAGGGCAGAGTCCTAGCTACGGCGAGGATGTACACACGGATGTATGAGTTCAGGCCCCTCTCGTGGAGGTCACAACCCTACGTCTCAGTGCTCTAGAGCTTTTTCATGTGGAGAATAGTGATTACAATGGTTGTGAACCCTTGTGCCAGAGGGGAGGGGCGGCTTATATAGAGTTCGCTGCCCCTCATAATTCTCAAGCATCCAAGGGTCCAATCGTGGGTATAAAGACCAGCGTTATTGGTAACATACATCATAATGGCTACTAATGATGACTGGCGTCGATTGGAAGTGAGGTCTTCCGAGTGACAGGTGACTATCGAGTGGAGGAGAAGCCTCCGAGTGGTTTTACTATCGAGTGACTTGAGCTCCATGGAGAATCCAGTCAGAATCTTTCCTATGATCTTTAAGCCCTCTGATGTGGTGTCCTTAGGTAGGGTATGTAGGTCAGGCCTAGGACCCTACCCTAGGTACATATCCTCGTCAGGGAGAGTGGATCTACATACCCTTGTAGATCGCTAAGCGGGAAGCGTTAAGAAACGTGGTTGATGTAGTCGAACGTCTTCGCGATCCAAATCGCAAGCCATCCCATGATCCAATCACGAACCATCCCGATCTAGTGCTGAAGGGACGACACCTCCACGTTCAACACACGTATAGCTCGATGATGATCTCCGCCTTCTTGATCCGGAAAGATGGGACAGAGAGGTAGATGAGTACTCCGGCAACACGATGACATGGTGACGATGGTGGTGGAGCTGATCCGGCACGGTTTCGCCAAGCACCGCCGAAATGATCTAGAGGAAAACGGTCTAGACGGGAGGAGAGAGGGTTGCACCATGGCTTGGGGTGCAACTGCCCTCTCTCCCCTCCAATACATATAGGAGGGAGGGGAGGGGCTGGCTCCCTAGGGTTTACCCCCAGGGTCGGCCGAACCAGGGAGGAGGAGGAGGAGTCCACCTCCAATTAGGAGGTGGGGCGCGGGAGGAGTCCTCATCCTACTAGGACTCCTCCCCCTCTGCTCTTTCCCTGTGAATAGGCCCATAGGGGCTGGCCTCCTAGCCCACAAGGGGATGGTGCGCCACCTCTAAGGCCCATGTGGCCCCTTGGGGTGTGTGGGCCCCACTTGGTGGACCCCCGAACCATTCGTCACTCCCGGTACACTACCGGAAATGCCCAAAACTCTTTCGGAGTTCAAACACCAATTTCCTATATATCAATATTTGTCTCCGGACCATTCCGGAACTCCTCATAACGTCCGGGATCTCATCCAGGACTTCGAAAAACCTTCATTCACCAACATACATAACTCAATACTACCGAAATGTCACCAAACGTTAAGTGTGCAGACCTTGCGGGTTCGATAACTATGTAGATATGACCGAGACACCTCTACGGTTAATAACCAATAGCGGGATCTGGATGCCCATATTGGTTCCTGTGTATTCTACGAAGATCTTTATCAGTTGAACCTCTATGTCAGGGATTCAATTAATCCTGTATGTAGTTCCCATTGCTCTTCGGTATGTTACTTGCCCGAGATTCGATCGTCAGTATCTCTATACCTAGTTCAATCTCGTTATCGGAAAGTCTCTCTACTTGTTTCGTAATACAAGATCTCGTGGCTAACTCTTTATTCACTTTGCTTGTAAGCCTCATTGTGATGTTGTATTACCAAGTGGGCCCTGAGACACCTCTCCGTCTCACGGAGTAACAAATCCCAGTCTTGATCCATGCCCACTCAATAGACACCCTCGGAGATACCTGTAGAGCATATTTATAATCACCCAGTTACGTTGCGATGTTTGATACACACAAGGTATTCCTAAGATTTCAGTGAGTTGCATGATCTCATGGTCATAGGAACAGATACTTGACATGCAGAAAAGTATAGCAATAAACTGGCACGATCATATGCTATGTTCATAGTTTGGATCTTGTCCATCACATCATTCTCCTAATGATGTGATCCCATTATCAAATGACATCTCATGTCGATGGCTAGGAAACCTTGACCATCTTTGATCATTGAGCTAGTCTACTAGAGGCATACTAGGGACACAATGCTGTCTATGTATCCACACATGCATTTGAGTTTTCAATCAATACAATTATAGCATGGATAATAAACAATTATCATGAACAAGGAAATATAATAATAACCACTTTATTATTGCCTCTAGGGCATATTTTCAATAGTCTCCCACTTGCACTAGAGTCAATAATTTATATCTCACATCACTATGTGATTTACATAGTAATGAATCTAACACCCATACAGTTCTGGTGTTGATCATGTTTAGCCCTTGGAAGAGGTTAAGTCAATGGGTGTGCGCCATTCAAATTCGTGTGCACTTTGCAAATATTTATGTCCTACTCCTTGATGTAATCGCGGATGGAATTGAAGAGTCTCTTTATGTGCTTGGTCCTCTTGTGAAACCTCGGTTCCCTGGCCAGAGCAATGGCACCAGTGTTGTCACAGAAGATAGTCATTGGGTCGAGTGCACTGGGCACTACTCCAAGATCTGTCATGAACTCCTTCATCCAGACACCTTCCTTTGCCGCCTCTGAGGCAGCGATGTACTCCGCTTCGCATGTAGAATCAGCTACCACGCTCTGCTTGGAACTACACCAGCTTACCGCTCCCCCATTGAGAATGTATACGTATCTGGTTTGAGACTTAGAGTCATCCAGATAAGTGTCAAATCTTGCATCGATGTAACCCTTTACGACGAGCTCTTGATCACCTCCATAAATGAGAAACATTTCCTTAGTCCTTTTCAAGTACTTAAGGATATTCTTGACTGTCGTCCAGTGTTCCATTCCCGGATCACTTTGAAACCTTCTGGCCATACTTATGGCAAGGCTGACAACGGGACTTGTGCACAACATTGCATACATGATAGAGCCTATGGCAGAAGCATAGGGGATGCCACTCTTATTTTCTCTATCCTATGCAATCATTGGGAATTGAGTCTTACTAAACTTCACACCTTGCAATACATGCAAGACCCCCTTCTTGGAGTGATCCATTTTGAACTTCTTCAAAACTTTTTCAAAGTATGTGCTCTGTGAAAGTCCTATTAAGCACCCCGATCTATCTCTATAGATCTTGATGCCTAATATGAAAGCAGCTTCTCCTAGGTCCTTCATTGAAAAACTCTTGTTCAAATATTCCTTCACACTTTCCAACATTTCTATATTGTTTCCAATCAGCAATATGTCATCCACATATAATATTAGAAAAGCTATAGAGCTCCCACTCACATTCTTGTAAATATAAACTTCTTCGTAAACTTGTATAAACCTGAACGCTTTGATCACCTCATCAAAGCGAAGATTCCAACTCCGAGATGCTTGCACAAGTCCATAAATGGATCGCTGGAGTTTGCAAACTTTGTCAGCATTCTCTGGATCGACAAAACCTTCTGGTTGTATCATATACAACTCTTCCTTAAGGAAACCGTTAAGGAACATTGTTTTCCCATCCATTTTCCAAATTTCATAATCGAAAAATGCAGTTATTGCTAACATGATTCTGACGGACTTAAGCATCGCTACATGTGAGAAGTTCTCATCATAGTCAATTCCTTGAACTTGTGAAAAACCCTTTGCCACAAGTCGAGTTTTATAGACGGTGACATTATCGTCTGCGTCCGTCTTCTTCTTAAAGATCCATTTGTTTCGAATGGCCTTTCGCCCTTTAGGTAATATTTCCAAAGTCCATACTCTGTTTTCATACATGGATCCCATCTAGGATTTCATGTCCTCTAACCATTTGTTGGAATCCGAACCCATCATTGCTTCTCCATAGCTCGTAGGTTCATCGTTGTCCAACAACATGACCTCTAAGACAGGGTTACCGTACCATTAAGGAGCAGTACGTAGCCTTGTCGACCTACGAGGTTTGATAGTAACTTGATCCGAAGCTTCATGATCATGATCATTAACTTTCTCTTCGACTGATGTAGTCTCCACAGAAACATATTTCTGCGATGCTCTACTCTTTGGTTGAAACAAAGGTTCAACGACCTCATCAAGTTCTATCTTCCTCCCACTCAATTCTTTCGAGAGAAACTCTTTCTCGAGAAATGACCCATTCTTAGCGACAAACACTTTGCCTTCGGATCTGAGATAGAAGCTATACCCAACTGTCTCTTTTGGGTATCCTATGAAGACGCATTTCTCCGCTTTGGGTTCCAGCTTTTTAGGCTGAAGCTTTTTGACATAAGCATCACATCCCCAAACTTTAAGAAACGACAACTTTGGTTTCTTGCCAAACCACAGTTCATAAGGCGTCGTCTCAACGAATTTCAATGGTGCCCTATTTAAAGTGAACGCTGCTGTCTCTAATGCATAACCCCAAAACGATAGTGGCAAATCGGCAAGAGACATCATAGAATGCACCATATCCAATAAGGTTTGATTATGACGTTCAGACACATCATTATGCTGTGGTGTTCCAGGCAGTGTCAATTGTGAAAGAATTCCACATTGTCTTAAGTGACTGCCAAACTCATAACTCAGATATTCTCCTCCTTGATCAGATCATAGGAATTTAATCTTCTTGTTACGATGATTATCAACTTCACTCTAAAATTGCTTGAACTTTTCAAACATTTCAGACTTGTGTTTCATTATGTAAATATATGCATATCTACTTAAGCCATCAGTGAAGGTGAGAAAGTAACGATATCCACTGCACACCTCAATGCTCATCGGACCGCACACATCAGTATGTATGATTTCCAACAAGTCACTTGCCCGTTCCATTGTTCCAAAGAACTGGGTCTTAGTCAACTTGCCCATGAGGCATGGTTCACATGTGTCAAGCGATTCAAAATCAAGTGACTCCAAAAGTCCACCGGCATGGAGCTTCCTCATGTGTTTTACACCAATATGACCTAAGCGGCAGTGCCACAATAAAGTGGTATACATCTTTTGGCATCAATGTTATGAACATGTGTATCATCAATGTCGAGATTCAATAAGAATAAACCCCTCACATTGGGTGCATTACATAAAGATATTACTCGTATAAATAGAACAATAATTATTCTCTTATTTAAATAAGTAACCGTCTCGCAATAAACAAGATCCAGATATAATGTTCATGCTTAACATAGGCACTAAATAACAATTATTTATGTTCATCACTAATCCCGATGGTAATCGAACAGCGAGCGTGCCGACGACGATCACATCAACCTTGGAACCATTTCCTACGTGCATCGTCACTTCGTCCTTTGCCAGCCTCTGTCTATTCCATAGCTCCTGCTTTGAGTTGCAAATGTGAGCCACCGAACCGGTATCAAATACCCAGGCACTACAACGAGAATTGGTAAGGTACACATCAATAACATGTATATCATATATACCTTGTTTGGTGTTGGCCGCCTTCTTGTCGGCCAGTGATGTCTACTACACAACCTTCTTCTTGTAGACTCGTGTTGGGCCTCCAACCACAGAGTTTTGTAGGACAGTAGCAATTTTCCCTCAAGTGGATGACCTAAGGTTTATCAATCTGTGGGTGGTGTAGGATGAAGATGGTCTCTCTCAAACAACCCTGCAACCAAATACAAGAAATCTCTTGTGTCCCCAACACACCCAATACAATGGCAAATTGTACAGGTGCACTAGTTCGGTGAAGAGATGGTGATACAAGTGCAATATGGAAGGTAGATATAGGTTTTTGTAATCTGAAAATATAAAAACAGCAAGGTAAGAAATAGTAAACAATGAGCAAAACGTTGTATAAATGCTTGGAAACAAGGCATAGGGTCCATACTTTCACTAGTGCAATTTCTCTCAACAATGTTGACATAGTTGAATCATATGTAAGTCCATGTCATGCGACAAAGAGTTCACTCCAAAGTCACAAATAGCGGAGAACTAACAAAGAAATTATTGTAGGGTACGAAACCACCTCAAAGTTATCTTTTCTGATCAATCTTATGAGCTATCCCTATAAATGTCACAGACAGCCCTAGAGTTCGTACTAAAATAACACCTTAAGATACACATCAACCAAAACCCTAATGTCACCTAGATACTCCAATGTCACCCCAAGTACCCATGGGCTTGATTATACAATATGCATCACATAATTTCAGATTCATCATGTTCAATCCAACACAAAGAACTTCAAAGAGTGCCCCAAAGTTTCTACAGGAAAGTCGAGACAAAAACATGTGCCAACCCCTATGCATAGATTCCCAAGGTCACGGAACCCGCAAGTTGATCACCAAAACATACATCAAGTGGATCAAGAGAACATCCCATTATCACCATGGATATCCCATTGCAAGACATACATCAAGTGTTCTCAAATCCTTAAAGACTAAATCTAATAAGAAAACTTCAAAGGGAAAACTAAATTCATCACAACAAGATAGAGAGGGGAAAACTCCATATGATTCATCTATATCAAAAAAGATCGCGGTACATCAAGATCGTGCCATATCAAGAACACGAGAGAGAGAGAGATCAAACACATAGCTACTGGTACATACCCTTAGCCACGAGGGTGGACTACTCCCTCCTCATCATGGAGACCGCTGGGATGATGAAGATGGCCTCCGGTGATGATTTCCCCCTCCGACAGGGTGCCAGAACGGGCCCCCGATTGGTTTTTCGTGGCTCTGAGGGTTGGCGATGGCGGAACTACCGATCTCGGTTTCTTTTCGGAGGTTTCTATATTTATAGGAATTTTTGGCATCGATCTCACGTCAAGGGGGGCCATGAGGCGGTGGCAAGCCTGCAAGGCACGGGCTAGGGGGGTGGCCACGCCTAGCAGCCTTGTCGCCTACTCATGGCTCTTTTGGCCTAGCTCCAATGCTTCGGGGGTCTCTTTTGGTCCACAAAAAACCATACTAAATTTTCAGCCCATTCCGAGAACTTTTATTTGTGCACAAAAAACGACACCATGGTAGTTGTGCTGAAAACAACGTTAGTCCGGGTTAGTTCTAATAAAATCGTACCAAAATCATATAGAATTATTGTAAACATGGCATTAATACTTAATAAATTATAGATACGTTGGAGACGTATTAGCATCCCCAAGCTTAATTCCTTCTCGTCCTCGAGTAGGTAAATGATACAAGAAATAATTTATGAAGTGTGAATGCTAGCATAGTGCATAAATTTGATCAATGCAATCTACTTTATTATGGCAATAATGTTCAGATCCATAAGACTCAAAACAAAAGCTTAATGTTGACATAAAAACAGTAATATTTCAAGCATACTAACAAAGCAATTGTGTCTCTTCAAAATAACATGGCAAAAGAAAGTTATCCCTACAAAATCATATGGTGTGGCTATGGTGCATCTTCCCCACACAAAGTATTTATATCATGCACAACCCCGATGACAAGTCAAGCAATTGTTTCACACCTTTTATGTTCTCAAACCTTTTCAACTCTCACGCTACACATGAGCGTGAGCCATGGATATAGCACTATAGGTGGAATAGAATATCGTGGAGGCTATGAAGAAAAGGAGAAGATAGTCTCGCATCAACTAGGCGTATCAACGGGCTATGGAGATGCCCATTAACAAATATCAATGTGAGTGAGTAGGGATTTCCATGCAACGGATGCACTAGAACTAGAAGTGTATGAAAGCTCAAAAAGAAACTAAGTGGGTGTGCATCCAACTCGCTTGCTCACGAAGACCTAGGGAAATTCGAGGAAGCCCATCATTGGAATATACAATCCAAGTTCTATGAAAAAGTACCACTAGTATATAAAAGCGACAATATAGGAGACTCTCTATATGAAAAACATGGTGCTACTCTGAAGCACAAGTGTGGTAAAGGATAGTAGCATGGCCCCTTCTCTCTTTTCTCTCATTTTTTATTCCTTTTTTCTTTTTTTGATCGGCATCTTTGGCCTCTTTTTTTATTTGGGCTTCTCTGGCCTCTTTTATTTTTTTGTAAAGTCCGGAGACTCATCCTAACTTGTGAGGGAATCATAGCTTCCATCATCCTTTCCTCACATGGGATGATGCTCTAATAATGATGATCATCACACTTTTATTTACTTACAACTCAGGAATTACAACTCGATACTTAGAACAAAATATGACTCAATATGAATGCCTCCGGCGGTGTATCCGTATGTGCAATGAGTCAAGAGTGAGATGTATAAATAACATGAACGGTGGCTTTGCCACAAATACGATGTCAACTACATGATCATGCAAAGCAATATGACAATGATGATGCGTGTCATAAACGGAACGATGGAAGTTGCATGGCAATATATCTCGGAATGGCCATGGAAATGCCATAATAGTAAGTATGGTGGCTGTTTTGAGGAAGGGTATATGGTGGGTTTAATGCACCGGCGAAAGTTGCGCGATACTAGAGAAGCTAGCAAAGGTGGAAGGGTGAGAGTGCGTATAATCCATGGACTCACATTAGTCATCAAGAACTCACATACTTATTACAAAAGTCTATTAGTTATCGAAGCAAAGTATTATACGCATGCTCCTAGGGGAGAGGTTGGTAGGAGTTAACCATCGCGCGCTCCTTACCCTCACACAAAGGATGACAATCAATGAACAAATCATGCTCCGACTTTGTTACATAATGGTTCACCATACGTGCATGCTACGGGAATCACAAACCTTCAAGACAAGTATTTCTACCAATTCCCAATTACTCACTAGCATGATTCTAATATCTTCATCTTTATATCTCAAAACTTTATGCAAGGAATCAAACTTCTCATAGTATTCAATGCACTTTATATGAAAGTTTTTATTATATCCCTCTAGGATGCCCATTATATTAGGACTTAGTTCATAACCTAAACCAATTACCATGCTATTTAGAGACTCTCAAAATAATATAAGTGAAGCATGAGAGCTCAACAATTTCTATAAAATGAAACACCACTGTGCTCTACAAAGATATAAGTGAAGCACTAGAGCAAAAGACAAACTACTCCAAAAGGATATAAGTGAAGACCAATGAGTAGGTAAACAATCAAGTAGCCATGTGAGGACTCTCTCTATCTTTCTCAATAAAGATTTTCAGATCTGAGTATTTTATTTAAACATCAAACTAAACAAAAAAGGCACTCCAAGAATAGCACACATCATGTGAACGAATTAAAATTTATGCTCAACATAGGCTAACCGATAATTGTTGATGAAGAGAGGTGGGATGCATAGCATACCCAAGCTTAGATGCTTGAGACTTCTTGAAATATTTACTTGGGGTGCCTTGGGCATCCCCAAGCTTGAGCTTTTGTATCTTGTACAATCCTCTCATATCATGGTTTCACCTATTCTCAAAAAGTTCATCCACACAAAACTCAAAAAGAACTCGTGAGATAGGTTAGTACACATAAGAATAAATCAACACTTCATATACTGCCAAGACAAGTTGCACAATAATTTTCAAACATTAGGTACTGTATACTATCATTTCCACAATTTGTGTCTACCAATATAGGCTATAGAAACTATAGGATTAGTAGATAACAAAACAATGACAACAATCTGTCCAAACAGAAGAGTGTGTAGCAGTTTAGGAAAACAATGTACTTCTATAACTCACAAAATTATGAAAATTTAGGACCTCCCGAGGGATCACTAGAAGAGTGTCTAGAGGGGGGGTGAATAGACTACTAGCAGAAAATTAAAACCTAACCTTTTCCCAAGTTAATTAGTTGGAAGATTTTAACAGTTTTAGCAAGGCTAGCAAGTCTATATGCCTTACACATGCATGTCAACAAATATAGCTGCGGAAAGTAAAGACATTGCACATGAAGTAAAGAGTTGAGATATGGAGATCAAATGCAATTGGAGACGCAAGGTTTTTTCCCGTGTTTCCAATAGGTGGTGCTATCGTACGTCCATGTTTATGGAGTCTTCAACCCACTAAGGGTAATGGTCACGAGACTCCACGGAGGGCTCCATACATAAGGGTCCACGAAGTAGCAACCTTGACTATTCCATAACGACTTCTATCCACAAAGGACTAGCCTCACTATGGGTAGATCTTCACGAAGTAGGCGACCTCCTTGCTCTTACTTCTTGGTTCACTCCACAACACAAAGTAGGAGGCTCCCAAGTGACACCTAACCAATCTAGGAGGCACCACCCTCCAAAAGGTAATAGGCTCGGTAATGTCGATGAACTCCTTGCTCTTGTGCTTCAAGATGATAGACTCCTCAACACACAATCATTCTCTCACAGATATGGCTTGGTATAAGAGATGGGATTGGTGGAAAGCAACTTGGGGAGGCTAGAAATCAAGATCCATATGGTTGGAGTGGAAGATCTTGATCTCAACACAAGGGTAGGTGGTTCTCTCTCAGAAAACTGATAGGATAGGTATGGAATAGTTGAGTGATTCACTGTTGGGTAGGTGGTGGTGAAGGGGTATATATAGGCATTCCCAAAAATCCAACCGTTACACACAAAATGACCAACTCGGTGACACCGATGTGTTAATCTCGGTGGTACCAAAGTGACCAAAAGGTGGCAACTTTTGAATCTTGGAGGGACAAATATAGGAATCTCGGTTGCACAGATAAGGTGACCAACGGTCAGAATGCCCATTCTCGATGACGCTGATTCAACAATCTCGGAGGGACCAAAACTGTGAACTTGCATAACAAAAAGTTGGCAGCCCAATCGGTGGCACCGAAAGCAGTATCAACTGTACTGAAGGGTTAGGCTTTGGCTGAGTTTGTCTAGGTTTGGAATTGGTGGCACCGAATGTGGAATGTTGGTTGCACCAATTTTGAGTGTTTGTCTTAGGATACACTTTGGTGGGACAGTTTGTGGGTGTCTTTGGTGACTATCACGTGTGCACGTATGAGCATTTTATTCACCAACAAAACTTTACCCCCTTTTAATAGTATTGGCTTTCCTATGGACTCAAAGTGATTGCTCACAAATATAAAATGTAGAGTCCTCTTCCTTGAAGCTTTGCCAATCCATTTCCTTGCATCTTGGGGTGTTCCACAATCACTTTGCCAACCCATCTCTCGATAGACTGTAATCTGAAATGCACTAGATAAAAGTATTAGTCCAAGAGACAATGTATGTTGTCATGAATTATCAAAACCACCAAGGGAGCATGTTGTGCTTCCAATACCCCCCTTTTTGGTAATTGATGAAAACATACAATCAAAGCTTCAAATAAAGATATGTGTGGATGTAATGAAGACTTTGAGAGGCACATGACTTAGATTTGCTCCCCTTAAATGTGTGTAGTCCTTTAAAGGATAGTTGCTTTGGAATGCATGGACACACATATGGATGAAGGGATATAAGGAGTCATGTGTATCTTGGCTATATGCATCAAAATATATGAATGAGATGCATCCTCATTCAAGACTTTACTCTTGCAAACAATATGTGCAAGAAGCAAGAGATCATCTTGATCAAAGATATGATGCATATACTTACCTTGAGTTCTTGAGCATTCTAGTAGTAGAAACACACTTGAGAAAACAATGTTAGGCAACACAAGAGTATTCTAGCAATAAAAAGGAATAGAACTCAAAAGATACCAAGATATGGAGAACATATAAAGTATGATAATCCTTAAGATTAATGTGTCTCCCCCTTTGGCATTAATTTTTTGAACTTTCTCCCCTTAGATATGAAAGTGGTAGTTCATCCTCTCCCCCTGTATCATATCTCCCCCTTTGCATAAGCATGTAACTCTCCCTTTAGCACAAAGCTTTGTTCATTAATTTCCAAAAAGGTCAAAGTTACGAGTAGGTATAGGGATCATAGACAAGGAAGGGATCCTTGAGAATAAGGGTCATTGGAAGTAACGTTCATAGAAAAAGATCTGAGGGAATCATTGAATTAACTTCTCTCCCCGTGGCAAATATTAGTCTTCTTTTCCATTGAACTAGGGATCCTTGAATAAAGAATTTCTCCCCCTAAGTTTTGCTTGTTATTCTCCACCTTAGTTTTTTTCCATCAAAGTAACAAAACAAGGACGGATAAGATAAGAAAAACAAATCAGTGACTCCGAGGCATATAGATCGGTGGTACTGAGATTTGGTAGAGCAGCTTGTCTGCAATTTCGGTAGAGGCGAGATATCTGAGTTGGTGGCTTCGAGGGTAAATCAGAAAGAAAAGAATAAGGGTCCAAGCTTCTGTTTTTCAAAAAGGTTAAAGGAAAATATTTTCAAAAGAAAGAGAAAAGAGCATCATGTAGATATGATTTCAGTGGTTACTAGAGATCATGCAAATAGAATACTAACCACACTAGAATCTTAACTAGTGATGGGCGGTGACTAGATCACCTATATTAGAGTATATTGACTTAGGAGTCAAGCAAGAATACTTGATCATAGGTCATACACTACGTTAAGCTCAAAATGGGGTTACCATTTTTCGATTAAGCATTTTAATGTCTTCATACCCCTTGAGTTGCTTTAGCTCATGACTTGGAGTAAAGCCTTTTTAAGGATATGAGAGCATACCTTTGAGTGATGTTGATGACGTTGCTCATAGGTGAACTTGTTGAGGATGCTCAAGGTTGATGAAGATCATCTAGAGTTGGGAGCAATCCTTCTCGTTCTAGTACACTTGTTTCCTACAAGGGTTAGTCATGCAAGGAAGAATAATGGGTATATCCATTTGACATGATACCAATTGAGATTTTGAAATAAAGATCAAGTAAATGTCAAGGGTATGTTTTCGTTGTCTTCTTCCTTCCATCATCTAGAGGGGTTGTGGATACTTGGTCAAGACAAGATTGCTCATAATTGGAGTTGGTTGCAATCTCGTGGAATGAAGTTCTTACAAGTACCTACAAATGGTTAGATGCAATAAAAGAGATCATAGGATTCCATGGTATAAGATATCATGTTAGCAATATCATGGAAGTATCAAGAAAGCTCATGCGCTTGCAAGCATCCGAGTGAGTCTAGCTCAAGTTTGAAGCATCAATGATGTTCAACTCACTCCTCAAGTGACAAAAAGTTTTCTCATCAAGTGGCCTAGTAAAGATATTAGCGAATTGCTTGTTAGTGCGAACATGCTTAAGATTAATATCTCCTTTGGCAACATGATCACGGATGAAATGATGTCGAACTTGAATATGCTTAGTTCGAGAATGTTTCACAAGATTATGACCAATGTTAATAGCACTTTAATTGTCACAAAGTAATGGAACATTTTTGACATGGATTCCATAATCCTTAAGCGTTTGTCATCCATATTAATTGTGCACAACAAGATCTAGCAGCAATATACTCAGCTTCGGCAGTAGATAGAGATATTGAGTTTTGTTTCTTGGTGGACCAAGACACAAGAGATCTACCTAAAAATTGACAAGTACCCGAGGTGGATTTTCTATCAACCTTGTCACCGGCATAGTCCGAATTGGAATAGACAACAAGGTTAAAATAAGATACCTTGGGATACCAAATGCCAAAGTTTGGTGTTTGTATCAAGTATCTCACAATACGTTTCACGGCCAAAAGATGACACTCATTAGGTGCAGCTTGATATCTTGCACACATGCAAACACTAAGCATAATATCGGGTCGATATGCACATAGATATAACAATGAACCAATCATGGATCGATAAAATTTTTGATCAACCGGTTCATCTTCCTTGGTTAGATCAACATGTCCACTAGTTGGCATGGGAGTTTTCATACCTTTGCACTCTTGCATGTTGAATTTCTTGATTAAGTCCTTGGTATAATTAGTTTGAGAGATGAAAGTTCCTTCTCTTGATTGCTTGATTTGCAATCCACGAAAGAATTTCAGCTCACACATCATGGACATCTCATACTTCTCGGACATCAACCTTCCAAATCTTTCACTAAATTGAGAGTTAGTAGAACCAAAGATAATATCATCCACATAGATTTGGCACACAAATAATTCTCCATTTCAAAGTTGCATCAATTTTACCAATTTCAAAACCCTTTTCAATGAGAAACTTCGTTAAGCATTTGTACCAAGCACGAGGGGCTTGCTTAAGACCATAAAGTGCTTTACGAAGCTTGTAAACATGATTAGGTTTCTTAGGATTCACAAAACCAGGTGGTTGCTTAACATAAACCTCTTCTTCAATTTCTCCATTTAAAAAGGCACTTTTAATGTCCATTTGATAAAGCGTGATATCATGGTGATTAGCATAGGCAAGAAGAATTCGAATAGCTTCTAGTCTAGCAACGAGGGCATATGTCTCACCCAGTCCATACCTTCGACTTGAGTATATCCTTGGACCACGAGATGTGCCCTGTTGTGTATGACTTGACCGTCTTCGTCTTGGTTGTTTTGAAACACCCATTTGGTTCCAATGATGTTGTGCTCATCCTCGGGCTTCTCCACGAGTGTCCACACTTTGTTCCTTTCAAAGTTCTGAAGCTCTTCATGCATAGAATTCACCCAATCCACATATTCAAGAGCTTCTTCTACCTTCAAAGGCTGAATTCTAGATATGAATGAATAATGCTCACAAAAGTTAGATAGACGAGTTTTAGAGCGAGTGATTCTCCCGGTTTGGATATCTCCAAAGATTTGGTTTAGGGGGTGGTTCTTGGTCACTTGTGCTCGAACTCGGGTCAGCTTCCGACTGTTGGATGGTGGAGCTTCTTCTTCATCATCATTTCCTTCATCTTCATTGTTGTCAACATGCTCATCTCCTTGAGGTGGTGGTGAGGGAGGTTGTGGTGGATCTTCATGATGTACTTACTCCTCCTCTTCATCTTGTCGTGTATCGCTTGAGTATGCCTCCATGTCATGTTGTGGTTCACCTTGTCGTGAAGTAGGGGGCTTCCACTTGAGTTGATGAAGTACTTTCCTTCACCTCCATGGGACGAATCTTGCCGATGGGTAAATCTAGGATAGCTTTCGAAGGGTCCTTATAACCTACATCATTTGGCAATTGTTTGACTTGTGAACCATTAGATTCATCAAACTTCACATCTACCATATCTTCAACTTTTCGAGTGAAGTTGTTGTAGACACGGTAAGTGTGAGAGTTCGATCCATAACCAAGTAGGAATCCTTCATGAGATTTAGGAGAAAATTTAGGACAACGATGCTTGTCAAGAATATAGCACTTGGAGCCGAATACCCAAAAGTATCCAAAGGGGTTTGTTACCGGTGAGTAGCTCGTATGCCGTTTTACCGGGAAGCTTGTGCAAGTAAAGTCGGTTTGTGGCATGACATGCCTCTTCCACGGCTTCTGCCCAAAAGTGTCTTGGCGTATTGTATTCGTTAAGCATCGTTCTGGCCATCTCAATAAGCGTCCAGTTCTTCCTCTCAACAACTCCATTTTGTTGAGGCGTGTACGTAGCCGAGAACTCATGTGAGACACCTTCTTCGTCAAGAAAGGTTTCCACATGGGTGTTCTTGAACTCCGACCCGTTATCGCTTCGAACCTTCTTGATCTTCACTTCAGATTCATTTTGCGCTTTGTGAATGAAGTTCTTGAAGATCTTTTGAACCTGTGACTTATCATCAAGGAAAAATACCCATGTAAATCTGGAAAAAGCATCAACTATAACTAGACCATAGGAATTTCCACCGAGACTCTTGTAAGCGTTGGGACTAAAAAGATCCATGTGAAGTAACTCGAGTGGTCTCCTAGTAGTCATGATATTCTTAACGGGATGACTTCCACCCACTACACCAAATATGGGCTTTTGTGATGAACTTTCGTGATGAGTATCCATTTACTCACAAATGCTCTGTCTTTAGTGACAAGCCATCGTGTCCTCACTCATTCACATGAAATAGTGACCAATCCCTTTTGGCCACAAAATTAACCACTAGCGACGATTTAGTAGTGACGAACTAGAGTGTTTTCACTGTTTTATCTAACATTAGTGTGAAATTGTATGTTGTCACTAGTGTATGTATCAGTGACAACTATATAGTGATGAAGCATAGTGTTGTCACTAGTGACTACACAATTGTGACAAAACTTGTGATGCCACAAAAGTTCCGTAATAGTGATGAGTTTGTAGTGATAACTTTGTATGTGTCACAATTTTATCTTAAATAGTGGCAACTTTGTCATCACAAGTGTGAATAGCGGTGATCAAACATTCCTGCTTTACAATTACACCTTAATCGTGACAATTGTGTAGTGATGATGTGAACCGGTGAGGTGGCCGACCTGCGAGCTCCAATGGCATTGGCCCTCTAGGACCAAACACATATAGTGTGATGATGTACTACTCGTTCTTGGTGATGTTGGTGTTAGTTAGTTTAATCAATGTGACCATCAAGTAAGAATTATAATTACGATTGACAAAAAATCTAAGAGATTCGATTATAATATTTCCTTTTCTATTAAAGTTTTTTCTGTAAATGTCTCTCAACATCTATCCCATGTGTGTGAGTTTGAGTGTCTTTCCCTCCTATATATGTAAGTTTATGAAAATTGTAGCAGCCCGAGCTCACCTACTTACTCTCAAGTGAAAAAGAAATTAAAAAATAGGAAATAAATAAAATAAAATTTTAACAATGCTCCAATTTAACATCTCTTTTGAAAGCTTTTTAGAGTTCTTCTTTTTCTTTTGTCGAGAGCTCCCTCGATGTTACCTCAGCAAAAACAATTGCAAACACTTGAGGTATGACGTCCATTAACATGGTGTCATCATATGAATTGAGAAGGTTTCAAAAAATTTATGTTGTACATTGCTTAGAAATCGAATCATCTCCAGGGAAATTGTGGCTTTGAGAGAGAAAAAACCTATTTTGATGGCGAAGTGACCGATGTTTCATCCGTTGGCATGGAATTTTTTTGTACACTCAACATACACCATTACATAATCCATGCCAAAAATTTGCATCTTTCGAAGTCCGTTTGGTATATTTAAGTCATTAAGTACATATCTAGACATTTAATAGATATAATTCAAATTTGAATTCCAAAAGGCCGATAAGGTTGGAAAAATTGTGTTGAAAAATCGTATTTGCGTTCTTATGTCTATGTTTAATTTTTATACAAGAAAAACAAAGGAAATTTAAACTTGAGGGTACCAAGAGTCGACTCCGAACATGGCATTGTTTTATTTTTTGAATCCTGAAAAATGCAAACAAACTTCGAAAAGCATGAAACTTGGCATGGTGTCATCATATGACCCCTATAGGGTGTGCTAAAAAATTGAGAAGGTTTCGAAAAAATTATGACATACATTGCTTATAGATTGAACCATCTTCGAGAAAAACGTGGTTTTGAGAGAAAATGGGTCTACTTTGAAGGCTAAGCAACTGATGCTTCTTTCGTTGGCAATGGTTTTTCTTTCTAAACTCAGATACACCATTAAATGATTGATGTCAAACTTTGTAAGCTTTTGGAGTTCGTTTGCCATATTAAGACATAAGTGTATTCCTAGAAATTTAACGGATATAATTAAAATTTGAACTAATAGTGGTTGAAAAGGCTAGCAAAATTGTGTTAAAAATTATATTTGTGTTCTTGAGTATATGTTTAGGCATTATACTAGAAAAGGAAAGACATTCCAAACATGGGGGGGGGTCAAAAGACTTGACCCCGAACATGGAGTTTTTGTGGGTTTTTTAATTCCAAAAAATGCAAATGAATTTTAAAGAGTATGCAAATTAGAATGGTTTCGTCATTTGATCCATGTAGAGAGTGGAAAAAATTGAGAAGATTTCACAAAATTTATGACATAGATTGCTTAGAAAACTAGACCATCTCCAAGGAGGAAACATGGTTTAAGGAGAGAACAAGTCTAGTTTGAAGGTGGCTGGCGCTTCATCCTTTGGCATTGAATTTTTTACACCCAAGATACACCATCACATTATCCATTCCAAACTTTGGCATCTGTTTGAGTCAGTTTGCTATATTTAAGTCACTAAGTGCATTTCTAAACATTTAATAGATATAATTTTAATTTGAACTCCAAGTGCTTGAAAAAGGTTGTCAAAACTGGATTAAAAAATCATATTCGTTTTCTTGAGTCTATGCTCAGGACTTATAGAAGAATATAAAATGAATCCAAACATAAACGTGTCAATATTTGACACGAAACCATTGAGTTTTTGGCCATTTAATTCCCAAAATACAGATAAATCTTCGAAAAATAAGAAAATTAACACGATGCACTCATCTAAAACCCATGGGTTGTGGTAAAATTAGAGCATGTACATCCGTCGAAACCAAATTCAGGCCCTCAAATATTCGCAGATGCATCGGGGCGGGTCCGCAGGCAGTGGTGGTCAGACCCCAAATTTTCCTTTGTACAACCGGACTCCTCAATTAGCAACTATCAAATCCATACAAACAGATGCAACATAACGAAGCAACAGAACTTGTCCGGCTACTACATTAGGACATGCAATCCGACTACCAAGAAATGGCATGTTCTACCTACCAATTAGGTATGGAGAAAGATCATCCACGACCGCCTTAGCCCTTGCCCTTCCCGACACCCTTTCCATCTTTATCGCGGAAGTAGCACTGAAAAACACAAAGTGGATTGACCCCGATCTCCCATGGTGATGCTCCAACCCCGACAGATTTGACAGTGATGCTCCAACCCCGGCGAATCCGATCACCCGTTTTGCCGACACAATGGATTTCGAACTGGACAACTTTCCTCGTCGAATGAGCACAGTCCTCCCGAGAATGGCGGATGGCGATGTAGATGACCATATTCTCCTCCATCCCTCATGGGACAACACCCTAGTTGACGGACCAGAGTGGTTGGAGTCAGATCTGCTGCCCACCATGTCAAAGAGGGTTGAACGTTTGAGACCGGTTTAAGGCGCCTGTCTGGGTCACTTTTTTTTGACCGGTTAGTGACATGTTTGTCCGCTTGGGTGTTTGAGAGAGTTTGAGGCACCCGACTCTAGATGCTCTTATAGAAATTAAAAAGGAAAAATAAAAATAAGAAAAAGGAATATAATATGAAAAAAATCACACAATTGATGAATATTTCCTATTGGTCAAGATGTTACACCTAGGGATCACTGATGTGGCCTGGCATAAAAACCAAATATGCCTTTTATCCCGTCTCCCACGTCCTACCCAGGAGCTACATTATCTCCACGCTCAGACATCCCATCAAAAATATAAAAAATCTCCATGCTCAGCCACAACCATCATCTTATCCCGTCTTCTTCATCTTCTTCACAAAGATGCTAGCCATGCCTTCCGTGCGCGGTCGAAGCGGGGCATGTATAGGAGCTTTCCTTCAATCTTGAAGCTCACCGGATCCATCCAAGATGGGGACTTGCCAAGTACTTTCGTCGGCCTCCTTCTCCTTTACAGATCGAACGCGAAGACCATGGAAGCACTACCGCCCGAGCTCACCTCACAACCGCCAATCTTCGTCGAACACATCAGGATCTGGCCATATTCTGATGCCTCTTTAATGATTGTGTTTTTATGTTTTAATTAGTGTTTGTGCCAACTAAATCCTTTGGGAAGACTTACATGATGAGTAGAATTGATACGGTGCAAAAACATAAACTTTAGCGTCGAGTGCAGAATTTCTCAGATTTTACTGGAACGTATTTTTGATCTGAATTTTTTACACATATTTCTATAAAAATTCTCCAGGTTGTACTATTTTTTAGAATTTTTAGACTTAAGAAGTATAGGATTTTTATAGATCATTACAGATTGTTCTGTTTTAGACAGATTCTATTTTTTGCTTGCATCCTTTGCTTGTTTTGATGATGCTATGGATTGTATAGGGGGGTATTATCCATGGAGAAGTCATAATACAATACCTTATGTGATAATAAAATAAGAATAAATTTATAACAATACCTAAAGTATTTGATACGTTTATTAGACATGGAGAAGTTAGAATATAGTACCTATTATGCAATAATGAAATATGAATAATTTTATAATACTACCTAAAGTATTTGATATGTTGCTTATACTAACGGACCTCACAAAGTTTTATTTAGTTTTGTGTGATCGAAGTTTTCAAGTTTTGGGTGTGACCACGATGGACAAAGGAATAAGGAGTGGCAAGAGCCTAAGCTTGGGGATGGCCAAGGCACTCCAAGGTAATATTCTAGGAAGACTCAAGCTTGTAAGCTTGGGGATGCCCCAGAAGGCATCCCCTCTTTCGTCTCAGTCCATCGGTATGTCAGTTGGAGCTATATTTTTATTCGTCACATGATATGAGTTTTGCTTGGAGCGTCGTTTGCTTTTATATTTAGTTTGTCACAATCATCGTTTTCTAGACACACCTATTTAAGAGATACACACCTTCATCATGTTTTTTATAATACTCCATGTGCTTCACTTATATCTTTTCAGCTTAGCAGTTGCTCCGGTACTTCACTTATATCTTTCTTAGCACGGTGGCGTATATATTCTATAGAAATAATTGCACTCTCGTTCTTCACTTATATTTGTTTGAGAGTTAATAAATGGTGATGAAAATTTGCATGGGTTATAATACTAGTCCAAAAATAATAGGTATTCAATGAATGATAATCAAAACCACATGTAGCACATAAAAGAGAAATTGTGGGTTAATGATATTGATGTGGTAATATGAAAAATGTGTGAGTGCATCATTGTTGGTTCGTAGAAGTGTCAGTATTAATAGGTGTTAATTTCTTGTTTTTTCTAAATATTAAAAAGGCATGGTGGGGATGTGTGAGCATTTATATTCCTTGTTAAAATCCTAGTGTTGTTTCGGGTCGGATGCGCGCGATGGTTAACTCCTCTCAACCTCCTCCCTCGGGGCATGAGAGTAGTGCTTTGATTTGTGATAAAACTAATAAAACTTTGCAATAAGTATATGAATTCTTCATGACTAATGTGAAACCATGGACATACGCAATCTCACCACCTCATATTGTCCTAGCCTCTTTGGTACCGTGCCTTGCCCATTCTCACCTTGAGGATCGGTGCAAACTTCGCCGGCACATCCAAACCCCGTGACATGATACACTATGTCACACATAAGCCTCGTTATATCTTTCTCAAAACAACCACCATACCTACCTATTATGACATTTTCATAGCCATTCCGAGATATATTGCCATGCAAATTCCACCGTCGCATCATATGACTAGTTCGTTTATCATCATATTGCTTTGCATGATCATATAGAGCTGACATAGTATATGTGGCAAATCCTCCCATCATCATATTCTTACATGTTGTGCTATATCATTGCACATCATGGTACACTGCTAGAGGCAATCATATTGATTCATATTGTTTCATAAGTTCTTCATATCAAGTTTTCATATTGGGTTGTAAGTAAATAAAAGTGTGATGATCATCATTATTAGAGCATTTTCCCAGTGCGGAAATAAAAATGGGGAAGACCAAATGAGCCCACCATAATAAATAAATAAAAACGAGAAAAAAGAGAGAAGGGACTTTGCGACTATGCTTTACAACAATTGTGCCTCGAAGTGGCACCTTGTTCTTCATATAGAGAGTCTCATGTTATGTCATTTTCATATGCTAGTGGGAATCACTCTTTCATTATTACAAACTTGGCTTGTATATTCCGATGATGGGCGCCCTCAAATGCCCGAGGTCTTTATGTGCAAGCAAGTTGGATGCACACCTCCACTTAGCTTCAGTTGAGCTTTCATACACTTTTAGTTCTAGTGCATCATTTACATAGCAATCCCAACTCCTTGCATTGACATCTATTGATGGGAATATCCATAGACCGTTGATATGCCTAGTCGATCTGAGATTATCTTCCCCTCTGATATCTACCACCATATTCTATTCCACCTTTATGCTATGTCCATGGTCCACACTCATGTATTGCGTGAAGAATAAAAGTTGATGCACTTTGGAAAAGTAGGATCCAATTGCCTGACTTGGACACCATGGTGCTTGCCATTTGTATTAATGTCATGAAGACAGATCCATGCCTTTCTAATATTATACAATGAATGGGGGTAAACATCCTTTTAGGATCGTATACTTTGAAAGATTGATGATTTTGTTACTTGTGCTTATAAATATTAATATGTTAATGTTTTGTTAATTCATCATTTGTCAATGAGCATACAGGCAAAAGATTACATATTCGGTAGCATGTCACATCAAAAATTCCGTTTTTATCATTTACCTACTCGAGGATGAGCAGGAATTAAGCTTGGGGAGGCTTGATACGTCTCCAACGTATCTATAATTATTGATGATTCCATGCTATTATATTATCATTCTAGGATACTTTTTGAGTAATAATTTACCAATTTATATTATTTTTGAGAACTAACCTACTGACACAGTGCCTAGTGCCAATTCTTTATTTCTGCGTGTTATTTACTTTCCAGGGTACAATACCAAATGAAGTCCGATTGCCTTGAAATTTTTTCTATGATTTTTTCTGGACCAAAAGAAGACCTGGAAGCGTCGGGAGAATACTGGAGACCGCAGGAGGGAGACACAAGCAATAGGGCGTGCCCTAATGGTTGTCCCTCCCCGGTGGCCCTCCTACCCCTGTTCTCTGGCCTATAAATTCACATATATTCCAAAAACCCTAAGGGCTGTCCCGAAACACTTTTTTTGCCGCCACAAGTCTGTGTTCCACCGCAATCTCATCTGGATCTCCGTTCTGGCACCTTGCCGAAGGGGTGATCGATCACGGAGGGCCTCTTCATCAACCTTGTTGCCCTCATGATGATGTGTGAGTAGTCCATCATAGACTTACGGAGTCTGTAGTTAGTACCTAAATGACTCTCTTTCTCTATCTCTCTCTTGATCTTCAATACAATGATCATCACATCTTCGCTTTGATCCATCCGATGTAACTCTTTTGTGTGGTGCGTTTGTTGGAATACGATGAATTGTGGGTTTATGTTCAGATTATTCATGAAAAGTATTTGAGTCTTCTCTGAAATTATTAAGATTCCTATTTGCATGATCATTATAGCTTCGTAATTCTCTTCGATTTATTGATTTGCTTTGGCCAAGTAAATTGATCTTTCTTCATTGAGACGGATGCGTTGTACTGGGTTCAATCTGATGAGTTTCTATATCCAAGTGACAGAAGGGGACAAGATACATCTTTTTGTTGTTGCCACTAAGGATAAAACGATGGGGTTTACTCATATTGGTTGAGTTTACTTTGTCTACATCATGTCATCGTTCTTCATGCATTAATCTGTTTGTCATGAACTTAATACATAGAGAGGCAAGCATAGAAGTGCTCTTGAAGTGGAGTAATAGTAAGAGGTGTAGGTAGGAGTCGACCTATTTGTTTTGTACGTGATGCCTATATACACATGATCTTTGCCATGAATATCACATAACTATGCACTTTTCTATCAACTGCCCAACAGTAATTTGTTTACCCACCGTATGCTTATTTTCATGAGAGATGCCGCTAAGGAAAACTATGCCCCTCGGTCTATTCACTTATATATTTACAAAAAATCAATACCTTGCTGTTCTTATTTACATTTTATTTTATTTTGCAATTTATTTTTATCTACTATTATGTACACACTTCACTTGCTTGCAAATAACGAGATCAAGGGGATTCACAACCCTCTTGCTCGCGTTCAGTGCAAGTTGTTTGCTCTTTTGTGTGCAGCTGCTGAAGATGGTTGTGGATTGATATTCCTATTGGTTCGATAAACTTTGGTTTCATAACTGAGGGAAATACTTATCCGTATGGTGCTACAATTACCCGTTCCTCTTCACAGAAAACCCAACGTAGATCACAAGTATCACTACATGTTGTAGACGAAGCGGGAAAATATTCGGGAATATTTCTTGGGTCTTAGGCAATTACCGGACAGATGAATCGAACAGGAAAGTTACATGTTCATCATGCTAGAGGCATGTGACAGTTGAACGGATTGCATATTTAAATTCATTGGATTGTTTTGAGCAACTTTCATATATAAATTATTTTCCTCCGAGTTATAAATTAATTTATATGTTTTTTCAAGTTTTAATAATATTCTGGAATTATCAGATTTATTTTAATTTATAAAATATTATTATTGCATCAGCATGATGTTATAATGACATCATCAGTTAATCCAATTGTCTCGTGTCAAACCTGACAGCTGGGCCTCACATGTCATAGACAGTGGGCTTAACAGAGTTTAAATTTAAACTAGACAGATTAATTAGAGGACTAGCCCCACATGTCAATGACTTATTAACTCAAATTAATTATTTGTACTAACTTAAAAAATTAATTAGGGGCTAATAACCCTCGGCACACATGTTAGTGGCCCGGGGGTGTGGCTGGCCAGTTAGAGGCCGGGGCTGCCCAGTAAGCACGTTGACCGAGGTCAACTCAGCCAACAGACCCACCGGGGCCACTGGTAGTGACCCTGGGGTGGCCTCAACCTAGGCATATCGGCGGTGGCCGATGATTCGTCGCTGCCGACATGAAAACACGACTGAGGGGCTCGGGCTTCATCGGGATTCGCCTCCACGGGGCTATTTTGATTCCGGCTAGGTGCGTTCGAACATGCGTAGAGCCGCATGTAGAATAGCACCGGTGGCTAGGTCGGGGACGACCGGAATCTGCACCGGTGACGAGCAGAGGCGGAGGCGTGTTTGGGAGCTCGTCGAGGAGGGGGCTAGGGGGTACGTGAGAGAGCATGGGTGCGCGCATTCAACTCATACGAGCCCCAGGAGATCGTCGGTGAGCTTGCGCGCGGGCTGCAACGTTTATGGTCATGGTAGTGATCTTGCGATGGCAATGCGATCGGGCGAACGCGGGCGAGTCGAAGCAGCAAGCAATCAAGCGATTTAAAGGATGTACGACATTCTACGCGATGCGGGGAAGAAGACGGACACGCGGGTGTGACGAAAAGGTCACCCGAGCATTGTCGGCGACGAGCTCCAGCGGTGGTGAGCTTCAGCCCTGGCAACAACATGGGCTAGATGATGTGCGCGAGCTCAGAGAGAGAGAGAGAGTGTGGACGAGCGGAAGCTCACCGAGATCCTATAGTTGTACTTAGGTGGCCTTGGGGGAGGCCTGGGGTAGCGGATCAACGATCGCGATCGGCAACGACCCGAGAAAGAAGAAGGAGGCGAGGCAGTGATGTGGTGGCTCTGTGCTCGATCTGGTTGTCGAGGAGGAAGGAGACTAGGCCGACGGAGCTCCCTCGCACGTCGGCGGGGTGTGGGAGGAACGGAGGCCACGGCTACGTGACGGCCATGGCGACGGTGGCGTCGGGTAGATGCACGTGGAGTGAGCGGTAGCACGTGGGAGAGGAAGGAGTCAGGCTAGGGTTCCTCTGAGGCCTCGAGGGGCGCCTTGTAGACGTGTTGGCACCGGGCACGGCCGGTGGCACGCATCGACCATGTCCACATCCCCCCTGATGAACAGAGGTAGGGGACGGGGGCGAGGTGGGCTGGTCGTGTGGCTGGGCCAGCCGCTGGTCGTGTGGCTGGGCCAGCCGCTGTGGCCTAAGGCTCACTCTGGCCTGGCCTTTTCCTTTTCTTTTCTTATTTTCTGTTTTATTTATTTCTTTTCTGTTTTGCAATTCTGTCATCACCATATAACTTTTGTAATAAGTGGGATCTGGTCCAATAATTATATTGCAATATCTCATCGTGCCACAAAAAGTTTGGGGATCATTTGAGAAAGTTTGGTATTTCCATAATTTAAAAGGGCATTTAATTTATTATTTGGCCCCTGTTTTCAATATATTAGGGCATTTAAATACCTGGTAAAATTTTGGTTTCACGTTGAAAAATACTTAGAGAAAATTTGCAACCCAACCATGATTTTAGTTTTCATGTTTGCCAAAATATTTAATCCGCTTATTATTTGAATTTTGAATTTCAAAAGGAATTTAAAATGAGATATGATTCCAAGATTAATCAAGCACCATTTAGCAAAAGCATTAGCTTAATCTTGGAGGTTATTGTAGCTTAATTATAGGGATTACTGTAGCTCATAACCAGGGGTGTTACAACTCTCCTCCTCTAAAACAAATTCTCGTACCGAGAATTAAGAGGTAGAAGGAAGAAGATTGGGGTATTTTGTCCAAAGGTTATCCTCGTGTTCCCAAGTGGCTTCATCTTTAGAATGATTTGACCATTGTACTTTGAAGAACTTGGTAACCTTCTGACGGGTCCGATGTCCAGCTTCTTCAAGGATGCAGATCAGATGCTCTTTATAAGTGAGATCATCTTGCACTTCAATCAATTCAGGATCCACTTCACGGTGTGGGTCCTTGAAGCAATGAGGAAGTTGCCACACATGGAAGACATCATGGACATGGGAAAATTTTGGTGGTAGCTCCAATTTGTAAGCCACATATCCACGTCTTTTGAGAATGCGGAAAGGACCGATGTAGCGAGGAGCTAGCTTGCCATTGACTCTGAACTGATGAGTGCCCCTCAATGGAGTCACACGCAGATAAGATTGATCTCCGGGTTGATAGGTTCAACTCAAATGTTTACAATCATAATTGCTCTTCTGGCGGGACCCGGACACCTTGAGATTATCTCGGATAATGCAAACTTGTTCTTCAGCTTGTTGGATAATGTCCGAACTAATGAGTGCTCATTCCCCAATTTCGGACCAGTTTAGAGGGGTTCAACACTTATGTCCATATAATACCTCGAAGGGATCCATTTTCAAGCTGGCTTGATAGCTGTTGTTATATGAGATTTAGCATACGAGAGAGATTCTTCCCACTTCTTGACAGAAGAGATAACACAATCCCAAAGCATGTCTTTCATAAATTTATTAACTCGTTCGACTTGGCCTTGGGATTGGGGATGATAAGCAGTGCTCCAGGTTATATGAGTTCCCATTGCCTATTGGAAACTATCCCAGAAATTAGAAGTGACAATACTGCCACGGTCTGAACTGATTTCCTTCGGAATGTCATCTGATACGTCCATTTTGCATCATGAATTCTTACTACTATTTACTTTATTCTTGTACATTATTCCACATTATTACACAATTCTTATGTATTTTCTCTCTGAATATGCAAGGTACACCACAAGGAGGGAAATATCTGGAAACTGGAATTCTGGACTGGAAAACCGGGAAAAAGGTAGAAAAATCACCAGACTCCAAATGACCTGAAACTTACACAAATAATATTTTTGGAATATTTAAGAATTTCCAGAACAAAAATATACCGGAAGGGGGCGGCCAGCAAGGCACAAGCGAACGTGGCATGCCCCTATGCCCTGATGGCTTGTGGGCCCCCCGTTGGCTAGCCGACGCCCCTATTATGCTATATGGTGTGTTTTACCATAGAAAAAATCATAACCAACCTTTCGGGACGAAGCGCCGCCATCTCGAGGCGGAAACCTGGGCACATGCCCTTTTGCACTCCGGTAGTCAGATTCTGCTGGGGAAATCCCTCTCCGGGAGAGGGAGATCGAAGCCATCATCATCACCAATGGCTCCTCCTTCGTGAGAGGACCAATCTTCATCAACATGTTCACCAACACCATCTTATCTCCAACCCTAGTTCATCTCTTGTATTCAATCTTTGTTCCAAAACCTCAGATTGGTACCCGTGGGTTACTAGTTGTGTTGACTACATCTCGTAGTTCATGCTTTTTGGATTACTTGGTGGAAGAGATTGTGTTTAGATCCTTAATTATCATCATTATACCTCTGATATTGAACATGTTGATGATGTGTGAGTAGTTACTATTGTTCCTGAGGACATGGGAGAAGTCTTATTATAAGTAATCTCGTGAAGTTGGTATGCGTTCGATATTTTGATGATATCTATGTTGTTACTTCTCTTAGTGGTGTCATGTGAACGTTGACTACATGACACTTCACTATGTTGTGGGCCTAAGGGAAGTCATTGTGGATTAACAAGTAGGTGATGGGTTGCGAGATTGCCAGAAGCTTAAACCCTAGTTTATGCGTTGCTTCACAAGGGGTTGATCTGCATCTACATGTTTCATGCTATGGTTAGATTTTTCTTAATTCTTCTTTTGTAGTTGCGGATGCTTGCAAGTGGGGGTAATCATAAGTAGGTTGTTAGTTCAAGTAATAACAACACCTTTGCACCGGTCCACCCACATATCAAATTATCAAATTAGTGAATGCAAATCAACCTAACATGATGAACATGACTAGACAAAAATTCCCGTGTGTCCTCGGGAGCACTTGCTTAATATAAGAGTAGTTTCAGGCATGTCCTTTGCTACAAAAAGGATTGAGCTACCTTTCTACAACTTTCTTACTATTGTCACTTGTTACTTGTTACGAATTATCTTGCTACAAAACTATCTACTACCATTACTCACAACACTTGCAGAGAATACCTTGCTGAAAACTGCTTATCATTTCCTTCTGCTCCTCGTTGGGTTCGACACTCTTACTTATTGAAAGGACTACAATTGACCCCCTAGACTTGTGGGTCATCAAGAATCATTTCTGGCGCCGTTTCTGGGGAGTGAAGCGCCTTTGGTAAGTGGAAATTAGTAAGGAAACATTTTCTATATGTGCTGAAATTTATTGTTGCTTATCGCTATGAACAGTCACCCTTTGAGTGGCTTGTTCGGGGCACCTTTGCCCCGAATGGAAGATGAGGAAATTTTTGCTCAATGTACTTAACCTACTGAAAATATTTATTATGATATTCCTTCGGGTATGCTTGAAAAACTATTATCTAATCCTTCTCATGGTACGACTCATCCTGATTACCATTTGATATGCTTCGATGAGGCCCGTGGATTATTTCAGCTTGCAGGTTTGTGTAGGGACAAAGTTAAGAATAAAGTTTTCCCTTTATATTTAGAGGGAAAAGCATTAATGTGGTATAGGATATTGCATAATATTGAATCATGGAACAGGAATCGCTTGAAGCTGTAATTTCATCAGAAGTTTTAGCCAATGCATCGAGTACACCATGCTCAAAACTACATATATAATCTCTGGCGTCGTGAAGGAGAAAGCATCACTCAAGATTGGGGGAGGCTTAAATCTATGATACACACCTGCCCCAACCATGAGATATCAAGAAAAATGATTATAGAATTTTTTTTATGATCGGCTTTCTCATGATGATCATTATTATTGGATTCTTCTTCTGGCTTATATATGAATGAAACTATTGAATTCAGATTGGATCTTCTGGAAACAATTGAACGCAACTCTGAAGATTGGAAACTCGATGAAGGTAAAGAGTTAGGTATGAAACTTAATTTTGATTGTGTTAAATCTTTTATGGAAACTAATACCTTCCATGATTTTAGCAATAAATATGGTATTGACTCTGAAATAGCAGCTACTTTTTGTGAATCATTTTCTACTCATGTTGATCTTCCCAAAGAGAATTGCTTTAAATATCATTCTCCCATTGAACCACCATTAGAGGAGCCTATTAAAATTGAGAAGGAAGAAATAATTGTTAGTCATGCTGATCCAATTGTTCCCACTACTTACATTGAGAAACCTCCTTTTCCTACAAGAATTAGGGAACATTCTAAGACTACGACTGTGGTTAATAAAAATCATGTTAGGACACGTATACCTTCTAAGCAAATAAATGTTGAACCTAAGGTTTCCATGGTTAAATATGTTTTACATAATAACGTTGAAGGTCAGGTTCTTTATTTTGTTGGGGAAGCTGCTAAGATTGCGAAACCCGCTAGAAACAAGCAGGATAAGTTAGACGAAGTAAACCAGTGGTTGGCATACCTGGTGTTTCAGTTAAAATTGGAGATCATTGTTATCATGGCTTCTGTGACCTTGGTGCTAGTGTCAATGCTATACCTCTTACCTTATATCAAGAAATTATTAAGGACATAACACCCTTGACTATGGAAGATATTGGTGTTACTATCAAACTTGCAAACAAAGACACTATTTTGCCACTTGGGATCGTTAGTGATGATGAGGTTCTGTGTGGGAAGGTCAAGTACCCTGCTGATTTCTTAATACTTGGTTCAGAACAAGATAACTTTTGCCCTATTATATTCGGTAGACCTTTAGTAAGCACCATTAATGCTGAAAGCAATTGGGTAACTGATAAGGTTAGAGTAAGCTTTGGTGATGTGTCTCATGAATTTAATTTCTCCAAGTTTACTAATAAATAACATGAGAACGAGTTACCTAGTAAGGATGAAATGATTGGTCTTGCTTCTATTGTCTTACCTCCTACTGATCCTCTAGAACAATATTTGCTAGACCATGAGAATGATATGCTTATAAATGAAAGGAATGAAATATATGACATACTCCTTAAACAAACACCTATTCTTAAACACAACTTACGAGTTGATATCTTAGGGGATCCTCCTTCACCCAAAAAAGATCCAGTGTTTGAACTAAAGACTTTACCTGATACTCTAAAATATGCTTATCTTGATGAAAAGAAGATATATCCTGTTATTATCAGTGCTAACCTTTCTAAGCATGAAGGAAGTAGATTACTTAAAACTCCAAGGAAGCACAGGGCTGCTATTGGATATACCATCGACGATTTAAAGGGCATAAGCCCCACTCTATGTTAACACAAGATTAATATGGAACCATATCCTAAAACTATTGTTGATCGCCAACACAGCTTCAATCACAAAATGAAAGAAGTGGTAAGAACTGAAATACTAAAGCTTCTCGAGGCAGGTATAATCTATCCTATTGCTGATAGTAGGTGGGTAAGTCCTGTTCATTGTGTTCCTAAGAAAGGTGGTATTACTGTTGTCCCTAATGATAAAAATTGAGCTTATTCCACAAAGAATCGTAACTGGGTATATGATGGTAATTATTCGGGAAATTAAATAAAGCTACTAAGAAAAATCATTACCCCTTGCCTTTTATTGATCAAATGTTAGAAATATTATCTAAGTACACACACTTTTGCTTTCTTGATGGATATTCTAGGCTTTCACAAATACCTGTGTCAAAAGAAGATCAAGAGAAAACTACCTTTACATGTCCTTTTGGAACTTATGCTTATAGGTGTATGCCTTTTGGTTTATACAATGCACCTAGTACATTTCAAAGATGTATCTGCTATGCTCTCTGATTTTTGTGAAAATATTGTTGAGGTTTTCATGGATGATTTTTTTCCTTTTATGGGACTTCTTTTGATGATTACTTGAGCAATCTTGATCGAGTTTTGCAGAGATGTGAAGAAACTATTCTTTTTCTGAACTGGGAGAAGTTCCACTTTATGGTAAACGAAGGTATAGTGCTTGGGCACAAAATTTTTGAGCGATGTATTGACATAGACAAGGCTAAAGTTGATGCAATAGAGGAAATGCCATGCCCGAGAGATATCAAAGGTATCAGAAGTTTCCTTGGTCATGCTGGTTTTTATAGGCATTTCATTAAAGATTTCTCAAAGATTTCTAGGCCATTAACTAATCTTGTTCAAAGAGATGTTCCTTTTGTTTTTGATGATGGTTGTGTAGTAGGTTTTGAAATACTTAAGAAGGCTTTAATTTCTGCACCTATTGTTAGACCACCTGATTGGAACGTACCATTTGAAATTATGTGTGATGCTAGTGATTATGTTGTTCGCGCTGTTCTAGGGCAAAGAGTAGACAAAAAATTAAATGTTATTCATGTTGGGGAACGTTGCATGGAAAACAAAAATTTTCCTACGCACACGCAGATCTATCCATGATTATGAGCATCTACGAGAGGGAGAGAGGATCTACATACCCTTGTAGATCACTAAGCGGGAAGCGTTAAGAAACGCGGTTGGTGTAGTCGAACGTCTTCGTGATCCAAATCGCCGAGCGTCCCGCGATCTCATCACGATCCGTCCCGCGATCCAATCATGATCCGTCCCGTGAACTCATCACGATCCGTCCCGCGAACTCATCACGATCCGTCTCGTGGTCTTGATCACGATCCGTCCCGCGAACTCATCACGATCCATCTCGTGGTCATGATCACAATCTATCCTGCGAACTCATCACGATCCGTCTCGCGATCTTGATCATGGTCCTTCTGATCTAGTGCCGAACGGACGACACCTCCGCGTTCAACACACGTATAGCTCATTGACGATCTCCACCTTCTTGATCCAGCAAGAGGCAGCAGAGAGGTAGAAGAGTTCTCTGGCAGCGTGACGGTGCTCTGGCGATGGTGATGGAGCTATTCCGGCAGGGCTTCGCCTAAGCACTGCAGAAATCCGATCTAGAGGAGAAACTATGCACTGGAGGAACGGGCAGCACGTGGCTAAAAATTCTGTGCCAAAACCCTAAAATCCTCTATTATATATAGGAGGAGATGAGGAGGAGGCTTGGCTGCCAAAGAGGCAGCCCTTGGGTCAGCCGAACCTAGTGGGATTGGAGGATTCCTCCTCCAATCCTAGTAGGACTAGGACTCCTCCTTATTTTTGCCTTTTTTGCCTTTTTCCACCTTTTTCTCTTTGGGCTTTTCTTCCCAGCCGCATGGGCCTTGTGTGGGACTTCCACCAGCCCAAAAAGGGCTGGTATTTACTCTCCCACAGCCCATGTAGCCTCTTGGGTCGAAATACTCCTCCCGATGGTCTCCCGGTACACTACCGGCACTCCCGGTACACTACCGATGAGCCTGAAACTTTTCCAGCGATCAAAATAGGACTTCCTATATATCAATCTTTACCTGCGGACCATTATGGAGATCCTCATAATGTCCGGGATCTCATCCGAGACTCCTAACAACCTTCGGTCACCACCATGCATAACCCTATACTACCGAAACGTCACCGAACCTTAAGTGTGCAGACCCTGCGGGTTCGAGAATTATGTAGACATGACCGAGACACCTCTACGGTCAATAACCAATAGCAGGACCTGGATGCCCATATTGGTTCCTACATATTCGATGAAGATCTTTATCGGTCGAACCTCTATGTCAAGGATTCAGTTAATCCCGTATGATGTTCCCTTTGTTCTTCAGTATGTTACTTGCCCAAGATTCGATCATCGGTATCTCCATACCTAGTTCAACCTCGTTACTGGCAAGTCTCTTTAGTCATTCCGTAATACAAGATCCCGTGACTAACACTTAGTCACATTGCTTGCAAGGCTTATGGTGATGTTGTATTACCGAGTGGGCCCTGAGATACCTCTCCGTCACACGGAGTAACAAATTCCAGTCTTGATCCATGCCAACTCAACAGACACCCTCGGAGATACCTGTAGAGCACCTTTATAGTCACCCCGTTACATTGCAACGTTTGATACACACAAGGCACTCCTCCGGTATCTCTGAGTTGCATGATCTCATGGTCATAGGAACATATACTTGACATGCAGAAAACAGTAGCAATAAACTGACATGATCATATGCTACGTTTGTAGTTTGGGTCTTGTCCATCACACCATTCTCCTAATGATGTGATCCCGTTTATCAAATGACATCTCATGTCCTTGGATAGGAAACCTTAACCATCTTTGATCAAGGAGCTAGTCTATTAGAGGCATACTAGGGACATGGTTTTGTCTATGTATCCACACATGCATCTAAGTCTCCAATCAATACAATTATAGTATGGATAATAAACGATTATCATGAACAAGGAAATATGATAATAACTAATTTATTATTGCCTCTAGGGCATATTTCCAACAGTCTCCCACTTTCACTAGAGTCAATAATCTAGTTCACATCACCATGTGATGCGCATTGTTATGAATCTAACACCCAATGAGTTCTGGGGCTCGATCATGCTTTGCATGTGAGAGAGGTCTTATAGTCAATGGGTCTGCGACATTCAGATCCGTGTGTACTTTGCAAATCTCTATGTCAAACCGTAAACACTGCTACCACACTCCACTTGGTACTATTCCAAATGGCTGCTCCACTATATGTATCCAGATTGCTACTACGGATCATCCGGTTTGGTGTTAAAACTTGCATCGACGTAACTCTTTACGACGAACTCTTTATCACCTCCATAATCGACAAACATATCCTTAGTCTTTTAGTTACTAAGGATAATGTTGACCGTTGTCCAGTGATCCACTCCTGGATCACTCTTGTACCCCTTGACGGACTCATGGCAAGGCACACACAGGTGCGGTACACAGCATGACATAATATACAAAGCCTATGGCTAAGGCATAGGGGACGACGTTCGTCCTTTCTCTTTCTTCTGCCGTTTGTCGAGCTTTGAGTCTCACTCAAATTCACACCTTACAAATCAGGCGAGAACTCTTTCTCTGACAGATCCATTTTGAACTCTTTCAAAATCTTGTCAAGGTATGTACTCATTGAAAGTCTCATCAAGCATCTTGATCTATCTATATAGATCTTGATGCTCAACAATTAGGTAGCTTTATCCAGGTCTTCCTTTGAAAAACACTTTTCAAACAACCGTTTATGCTTTCCCGAAATTCTACATTATTTCCGATCAACAATATGTCATCCACATATACGTATCAGAAATTCTGTAGTGCTCCCACTCACTTTATTGCAAATACAAGTTTCTCATAAACTTTGTATAGACTCAAAAACTTTGATCACCTCATCAAAGTGCATATTCCAACTTCGAGATGCTTGCTCCAGCCCTTAGATGGATTGCTGGAGCTCGCACACCTGTTAGCATCCTTAGGACTGAGAAAACCTTCTGGTTGTATCACATACAACCTTTCCTCAAGTAAATTGTTAAGGAAACGATGTTTTGTCATCCATATGCGAGATTTCATAATTGAAAAATGTAGTAACTGCTAACATCATTCCAGCAGACTTCTGCATCGCTACGAGTGAGAAAGTCTCATCATAGTCAACTCCTTGAACTTGCCGGAAACTTCTTTGCGACAAGTCGAGCTTTATAAAGGGTGACATTCACCATCAGTGTCTGTCTTCATTTTAAAAAGATCCATTTGTACTCAACGACCTGGCATCCAACGAGCAAGTCCACCAAAGCCCTATACTTGGTTTTCATACATGGATCGTTTCTCGGATTTCATGGCCTCTAACCATTTGTCAGAATCCGGGCCCATCATCGCTTCTCCATAGTTCGTAGGTTCATCGTTGTCCAACAACATGACCTCCAAGACATGGTTGTCGTACTTCTCAGGAGCAGTACACATCCTTGTCGACCTACGAGGTTTGATAGTAACATGATCCGAAGCTTCATGATCATCATCATTTACTTCCTCTTCGACTAACGTAGGCTTCACAGAAACATCTTCCTGCGTTGCGCTACTCTCTAGTTGAACAAAGGTTCAACAACCTCATCAAGTTATATCTTCCTCCCACTCAATTCTTTCGAGAGAAACTTTTCCTTGGGAAAGGACCCGTTTTAGCAACAAACACTTTATGCTTGGATCTGAGATAGAAGGTTCACCCAACTGTCCTTAGGGTATTCTATGAAGATGCATTTGTCCGCTTTGGGTCCAAGCTCATTAGGTGAAAACATTTTCTACACAAACGTCGTAGCCCCAAACATTAAGAAATGACAGCTTAGGTTTCTATCAAACCATAATTCACATGGTGTCATTTCAACAGATTTAGATGGTGCCCTATTTAAAGTGAATGTAGTTGTCTCTAATGCATAACCCCAAAACTATAGTGGTAAAGCTATAAGAGACATCATAGTAAGCACCATATCCAATAGAGCACGACTATGACGTTCGACCACACCATCACACTATGGTGTTCCAGGTGGCGTGAGTTGTGAAACAACTTTCACATTGTCTAAAGTTGTATGCCAAACTCGTTACTCAGATATTCACCTCCATGATCATATCATAGACATTTTTATCTTCTTGTCAGATGATCTTCAAACTTCACTCTAAATTTGCTTGAACCTTTCAAACGATTCAGAATTTGTGTTTAATTAAGTAAATATACACTATATCTACTCAAATCATTAGTGAAGGTAAGAAAATAACGATATCCACCACACGCTACAAGACTCATTGGATTGCATACATCAACATGTATCATTTCCAATAAATCACTTGCCCGCTCCATCAATCCGGAAAACGGGGTCCTTCATCATCTTGCCCAAGAGGCATGGTTCGCATGTCTCAACTGATTCGAAATCGAATGAGTCCAAAGATCCATCAGCATGGAGTTTCTTCATGCGCTTTATACCAATATGAATTTAGCGGCAGTGCCACAAGTATGTGGTACTATCATTATTAACTTTGTATCTTTTGGCATCAATGTTATGAACATGTGTATTACTACGAGCAAGATTCAACAAACAATTCTCACTAGGTGAATGACCATTGAAGGTATTATTCATGTAAACAGAATAACCATTATTCTCTAACTTAAATGAATAACCGTGTTGCAATAAACACGATCTAATCACGTTCATGCTCAACGCAAAACACCAAATAACATTTATTTAGGTTCGCCACTAGTTCTGAAGGTAGAGAGATCGTGCGATGTTGATCACATCAACCTTGGAAACATTTCCAACACACATCGTCACCTCACCCTTAGCTAGTGCTCCATTTATTCCGTAGCTTTTATTTCGAGTCACTAACATTTAGCAACCGAACCGGTATCCAATACACAGGTGCTACTAGGAGTACTAGCAAGGTACACATAAATAACACATATATCAAATATACTTCTATCGACGTTGCCAGCCTTCTTATCTACCAAGTATCTAGGGTTGTTCTGCTTCAGCGAGCGCTCTCCTCATAATCGAAGCACTTAGTCTCGGGTTTGGGTTCAACTTTGGATTGCTTCACTGGAGCAGCAACTGACTTGCTATCGATGAAGTTTCCCTCCTTTCCCTTGCCCTTCTCGAAACTAGTGGTTTTACTAACCATCAACACTTGATGCTCCTTGATTTCTACCTTCGTGGTGTCAAACATCGCGAACAGCTCAAGGATCATTATTTCTATCCCTGGCGTTTATAGTTCATCACCAAGTTCAAGTAGCTTAGTGACAGTGACTTGGAGAACAATATCAATCACTATCTTATCTGGAAGATCAACTCCCACTCGATTCAAGCGATTGTAGCATCCAGATAATCTGAGCTCATGCTCAACGATTGAGCTATTCTCCTTCATCTTACAGGCAAAGAATCTTGTTGGAGATCTCATATCTCATAACATGGGCACGAGCCTGAGATCCTAATTTCAGCTCTTAGAACATCTCATATGTTCCATGATGTTCAAAACGTTTCGGAGCCTCAATTCTAAGCTGTAATGCATGACGCACTAAACTATCAAGTAGTTATCAGAACATGCCTGTCAGATGTTCACAACATCTACAAAAAACACTAGAGGGTTTGGCGCACCGAGCGGTGCATTAAGGACATAATCCTTCTATGCAGCAATGAGGACAGTCCTCAGATCACGGAGCCAGTCCGCAATATTGCTACCATCAACTTTCAACTCTATTTCTCTAGGAACATATAAAAATTTAAGGGAGCTACAACGTGAGCTAGTAATCTACAACATAATTTTGCAAAGACACTACTGACCATGTTCATGATAATGAGTTCAATTAATCATATTACTTAAGAACTCCCACTCAAATTGACATCCCTCCGGTCATCCGAGTGATACATGATCCAAATTCACCAACTCAAGTCCAATCATCACGTGAGTTGAGGTGGTTACAATGGTGAACATCATTATGTTGATCATATCTACTATATGACTCATGTTCGACCTTTCGGTCTCTTGTGTTCCGAGGCCATGTCTGTACATGCTAGGCTCGTCAAGTTTAACCCGAGTGTTCTGCATGTGCAACACTGGGTTGCACCCATTGTATGTGAACGTAGAGTCTATCACACCCGATCATCACGTGGTGTCTCAACATGACGAACTTTCGCAACGATGCACACTCGGGGAGAACACAACTCATCTTGAAATTTAAGTGAGGGATCACCTTATAATGCTACCGTCGTCCTAAGCAAAACAAGGTGCATAAAAGGATTAACATCACATGCAAATCATAAGTGACATGATATGGCCATGAACTTGTGCTTTTGATCTCCATCTTGAAAGCACCGGCATGATCTCCATCGTCACCGACAAAACACCATGATCTCCATCATCTTGATCTCCATCAACGTGTCACCATCAGGGTTGTCGCGCTCAACATGCTTCTACTACTATTGCTACCGTTTAGCGATAAAGTAAAGCATTACATAGCGCTTAATGACTGACACGTAGGTCATACAATAATTAAAGACAACCCTATGTCTCTTGCCGGTTGCCGTACTCATCGACATGCAAGTCGTGATAATCTATACATCACATGATCATCTCATACATCACATATATCACATCATGTAATTGGCCATACCATATCACAACATACCTTGCAAAAACAAGTTAGACGTCCTCTAATTGTTGTTGCATGTTTTACGTGGCTGCTATGGGTATCTAGCAAGAACAATTCTCACCTACGCAAAAACCACAACGGTGACACACTAGTTGCTTTTCAACCTTCTCAAGGACCGCCTTTGTCGAATCCGATCCAACTAAAGTGAGAGAAACTGGCACCCGCAAGCCATCTATGCAACAAGTTACGGTCGAGGGAACCGGTCTCTCGTAAGCATACGAGTAGTGTTGGTCCGGGCCGCTTCATCTCACAATACCGCTGAACCAAAATCCTACCAAGGGAGGAAGCAATCTAAGCATCAACGGCCACAAACCTTTTGTGTTCTACTCGAGATCTCATCTACACATAGACCTAGCTCATTATGCCACTGTTGGGGAACGTTGTATGGAAAACAAAAATTTTCCTACGCACACGCAGATCTATCCATGGTGATGAGAATCTATGAGAGGGAGAGAGGATCTACATACCCTTGTAGATCGCTAAGCGGGAAGCGTTAAGAAACGCGGTTGGTGTAGTCGAACGTCTTCGCGATCCAAATCGTCGAGCGTCCCGCGATCTCATCATGATCCGTCCCGCGATCCAATCACGATCCGTCCCATGAACTCATCACGATCCATCTCATGGTCTTGTTCACGATCCGTCCCACGAACTCATCACGATCCGTCTTGTGGTCTTGATCACGACCCGTCCCACGAACTCATCACGATCCGTCTCGCGATCTTGATCACGGTCCTTCCGATCTAGCGCCGAACGGACGACACCTCCGCGTTAAGCACACGTACACCTCGATGATGATCTCCGCCTTCTTGATCCAGCAAGAGGGAGCGGAGAGGTAGAAGAGTTCTATGGCAGCATGATGGCGCTCTGGCGATGGTGGTGGAGCTATTCCGGCAAGGCTTCGCCTAAGCACTGCAGAAATCTGATCTAGAGGAGAAACTATGCACTGGAGGAACGGGCAGCACGTGGCTAAAAATTCTGTGCCAAAACCCTAAAATCTTCTAGTATATATAGGAGGAGAGGAGGAGGAGGCTTGGCTGCCAAAGAGGCAGCCCTTGGATCGGCCGAACCTAGTGGGATTGGAGGATTCCTCCTCCAATCCTAGTAGGACTAGGACTCCTCCTTATTTTTGCCTTTTTGCCTTTTTCCACCTTTTTCTCTTTGGGCTTTTCTTCCCAGCCGCATGGGCATTGTGTGGGACTTCCACCAGCCCACAAAGGGCTGGTATTTACTCTCCCATAGCCCATGTAGCCGCTTGGGTCGAAATACCCCTCCTGATGGTCTCCCTGTACACTACCGGCACTCCCGGTACACTACCGATGAGCCCGAAACTTTTCCAGCGACCAAAATAGGACTTCCTATATATCAATCTTTACCTCCGGACCATTCCGGAGCTCCTCATGATGTCCAGGATCTCATCTGGGACTCCTAACAACCTTCGGTCACCACCATGCATAACCCTATACTACCGAAACGTCACCGAACCTTAAGTGTACAGACCCTGCAGGTTCGAGAACTATGTAGACATGACCGAGACACCTCTACGGTCAATAACCAATAGCGGGACCTGGATGCCCATATTGGTTCCTACATATTCTACGAAGATCTTTATCGATCGAACCTCTATGTCAAGGATTCAGTTAATCCCGTATGATGTTCCCTTTGTTCTTCGGTATGTTACTTGCCCGAGATTCGATCGTCGGTATCTCCATACCTAGTTCAACCTCGTTAACGGCAAGTCTCTTTACTCGTTCCGTAATACAAGAACCCGTGACTAACACTTAGTCACATTGCTTGCAAGGCTTATTGTGATGTTGTATTACCGAGTGGGTCCTGAGATACCTCTCCGTCACACGGAGTAATAAATTCCAGTCTTGATCCATGCCAACTCAACAGACACCCTCGGAGATACCTGTAGAGCACCTTTATAGTCACCCAGTTATGTTGCGATGTTTGATACACACAAGGCACTCCTCCGGTATCCGTGAGTTGCATGATCTTATGGTCATAGGAACATATACTTGACATGCAGAAAACAGTAGCAATAAACTGACACGATCATATGCTACGTTTGTAGTTTGGGTCTTGTCCATCACACCATTCTCCTAATGATGTGATACCGTTTATCAAATGACATCTCATGTCCATGGCTAGGAAACCTTAACCATCTTTGATCAACGAGCTAGTCTATTAGAGGCATACTAGGGACATGGTTTTGTCTATGTATCCACACATGCATCTAAGGCTCGGATCAATACAATTATATCATGGATAATAAACGATTATCATGAACAAGGAAATATGATAATAACTAATTTATTATTGCCTCTAGGGCATATTTCCAACAATTCATTATGCCAGTAAAACTCTAGACTCTACTCAAAGGTATTGTGCTACCACTGAAAATGAATTTTTAGCAGTTGTTTTTGCTTGTGATAAGTTTAGACCTTACACTGTTGATTCTAGAGTAACTATTCACACTGATCATGCTGCTATTAAATACCTTATGGAAAGAAATATGGTAAACCTAGACTCATTAGGTGGGTACTTTTACTTCAAGAGTTTGATTTACATATCATTGATAGAAAAGGAGATGAAAACCCACTAGTAGATAACTTGTCTAGGATGGAAAATGTTCTTGATGACCCACTTCCTATCAATGATAGTTTTCCCTATGAGAAACTTGCTACTATAAATACTTTACGTAGTGCTCCTTGGTATCCTGATTATGCTAATTATATTGTTGCTAAGTACATTCCACCGAGCTTCACCTATCAACAAAAGAAAAAAAATTCTTCTATGATTTACGACATTGCTTTTGGGATGACCCACATCTTTACAAAGAGGGAGTAGATGGTATTATTAGACGATGTATACCTGAGCATGAGGAGGAAAAAATTCTTCGTAAGTGCCATTCCAAATCTTACGGAGGACACCATGCCGGTGACAGAACCGCACATAAGGTATTATAATCTAGTTTCTATTGGCCTACTATTTTCAAAGATGCTCGCAAGTATGTCCTTTCATGCAATGACTGCTAGAGAGTTGGTAACATCGGTAAGTGTCAGGAAATGCCTGTGAATTAGTCACTTGCTATTGAACCATTCGATGTTTGGGGTTTTGACTTTATGGGACCTTTCCATTCCTTGAATGGGTATACTCATATTTTAGTTGATGTTGATTACATTACTAAGTGGGTAGAGGCTATTCCAACTAGTAGTGCTGATCATAACACCTCTATTAAAAAGCTTAAAGACATCCTTTTCCCGAGGTTTTGAGTTCCTAGGTACTTAATGACTGATGGTGGTTCACATTTTATTCATGGTGCTTTCCGTAAACTTCTAGCTAAATATGATGTTAACCATAGGATTGCATCTCCTTACCATCCTCTATCTAGTGGTCAAGTTGAATTGAGTAATCAAGAAATAAAATTAATCTTGGAAAAGATTGTTAATAGATCTAGGAAGAATTGGTCTAAGAAACTATAGGACGCACTATGGGATTATAGAATTGCTTATAAGAATCATATGGGCATGTCTTCGTCCAAAATGGTCTATGGAAAGGCTTGTCACTTACCTCTTAATCTAGAACATAAAGCTTATTGGGCAATTAAAGAACTTAACTATGATTTTAAACTTGCTGGTGAGAAGAGGTTAGTTGACATTAGCTCACTTGATGAATGGAGACCACAAGCTTATGAAAATGCTAAGTTGTTTAAAGAAAAGGTTAAAGGATGTCATGACAAGAGGATTCAAAAATGAGAATTCAGTGTAGGAGACTTAATACTTTTGTACAACTCCCGTTTCACATTTTTTGCAGGAAAACTTCACTCCAAATGGGAAGGCCCATACGTTGTTGAGGAGGTTTACGCTCTGGTGCTATAAAAATTTATAACTTCGAAGCCAAGAACTCGAGAGTGGTGAATGGGCAAAGAATCAAGCATTATATTTCACGTGCACTCATTAATGAAGAAACAAATGTCATCCAAGTTATTACACTGGAAGAACACATCAAGGAGGCCTACCAAAATACTCCAAAAACCTGAAAATGGGGTAGGTATGTGGTACGGTAAGTAAACTGTCTCCAAAAAATCCAAAAATTGATTTATGTAATTTTTGGTACTTTAGAAAAAATACAAAAATAAAACAGAGTCAGGAGGACCCACAAGGGAGGCACAAGCCAACAGGGCGCGCCTCCCCCTAGGGGTGCACCCTGATGGCTTGTGGGGCCTTCGTGTGCCCTCCGGACTCCAATTTCTTTGAGAATAATTATTCTGACCTAGAAAAAACATCATATATACTCCCGTAAGTTTTGACCACCGCATCGCGAGTTCTCCTCTATTATTGTTTCGAGCTGTTTTTCTGGCAGATCAGAAAATATGTCGTCCCAAGATTCAGATGGAGAGAGCTATGTCTTGCACTATGTTGCAGACCCAAAGATCTTTGGGGATATTTACCCCTACCTATTGTCCACAGATGTGGAAGGAGACACCGATTTGGAGGAGATAGAGGATGCCGGACCGGATGCTACTTCAGATGAAGATGAAGCTCCACTACCTCATCCTAGAGATATGCACGTGGAATTCAAGAAGTGAAGCCTCCCTAATGGAGGGAACAAACCCAATACCCAATTTATCGCTTATCGTTTTTTGCAGGAGAGCAAGGCAGCTTTATGCAAAAGGATATTGAAGGTCGAACAAGAGAACGATGATCTAAGGGAAGAAAACTTCATGCTAAAGTGAAAATTGAAGAAGAAGAATACTACTATAACACCACTGCCATCACCGAAGAACACTTGAGTACATGGGTATGGGCACCACCCTTGGCTTGTTCCAAGCTTGGGGAGGTGCCTCGGTATCGTATCACCATCACTTTTTATCACCACTATCTATCTTAGTTCGATCTTTAGTTTTTCGTGATTTAGAGAGTTAAAATTCTGGATTTGCTTTGTTTAGAGTTTTTTCTTTAAGTTCTACCTATGCTTGTAATCGAGTGTGAGAGTTATATAATAAAGTTAGTCTAGATCGTGTGTCTCACCCTCACTTGCACCCATCATCTTAGCATGGCAATAAAAAGAATTGAAAAATATCATATGCTTATCTCATGAGAAGTAATGACTTCACAAAGAAAACAAGTATACATAATAAAAAGTGTTGACAACCAACAAAGACAATGTTAGTTATTGGTATGATCTATGCAAAAGTATGATAGAGAAGAGGAGATTTAGATATAAATATACTATCTTGAACACCTTCTATGATTGTGAGCTTCCATCAAAATATTATATAATGACCAAGTGTTGAAGTGGGACATGGAAGACAACATAATGATCATGGTTGCTTACATTCACATAGAAGTTATATGGTATTGAATCCTTTAACATGTGATGCTTGCTTAAGATCTTTTGCTAGACCAAAGATTTGCAATAAGTAGAGATACTACTTGTGCATCCATAACCTTTAAACCAATTTTCTTGCCATGAAAGTCCACCATACCTACCTATGGATTGAATAAGACCCTTCAAGTAAGTTGTCATTGCTGCACAAGGCAATAAAAATTGGCTCTAATCATGTAATATCTTTTATTGTAAGGGAAAGTAAGCTTTGTACGATCTTGTGATGGTGAAGCAATAAAAGCGCAGAGTGCAAAATACAGTTTGCTATCACAAGGGGCAATATGAAGTGATGTTTTTTTTGCATTAAGAGACTGAACATATCAAACAAATAAAAGCTCATGACAACCTCTACTTCCCTCTGCAAAGGGCCTATCTTTTACATTCTTACAAATTTTATTTTTCACGCAAGAGTCAATAATTTCTTCAACTCTTTAGTGGCAAACATTATGTGTTAAGGAAAGATTCAAACAAATATATCCAATTTAATGTAGATGATCATGTTCCATTATTGTTGACATCATTATCCTTGAGGTAAATAAGTTGGGTCGCAAGAACAATAAAGCCCCCATCTTCCTATCTATCCCACGGAATCACTTGTTCCAAAAATATGCAATGTGTGTTAACAATCATAGCAGGCTACATTATAGTTGATTATGTGAACTTTCTTGTCACACCCTCTGTTTGTATCACTATGCTATGCTATGGTTTTATAAATTTTGGACCCATTTAAAACTTTTTTCTTGATTGTGATGGTTGACTTGGGTGCTACTTGCTTGAATGATTTCTTGTGTTTTAATTCTCAAAGATTCTTATTCTCTCCATATTCATCTCCTTGATCTAAACTCCCTGCCCAATGATCATACCATGTGTATAGGACCTAAAAATATTTTTATCAAATTTTATTTTGGCCAAAAAGCATTTATTCAGATTAGGTTTCAAAAACCCATGAATTGAGATTTGTACTACAATTTGTAGATGCAATAGAGTTTTGGGCTCTCCAGTGCCCCTTACCTGTGAACGGGTAGTAGTAGCCACCCGGCCAAGAGGCCGAGCAGGGAGGTGCCAAGTACAAGCAAAAATGAATCAAGACCCCTAGAAAGACCTTGTCGAGATGACCATCAAACCCACGATCAAGGCAAGGCCCCGCCAGCGCACAGGCTAGGTCTCGTTCCGCCTGGACACGCGTCGCGACAAAGGTGTTGGAGGGGGCTAAGCAGTGCTGATGGGACGGGCTCCTGTCCCATCCCGCAAATGGCCAGAGATACTTGACGGTGCATTAAATGCGCCTGTCCTACTCCGTTAGTGTTAGGTATGATAGCACCGTAGCTCTTTACACCTCGTGTACGCACTGTATGCCATTGTTAGGATCCCCTTCAGACTATAAAAGGAGGCCCAGGGCGACACGGTAGAGGACTTTTGGGGCCTAGCACTTCCAGACTTCCGGATTTGCGGTCCCCCTAGCTCACACAGGTTACAACAGCTCGGAGAGCTCCTATAGTGAGAACCCTAAGAACATTCACAATACAACCGAGAAGGAGTAGGGTTTTACGCATATTTGCGGCCCGAACCTGGGTAAGATCCCCGCGTGCATAGGTCGGATCCCATAGGTGTTCATTCCCCACGACATCTTTGGCGCACCAGGTAGGGCTCGTAGGTCGCACGGACCCATTCTGGTGATCAACGCACTAGTTCCTTCATACTCATCATCGCCATGCCCCACAAGAAGAAGGGCCTGACGGCGGTTGGCCCATCTGTGTCCGATATCCCTGTATTTGCACAAAGAGGCGATGGCGCGGATGCGGGTGGGGGGAGGAGGAGGTTCAGAACTTTTGCGACCCTCCGGTGATCAAGGCCAAGCAAGCAGCGACGCCCGCCGCAGAGACGTCCATTGCGGTGGCGAGAACCCCCGCACCGCTGGGTCTTAGGACGGAGATGGACCACCTACAGGTGGAACGCTGAACTCCGGGGCCGGAAGGCTATCTTCTAGAGTGCTTACACCGGCACCTACGCCGCGACCCTCCCAAGACGCACGTGAGGAGCCGCGCCACGGCGCCCACGGTCCCCAATGTCCCCACGGAAAAGCTCCTGCGCATCACTCCCAAGATGCACGGGGCCAACATGGTCGCCAGCGGGAGTGGCGTGCCTTCGCGGGACCACGACAGAGCTCCTTCTAATGCCGTTAGAAGTTAGAGCACTTCGCGTTCCTCGCACCGTTCGCACCCGACCACGTCGGAAGAAGCGATGGCTCGAGCACAACTACTCCTAAACTTCCCTCCTGCCGCGGAGAAGCTCGACGAGTGGAGAGCCACCATTCAGAGCCTCCTCAGCCTCGCAGATAGGTTTCGGTCCACCGAGCCGGCTCACGCCAGCCATGAGAAAGCCGAAGGCGGTGCGCCCACGATGCACTCTCCTCCACAACAACGCTGGTCACCGGCTCGGCAGATCGACGCTTACGACGTTTAGTTGACGACGTCATATGACCCACATATGCGCTATGACTAGTGCCAAGTTCTTCGGGAACGAAGCAAGGAAGACACTCGAACTGCAAGCGAGCGGCGGCAGGAAACGTGCCTTCAGTCTGATAGGCACGCGGGGCCCACTATAGACAAGTCTGCGCTAGGGTATCCTGTGAGCCTACCTTACGAGGTGGGTTGTCCAGCGTTTACCCGTGAGCTGCGGCAAGTCCAGTGGCCCAATTCCCGCACGTTCAAGCCAGAGGTCCTGGAGAAGTATGACGACAAGACTCACCCGTCAAAGTTCTTGAGCATCTACACCATTGCGATGCAGGCTGCCGGGGCTCGTGACGACAAGATATTAGCCAACTACTTCCCGTTGGTGCTTAAGCCCAACGTCAGGTCATGGTTGATGCACCTGCCGGAGGGATCTATCTCCTCCTGGGCAGACCTGTGCCACGAGTTTGTGGGCACCTTTACTGGAGATCACCAAGCTCCTGGTCAAGCAAGCGATTTGTACATCGTCCCTGAGAAGGAGGGCAAGACTTTGCGCAAGTACATCCAAAGGTTCAGCCGCGTGCACCACAACATGCCAGACGTTCATCCTGCCGCTGTTATTAGCGCGTTCCATTAGAACGTGCGCAACCACAGGATGCAGGAAGAGGTGGCAATGAACAAAGGCAGGGATGTTGCCGAGCTTTACGCTCTGGCAGACAAATGTGCTTAGGCTGAAGAAGGGAGGAGACTCCCCGGCGAAGACACTAGCGTAGGGGTTGACTCTGAATATGAAGACACCGCCACCCCGGTGAAGAAGGGCCGGTGACGCAAGAAGAAGCGCAAGGGCAAGGCCGTGCTCGCCATCGAGGGATCCGGCAACCCCAGTACCGCCAAGAAGGGCAAGGTTGATGACCCCGACAAGGATGTTGCCGTGTGCGTCTCCTGCCAGGCGATGGCGACTGCCGACAAGATAGAAGGCTCCAACAAGTAGTATTGCAAGATCCATCGCAGCAAGGGCCACGATCTCCAAGACTGCCGGCAAGTTGAGCAGCTTGTTGAGAAGAAAAAAGCCGAATATGAAAGGTGGGACAAGGAGAAGGACCAGGATGGTGTTGAGGGGTCCGGCAATAAGCACACTGGCCGAGGAGGTTGCCATGGCAAGCCCACGCAACAATAAGAATGGCCCGCTCGTGGCCGCGATAAGCAAGAGGGTGACGATGATGACGCCGCAGAGGACGATGAGTCCAGTGAGCATGAGTTTCAGAAGGCTACAAAGATGATGTGCATCGAGGGAGGTGCCTCGTCACATTCCTCTCACCGCCAACTTAAACTATGGGAGCGCAAGGTTAAGTGGCGGAGCCCTCTATTGGTGCCCAGAAACCTCTGAAGTGGTTGCATGCCTGCCGTTGTTGGTTTCGCCAAGAATTCGCAACCTCAAGATGACGAAAATGCTAGTCCACAGTGGGGACAACCTGAACCTGATCTCGCCAGATGTCATCCAGAGGCTGCAGATTCCTGATGAAGATCTCGAGCCCACGGGCGCTTTCCAAGGAGTCAACTCCGGGAGGACTCAGCCGACGGGCAAGATCACGCAGCCGGTGACATTTGGCAGCGATATAAATTTCAGGACAAAGAAGATCATTTTTGAGGTCGCCAAGATCTCATTGCCGAACAACGGAATCCTTGGTCGCCTAGCGTTGGCCAAGTTCATGGCGGCCACCCACTTCACTTACAATGTGCTGAAGATGCCCGGGCCAATGAGCATCATCACGATCAACTTGGACAAGAAGGGTGCACTTATCTGCGCTGACCAACTCTACCGGGCGGCAGTTGCAGCACCTGCCGCCAAGGCACTTGCTCCTGCTGCTGAAGCTCCCGGGGGGAAGAAGACCGGCAAGGCCTCTAGCTTACATTCCGGCAAGCGCGCCTCCTCGGGGTGCTGCGCTCCCATTGACGATGTGCCAGAGCTCCGCCCGCAAGAGCAAGAAGTCCAAGGCAGCTCCACCAGAGACCAAGAAGGTGCCCGCCAAGGAGGATGGCACGGGAGGAACTTTCACCATAAGTTCCACCCTTGACGACAAATAGGAAAGTGCGGTCATTGCCTTCCTATGGGCGAATGTCAATGTTTTTTGCATGGCAACCATCTGATATCCCTGGTGTTCCCAGGAAGGTGATTGAGCACCACCTTGGTGTTTGCCCACACGCACGGCCTGTCAAGCAGAAGGTCCGGAAGCAAGCTTTGGAGCAACAACATATTATTGCTGAAGAGATCAAGAAATTAGAAGCGGCTGGCTTGATCAGAGGAGTACTCCATCCAATATGGTTGGCGAATCCAGTTGTAGTGCGCAAGCGAATGGAAAGTGGAGGCTGTGCATTGACTTCATAGACATCAAGAAAGCCTGCCCCAAAGATCCTTTTCCCTTGCCGCGCATCGACCAGATTGTGGACTCCACCATCAACTGTGACCTATTGTCCTTCCTTGACGCCTATTCCGGCTATCATCAGATTTTCATGGCCAAGGAAGACGAGGAGAAGACCGCATTTGTCACCCCATGTGGTATGTAATGCTTTTTGCATATGCCCTTCGGGTTGAAAAGTGCTGGTTCTACATTTGCGAGAACAGTCCAGATTGGTTTTGAGCCCCAGCTACATAGAAATATGGAGGCTTATATGGATGACATAGCGGTCAAAACCAAGGACAAGGCCACACTCATATCAGACCTAGAAGAAACATTTGCAAACCTGCGCAAGATCAACATGAAGCTCAATCCTGAGAAGTGTGTGTTCGGCGTCCCATATGGCAAGCTTCTCGGGTTCTTTATATCTCAACATGGAATCGAAGCAAACTCTGACAAGATCAAAGCAATTGAGCAAATTGAAGCACCAAGACGTGTCAAAGATGTGCGTCGTCTTGCCGGCTGTGTGGCTGCTGTGAGTAGGTTCATCTCAAAATCTGCTGAGCGCGCCCTGCCCTTTTTCAAAATCTTTAAGAAGGCAGGTCCAATGAAATGGACTCCAGAAGTGGAGGTAGTGCTACAGTATTTGAAGGAGTACCTCTCCTCTCTGCCAGTCCTAGTCGCATCAAAGCCACAAGGTCCATTGCTGCTATATCTAGCGGCAACAAATCAAGTGGTGAGTGCTGCACTAGTGGCCGAAAGAGAGGTTGATGAAGAAGCAGCGGCAGCAGCAAGACCGCCAAGCGACGAGCCAGGGCATTCCCCGGCAGGGTCTGGTGTCGGCAAGGAAGGATCTGCACAGTTGAATGAGACAATCCAGAAGAAGAAGACGGTGCAACGCCTAGTCTATTTTGTCAGCTCCCTTTTGCAGGGGGCTAGGTCAAGATATTCTGGCATGCAAAAGTTTCTCTTCGACCTCCTTATGGCCTCGAGGAAGATGCTCCATTACTTCCAAGCTCATGAGATCACCGTTGTCACCCGCTTTCTGTTACAGCGGATCTTGCGGAATCCAGAAGCTACTGGCAGGATTGTGGAGTGGGCTTTGGAACTGTCAAGCTTTGGTCTCAAGTTTGAAAGCACTTAGACCATCCAGAGCAGAGCCTTGGTGGAGTTCATTGCAGAATGGACCCCAACGCTAGATGAAGAAGTTCCAGAGTCAAATCTCCCCGGCAAGGAAACCGATCAAGAGTGGATCATGTATTTTGACGGGGCTTTTTCGCTGCAAGGCACCAGTGCCGGAGTGCTTCTTATCACACCCACCAGAGAGAACCTCAAGTATGTGATTCATATGAACTTTCCTCGGGAGAGATCAACGAACAACACTGCTGAGTACGAAGGACTGCTTGCCGGTCTCAGGATCGCGGCAGACCTGGGATCAAGAAACTTATTGTCAGGGGTGATTCTCAGTTTGTTGTCAGGCAAGTGAACAAAGATTACCAGAGTCCATTGATGGAAGCTTATGTAGATGAAATGAGGAAGTTGGAAGAGCATTTTGACGGCCTGCAAAGGGAGCACGTTCCACGAGAAGAAAACAGCATTGCCGATGGCCTGTCAAAATGTGCTGCCCTTAAGTTGCCTGTGGAACCAGGAACTTTCATGCTCCGACTGACTCAACCATCCGTGACACCACCAGTTGGACAAGAGAAGAGAAATATTTCCTGATCGAGCTCCCGGAAGCCGCCAGCGAGGAGGTTGCCGGGGATAACGCCAGGCTTGCCGGTGAGCGCCATGCTCCGGTAGGGCTCCCGTCTCTTGTCGTAGAAGGACGCACCCCCGCTAGGCTTGCCAGGGAGCGACTGACTCCGGCGGGGCCTCAGGCCCTTGCCGTTGAGACAAATGCCGCCCCGGCAGAAGATATGCCTTTAGTCCTTGTTATCGAGCCCCAGGCTCCAGCATGGGCACAACACTATGTCCATTTCATTCAAACAGGAGAACTTCCCGAGGAACAAGAAGAAGCAGAGAAAGTAGCCCGCCGGTCCAATATGTATCAGTTCGTGGACAACGTCCTATATAGAAAGAGGCCGAACAGTGTGAAACTCAAGTGCATTTCTCGGGAGGATGGACTGGAGTTGTTGCCAGAGATACACAGAGGCATATGTGGCTCCCACATAGGATCAAGAGCACTTACCGGAAAGGCATTCCGACAAGGTTTCTTTTGGCCCACCGCCCTCCAAGATGCAACTGCATTAGTAACCAAGTGTGAAGCATGCCAGTTCCATTCGAAGAAATTACATCAACCATCTCAAGCCCTTCAAACAATCCCTCTCTCCTAGCCATTCTCAGTCTGGGGGCTCGACATCTTGGGCCCCTTCCCTCGCGCTGCCGGGGGCTTCGAGTACTTGTACGTTGCAATCAACAAGTTCACAAAGTGGCCGGAAGTGGAAGTGGTGAGAAAGGTGACAACACAGTCAGCCATCAAGTTCTTCAAAGGAGTAGTCTGCCGCTTTGGTGTTCCCAATAGGATCATCACTGACAATGGCACACAGTTCATGAGCCGCACCTTCTTGCACTATGTCCAAGACCTTGGCAGGAGAATCTGTTTTGCTTCTGTTGCCCACCCGAGGAGCAACAGCCAAGCGGAAAGGAATAATGTTGAAGTGCCGCGAGGCCTCAAGACAAGAACTTTCGACAAGCTCCACAAGTGTGGAAGGCACTGGATTGATGAGTTACTGGTGGTTCTTTGGTCAATAAGGACGACACCATATTGAGCTACCGGCCAGACACCCTTCTCCCTCATCTCTGGGGCAGAGGCAGTTCTCTCCTCAGAACTCATATACGGGTCACCTCGAGTGCTCGCTTATGATGAGCTTGAGCAAGAGCAGTTGCAGCAAGATGACGCGATGGTCCTTTAGGAAGACCGTCTTCAGGCTGCTGTGAGAGCTGCATGCTACCAGCAAGCTTTGTGCCTCTATCATAGCCGCAAGGTTAATGCCCGAAGTCTTGAGGAAGGCGACCTTGTTCTTCGGAAAGTTCAGTCCGCCAAGAATTCCAACAAGTTGACGCCAAAGTGGGAAGACCCTTATCGGGCAGTACGAGTCACCAGGCCTTGTGCAGTCCGGCTAGAGACTAAAGATGGCATCCAGTGAGCAACTCTTGGAATATCGAACATCTTCGCAAGTTCTACCCATAAGGCGCGGTTGCTGGGTCTCCCAGCAACCACCTTTTGTACAAGTCTTGCTGCTAAAGCATGTAAGCCTTGGTACAAAGCCAGGCTCAGACCCTGTGCATAGTTGAATAAAGATAAGTGTTCTGCAAATCTTGATTGATTCTCATGTTTACTTATGTGCGTGTTTGTCTGAGATATTGCATTACGCTTAATCCCGTCAAGAACTAACGGACCGCCAAGGTTCCACATCCATATTTTCTCTTCTTTCTTTTTCTCAAAGGACAGAAGGTTACCTCGCGTGTAACTTCGCCGAGGGGGGAATGGTTGTATGGATACCTACGAGCGACGTCCCCCCCAAAAAATATATGTATCTTGCTGGAAGGAGTACGGCAATAGAAAGATAAGTTGCAAAACCCCAAGTGAATCCTTGTTGTGAAATTATTTTCCTTGGACAATTTCGACCTCTGTATGGAAAACCTGCATGCTAAGGAACCTTGCCGCGATTGTCTGCGCCCTCATTATGTTTCGGGTCTGCCCAACGGTTTAAGTGGCCGCGTGCGCTCCTTGCTTCGTTTCGTGTCCGCTCAACAACTCAAGTGACATCGCTCGCGCCCTTATTCTGTTTCGAGCATGACCAACACCTTGAGCGACGGCGCCAAGAATGCCAAGGTATCTTTCTGGTAGTAGCACCGCCAGCACGCTGCTAAGGAACCGTTCCGCAAAGCGCTCGCGGTGGGGCTACGCACGCCAACAAGATTCTTCCGAGAAGGCGTAGGGAAAGTTCCATGCAAAGAAACACTATAACAAGGAAGATAATACACAGTCATTCAAAATAGGGCGAAATTTACATGAGATATCGCTTTTTCCTAAGTACATCTTTATTTGACTTTCTCCCCTAGGGGAGATTACAAGAAGAAAAAGATGGAAAGGGGAGGCGGGTTACAAGAAGAAGAAGATGACGAGAGGTTCCTGGCAGAAGCCCAGCTTGACCCCTCTGGACCAGCACTACGCGGAGGGGCAAGGCTCCCAGATGGGCACGCAAGAACCCGACCCCTCCTAGACCATCATTGCGCGGAGGAGAGAGCCAGTGCGAGCGAAAAGGCAGATGGACCCCAGAAGCCGAAGTCCACGGGCCTGCCGGAAGATCTAGCTGGAAGATGAGGCAGCGCCCGGGACTAAGGCCCCCGGCAAGGCCATCCTGCCGGGACGGGGAGAGGCGTGAGGCTGGCGGTGATGGTGCGGTCAGCGGTCAGTCCGAGCTCGAATCTTCAGGCTCCGACTTGGCCGCTCGAAGACCGGACTCATCGTCGTCGTCTTCGCCGTTGTCCTCCTCATCACTCTCGCTCGAGGATAGGCTTTCAGCTCTGCTTGAGCTCTCTTTGCAGTAGCTGAGACGGACGCCGAAGCACCCATAAATCTTGACGGAGAGCAGATTGGCCTCCATCATTTTAAAGCGAAGTACATGCCCCATCGGGAGGTTGTGGGCGTAGGCGAAGGTCTTCCAGCCACGCCTGAGGAACATGATGCAACTCGCTGGGGACTCGACGTTTACCCGCGTCGTGTCGTTACAACAACCATGCGCCTGTAACCACAGGACGGGCGGCTCGTCGTCCTCCATTGCCCTGGAAAAGAGGCGAGGGAGGCGCAGATTACTCCGGAGGGGACCGGCCAGCTCGAGGAAGAAATCCAGTACCGTCCCCTCGGCGTGGGTCTCCTCAAGGGTGAGGCCCGGCGTCGGAGTAGGAGGCGAAGCAGCGCTCCACCTCCCCCGACCTCGGCCCCCACGACGGCCACGACCCCTCGCGCCTCTTCCACCACGCGCGCTTGGGCCGCCCTCCGCCTCTGCGGCTGAAGCGGTGGCATGATCCTGACGAGAGATCCTCCTTGGAGCCGAGGACGGTGGCCGCCCTCGCCCCTTGTGTTCATGGCTAAGGACGAGCGCTGCTCGAAGGTCGGAAAGAAGTGGAAGGGAAAGCTATGAAGGTTCCCACTCAGAGAAGGGAGGAAGGATGGATGAGCACCGCCCTTGCTATCCCTCAATTTATAGGGGGAAGCATGGGGGACGGCTCTCCCCTGCTCCAAGGGTCGCCGCCCACCTCCTCCAATAGCAGCGCCCTCGATCACGGGGCGAACAACAACCGCCCCATTGCTCCAATCCATGGCGCATCAGTTACTGCCTTTCCTAAGGACTTAAATTCACGGGTGCCCATTACTGGCTCCCCGCTATGCATGCAGCGCGCATGGAGGAAACGACCCGATGTAGTAATTAAAAATTTGACGGCCACGCCATGCACATATACCATGCCCCACATTCAATGGGCATAGTGTGTAGGCGCAGTAAGCGCAATAATCGCAACCGCAAGCTCCCACCATGCGTGGCCGCGCACTGTACGCCACTCTTGGGATCCCCTTAAGAGTATAAAAGGAGGCCCCGAGCGATATGGTAGAGGACTTTTGGGCCCTAGCACTTCCAGACTATCGGATTTGGGGTCCCCTAGCTTACAGAGGTTGCAACAGCTCGGAGAGCTCCTGTAGCAAGAACCCTAAGAACATCCACAATACAACCGAGTAGGAGTAGGGTTTTACGCATCTTTGCGGCCCGAACCTGGGTAAGATCCCCGCGTGCTGTTCTTCAGACCTGCTCTTCACGCGAGCCTACTCCCCCATCGAACCGAAAGGGGTTGCTTGGATCCCATATTTGTTCGTTCCCAACGACACAATTCCTCATATTAGGTGGATTGGCTTTCCCCAAAGACTCTATTTGGAACCTACTATACATAAGACTTACCAAAAGCACCCAATATTAATTTCAAAGGTTATTTTTATATTTTATTTAAAGGTTTTTTATTAAGGCGAGAAATGGTCTTTCATAGGGACAAAATGATTTAAATGCTTTCAAAATATTTGAGAAAATTTAAGGAAACTCAGTGGACATATAGTTTCCATATATAAGAGTTTCAACACATGGTAATGTTCAAAATATTTGACAAAATCCTCCAAAACCCTTTCTGCTTAAATCAAGCATTTGAAAATTTTCTTTAAGAAATATTATCAGATAAATCCAGGAAAATTATAGAAAGTCACACATGCCATATATGATGATCTTCACAAGTTTAATACCAACCCCAATAGTTTTGGTTCACCAAAATATCCTAAAACCATTCATGTCCAGATCCAAATTTGTGCAACTCTACATTGTCAACTGTCTCCTATGGACCCCAAACTTTGTGGACATGTTCAAATCCGTAAATAATGATGCTACACCAAGTGGTGCATCAAGAAGAATGGATTTGCATGCTTGGATCTATAGAAACCCGATTCTGCCAATTTCTAGGTCTTACCAAGTTTGCACTATCAGCTTTCCTCAAATAATCTCAAACTTGGCGGTCCACTCTATTTTTACCTACACTTTTATCCTGTTAAATCTCATGGCAAGAAAACTCCTTTTACTTGCTCAAATCAACATCAAACACCTTTTGGCAGATTGGTAAAAATCATGTTTTCACCTTTTAACTTGTTCTCCTTGCCCTGAAACTTTTACCACAATCTCACATTGTTACCTCCTACCTCCAATAAGTTTCCCTTGCCAAGTATCAATCATTGGAGGGGTAAACGCCCTATTTTTTTCCTCTGGACAGCTATGGCAACACCTCTCTCCTCCCTATATTTACTGTCTACCTCTTCCCTTAGCACCTAAGCATCCCAGGAGCATCTCCAAAGCCTCCAGGAGCTAGTCGACAAGGGAGGGAAGGCCCAGAGCGTGTGAGGCAGGCCTGGCATACCAAAATGATGTTCTGGAGTGCGCTACAGTGCGCTCCCGCACTGTAGCCACCCCTATCACTTCTCTCGACAGCCTTGGGACCCCCCTCTTGTCCCCTGGATTTCCCTCGACGTCCGCAACATTCCAATGTGTCGACCCCCTCGCCATTCTCTCTCCAATGACCTCCAGCGCGCGTGCCCGACGCTACCCGGTTCGGCCAACCGCGGGCCTCACACGCGCGCACCCCCCACTTCCCCTCTTGCCCCCTCTGGTCGTGGACGACCCCTAGGAAGACCACAAACACCCCCGCTCGCCTTCCTGTGGCCCCTGGCTTCGATCCCGAGCTCAGCGGTGCACCTGCGTTTGATGGACCGCCACGCCCCTATAAAAGGGCCTCCCTGAGCCCTTCTCTCCCCTCCGGATCCTCTCTCCTCCACCCAATCTTTCCAGTGCACCGCTAGTTCTCCCCCAGAGGCCCCTGGGCTCGGATCAATCAGACCCCCACCGGGTCTAACCGCTGTCGATCTCGCGGTACAAGGCTTGTATGGTGCTCCTTCTTCCTTTGGACCCCCATCAACACCCTGGTCCGATTCCCCTTCTTCTCCCTGTTGTTTGCAACTGGGGACGATCGGGGCAATTCTCCTCCAGAAGCATCGCCACCGTACTTCCATGTCGCCGGCAAACGAGAGCTCCTCGACACCCTCTTCACCATTGTTCGGTTGGCGGTGCTGCCCTGAGCATGACGGTGGCACCAGCTCCTCCCCTCGAGCCCCACATCACTAGCGGTGGGCTCCGCCTCCTCTCTGTCTCGAGGTGGGAGATGATAGGTGGGACCCCCTGTCATCACCACACCTCTTTCACCTATCTCCCTCTTGCTAACATTGGGGCCCATGCGTCAGGTTTGAACCTAGCTATGTGCGCGTTCGCAGCTCAGCTGGGCCAGCCTGGCCAGTTTGGCTAGGTTTGTCTAGCCATTTGGCCCAATGGGCACATTGCCCATTTACTTTTTCTTTTGTGTTTAATTTTCCATAAACTCCTGTGGCAAAAATAATAACCCAAATACAATAATTCTTCCACCAAAATTCTTGTAATATTATATAGTATTTATTGATGTCACTTGCAAAAAAAATTGGAATTTTTCTGTACTAATTTTATTTAAAACCTAGTTTTAGTATCTAAAGCCACTGCTAAAATGACTTTTACAACCTTTTTGTTGTCAAAACAGAAATTGATATTTTTAATATTCAAACTACTATTTTACAAGATTGTTTAACATTTTAGAGGTAATTATCTTCTTTGTTTTTTCCATGCTCTTATTTTTGCCTGATAATATTGCAACGATAGATTGCTTTTTTGACGAGGGTGTTGGATCAGAAGACTTTGAAAACCCTAGATACTTTGTTGAGCGAGGCAAGCAACCCTTTGACCATGCTAAGAAACCTTTTATTGCATGGCATATACCGCCTTACTTTTGGTATGTTGATCATGATGTTATGGTGACCACCTTTGTGGGTTGCCTCCGGTACTCTTAATATTGTTGATACTTGCATGGCATGACTCTACTTGCTACTTAGAATTGTGTGAGTGGGAAGTATTTGGGTTACTATGTAGATGCTATGCAAAGAGGGGCGGGGATATGCATGGTGATGGGAAACAAAAGGTTAAGAATTTTCGAAAATACTGTTGGGTGCCACTAATGCCTGAGGGAGATGATGATGAGCTAGGTAACCACTTGGTAAAGAAATGGTGTACTGAGGCAAGTGAGTGTATGTGTTTTTGAAAATGGATTAGATTTAAGATTTTTCGACCGTTCCCAACCTTACATGTACAACCATGATACCTCTTATGGGACGAGGCTTTGGTGATTACTTTGATGGGTACTAGTAGAGAGCCCGCATTACTAGTGGAGGGAGTGACATGGTCACTATCGAGACGGGGTCGTGCCGGAAAGAACGATCATGGGCTGTTTTTACAGACACCGGGCACACCGTTGCGTGCCCTCATGGATGATACTTGTGATGAACATCATGAGGGATGGCACCAACGAGTGGACTCCTTGTTAGTATTGTCAGGGGAAAGGCATTGTTCGGGTACTTACCTCGGGTATGAACAATACCACTAGTCGTGGCTTGACACAGAAGTTTCCCGAGTCTTGTAGGTAAAGTGTGCAACCTCTGCAGAGTGTAAAACTATTCGAATAGCCGTGTTCATGGTCAAGGATAGTTGGGTGCTGCTGCTTAAACTACACCACTTGTTTACAAACTTGGTGTGTGTGTGTGTGTGAGGGATCACTAGAAGAGTGTCTAGAGGGGGGCGTGAGCTTATAATTGGAGTTGGTTGCAATCTCATGGAATGAAGTTCTTACAAGTACCTACAAATGGTTATATGCAATAAAAGAGAGCATAGGATTCCATGGTATAATATATCATGTTAGCAATATCATGGAAGTATCAAGAAAGCTCATGCCCCTGCAAGCATTCGAGTGAGTCTAGCTCAAGTTTGAAGCATCAATGATGTTCAACTCACTCCTCAAGTGACAAAAAGTTTTCTCATCAAGTGGCCTAGTAAAGATATTAGCCAATTGCTTGTTAGTGCGAACATGCTTAAGATTAATATCTCCTTTGGCAACATGATCATGGATGAAATGATGTCGAACTTGAATATGCTTAGTTCGAGAATGTTGCACAAGATTATGACCAATCTTAATAGCACTTTAATTGTCACAAAGTAATGGAACATTTTTGACATGGATTCCATAATCCTTAGGCATTTGTGTCATCCATAGTAATTGTGCACAACAAGATCTAGCAGCAATATACTCAGCTTCGGCAGTAGATAGAGATACTGAGTTTTGTTTCTTGGAGGACCAAGACACAAGAGATCCACCTAAAAATTGACAAGTACCCGAGGTGGATTTTCTCTCAACCTTGTCACCGGCATAGTCCGAATTGGAATAGACAACAAAGTTAAAATAAGATACCTTGGGATACCAAATGCCAAAGTTTGGTGTTTGTATCAAGTATCTCACAATACGTCTTGAAATATTTACTTGGGGTGCCTTGGGCATCCCAAAGCTTGAGCTTTTGTATCTTGTACAATCCTCTCATATCATGGTTTCACCTATTCTCAAAAAGTTCATCCACACAAAACTCAAAAAGAACTCGTGAGATAGGTTAGTACACATAAGAATAAATCAACACTTCATGTACTGCCAAGACAAGTTGCACAATAATTTTCAAACATTAGGTACTGTATACTATCATTTCCACAATTTGTGTCTAACAATATAGGCTATAGAAACTATAGGATTAGTAGATAAGAAAACAATGACAACAATCTGTCCAAACAGAAGAGTGTGTAGCAGTTTAGGAAAACAATGTACTTCTATAACTCACAAAATTATGAAAATTTAGGACCTCCCGAGGGATCACTAGAAGAGTGTCTAGAGGGGGGTGAATAGACTACTAGCAGAAAATTAAAACCTAACCTTTTCCCAAGTTAATTAGTTGGAAGATTTTAACAGTTTTAGCAAGGCTAGCAAGTCTATATGCCTTACACATGCATGTCAACAAATATAGCTGCGGAAAGTAAAGACATTGCACATGAAGTAAAGAGTTGAGATATGGAGATCAAATGCAATTGGAGCCGCAAGGTTTTTTCCCGTGGTTCCAATAGGTGGTGCTATCGTACGTCCACGTTTATGGAGTCTTCAACCCACTGAGGGTAATGGTCACGAGAGTCCACGGAGGGCTCCATACATAAGGGTCCACGAAGTAGCAACCTTGACTATTCCATAACGACTTCTATGCAGAAAGGACTAGCCTCACTATGGGTAGATCTTCACGAAGTAGGCGACCTCCTTGCTCTTACAAACTTCTTGGTTCACTCCACAACACGAAGTAGGAGGCTCCCAAGCAACACCTAACCAATCTAGGAGGCACCACCCTCCAAAAGGTAATAGGCTCGGTAATGTCGATGAACTCCTTGCTCTTTTGCTTCAAGATGATAGACTCCTCAACACACAATCATTCTCTCAAAGATATGGCTTGGTATAAGAGATGGGATTGGTGGAAAGCAACTTGGGGAGGCTAGAAATCAAGATCCATATGGTTGGAGTGGAAGATCTTGATCTCAACACAAGGGTAGGTGGTTCTCTCTCAGAAAACTGATAGGATAGGTATGGAATAGTTGAGTGATTCACTGTTGGGTAGGTGGTGGTGAAGGGGTATATATAGGCATCCCCAAAAATCCAACCGTTACACACAAAATGACCAACTCGGTGACACCGATGTGTTAATCTCGGTGGTACCAAAGTGACCAAAAGGTGGCAACTTTTGAATCTTGGAGGGAAAAATATAGGAATCTCGGTTGCACCGATAAGGTGACCAACGGTCAGAATGCCCATTCTCGATGACGCTGATTCAAAAATCTCGGAGGGACCAAAACTGTGAACTTGCATAACAAAAAGTTGGCAGCCCAACTCGGTGGCACCGAAAGCAGTATCGGCTGTACTGAAGGGTTAGGGTTTGGCTAAGTTTGTCTAGGGTTTGGAATTGGTGGCACCGAATGTGGAATGTTGGTTGCACCGATTTTGAGTGTTTGTCTTAGGATACACTTTGGTGGGACAGTTTGTGGGTGTCTTTGGTGACTATCACGTGTGCACGTATGAGCATTTTATTCACCAACAAAACTTTACCCCCTTTTAATAGTATTGGCTTTCCTATGGACTCAAAGTGATTGCTCACAAATATAAAATGTAGAGTCCTCTTCCTTGAAGCTTTGCCAATCCATTTCCTTGCATCTTCGGGTGTTCCACAATCACTTTGCCAACCCAACTCTCGATAGACTGTAATCTGAAATGCACTAGATAAAAGTATTAGTCCAAGAGACAATGTATGTTGTCATGAATTATCAAAACCACCAAGGGAGCATGTTGTGCTTCCAATACCCCCCTTTTTGGTAATTGATGAAAACATACAATCAAAGCTTCAAATAAAGATATGTGTGGATGTAATGAAGACTTTGAGAGGCACATGACTTAGATTTGCTCCCCCTAAATGTGTGTAGTCCTTTAAAGGATAGTTGCTTTGGAATGCATGGACACACATATGGATGAAGGGATATAAGGAGTCATGTGTATCTTGGCTATATGCATCAAAATATATGAATGAGATGCATCCTCATTCAAGACTTTACTCTTGCAAACAATATGTGCAAGAAGCAAGAGATCATCTTGATCAAAGATATGATGCATATACTTACCTTGAGTTCTTGAGCATTCTAGTAGTAGAAACACACTTGAGAAAACAATGTTAGGCAACACAAGAGTATTCTAGCAATAAAAAGGAATAGAACTCAAAAGATACCAAGATATGGAGAACATATAAAGTATGATAATCCTTAAGATTAATGTGTCTCCCCCTTTGGCATTAATTTTTTGAACTTTCTCCCCTTAGATATGAAAGTGGTAGTTCATCCTCTCCCCCTGTATCATATCTCCCCCTTTGCATAAGCATGTAACTCTCCCTTTAGCACAAAGCTTTGTTCATTAATTTCCAAAAAGGTCAAAGTTACGAGTAGGTACAGGGATCATAGACAAGGAAGGGATCCTTGAGAATAAGGGTCATTGGAAGTAAGGTTCATAGAAAAAGATCTGAGGGAATCATTGAATTAACTTCTCTCCCCATGGCAAATATTAGTCTTATTTTCCATTGAACTAGGGATCCTTGAATAAAGAATTTCTCCCCCTAAGTTTTGCTTGTTATTCTCCACCTTAGTTTTTTCCATCAAAGTAACAAAACAAGGACGGATAAGATAAGAAAAACAAATCAGTGACTCCGAGGCATATAGATCGGTGGTACCGAGATTTGCTAGAGCAGCTTGTCTGCAATTTCAGTAGAGGCGAGATATCTGAGTCGGTGGCTCCGAGGGTAAATCAGAAAGAAAAGAATAAGGGTCCAAGCTTCTGTTTTTCAAAAAGGTTAAAGGAAAATATTTTCAAAAGAAAGAGAAAAGAGCATCATGTAGATATGATTTTAGTGGTTACTAGAGATCATGCAAATAGAATACTAACCACACTAGAATCTTAACTAGTGATGGGCGGTGACTAGATCACCTATATTAGAGTATATTGACTTAGGAGTCAAGCAAGAATACTTGATCATAGGTCATACACTACGTTAAGCTCAAAATGGGGTTACCATTTTTCGATTAAGCATTTTAATGTCTTCATACCCCTTGAGTTGCTTTAGCTCATGACTTGGAGTAAAGCCTTTTTAAGGATATGAGAGCATACCTTTGAGTGATGTTGATGACGTTGCTCATAGGTGAACTTGTTGAGGATGCTCAAGGTTGATGAAGATCATCTAGAGTTGGGAGCAATCCTTCTCGTTCTAGTACACTTGTTTCCTACAAGGGTTAGTCATGCAAGGAAGAATAATGGGTATATCCATTTGACATGATACCAATTGAGATTTTGAAATAAAGATCAAGTAAATGTCAAGGGTATGTTTTCGTTGTCTTCTTCCTTCCATCATCTAGAGGGGTTGTGGATACTTGGTCAAGACAAGATTGCTCATAATTGGAGTTGGTTGCAATCTCGTGGAATGAAGTTCTTACAAGTACCTACAAATGGTTAGATGCAATAAAAGAGATCATAGGATTCCATGGTATAAGATATCATGTTAGCAATATCATGGAAGTATCAAGAAAGCTCATGCGCTTGCAAGCATCCGAGTGAGTCTAGCTCAAGTTTGAAGCATCAATGATGTTCAACTCACTCCTCAAGTGACAAAAAGTTTTCTCATCAAGTGGCCTAGTAAAGATATTAGCGAATTGCTTGTTAGTGCGAACATGCTTAAGATTAATATCTCCTTTGGCAACATGATCACGGATGAAATGATGTCGAACTTGAATATGCTTAGTTCGAGAATGTTGCACAAGATTATGACCAATGTTAATAGCACTTTAATTGTCACAAAGTAATGGAACATTTTTGACATGGATTCCATAATCCTTAAGCGTTTGTGTCATCCATAGTAATTGTGCACAACAAGATCTAGCAGCAATATACTCAGCTTCGGCAGTAGATAGAGATATTGAGTTTTGTTTCTTGGTGGACCAAGACACAAGAGATCTACCTAAAAATTGACAAGTACCCGAGGTGGATTTTCTATCAACCTTGTCACCGGCATAGTCCGAATTGGAATAGACAACAAGGTTAAAATAAGATACCTTGGGATACCAAATGCCAAAGTTTGGTGTTTGTATCAAGTATCTCACAATACGTTTCACGGCCAAAAGATGACACTCATTAGGTGCAGCTTTATATCTTGCACACATGCAAACACTAAGCATAATATCGGGTCGATGTGCACATAGATATAGCAATGAACCAATCATGGATCGATAAACTTTTTGATCAACCGGTTCATCTTCCTTGGTTAGATCAACGTGTCCACTAGTTGGCATGGGAGTTTTCATACCTTTGCACTCTTGCATGTTGAATTTCTTGATTAAGTCCTTGGTATACTTAGTTTGAGAGATGAAAGTTCCTTCTCTTGATTGCTTGATTTGCAATCCATGAAAGAATTTCAGCTCACACATCATGGACATCTCATACTTCTCGGACATCAACCTTCCAAATCTTTCACTAAATTGAGGGTTAGTAGAACCGAAGATAATATCATCCACATAGATTTGGCACACAAATAATTCTCCATTTCAAAGTTGCATCAATTTTACCAATTTCAAAACCCTTTTCAATGAGAAACTTCGTTAAGCATTTGTACCAAGCACAAGGGGCTTGCTTAAGACCATAAAGTGCTTTACGAAGCTTGTAAACATGATTAGGTTTCTTAGGATTCACAAAACCAGGTGGTTGCTTAACATAAACCTCTTCTTCAATTTCTCCATTTAAAAAGGCACTTTTAATGTCCATTTGATAAAGTGTGATATCATGGTGATTAGCATAGGAAAGAAGAATTCGAATAGCTTCTAGTCTAGCAACGAGGGCATACGTCTCACCCAGTCCATACCTTCGACTTGAGTATATCCTTGGGCCACGAGATGTGCCCTGTTGTGTACGACTTGACCGTCTTTGTCTTGCTTGTTTTGAAACACCCATTTGGTTCAAATGGTGTTGTGCTCATCCTCGGGCTTCTCCACGAGTGTCCACACTTCGTTCCTTTCAAAGTTGTGAAGCTCTTCATGCATAGAATTCACCCAATCCACATAAGCTTGTTCTACCTTCAAAGGCTGAATTCTAGATATGAATGAATAATGCTCACAAAAGTTAGATAGACGAGTTTTAGAGCGAGTGATTCTCCCGGTTTGGATATCTGCAAAGATTTGGTTTAGGGGGTGGTTCTTGGTCACTTGTTCTCGAACTCGGGTCAGCTTCCAACTGTTGGATGGTGGAGCTTCTTCTTCATCATTATTTCCTTCATCTTCATTGTTGTCAATGTGCTCATCTCCTTGAGGTGGTGGTGAAGGAGGTTGTGGTGGATCTTCGTGATGTACTTCCTCCTCCTCTTCATCTTGTCGTGTATCGCTTGAGGATGCCTCCATGTCATGTTGTGGTTCACCTTGTCATGCAGTAGGGGGCTTCCACTTGAGTTGATGAAGTACTTTCCTTCACCTCCATGGGACGAATCTTGCCGATGGGTAAATCTAGGATAGCTTTCGAAGGATCCTTATAACCTACATCATTTGGCAATTGTTTGACTTGTGAACCATTAGATTCATCAAACTTCACATCTACCGTATCTTCAACTTTTCGAGTGAAGTTGTTATAGACACAGTAAGTGTGAGAGTTCGATCCATAACCAAGTAGGAATCCTTCATGATATTTAGGAGCAAATTTAGTACGACGATGCTTGTCAAGAATATAGCACTTGGAGCCGAATACCCAAAAGTATCCAAATTGGGGTTTGTTACCGGTGAGTAGCTCGTATGCTGTTTTACCGGGAAGCTTGTGCAAGTAAAGTCGGTTTGTGGCATGACATGTTGTTTCCACGGCTTCTGCCGAAAGGTGTCTTAGCGTATTGTATTCGTTAAGCATCGTTCTGGCCATCTCAATAAGCGTCCAGTTCTTCCTCTCAACAACTCCATTTTGTTGAGGCGTGTACGTAGCCGAGAACTCATGTGAGACACCTTCTTCGTCAAGAAAGGTATCCACATGGGTGTTCTTGAACTCTAATCTGTTATTGCTCCGAACTTTCTTGATCTTCACTTCAAACTGATTTTGCGCTTTGCGAATGAAGTTCTTGAAGATCTTTTGAACCTGTGACTTATCATCAAGGAAGAATACCCACGTAAATCTAGAAAAATCATCAACTATAACTAGACCATAGGAATTTCCACCGAGACTCTTGTAAGCATTGGGACCGAAAAGATCCATGTGAAGTAACTCGAGTGGTCTCCTAGTAGTCATGATATTCTTAGAAGGATGACTTCCACTTACTTGCTTTCCAGCTTGACAAGCACTACAAAGTCTATCTTTGTCAAAGATAACATCTTTAACACCAAGTATATGATCACCTTTGACAAGCTTGTCTAAATTACGCATGCCAACATGTCCTAATATTCTATGCCAAAGCCAACCTTTAGAAGATTTAGCAATTAAACAAGTGCGAGGCTTGGATCTCTTAGTGAAATCAACAATGTATAGATCACCTCTACGGATACCGGTAAAGACCATTTTATGATTATCTTGACGAAACACTTGTCAATCTACTTTCGTGAATAACACATTGAAACCGAAGTTAGCAAGTCTAGATACGGAAAGAAGATTGTAGCCAAGAGATTCAACAAGCATAAAATTTTGAATAGAGCTATCATGGGATATGGCCACTTTAACAAGACCAAGTACCTTACCCTTGGAGTTGTCTCCAAACATTATGTACCTTCGCGGTCCATGGTTTTGTGTGATCTCTTCAAACATTTCTCTATCTCTGATCATATGATCGGTACATCCGCTATCGAGAATCCACTCTTTTCCTCCGGACGTGTACTCCTTGAAGTTTTCCATGAGACTTAGATTCTTCATGATATTCTCATACTCGATGTCGAACAACTCATCTTCATCATAGTAGCCATGTTCCACATTGTCATCATCAAGTGGGAAATTGTCGTCATAAAGAACAAGAGATTCGTTAGGATGGTGATCATGACAATGTTCAAGTTTATGAATGCGAAGGGCCTCTATAATGATATTGTTGATAGTTGTGACATCTCCTTTAGCATGCACGAGGTCTCTAAGATCAAATAGACAACCATCAAACTTAGGATCACTAGGCGTCATTTTGTGGAAGGCAATAGTTTTATGAAGAATTTCATCAAGATTATTCAATGAATAATTTGAATATCGTTTGTCGAAATCATTCCACAAAGTATAAGCACACGCAAAATTCCTCATTTGGATGAGCACATTTCTAGGCAAAGCTCTAACAATAAGATTAACACTTCTAAGATTGCATAGCATATCAATTTCCTCTTCGTGTGTGGGATGCAAGGGATAAATAGGAGGCTCATAGGGGCGCATAATAGATTTGCTCAATTGAAATTCATTAAACAACTCAAGCATCAAAGTTTTCCATTGACTATATTACTCTCCATCAAGAATAGGCACTCTACAACTCAAACTCCCTATACTAGACACATCCATCTTCCTCCTTGGTGATTAAACCGAAGCAATGGAGACCAATGCTCTGATACCAACTGAGGGATCACTAGAAGAGTGTTTAGAGGGGGGGTGAATAGACTACTAGCAGGAAATTAAAACCTAACCTTTTCCCAAGTTAATTAGTTGGCAAATTTTAACAGTTTTAGCAAGACTAGCAAGTCTATATACCCAACACATGCATGCCAACAGATATGGAATCGGAAAGTAAAGACATTGCACAAGAAGTAAAGAGTTGAGATATGGAGATCAAACCCAATCGAAGACACAATGATTTTTCTCGTAGTTCCGATATTTGGTGCTATTGTACGTCCATGTTTATGGAGTCTTCAACCCACGGAGGCTAACGATCGTGAGAGTCCATGGAGGGTTCCACCCATACGGGTCCACAAAGTAGCAACCTTGACTATTCCATAACGGCTTCCGTCCATGAAGGATTAGCCTCACTATGGGTAGATCTTCACGGAGTACGCGATCTCCTTGCCCATACAAACTTCTTGGTTCAACTCCACAACACAAAGTAGGAGGCTCCCAAGCGACACCTAACCAATCTAGGAGGCACCACCCTCCAAAAGGTAATAGGTTCAGTAATGACGATGAACTCCTTGCTCTTGTGCTTCAAGATGATAGACTCCTCAGCACAAAATCACTCTCTCAAAAATTTGGCTTGGTGGAAGAGATGAGATTGGTGGAAAGAAACTTGGGGAGGCTAGCAATCAAGATCCATATGGTTGGAGTGGAAGATCTTGACCTGAACACAAGGGTAGGTGGTTCTCTGTTAGAAAACTGGATGGAGCAAGTATGGAATAGTTCTGAGTGCATCTCTTTCGAGTAGGTGGTGGTGAAAGGGTATATATAGGCATCCCCAAAAATCTAACCATTACACACAAAATGACAAACTCGGTGACACCGATGTGTTAATCTCGGTGGTACCGAAGTGACTAAAAGGTGACAACTTTTGAATCTTGATGAGACTTATATAGGAAACTCGGTTGCATCGATAAGGTGAACAACGGTCAGATTGTCATTCTCGGTGACGCCGATCCAACAATCTCGGTGGTACCGATATTGTGAATTTGCGTAACAGAAAGTTGGCAACCTAAACTCGGTGGCACCGGTATGGAATCGGATGCACCGAAGTGGCTATGGTTTGGATGAGTCTGTCTGAGGTTGAGAATCGGTGGCACCGGGATGGAAATGTTGGTTGCACCGATTTTGAATATTTGGCTTTGGACAGACTTTGGTGGGAGAGTTTGTGGGTGTTTTTGGTGACTATCTACTTGTGCACGTATGAGCATTTTGTTCACCAACAAAACCTTACCCCCTTTTAATAGTATTGGCTTTCCCATGGACTCAAAGTGATTTCTCACAAATATAAAATGTAGAGTCTTCTTGCTTGAAGCTTGGCCAACCTATTTCCTTGCATCTTGGGGTATCTCCACAATCCTTTTGCCAACTCAACTCTCGATGGACTATTATCTAAAATACACTAGATAAAAGTATTAGTCCAAGAGACGATGTATGTTGTCATGAATTATCAAAACCACCAGGGGAGCATGTTGTGATTTCAGTGTGTGTGTGTGTGTGTGTGTGTGTCAAAGATGATGCTTGAGCTAAGTCAGATGACTTGGCATGATGATTGAACATGAGATGTTCAGCCGCTGGTTATATTTATATCTATAACTTGTTCACATGGATACCCGCAACCTCATGAAGCATGCTTTTACAAGTTAATTGATCATGTCATTGCACTCAAAATTAGCTTTCGGCAAACTTAGCTACTTAGTTCTATATCATGCATTGTTATACCTTGTTCCAAAACAAGGATTGCTTGCAAGTACATTCAAAGTACTCATTGGCTTTCCACTAGTTATTTAATTGGCCAGGCATGAAAGAGCAGGAATATGGTGAAGAATTCATTGGTGATGAAGATGCGAAGTAGGATGCACCCCGGTCAAAATGGCTGTAGGGTTAAGGCAGATGGCATGGGCCTACGCTATCTTTCAAGAATTCCGCTACGAGTTTATGGTTGTTATTTGGCCTTCATGGCCCTATCAATGTAAGACTTGACCTTGATGGTCTTTATTTGTGTAAGACGCTAAGTACGGATGTGACACTCTTGTTATTCAGCTTCTGTGTGTTCAATGAGCATTGATCTCTGGGATCACTATACAAGTGCATTTGACGATCACAACTTATGAGTCGGGGTCCCCACATTTCTATAAATACAAAGTTCTCACATAGACTCTTCTCTCAATTACAGAAGCTATGATTATCTCAATGACTAATTGCATTGCTTGTTGGTTCTCAATAAAGATTATGCTTCATATTTCTTCAGTTGTGAATAGATTGCTACTTCTTTATGAGAGGTTATATGATGAAAAACTTGCTGCCCTGATGATATTCATGATGCTATCATGTCCGTATTCTGTTTTTATCGACACCTCTCTCTCAAATTATGTGGTCATTATTTTAGAGTTCGGCTTTCACTTGAGGACAATGTAGGATCGAAAGTAGGTCTAGAGGGGGGTGATTAGACTACTTGACCAAATAAAAGTTTTGCCTTTTTCCCATTTTTAATTCTTGGCAAGTTTTAGCATTCATAGCATATCAAGTAACACCCTACACATGCATGTCTAAGAGTGTAGCAACGGAAAGTAAAGACATTGCACATGTAAGTAAAGAGAGGGTTAGGAAAGCAAACACAAGTGATGACACGATGATTTTTCCCGTGGTTCTGATAGGTGGTGCTATCGTACGTCCACATTCATGGAGTCTTCAACCCACATAGGGTAACAATCGCGAGAGTCCACGGAGGGCTCTACCCATGAAGGGTCCACGAAGAAGCAACCTTGACTATTCCTTGCGGCTTCCGTCCATGAAGGACTAGCCTCACAATGGGTAGATCTTCAAAAAGTAGGCGATCTCCTTTCCCTTACAAACTTCTTGGTTGACTCCACAACACGAAGTAGGAGGCTCCCAAGCGACACCTAACCAATCTAGGAGGCATCACCCTCCAAAAGGTAATAGGCTCGATAGTGACGATGAACTCGTTGTTCTTGTGCTTCAAGATGATAGACTCCTCAACACACAATCACTCTCTCACTGATTTGGCTTGGTAGAAGAGATGGGATTGGTGTAAAGCAACTTGGGGAGGCTAGAAATCAAGATCCATATGGTTGGAGTGGAAGATCTTGACCTCAACACAAGGGTAGGTCGTTCTCTCTCAGAAAACTGAGTAGGATAGGTATGGAATAGTTCTGAGTGCTTCTCTTATGAGTGGGTGGTGGTGAAGGGGTGCCGTGTCGGGGGTCGGGGTGTCGGTGGTGTCGTGTCGGGGTCGACCCTCGTCTCCTTTTTCCCTCGATCCTCGACCCCCCACAATCTAAATAAACCTTAACTAAATCTAAAAAACAAAAAAAACAGAAAAAACAGAAACTCACCTTAGGGTTTAGGCGATGGTGCGGCTCCGGTGGCGGGGCGGGGCTGTGCGGCTCCGGCAGCGGGGCGGGGCGGCGCGGCGCGGCTCCGGCGATGGGGCGGGGCGGCGCGGCTCCGGCTGTGGTGCGGGGTAGTGCGGCCACTGCGGCCTGCGTCCGCTTGGAGGGGCGAGCGGGGCGGGGCAGGCGGGCGGTCGGCGACGGGGCGGGCTCCGGTGGGCGAGGCTGGCCGGTGGTGGCGGGGGCTCTAGGTGGTGGCACCAGAGGGGGGGCTCGGGCACGAGGCGTCGCGCACGGGTGAGGTGAGGGGAGAGAGGGGTGGGGCAACAGGCCGTGCTCCGAGGGGCGGGGCTGGCCGGCGGTGGCGAGGGTTCCGGGGGGTAGCGCGGGGCGGTGGTGGCTCGGGCACGGGGGACGGCACGGGTGAGGTGAGGGGAGAGAGAGAGAGGTGGGGCGCGGGGGGTTAGGTTGGTTACTTCTTTGCCATCTGCTAGCAGATGTCAAAGAGACTAGCTAGTGGGGTGGGGCCGGGGGGAATAGATGTTACTTCTTTGCTGTCCGCTAGCAGACGACAAAGAAAGTGTCCATTAGATGATACTCGTTGGTGGGCCACCCTTCCTCTTTGTCGTCCGCTAGCTGACGGCAAAGCTTCTTTGCCGTCCACCAGCAGACGACAAAGAAACGGCTGATCGCAAAGAGCTGCTTTGCTGTCAGCTAGTTCTTTGCCGTCTGTTTTCTGGAAACGGATGGCAAAGAGCTTCTTTGCCGTCCGCTAGGTGGCGGCAAAGAACTGGTAGACAACAAATCTGCTATTTCCAGTAGTGCTAGTGCAATTCCGGCAACACCATCATCTCGAATATAGTTGGAGTTTGAGTGATAACTTCTCTCGGAGTGGTTGTCGGAGTCGGAGCCAGAAACCCATTCACCAACATGAGCTTGATGCTTTCTTCTTGAGTAGCTCTTGGTGTGCTTGTCCTTCTTCTCCGAGTCCCTACTTCTCCTTGAGGGTCTTCATTCATAACGATCATCTCTACTCCTTCTATCTCTTCGAGGTGATTCATCTCTTGAGCTTCGTCTTCTTAGTGACTCTTCTCTTCATTTGTAGGGAGCCGAGCACTCATTGGAGTAGTGTCCGGGCTTCCCACAGTTGTAGCAGTTTCGGTCACGACTTGACGAAAGCTTCTCTTCATGTATTGAGTTGGAGCTGCAATCTTTGCTTCTATTCTTGTAGAACTTGTTGAATTTCTTGACCATGAGTCTTATGTCTTCATTTTTGACAAGGTTTTCGCTTGAGGTAGCGGGAGGATCACTTGTGGCTTTGTAAGCACTGCTAGACTTGTGATGAAGCTCTTCCTTGTCTTTGAGTGTCATCTCATGAGCAATAATTCTACCAATCACTTCCATTGGTTTGAGATCTTTGTAGTTGGGCATCATTTGGATCAATGTGCACACGGTGTCATATCTATCATCCAAAGCTCAAAGTATCTTCTTGATGATGAACTTGTTAGTCAGTTCTTCGCTTCCTAAGCCGGCAATCTCATTGGTGATGAGAGCTAGCCTGGAGTACATTTCAGCGACTCCTTTACCATCCTTCATCTTGAAATTGTCAAGTTTACCTTGAAGAACATCTAACTTGGATTCTCTCATGACTTAGTTCCTTCATGCATATCAACCAAAGTATCTCAAATCTCTTTTGCGTGTTCAAGACGGCTGATTTTGTTGAATTCTTCAGGACATAGGAAGTTGAAGAGAATGTCTCATGCTGGAGCATTGAGTTGCAACATCTTCAATTCATCCGCGGACGCTTCACGGTCCAGTTCCTTTCCATCCGCAAAAAAATCACCTTGCAAGCCAACACGAACAATAGCCCAAATGACAGGATTATGACCAAGCAAATGCATTTTAATTTTATGCTTCCAACTAGCAAAATTAGTGCCATCTAAGTACGGACCTCTACGGTGATAATTTCCCTCACTAGATGCCATACTTCTCCTAGGTTGTGAAACCAATGCAATGGAGACCAAAGCTGTGATACCACTTGTAGGATCGAAAGTAGGTCTAGAGGGGGGTGATTAGACTACTTGACCAAATAAAAGTTTTGCCTTTTCCCAATTTTAATTCTTGGGAAGTTTTAGCATTCATACCATATCAAGTAACACCCTACACATGCATGTCTAAGAGTGTAGCAGCGGAAAGTAAAGACATTGCACATGTAAGTAAAGAGAGGGTTAGGAAAGCAAACACAAGTGATGTCACGATGATTTTTCCTGTGGTTCCGATAGGTGGTGCTATCGTACGTCCACGTTCATGGAGTCTTCAATCCACAGAGGGTAACGGGCGCGAGAGTCCATGGAGGTCTCTACCCACGGAGGGTTCCACGAAGAAGCAACCTTGACTACTCCATGCGGCTTCCGTCCAGAAAGGACTACCCTCACTATGGGTCGATCTTCACGAAGTAGGCGATCTCCTTGCCCTTACAAACTCCTTGGTTCACTCCACAACACGAAGTAGGAGGCTCCCAAGCGACACCTAACCAATATAGGAGGCACCACCCTCCAAAAGGTAATAGGCTCGGTAGTGACGATGCACTCCTTGCTCTTGTGCTTCAAGATGATAGACTCCTCAACACACAATCACTCTCTCACATATTTGGCTTGGTAGAAGAGATGGGATTGGTGAAAAGCAATTTGGGGAGGCTAGAAATCAAGATCCATATGGTTGGAGTGGAAGATCTTGACCTCAACACAAGGGTAGGTGGTTCTCTCTCAGAAAACTGAGTAGGATAGGTATGGAATAGTTCTGAGTGCTTCTCTTACGAGTGGGTGGTGGTGAAGGGGTACATATAGGCATCCCCAAAGTTCTTGACCAACTCGGTGACACCAATGTGTAAATCTCGGTGGTACCGAAGTGACTAAAAGTGGCAACTTTTGAATCTCAGAGGGACCAATATACGATTCTTGGTTGCACCGACAAGGTGACCAATGGTCAGATTTGACAAACTCGGTGACGCCAATTCACCATTTTTGGACGGACCGAAAATGTGAACTTGCGTAACAGAATCTTGGCAACCCAACTCAGTGACACCGAGAGCAGTGTCGGTTGCACTAAAGTGTTAGGGTTTGGCTGGGTCTGTGTAGGGTTTAGAATTGATGGCACCGGGATAGGAATGTTGGTTGCACCGATTTTGCATATTTGGCTTAGGACAAACTTTGGTGGGAGAGTTTGTGGATGTTTTGGTGACTGTCACTTGTGCACGTTTGAGAATATTGTCCATCATCAAAACTTGTCACGCCCAAGATGCGCGCCTATCCATTTTAAGGCACGAGGGCCTCACAAGGGATGGAGGCGCATCTTGCCGTTAGCAAGTATAGAATCATTGCATCATACATTATAGAAGAGATGAGAATACAAGTTGGCTTACACTCGCCACATACTAAATTACTATTCCACACAGAGTTCAAATCATCAAGATGAAGACAGGGTCCGACTACGGACGAAATCAAACGATAAAACGATGCAAATGACACTATCTTTCTATCCCAAAGATCACGACCATGGTCCTCTACTCATCCGAGTAAGTCACGTACATCCTGCCTCTTTCCTCATCATATTCCCACTGGAGCCGGGTAAGATCATCCTGCACGTACCCATCTGTACATGTACCTGGAGGGTTGTAGTAATCTATGAGCCACAAGCACTCAGCAATCAAGTGCCCGGGTATCGAGACTATCCAAGCTTAAAGGTTGGGATGGGGTATGTGTTTAGTTTGCAGTAGCACTAAGCATATATGATGGCTAACTTACGTAACATGAAAATAAATAGAAGTGGCCTACGATGAACGATCAAATCTAGTATGACCTCTATGAGATCCTGAACACTTACTTACGTCAATCATAACCCCACCATGTTCTCCCTCGGATCATGTTCACGAGCAGAGATGATCACAGTTACTCACACAGTTGGTGTATTTTAATTAGAGTTTACTTCAAGTTTACTATAACCGGGTGTTAAACAATATCCAAGTTGCCACATAACTGCGGGCACGGCTTCTCGAAAAGATTTAACCCTGCAGGGGTGCTCCAACTAATCCATCACAAATTAACCACACTCCACGGGAATAGCCTCGACCACGGATCTCGTGGTCATCATAGGTAATTCCAAAGGAATTTCAACACCTCGAAAAAACCCAAAGAAAATAAAAGTCCACACACAAGACACTCGATAAAGGTAAAACAAATCCAGCAAGACCACCCAACGTGTCGATGAACCCGATAAGAGCTGCGTATCTCGTTCTCAGGACACAACGGATACGTAACGCGTACGGAGGCCTGATAGAAATCTCCCAAGTTGCCCTGGGTTGGCCCCGCACAGTGATCTAGTTTGGACCAACACTCATGACGAGTACTAGCCCGGGGGTTGATTAATTATCCATGGGGTTGCAAAGCCCTATACAAATTTTATTAAGTTAATAAGGAAATGTAGTACCAATGTTGGGTCTTTCTAGACAAGTTTTAATCTCAATCGAATAAACAAGGGGGTCCCCATAACAACCCCGAGCATGTTAGGAGCGCTAAATATGGAAAACATAACACCGGTAACAAGAAACTATGGCGGTAACAGCAGAACAAAACACCTAGAAAAAGGCCAAGCCTTCCACCAATACCAAGATATATATGTGCATTAAATTAAATAATAGGATATGCCAAATCCATGTTATCACATGGAACAACTGCACCTGCAACTAAGAACTCTATAAGAGGGGCTGAGCAGCGCTAACTTAGCCTTTCAAAGGTTTGCTAGGATGTGGAGGTTAGAGGCTATCATGGAAATTAGGAGGCTTACATTCAAGTGGTAGGCAGCGCAATTGTAACTATAAGAGCGAGAAACTAGCAAGCGAAAATAGTATCGGGATCCGGATACGATCATCTTGCATGCTGGTTCTTTAGCGAACCAAGTAGCGGGATCCTCGTAGTGGTACTCTCCTGGGTCATCGTACTCAGTATCAACACTCACTTCTACCCAAGAGAAAGAGCAACAATAAACCTCCAACCAAGGTGAAATGCACAACCAAGATGATGCATGATTCATTTATGAAGAATTAAATATGGCAATCCAAAACTATTCATCTTTCACATGCAAGGATTGGTTATTAATGAATCTAGATAGAACCTCATGTTAAGTTATTTAGACATGCATGAACATGGCAAATATGGATGCATCATGCAGAATCGATAGAAATGCATATAAAGTACGCAAGAAACGTTGTTACGATTCTCACGATATGCTCACGACAAGGTACGAAGGCAAAAAACAAGACAACCAATATCATGGGCTAATTCTTGACATTCCAAGGTAGCCACTGGTTAGGCAATGAAAAACCAACCACAATAGACTCAAATATCAATAAATTCCATGGAGTATAGCTCCCACAAGTCACAATACAATAAAACAAACAATCTGCCAGAAAACAGCAACATAGCAACTTACACAACCCACAACTTGAGCTACAGGAATCGTACAGCCACAAACAAGGCATTGACAGAAACTACATAACAAGCTTATCAAATTATCCAACTACAAAATCTCGAAAGGAGGCACACATCAATAAGCATGAAGCTAGCAAGTAGGCATGATGAAACAGTTTTCTGGGACTTAGTGAAAATAACAATTTTCTAGAATCCGAGTTAATCTGGTAGCATGTTGACAATATAAGTTAGAGGTGCTAGAGACCACCTCTTGGCATGATAATTAACAGGGTGGTAGTAGACAACATCTACTCCAAAATACTAGCACTAAGCATGAGCTAATTCTCAACACATCACAAGATACCAACCACTCTACATGGCTCAAAAGTGAAATCTGAAAGCACCAATGGATTCATTAGCTCTTTCTACCCCAATATCATGTGTCATACTCATATGTTCATGTGAAACAACATGGCACAAATTACTAGCAAGCAAACATCATCCACTCTTATAAGTGGAATATTACTCTAAGTGGTCATGAGCAAATATGATCATAACCAGATTTAGAAACTTAGTTTAACATGGAAATGAACTCCCAAACCTACAAACATGCATAACCAACACATGGTATGGCAAGTGGGGGGAAAGGACCCACTTGTCACACTCACACACACACTCCCTAAACACACACACCACATAGCAAACTCACACATGCTCCATATGCCTAAGGGCATATGAGCTCAAGCTCACTCAAGAACATACCACCCATGAGGGGGGGGGGTGTTCATCCACACACACACACACACAAGCACCATATATGCACAATGCATAAGGCACTCACACCAACCACACTCACAAGTGCACATGGCACACACACTCACATACATGCTCATGTGTGTGTTCATCCACACACATATGCACACATATATGCACAACTCATATATGCATATGCATATGCATATGCATATGCATATGCATATGACTATACACTCACACACACTCTCACTCACATACACACATGCATAGGTGCACACACACATGCACTACGCACACTCTCACATACACACATGCACAAATACATATACATACACATACATCTATAAATGCAAAGCACACACACACACACACTCAAATATGAAACAGAAAAGAAAAACACAACCCTCTACACATGTAGGTTTGCATCTACACACATATACATATGTAACAAAAGGGTAAAAAACAAAAGAAAACAAAAGAAAACAAAAACAAAAAGGGGGAAGGGGTTCGGGATCGAAGCTTCGACCACTTGGTCGATTCCCCTAGCGCTAACCACTACGCTACGCGCACGACACTTAACAGAGGAGGGGCATGAGCCCACTAATACACACACATGCACGGGAACCTGACGAAACTCAAGCGCAGAACACATCCGGCGATAGAGCGTGGCGGCGGCAATTCCGGCGAGCACACGACCTCACCGACGAGGGGAAAAGAAGCAAGGAGAAGCTACACCTACGGGGGACGCATTCCTACCTCTAACATTGACGAGAACGCACGACAACACCACGTACCACTACGACGAAGCTACGACGGACACGAGCACGGGCTTGTCGGGCACGACGAGCTTGCGCACACATCGGGACAGCGGGGGGCACGGCGAAGGACCAGCTGCTCACCATGGGGCTGCCCGAGGAGAAGATGACGACGGAGGGGGGTCAGAGACGCGCACCGGAGTCAAAGCAAGGGAAGAAGATGACGGAGCGGACGTCTCCGGCAAAGATGAAGATGGGGCCGTCGCTGTGGAGCCTCTCCAGGGCTCCTAGCGGCGGGAATGGAACGCGAGGAGGATCCTCGAGCTCCACGCCATCACCACCGGGGACAAGACCCACCAGAGACGCGGCAACGGCGGCAAAGACGACCGGCGGGGACTCTGCTTCTCTCTGAACCTCATTGCGCTCTGAATTCCTTACCTGATAGGGGGGAAGAAGAGAGGAGGGAGAGGAATTGAGAGGGAGATGGGAGCTACGGTGACACGAGGGAAGAGAGGAACCCTAGCGGAGGGGGCACGCACACCGAGGGGGGACTAAGTACCCACGGGCTAACGGCGACGGGCGATGGAAAAGGGGACAGCGGAGCGGTCTCTCTCTCTCTGAACCTGACGGCGATGACAGACGGAGTAGGTAGCCATTCCTCGAGCGGGCTGGGCCGCGGGAAGGAAAGGCCCATCTCTTGTGCTCACTCTCGCAAACAAATAAACAGAGAAGTTTTTATCTTTTTAAAACACCACAACACAAGGGAAAAACCCAAAGATAAAATAAAGGGTTTTTGGGTAGAACAAAAATACTTTTGCAAAGAAAATAATATGCACTAATTACTAAAAATATCAAGATGATTTTTAGGACAAGTAATTTAATTAATTTAAAATAGTCATCCCCCTGATATTTAAAAACTCCAAACACATAAGGCTCAAAACCACGAAAATAGCAACACTCACATGCTCAAAACAATTTAGACTAACACTTGAACATTTTTAAACAATTTAAATAACAACTTAAAACTGCTGCCAAAATGACATGGGAAAAATAAAGGCATTGGGTTGGGTTTTGTTGAAAAGAAAAGAGAGGGAGGAGAAGGAGAGTTGCACACATGATCTAACCACCTCACACAACACAAGCCACACTCACACAAGGTCACTACAAAAGCAAGACATGGCATGATGGATGCTATGATGCATGATGCATGAATTCAAAACAAAGCATGGCATGACAAGGTGCAATTCATTCAAAAAGCTCATGACACAAGGTTCATACAAGAGATTACATGACAATAAAGGTAGGGACAACACTTGGGCTGTCACAACTCTCCCACACTACAAGAGGATCTCGACCCGAGATCTAGGAACGAAAGAAGTCTAGAAATTCGGAATGGAGAAGGTCCTCGCGTTCCCAAGTAGCTTCTTTGTCGGAATGATGAGACCACTTCATCTTGAGGAATTTGATAGACTTGTTGCGAGTCTTATGCTCAGTTTCTTCGAGAATTGCAACTGGATGCTCATGATAACAGAGATCTTCTTGGAGATCGATGTCTTGGAGGTCAATGGTTCGCTCAGGAGTCTTGAAGCATCTCCAGAGCTGAGAAACATGGAAGACATCATGCACATTTGCGAAATTTGGAGGAATCTCTAGTTGATATGCAAGTCCGCCTCTCTTGCCAACAACTTTGAAAGGACCAACAAAACGAGGAGCTAGCTTCCCTTTAATTCCAAACCGCTGAGTGCCCTTCATGGGAGAGACTCTGAGGTAGACTAGATCATCCACTTGAAAGGAAACATCCCGATGTTTGTTATCATAATAACTCTTCTATCGGGACTGAGATGCTTTGAGGTTCTCGCGAATGACATGGCACATTTCTTCTGCTTCAGTGATCATGTCATTGCCCAATATCTGACGCTCACCGGTTTCAGACCAGTTGCGTGGGGTACGACACTTTCTGTCGTAGAGAATCTCGAAAGGGGCCTTGCCTGAGCTAGCTTGAAAGCTATTGTTGTATGAGAATTCAGCATATGGAAGGCAGTCTTCCCATTTCATGCCGAACGAAATCACACATGCTTTGAGCATATCTTCAAGGATCTGATTGACTCTCTCAACTTGACCACTTGTGTGCGGATGGAACACAGTGCTGAAACGGATCTTGGTACCCATAGCAGTCTAGAAGGACTCCCAAAACTTGGAAGTAAAGAGCCTTCCACGGTCAGAAGAGATGAGATGAGTAATACCATGCAAAGATACTATCCTTGACGTATACAACTCTGCAAGCTGAGCTCCCGAGATAGATTCTTTGACTGGCAGGAAATGAGCAACTTTTGACAGCTTGTCGATAACCACAAAGATGGCATCGTTGCCTCTCTTGGACTTGGGAAACCCAGTGACGAAATCCATCTCCACATGATCGAATTTCCACTTTGGGATAGGCAAAGGCTGAAGAAGACCTGCTGGACGTTGATGCTCCGCCTTGACTCTACGACAAACATCACACTCGTTCATGAATTGAGCAATTTCACGTTTCATGCTAGTCCACCAGAAGGTTGCTTGAGATCCTGATACATCTTTGAACTTCCTGGATGAATGGATAGAAGATAATTGTGTGCTTTGTCCAGGATAACCTTTCTGAGATCACCTTTTGGAACGACAAGACGGTCCTCAAAGAACAAGGTATCTTTGTCATCAAGCGAAAGCACTTATACTTCGGAATGCTCTTGGCCACACCTTTCTTCACTTTCTTCACCATAGCGTCAAGAAGCTGCTTTTGGTGAACCTAATCTTCCAGAGTCGGAGAAACTTGAAGATTTGCAAGAAATCCTTGCGGAATCATCTAAAGGTTGAGCTTGCGGAAGGCTTCACAAAGCTCGGGTTGAAGAGGCTTCAAGATGAGACTATTGCAGTATGCCTTACGGCTGAGGGCGTCTGCAATGACATTTGCTTTCCTAGGAGTATACTCAATGCTTGGATTGAAGTCCTCAAGCATTTCCACCCAACGAGACTACCGAAGATTAAGATTGGGTTGAGTGAAAATGTACTTCAAGCTCTTGTGATCGGTGTACACCTCAACTGGTCTACCCAACAACAAATGCCTCCAAGTCATTAGAGCATGTACAACTGCCGCCAACTCAAGATCATGAGTGGGGTAGTTCTTCTCGGCAGGCTTCAACTGACGCGAGGTATAAGCAACAATCTTCTTGTCCTGCATGAGAACACCACCAAGACCTTGGAGAGAAGCATCACAAAATACTTGGAAATGCTTTGACTGCTCAGGAGGAACAAGAACTAGAGCTGAAGTCAGTCTCTGCTTGAGAGTATTGAACGCCACATCACACTCAGGAGACCAAACATACTTGACACCTTCTGGAGGAGATTGGACAGAGGCTTAGCAATTTGAGAGAAGTTCTCCACGAATCTTCTGCAATAACTAGCAAACCCGAGGAAACTCTGAAGCTTCTTCACATATTGAGGAGGTTCCCACTTCAAGATTGCCTCAACTTTCTCAGGGTGCACTTTAATTCCCTCGGCAGAGATCACATGCCCAAGGTACACCACTTCGTTGAGCCAAAATTCACACTTGGAAAACTTGGCCTAGAATCGATGCTCTCTTAACTTGTCAAGCACAAGGCGGAGATGCTCTGCATGCTCTTCTTCTGTCTTCGAGAACACAAGGATATCATCCAGATAGACCAAGACGAATTCATTCTTGAAAGGTGAGAAAATGAAATTCATCATTCTTGAGAAGGTTTGAGGAGCATTCGCAAGACCAAACGACATGACGGTGTACTCATAAGAGCCAAAACTCATCTTGAAAGCGGTCTTAGGAATGTCTTCTTTGCGAATGCGAATATGATGATAACCCATGCGAAGATCAAGCTTCGAGAAAACCTTGGCACCTTTTAGTTGTTCAAACAACTCATTGATGTTGGGAAGTGGGTACATGTTTATGATTGTCTTCTTGTTCAATGGACGGTAGTCGACACAAAGACGATCCGTGCCATCTTTCTTCTTGACAAACAAAACACCACAACCCCATGGAGAAGAACTTGGTCTGATCAGAACCAGACATTCTTGCTCATCTAGTTGCTTCTTCAACTCTTTCAGCTCTTCGGGGCCAAGTTTATACGAGCGCTTGCAGACCGGTTCAGTTCCGGGCTCGAGATAAATCACGAACTCGACTGGCCGGTGTGGAGGCATTCCTGGCAATTCTTTTGGAAAGACATCTTCATACTCATTCACCACCGGAATTTGAGAAATCGCCGAGATTTCACCCTTCTCATTAAGAGCAAAGAGACGGATTTTGTCATCGCGAGCCGCGAAAATAATCACATCTTCTGAAGGATGAGTCAGCTTGACTTCTTTTGCTTGACAATCAATATAAGCCTTATTCATAGCCAGGAAGTCCATGCCCAAAATGAGACAGTATCGGAATTACCGAGAACAATTGGAGAAGCCAGAAAAGAATAATTGCCCATCTTGACAGAAACATCCGAAACCACCTTGTTAGCGCTCATGAGAGTGCCAGGCGAAACAACATGCAAAGCCTTACTTAAATATTCAGAATCAAAATCATGCTTGACGAAGAATGCTTTAGACACGAATGAATGCGATGCTCTAGATTCAAACAAAACTTTTGCAGGAAAATCATTAACTGAGAGATTACCCATGATCACTTGAGAAGAATCCTCTACCTCTGCTGCATTCACCATATTCACTCTTGCGGTCTTGGGATTATGCTTCACCATAGCATTGCCTAGAGGCTTGACAGGAGGAGGAGGCGGAAGACGCCGCTGGTTGCACTTGTTTGCATAGTGACCCTTCTGGCCACACTTGTGACAAGTCACCTCAAAAAGTGGACGAACATTGCCTGGAGGAGGAACAAGAACTGCCTTGGAGCCTGGGGTCTCTGCTGGAAACCTAGGTTGGGTGGGTGGGAAGAACCACGACCACCAAACTACTTCTGCTACTGAGGAGGACGAAACAGAGGAGGATTTGACACCCAATACTTTTGCTGCTTGGGAACCATCTGAGAGCTAGAAGAAGACGAATATGAATCCCTTGAACGCTTCTTTGAGTTCTCCAACTTGAGCTGAGTTGCCTCGACCTTCAAAGCCATGTTGTAGAACTGATCAAACTCATGGGGCTCTTGAAGAACTAGGCCTGGCAGAAGCTCATCCTTGAGACCACCTCTGAACTGATAGATCATAGCCTTGTCATCTGGAACATCTTGCTTAGCATAACGGGCTACATTCTGGAACTCGACATTGTACTGGTAGATAGACTTGCTTCCCTGCTTCAGGTGCCTGAACTTCTCACGCATCTCCTTGACAAAGCGTGTCGGAATGTAATGAGCCCTGAAGTCACGACGGAAATCGTCCCAAGTAACAACACGATCGTCCCTGGAATCCTTGTACTGTTGCCACCAATCAGCTGCTTGACCCTTGGGCTGGAACGATGCAAATCTGAAAAAGTCCTCTGGCCTGACATTGCTGCACTCAAAATGCTTACTCATATCACGAAGCCAATCATCAGCATCAAAAGGCTGCTCACAATAGGTGAAAGACTTGGGCTGGTTGGCAAGGAACTGATTGAGTGTCGCAAACTGAGGCTGATTCTGAAAATTCCCTTGAAATCCTTGCTGACCCTGCTCCCTTTCTTGCAACAACCTGAGCAATATCTGAGTGTTTGCATTGGTTGCGGCCATCACAACTTGCCAAGCTTCTGGAGTAGGAGGCGGAGGTAGGGGTGGCGGGGGTGGTGGTGGAACATCAGTATGCTCCTCACCACGACCCGGATTGTTGCGAGTTGGTGGAGCCATCCTGAAAATGGACAAAACGCGTCAGCACCTCATTGATAAGATGAATCATAAGCTGAATCAAATGCTTGAAATAAATTGAACAAAACAACACAACCTTCCTACTGAAAAATTTGTAAGAATGCTTCTTCGGTTTATGATAACATCATTAGATATTAGAAGCCACTTGCAATAACACAAAAGTATTGAGCTGAGCGCTCGGAATAATGTATATGCCCACATACATCTGAAGAAGATGATCCTAGATAACTACAAGATTTCCCACCTATGAACTTCCGAAAACTTTCTGGTTATGCAATCCGGTGTGGGGGATACAAGGAGGAAATATCTCACACAACTAGCAATCCTACACCCCAACTGTATCCATCCTTCAACACATAACTAGAGGCTCTTGCAAATTCATCTACCTCGAATCCTCGAACACAACGATACTAAACCATGGTGGTACCCCGGACGCCTCCCCGGCACTGGGTGACTCCGACCTTATCTCACCACAATAAGTATTGAAGTAATTCCAAACATTCTCCGTCCTGAGATATCAAGGAATTTGAATGATAATGATGTGCCAACATTCCCTGGAGCTCAACTCCTCGGAAGAAATCAAGTCAGACAGGAGGCACCAAGACAGAACCCTATCACATCAGTATCATATAGACTCCAAAATACCCACGTGATCCTAAATTTTTTTGAGCGAGAAGGGGAGTAGAATCAAAATTCCTAAGTCAAATACCTCACCAGAGCAGAGAACATGAGTAAAAAGAATCCTACTCTTCGATATAACTAGACTCAAAATAGTTTTTACTAGACTCGACTCGGCCAAGTTCGATCAAGCAAAGGCTCCTATGGTCGTATGCTCTCAATACCAACTTGTCACGCCCAAGATGCGCGCCTATCCATTTTAAGGCACGAGGGCCTCGCAAGGGATAGAGGCGCATCTTGCCGTTAACAAGTATAGAATCATTGCATCATATATTACAGAAGAGATGAGAATACAAGTTGTCTTACACTCGCCACATACTAAATTACAATTCCACACAGAGTTCAAATCATCAAGATGAAGACAGGGTCCGACTACGGACGAAATCAAACGATAAAACAGATGCAAATGACACTATCTCGCTATCCCAAAGATCACGACCATGGTCCTCTACTCATCCGGGTAAGTCACGTGCATCCTGCCTCTTTCCTCATCATATTCCCACTGGAGCTGGGTAAGATCATCCTGCACGTACTCATCTGTGCTTGTACCTGGAGGGTTGTAGTAATCTGTGAGCCACAAGGACTCAGCAATCAAGTGCCTGGGTACCGAGACTATTCAAGCTTAAAGGTTGGGATGGGGGTGTGTTTAGTTTGCAGCAGCACTAAGCATATATGGTGGCTAACTTATGTAACATGAAAATATATAGAAGTGGCCTACGATGAACGATCGAATCTAGTATGACCTCTATGAGATCCTGAACACTTACTTATGTCAATCATAACCCCACCATGTTCTCCCTAGGATCATGTTCACGAGCATAGATGATCACGGTTACTCACATAGTTGGTGTATTTTAATTAGAGTTTACTTCAAGTTTACTATAACTAGGTGTTAAACAAATATCCAAGTTGCCACATAACCGCGGGCATGGCTTCTCGAAAAGATTTAACCCTACAGGGGTGCTCCAACTAATCCATCACAAATTAACCACACTCCATGGGAATAGCCTCGACCGCGGATCTCGTGGTCATCATAGGTAATTCCAAAGGAATTCCAACACCTCGAGAAAACTCGAAGAAAATCAGAGTCCACACGTAAGACACTCGATAAAGGTAAAACAAATCCAGCAACACCACCTGACGTGTCGACGAACCTGATAAGAGCCACGTATCTCATTCTCAGGACACGACGGATAAGCGACGCGTACGGAGGCCTGATAGAAATCTCCCAAGGTCCCCTGGGTTGGCCCCGCACAGTGCTCTAGTTTGGACCAACACTCATAAGGAGCACTGACCCGGGGGTTGATTAATTATCCATGGGGTTACAAAGCCCTATGCAAATTTTATTAAGTTAATAAGCAAATGTAGTAGCAACGTTGGGTCTTGCTAGACAAGTTTTAATCTCAATCGAATAAACAAGGGGGTCCCCATAACAACCCCGAGCATGTTAGGAGCGCTAAATATGGAAAACATAACACCGGTAACAAGAAACTATGGCGGTAACAATGGAACAAAACACCTAGCAAAAGGCCAAGCCTTCCACCAATACCAAGATATATATGTGCATTAAATTAAATAACAGATAATATTGTGATATGCCAAATCCATGTTATCACATGGAACAACTGCACTTGCAACTAAGAACGCTATAAGAGGGGTTGAGCAGCGCTAACTTAGCCATTCAAAGGTTTGCTAGGATGTGGAGGTTAGAGACTATCATGGCAATTAGGAGGCTGACATTCAAGTGGTAGGTAGCGCAATTGTAACGATAAGAGTGAGAAAGTAACAAGCGAAAATAGTGTCGGGATCGGGGTACGATCATCTTGCCTGTTGGTTCTTCAGCGAAACAAGTAGCAGGATCCTCGTAGTGGTACTCTCCTGGGTCCTCGTACTCAACATCAACACTTGCGTCTACCCAAGAGAAACAGCAACAATAAACCTCCAACCAAGGTGCAATGCACAACCAAGATGATGCATGATTCATTTATGAAGAATTAAACATGGCAATCCAAAACTATTCATGTTTCACATGCAAGGATTGGTTATTAATGAATCTGGACAGAACCTCATCTTAAGTTATTTAGACATGCATGAACATGGAAAATATGGATGCATCATGCAGAATCGATAGAAATGCATATAAAGTACGCAAGAAACGGAGTTACGGTTCTCACGATACGCTCACGACAAGGTACGAAGGCCAAACACAAGACAACCAATACCATGGGCTAATTCTTGACATTCCAAGGTAGCCACTGGTTAGGCAATGAAAAACCAACCACAATAGACTCAAATATCAATCAATTCCATGGAGTATAGCTCCCACAAGTCACAAAACAATAAAACAAACAATCTGCCACAAAACAACAACATAGCAACTTACACAGCCCACAACTTGAGCTACAGGAATCCTACAACCACAAACAAGGCATTGACAGAAACTACATAAAAAGCTTATCAAATTATCCAAGTACATAATCTTGAAAGGAGGCACACATCAATAAGCATGAAGCTAGCAAGTAGGCATGATGAAACAGTTTTCTGGGACAGTGAAAATAATAGTTTTATAGAATCTGAGTTAATCTGATAGCATGTTGACATCATAAGTTAAAGGTGCTAGAAACCACCTCTTGGCATGATAATTAACAGGGTGGTAGTAGACAACATCTACTCCAAAATACTAGCACTGAGAATGAGCTAATTCTCAACACATCACAAGATACCAACCACTCTACATGGCATAAAAATAACAATAGATTCTCAGACTTAGAAATATTTAACATGGTGAAAACAGAAACATCAAGTTAGCTACTTTGCAGCATGTTTCCCACTTATATGGGTGATTCTCATGTTAAACAAAAATACCATGGCATAATAGATATAAAACACTAGCACTTCCTAGTTGGCACATGCCCCAAAGCAAGCATGGATTAAATCATGCAAAAATTACAAAGTAGCATCACAGCTGAAAATGACAGTTTTATAAACTTGCTCAAAAGTGAAATCTGAAAGCACCAATGGATTCATTGGCTCTTTCTACCCCAATATCATGTGTCATACTCATATGTTAATGTGAAACAACATGGCACAAATTACTAGGAAGCAAACATCATCCACTCTTATAAGTGGAATATTACTCTAAATGGACATGAGCAAATATGATCATAACCAGATTTAGAAACTTAGTTTAACATGGAAATGAACTCCCAAACCTACAAACATGCATAACCAACACAGGGTATGGCAAGTGGGGGGAAAGGACCCACTTGTCACACTCACACACACACTCCCTAAACACACACACTACATAGCAAACTCACACATGCTCCATATGCCTAAGGGCATATGAGTACAAGCTCACTCAAGAACATACCACCCATGAGGGGGAGTGTTCATCCACACACACACACAAGCACCATATATGCACAATGCATAAGGCACTCACACCAACCACACTCACAAGTGCACATGGCACACATACTCACATACATGCTCATGTGTGTGTGGGTGTTCATCCACACACATATGCACACATATATGCACGAGGCATATATGCATATGCATATGCATATGAATATACACTCACACACACTCTCACTCACATACACACATGCATAGGTGCACACACACATGCACTACACACACTCTCACATACACACATGCACAAATACATATACATACACATACATCCATAAATGCAAAGCACACACACACACTCAAATATGAAATAGAAAAGAAAAACACAGCCCTCTACACATGTAGGTTTGCATCTACACACACATACATATGTAAAAAAGGGTAAAAAAACAAAAGAAAAGAAAAGAAAAACAAAAAAGGGGGAGGGGTTCGGGATCAAACCCTCGACCACTTGGTCGATTCCCCTAGTGCCAACCACTATGCTATGCACTCGGCACTTAACAGAGGAGGGGCACGAGCCCACTAATACACACACACGCACGGGAACCTGATGAAACTGAAGCGCAGAACACATCCGGTGACAGAGCGTGGCGGCGGCAATTCCGGCGAGCACATGGCCTCACCGGCGAGGGGAAAAGAATCAGGGAGAAGCTGCACCTATGGGGGACGCATTCCTACCTCTAACATCGACGAGAACGCATGGCAACACCACCTGCAACTACGGCAAAGCTAGGACAGACACGAGCACAGGCTCGTCGGGAACGACGAGCTCGCGCACGCATCGGGACAGCAGGGGGCACGGCGGAGGACCAGCTACTCACCACAGGGCTGCCCGAGGAGAAGAAGACGACGGAGGGGGGTCGGAGACGTGCGCCAGGGTCAAAGCAGGGGAAGAAGATGATGCAGCGGACGTCTCCGGCGAAGATGATGACGGGGTCGTCGCTGCGGAGCCTCTCCGGGGCTCTAAGCGGTGGGAATGGAATGCGGGGAGGATCCTTGAGCTCCACGTCATCACTACCGGGGACAAGACCCACCGGAGACGCAGCGACGGCGGTGAAGACGACCGGCGAGGACTCTGCTTCTCTCTGAACCTCATAGCACTCTGAATTCCTTACCTGACAAGGGGAAGAAGAGAGGAGGGAGAGGAATTGAGAGGGAGATGGGAGCTACGGCGGTGCGAGGGAAGAGAGGAACCCTAGCGGAGGGGGCACGCATGCCGGGGTGGGCTAAATACCCATGGGCTGACGGCGACGGGCGATGGAAAAGGGGACGGCGGAGCCGTCTCTCTCTCTGAATCTGACGGCGACGACAGACGGAGCAGGTAGCCGTTCCTCGAGCGGGCTGGGCCGCGGGAAGGAAAGGCCCATCTCTGGCGCTCACTCTCGCCAACTAATAAACAGAGGAATTTTTATCTTTTTAAAACACCACAACACAAGGGAAAAAACCCAGAGATAAAATAAAGGATTTTTGGGCAGAATAAAAATACTTTTGCAAATAAAATAATATGCACTAATTACTAAAAATATCAAGATGATTTTTAGGACAAGTAATTTAATTATTTTAAAATAGACATCCCCCTGATATTTAAAACTCCAAACACATAAGGCTCAAAACCACAAAATAGCAACACTCACATGCTCAAAACAATTTAGACTAACACTTGAACATTTTTAAACAATTTAAATAACAACTTAAAACTGTTGCTAAAATGACATGGGAAAAATAAAGGCATTGGGTTGGGTTTTGTTGAAAATAAAAGAGAGGGAGGAGAAGGAGAGTTGCACACATGATCCAACCACCTCACACAACACAAGCCACACTTACACAAGGTCACTACAAAAGGAAGACATGGCATGATGGATGCTATGATGCATGATGCATGAATTCAAAACAAAGCATGGCATGACAAGGTGCAATTCATTCAAAAAGCTCATGACACAAGGTTCATACAAGATATTACATGCTAATAAAGGTAGGGATAGCACTTGGGCTGTCACAAAACTTTACACCCTTTTAATAGTATTGGCTTTCCTATGGACTCAAAGTGATTTCTCACAAATGTAAAATGTAGAATCCTCTTTGCTTGAAGCTTGGCCAACCTATTTCCTTGCATATTGGGGTAATTCCACAATCCTTTGGCCATCCCTATCATTGAACTTTTCTTGAAATATTCTTGGTGGAAACATTAGTTCAATGACTTATATGTTGTTATTAATTACCAAAACCACCAAGGGAGCAAATGTGCTTTCAGACAAGCGAGGTCTAAGCTTGGGGGACCTGATAGGTCCATTTTGCATCATGAGTTCTTACTACTATTTACTTTATTATTGTCCATTATTCCACATTATTATACAATTCTTACAACTTTTCTCTCTTAATATGCAAGGTACACCACAAGGAGGGAAATATCTAGAAACTGGAATTCTAGACCGAAAAACCGAGAAAAAGGCAGAAAAATCACCATACTCCAAATGAACTAAAACTTCACGGAGAGTATTTTTGGAATATTTAAGAATTTCTCGAACAAAAATATACCAGAGGGGGGTTGCCTATAGGGCACAAGCCAACAGGGCGCACCCCCTAAGGGAACGCCTTGGTGGCTTGTGCCCCCCTATTGGCTCTCTAACGCCCCTCTTCTCCTATATGGTGTGTTTTACCCTGGAAAAAATCATAAGGATCCTTTCAAGATGAAGCGCCGCTGTCTCGAGGCGGAAACTTGGGCGGAGGCCCTTTTGCACTCCGATAGTCAGATTCTGCCAGGGAAATCCCTCTCTGGGAGGGGAGACTAAAGCCATCGTCGTCACCAACACTTCCTCCTTCATGGGAGGAACAATCTTCATCAACATCTTTACCAGCACCATCTCATCTCTAACCGTAGTTCATCTCTAGTATTCAATATTTGTTCCGAATCCTTAGATTGGTACCTATGGGTTACTAGTTGTGTTGACTACATCTCGTAGTTGATGCTTGTTGGATTACTTGGTGGAAGAGATTATCTTCAGATCCTTAATTATCATTATTATACCTTTGATATTGAACATGTTGTTGATGTGCGAGTAGTTACTATTGTTCATGGGGACATGGGAGAAGTCTTGTTATAAGTAATCTTGTGAAGTGGGTATGCGTTCGATATTTTGATGATATGTATGTGGTTAATTCTCTTAGTGGTGTCATGTGAACATCGACTACATGACACTTCACCATGCTATGGTCCTAAGGGAAGGCATTGTGGAGTAACAAATAGGTGATTGGGTTGCGAGCATGACAGATGGTGGGTTGCGAGAGTAATAGAAACTTAAACCCCAGTTTATGCATTGATTCATAAGGGGCTGATTTGGATCCACATGTTTCATGCTATGGTTAGATTTTTCTTAATTTTTCATTCGTAGTTGCGGATGCTTGCGAGAGGGTGTCGGGGCACGATGCACTCGATCACCTATGGGGCCACGGGCCCCTTTGTGGTTCGGCAGTGGTGAGGTCGCATGCACAAAGAGCGGAGGTAGTGAGGTAGCACGACGATGAGGCGCTGGCGTTTTACCAAGGTTCGGGCCGCTGAGAAGCGTAAAACCCTACTCCTGCTTTGGTGGATTGATCTGAGGAGCGCGAAGCACATGAAATGCTCAGAACCAACAAGGGTTGCCTTAGAGGGAGCTACTACGTGAGTACAAGTTCCCAAAGGTCCGAATCTTTAGCTAGGTAAAGATTCAGACCTTTAGCTAGCTCCCCCAAAGGTCATCCATTCCCTTCTCCTACACGAATCTTTAGCTAGCCCCCACCCTTCTCTATAAATTGGGAGGTCACAACGGGCGATGCTCATCCATTCCCTTCTCCTCCTTGGTCCACATTCCATGTTGCTTGCCCTTCTTTCTCCCATCGTCGGGCCGTCCCTTCTCTTCCGATGGTGAGGGGGAAGGGCCGAGCGAACACGCCTGCCACCGCAAGGTCTTCTTTTTGTGTCCATGCCCAGCCCCCGGATCAGGTCGACGGCTTTGGACTGAGCGCCGACAGGGGGAGAATTGGACGGGGGAGCGGGTGGCGCAACGGTCGTGCTAGGGGTAGCTGCGGTGGCATACCCATCGCTGTGTCGCCCGCTGTTTCAATCTTGGCAGAACACCGCACGGACGACACCGCACCATAGTCCATAGTGGAAACACAGCGCTGTGGTCGGCCATTGTCCTTGCGCTCCTTCTTTAAGGCGACGGATAAAGATCGTCCGCACGGCCATCGGCTGCGCGCGAGTGGTCGCAACAGCGGTTCATCATGTGATGTGGCAGAGTTTCCCATCCATGGCATTATGTATGGCGCACATGGGTGGGACCCTTTCGCCTGCGTGTACTCCTTAAGGGCAGGTAGTCTTCCCTGCCTCGGGTCGCCGGGGACGACCATGCTCTCTATGAGGCTCTTTGAGAAGCTTAGTGTTTGCCTCGGCTGTCGCATTGAGGGTTCGGATGACGGCAGAGTCATTGCGTTGATCGATGGTGATGAGGAAGACAACAGCAGCGGCAACCCACGATGCTTCAGGAGCGGGGACGACAACTCTAACGCGTCATGATTGCCGACAACACCATCATCACCAGCTGGCTTCAACACCACCACCATTTGCACCTGCCCTTCGTCTTCTTCCTCCCTGCCAGCTTTGTCCGCCCTTCCTGGGTGCAGGGTCCTTCTGCCCCTCCAGGGGACGCGTCCCTTTTGTCCTGGCAGGGAGGCACTGAATCCCAGCCAGGCGCTCCTTTTGCCCTCCTGTTCTTCTCCACCTAATCCCTAGGAGGAGAGGGACAAGAAAGGCATTACATGGCACTTATCTTTTTATAAATCAATAGATGCAGACACTTGCCAAATTTTAGCTAATCAAAATTTAATTTCTACTCATTTTGTACTAAAAATGAATGAAGGGGTGATATTTCTCTTTGTTAAGTACTATTACTTTCTTCCTTTGTTTGTACTATGTCAGCATGTTTGCCGTTGCCGGACGGAACTATTTGCTGGGTCGGCACTAACCGCGAGTGCCAAAGGGGGAGCAAGCCCTCAGCAGCAGGCTAGTATCGTTCCCCGGCAAGGCTCCTTGTTGGTATCGGCGTGCCCCCCAAGAGGTGACAAGTGACAAGAGCCGGGGGACGGCTCGTCCCGACAAGGGTTTCCATTACGCGAAGGGCCCCATTGCATACAGTCCAGAGGATAGTAAAGGTTTCCTTAAGGAAGCAAACGACATCGGGCTTGGGATATGCGATTAGACTTATCTCTTTAGGCAGTATCCGTTTCTGGAGTACGACGAGCTCCCGTCCTTGATCCTTTGCCCTCCTTCCTCGTTTTCCTGTCGGCAAACATGTAGGTCAAGAGGCCTCTATTCTCTGGAGAGAGAGAGTGTGTGTGTGTGTGTGACAACAAGGATCATAGGCTCATCAAGTACTCTAGCAAATTTCTAGAACTTAAAAGCGATAAAATTACAGTTATAAAAATGTATAGTAAACATGCAATGCGATGGTATGATGCAATACCTAGCTTTATTATTGCCTGCGTAGGGTCTGCGCCTGGCTTTGTGATATGTCCATTTTGCATCATGATTTTATATTGATATTTATTGCATTATGGGCTGTTATTAAATGTTATGGTACCATACTTATGCCTTTTCTCTCTTATTTTACAAGGTTTACGTGAAGAGGGAGAATGCTGGCAGCTGGAATTCTGGACTGGGAAAGGAGCAAATCTGAGACCTATTCTGCACAACTCCAAAAGTCCTGAAAATTTACGGAGAATTGTTTTGGAATATATAAAAACTATTGGGCGAAACAAATCCAGAGGGGCCCCACCAGGAGGTCACAAGCCTGCCAGGCGCGGCCACCCCCTGGCCGCGCCTAGGCGGCTTGTGACCCACCTGGCAGGTCCCCGACACCCATCTTCTGCTATATGAAGGGTTTTGATCTAAAAATAATAATCATAAGAGAGCTTTCGGGATGAAGCGCCACCGTCTTGAGGTGGAACTTGGGCAGAACCAATCTAGAGCTCCAATGGAGCTGGTCTGCCAGGGAAACTCCCCCCCCCCCGAAGGGGGAAATCGAAGCCATCGTCATCACCAACGATCCTCTCATCAAGAGGGGGCCAATCCCCATCAACATCTTCATCAGCACCATCTCCTCTCCAAACCCTAGCTCATCTCTTGTATTCGATCTTTGTCTCCAACCTCAGATTGGTACATGTGGGTTGCTAGTAGTGTTCATTACTCCTTGTAGGTGATGCTAGTTGGTTTACTTGGTGGAAGATCATATGTTCAGATCCTTTATGATAATTAATACTCCTCTGATTATGAACATGAAAATGCTTTGTGAGTAGTTCCGTTTGTTCCCGAGGACATGGGATAAGTCTTGTTATAAGTAATCATGTGAATTTGGTATTTGCTCGATATTTTGATGAGATGTATGTTGTCTCTCCTCTAGTGGTGTTATGTGAACGTAGACTACATAACACTTCACCATTATTTGGGCCTAGGGGAAGGCATTGAGAAGTAATAAGTAGATTATGGGTTGCTAGAGTGGCAGAAGCTTAAACCCTAGTTTATGCGTTGCTTCGTAAGAGGATGATTTGGATCCATATGTTTCATGCTATGGTTAGATTTATCTTAATTCTTCTTTCGTAGTTGCGGATGCTTGCGAGAGAGGTTACTCATAAGTGGGAGGCTTGTACAAGTAAGGGAAGCACCCAAGCACCGGTCCTCCCACATATCAAATTATCAAAGTAACGAACACGAATCAAATGAGCATGATGAAAACTAGCTTGACGGGAATTCCCATGTGTTCCCGGGAGCGCCTCACTTTATACAAGAGTTTGTCCAGGCCTGTCCTTTGCTACAAAAAGGATAGGGCTACCTTTATGCACTATTTCTACACTTGTTACTTGTTACTCATTACCAATTATCTTATCACAAAACTATCTGTTACCGATAATTTCAATGCTTGTAGAGAATATCTTACTGGAAACAGCTTGTCATTTCCTTCTGCTCCTCGTTGGGTTTGACACTCTTACTTATCGAAAGTACTATGATAGATCCCCTATACTTGTGGGTCATCACTTTGTACAAAGATTTACATGCAACTATGACAAGGCTTGTACACAAGGTGGCTATCGGGGACTGAGCCCGGCAACAGCGCCTTACGGGTAGAACTTGTCAGATTTCGGGCTCCGCAAAACCCTTAAGGTTCGTACACAGGGGCGTGTGCGAAGGCTTACACTCGACTTCAACCAACCTAGATCGCTACTCTATGGACACAATGGCAAACTCATTTGATGACGAGCAAGAATATGAACACGATAGTTTACCCAGGTTCGGGCCACTGCGAAGCGTAATACCCTACTCCTGCTTTGGTGGATTGCCTATCATGGAGGTTTTGGTGGTTCAACTAGTACAATGGGCTTGAGCCTCGCGAGGGTGCTCAAGGTGTGCTTTGGCTCTCTGTCTTGCAGTGGTGAGTGGAGTGTCTAAGTGGTCGATCGGATTCGGGATACCCCCTATGGTGTGACCTAGCTTCTATATATAGCGGTGGCCCGGGTCCTCTTCCCTTATCTCAATGGCGGGAAGGAATACCATAACAACCAATTTTGAAGGGGCATAGGAGTACATCTGCGCCCTGTTGAAAGGCGGTCTTCACCTGCAAAGTAGCTGATGGTGATGCAGTGGTGGGCTCGGCGATGACATCAGTCGTGCGGGGCTGGCAGTCGTGGTCTTGTTGCACCGGAAAGGAAACCTTTGGGCGGCACTTTGGGAACCCGCGTATGTCCTTGCTCCCATTGCACCAAAGAGGAAACTCTGCGCCTGGCGTGCTGGCGCTTGTCTATCATTCATTGCGTCACCCTTGACTCCTGAGCACGGGCCTTGCATAGAGATCTTCGCCCCTCAGGAGGGGGGCCCGAGGAGGCTATTCCTTGAGGGTCTTGATGCCTCTCTTTGTCACGAGCCTAGAGTCCTCGCGAGGGCCTTGTCTTGAGTGATGTCGTGCCGGGCCTCACCTGGCCAACGAAGTGGGCCATGCCCTGGGCCGCAGGCAAGTAGGACTAGGTACCCCCGTTCCCAGAACGCTGACAAAACTTACGAAGATGCTCAATATTACATGAGTTAAGCATTTTGATGCCATCTTTGTTCTCTAGACGGACTGTGCTAGGTCTGGTGACTCGTGCTACCCGGTAAGGGCCTTCCCACTTCGGCGTCAACTTCTTGGTACCCTTGGTGGACTGAATGTGCCTAAGGACAAGGTCGCCTTCCTCAAGGCTCTGGGCGTGGATCTTGCGGGTATGATATCGGGGCAGGCTTGTTGGTAGTGTGCAGCACACACAACACTCTAGAGACGATCTTCCTCGAGGAGCATGACATCGTTATGCCATAGCTGCTCTTGCTCTACTTCATCATAGGCAAATGCTCAAGGTGACCCATATATGAGTTTCGTGGGGAGTACTGCTTTCGCCCCATACACTAGGGAAAAGGGTGTCTAGCCAGTAGCTCGATTCGGTGTCATTTTGAGGGACCAAAGAACCGCCGGCAACTCATCTATCCAGCGCTTGCCGCCTCTTCGCAGTCTATCGAAAGTTCTGGTCTTGAGTCCTCAAAGCACTTCAGCATTCACCCTCTCGACTTGCCCGTTGCTTCTTGGATGGGCAATAGAGGTGAAGGAGGCCTTGCTTCCAAGGCTTTGTATGTATTGCATGAAGGTGCGACTCATGAACTGGGTGACGTTTTCAGTGATCACCCTATTGGGCACTCCAAATCGGCACACCAGTCCTTTCATGAACTTGATAGCTGACTGCGCAGTCACCTTTGTCACTGGTTCCACCTCACGACACTTTGTAAACTTGTCGATTGCTACAAACAAGAAATCAAAGCCCTCGGAAGCGTGGGGGAAAGGGACCCAAAATATCGAGCCCACAGGCCGAGAATGGCTAGGATAAAGGGATTGCCTAAAGAGCTTGCGCTGGTTGATGGATATTCTTGGAATGGAACTGGCAGGCTTCACACTTGCTGACTAGCTAAGTTGCATCCTAGAGGGCAGTGGACCAATAGAAACCCTGCCGAATGCTTTTCTGGCAAGGGCCCTTGATCCAATGTGAGACCCGCACACGCCTTCGTGAATCTCTGCCAACAACTTCAGTCCATCTTTCCGGCAAATGCACCTCAATTTCACACTGTTTGGTCTTTTTCTGTATAGGGTGTCATCGACAAACTGCTACATACTTGACTAATGGGCTACTTTTTCGGCTTCTTCTTGCTCTTCGGGAAGTTCTCATGTTTGAAAGAAGTGGACTATATGTTGTGCCCATGCTGGAGCCTGTGGCTCGACAACGAGGACTAAAGGCATCTCCTCATTCATGGGAGCGCTTACTGCTACCTCTTGAGCATGCGTTTGATTTCCCTTAAAGAGGAAAGGGTGATGCAATTAAGTAGATAAGTATTTCCCTCAGTTGTTGAGAACCAAGGTATCAATCCAGTAGGAGGAACAAGCAAGTCACCAATGGTTCCACCTACACAAACAATCAAACTCTTGCACCCAATGCTATAAAGGGCTTGTCAATCCCTTCATGGTTATTTGCAAGGATTAGATCTATAAGAGATAGATGTAAAAGAGTGCGGAAAGTAATAGATAAATAAATTGCAGCAAGGTATAGATCCGGAAATATATGATGGAAAATAGACCCGGGGGCCATAGGTTTCACTAGAGGCTTCTCTCTTGAAGGCAAATATCATGGTGGGTAAACAAATTACTGTCAAGCAACTGATAGAAAAGCGAAAAATCATATAGTTATCCAAGGAAAGATCATGCATATATGCATCACGTCCGTGACAAGTGGACCGAAATGATTCTGCATCTACTACTATTACTCCACACATCGATCGACTCCTGCGTGCATCTAGAGTATAAAGTTGATGAAGAATAGAGTAACACATTAAGAAAGATGACATGATGTAGAGGGATAAACTCAAGAAATATGATGAAAACCCCATGTTCTTACCCTTTATGGCAATAATACAATACGTGCCTCGCTACCCCTACTATGTCACTGGGTGAGGACACCGCAAGATTGAACCCAAAACCAAGCACTTCTCCCATTGCAAGAATTACCAATCTAGTTGGCCAAACCAAACCAATAAATTTAAGAGATTGCACGGATATGAAATCATGCAAATAACAATTCAGAGGAGATTCAAATAAGATTCATGGATAATTTGAACATAAACTCACAATTCATTGGATCTTGACAAACACACCACAAAAGAGGATTACATCGGATAGATCTCCACGAAGATCATGAAGAACATGGTATTGAAGATCAAAGAGAGAGAAGAAGCCATCTAGCCACTAGCTATGGACCCGTAGGTCTTTGGTGGACTACTCACGCATCATCGGAGGGGCAATGGAGTTGATGTAGATGACCTCAGTGATCGAAACCCCCTCCGACAGATTACCAGAAAAGGCTCCAAGATTGGATCTCTTGGGAACGGAGGATTCCGGCGGCGAAAAAGTATTTGCGTGGCTCTTTTTGATGTTGGGGGAATATTTGGGTATTTATAGACCAAGAATTAGGGTTAGGAGGCTTGCCAGGAGGCGAAAAGCCTGCTAGGCGCGACCAGGGGGCTGCGCCTAGGAGGCTTGTGGTGCCCTGGCTCCTCCCCTGACGTGTACTCCATGCTTGCATGACTTGTTTCCTTCTAGAAAAATTTCTTCCGCAGGTTTTATTCCATTTGGACTCCGTTCAATATTCCATATCTACAAAACTGAAAAACAAGGAAAAAACAGAAACTGGCACTTGGCTCTAGATTAATAGGTTAGTCCCAAAAATAATATAAAATAGCATATTAATGCATATAAAACATCCAAAACAGATAATATGATAGCATGCCATCATAAAAAATTATCGATACGTTGGAGACATATCAGCATCCCCAAGCTTAATTCCTGCTCGTCCTCGAGTAGGTAAATGATAAAAATAGAATTTTTTATGTGGAGTGCTACCTAACATATTTATCCAAGTAATATTCTTTATTGTGGCATGAATATTCAGATCCATAAGACTCTAAACAAAATCTTAATATTGATATATAAACAATAACATTTCAAGCATACTAGCAAACCAATTGTATCTCTTCAAAATATAATGACAAAAGGAGGTTATCCCTAGAATATCATATGGTCTGGCTATGCTCCATCTTCCCACACAAAGTTTTATATCATGCACAACCCCGATGAAAAGTCAAGAAATTGTTTTCACACCTTTATTTGCTCAAACTTTTTCAACTCTCATGCAATACATGAGCGCAAGCCATGGATATAGCACTATAGGTGGAATAGGATATGGTGGAGGTCGTCAAGGAAAGGGAGAAGATAGTCTCACATCAACTAGGCGTATCAACGGGCTATGGAGATGCCCATCAATAGATATGAATGTGAGTGAGTAGGGATTTCCATGCAATGGATGCACTAGAGCTATAAGTGTATGAAAGCTCAAAAGGAAACTAAGTGGACGCGCATCATGAAAAATTCCACTAGCTATATGAAAGTGACAAAATAGGAGACTCTCAATCATGAAGATCATGGTGCTACTTTGAAGCACAAGCGTGGAAAAAGGTAATAGCAATGTCACTTCTCTCTTTTCTCTCATTTTTTTATGTGGGCATCTAAGGCCTCTTTTATTCATTCATTTTTTATTTGGGCTTCGTTGGCCTCTTTTATTTCTCATAAAGTCCGGAATCTCATCCCCACTTGTGAGGGAATCATAGCTTCCATCATCCTTTACTCACATGGGACATGCTCTAATAATGATAATCATCACACTTTTATTTACTTACAACTCAAAAGAAAATTACAACTCGATACCTATGACAAAATATGACTCTATATGCAATATGGAAGTGATGGTGCATGTCATAAAAGGAAATGGTGGAAGTTGCATGGCAATATATCTCGGAATGTCTATGGAAACACCATAATAGGTAGGTATGGTGGCTATTTTGAGGAAATATATATGATGGCTGTTTTGAGGAAGGTATATGGTGGCTGTTTTGAGGAAGGTGTTTGGTGCACCAGCGAAAGTTGCGCGGTACTAGAAAGGCTAGCAAAAGTGGAAGGGTGAGAGTGCGTATAATCCATGGACTCAACATTAGTCATAAAGAACACACATACTTATTGCAAAAGTCTATTAGTCATTGAAGCAAATCATTAAACACATTCTCCTAGGGGGGAGGTTGGTAGGATTTAACCAGCGCGCACCCCCGACCCTCACACAGAGGTCGACAATCTATAAACAAGTCAGCTCCGACTTCCTTACATAACGGTTCACCATACGTACATGCTAAAAGAATCACAAACCTTTACACAAGTATTTTTACCAAATCACAATTTTCTTCCTAACATGTCTCTTAATATTACCATCTTTATATCTCAAAACTTTATGCGAGGAATCAAACATCTCATAAATACTCAATGCACTTAATATGGAAGTTTTTATTATATCCTTTTGGATGCCTATCATATTAGGACTAAATTCATAACCTAGACCAATTACCATGCTGTTTTAGAAACTCCCAAAATAATATACGTGAGGTATGAGAGTTCAATATTTCTATAAAAACGCAAACACCACCGTGCTCTAAAATATATAAGTGAAGCACATAGAGAAAAATTGTCGAACTCAAAAGATATAAGTGAAGAACATAGAGTATTCTAAAAAATTCACGATTCAGCGTGTTTGTATCAAAAATGTGTGCATAAAGGATGATTGTGGCAAACTAACAAGCAAACACTCATATCATACAAGACGCTCCAAGCAAAACACATATCATGTGGTGAATAAAAATATAGGCTCAAGTAAATTTATCGATGGATTGAAGACGAAAGTGGGGATGTACCAAGCTTAGGCTCTTGGGAATCATTTAATATGACTTTGTGTGCCTTGGGCATCCCCAATCTTAGGCTCTTGCCACTCCTTATTCCATAGTCCATCAAATCTTTACCCAAAACTTGAAAACTTCACGACACAAAACTTGACAGAAAACTCATGAGATCCATTTGTATAAAAAAATAAATCACCACTTTAGGTACTATTTTGAACTCATTATTTATTTATATTGGTGTTATACCTACGGTAGTCTAACTTCTCCATGGTTCATACCACATGATACAACCCATAGATTCATCAAAATAGGCAAACAACTCAAAGAAAACAGAATCTGTCAAAAACAGAACAGTCTGTACAAATCTTGAAACTTTGTATACTTGTGTATATAAAAAAATTCTGAAAATTAGGAAAACCTGGGAAATTTATATACTAATCTTGTGTAAAATTTTCAGATCAATTATACGCTCTGAACAAATTAGAAAATTCCTGCATTGAGCACGAAAGTTTCTGTTTTTCAGCAAGATCAAATCAACAACTACCATACATCACCCCAAAGGTTTTACTTGGATCAAACACTAATAAAAACACCAAAACACAATTACCACAGAATTAATAATGTGGGAAACACTCAAAAAACATAATCAAAAACAGAACACAAAAATAAAATTGGGTTGCCTCCCAACAAGCGCTATTGTTTAATGCCCCTAGCTATGAAAAACACAATAGATCTAGGTATTGTCATCTTTGGTATGCAATCCAAAAGTAGATCTCATAATAGATTCATAAGGCAATATTATTTTCTTTCTAGTAATGTGTTCCATGCCATTCCTTAATGGAAATTGAAATCTAATGTTTCCTTCTTTCATGTCAATAATTGCACCAATAGTTCTAAGGAAAGGTTTACGAAGAATAATAGGACATGTAGGATTGCAATCTATATCAAGAACAATGAAATCTATGGGCACGTAATTCCTATTTCAACAATAATAGCATCATTAATCCTTCCCATAGGTTTCTTAATAGTGGAATCCGCAACATGCAAATTTAGAGAGCAATCAACAAGATCATCGTAACCTAGAACATCACAGAAACTTTTCGGAATTGTGGAAACACTAGCACCCAAATCACATAAAGCATGGCACTCATAATATTTTATTTTAATCTTAATAGTAGGTTCCCACTCATCATGAAGCTTTGTAACTCAAGTTTTTCTTCAAAAGATTTCATCATAGCATCAACTATATGTTTAGTAAAAGCCTTATTTTGACTATAAGCATGAGGAGAATTCAACATGGATTGAAGCAAGGAAATACAATTAATCAAAGAGCAGCTATCATAATTAAAGTCCTTCAAATCCAAAAGAATGGGTTCATTGCAATTTAATGTTTTGACCTCTTCAATCCCACTTTTATCAATCTTAGCATTAAGATCTATAGAATTTGAATCATTGGGATGCCTTTTAACTAAAGTTGACTTATCTATAGTACGATCATTATCAAGATCTATATTGGAAAACAAAGATTCAATAGGAGTCACGTCAATCACTTTAAGATCTTCATCATTATTATCGCGAGAAACCACCTTTTCAAGTCATTCACCTTAGCACAAATCCTAGCGGTTCTTTCCTTAATTTCGTCAATAGAAATTCTCATAGCTTTCAAAGACTCATTAATATCATGCTTGGGTGGAGTAGATCTAACTTTCAAAGAATCAATCTCAAGATAAATTCTATCAATGTTCCTAGCCCAATCATCAATCTTAAGCACCTTTTCTTTGATAGACGCATTATTTTTTTTTGCGAACTAATAAAATCTTTAACAATATTCTCAAGATTAGAGGGCATCTTACTATAATTTCCATAATAATTGTTGTAGGAATTACCATAATTATTAGAGGAATTACTAGGAAACGACCTACAGTTGAAATTTCCCCTATACGGATTGTTACCAAAATTGTTCCTACCAACAAAATTCACATCCATAGATTCATTATTATTTCAAATCAAAGAAGACAAAGACATATCATTAGGATCAATAGGAGCACTCTTACTAGCAAACAATTTCAGAAATTCAACCATGTTTTCACTCAAAGTATTTATTTCTTCAATAGCATGCACCTTTTTACTAGTAGGAGATCTTTCAGTATGCCATTGAGAGTAGTTTGTCATGATATTATCTAGGAGTTTAGTAGCTTTGCCTAATGTTATTTCCATAAAAGTACCACCCGTGGCAGAATCTAAAAGATTTGTAGATGCAAAATTCAATCCCGCATAGAAAATTTGTATAGTCATCCATAAACTCAAACCATGTGCGGGGCAATTCTTAATCATTAATTTCATCCTTTCCCAAGATTGTGAAACATGCTCATGATCAAGTTGCTTAGAATTCATTATATTGTTCCTAAGGGAGATGATCTTAGCGGGCGGAAATTACTTGGAAATAAAAGCATCTTTACACTTATTCCATGAATAAATACTATTTTTAGGCAAAGATGAAAACCAAGTTTTAGCATGATCTCGTAGCGAGAATGGAAATAGCTTCAATTTAACAATATCATTATACACATCTTTCTTCTTTTGCATATCACACAACTCAATGAAAGTATTTGGATGGGATGCAGCATCTTCACTAGGATGGCTAGAAAATTGTTCTTTCATAACAAGATTTAGCAAGGCAGCATTGATTTCATAAGATTTCACACTAGTGGTGGGAACAATAGGAGTACTAATAAAATCATTATTATTAGTATTGGAAAAGTCACATAACTTGGTATTCCCAGACACCGTGACAAAGTAAGAAGTCAAGCACACAAGCAAAAGAAAGGAAAACGTCAAAAGGGCGAATAAAAAGGCAAATCTTTTTGGTATTTTATGAAAATTGTTTTAGAAGTGGGGGAGAGGAAACTGGGAGGCAAATGGCAAATAAAGTAAATGCAAGATATGAGTTTCTGATGGGTACTTGGTAGGCTTGATGTTTATCCTCCTCGGCAACGGCGCGAGAAATCCTTCTTGCTACCTCTTGAGCATGTGTTGGTTTCCCCTTGAAGAGAAAGGGTGATGTAGCGAAGTAGATAAGTATTTCCCTCAGTTGTTGAGAACCAAGGTATCAATCTAGTAGGAGGAACAAGCAAGTCACCAATGGTTGCACCTACACAAACAATTAAACTCTTGCACCCAACGCTATAAAGGGGTTGTACTCCCTTCACGGTTATTTGCAAGGATTAGATCTGAAAGAGATAGACGTAAATGAGTGCGGAAAGTAAAAGATAAATAAATTGTAGCAAGGTATAGATCTGGAAATATATGATGAAAAATAGACCCGGGGGCCATAGGTTTCACTAGAGGCTTCTCTCTTGAAGGCAAATATCATGGTGGTAAACAAATTACTGTGAAGCAATTGATAGAAAAGCAAATAATCATATAGTTATCCAACGCAATGATCATGCATATAGGCATCACGTCCGTGACAAGTAAACAAAAACGATTCTGCATCTACTACTATTACTCCACACATCGACCGACTCCTGCCTGCATCTAGAGTATTAAGTTGATGAAGAATAGAGTAACGCATTAAGAAAGATGACATGATGTAGAGGGATAAACTCAAGCAATATGATGAAAACCCCATCTTGTTACCCTTGATGGCAACAATACAATACGTTCCTCGCTACCCCTAATATGTCACTGGGTGAGGACACCACAAGATTGAACCCAAAACCAAGCACTTCTCCCATAGCAAGAATTACCAATCTAGTTGGCCAAACCAAACCAATAGATCAAATAGACTTGCAAGGATATGAAATCGTGCAAATAATAATTCAGAGGAGATTCAAATAAGATTCATGGATAATCTGAACATAAACTCACAATTCATCGGATCTTGACAAACACACCACAAAAGAGCATTACATCAGATAGATCTCCATGAAAATCATGAAGAGCATGGTATTGAAGATCAAAGAGAGAGAGAGACCAAGCCATATAGATACTAGCCATGGACCCGTAGGTCTATGGTGGACTACTCACGCATCATCGGAGGGCAATGGAGTTGATGGTAGATGCCCTCCGTGATCGAAACCCCCTCCGGCAGATTATCGAAAAAGGATCCAAGATTGGATCTCTCGGGAACGGAGGCTTCCAGCGGCGAAAAAGTATTTGCGTGGCTCTTTTTGATGTTGGGGGAATATTTGGGTATTTAGAGGCCAAGAATTAGGGTTAGGAGACCTGCCAGGAGGCGACAAGCCTGCTAGGCATGGCCAGGGGGGCCCACGCCTAGCAGGCTTGTGGCGCCCTAGCTCCTCCCCTGATGTGCACTTCAAGCTTGGATGAGTCATTTCCTTCCAGAAAAATTCCTTCCGCAGGTTTTTTCCGTTTGGACTCCATTTAATATTCCATATCTGCAAAACTCAAAAACAAGGAAAAAACAAAAACTGGCACTTGGCTCTAGATTAATAGGTTAGTCCGAAAAATAATATAAGATAGCATATTAATGCATATAAAACATCCAAAACAGGTAATATAATAGCATGCTATCATAAAAAATTATAGATACATTGGAGATGTATCACTTACATCGACCGCAAGAACCTGGGGTCCTGCAGGAGGGAGCTGCTCACCAATCAAAATAGAACTACCCCCGGTAGCCTCTCTACTAGAGGCTTCAGGAAGCTCTGCCAGGAAATGCTTGCCGGTGTTCAGCTTTTTACTTTTCCTGTTCATCGCTGATGGGGATACTGATGGCTGAGTGAGGGGGAGGACAAAAGTTCCTGGTTCCACAGGAATCTTCTGTGCCGCGCACTTCGATAGATGATCAACGATGTTATTTTGTGCGTGTGGCACATGCTCTGCTTGCAAGCCATCAAAGTGCTCCTCCAGTTTGCTCACCTATTCCATGTATGCTTCCATTAACGGGCTCTAATAATCTTTGTTGACTTGTTTCCCCACAAGTTGAGAATCTCCTCGGATGATCAGTTTCTTGATTCCCAATTCCACCGCGGTTCTGAGTCCGGCAAGGAGCCCCTCATACTCAGCGGTGTTATTGGTGGCCTCCTCCCGGGGAAAGTGCATTTGAACCACATATTTGAGGTGCTCTCCGGTGGGGGCGACGAGGAGCATGCCTACTCTGGCACCCTGGAGTGAGAAAGCATCGTCAAAATACATGATCCAATCCTTAGACACTTATTTGCTAGGGAGAATTGTCTCTGGAACCTCTTAATCTGGCATCGGTTTCCATTCTTCAATGAACTCCACCAACGCCCTCCTCTGAACTATGGAAGTTCTCTCATACTTCAATCCAAAACTTGATAGCTCTAGCACCCACTCAACTATCCTGCCAGTGGCTTCGGGGTTTCTCAATATAGGCTGCAGCAGAAAGTGGGTGACAACTGTGATATCGTGGCCTTGGACGTAGTGGCATAGCTTCCTCGAGGCCATGATGAGGCCGAATATCATCTTTTGCACTCGATAGTACCTTGACCTAGCCCCTAGTAACAAGGAGCTGACAAAGTACACTGGTCGCTGCACCACTTCACCATTTCATTGGAACTGCCTTTGCTTGCTTGCTGAAGTTCTCCTTAGTTTGTATTAGGTCCTACGGAAAATGCTTGAGTTTTGCCCCCGGCAGCATCATTCGCAGTGGCTGCATCTTCATCCACTTCTCGCTACACCACCAGCACTGCACTAACCACTTGATTTGTTGCCACCAAGTACAGCAACAACGGTTCTTGCAGTTTAGGCGTGACCAGGGTGGGAGCAGAGGAAAGGTAAGTTTTCAGATCTTGCAGTGCTACCTTTGCTTCCGGGGTCCACTTCATTGGGCCAGCCTTCTTCAAGATCTTGAAAAATGGCAGGGCGCGTTTGGTGGATTTGGAGATGAACCTACTCAACGCGGCAATGCGTATCTGTTCGATTGCCTTGATCTTGTCGAGATTGGCTTCTATTGTTCGCTAAGATACAAAGAACCCGAGTAGCTTGCTCAAGGGACGCCAAACACACACTTCTCAGGGTCGAGCTTCAAATTGATCTTGCGCAAGTTCATGAAAGTTTCTTCCAAGTCTTGTATGAGAGTTGCTTCATCTTTGGTTTTGACTACTATGTCATCCATGTAAGCTTCCACGTTTCTGTGCAATTGAGGCTCAAATCTAACCTGTACAACCCTTACAAAGATGGAACCAACTCTCCTTAACCCAAAGGGCATACGCACAAAGCAGTATGTGCCACACGGAGTTATGAACACAGACTTTTCCTCATCTTTCTTGGCCATGAATATCTGGTGGTATCCAGAGTATGCATCCAAGAAGGAAAGCAAGTCACAACAGGAAGTGGATTCAACAATCTGATCGATGCAGGGCAAGGGAAAAGGGTCCTTCGGGCATGCTTTGTTCAAGTGAGTAAATCTATGCAAAGCCTCCATTTCTCATTTGCCTTGCGCACCACTACCGGGTTGTCTAACCAAGTTGGATGCAATACTCCTATGACCAAACCAGCTGCTTCAAGCTCCTTGATTTCCTCGGTGATGAACTGCTGTTGCTCCAAGACATGCTTCCTGACTTTTTGCTTGACGGGCCTGGTATGAGGGCGGACACCAAGGTGGTGCTCAATTACCTCCCTGGGAACACCGGAGATGTCGGATGGTTGCCAAGCAAACACATTGACATTTGCCCGTAGGAAGGAAACGAGCAGGATTTCCTTTTTGTCATTAAGAGTGGCACTGGTGGTGACCACCAGCGCCATCCTGCCCTACCGGCATCTTCTTCATCACATGGTAGGTGTCCTTGGACCTTTTTCTAGCGGAACTCTCTGGCAAGTCATCGACGGGTGCGGCACGCTCTGAAGAGGCGTGCTTCCCAGAGTCCTTGCCGACGTCCCTGCTAGGCTTCTTTGCTTTCTTCGATTCCTTGGCAGGAGCTGGAGTTTCCGCGATCTCAGCTACTACCGTGTCTTGATACATCTTGTCCACACGCATAACTGCATCCTTCTTGTCAGATGGGATGGAGATGATTCCTACAAGCCTTGGCATCTTCAAAGTGTTGTAAGCATAGTGGGATGCTGCCATGAATTTTCCTAGAGCTGGATGACCAAAAATTCCATTGTAAGGCAGAGGGAGTTTGACCACATCAAACACCACCTTCTGAGTCCGGTAGTTCAACTCCCCGCCAAACGTCACAGGCAAATAGATATTTCCCTTGGGTCAGATCCTACCAGGGTTGACTCCTTGGAACGTACCCGTAGCTTTGAGCTCTCCATCAGGGATCTCTGCCCCGCCGTCAACTACCATCTTGGTTACTTTGAGGTTGCGGATTGTCGGGGAGACCAACAATGGCAAACATCTTACTGTAGTGGTGCGATCAGGATGATCCTCTTCATCAAAGATGATAGGCGTGCAGGGCCTTTTGAGTGGTCTTCTGGATTCTGCAGTTGGCTCCACATCGTTGACCTCATGCGCCCACTGCTTGAGCTGGCGATGAGAGTAATGCAAGGATGCACCCCCTTCAACACACATGGCTTCAGTTGACTTCTGGAATTCTCGATCACTGGAATCTTCTTCATCATCCTCATCATCACTCATATCATCTCCTTCTTTCCTCTCATGCCTCTTGCTGGTTTTTCCTTCTGCACCGAGGCCTTCTCGCGGCAGCCTCCTCTACCACCATGACCCTTCCCGACAGCACCATTTTGGCCTTTCTCCTTGTCACACTTCTCATATTCATCCCTCTGCTTCTCAGCAAGCTGATCGACTTAGCTGCATTCCTGGAGATCGTGACCCTTGGTGCGGTGGATTTTGCAGTATGGCCCATCAGACTTTCTAGTTTTCTCTGCCACAGCAGCCTCTCGGCAATCAGCGCACATGGTAGCTCCCTTGTCGGAGGCCTTGGCCATGGACTTTTTGCCTGCACTGAGATCACGAGAGCTCTCAACGGCCAACACTGCCTTGCCCTTACGCTTCTTATTGCACCTTCGGCTTTTCCTCTTCGAGCCAGGGGCATCGTCGTCATCATGTGAGTCGACTTCGACGCGAGACTCCTCTCTGGGTAGTCGCCTTCCTTCCTCAGCACGATCACACTTGTCCACCAAGTTGTACAACTCATTGATGGTCTTGTGGAGTCTAACCTTCATCTTGGCCCGCATCCTCCTATTGCGCATGTTCAAGTGGAACACGGCAATCACAGCTGCACGGTGTATCTCTGGAATGCTTTGGTGTACTCTACTGAATCTCTGGATGTACTTCCACAAGGTTTCTCCCTCCTTGTGCGGAAGGACTTGTAGGTTGCTGGGTTGTCCTTGCTCCTGGTGGCCACCCGTGAAGGCGCTGACAAACTCATTGCACAAGCTAGCCCATGATGAAATAGAGTTCTCCGGAAGGTGCATTAGCCACGATCTCACATTTGGCTTTAGTGCCAAAGGGAAATAGTTGGAAAGCACCTTCTCATCTCTTCCCCCGGTGGCTTGAACAACTATCGTCTAACTGCCCAAGAATACCACTGGGTTTAGCTTTACGTTGTATTTCTCCATCAGTTCAGGCTTGAAAGCTCGGGCCAATGGCCAACGGACCTGTCACAGCTCGCCAGTGAAGGTAGGGGATCCAACCTCATAAGGCAGGTACCCGCCAGCACTAGGTGCGGGGTCGCTAGCATCTGGGCCATTGCGCCTGTCAGATTGACAGAGTGCTTCTCAGCGTCGCTCTATGGTGATGCGTGCATCTTCCTTCGGTCAGTCTTCCATGACACGCTACTGGTCCCGGTGATCGCGCAGAACGAAAGAGGCCATATATGCCTCATCAGGCTCGTTGGCATGTGAAGCTCGCTGTGGCTGCCTCTGGGTTTGTTGTCGGGGAGGGACTGCACCGTCGGTGTGCCACCCTCGAAACGACCGCCAACTTGGGCCATCGTTGCCGTCTGCGTGCGTCTTGACGGCTCTGCATGTTGGGATTTGTTGGCTTCGATGAAGGCGATCAAACTTTGGATGGTGGCTCACCACTCGTCCATCTTGTCAGCCACCGGTAGGAAGTTTAGCAGCAGCTGGGCCCCCGCCATCGCTTCCGCTGTTGTGTCCGGCATGGCTAGAGAGGTAGTCCGCGACGTCGCTCAACTCCTATTGGAACCATGAGGGGCGTTGCCACATTCTGGTCATCATGCACCACTCGTTGGGGCGGTCTGACATGGAGCAGGCCGAGCATGTGGGTCTACGGCCCCGCTCGACGCTCCGTCTTGCTCTGGGCGAGGCGTGCGCCCAATAGCCATGCTGGTGACGGGCGTAGCTGGGGGATGACGGCTTGCTCCAGATTGGACACTGATGTGGCGGCCGTGAGTATTAGTGTGGCGGGGAGGTGGAGTCTGATCGTTTCCTCCACCTGCGGCACTAGGGCCGAGCTTGCCAGGGTGTTGTTGCTGCTGCACCTCTCCGGCACTCCCCGCTCCAACTTTGGTCGCAGGGGACACAACGGTGGCACCGCCTGCGCCAGCCGCGTCGCCCACAATGCCCACCTCACTCGCCACCGCCGTGGCGCCAATGGCGTTTGCAACTGTGTGTGAGGGGGGCATTCGAAGTGGAGGGATGCGCGGTCGTGCCAGACTTGTTCTTGGGAGCCATGGAGGAAGAAGACGGCCATGAAGATCGACACGCTGCTCACGATCTCGGGTTCGCACAAATGACACACCCCTACCTAGCGGGCCAATGTTGGCGGGGCACGATGCACTCGATCACCTATGGGGCCATGGGGCCCTTTGGGGTTCGACAGGGGTCAGGTCGCATGCACAAAGAGCGGAGGTAGTGTGGCAACACGACGATGAGGCGTTGGCGTTTTACCCAGGTTGGGGCCGCTAAGAAGCATAAAACCCTACTCCTGCTTGGGTGGATTGATCAGAGGAGCACAAAGCACATGCAACACTCACACCCGGCGAGGGTTGCCTTCGAGGAACTGCTACGTGAGTACAAGTGCCCAAAGGTCCGAATCTTTAGCTAGGTTGCCTTAGGCCTCCTTTTATAGCTCAAGGGGCAACCACAGTGGTAAAGCAGACATTACATAGTGATTAGATAGCCAACAGTGCTATCATACCTAACTTTGGCACGTAGGATAGAATGCCATAACTTCTAGTCTAGGTGGCGTGCGGGGATGCATTCCCAACATGCTTCTACCACCGCTTTAGCTAACTATTGCACCACACCTTGACACGCGTCTGGACGGGTGTCAAGGGGGGCATAATCTGTCTTCCAGCGCAACGCCATGTGCTTAGAGAGAGCCACTTAGCCACCTGGGAGCTCGACACTGCATCGACAAGTGACTGGCGTTGCGATGCGGTGGAGCGGTGGTCGATCGGCTCACGCCTGTTGGGGGATGGCTTGCCGGGTATTCCTCAAGATGCGTCCGCCTCGGTCCCTGGCAGGCACGGGGGACGCGCTTGGCATGACACGGGCCCGTCCTGGGCTATTGCATTGACCTTGCCAGCGTTGCTTAGCCCACGTAAGTCACCTCTATTGGAGTCTTGGTCTTGGATGCTAGTTTGTCTTCTTATGTTGATGGGTTCTGCTACTACTGCGTGTGCATAAGTCATAGGCACTAGGTACCTTTATCCTAGCGCATCGACAAAGGGGGTAATCATAAGTAGGTTTTTAGTTCAAGTAAGAACATCACCTTAGCACCGGTCCACCCACATATAAAATTATTAAAGTAGCGAACGCGAATCAACTCAACATGATGAACATGACTAGACAAAAATTCCTATGTGTCCTCGGGAGCACTTGCATAATATAAGAGTAATTTCAGGGCCATCCTTTGATACAAAAAGGATTGGGCTACCTTGTTGCTGATAGGGAACGTCACATGGGAAACAAAATTTTTCCTACGCACACGCAGATCTATCCATGGTGATGAGCATCTTCGAGAGGGAGAGTGGATCTACATACCCTTGTAGATCGCTAAGCGGGAAGCGTTAAGAAACGCGGTTGGTGTAGTCGAACATCTTTGCGATCCAAATTGCCGTCCATCCCGCGATCTCATCATGATCCGTCCCGCGATCTCATCATGATCCGTCCTGTGAACACATCACGAACCGTCTCGCGATCTTGATCACGGTCCTTCCGATCTAGCGCTGAACGGACGACACCTCCGTGTTCAGCACACGTGCAGCTGGATGACGATCTCCACCATCTTGATCCAGCAAGAGGAAGTGGAGAGGGAGAAGAGTTCACCGGCAGCATGACAGCGCTCCGGTGATGGTGGTGGAGCAATTCCGGCAGGGCTTCGCCTAAGCACTGCGGAAATCCGATCTAGAGGAGCACCGGTGGAACGGGTAGCACATGGCTGTAAAATCAGTGCCAAAACCCTAGATATCCACTAGTATATATAGGAGGAGGGGAAAGGAGGCTGCGCCCAAGGGGAGGGCTCCCTCTTGGCTTCAGCCGAACTGGTGGAGGGGGAGTCCTCCTCCAATTGGGAGTCCACCTCTCACACGAGAGGTGGAACTTGGGGAGGACTCCACCCCAATTCGGTTTGGGCCTCTCTCCCCTGCGCCTAGGCCACCTTGGCAGACTCCACCAGCCCACTAGGGGCTGGTGGGTCGCCACTTTGTCCCATGGGGTGGGATGGCCCCACTGGTGGACCCCCGGGACCCATTCGTCACTCCCGGTACACTACCGAGAGTGCCTGAAACATTTCCGGAGTCCAAGCACCACCTTCCTATATATCAATCTTCGTTTCCAGACCATTCCGGAACTCCTCGTGATGTCCAGGATCTCATCCGGGACTCCGAACAACCTTCAGTCACCACCATATATAACTCTACACTATCGAAACGTCACCAAACCTTAAGTGTGCAGACCCTGCGGGTTCGAGAACTATGTAGACATGACCGAGACACCTCTACGGTCAATAACCAATGGCGGGACCTGGATGTCCACATTGGTTCCTACATATTATACGAAGATCTTTATCGGTCGAACCTGTATGTCAAGGATTCAGTTAATCCCGTATGATGTTCCCTTTGTTCTTCGGTATGTTACTTGCCCGAGATTCGATCGTCGGTATCTCCATACCTAGTTCAACCTCGTTACTGGCAAGTCTCTTTTCTTGTTCCGTAATACAAGATCCCATGACTAACACTTAGTCACATTGCTTGCAAGGCTTATTGTGATGTTGCATTACCGAGTGGGCCTTGAGATACCTCTCCGTCACACGGAGTAACAAATCCCAGTCTTGATCCATGCCAACTCAACAGACACCCTCGGAGATACCTGTAGAGCACCTTTATAGTCACCCATTACGTTGCGACGTTTGATACACACAAGGCACTCCTCCGATGTCCGTGAGTTGCATGATCTCATGGTCATAGGAACATGTACTTGACATGCAGAAAATAGTAGCAATAAACTGACACGATCATATGCTACGTTTGTAGTTTGGGTCTTGTCCATCACATCATTCTCCTAATGATGTGATCCCGTTATCAAATGACATCTCATGTCCATGGCTAGGAAACCTTAACCATCTTTGATCAACGAGCTAGTCCATTAGAGGCATACTAGGGACATGGTTTTGTCTATGTATCCACACATGCATCTAAGTCTCCGATCAATACAATTTATAGCATGGATAATAAACGATCATCACGAACAAGGAAATATGATAATAACTCATTTATTATTGCCTCTAGGGCATATTTCCAACAGTCTCCCACTTGCACTAGAATCAATAATCTAGTTCACATCACCATGTGATTCGCGTTGTTATGAATCTAACACCTAATGAGTTCTGGGGCTCGATCATGCTTTGCATGTGAGAGAGGTCTTATAGTCAACGGGTCTGCGACATTCAGATCCGTGTGTACTTTGCAAATTTCTATGTCAAACCGTAAACACTGCTACCACACTCCACTTGGTACTATTCCAAATGGCTGCTCCACTATACGTATCCAGATTGCTACTACGAGTCATCCGGATTGGTGTTAAAGCGTGCATCGACGTAACTCTTTACGACGAACTCTTTATCACCTCCATAATCGAGAAATATCTCCTTAGTCTTTTAGTTACTAAGGATAATCTTGACCGCTGTCCAGTGCTCCATTCCAGGATCACTTTGAAACCTTCTGGTCATACTTATGGCAAGGCTGACATCGGGTCTTGTGCACAGCATTGCATACATGATAGAGCCTATGGCTGAAGCATAGGGGATGACACTCATCTTTTCTCTATCTTCTGCAGTCACTGGGCATTGAGTCTTACTCAACCTTATACCTTACAAATCAGGCGAGAACTCTTTCTCTGACTGATCCATTTTGAACTCTTTCAAAATCTTGTCAAGGTATGTACTCATTGAAAGTCTCATCAAGTATCTTGATCTATCTCTATAGATCTTGATGCTCAACAATTAGGTAGCTTTATCCAGGTATTCCTTTGAAAAACTGTTTTCAAACACCCGTTTATGCTTTCCAGAAATTCTACATCATTTCTGAATAGCAATATGTCATCCACATATACTTATCAGAAACTCTATAGTGCTCCCACTCACTTTATTGCAAATACAAGTTTCTCATAAACTTTGTATAGACTCAAAAACTTTGATCACCTCATCAAAGTGCATATTCCAACTCCGAGATGCTTGCTTCGGTTCATAGAAGAATCACCGAAGCTCGCACACCTTTTAGCATCCTTAGGACTGAAAAAACCTTCTCGTTGTATCTCATACAACCTTTCCTTAAGGAAGGAAACGATGTTTTGGCATCCATCTGCCAAATTTCATAATTGAAAAATGCAGCAACTGCTAACATAATTCCAACAGACTTTAGCATCGCTACGAGTGAGAAAGTCTCATCGCAGTCAACTCTTTGAACTTGTCGTAAACTACTTTGCAACAAGTCGAGCTTTTACAAATGGTAAAATTTACCATCAGCGTCTTTCTTCATTTTAAAAATCCATTTGTATTTAATGACCTGCCGTCCAACGAGAAAGTCCACCAAAGTCTATACTTGGTTTTCATACATGGATCCTTTCTCGGATTTCATGGCTTCTAACCATTTGTTGGTTTCTGAGCCCATCATCGCTTCTTCATAGTTCGTAGGTTCATCGTTGTCCAACAACATGACCTCCAAGACAGGGTTGTCGTACCACTCAGTAGTAGTACACGTCCTTGTCGACCTACGAAGTTTGATAGTAACTTGATCCGAAGCTTTCATGATCATCATCATTAACTTCCTCTTGAACTGACGTAGGCTTCACAGAAACATCTTTCTGCACTGCGCCACTTTCTGGTTGAAGTGAAGGTTCAATAACCTCATAAAGTTCTATTTTCCTCGTTGGTCGATAGTAACTTGATCCGAAGCTTCATAATCATCATCATTAACTTCCTCTTCAACTGACGTAGGCTTCATAAAAATATCTTTCTGCACTGCGCTACTTTCTGGTTGAAGTAGAGGTTCAATAACCTCATAAAGTTCTATCCTCCTCCCACTCAATTCTTTCAAGGGAAACCTTTTCTCGAGAAAGGACCCAGTTTTAGCAATAAACATTTTATGCTTGGATTTGAGATAGAAGGTTCACCCAACTGTTCTTAGGGTATTCTATGAAGATGCATTTGTCCGCTTTGGGTTCGAGCTCATTAGGTGAAAACATTTTCCACACAAGCGTCGTAGCCCCAAACATTAAGAAATGACAGCTTAGGTTTCTATCAAACCATAGTTCACATGGTGTCATCTCAACGGATTTAGATGGTGCCCTATTTAAAGTGACTGTTGTTGTCTCTAATGCATAACCCCAAAATTATAGTAACAATACGATAATAGACATCATAGCACGTACCATATCCAATAGAGCACGACTATGACGTACGGACACACCATCACATTATGGTGTTCCAGGTGGCGTGAGTTGTGAAACAACTTTCACATTGTCTAAAGTTGTATGCCAAACTCGCAACTTAGATATTCACCTCCATGATCATATCGCAAACATATTTATCTTCTTGTCATGATGATCTTAAACTTCACTCTGAATTTGCTTGAACCTTTCAAACGATTCAGACTTGTGTTTCATTAAGTAAATATACACTATATCTACTCAAATCATCAGTGAAGGTAAGAAAATAACGAAATCCACCGCACGCTCCAAGACTCATTGGATTGCATACATCAACATGTATCATTTCCAATATATCACTTGCCCGCTTCATCAAAACAGAAAACGGGGTCCTTAGTCATCTTGACCAAGAGGCATGGTTCGCATGTCTCAACCGATTCGAAATCGAATGAGTCCAAAAATCCATCAGCATGGAGTTTCTTCATGCGTTTCATACCAATATGACATTTAGCGGCAGTGCCACAAGTATGTGGTACTATTATTATTAACTTTGTATCCTTTTGGCATCAATGTTATGAACATGTGTATTACTACGATCAAGTTTCAACAAACCATTCTTACTGGTTGCATGACCTTTGAAGGTATTATTCATGAAAATAGAATAACCATTATTCTCTAATTTAAATGAATAACCGTGTTGAAATTGAACACGATCTAATCACGTTCATGCTCAACGCAAAAACACCAAATAACATTTATTTAGGTTCGTCACTAATCTCGAAGGTAGAGAGAGCGTGCGATGTTGATCACATCAACCTTGGAAACATTTCCAACACACATCGTCACCTCACACTTAGCTAGTTCTCCGTTTATTCCATAGCTTTTATTTCGAGTTACTAACATTTAGCAATCGAACCGGTATCCAATACCTAGGTGCTACTAGGAGTACAAGCAAGGTACACATCAATAAAACGTGTATCAAATATACTTCTGTTGACCTTGCTAGCCTTCTTATCTACCAAGTATCTAGGGTTGTTCCGCTTCAGCGACCTCTCTCCTCATAATTGAAGCACTTAGTCTTGGGTTTGTGTTCAACTTTGGGTTGCTTCACTGGAGCAGCAACTGACTTGCCATCCATGAAGTTTCCCTCCTTGCCCTTACCCTTCTTGAAACTAGTGGTTATACTAACCATCAACACTTGATGCTCCTTCTTGATTTCTACCTTCGCGGTGTCAAACATCGCGAACAGCTCAGGGATCATTAACTCTATCCCTGGCATTTATAGTTCATCACCAAGTTCTAGTAGCTTAGTGAAAGTGACTTGGAGAACTATATCAATCACTATCTTATCTAGGAGATGAACTCCCACTCGATTCAAGCGATTGTAGCACCCAGACAATCTGAGCACATGCTCAACGATTGAGCTATTCTCGTTCATCTTGCAGGCAAAGAATCTTGTTGGAGATCTCATACCTCGCAACACGGGCACGAGCCTGAGATCCTAATTTCAGCTCTTAGAACATCTCATATGTTCCGTGACGTTCAAAACGTTTCGAAGCCTCAATTCTAAGCCGTTATGCATGACGCACTAAACTATCAAGTAGTCATCAGCACGTACGTGTCAGATGTTCACAACATCTACAGACAACGCTAGAGGGGTTGGCGCACCGAGCGGTGCATTAAGGACATAAGCCTTCTGTGCAGCAACAAGGACAATCCTCAGATCACGGATTCAATCCGCAATATTGCTACCATCAAATTTCAACTCTATTTCTCTAGGAACATATAAAAATTTAAGGGAGCTACAACGTGAGCTAGTAATCTACAACATAATTTTGCAAAGACACTACTGACCATGTTCATGATAATGAGTTCAATTAATCATATTACTTAAGAACTCCCACTCAAATTGACATCCCTCCGGTCATCCGAGTGATACATGATCCAAATTCACCAACTCAAGTCCGATCATCACGTGAGTTGAGGTGGTTACAATGGTGAACATCATCATGTTGATCATATCTACTATATGACTCATGTTCGACCTTTCGGTCTCTTGTGTTCCGAGGCCATGTCTGTACATGCTAGGCTCGTCAAGTTTAACCCGAGTGTTCTGCACGTGCAACACTGGCTTGCACCCATTGTATGTGAACGTAGAGTCTATCACACCCGATCATCACGTTGTGTCTCAACACGACGAACTTTCGTAACGGTGCACACTCGGGGAGAACACAATTTATCTTGAAATTTAAGTGAGGGATCACCTTATAATGCTACCGTCGTACTAAGCAAAACAAGGAGCATAAAAGGATTAACATCACATGCAATTCATAAGTGACATGATATGGCCATGAACTTGTGCTTTAGATCTCCATCTTGAAAGCACCGGCATGATCTCCATCATCACCGGCACGACACCATGATCTCCATCATCTTGATCTCCATCAACGTGTCGCCATCGGGGTTGTCATGCCCTGCAAGCTTCTACTACTATTGCTACCGTTTAGCGATAAAGTAAAGCATTACATAGCGCTTAATGATTGACATGCAGGTCATACAATAATTAAAGACAACCCTATGGCTCCTGCCGGTTGCCGTACTCATCGACATGCAAGTCGTGAAATTCTATACATCACATGATCATCTCATACATCACATATATCACATCATGTAATTGGCCATATCACATCACAACATACCCTGCAAAAACAAGTTAGACGTCCTCTCATTGTTGTTGCATGTTTTACGTGGCTGCTGCGGGTATCTAGCAAGAACAATTCTCATCTACGCAAAAACCACAACGGTGATACACTAGTTGCTTTTCAACCTTCTCAAGGACTGCCTTTGTCGAATCCGATCCAACAAAAGTGAGAGAAACTGCCACCCGCAAGCCATCTAGGCAACAAGTTGCGTCAAGGGAACCGGTCTCTCGTAAGCGTACGAGTAATGTTGGTCCGGGCCGCTTCATCTCACAATACCGCTGAACCAAAATCCGACCAAGGGAGGAAGCAATCTAAGCATCAACGCCCACAAACCTTTTGTGTTCTACTCGAGATCTCATCTACACATAGACCTAGCTCTGATACCACTGTTAGGGAACGTCGCATGGGAAACAAAAAAATTCCTACGCACACGCAGATCTATCCATGGTGATGAGCATCTACGAGAGGGAGAGTGGATCTACATACCCTTGTAGATAGCTAAGCGGGAAGCGTTAAGAAACGCGGTTGGCGTAGTCGAACATCTTCACGATCCAAATCGCCGAGCGTCCCGCGGTCTCATCACGATCCGTCCCGCGATCTCATCACGATCCGTCCCGTGAACTCATCACGAACCATCTCGCGATCTTGATCATGGTCCTTCCGATCTAGCGCCGAATGGACAACACCTCCGCGTTCAGCACACATGCAGCTTGATGACGATCTCCACCATCTTTATCCAGCAAGAGGAAGTGGAGAGGGAGAAGAGTTCACCGGCAGCGTGATGGCGCTCCGGTGATGGTGGTGGAGCAATTCCGGCAGGGCTTCGCCTAAGCATTGTAGAAATCCGATCTAGAGGAGCACCGGTGGAACGGGTAGCACGTGGCTGTAAAAGCAGTGCCAAAACCCTAGATATCCACTAGTATATATAGAAGGAGGGGAGAGGAGGCTGTGCCCAAGGGGAGGGCTCCCTCTTGGCTTCAGCCGAACTGGTGGAGGGGGAGTCCTCCTCCAATTGGTAGTCCACCTCTCACACGAGAGGTGGAACTTGGGGAGGACTCCACCCCCATTCGGTTTGGGCCTCTCTCCCCTGTGCCTAGGCCACCTTGGCCGACTCCACCATCCCACTAGGGGCTAGTGGGTCGCCACTTTTGGCCCATGGGGTGGGATGGCCCCACTGGTGGACCCCCGGGACCCATTCGTCACTCCCGGTACACTATCGAAAATGCCTGAAACCTTTCCGGAGTCCAAACACCACCTTCATATATATCAATCTTCGTTTCCGGACCATTCTAGAATTCCTCGTGACGTCCGGGATCTCATCCGGGACTCTGAACAACCTTCGGTCACCACCATATATAACTCTACACTACCGAAACGTCACCAAACCTTAAGTGTGTAGACCCTGCGGGTTCGAGAACTATGTAGACATGACCGATACACCTCTATGGTCAATAACCAATGGCGGGACCTGGATGTCCACATTGGTTCCTACATATTCCACAAAGATCTTTATCGGTCGAACCTCTATGTCAAGGATTCAGTTAATCCCGCATGATGTTCCCTTTGTTCTTCGGTATGTTACTTGCTTGAGATTCGATCGTCGGTATCTCCATACCTAGTTCAACCACGTTACTGGCAAGTCTCTTTACTCGTTCCGTAATACAAGATCCCATGACTAACACTTAGTCACATTGCTTGCAAGGCTTATTGTGATGTTGCATTACCGAGTGGGCCCTGAGATACCTCTCCGTCACACGGAGTAACAAATCCCAGTCTTGATCCATGCCAACTCAACAGACACCCTCGGAGATATCTTGCAATGTTTGATACACACAAGGCACTCCTCCGATGTCCGTGAGTTGCATGATCTCATGGTCATAGGAACATATACTTGACATGCAGAATACGGTAGCAATAAACTAACACGATCATATGCTACGTTTGTAGTTTGGGTCTTGTCCATCACATCATTCTCCTAATGATGTGATCCCGTTATCAAATGACATCTCATGTCCATGGCTAGGAAACCTTAACCATCTTTGATCAACGAGCTAGTCCATTAGAGGCATACTAGGGACATGGTTTTGTCTATGTATCCATACATGCATCTAAGTCTCCGATCAATACAATTTATAGCATGGATAATAAAGGATCATCATGAACAAGGAAATATGATAATAACTAATTTATTATTGCCTCTAGGGCATATTTCCAACAGTTGCACCTTTGTTACTATTGTCACTTGTTACTTGTTACGAATTATCTTGCTACAAAACTATCTACTGCTGTTACTCACATCACTTGTAGGGAATATCTTGCTGAAAATGGCTTATCATTTCCTTCTACTCCTCGTTGGATTTGACACTCTTACTTATTGAAAGGACTATGTCACATTCTTCGATATATCGAGCAATGTCTTGATTCATCTTAGACCACCAATACTTTTGTCGGATGTCTAGATACATCTTGGTACTTCCCGGATGGATAGAGAGCGGGGTATCATGCGCTTATTTCATCACCTTCCCTGTCATAAGCTCGAATCGGTGTACCACAATGTGATCCTTGAAGTACAAGATTCCATCTTTAGCAAGCGAGAAAACTCTGGATTTTTCTAGGTCAGGATCCCTTTCATCTCATCAACGTGAGCATCATTGGCTTGCGTAGACTTAATAGCTTTAAGAAGAGTTGGTTCCATGACAAGGTTATTAAGAAATCCCCGTGGAACAATGTGAAGGTTCAATTTTTGAAGCTCTTCATGAAGATGGGGGTTAGCTTTCTAAACCATGTGGTTGTTGTAATAAGCTTTTCGACTCAAGGCATCGACCTTGACATTAGCCTTGACAGGGGTACAAGATATACCAAAGTCATAGTCTATAACTACTTCCATCCATCACCTCTGACAGAGATTTAGATCTGGCTGAGTAAATAGATACTTCAAACTTTGATGGTTGGTATATACCTCACAACGATTAGCAAGATGATAATGTCGCCATAATAACAGTGCATAGATAACCGCAACAAGTTCGAGGTCATGAACTGGATAGTTCTCTTGATGAGGACGCAACTATCGTGTGGCATAAGAAATCACTCCGCACTCTTGCATTAGGGCACAACCTAATCCTTGACGAGATGCGTCATAGTAAATGACATCTCCTGGCATTTGTCTGCCCACTAAAACTTAACACTTTTGTGAAGCAGGTTGGTCAAGGGTTTGGCAATCTTGGAGAAGTTCTCGACAAAACAACGACAATAGCTGGTGAGTCTGAGGAAACTTTTGGCTTGCTTGACATTCTTCGGGGGAGTCTATCCAAGAATATGCTAAACTCATTCTAGATTGACGCAATACCATCCTTCGAGATCACATGACCAAGGTAGGTCACTTCGGCCAACCAGAACTCATACTTGTAGTATTTGGCATATAGCTAATGCTCTCGAAGCTTTTCCAGTAGAAGACGGGGATGTTCAACATGCTCTTCTTAATTTTTGGAGAATACCAGGATATTATCCAGATAAACCATGACGAACTTGTCGAGGTAGTCCATGAAGATATAGTTCATCAAACAAGAGAATGTTGCTCGAGCATTGGTTAACCCGAAAGACATGATGGTGTACTCATATGAACCATAGCAAGTAATGAATGTGGTCTTTGGAATATCCTCCTCACGACCCCGGATCTGGTGGTAAGCCAACCTCAAATCGAGTTTAGAAATTACCGAGGACCCAACAATTTGATCATAAAGATCTATGATCCAAGGAAGAGGGTATTTGTTCTGGATTGTTGCATGGTTGATGGACCGGTAATCTTCAACCAAACGGTTCATACCATCCTTCTTCTTGACAAAGAGGGAAGATGTTCCCCATGCATAGGAACTTGGATGAATGAAGCCTTGACAAAGTGAATTGTTGATTTATTCCTTAAGCTCAACGATTTCATGAGGAGGCATCTTATATGGTTGTTTGGCGATAGGAGTGGTTCCTGGTACTAAATCGATGAAAAACTTGATAACTCTGGCAAGGGGAATTCCTAGAAGTTCTTCTGGAAAGACATCTTGGAAGTTGCGAACAACTGGAATGCTTTCAATTCCCTCAAGAGGTAACACATTCAATGCATTTAAGAGGTAAAGCTGGGTTTCGTCATCTCAAACAAGACGAGCTTGGTAGCTTACTATCTCATTAGAAGGATGTAGGAGATGTACGGTTTTTGTGGCGCAAACGATAGAGGCGGTATGAGTTTTCAACTAGTCCATTTTGAGAATGAGGTCAATATTGGAAGACTTCAACATGATGGGAGAGGCATGGAATTCCAACCCTCCAATTTCAGTAATGATGTTATGGCTAACCATGGAGGTTTGACATTGTCCCGCGGGGGTGTTTACCATTATTGGGATGTTCATCTCTTCATATTTAATGCCATGCATGTATGCAAAATCTTCTGACATGAAAGAATGCGATGCTCCTGAATCAAATAAAATAGAAGCTGGTATTGAGTTAACAAGAAGAGTACCCATCATAGTAGCAGGCTGGTCTTGAGCTTCATTCAGTTCAATGTTGTTAGCCTGACCACGACCATAAGAATGCCTGGAATTGTTGTTGCGGGGCTGGTTGTTACCACTACTAGTTGAAGGCAGTGCAAGATGATTCTGATTCTGCCTGCACTCTTTGGCACGATGCCCTGGACGACCACACTTGAAGCACAACAGTCCTCAGAATAGAAGGAGGAACTCTGGGTGGTACAGCTGGAAGTCTTGGATGCCTAGGTGGTGGAGGAGGCAGTTGAGGTTCAACATAGACAACCTTGGAACAGGAGCAGTTGCATGATACATGTTGTGGGGAATCAAAATCCGGCACTTCTGTGCGGATGTACCCGAAGATGAGCCCATGTCGCGGTTGCACTTGCTGCCACCCTTGTATTCCTGTAGACCAGTTTCAACCTGGATGGCCTTGTTCACCAAGGTGGAGAAATCAACATAGTCCTGAACAAGGAGCGCGAGCTTGATATAGGGGTGGAGCCCTTTGCGGAATTTCTCCTACGTGTGGGCATCAGTTGCGATATCTTCTTCAGCATAGCGTGACAACTCAAGGAACTCCCGCTGATAAGCATCCATAGTCTTGTTGCCCTGGGTGAGGTTGCGGAACTCTCGCTTCTTCTTGTCCATAATTCCCCGAGGAATGTAGAGGGCACGGAAATCATCTTGGAAATACAGCAAGGAGACGATGGTTCAGACTAGCTGTGAACGCCTCCGACTGTCCCACCATTGAGTAACAGGACCCTTCAGGAGGTAGGCCTCAAAGGTGACATAGCTGGCAAGTGGGGCGTGGGTAAACTCCAGCTCATAAGTGATTTCATGAAGCCAGTCATCAGCATCAAGGGGGTAGTTGAGAAGCGGTAGACAGCAGGGTTGAGGCGCACGAAGTCATGCAGAGTTGGGGCTGGCTGCTGGTGCATGTTCGGACGCTGGAACTGATCCATAAGTCCTTGAATAAATTGGCGGTTCAGCTCAAACTGCTATATCATCCTAGCCATGTATTCGAGCGGTGGTGGATTGCCGACACGATGCCCACGACTAGCTGGGCTAACCATTCTATCAAATTGCAACAATGGTAGTTTAGAATTGAGTAAAAGCAAAGGAAATGAATCATTCATGAGGTATCATGAACAAAAAGGAAGTGCAATAGATACATCGTATTAGTCAAACATGACATATAGATCCATACATAAGTCTATTACAAGCCAACAATTTCAATTTCGGAAAGGAAATAACCTAGACAACTAGGCAGCACAGAGGCATGCGATAGAGAGATACAACAACGGGACATAGCAATATGCTACATCAACGTTGGGGACAATCACTTAAGCTGGGTAACTGCAGGTGATGATGTAGGGTACCCTCGATATAAGGGTTCTGCACTCCATGAACACTCTAATGCAGAGTCTAGTCCCGTAAGGGGAGCAGAGGACCACGTAGAGGAGTACAACCTCCAACAACAGGCCACTCAAGACCTAGTGGAAACTCTGTCCTGCTTGGGTAAAGGATGCACTCAGGATGCATCCTTGCACTGATTGCTGGCAGCAAATGCGTTAGAGCATCCTCAAGGCGAGCACAAGTGGCATGAAGCTCGACAGCAAGAGTTCGGATAGTACGATCCAGATCCTCAATGTATTGCACCAGAACCTGCTAGTCATAACAGCTTCACACATAAGGGGTGCAGATGGCGGCGTAGTATCCAGTCTCATCCCTAGCGCGGGCATATGGGATGTATCTGAATCCAGTCTCCTCCAAGCAGGGGTGCTCTCCACGGAGACGGGTGATAGCAGTATACACAACATCATGGACTGCCATGTTAACAGCCACTCTAACACCATGATATTTGTCCAGTCGAGTGATGGAGATGTTCTGCCGATCAAAGATACAAACCATAGCGGAGTACTGCTCCTGGTTGAACTCACATTAGTCCTCATAAATAGTGTACTCGGGGTACTAGTGATATCCCAGCCAGGTGAAGAGGTCGACTAGAATGGCCCGGGAACTCACTCACATCGACAGCTATAGTCTGGCGTACGAGCTGCCTTATGGGACGCATCTGAAACAAGGTGGTTCAAAGATGTCAAATGACATTGTGTGCATCATATTTTTAAAGGAAATAATTGTCGATAATATGACCCTCCGGGTAGATGTGATCACGAGAACCTAACGTCAGAGTTAGCAAAATATTTAACCCTAAATAGAAGAGAGATCATAACCCAGAGTATAGAAGAGGAATAAAACATCCTAATACCACCCAACTGAGATGTGGGCCCATAAGCCTTACGACAATGTTAGTAAAAGTTTTTCAATGATTAGACTCAACTTCGGTCAAGGTGTTGGAAAGGGGCTTCCTATAGGCAGTCGGCTCTGATACCAACTTGTGATGATCCCATTTTGATCATATGCTAATCATACATGCAAATGCGCATGATCAAGATTAGGGACTCACGGGATGATATCACAACACAAATCTAGACACAAAGTAAAGTCATAGAAGCTTCATATTACAAGTCAGGGACCTCGAGGGCTTGAATACATAAGCTTGAATACAAACAAGTCAGCGGAAGCAATAATATCTAAATACAGACATAAGGAAATAAGTTTGCCTTCAGAAGGCTAGCACAAACATTAGCATCAGATCGAAAGAGCAAGGCCTCTTGCCTGGGAGCCTCCTATCCTAGTGCTGCTTGGGGCCAGCCTACACATAGTAGTAGGCACCGTCGGTGTAGTAGTAGTCGTCGGTGGGGTCAGATGGCTCCTGGGCTCCCTCATCTGATCGCAACAATCGTATCGAAGGGAAAAGGGGGAGCAAAGAAACCATGAGTACTCATCCAAAGTACTTGCATGACTTACATTAGATATATGCTAAGTATGCAACATTATTAAAGGAATGGGACTATATCTTTGGACTTACTGTAGAAATGCTAGAGTAGAGGGGGAAAGCCTAGCCTGTCAAAGACTAGCATCTTGAAGCAACTTGCAGCATCAGAAGAGTGTAGATTAGCATATTATAAGCAGCATGTTATTTAAGACCGCCCATAAATTCTTCCTTGACTCCCTGCGAGAAAGCAATCTCGGAGCCAACATTTCATTTGAAAGTCACCATTCTAGTTGTATTATATCGGGATACAACTCCGAGCGCCCGTTACCGTCAACACGGCTATTCGAATAGATATATTTCACTGTAGGGGTGTGCCAACTTGCCAACATGCTCGATTAACTCTGGCTAGACACAATTTCCAGGTCATGCCTAGCCTTGGCTGATTGACACACCATACTCCTACCTAGTCTCAGCAGAGAGGACACACACCGGTATATGTCCTAAATGCGAAGGGGTCATGGGCCAATCACCATTTGCAATCCTGCATGTTGCGAGGATGGCCGGCGTTAGTCGTGGCACCTCTTAATACAAAGACGGTGCTTATGCAGGTCACCCGAGCGCGTGCCTCTCAACTGTGACGTCTGAAGAGCTTTTAGGCGAATGTATGACGTAGAGTGCCCATACCGATTCTCGCGTGGTGGTTAGTGCGAAACAGGCCAGAGGCCTACTTAGATCATATATCCAAGCCCATTAATGATTTGTTATCTGCGGTGACGATCAATGATCCACAATATGTGGTCCCGTCGCCCCATCTCGAGGACTCACGACAAGGGCCAAGAATGCCCGGCCATGCCTTGTCATTATTACACAAGCACCCTCCAGGTCAACCCGACCTCAACATGGTTCTGTAGTAAAGCCAAAGTAACCGTGTGTCCATAACATCAAGGGGGATCCGAGGAGTCACCTTCGATGGATCCCACTCGATGTAATCGTCGAGGTGACCAGAGAGGAATCACCCTTGATGGTTCATGCTTGAGGTGTTGCACGACAGAGTCGTTATCGGCAGAGGTGAAGGAGGAATCACCCTCCGTAATCCACTCTAGGTTAACTACACTATAGAGTTAGGATCAAGAGTACATCACGAGGTGTCACCCTCGGTACTGGATGGTACCTCTGCAGAGTCATACAACAAAGGGGGCGTGAGGTGATGAAGCGAGGGCAACAGGGACAAGTGGGGTCACTGGTGTATCACTAATCAACCTATATTAAGCATATAGGGTACAAGTAAGGTACAACAACACTTTATCAAAAATAGGCTATGCATCAAAATAGGAGCTATCAACAATAGTAGCAAAAATCTAATGTAAGCATGAGAGAGAAGGAATGGGAAATATAGGGATGACCGAGGGGTTTTGCTTGCGTGGATACTCTGCGGCAGGTGGCTGGACATCAGTGGCGTAGTCGTACACTGCAACATCGTTAGTCTCGGTGTCTACCGGAGATAAGAGGGGGGAGAAACAATAAATATAAAGCACCCAAATGCATCATGATGCATGACATGACCACATGCAGTGCTAGGGGTGGCCTAACGTAGTGCGACACGTTGCACACATAGTGGGAAAATATCCGACGATATTTCCCGGGTCTTAGGCAATTGCTGGACATATGAATCGGAGGGGAAAGTTCCATGTTCGTCATGCTAGAGGCATGTGACAGATGAACATATTGCATATTTGGATTCGCTGGATTTTTCTAAGCAACTTTTGTATATATTTTTTTCATCCAATTATAAATTAATTTATATGTTTTTCAAAGTTCAATAACATTCTAGAATTAACATTTTTATTTTTATTCAAAAAATATCATTATTGCATCAACATGATGTCATCATGACGTCAGCAGTCAATCCAGCTTTTTCTGGTCAAACTTGACAGGTGGGCCCCACCTGTCATGGACAGTGGGCTGTACAAATTTTAAATTTAAACTAAATAGATTAATTAGGGGGCTAGGCCCACATGTCAGTGACTTATTAACTCAAATTAATTATTTTAGTTAACTTAAGGGATTAATTACGGGCTAATGACCCTGGTCCCACATGTTAGTGGCACACGGGGGTGTGGCCCACTAGTCAAAGACTGGGGCTGCCTAGTCAGCACGTTGACCGGGGTCTACCTAGTCAATGGACCCGCCGGGGCCACTCGCAGTGACCCTAGGGCGGCCCCAGCCTGGCCATGTCGGCGGTGGCCGACAGTTCGCCGACGACGACGCCAAAACGCATCGGAGGGGCTTGGGCTTCGTCGGGATTCGCCTACACGGGGCTATTTCTAGTGCGACTGGGTGCGTTTGAACATGCGCAAAGCCACACGTCGAATGACACCGGTGGCTAGGCCTGGGATGGCCAGAATCGGCGCCGACGATGAGCAGAGGTGGAGGCATGTTCGAGAGCTCGTCGAGGAGGGGGGCAGGGAGCATGGGAGAGAGCGTGGGTGTGCGCGTTCGACTCGTACGAGCCCAAGAGCTCGTCGGTGAGCTCGTGCACGGGCTGCGGTGGCTATGGTCATGACAGCAAGCTCCCTAGCAGCAATACGATCGGGAAAACGCGGGCGAGGGGAAGCAACAAGCAACCTACCGATCTAATGGGCCTACGACATTCTATGTGATGTGGCGAAGAACATGGACGCATGCGTGTGATCAAAAGGTCACCGGAGCGTCGTCGGTGATGAGCCCCAGTGGCAGTGAGTGTAACACCCTGGTGTCAGTGCTACAGTGATGATTTAATTAAGCAACAGTAATGCCCAAGTTTAAGCTAATCCATTGTCCTAAACAATGCATGATCACAATGGAATCATATCTCATGTGAATTCCCTAATGATTTTCAAAATTCATTCAAAAGTGGGTTAAATAATTTTTGCAAACCTAAAAACAAAAATCATGTTGGGGTTGCAAATAATCCCTTGGTAATTATAAAATTATCAGCAATGTTTTATAAGGTGAATTGGTGCCTCAAAATAAATAATACAGTGGCCAAAACAATTATTTAATTGCCTTTTGAATTGTAAATATTTCCAAACTTTTCAAAAGGGGCCCAAACTTTTTATGGCAGTAACAGATATTGCCTTACAAATATTGGACCTTGTCCCATATTTTACAAAAGTCATTGTGTCCTATAAATAATTAAAAGGCAGAATTAAATAAAAAAGAAAAACAATAAAAAAAGAAGAAAGAAAGAAAAGAGAAACCCCCTTCCCCACTGGGCCGGCCCCATCAGGCCCACTCCCCCCGCCCCCTTCCTCTGTAGCGACCAGCGCGGTCGCTACAGAGCGCCGACCGCGCTCGTCGCCAACGAACCCCATTGCCCACGACAGCGAGGGGATAAGAATGGCCTCCCGCGGCTCCATCTCTCTCCCCCCAAACCTTAGATCTCACCTGCCCCTCTCCCTCTCTTCATCCCTCGCCCCCGTCACTCTCGAGCGCTACCGTCCCCATGACCGTCACCTAGCTGCGGCCACCGTGCCTCCCACGCCCTGCCAACGCACCCGCGAGCTCCGCCGTGACCCCCCATCCTCCTCGACCATGAACGTGAGCTCTGGAGCCCCTGCATCGCCCCGACGCCATCGTATTCTTCCTTGGGTCCGGGAAGTCACAGCCGTCGATTCGCCCTCTCCACTACACCAGCTGCTCCCTCGGGCCTTCCCATCAACACTGGTGAGGTCCTCTCACCTCTCCTCTCCCTATGAGCATCCCCATCGCCCCTCTAGCTAGCTTCCACCGCACCCGAGCTCCGGTTGCCGCCGACAAGCTCATGGTTGTCGCTACCATCGCCGTCACGCTCGCCTGAGCGTAGCACCGTGCTCGTGGTGCTTCTAGCGGCACAACGCACACACGCACGTGCTCGATAATGCCCCCTAGCGTCGACTCTGATGAGCTTCTGAATGTGCCATAGCCTGAACTCGTTGTCGACGTCTCTCAGGTGACCATTTGGTCCCGCCGCCACCATCATTCGACTCCACGCGACGCGTAGGCCATCTTTAGCTGCTCAGATCACCCGCATGCACAACGCTTTGCCGTCCCCATATCTCGCCCAAAATACCTCGCCGCCGGTGTCGCCACACCGCTCGATTCCGACCAACACAGCTCCTTGCACCGCCACCATTCGACATGGTGGAGTCGTAGCTTTCGAATGCGCCCAAGGACGCGTCGAACGGTACGCCGTGCATGTTTTCTGACCACACCCATGGACCTCCACCGTGTTTTGGGGTCGCTGGCGTTGAGCCACTGACCTCCGCCGACATGGACGGTCGGGGCCACTGCCAGTGTCCCTGACTCGCGGGCCCCGCGGTCCTGGTTGACAAGTTGACCTGGTCAACCTGCTGACTAGGCCCGACCAGTCAATGACATGTGGGGCCTGAACCCCCCTGTGTATGACATGTGGGCCAACCCTGTCACGTAACTAATTAGTAATTAGATTAAGAAAATAAATAACTTAACACTAATGATTCACTGACAAATGGACCCCACCTGCTAATTAAACTCTCTTTAGAGTAAAATAACCCTGGTTAGCCACTGAGTCTATGACAAGAGGGCCCCACATGTCGGTTTGACCAATCTGTTGAGACTGTTGACTGCTGATGCAGTGCTGATGTCAGCATGATGTCATAAAGGATTTTTCGAATAAATAATAATCTATTAATCCAGAAATTAATAAAAACTTTAGAAATCATATCTTTTCAACCATAACTCGGATGAAAATAATTTATACATGAAGGTTGATTAGCAAAATCCCACAAATCCGAATATGTAGTCCGTTAGTCTGTCACGTGCTCCTAGAATAGAAAACATGGAACATTTCCACCATTTTCATCTATTCGGTAAAAGCCAGAGACCCAGGAAATATCGTCAGATATTCTCCTAACCCATCTTCTACGTATAGTATTGCGTTAGTGCATACCTAGCTCTGCATATTGCCATGTCATGCATCGTGGTGTACTTGTTTGATTTATATTCATTGTTTCTCCCCCCCCCCTTCTTACTGATAGACCCCGAGACAGATGCTGCTACCGAGTACGACTACGCCCCTAACAACCGGCCATTTGCAGCAGAGCAGCAAGGCAAGCAAAACCCCCTTGAGCATTCTGATATCACCCACCTCTCTCCCTCTTATTCTTGCATTAAAATTTTGCTACTGTTTTAGTTAGCTCCTATTCTGATGCATAGCCTGTTTTTGATGAACTGCTACTATTCCTGCAATCATACCAACTGCTTAGTATAGGTTGGTTAGTGAAACCCCAGTGACCCCTTATTCCCAGTTGCCCCTGCTTCTTCATCGATGACTCGACAATTTGACAACTCGAAGACTCGGTAAACCGACCGAGAAGCCAGGCCCCTCACATCACCGAACTCCCCTTAATTGTATGACTCTGCAGTGCTACTATCGAGTACCAAGGGTGACACCTCATTAAGTACTCATGATGCTAGCCCTGTAGCGCAGCTAGTCGGTCATGTTATCGAGGGTGATTCCTCCTTCACCATTCCCGACGATGTCTCTATCGTGCACCCCCTCAAGTGTGGGACCCTCGAGGGTGATTCCTCTAAAGTCCACCTTGACGGTTACATCGAGCGGGGACCGTTGAGGGTGATTCCTCAGTTCCTGCCTTGATGTTTTATACACACAGTTACTATGATCTGGTTATAGAAACATGTTGGTGACGTGTCGGCCCCAAGGGTACCCGTGTGAAAAAGATTTGGTGGGATGCGCCGCAAGGCATCCGAAGACTTGGTGGGGTGCACCGGTAAGGCACTCGAGACTTATTGTTGGGGCGACGGACTGCATTATGGTTCACGCTTGCCCCGCATTAATAAAATGCTAATGGGTTGGGTATTTGATCTGAGTTAGTCGTTGACCTTTTATGCACTAAACCTTCACGTGGGAGAAGTTATGGGTGCTCAGCGTCGTTGTATCAACCAAAGCACTTCGGACATCAGCAATGGAGCGACGCGCACCGGATTGGGCTGGAAGGTACAAATCCCGGTCTAAGTGTACTAGGTCTGCTTCCGACCGCGTTCGCATCGTGTAGGAGAGCAAGGGCAAGTGGGCCCACGAACCTACGCGCTTAGGAGTTAGACCGGCGGGCTGGCCTCTTCGTTGAGTCTAGGTGGAGCGACGGCGTTTTGGATCTCGAGGCCGGGCATTACCCCGAAAAGTGTGTCCGTCCAGAGGTGATCAAGCGTGTTGGAAATGAGGTGCACCCCTGCAGGGAAGAAATTATCTATTTGAATAGTCGTGTCCACGGTAACAGGACAACTTGGAGTTGTACCTTGACCTTATACAACTATAATTGTGATATACTTTAAATGAATATGGCTCCGGGATTGCTTCCTCGCAGGGAGTCGAGGAAGAATCTCTGGGCGTGGTTACTTAATAAAATTGCTACAATAATATGACTATATATGAGTTACCAGTGTACTCTCTTCTAATGCCGCAAGATGCTAAAGATGCTAGTCTTCGATAGGACTAGGCCTTCCCCTTATTCTTGCTTTCTGTAGTCAGTCCAGATATAACCCCCACCCCTTGATAATGATGCATACTTAGCATAGTTCTGATGTCAGTCTTGCGAGTACTTTGGATGAGTACTCACCGCTGCTTTGCTTTCTCTTTCCCCCTTGATGCGATTCTATGTTCAAATGATGGAGCCCAGGAGATGGAGTACACCGGAGACGACTAATACACCACCACAAGAGCATACTACTACATGTAGGCAGCCCCCGACCAGCAATAGGATAGGAGGTTCCCAGGCAGGAGGCCTCGCCTCTTTCGATCCGTTGTTATGTTTGTGCTAGCCTTCTTAAGGCAAAACTTGTTTAGCTTATGTCTGTACTCAGGTATTATTAGCTTCTGCTGACTCGTGCTTGTCAAGCTTTGTATTCGAGCCCTCAAGGCCCCTAGCTCGTAATATGAAGCTGTATGACTTTAATTTGTGTCTAGAGTTGTGTTGTGAAATTGATTAGTGAGTCCCTAATCTTGGTTGTACGCATTGCGTGTATGTTTAGCGTATGGTCGAAATTGGGGCATCACAAGTTGGTATCAGATCCGACTACCTGTAGGTAGCTCCCTTGCCAACTCCTTGACCAAAGTTGAGTCTAGTACTTGAAAAACTCTTACTAACATTGTTGTGTGGCTTACGAGCCCACATCTCAATCGGGTGGTATTAGGATCTTTTATTCCTCGTCTATACTCTCGAATCTGATCTGTCTCCTCTTTCAGGGTAAAGATTTTTACTAACTCTAACTCTAGGTTCTTGTAACTACCTCTCCCGGAGAGTCCTCATACCAGAAGATCACCTGCTCCGTCAGAAGAATCTGAAGAAACCCTTTTGATGATTTCTGAGACTTTGTGCTCATCGGCTTTGCAAATTCTCTACCACCAATAAGTCCCTATGGATGACAAATTGCACTTGTCATTCCTACAATCTTTTCTCGTTACTCTTGTTGTTACAAGATGCCCCAAAATACTCTTCATTCCTCGATAACCCTTTGAGTTTACTGCCTTGTAGTTCTTTTCCGCATGGAAGCCTTACGGATAATTCCTCACAATTGTCGAGGGTCCGTTCATCCCAGTTGTTCATGTATTTCAAAAAATTCTTCGAAATACTTTTAGATCTTCCGAAAATCCTCCGCAGCTTGTTGCTCTTGAAATTCGTGCCTATTCGCATTATGGTTAATTCCATAAGACTAGTAGTCTTCGTTGACATCCCTTGTCCTTGCCATTTTGAACCTCTCAATGCAATATATGCGTACGCACGCAGTCATCAGGTAATCCATTTAAATTACATTTACGGCTCAGACGTCCTTCCGGACATGAGTTGGATATCAACAATTCAAACCTTTATTGATTGTCCGGCTAAGTCTTTTCAACTTATCCATCCTTGATCAGAGAGTGTGCTTCTGATCCTTAGTTTTGGAAATCATAATTCCTTCGTATTTTAAGCATCAGACTATTCAGGTGTTTCTTGAATCCGATACCCCTGCATTCTTTCCTCCTCTGATTGAGTATCGATACTCACATCAACTTCGTTATGGACCGCCCGATCCATTGTTGGATTATTATCCTGCCGTGCCGTTCATATTTAATCACCTTGTGAGTTCTTCCCCTGATACATATTGCCTTTGGTAAATTGTATCCTATGTTTTGCTAACCATGCTCTACCTTTGAGCTTGTGTTAATTATCTTGAAGCTCGTGGTATATGGTCCTAAGATACCCCGATGGGTTGAACCTATGTCCTCCCTAATCCGTGAGAACCCAAAAGTGTTCGCGGGTCATACTCTTATGGAGTCTCCCTAGAAAATTTTTCAATGCTATGACATCGTCCAAAGCAAGAAATGAATGAAATGTTATAAATTGATGAAGTGTGAGTCGACATTGGACTTGAGATCATGCCCATGGAAATGATGTAGACCGTCTCGGAAGCTCCTTGCAAAATAATTGTTCATCCGTATGATTCTTTTTGTATCCTTAATTTGATGGACTGCAGTTATGGTTCTGACTGTGCTACCCTTGTTGATTTATCCGAAAGTAATTCATTCTGGTACCTCGTTAAATTTTGACAAGGTTAAAGTATCTGCTGTCGCAGGTCAATGACCCAGTTCTACTTCTATCATTTTCTACCTTCGATTTTTACACTCTGGTATCTCGAGGATATCACGCCTTTGCACTACATCTTATTAACTTTGATGAGTTAATAATTTTCCTTGTCTTAATCACTCCACGGGTTCTGGGTTGTTGTCAACCGAGAACACCGATTGGAAAATTTATTCCACATTGCATTCAATACCCCTTGAAATTGTTACTGGGAATATCAAGGTCAGTCTGGTCATTCCTAGACTATCGGCTACATCCTTGTCTTGCTATCTTCGAATGTGCTACCTCGTCCTTCTATGGTGCACAAATTCTTTAGAGTGTGATCATTGCTTATGTCGAGCTTTCAACATCATGTTTTTTGTCTTAAAAAGCAACCCCGATATTGAACTTGCATCATATCTGTTGTTCCTATAACCTTCCACGTTGTCATCCCTTACTTGACGCCACCGCTGATTCGGTTGCCTTCTCTTGAAAACTCTCGACAAAAAGTGTCGTGATCATCGTCCACAATTTGACTTCTTCTGAGGCGTCAACTGAGCTCTTGATGAGAAATACCTTCCTTGCCCTCGATGATTTTTGTTATCATCGACAACCTCTTGGACTTCCTTTCATCGCAAATTTGTCCATGATATGGATGCAACTTGCTATCCAGCTGGTGTTATGTTCTACCCTGAAGTATTACTGCCCTTTGTGTCGAGAGTGTTGTGAGGATTTCTCTACCTCTTAGAAATTCTTGGCATAGTGATACTTCTCACCATCAAACAATACTGCTTTGATTCTAACTTCTAGCAACCCTATTGCTTTGAAGTTAGCGACCGACAGTTCGTTCTTAGGATGTTGGTTATTGAATCATCACTCTAACATTGATCTTGCTGCCTAAGGTCATATTTCGGACGCCCTTATCAACCAATGATTAATGATGTATGTTCCTTGATCATACAACATCATATCATTTGAGCTGACAAATGTCATGTCCTTGTTCACAAAATTGTGGGGATCCATCCGTTTGGAATTCTCGATGAATTGTCGTTGAGTCCATCAGCCACCTCCTCATCCTCTCCTTGGTTCAAACGATGAACTATTGTTTCGGGGACCCGCTTCCATAGTTCATTTTTCTGAGAATCTTACTATGTCCTCTCGACGATTTGAATTGCACCTTCTCTTCTCGGGCATACTAAGTCTGAGGTATCCTGACACCAATCAGATCTGAATCTTGGTCAGACATGATGGTTGGAACATATTTCTAGGAGTTATTATATTGGCCCTTTGATGACCCAGTAAGGTGATGCCATGCCTAACACACCTGGCTGGAGGACCTATTATTAAAGTTTCCTTTTTGTGCAAGATTCGCCTTTTCTCCCCTGAGGAAGTTGTAAGACTTATTTTATAAGTTGCTCCTGATGGATACTTTGAGTTCTTGAAGTCCTTCCTTTATCTGATGACCATGTCGATGCTTCCCCAAAGCATGGCTGCGATACTCCAAGCATCAACAAGAACATTGGAAACCCAATGCTAAATGGTTCTTGATCATTTTCCAAACCTCGTTGAATGGTCAAACGTCATGTTTTTCCCTTGCCCCTTTTATCCAAGGGGTTATGCATTTGCTGCCCTGTGATGTTGTTTTTGAGTTGTGCTTAACCGTGGGAAGGATATACTCGTAATACATGTGTTTAATCACATTTTCCTTTCCATTGGTCTGATTAAGCTAATGATCACATTTTCCTTTCCATTGGTCTATTTAACCTTTCTTGAGATTTATTTGATTTGACCAGTGGTAATTCCCTGCTTAGGTAAACACCTCAGTGTACAACTCTGTTGGTAAGATCCTATTACTATTGTTGTTAACATTCCGGTAACTGTCGGTGGACGAGAACTTTGCCTATTGGTCCGCCTCATTTCAACAAGAAGGAAGATGGTTCTCTTCGTCCCCCGCCCTTGGTACCGAAGTTGTTGCCGACATAATTGACAAGTTTTCCTCCGACATGTCTTGCTACCATGACCGTGCAAGATGTCACAGCTCTTCCTACTCTTAAACCCGCATGGCGGGCTCATAACCCAAAGTTCCATAGGATTGAAAGTTGACTCTCTTGTACATCCTTAAATCCAAAGTTTTGTTGCACTTGGCTTCATATGTAAATCCTGAGCCACCATCCAAGGTAATGACACTATTCTTGTCGTCATTGACCGACTGTCCAAAGTTATACACTTCTGGCCATCAAGGAAACCATCACTGCTAGCCAGCTGGCAGATCTATATATCTCCACAGTTATCTCTCTCCACGATATTCCATTGGTGATTAGTTCAAACTGTGGCAGCTTATCCACTTCAAGATTTTGGGCAAGTTTCCAATAAGCTATGGGGACTCACTTGTCATTCAGCACCGCTTTTCATCCTCAATCACCGGGACTAGTTGAATGAGTCAATCAAATTCTCGAAGACATGCTTCGAGCTTGTTTCATTTATTTTGGCAAGAAATGGGAGGAATCTCTTCCGTATGTTGAGTTCTCCTACAACAATAGCTATCAAGCTAGCCTGAAGATGGCTCCTTTTGAGGTATTGTATGGACGTAGGTGTCGGACTCTGAATTGGTCAGAAACTGGGGAACGTACACTTATCGGTCTGGATATTATCCAACATGCCGAAGATCAAGTCCGCATTATTCATGCAAATCTGAAGGCTCCTCGGTCTCGTCAGAAGAGTTAGTATGACCGTCATCACAAGGATATGGTCTATAAACCTGGCAAAAAGGCTTATCTTTGAGTCACGCCAATGAGAGGTACACACCATTTTGGGATCAAGGGCAAGTTGGTTCCTTGATATATTGGTCCTTTCACTGTTCTCGAAAGGTGTGTAAAAGTGGCATATCAACTAGAACTACCGCCAAACCTTTCTCAGGTTCACGATGTGATCCATGTGTCACAGCTTCATCGCTACTTCAAGGATCCTATCCGAGCAGTGGACCATGATATGCTTGAACTGCAACAAGACCTTTCTTACGAAGAACAACCAGTTGACATTCTTGATGAAACCAAACGTCGCACTCGTCAGAAGGTTACCAAGTTCTTCAAAGTGCAGTGGGCAAATCATTCTGAAGATGAAGCCACTTGGGAACGCGAAGATCATCTTCATGCAGAATACCCCGAGCTCTTTCCTTCTACTTCTTAATTCTCGGGACGAGAATTCTTATTAGTAGGGGAGAGTTGTAACACCCTGGTGTCAGTGCTACAATGATGATGTAATTAAGCTATAGTAATGGCCAAGTTTAAGCTAATTCATTTTGCTAAACAGTGCATGATCACAATGGAATCATATCTCATGTGAATTCCCTAATGATTTTCAAAATTCACTCAAAAGTGGGTTAAATAATGTTTGCAAACCTAAAAACAAAAATCATGTTGGGGTTGCAAATAATCCCTTGGTAATTATAAAATTATCAGTAATGTTTTATAAGGTGAATTGGTGCCTCAAAATGAATAAAACAGTGGCCAAAACAATTATTTAATTGCCTTTTAAATGTAAATATTTCCAAACTTTTCAAAAGGGGCCCAAACTTTTTATGGCACTAACAGATATTGCCTTACAAATATTGGGCCTTGTCCCATATTTTACAAAAGTCATCATGTCCAATAAATAATTAAAAGTCAGAATTAAATAAAAAAGAAAAAAAAAGAAAAAAAGGAGAAAGAAAGAAAAGAGAAACCCCCTTCGCCACTGGGCCGGCCCCAACCGGACCACTCCCCCGCCACCCCCGTCCTCTTTAGCGACCAGCGCGATCGCTCCAAAGAGCCGACAGCGCTCGTCGCCGATGAACCCCATCGCCCCCGATAGCGAGGGGATAAGAACGGCCTCCCATGGCTCCCTCTCGCTCCCCCAAACCCTAGATCTCACCTACCCCTCTTCCTCTCTCCATCGCTCGCCCCCGTCGTTTCCGAGCGCCACCGTCGCCATGACCGTCACATAGTCGCGGCCACCATGCCTCCTGCGCCCTGCCAACGCACCCGCGAGCTCTGCCGTGACCGCCCCATCCTCCTTGACCACGAACCTGAGCTACGGAGCCCCTGCATCGCCCCATCGCCGTCATCTTATTCCTCGGGTCCGGGAAGTCGTCGCCGTCGATTCGCCCTCTCCACTACACTAGCTGCTCCCTCAGGTACAAATGGACCCCAACTGCTAATTAAACTCTGTTTAGAGTAAAATAACCCTGGTTAGCCAGTGAGTCTATGACAAGAGGGCCCCACCTGTCGGTTTGACCAGTCTGTTGAGACTGTTGACTGCTGATGCAGTGCTGATGTTAGCATGATGTCATAAAGGAATTTTCTAATAAATAATAATCTGTTAATTCCAGAAATTAATAAAAACTTTAGAAAATCATATCTTTTAAACCATAACTTGGATGAAAATAATTTATACATGAAGGTTGATCAGCAAAATCCCACGAATCCGAATACGTAGTTCGTTAGTCTGTCACGTGCTCCTAGCATAGCAAACATGGAACATTTCCACCATTTTCATCTATTCGGTAAAAGCCAGAGACCCGGGAAATATCGTCAAATATTCTCCCGACCCATCTGCTACGTATAGTATGTTAGTGCATACCTAGCTCTGCATATTGCCATGTCATGCATCGTGGTGCACTTGTTTGCTTTATATTTATTGTTTCTTCCCCCTCTTCTTACCGATAGACCTCGAGACTGACGCTGCTGCCGAGTACCACTACGCCGCTGACGACCGGCCTTTTGCAGCAGAGTAGCATGACAAGCAAAACCCCCTTGAGCATTCCGATATCACCCACCTCTCTCCCTCTTATTCTTGCATTAAAATTTTGCTACTGTTTTAGTTAGCTCCTATTCTGATGCATAGCCTGTTTTTGATGAACTGCTACTATTCCTGCAATCATACCAACTGCTTAGTATAGGTTGGTTAGTGAATCCCTAGTGACCCCTTAGTCCCAGTTGCCCCTACTTCTTCATCGATAACCCGATGATTCGACGACTCGAAGACTCGGTCAACCGACCGACAAGCCAGGCCCCTCACATCACCGAACTCCCCTTAATTGTATGACTCTGCAGTGCTACTATCGAGTACCAAGGGTGACACCTCGTTAAGTACTCATGATGCTAGCCCTGTAGCGCAGCTAGTCGGTCGTGGTTATCGAGGGTGATTCCTCCTTCACCATTCTCGACGATGTCTCTATCGTGCAACCCCTCAAGTGTGGGACCCTCGAGGGTGATTCCTCTAAAGTCCACCTTGACGGTTACATCGAGCGGGGACCGTTGAGGGTGATTCCTCTGTTCCCGCCTTGATGTTTTATACACACAGTTACTATGATCTGGTTATAGAAACATATTGGTGACGGGTCGGCCCCAAGAGTACCCGTGTGAGAAAGATTTGGTGGGATGCGCCACAAGGCATCCGAAGACTTGGTGGGGTGCACCGGTAAGGCACCCGAGAGTTATTGGCGGGGCGACGGACTGCATTATGGTTCGTGCTTGCCCTGCAATAATAAAATGCTAATGGGTTGGGTATCTGATCTGAGTTGGTCGTTGACCTTTTACGCACTAATCCTTCACATGGGAGAAGTTATGGGTGCTCAGCGTCGTTGTATCAGCCAAAGCTCTTCGGACGTCAGCAATGGAGCGGCATGCGCCGGATTGGGCTGGAAGGTATAGCTCCCGGTCTGAGTCTACTAGGTCTGCTTCCGGCCGTGTTCGCATCATGCACGAGTGCAAGGGCAAGTAGTCCCACGAACCTGCGCGCTTAGGAGTTAGACCGGCAGGCTGGCCTCTTCGTTGTGTCTAGGTGGGGCGACGACGTTTTGGATCCTGAGGCCGGGAAGAAATGTGGTGCACCCTTGCAGGGAAGAAATTATCTATTTGAATAGCCATGTCCAAAGTAACAGGATGACTTGGAGTTGTACCTTGACCTTATACAACTATAATTGTGATTTACTTTAAATGAATGTGGCTCCGGGATTGCTTCCTCGCAGGGAGTCGAGGAAGAATCTCTGGGCGTGGTTACTTAATAAAATTGCTACAATAATATGACTATATATGAGTTAGTAGTCTACTCTCATCTAATGCTGCAAGATGCTGAAGATGCTAGTCTTCAGTAGGACTAGGCCTTCCCCTTATTCTTGCTTTCTGCAGTTAGTCCAGATATAACCCCCACCCCTTGATAATGATGCATACTTAGCATAGTTCTGATGTCAGTCTTGCGAGTACTCTGGATGAGTACTCACCGCTGCTTTGCTTTCTCTTTCCCCCTCAATGCGATTCTACTTTCAGACAATGGAGCCTAGGAGATGGAGTACGCCGGAGATGACTACTACACCACCGCAGGAGCCTACTACTACGTGGAGGCAGCCCCCGACTAGCAGTAGGATAGGAGGTTCCTAGGCAGGAGGCCTCGCCTCTTTCGATCCGTTGTTATGTTTGTGCTAGCCTTCTTAAGGAAAAACTTGTTTAACTTATGTCCGTACTCAGATATTATTTACTTCCACTGACTCGTGCTTGTCGAGCTTTGTATTCGAGCCCTCGCGGCCCCTGGCTTGTAATATGAAGTTGTATGACTTTAATTTGTGTCTAGAGTTGTGTTGTGATATTGATTAGTGAGTCCCTAACTTGGTCATACGCATTGCGTGTGTGTTTAGCGTACGATCGAAATTGGGGCGTCACAATGAGCTTCAGCTCCGGCAGCAGCATGGGCTAGGGGACGCACGCGAGCTCAAAGAGAGAGAGAGAGAGGGAGGGAGGGAGGAGGAAGGCAGCTCACTGGGAGCCTGCAATTGTGCTCAGGTGGGCTCGGGGAGGCCCGTGGCAGCGGATCGATGACGGTGATCGGCGGCGACCTGAGGAAGAAGGAGTCGGGGCAGCAATGTGGTGGCTTCGAGCCCGATCTGGTTGGTGAGGAGGAAGGTGACGAGGCCGGTGGAGCTCTCTGGCACGACGGAGAGGTGTGGGAGGGATGGAGGCCGCAGCTACACGACGGCCATGACAACGGTGGCATCGGGCAGGTGCACAGGTAGTGAGCGGCGGCACGAGGGAGATGGAGTATTCTAGCTTGGGTTCCTCCGGGGCCTCGAAGGGTGCCTTGTAGACGCGTCGGCGCCGGCGGATGGCCGCCACGATGCCAGACGGGGCCGGTGGCACACATAGGCCATCGCCACGTCCCCCCCCGATGAACAGAAGTAGGGGACGGGGCCAGGTGGGCTGGGCCAGCCATTCTGTCGCAAGGCCAAGTCTGGCCTCGCTTTTTTCCTTTCGTTTTTTTTTTAGTAATTCTTTCATCACCAAATGACTTCTATAGTTAGTGGGATTTGGTCCACTAATTATATTGCAATATTTGGCAGTTCCACAAAATATTTGGGGTTAAATTGAGAAAGTTTGGTATTTTCACAATTTAAAAGGGCATATAAATTATTGCTTGGCCTTTATTTTAAATATTTTAGGGCATTTAAACACCTGGTAAAATGTTGGTTTCAGATTGACAGATACTTAGAGAAAATTTGCAAGCCAACAATGATTTTAGTTTTCATGTTTTCCAAAATATTTAATCCACTAATTATTTGAATTTTGATTTTCAAAAGGAATTTGAAATGAGACATGATTCCAAGAGTGATCAAGAATTGTTTAGCAAAAGCATTAGCTTAAACTGAGTGGTTACTATAGCTTAATTATAGGGATTACTGTAGCTGATAACGAGGGGTGTTACAACAAGCCTCTGTTTCGACAGGAGGCCATCTGGAGACCTTTTTCGATACTCTAGGGGGGAATTGACCATGGAGGCATCAACATCAACCTTCTCGCCTCCATGATGATGCATGAGTAGTCCACCACAGACCTATGGGTCCATATCTAGTACCTAGATGCCTTATTCTCTCTCTTTGATCTTCAATACCATGTTCATCGCGATTCCCGCGGTGATCTATCCGACGTAATTTTCTATTGCAGTGTGTTTGTTCGGATCTGATGAATTGTAGGTTTATGATTAGAGTTTTCATTGAAAATAATTCAGTCTTTTCTGAATTCTATTATGCATAATTGTTATAGATTCGTATTTCTCTTTGATCTATTGGTTTGGTTTGGCCAACTAGATTGATTTATCTTCAATGGGAGTGTTGCGTTGTAATGGGTTCAATCTTGTGGTGCTCTGTAACATCCCAAAATTCTAAATTTTGGAATGTTATATTAAATAAATAAGTAGGATTGTTTGCTTGAATATTGTGTGATTGATTGTGTGAAATTGAGTGGATTGAAACTTTTTTAATGTTTAATGAGAGGGAATAAAAGGACTCTACCAAAATTTTCCATTTGAATCCCTATTCAAATTTCGAGTTTTGAATCCTTTCAAAATCCACTTATAAACAAATTAAATGAGAGAAGGAAAATTACCCTCCAAAATCAAGGACAATGTTTTTATTCAAATTTTAAAATAGAAACTATTTGTAATATATTTAAAATTCAAATTCATTTTCCTTTTGGAGTTATTGCAAAAATATTTTTTAAGTATTTTATTCGGCCTCGAAAATATGTTCATCTTGTAGATATTTTTATTCTGAAAATTTTGAAATATAATATGTTTACTACAATTTTGGTAATTGTTTTCCTTTTTATCCTTTTCTTCTGTCTTTATTTACAAAAGACAACAGACGGCGCATATCTATCTGTGGCACGGAGCGAATTCTTTTTATCCCTCGCACGCTCGCAGTGAAGCAGCAATTCTTCCCATAGTGCACCCTAGTTTTTTTTTCTTTCTTCATGGGCCAAGCGCAGCTGGCCATCCCCCCTTTTCTCTCTCTTTTCTTTTCTTTCTCAGATTTCTTTTCTCTTGGGCCGAATGCACTGCCCGCGCGTGATATTCTTTTTCCTGTACGCGCCCGTTTATTTCGTGTATGTTTATCCTATATTGCCTAATCTTTGACTTTAAGCCTTCCTTCCATCTATAAATATAGACCCGTAGGTGCACCCAAAAATCATGTAGTTCGAATTAAATCAATCTCTTGGTTTGAATAGGTTTATAAAATAAATATATTTTCTTCTCTTTCATGGGATTTCTCGAAGTCGTCTACTCTTTAAAATTATCTTTTCTTCGCATTCCAGAAGTATTCTCTTCGTATTTTTTACTCCCATAGTTTAGTATTTGCTACACGTCCTCCGGTGGATCTTTTTAGAAGATCCGCCGCCTTCGCATCCGTTTGATCAGGGCCATCGAGCGGCCCAACCCCTTCCTCATCATTTGCAACAGACATCCTGGTGCAGAAACATTTGCAACAGAGGTTCTAATGAAAAGTTTTTTGTCTGAAATTTCTTGAAACATAACTTTCATTGCGGAAGGACTCTTGCAACACACAAGATGATGCAAAACAAAATTGTCTCAACTGTTTGCCAACATGGGTGTTGTTACGGAAAGACTTCTGCAACGTAGATGATATTGCAGAATTTTCTTGTCTTAACTTTCTTGCAACATGGGTGTTGTTGCAGAATGAGATAATGTTATGGAAAAACTATAAGTGACAGAGGCACATACGTCGGCTGATTCTGTCTGATTGTACGTTGGCTGATCAAACTCGTATCCGACGGCTGCGCATGCGGCGGAAGTGTACACGCGATCAATCGGCTGACACCGATCTTTTCCCCTTAGTATTTATAGACTAGTATTCCTAGGTAGAGTAGTTAGATTATTAATTAGTCTCCGTATTTACATAGATTTTTTTAAATTGCTCGTTTTCTTACGTAAAACAACTTGACACTGATTTTTTAAATAACCATAACTTTTTTACTTGTTCATCCAAATTAGATGAAACCAACGCCTAGAGTTTCGTCTTGATCCCACCTATCCAGTGAACCTATCACATCAGCCTTTTGAATTTTTCAAATTTCGAATTTTGTTCATATATATATGTATATATACACACACACACAAACATCTGGCCTATTCTGTTTCGCGTAACAGAATATTATTCTGTTACCCTCCTTGAATTGACGTAGTTTACAGATTGGACTGACGATTTTTCGAGCGGGTGGACTGATGTTTTTCATTACGCCGAACTGATCATCTTGTTTAGTTCAAAAACATAATAATCAAACATTGCAAGAAAAAATCGTCGGAACGGGGCGTGTAATATATCGTTGGAAATCCCTTGACATCTAAATTCCAGTCATATAATTTGTTTTTGTAAAATCATCATGGTTTAAGAGCAGTTTTGAAAAAACCTTTCTTTTTGAAAACTGAAAACGCGAATCGTATTTTCGAGTTAATTGTCAAACGGTTCGTCGGAATTGAGCAAATGAGATGGCATTGGAAAGCTGGTAAAAATCCGCATCTTCCATATGCAGATTGATTTTTCAAATTATGTATGATTTAAAAGTAATTTGGAAAATGGTGAAATTCGGGGCGAAACATATTTTCGCGATTTTTTCAAACGGCTTGTCGGATTGGCGCAAATGACATGGCGTTGGATAGCTATGGAAAATGCACAACTTTTGCGTTTAGAAAGTTTTTCCCAATTCTTTACGGTTTAAATTCGAATTCGAATTCAGTGAAATTTGGTTTCGAACGTGATTTTTTTGAAAAGTTTGTCGAAATAAGGCAAATAATATACCGATAGAAAGCTATCAAAAATGCAAAACTTAGTCATGTTGAACGTTTTTTCAAATTCGCACCCGTTTAACAGTAATTTTGAATACGGTGAGACCCATCTTGTTGTTTTCCCGTGCGAAAACAAAGTACTCGTAATGATAAATGTGTGCGTTTGTACTGAGTGTTTTTCATTGAATGTACTTTACTCTGTTTTTTGTAATGTTTTTGTTTGAAATTTCAACCATTTGTCAGAGTTGAGCAAATTATATTATTCTATTACTATTCCTGAATTGACGACTTGGAGCAGTTGTATTGACGCTTTCCGTCTCGTCGAACCGATCGTCGAGCTGGGGCATCGCGTGGGGCCGGCGGGATGGGGCGGTATGACGACTGCCTCCGGCGGTAGGAGGCGGGTCTAGGTGGGGCCAGTCATAGCAAAGCCCAGCCTCGTACTGACACTTTCCATCTCGTCGAACTGATCGTCGAGCAAGGGCGGTGCGCGGGGCCGGTGGGATGGTGCAGCGCGCGGGGCCGGCGAGCTGGGATGGCGCGACAACTGCCTCCGGCGGTAGGATGTGGGTCTGGATGGGCCGGGTGGCAGCAGAGTCCAGCCTCGTACATGTTGAACGCGTCGCTCCCTATATTGGGCTGGGGGTAACAAAATAATATTCTGTTACTCGTAACAGAATAGCCCTGTCATATGAATAGTGATAACGAACTAACGTTCGTATCTGTTGCGCAGATCCGAACGATCTGCAGCCAGATGCACGTGCATGTATGAGTTGAGAAAATTTCCATCGCGTGCGACTATCTCTCTATCGATTACCATGAATTTGCTTTAAATAAGAAGCTTTACTTAATTAAGTGTGCATGTAAGCATATGGGGCAAAATTCAAAATGTTTTGTAGCTCAAACTGTCGCTCCCATCGAAAAATTGTTTTCACGTAAAAGATTTGTCATGACGAGACCTTCGAAACTAGATCCCATGTTAATATGTTCCGATGACTTTTTTTTCGGGCCAAAAGTTATCAGCCCAGGTTAGGTAAGTTATCACATCTCTATTTATAAGTTACCGCCTTGTTTATATAGAAATTACCGGGGCATAAAAATGGTAAACCAACCTTCTCGCCACTTGCAAATGAACTAGAGAACATAATAGCTAATGGCATCCGAGATTCCTCCATATTTCAAAACTTGAAACTATTTTGTAGCTCAAATCGTCAGTCCGATTGAAACTCGTTTTCACATTGAAGATTTGTCACGACGATACCTTCAAAACTAGGTCTTATATTAATATGTTCTGACGACTTTTTTGGGTCAAACTTACCACTTCTGGGCATGCATGTGCTACATATTTTACCATGTTGTTTACACAGATATTATGAGGGCATAAATCTGGTTTCTCCAACCTTCTTATCAGGTCGGGTTAAAGTTACCGTGATGTTTGTGCGTGAGTTATCATGTATATGATGTGTATAGTACCAAACTATTTACACGAAAAGATATTGGGGGTATGTTTTCAGACAACCCCCTCGTCAACTTTATCGGGACCGAGGCACATAAGTTATCAGGTCTACGTAGTGTGAGTTACCATGCTGTTCACACAAATGTTACCGGGGGATATTTCATCAACCCCTCCCGCCCCCAATGCCAAAGTTACCATGACCAGAATACATAAATTATTAGGTCTGCAGTGTGTGAGTTACCATGCTATTCAGATAAAAGTTACCGAGGGTATATTTCATCACCCCATGCCCCGCGCACAAAAATTACCACGGAGGTGTACATAAGTTATCAGGTATGCGATGTGTGAGGTACCATGCTATTCACATAAAAGTTACCAGGGAGATATTCATCAACCCCTCCCCCCCCCCCGCGCCAAAGTTACCAGGACGGGGATACATAAGTTATCCAGTCAGCGATAACTAAGTTATCGGATCAAAGTTACCAGGCCCGAGTTACGCAAGTTATCAGGTCAGCGAAGGAGGAGAGGTAGCGGTCACCGCCGTCATGGGCATACTTGTTTGTGAGGAGGCACTTGATAGCAACGATCTCGTCGGTGCGCCGATCCCTCACCCGATAAACGACATCGAAGCCTCCTGAACCGATCACGTCGAGCCTAAGACCATAGTTTGAAACACAACATGGGAACAAAAACATCACCCTATCGCTTACCATTTTTTTTCTTGAGAGAAAATTTGAGTGTAACCAGCTCCTAGCATTGACGGCTGCACTAGGGTGGCCTACGCACAGTAATTCTCCATGTAAACAACCTAGCCTACATCGCAACACAATCTGAGGCTGGCCCAGATGGTCATGGAGGCAGGCAAACTCTACTACGAAGGTCCAGGTACACAATTCAAATCTCACGGCGACTATTTTTGCGAAAAGAGAAACCAGTCAAAGGAAGTTATCCTGAAATCGCCAGCGCCGTCCGATCGTGAATGTATGACATTCACATCATTCAGATCTGTTGCAATTCTCCTGCCGACTAGAAAATAACTTCCCGTTAAAAAAATCAGAATTACATCAACCTTTTTGTCATCTAGTGCATTTAGCCATATGCATGTGACGAGAAGGTTCAAGAAATCATTTTTATGCCCTGGTAATTTCTTCGTAAACAGGATGATAACTTATACCATGGAAGCATGATAACTTATATAGCACTCACGTGGTAACTTTTGGACCCAAAAAAGTCATCGAAACATATCAATATGGGATCTAGTTTTTGAAGCACTCGTCGAGACGGATTTTTTATGTGATAACAATTTTTTGATCGGACCGACCGTTTGAGCTACAAAACATTTTGAAGTTTCGAAATACAAGAGAATCTAGAGTGAAGTCATCAATTTTGTGGTACATGCATGTATGTCATTACCCTTTGTAATTAGGTGATGGACTCATATGCACATGGACTCGTACGTACATGCGTGCAAGGCATACGTGATTGCACCATAGGTGATGGACTCATACACACATGGACTCATACGCACATGGACTCATACGTACATGCGTGCAGGAGTGCTCGATCGCGACCACGGGATGAAAAATGAACGGCGCCGAAGTCGTTCGGACCTAAGGAACAGATCCGAACATTCGGATTTTACAAATTTCACCCAAATTTCTTTTGATCATATCTTTTTATCTGTAGCTCTGTTATCAACGAATTCAATTGCGTTGGATTCGTACCGAAGTAATCTTTCCATTCATACCATTAGTGTTATCATTTCAACATATAATTTTGATCATACTCAGATTTCTCTATTAGTTCACAAAAGTGTTCACACACTGTTCTAAGTTGATTCAACGTCATATTTAATTACTTGTATCTTTTGATCCGTTATTTCAAGTCTATTTATTTTTTCCCTACTTGTTCATATTGATCTACTATATCTAGTAGCATCACTAGTTTCAACCTTTGAGCCTTTCAAATTTGAGCGATTCAAATTTGATTTCGGACCATCATTTGATCATATCTTGCAAATCGTAGCACATTTTCAATTGATTCCTTTACACTTCAACACTTGTGTTATGTACTTTCTGGTCATAACCACCATGCTCCAATTCAAATACTTTTGGCGTTTCCGATTATATTCATTCTTCAATTCGCTATAACTTGCGCTATAGTGCTAAGTTTCAATCGATTCTTTTTGCATATATATTCTTATGTCAAATGCTATCTGTCAAACAAAATTCTTGTTGTTCTCCCTACACTTTTGATTCTATTCCCTATCATGTCAAATCTAAGCTTATACATCAATAATTCATCGTCCATTAACATATCTTTTTCTTATTAAACCTTAGTATGTTGTTATTTTCGCACTAAGACATGTTTTGTTCCTATGTTGTTTTGGTCCTTCCTTTTTTGGCATGTATGTTTATTGAATGTTATTTGCTTACGCTAGATTGCTCGGAGTGTGATGAGAAGAATTATCAGTATTGTGAGAGCGACTATCTTCATCTAGTACTACCAGGCAAGTTCACTTTAACCATTTATTTCATACCTATGTTTTTATTTGCATGTAGTGACATCAACCAACAAACCCCTCTAGTAGTGATATTGAATTCTTGTAGTTGAGTGGAATGCATGAGGTAGGAACCCACTCCTTGTTACTGAAGCCCTGGGAACATTATTTGTTTTAGTGCTATGCTAAAGTAGACGAGGTTGGTATGAGTGTTCGGGAGTGGTGTGAGATGAAGGACTCTATGTTAATGACGACAACCACATGAAGGAATCTTCAAGACCTAAAGACTTCGAGACTCGAGACAAGACTTTTCAATACACACCACCGGGTGAGGGATGGTTGATTGGGCACCCTGGAGAAACCAGTGGATGACCGGGATGCATGGAGAAGCTCCATGACATCTTGCGAAAAGCCTCACCCGGACTCAAAGAAATAGAAGAATACTTCATGCCCGGAAGCTTACCTGGGTAGCCACAAGTCATTATGGGCTCTGGCTTGGTTAACCTTAGTTGTGACTCTGGCCAGGACGGTGCGAGAAGATGTAGAACTACAGTAGGATGGATGGGCCCGGACAGTTGGTTAGAGGAACTCTTTGGAAGACCATGTTTCGTTCGTCCTATTCTCAAACAACTGGCAGTGCGAGGACTTACAAGGAGGGAACGAATCTTGTGGGTAAAGTACACAACACTCTGCAGAGTTAAAACCTAATCGATTAGCCGTGTCCCCGGTTATGGACAATTTGAGCCTATGGACTTGGATGTATCTCTGAACTCTCAACACCGTACTAATAAATAATTGTGGGCAACTTATGATACTTGTGGGCTATGAGATGTCGGTTGGCAGAACCATGTCATATTAGATAACTTCTTAGTAAAGATTTATTTTTATTGCTTTGTGGTAGGAAAAAGAAATAAAAACAACTTTTATGCAAAAGCCGAGACACAGAGCCACAAAGCCTTACTGCATATAGAATAGTCTTATCATATGTTTTCTATTATTGTGATCTTGCCGGTACATTCAATGTACTGACCTACACGGCTGCAATGTATCATGTTTCAGGTATATTTCTACGACGAGTAAGAGTACGGTTCAGGGTTATGGTCTACACTCAACCTGCCATTGGTGTTGATGGGATTCCACTCCCATGTGACTGTTTCCGTGGAGACTCATGAGGTATATATATACATATATATACATATATATACATATATATACATATATATCTATCAGTTTTACGTTACTTATGTGTGATTGCACTTTCATATATACATTGATGTACTGTGTGTGCCAGCATACTGATCCAGGGATGGCACCGACACACAGAGGCTTGACTCGTTTTTGAGTCGGGTCACTACATGCTCTATATCCTAGTGACGGAAGGGGACAATACGCATATTTGTATTTTTGCCATTAAGGATAAAGCGGGGGGATCTACACATATTGCTTGCCTTATTTTGTCCACATCATGTCACCTTTCTCCAAGCATTACTTTGTTTGTTATGAACTTAATACCACAAATGCATGTATGAGTCGATCGATTGGTGGAGTAATAGTAGTAGATGCATAATCATTTTGGTCTACTTGTTTATGTATGTGATGCTTATATACATGATCATTTCCATGAATAATATGTCATAACTATGCAAAACTCTGTGAATTGCCCAATGGTAATTTGTTTACCCACCATGCTATTTTCGAGAGAGAAGCCTCTAATGAACACTATGCCCCTCGGGTCTACTTCAACATAAATAAAAAAACCTAAAAAATACTTTTATGCAATTTATTTACTTTTTTTACCTTTACATTATCTATCTCTATCAAGATTTAACCCTTGCAAGTAACGAGTTCAAGGGGCTTGACAACCCTCTTGCCCGCATTGGGTGCAAGTATTTGGTTTTGTGTGTGTAGGGTCGCAGAAGGGAGTTTTCTTGGTTCTCCTATTGGTTCTATAACATTTCTCTCACTTAGGTAAATGCTTATCTATATTGTGTTGCATCTCTAGTCCTCTTCGGGAAAATCCCAATGCAGCTCACAAGTAGCAGGAAGAATTTCTGGCACCATTGCTAGGGAGACATCATCAAACTCTTGTAGGTCCCTACACACATGTTATCTTTCACTTCTTCTACTTTTTATTTGCTGTTATATTTTTATTTATATAGGAATAAAAAATACAAAAATATTTATATTTGCTCGTTTGCTTAGTTATCTAGTTTCCTTGTTTGCTTGCTTTGCTTGAAGTTGCTATCATGCCTGAGTATGAAGAGACTAGTGTTGCCTGTGCCGCTAGTGTGGAAGCTTTTGATCATTCAAATTCATCACATAATGAGAGCAATATTTTTTGATGAAGTTTCCAAAGAAAAACATGATAATCTTGCTGATGATGATCCTTTAAAGAAGAACCCACTATTGTACAAAAAAAGAAATTACACATAGGTAGTGGTAACATTATTAGGAAAAGTCTGATTGAGGATTTGTTTTCACTTGTGTTAGATCATTAGCAGTAATAGGAAGGTCAATTGTTGCCAGAACTACTATTTATCCGAATGATATATCTTTACTTATAGTTGAATTAGAGAGACAATTTGTGCACATGCATCCCTGTATACAATGGTTGTTTCTAAAGTTTTCTAATATTTAGGATGCTTCTACTAAACTCTTAGCTATATTATTTCTCGTTCATGAATTCAATCACATTTTGCAAGAAGCTAGAGAAATATTTGCTCATTATAGAGTTAATGGTGAGTGTCCACATATGGAAGAAATCCTTTATGACATGTAAGAAATAGGGAAATTAAGATCAATGGACCATGCTGCTTATGATGAAAACCTTAGAAAAAAGGTTCCGCCTAACGTTTTAGCTGATAAATTTTTGAACACAATGATCAATTTGTCATAACAAATCTTGGATTGTATCTTATAATTGAGAGATAATTAAGGAAGTATATTTATTGAAACATATATAATGAAGAATTGTCTATTACTTATGAAAAGCCTAAGGAGGACCCTCCTCCTCCTGAAATGGATCTCACAGATCCTTGTGTTCTGAAATTTAGTACCTTTAATTATTTTTGCTCATCTATTAGGAAACTTGCTGCCTAAAGAAGGGAATTTGATTTTAGCAAGATGGATCCTCCCCGTGATTGCTACATACTTGAAACTATTCATCATACCTAGCTAGGGGCATAAAACTAGCGCTTGTTGGGAGGCAACCCAATAGTTATCTTTAAATTTTTTTTTTACTTCCTATTTTTGTGTGTTGACATGATTATTTCTAATGTAATTATTGTGTTTGTATGTTTAAATTATTGTTTGTTCCAAGTAAAATCCTTTGGGATGATTTGGAAGATAGTAGAATTGATGGTGTGCCAAAACAGAAACTTTTGCATCCAATGCGGAATTTCTTCGATTTTACTGGAACGTCTTTTTGATCTGGTTTTTTACACATTATTGGTATACAAATTTACCATTTTGTCCCAAATTTCGGAGTTACAGAAGTATGGTTTTAGTATAGATCATTACAAACTGTTCTATTTTAGACAGATTCCGGCTTTGCTTGCACAATTTGCTTGTTTTTATGATGCTATGGATTGTATCGAGGGTTACAAGCCATGGAGAAGTTATAATATATTATCTATTATGCAATAATGAAACATGAATCAGTTTATAATAGGATCTCACAAGGTTTTGTTGAGTTTTGTGTGTTGAAGTTTTCAAGTTTTGGGTGAGATAACGATGTATGAAGGAATAAAGAGAGGCAAGACCCTAAGCTTGGGGATGCATAAGGCAATCGAAGGTAATATTCAAGGAAGACCGAAACATCTAAGTTTGGCGATGCGCCGGAAGGCGTCCCTCATTCATCTCCAATCTATCGGTATGTCACTTGGAGCTATATTTTTATTCATCACATGATATGTGTCTTGCTCAGAGCGTCGCGCGTTAAATTTTGTTTTTATTTTAGTTTGCCACAATCACTGTTTACTGGACACACATATTTGAGAGACACACAAGGTCATAATTATTTGTTAGAATACTCTATGTGCTTCACTTATATCTTTTGAGCTAGCCAGTTGCTCTAGTGCTTCACTTATATATTTTTAGACCACGACGACGTTCTTATTTTGTAGAAATAATTGAACTCTCATGGTTCACTTAAATATTTTTGAGAGTATATAAGAAATAGGAATGGTAATGGGCACATGTTATAAGTATAGCCCAAAAGGTATAGGTATTCAAGGGGGATATAATAAAAAAATTCATGTAGCTCACTAAAGAAGAAACATGAGTTGACTATATTGATATAGTAATATGAGCGGGCATGATTACATGATTATTGGTTAGTAGAAATATCGGTAATTGAAGCTTGTTATTTGTTATTCATCCAAGTATTAACTATATCATGGTGATGACGCGTGAGCATTTTTATGTCTAAAATGAAACCCTATCATGTTGGTCAAATCGGGGGCACGCGATGGTTAACTCCTACCAACCTCCTCCCTAGGGGCATGCGATAGTAATTTGCTTTGAGAGAGATAATAAGGCTTTACAATAAGTATATGAGTTCTTTATGACTAATGTGAATCCATGGATATACACACTCCCACCTTTCCATAATTGCTAGCCTCTTCGGTACCGTGCATTGCTCATTCTCACCTCGAGAGTTGGTGGAACCTTTGCCGGTGCATCCAAGCATCCAAGACTCGTGATATGATACACTCTATCACAGCAAGCCTCCTTATATATTCCTCAAAAAAAGACACCATACCTACTTGTCATGGCATATCCATAGCCACTCCGAGATATATTGCTATGAAACTTCCACCGTTCTGTCACAAGACTTGTGTGTTCATCATCCTATTGCTTTGCATGATCATATAGCTGACATAGTATTTGTGGCAAAGCCACCGTTCATCGTTAATTACATGTTACCCAGACATTGCACATCCTGGCACACTGCCAGAGGCATTCATATAGAGTCATAATGTTTTATGTTTAGTTGTAATATTAATTTGTAAGTAAATAAAAGTGTGATGATCATCATTATTATAGCATTGTCCCAATGAGGAAGGGATTATGGATATTATGATTCCCCAACAAGTCGGGATGAGACTTGAAACAAAAATAAATAAACGGAGAGGCGAAAAAAAAAGATAAAAGACCACCATGAAGAAATGAGAGAAAAGAGAGAAGGGATAGTGTTACTCTCCATTTACCACACTTGTGACTCAAAGTGGCACCATGTTCTTCGTATAAAGAGTCTCCTGAGTTGTTATTTTCATATGCTAGTGGGAATTTTTCATTATAGAACTTGGCTTGTATATTTTGATGACGGGCTTCCTCAAATGCCTGAGGTCTTCATGAGCAAGTGATAACCCACAAGTATATAGGGGATCAATCGCAGCCCTTTCGATAAGTAAGAGTGTCAAATCCAATGAGGAGCAGAAGGAAATGATAAGAAATTTGCAACAAGGTATTCTCTACAAGTGCTATGAGTAACAGTGATAGATAGTTTTGGAGCAAGATGATTCATAACAAGTGACAAGTAACAATAGTAGCAAGTGTGCAACAAGATAGCCCAATCCTTTTTATAGAAAAGGACATGCCTGAAAGTACTCTTATATGAAGTAAAGTGTGTCACAACCCTAGATTTAGCATTTGCTTGTCATTACATCTTCATGCATCACTTTATTTTTTCAAAGGAAAATCGAAATGGGGAATTTTCAAATCCCGAGGAATCATTTAAAAAATTATCAAGATAAATATTAATTCAAATAAGTCCAAGAAAATGTTCCTTTTATTCTATGAAAATATTGGCAAGAGGTAAAATCAGAACCAATATTTTTGGAAAAATAGAATTATTTATTTTGGGCATTTGAGTCAAACCAACATTTATTTGCAATGGACTTATATTTACTACATATAGAATATATGTCCAAAAGTTCTGAAATTTATTATATGGCACCGGTTAAACCCACATAGTCAACATATATATATTTCCCAGGATTTAATAAAATGGTTTGATACTTTATTTAAACCAAAATACATGGTACAAATGAGAAAACAGAACAGATAGAAAAATAGAGGGAGAGAAAAGCTTATGTGGTGGCCCAGCCCACCAGGGCCTAGTGATCATCTTCAACCTCTACCAGAAGGCAGAGGCGAAGCCGCGCACGCGCGAGCCGGGAAGCCTCCACCTCCTACTTTGCTTTGGAGGCAGCTCCTTCCAGCCTTACCACCATGTCATGAGGACGCCCTGGACGTGCTGATCCATCCCCCCCTCATCTGCCCTCTCTCTAGCTCTCTACCCCTTCTCTCTCACTATGGTTGAGCCCTGCTCGAGCTCGCGGCCATAGATCTCTTAGCCACCCATTTGTCCTCGCCTCGCGATCGTGTTAGGAAGGTCCGTGTCGACGCGGCACACCTCTCCACTGAACGAAGAAAGGTTGGAGGCACCACTTCATCGCCGTCATCATCGTCTTCTCCCTCGGGCTCTGACAACCGCCGCCGGTTGATTCACTCCAACCACAGCACCCCCAAGCTTGCCGACTGCACCAAGAGAATAACTGTGAGGTCCTGCTCCTCTCCCCTCTGCCCCTCCGTCTAATTCATGTCGTAGTGCAGATCCTTGCTGGACCCGAGAGCTCTCGTCGCCGCAGCGAAGCTTGTTGTTGCTAGCAGCCCCGCCCAACCAACCCAAGCACGCAGTCACGCTCAGGGACTCCCTAGCAAGCCATAGCACGCCTCAGGTCGCTCGCTCATGCACCTTATCCCTCGCTCCCATGTAGGCCATAGCTGTGCCGTCGTGGAAGTCGATGTTGTCGGCTGCTCCGGCTACCCCCGCCTCTGGTGTTTGCCTCATCGGATGCACGCTGATTTGTCTCCAATGTATCTATAGTTTATGAATTGTTCATGCCATGTTTGCAATAATTCTATATGATTTTGGTATGATTTTACTAGAAGATTTTGGTATGATTTTACTAGAACCAACCCGGACTTACGCTGTTTTCAGCAAAACAACCATGGTGTCGTTTTTTGTGTAGAAATAAAAGTCCTCGGAATGAGCTGAAAATTTAGTATGATTTTGTGGACCAAAAGAGACCCCCGAACCATTGAAGCTGGTCCAGAAGAGCCATGAGGAGGCAACAATCCTGCCAGGTGTGGCCCGGGGGGTGGCCGTGCCTAGAAGGCTTGTGACTCCCTCGTGGGCCCCCTTGATGTGAGATCGATGCCAAAAATTCGTATAAATCCAGAAACCACCGAAAAGAAACCTAGATCGGGATTTCCGCCGCCGCACACCTCTAGAGCCACGAAAACCAATCTTGGCCCTCTCGGGCATCTTGTCAGAGGGGATCACCATCACCGGAGGCCATCTTCATCATCTCGGAGGGGCCATCAACACCATGGAGCCCAATGACCAGAGGGAGAACCTCTCCCCATAGAGGGGGATTCCATGGAGGAGGAAGCACAAGGGGGAGAACCTCTCCCCTCTCTCCTGGTGGTGCCGGAGTGCCATCAGGGGAACCATCCCCGTAGTGACCGTCTTCATCAACATCACCTTCTTCATCATCATACTCATCTCCTTTCAGAGGTCCACTCTCCTGCACCCTACTGTAATTACCTACTTGAACATGGTGCTTTATACTACATATTATGATCCAATGATGTCTTGCCATCCTATGATGTTTTGAGTAGATTACTTTTGTCCTTTGGGTTGATGGATGATCTAGATTGGTTTGTGTTGTATGTTTATTTTGGTGCTATCCTATGATGCCTTCCGTGCCACGCACACCTGGGATTCCGGCTGTAGGGTGTTGCAATACGTTCATGGTTCGCTTATAGTGGGTTGCTTGAGTGACAGAAGCATAAACCCGAATAAGGGGGTTGTTGCGTATGGGATAAAGGGGACTTGATGCTTTAATGCTATGGTTGGGTTTTACCTTAATGCCCTTTAGTAATGCTATATTTTTTTTCTCCGTTATCATGCAAAGCTATCCTCTTCATACCCACAACATAGTTTTATTTCTCGTTTCTAGATGGAAGCAAACGTTCGGTGTACGTAGAGTCGTATCAGTGGCAGATAGGACTTGAGAGAATATTGACCCTACCTTTATCTCATTGTGGGTTAGACACTCCATACTTATCACTTCCACCTTTGGAAATTGCTACGATGATTCCTTGCACTTGGGGATTATCAAGCTCTTTTCTGGCGCCGTTGCCGGGGAGCAATAGCGTAGGGTTGATATTCTCGTGTATGCTTTTTTGCTTTCTTCACTAAATAGATTTTGTTTCCCCTTTTTACTTTTTGTAGTTGAGGATGAAACAAAAAAAATTAAATAATGAATAATACAAAAGGAGTTAATTGCCCCTTTTGCCTAAGAGGGTTTTCAAAAAGAGAAGTGATTGGAAGGTTGTGCATTGGAGAAGTGAGGGTTGACCTTGAACACCTGTGTTCATGCTCATGGAAAAAATATAGAATTTTTCATGGAAGCTTCTGAAAAATAAATATCCCCTTGTATATATCCATTGTATTACAAAAATAATGTGCCAAGATTTGCTTTTAGGATGATTAGATTGCTTGTTTGGCGTGTGCAGTGCAAAAACAGAAACTTTGGCTGTAGTGCATGAATTTACATTTTTTACTGGAATGTCAAAAGTTTCTGAAATTTCCACACAGTACTTTTATGCAATTTTTTTAATTGTTCCTAAATTTTAAGAATTTTTTGAGTTGCATAACTATACGAAGTGTCCAGATTACTACAGGCTGTCCTATTTTTGACAGATTCTGTTCTCTATGCATTGTTCTCTTATTTTGATGAATCTATGGCTTGTATCGGGGGGTATTAACCATTGTGAAGTTGGAATACAGTATATATAATTCTAATATGAATTTGGAATGAGTTTACAATAGTACTTAAAGTAGTAATTTGCTTCATTATACTAACGGATCTCACGAGGGTTTTGTTAAGTTTTGTGTGAATGAAGTGTTCGAAGATCGAGGAGGTATCGACATAAGAAGAATATAGAGAGATAAGAGTTCAAGCTCGGGGATTCCCAAGGTACCCCAAGTAAATATTGGAAGGAGACTCAAGCACCTAAGCTTGGGTATGCACCGAAAGGCATCCCGTCTTTATTCTTCAACAATTATCGATATACCTCGGTTTTTGTTTTGTTCACATGATATGCGTCCTTAGTGTTTTTATTTTCCTTTATGATCCCTTCTAGTATGAGTTAGTCCTTCATTTATTTGTAGAATGCTTCATGCGCTTCACTTAAATCTTTTGAGTATGGCTTTATAGAATGCTCTTTGTGCTTCACTTAAATCTTTTGAGTATGGCTTTATAGAATGCTTCGTGTGCTTCACTTATATATTTTGAGCTTGGATATTGGTTAATATATATTAATTATAGAATTATCTATGAACTTCACTTATATATTTTAGAGTATGAATATAATGATCATCGGAATTAATCTTGGAAGAGTATCATTGAAATATCATGCCTAGCTAAAAAGGCATTAAAGAAAAGCGCTTGTTTGGAGACAACCCAACACTTTTACTTTCTATTTTGATGTGTTCACATGATTAAGCTACTGTAGTAATCATGTTTTGTTCCTTTTATTTCTATAAAGTGCCAAGTAAATCCTTTGGGATAGTGTGGATACTTGCTTGTTTGATTCTGTGCAAAAACAGAAAGTTTTGCGTCCAGTATTTGAATTATCTGATTTTACTGGAGAATCAAACAATACTAAAAATTTTACACAACATTTCTATGAAAATTATGTGATATGTCCTAATTTTTTATAATTTCTATAGTCATGGGAGTATGGTGATCATTCAGATCTTTACAGACTATTCTATTTTTGACAGATTCTGTTTTGCATGCTTAGTTTGCTTGTTTCAAGTGTTCCTATAGATTATGTTGAGTAATATAAATTGTGGGAATGATGGAGTATATTAGGTATCATGTGGGAATAATTTTAAATTTTGTATTTAAAGTAACTAAATGAATGATCTATCTTGATTACACTAACCCTTCTCACAAAGTTCCGTTAAGTTTTGTATGATTCAAGTTTTCAAGTTTTGGGTGAGACACCGATATGAGGAGAATAAGGAGTGACAAGAACCTAAGATTGGGGATGACCAAGGCACCCACAAGGTCATATTCAAGGAAGACTCAAGCGTCTAAGCTTGGGGATGCCCCAAAAGGCATCCCCTCTTTCGTCTTCACCACTATCGGTATATCTTACTTGGAGCTATATTTTTATTCATCACATAATACGAGTTTTTCTTGGATCATCATTTTATTTTCTTGTTACCTGTTAGGTGTTATTTATAATCTTGTTTTTCAATAAAAAGTTCCAAGAATTGCCTTAGGATGCTTGCATTGCATGTTTGATGTGTGCTAAGTAAAAAACAGAAAGTTTTGTTGTAGTGTTTGAATTTTCATATTTTACTAGAACATGGAAAGTTTCTGAAATTTTTACACAGTGTTTTCATATAAATTACTTATCATGTCCTAAACTTTCAGAAGTTTTTGAGTTACGTAGGTGCACTGTTATAATAAATTGCTACAAACTGTTCTGTTTGGACAGATTGCTGCCATAGTTTTGTTATGTACTTATCCTATAGTTTTCATAGCCTATATTGGTAGATATAAATTGTGGAAATGATAGGTATACAGTACCTAATATTTTAAAATGATTGTGCAACTTGTACTAGCATTACATGAAGTGTTGATTTGTTCTTAGGTGTACTAACCCATCTCACGAGTTCTTTTCGAGTTTTGTGTGGATGAAGTTTTCGAGAATAGGTAAAACCATCATATGAGAGGATTGAATGAGATACAAAAGCTCAATCTTGGGGATGTCCAAGGCACCCCAAGTAAATATTTCAAGAAGTCTCAAGTATCTAAGCTTGGCGATGCTATGCATCCCACCTCTCTGTTGGGGAACATTGCATGGGAAACAAAAAAATCCTACGCTTCACCAAGATCAACCTAGGAGATGAGAATCTATGCGAGGAGAGATTGGATCTATGTACCCTTGTAGATCGCTAAGCGGAAGCATTAAATAATGCAGTTGATGTAGTGGTACGTCTTCGCGATCCAAATCGCAAGCCGTCTCACGAACTCCCGATCAAGTGCCAAACAAACGACACCTCCGCGTTCAGCACACGTGTAGCTCAATGAAGATCTCTACCTTCTTGATCTAGCAATAGGTAGCGGAGAGGTAGATGGGTTTTCCAGCAGCACGATAGCGTGGCGGCGGCGGTGGTGGAGCTGATCCGGCAGAGCTTCGCTAAGCAGCGCCGAACCAATCTACTAGAGGAGAGGCAATCAAGGAGGGAGGAAGGGCTGCGCCGTGACTTAGGGTTCGGCTTCCCACCTACCTCTCACATATATATAGTGGGATAGTTGGTGTGCCAAACCCCTAGGGTTTCCCCCTTGGGCCGGCGGCCAAGGGTTGAGGCACCCTAGGGTGGCTTGCCACCCAAGTTAGGTGGCGCCAACCCTATGGTTGGCCCTCCCACCAACCCCTTGCCGCATGGGCCTCTATGGTAGGGGCGAACAGAGCACCAGGGGATGGTGTGCCCTCTCTCATAGCACATGTAGGCCTTTGGGGCTGGTGGCCCCTTCCGGTGGAACTCCGGGATCCTCTCGGCACCCCCGGTGCGTTATCGGTGATGCCGGAACTTTTCCCGGTAACCAACACGAGACTTCCTATATATGAATCTTCACCTCCGAACCATTCCAGAGCTCCTCGTCACGTCCGGGATCTCATCCGGGACTCCAAACAACCTTCGGTCACCAACACACATAACTCATCTATACCGAAACGTCACCGAACCTTAAGTGTGCAGACCCTGTGGGTTCGAGAATCATGTAGACATGACCGGCACACCTACGGTCAATAACCAATAGCGTGACCTGGATGCCCATATTGATCCCTACATGTTCTACAAAGATCTTTATCGGTCGAACTACTATGTCAAGGATTCAGTTAATCCCGTATGATATTCCCTTTGTCCTTCGGTATGTTACTTGCCCGAGATTCAATCATCGGTATCTCTTTACTTGTTACCGACAAGTCTGTTTACTCGTTCCGTAATACAAGATCCCGTGACTAACACTTAGTCACATTGCTTGCAAGGCTTGTTGTGATGTTGCATTACCGAGTGGGCCCTGAGATACCTCTCCGTCACACGGAGTAACAAATCCCAGTCTTGATCCATGCCAACTCAACAGACACCTTCAGAGATACCTGTAGAGTACCTTTATAGTCACCCAGTTACGTTGCAACGTTTGATACAAACAAGGCACTCCTCCGGTGTCCGTGAGTTGCATGATCTCATGGTCATATGAACATATACTTGACATGCAGAAAAACTATAGCAATAAACTGACACGATCATATGCTATGTTTATAGTTTGGGTATTGTCCATCACATCATTCTCCTAATGATGTGATCCCATTATCAAATGACATCTCATGTCCATGGCTAGGAAACCTTAACCATCTTTGATCAACGAGCTAGTCTATTAGAGGCATACTAGGGACATGTGTTGTCTATGTATCCACACATGTATCTGAGTTTCTGATCAATACAATTCTAGCATGGATAATAAACGATTATCATGAACAAAGAAATATGATAATAACTAATTTATTATTGCCTCTAGGGCATATTTCCAACAGTCTCTCACTTGCACTAGAGTCAATAATCTAGCTCACATCGCCATGTGATTTGTTATGAATCTCACACCCAAAGAGTTCTGGGTTCGATCATGCTTTGCATGTGAAAGAGGTTTTAGTTAACGGGTCTGAGACATTCAGATCTGTGTGTACTTTGCAAATCTCTATGTCATACTGTAAACACTGCTACCACGCTCCACTTGGAGCTATTCCAAATGGCTACACCACTATACGTATTTGGATTGCTACTAAGAGTCATCCGGATTGGTGTTAAAGCTTATATCGACGTAACTCTTTACGATGAACTCTTTATCACCTCCATAATCGAGAAACATTTCCTTAGTCCTTTAGTTACTAAGGATAATCTTGACCGCTGTCCAGTGATCCACTCCTGGATCACTCTTGTACCCCTTGACAGACTCATGGCAAGGCATACACAGGTGTGGTACACAGCATGGCATATTATATAGAGCCTATGGCTAAGACATAGGGGACGATGTTCGTCGTTTCTCTTTCTTCTGCCGTGGTTGAGCTTCGAGTCTCACTCAACTTCACACCTTACAAATCAGACAAGAACTCTTTCCTTAACTGATCCATTTTGAGCTCCTTCAAAATCTTGTCAAGGTATGTACTCATTGAAAAGCTCATCAGGCGTCTTGATCTATCTCTGTAGATATTGATGCCCAACAATTAAGTAGCTTTATCCAGGTATTCCTTTGAAAAACTCTTTTCAAACAAGCCTTTATGCTTTCCGGAAATTCTACAACATTTCTGATCAACAATATGTCAACCACATATACTTATCAGAAATTCTATAGTGCTCCCACTCACTTTATTGTAAATACAAGTTCCTTGTAAACTTTGTATAAACTCAAAAACTTTGATCACCTCATCAAAGTGTATATTCCAACTCCGAGATGCTTGCTCCAGCCCTTAGATGGATTGATGGAGCTTGCATACTTTTTAGCATTCTTAGGAGTGGCAAAACCTTCCGGTTGTATCACATACAACCTTTCCTCATGGAAACCGTTAAGGAAACTATGTTTTGACATCCATCTCCCAGATTTCATATTTGAAAAACCACAACAACTGCTAACATAATTCCAACATACTTTAGCATCGCTATGAGTGAGAAAGTCTCATCGCAGTCAACTCCTTGAACTTGTCGGAAACTTCTTTGCGACAAGTCGAGCTTTATAAATGGTGACATTTACCATCAGCGTCTGTCTTCATCTTAAAGGTCCATTTGTACTCAACGACCTACCGTCCAACGGGCAAGTCTACCAAAGTCTATACTTGGTTCTCATACATGGATCGTTTCTCGGATTTCATGGCCTCTAACCATTTGTCGGAATCTGGGCCCATCATCGCTTCTCCATAGCTCGTAGGTTCATCGTTGTCCAACAACATGACCTCCAAGATAGGGTTGTTGTACCACTCAGGAGCAGTACGCGTCCTTGTCGATCTACGAGATACGATAGTAAATTGATCTGAAGCTTGATGATCATCATCATTTACTTCCTCTTCAACTAACGTAGGTTCCACAGAAACATCTTTTTGCGCTGCACTACTCTCTGGTTGAAACAAAGGTTCAACAACCTCATCAAGTTCTATCTTCCTCCCACTCAATTCTTTCGAGAGAAACTTTTTCTCGAGAAAGGACCCAGTTTTAGCAACAAATACTTTGTACTCGGATCTAAGATAGAAGTTATACCCAACTGCTCTTAGGGTGTCTTATGAAGATGCATTTTTCCTCTTTGGGTTCGAGCTTATCAGAAATAAGTGTCGCATTCCCAAACTCTAAGAAATGATAGCTTAGGTTTCTGCCAAACCATATGGTGTCATCTCAACGGATTTAGATGGAGCCCTATTTAAAGTGAATGTGGTTGTCTCTAATGCATAACCCCAAAATAATAGTGGAAAAACGATAAGAGACATCATAATTTGCACCATATCCAATAGAGCACGACTGCGACGTATGGACACACCATCACACTATGGTGTTCCAGGTGGCATGAGTTGTGAAACAACTTTCACATTGTCTTAAGTTGTATACCAAACTTGTAACTCAGATATTCACCTCCACGATCATATCATAGACATTTTATCTTCTCGTCATGATGATCTCAAACTTCACTCTAATTCTGCTTGAAACTTTTCAAACGCTTCAGACTTGTGTTTCATTAAGTAAATATACACTATATCTACTCAAATCATCAGTGAAGGTAAGAAAATAATGATATCCACCACACACTACAACACTCATTGGACCGTATACATCAATATGTATCATTTCCAATAAGTTACTAGCCCGCTCCATCATACTGAAAACAGAGTCTGTAGCCATCTTGCCCAAAAGGCATGGTCCGCATGCCTCAACCTATTTGAAACCGAATGAGTCCAAAGATCCATCAACATGGAGTTTCTTCATGCGATTTATACCAATATGACACTTAGCGGCAATTCCACAAGTATGTGGTACTATCATTATTAACTTTGTATATTTTGGCGTCAATGTTATGAACATGTGTATTACTATGATCAAGATTCAACAAACCCTTCTCACTGGGTGCATGACCATTGAAGGTATTATTCATGTAAACAGAATAACCATTATTCTCTAACTTAAATGAATAACCGTGTTGCAATAAACACGATCCAATCATGCATGCTTAACGCAAACACCAAATAACATTTATTTAGGTTTGTCACTAATCCCGAAGGTAGAGAGAGCGTGCGATGTTGATCACATCAACCTTGGAAACATTTCCAACATACATCGTCACCTCACACTTAGCTAGTCTCCGTTTATTCCGTAGCTTTTATTTCGAGTTACTAACATTTAGCAACCGAACCGGTATCCTATACCCAGGTGCTACTAGGAGTACTAGCAAGGTACACATCAATAACATGTATATCAAAATATACTTCTATCGACGTTGCTAGCCTTCTTATCTACCAAGTATCTAGGGTTGTTCCACTTCAGCGACTGCTCTCCTCATAAAAGAAGCACTTAGCTTTGGGTTTGGGTTCAACTTTGGGTTGCTTTACTGGAGCAGCAACTGTCTTGCCATCCATGAAGTTTCCCTCCTTGCCCTTGACCTTCTCGAAACTAGTGGTTTTACTAACCATCAACACTTGATGCTCCTTCTTGATTTCTACCTTAGCGGTGTCAAACATCGCGAACAGCTCAGGGATCATTATTTCCATCCCTGCCATTTTATAGTTCATCACAAAGCTCTAGTAGCTTAGTGACAGTGACTTGGAAAACTATATCAATCACTATATTATCTGGAAGATCAACTCCCACTCGGTTCAAGCGATTGTAGCACCTAGACAATCTGAGCACATGCTCAACGATTGAGCTATTCTCCTTCATCTTGCAGGCAAAAAATCTTGTTGGAGATCTGATACCTCAAAACACGGGCACGAGCCTGAGATCCCAATTTCAGCTCTTAGAACATATCATATGTTACATGACGTTCAAAAACGTTTTGGAGCCTCAATTCTAAGCCATAATGCATGACACACTGAACTATCAAGTAGTCATCGGAACATGCCTGTTAGATGTTCACAACATCTATAGACGACGCTAGATGGGGTGGCGCACCGAGTAGTGCATTAAGGACATAAGCCTTCTGTGTAGCAATGAGGACAATCCTCTGATCACGGAGCTAGTCCACAATATTGCTACCATATTTTTTCAACTGTATTTCTCTAGGAACATATAAAAATTCAAGGGAGCTACAACGTGAGCTAGTAATCTACAACATAATTTGCAAAGACACTACTAACTATGTTCATGATAATGAGTTCAATTTATCATATTACCTAAGAACTCCCACTCAAATTGACATCCCTCTAGTCATTCGAGTGATACATGATCTGAATTCACCAACTCAAGTACGATCATCATGTGAGTTGAGGTGGTTTCAATGGTGAACATCATGTTGATCATATCTACTATATGACTCATGTTCGACCTTTCGGTCTCTTGTGTTCCGAGGCCATGTCTGTACATGCCAGGCTCGTCAAGTTTAACCCGAGTGTTCTGCATGTGCAACACTAGCTTACACCTGTTGTATGCGAACGTAGTCTATCACACCAGATCGTCACGTGGTGTCTCGACACAACAAACTTTCTCAATGGTGCACACTCAGGGAGAACACAATTCATCTTGAAATTTAAGTGAGGGATCACCTTATAATGCTACTGTCGTCCTAAGAAAAACAAGGTGCATAAAAATATTAACATCACATGCAAATCATAATTGCCATGATATGGCCATGAACTTGTGCTTTTGATCTCCATCTCCAAAGCACCGGCATGATCTCCATTGTCATCGGCATAACAACATGATCTCCATCATTGTGTCGCCATCGGGGTTGTTGTGACAGCCCAAGTGTTGTCCCTACCTTTATTGGCATGTAATCTATTGTATGAACCTTGTGTCTTGAGTTATGAAATGAGTTTGCAACTTGTCATCCATGTGTTGTCTTGCATTCATGCATCGTGCATCATAGCATTCATTATGCCATGCTTGTTTTTCTTGTGACCTTGTATGTGTGGTTGGTTTTGTTCTTGTGTTATGTGTTGTGATGTGGTAGGTTCATGGGTGCAACCTCTACTTCTCTCCCCTCTCTTTTGCTTATCAACAAAACCTCAACTAAAGCCCTTTAGCTACCATGTTATTTTTATAAACAGAATTAACTTTCTTTTAAATTGCTGAAAAATGTTGAGGAGGTAGCCCTACATATATTATTAATTTAGAGTTTGGTTCTTTGAATGTTTGGGGTTTGTATGCTTTTGTGTTTTAAATAACAGGAGCTGTTATTTTTTTAAAAGTATTAAAGTTACTTGTCCTAAAAATCTTCTTAATATTTTTGTTAAATAGTGCATATTATTTTCTTTGTAAAAGTATTTTTGGTTGCACCAAAAATCCTTTTATTTTACTCTAGGGATTTTATCTTGTGTTGCTGTGTTTTGAAAAGGTTTAAAACTTCTCTGTTATTTGTTTCCGAGAGAGAGAGCCACGTGGGCCTTGTCTCTCCCGCAGCCCAGCCCGCTCGAGCAGATGGCCACCTGCCCCGTCCTCCTTCTCCGTCAGGTTTCGATGAGAGAGAGAGGCTTCGCTGTCCCCCTTTTCCATTGCCATCATCGTCAGCCCGTGGGTATACAACCACCCCTCGGCGTGCGTGCCCCCTCGTCTAGGTTTCCTCTCTTCCCCGCCGCCGCCGCAGCTCCCATCTCCCCCTCCATATCTCTCCCTCCTCGCTTCTTTCCCCCTGTCAGGTAAGGTTTCAGAGAGAGTAGTGAGGTTTAGAGAGTGTCGCCGGTCGTCGTCGCCTCCACCGCCGCGTCTCCGGTGGGTCTCGTCCCCGGTGGTGATGGCGTGGAGCTCGGGGGTTCTCCCCGCATTCCATTCCTTCCGCTAGGAGGTGAGGTGCACCTCCCCGCGGTGCCAATTGGCGTCACCGCTGTCCGCAAGGAGCGGGTCGTCGCTGGCTCCTTCCTCTTCGTCGTCGCCGCGTCCCTGACCCCTCCGTCGTCTTCATTTTGACTGGCTCATCGTCGCCTTCCCCTAGGTGAGCTGTCACGTCTTCCCCTACGGTTGCCGTTGCTACCACTGTAGCCGTTGCTGTTCGCCGCCGCCATCCGCAAGGCACAGCCTTGAGGGCTGCCTCCATCCTCCTCGTCGCAAGGCGAGAAGGGGATTGGAACCCCGTAGCTCCCCGCATGCCTCGCGTCCCTGCTGTTGCCCCGCTAGTGCTATAGTTCGCCGGAGCCGCCCGCCGCCCTCCGCTGTTGCTCTGTCACTGCTGTCGTGCAGAGATTCCGCTTCATCAGATTCATAGCGCGTGTGTGTTTATGAGAGGCAGTGCCCTCTTCTCTTAACAATCGCATGCGTAGCGGAGTGGTTGGCACTAAGGGAGATGACCATGAGGTCATGGGTTCGAGCCCGACCCTTACCCCCTTTTTTTCTTTTGTTTTTTTCTTTCTTCCTTGATATTGATGTATGTATGTATATATGTATGTGTAGGGGCTTGTTTTTCTTTTTGTTCTGTTGTATAGAGTATGTGTGTGTATACATAAGTGTATATATGCATGGGTATTGAGTGTGTGTGTGTGGCAGATTGCACACATGTAGTGTGAGTGCATATGTATGTGTTCTTGTGTGCATGTGTGTTTGTGGGAGTGTGTGTGTGTGTGTTACCATACACATATGCATATGCATATATGCATTGTGCATATATGTGTGCATATGTGTGTGGATGACCACCCATACACATGAGCATGTATGTGAGTGTATGTGCCTAGTGCACTTGTGAGTGTTGTGTGTGTATGTGCCATTTGCTTATGCATACATGGTGCATGTGAGTGTGTGTGTGGATGAACACCCCCTCATGGATGGTATGTTCACGGGGGTATTTGTGCGCATATGCCTTGGGCATATATAGAGCATGTGTGTGCTTGCCATGTAGTGTGTGTGTAGGGTGTATGTGTGGGGGGGGGGACTAGTGGGTTTCTCCAGTTGACATACCCCTTTGTTGGTTATGTTTGATATTAGGTTTTATGGGATTTTCCATGCTATCCAAGTTACCAAATCTGTTATGTTCATGTATTGCTTATGCCCATTTAGAGAGATGTCTCACTTATGACAGTAGGTAGCATTTTGCTAGTTAGATTGTACCTTGTTGTTTCACATGAATACTTGGGTATGACACATGCTTTTGGGTAGGAAGAGCCAATGAATCCATTGGTGCTTTCAGATTTCACTTTGAGCAAGTTCATAAACCGTCATTTTCAGCTGTGATGCTACTTTGTCATTTTTGCATGATTTAATCCATGCTTGGTTTGGGGCATGTGCCAACTAGAAAGTGCTAGTGTTTTATATCTATTATGCCATGGTATTTTTGTTTAACATGATAATCACCCATATAAGTGGGAAACATGTTGCTAATTAGCCAACTTGATGTTTCTGTTTTAGCATGCTAAAAATTACAGTCTGAGAATCTGCTGCTATTTTTATGCCATGTAGAGTGGCTGGTATCTAGTTGTATGTTGAGAATTTGCTCATGCTCAGTGTTAGTAATTTGGAGTAGATGTTGTCTACTACCATCCTGTTAATTTTCATGCCAAAAGTTGCTCTCTAACATATTTAACTACTGCTGTCAACATGCTACCAGATTAACTCAGATTCCAGAAACTGTTATTTTCACCAAGTCCCAGAAAAATGTTTCGTCATGTCAACTTGATAGCTTCATGCTTATTCATGTGTGACTCCTATGTAGATGGTGTAGTTGGATAAGTTGATGTGTATGTTATGTAGTTTCTGCCAATATCTTTTTTGTGGCTGTAGGATTCATGTAGCTCAAGTTGTGGGCTGTGTAAGTTGCTATGTTGCTGTTTGTGGCAGATTGTTTGTTTTATTGATTTGTGACTTGTGGGAGCTATACTACATGGAATTGATTGATCTTTGAGTCTATTGTGGTTGGTGTTTCATTCCCTAACCAGTTGCTACCTTGGAATGCCAAGAATTAGCCCATGGTATTGGTTGTATTGTGTTTTGCCTTCGTACCTTGTCGTGAGCGTATCGTGAGAACCGTAACTCCGTTTCTTGCGTTCTTTATATGCATTTCCATCGATTCTGCATGATGCATCCATATTTGCCATGTTCATTCATGTATAAATAACTTAACATGAGGTTCTGTCCCGATTCATTAATAACCAATCCTTGCATGTGAAACATGAATAGTTTTGGATTGCCATGTTTAATTTCTTCATAAAATGATCATGCATAATCTTGGTTGTGCATTGCACCTTGGTTGGAGGTGTTGCTGTTTCTGTTGGGTAGACGCGAGTGTTGATACTGAGAACGAGGACCAGGAGAGTACTACTACGAGGATCCCGCTACTTGTTTCACTAAACAACCAACAGGCAAGATGATCATACCCGGATCCCGATACTATTTTGGCTTGCTAGTTTCTCGCTCTTATCATTACAATTGCGCTACCTACCACTTGAATATCAGCCTCCTAATTGCCATGAAAGCCTCTAACCCTCCACGTCCTAGCAAACCTTTGATTGGCTAAGTTAGCGCTGCCCCTCTTATAGCGTTCTTAGTTGCAGGTGCAAGTTGTTCCATGTGATAACATGGATTTGGCATATCACAATATTTTCTGTTATTTAATTTAATGCACATATATATCTTGGTATTGGTGGAAGGCTTGGCCTTTTGCTAGGTGTTTTGTTCCGCTGTTACCGCCATAGTTCTTGTTATCGGTGTTATGTTTTCCATATTTTGCGCTCCTAACACGCTCGGGGTTGTTATGAGGACCCCCTAGTTTATTCGGTTGAGATTAAAACTCGTCTGGCAAGACCCAACATTGGTACTTCATTTGCTTAATAACTCAATAAAATTTGCATAGGGCTTTGCAACCCCGTGGATAATTAATCAACCCCCGGGCCAGTGCTCCTCATGAGTGTTGGTCCAAACTAGAGCACTGTGCGGGGCCAACCCAGGGCAACTTGGGAGATTTCTATCAGGCCACCATACACTAGCTTATCCATCATGTCCTGAGAACGAGATACGTGGCTCTTATCAGGTTCGTCGACACGTCGGGTGGTCTTGCTGGATTTGTTTTACCTTTATCGAGTGTCTTGCGTGTGGAGTCTGACTTTCTTCAGGTTATCTCGAGGTGTTGGAAATCCTTTGGAGTTACCTATGATGATCACGAGTTCCGTGGTCAAGGCTATTCCCGTGGAGTGTGGTTATTTGTGATGGACTAGTTGGAGCATCCCTGTAGGGTTAAATCTTTTCGAGAAGCCGTGCCCGCGGTTATGTGGAAACTTGGATATTTGTTTAACACCCGGTTATAGTAAACTTGAAGTAAACTCTAATAAAATACACCAACTGTGTGAGTAACCTTGATTGTCTCTGCTCGTGAACATGATCCGAGAGAGAACACAGTGGGGTTATGATTGACGTAAGTAAGTGTTCCGGATCTCATAGAGATCATACTAGATTTGATCGTTCATCGTAGGCCACTCATATTTATTTTTCATGTTACATAAGTTAGCCACCATAAATGCTTAGTGCTGCTGCAAACTAAACACACACCCCATCCCAACCTTTAAGCTTGAATAGTCTCGGTACCTAGGCACTTGATTGCTGAGTCCTTGTGGCTCACAGATTACTACAACCCTCCAGGTATAGGTACAAATGAGTACGTGTAGGATGATCTTACCCAGCTCCAGTGGGAATATGATGAGGAAAGAGGCAGGATGTACGTGACTTACCCAGATGAGTAGAGGACCATGGTCGTGATCTTTGGGATAGCGAGATAGTATCATTTGCATCTGTTTTATCATTTGATTTCGTCCATAGTCGGGCCCTGTCTTCATCTTGATGATTTGAACTCTGTGTGGAATTGTAATTTAGTATGTGGCGAGTGTAAGCCAACTTGTATACTCATCTCTTCTGTAATGTATGATGCAATGATTCTATACTTGTGAACGGCAAGATGCGCCTCTATCCCTTGCGAAGCCCTCGTGTCTTAATGGATAGGCGCGCATCTTGGGCATGACAAGTTGGTATTCAGAGCCATACGACCATAGGAGCCTTTGCTTGATCGAATTTGGCCGAGTCGAGTCTTGTAAAAACTACTTTGATTCTAGTTATATCGGAGAGTAGGATTCTTTTTACTCCTCTTCTATGCTCTGGTGAGGTATCCGACTTAGGAATTTTGATTCTACTCCTCTTCTCGCTCAAAATTTTTTAGGATCACGCGGGTATTTTGGAGTCTATATGATACCGATGTGACAGGGTTCTGTCTTGGTGCCTCTTGTCTGACTTGATTTCTTCCGAGGAGTCGAGCTCCAAGGAATGTGGGCACATCGTTATCATTCAGCTTCCTTGATATCTCAGGATGGAGTGTTCGGAATTACTTCAATACTTATCATGGTGAGATAAGGTCGGAGTCACCCAGTACTGGGGAGGCGTCCGGGGTACCACCATGGTTTAGTATCGTTGTGAGTTCGAGGATTCGAGTTAGATGAAGTTGCGAAAGCCTCTGGTTATGTGTTGAAGTATGGATACAATTGGGGTGTAGGATTGCTAGTTGTGTGAGATATTTCCTCCTTGTATCCCCCCACTAGATTGCATAACCAGAAAGTTTTCAAAAGTTCTTAGGTGGGAAATCTTGTAGTAATCTAGGATCATCTTCTTCAGATGTATGTGGGCATATACATTTGTTCCGAGCGCTTAGCTCAATACTCTTGTGTTATTGCAAGTGGCTTCTAATTTCTGATAATCTTATCAGAAATCGAAGAAGCATTCTTACTAATTTTTTAGTAGGAAGGTTGTGTTGTTATTTGTTCAATTTCTTTCAAGCATTTGATTCAGCTTTGATTCATGCTTTCAATGAGGTGCTGATGCGTTTTGTCCATCTTCAGGATGGCTCCACCAACTCGCAACAATCTGGGTCGTGGTGAGGAGCAGACTGATGTTCCACCAGAAGCTTGGTAAGCTGTGATGGCCGCAACCAATGCGAACACTCAGATGTTGCTCAGGTTGTTGCAAGAAAGGGAGCAGGGTCAGCAAGGTTTTCAAGGGAATTTTCAGAATCAACCTCAGTTTGCGACGCTCAATCAGTTCCTTGCCAACCAGCCCAGGTCTTTCACCTGTTGTGACCAGCCTCTTGATGCTGATGATTGGCTTCGTGATATGAGTAAGCATTTTGAGTGCAGCAATGTCGGGCCAGAGGACTTTGTTAGATTTGCATCATTCCAGCTTAAGGGTCAAGCAGCTGATTGGTGGCAGCAGTACAAGGATTCCAGGGGTGATCGTGTTGTTACTTGGGACGATTTCCATCGTGACTTCAGGGCTCATAACATTCCGACAAGCTTTGTTGAGGAGATGCGTGAGACGTTCAGGCACCTGAAGCAGGGAAGCAAGTCTGTCTACCAGTACAACGTCGAGTTCCAGAATCTGGCCAGTTATGCTAAGCAAGATGTTCCAGATGACAAGGCTATGATCTATCAGTTCAGAGGTGGTCTCAAGGATGACTTTCTGCCAGACCTAGTTCTTGAAGAGCCTCATGAGTTTGATCAGTTCTATAACATGGCTTCGAAGGTCGAGGCAACTCAGCTCAAGTTGGATAACTCAAAGAAGCGTTCAAGGGATTCATATTCTTCTTCTTCCCGCTCTCAGATGGTTCCCAAGCAGCAGAAGTATTGGGTGCCAAATCCTCCTCCATTTCGTCCTCCTCAGCAGCAGAAGCAGTTTGGTGGTCGTGGTTCTTCCCACCCACCCAACCCAGGATTTCAGCAGAGACCCCAGGCGTCCAAGGCAGTTCTTGTTCCTCCTCTAGGCAGTGTTTGTCTGCTTTCTGAGGTGACTTGTCATAAGTGTGGCCAGAAGGGTCACTTTGCAAACAAGTGCAACCAGCGGTGTCTTCCGCCTCCTCCTCCTGTCAAGCCTCTAGGCAATGCTACGGTGAAGCATAACCCCAAGACCGCAAGAGTGAATATGGTAAATGCAGCAGAGGTAGAGGATTCTTCTCAAGTGATAATGGGTAATCTCTCAGTTAATTCTATTCCCGCAAAAGTGTTATTTGATTCTAGAGCATCGTAGTCATTCATGTCTAGACCTTTTGCTATCAAGAATGATTTCTATTCCGAGATGCTGAGTAGACCTTTGGGTGTTGTTTCTCCGGGTGTGGCCATGAAAACCACCTCCATTGTTCCGGATGTTTCTATCAAGATGGGCAATTATTCTTTCTTGGCTTCTCCCTATGTTCTCGGTAATTCTGACATTGATCTCATTTTGGGCATGGACTCTATGAACAAAGCTAATATTGATTGCAAAGCAAAAGAAGTCAAGCTGACTCATCCTTCAGAAGAAGTCCGTCTCTTTTCTCTTAATGAGAAGGGTGAAATCTCGGCGATTTCTCAAATTCCGGTGGTTTCTGAGTATGAAGATGTCTTTCCATAAGAATTGCCAGGAATGCCTCCACACCGACTAGTCGAGTTCGTGATTGATCTCGAGCCCGAAACTGAACCGGTTTGCAAGCGCCCATATAAACTTGGCCCCAAAGAGCTGAAAGAGTTGAAGAAGCAGCTAGATGAGCAAGAACGTCTGGGTCCGATCAGACCAAGTTCTTCTCCTTGGGGTTGTGGAGTTTTGTTTGTCAAGAAGAAAGATGGCACAGATCGTCTTTGTGTTGACTACCGTCCATTGAACAAGAAGACAATCAGAAACAAGTACCCACTTTCCAACATCAATGAGTTGTTTGAACAACTGAAAGGTGCCAAGGTTTTCTCGAAGCTTGATCTTCGCATGGGTTATCATCAGATTCACATTCGCGAAGAAGACATTCCTAAGACCGCTTTCAGGACGAGTTTTGGCTCTTATGTGTACACCGTCATATCATTTGGTCTTGCTAATGCTCCTCCAACCTTCTCGAGAATGATGAATTTCATTTTCTCTCCTTTCAAGAATGAATTCGTCTTGGTCTATCTGGATGACATCCTTGTGTTCTCGGAGACAGAAGAAGAGCATGCAGAGCATCTCCGCCTTGTGCTTGAAAAGTTAAGGGAGCATTGATTCTATGCCAAGTTTTCCAAGTGTGAGTTTTGGCTCAATGAAGTGGTGTACCTTGGGCATGTGATCTTTGCTGAGGGAATTAAAGTGCACCCTGAGAAAGTTGAGGCAATCTTGAAGTGGGAACCTCCTCAGAATGTGAAGCATCTTTGGAGTTTCCTCGGGCTTGCTAGTTATTGCAGAAGATTCATGGAGAACTTCTCTCAAATTGCTAAGCCTCTGTCCAATCTCCTCCAGAAGAGTGTCAAGTATGTTTGGTCTCCTGAGTGTGATGTAGCGTTCAATACGCTCAAGCAGAGACTAACTTCAGCTCTAGTTCTTGTTCCTCCTGAGCAGTCAAAGATTTTCCAAGTTTTATATGATGCTTCTCTCCAAGGCCTTGGTGGTGTTCTCATGCAAGATAAGAAGATTGTTGCTTATACCTCGCATCAGTTGAAGCCTGCCGAGAAGAACTACCCCACTCATGATCTTGAGTTGGCCGCAGTTGTGCATGCTCTAATGAATTGGAGGCATTTGTTGTTGGGTAGACCAGTTGAGGTGTACACCGACCACAAGAGCTTGAAGTACATTTTCACTCAGCCCAATCTCAATATTCGGCAGTCTCGTTGGGTGGAAATGCTTGAGGACTTCAATCCAAGCATTGACTATACTCCTGGGAAAGCAAATGTCATTGCAGACACGCTCAGCCGTAAGGCGTACTGCAATAGTCTCATCTTGAAGCCTATTCAACGTGAGCTTTGTGAAGCCTTCCGCAAGCTCAACCTTCAGATGATTCCACAAGGATTTCTTGCAAATCTTCAAGTTTCTCCGACTCTGGAAGATCAGGTTCGCCAAGCACAGCTTCTTGATGCTATGGTGAAGAAAGTGAAGAAAGGTGTGGCCAAGAGCATTCCGAAGTATAAGTGCTTTCGCGTTGATGACAAAGATACCTTGTTCTTTGAGGACCGTCTTGTGGTTTCAAAAGGTGATCTCAGAAAGGTTATCATGGATGAAGCACATAATTCTCTTCTATCCATCCATCCAGGCAATTCAAAGATGTATCAGGATCTCAAGCAAACCTTCTGGTGGACTCACATGAAACGTGAAATTGCTCAGTTCGTGAATGAGTGTGATGCTTGTCGCAGAGTGAAGGCAGAGCATCAACGTCCAGCAGGTCTTCTGTAGCCTTTGCCTATCCCAGAGTGGAAATCCGATCATGTGGAGATGGATTTCGTCACTGGGTTTCCCAAGTCCAAGAGAGGCAACGATGCCATCTTTGTGGTTATCGACAAGCTGTCAAAAGTTGCTCATTTCCTGCCAGTCAAAGAATCTATCTCGGCAGCTCAGCTTGCAGAGTTGTACACGTCAAGGATAGTGTCTTTGCATGGCATTCCTAATCTTATCTCTTCTGACCGTGGAAGCCTCTTTACTTCCAAGTTTTGGGAGTCCTTCCAGACTGCTATGGGTACCAAGATCCGTTTCAGCACTGCGTTCCATCCACAGACAAGTGGTCAAGTTGAGAGAGTCAATCAGATCCTTGAAGATATGCTCAGAGCCTGTTTGATTTTGTTTGGCATGAAGTGGGAAGACTGCCTTCCATATGCTGAATTCTCATACAACAATAGCTTTCAAGCTAGCTCAGGCAAGGCCCCTTTCGAGATTCTCTACGGCAGAAAGTGTCGTACCCCGCTTAACTGATCTGAAACCGGTGAGCGTCAGATATTGGGCAATGACATGATCACTAAAGCAGAAGAAATGTGCAGTGTCATTTGTGAGGACCTCAAAGAAGCTCGGTCCCGACAGAAGAGCTATTACGATAACAAACATCGGGATGTTTCCTTCCAAGTAGATGATCTAGTCTATCTCAGAGTCTCTCCCATCAAGGGCACTCAGCGGTTTGGAATTAAAGGGAAGCTAGCACCTCATTTTGTTGGTCCTTTCTATTGGGAAACGTCGCATGGGAAACAAAAATTTTCCTACGCACATGCAGATCTATCCATGGTGTGAGCATCTACGAGAGGGAGAGTGGATCTACGTACCCTTGTAGATCGCTAAGCGAGAAGTGTTAAGAAATGCAGTTGGTGTAGTCAAACGTCTTCGCGATCCAAATTGCCGAGCGTCCCGCGATCCAATCACGATCTGTCCCGCAATCCAATCACGATCCGTCCCGCGAACTTGATCACGATCCGTCCCACGAACTTGATCACGATCCTTCCGATCTAGCGCCGAACGGACGACACCTCCGCATTCAGCACACGTATAGCTTGATGACGATCTCCGACGTCTTGATCCAGCAAGAAGGAGCGGAGAGGAAGAAGAGTTCTCCAGCAGCGTGATGGTGCTCCGGTGTTGGTGGTGGAGCTATTCCGGTAGGGCTTCGCCTAAGCACTGCAGAAATCCGATCTAGAGGAGAAACTATGCACTGGAGGAACGGGCAACACGTGGCTGAAAATTCTGTGCAAAACCCCTAAAACCTCCAGTATATATAAGAGGAAGAGAGGAGGAGGTTTGGCACAAGGTCCAAGCCTCCAAGGAGTCGACCAAACCAGGTGGAGGAGGTGGACTTCACCTGCAATCCTAGTAGGACTAGGATTCACCCTATTTTTGCCTTTTCCACCTTTTCTCTTTGGGCCTTTTTTCCCAAACCGCATGGGCCTTGTGTGGGACTTCCACCAGCCCACTAAGGGCTGGTAAACACTCTCCCAAAGCAAAGGCCTCTTGGGTCGAAATACCCCTCTCGATGGTCTCCCGGTACACTACTCGCACTCCCGGTACACTACCGATGAGCCCGAAACTTTTCCGGTCACCAAAATAGGACTTCCCATATATCAATCTTTACCTCCGGACCAATCCGGAGCTCCTCGTGACATCCGGGATCTCATCCGGGACTCCGAACAACCTTCGGTCACCACCATACATAACTCTATACGACCGAAACGTCACCAAACCTTAAGTGTGCAGACCATGCGGATTCGAGAACTATGTAGATATGACCGAGACACCTCTATGGTCAATAACCAATAGCGCGACCTGGATGCCCATATTGGTTCCTACATATTCTACGAAGATCTTTATCGGTCGAACCTCTATGTCAAAGATTTAGTTAATCCTGTATGATGTTCCCTTTGTTCTTCGGTATGTTACTTGCCCGAGATTCGATTGTCGGTATTTCCGTACCTAGTTCAACCTCATTATTGACAAGTCTCTTTACTCGTTCTGTAATACAAGATCCCGTGACTAACACTTAGACACATTGCTTGCAAGGCTCATTGTGATGTTGTATTACCGAGTGGGCCCTGAGATACCTCTCCGTCACACGGAGTAACAAATCCCAGTCTTGATCCATGCCAACTCAACAGACACCCTCGAAGATACCTGTAGAGCACCTTTATAGTCACCCAGTTACGTTGCCACATTTGATACACACAAGGCACTCCTCCGGTATCCGTGAGTTGCATGATCTCATGGTCATAGGAACATATACTTGACATGCAGAAAACAGTAGCAATAAACTGACATGATCATATGCTACGTTTGTAGTTTGGGTCTTGTCGATCACATCATTCTACTAATGATGTGACCCCGTTATCAAATGACATATCATGTCAATGGCTAGGAAACCTTGACCATCTTTGATCAACGAGCTAGTTCACTAGAGGCATACTAGGGACAAAGTGTTATCTATTTACCCACACATGTATTGTGTTTCCAATTATTACAATTATAGCATGGATAATAAACGATTATCATGAACAAGGAAATATAATAATAAACACTTTATTTATTGCCTCTAGGGCATATTTCCAACAGTCTCCCACTTGCACTAGAGTCCATAATCCAGCTCACATCACTATGTGATTTACATTGTAATGAATCGAACACCCATGCAGTTCTGGTGTTGATCACGTTTAGCCCTTGGAAGAGGTCTAGTCAACGGGTCTGCAACATTCAGATCCATGTGCACTTGCAAATATTTATGTCCTTCTCCTCGATGTAATCGCGGATGGAGTTAAAGCATCGCTTCATGTGTCTGGTCCTCCTATGAAACCTTGGTTCCTTGGCCAGAGCAATGGCACCAGTGTTGTCACAGAACAGGTTCATTGGATTCAGTGCATTGGGCACTACTCCAAGATCTGTCATGAACTGCTTCATCCAGACACCTTCCTTTGCCGCCTCCGAGGCTTCGATGTACTCCGCTTCACATGTAGAATCGGCTACCACGCTTTGCTTGGAACTGCACAAGCTTACGTATCCGGTTGGTGACTTAGAGTCATCCGGATCAGTGTCAAAGCTTGCATCAACATAACCCTTTACGACGAGCTCATCATCGCCTCCATAAACGAGAAACATTTCCTTAGTCCTTTTCAAGTACTTAAGGATATTCTTGACCGCTGCCCAGTGTTCCAGTCCAGGATCACTTTGAAACCTTCCGGACATACTTATGGCAAGGCTAACATCCGGTCTTGTGCACAACATTGCATACATGATAGAGCCTATGGCTGAAGCATAGGGGATGGCACTCATCTTTTTTCTATCTACTGCAGTCACTGGGCATTGAGTCTTACTCAACTTCACACCTTGTAACACAGGCAAGAACCCCTTCTTGGACTGATCCATTTTGAACTTCTTCAAAACTTTATCAAGTGTGCTCTGTGAAAGTGCTATCAAGCGTTTCGATCTATCTCTATAGATCTTAATGCCTAATATGAAAGCAGCTTCTCCTAGGTCCTTCATTGAAAAACTCTTGTTCAAATATTCCTTCACGCTTTCCAGCATTTCTATATTGTTTCCAATCAACAATATGTCATCCACATATAATATTAGAAACTCTATAGAGCTCCCACTCACTTTCTTGTAAATACAAGCTTCTCCATAATCTTGTATAAACTCAAATGCTTTGATCACCTCATCAAAACGCTTATTCCAACTCCGAGATGCTTGCACCAGCCCATAAATGGATCGCTGGAGTTTGCAGACTTTGTCAGCATTATCTGGATCGACAAAACCTTCTGGTTGCATCATATACAACTCTTCCTCAAGGAAACCGTTGAGGAACGCTGTTTTGACATCCATCTGCCAAATTTCATAGTCGAAATAAGTAGCTATTGCCAACATGATTCTGATAGACTTAAGCATCGCTACAGGTGAGAAGGTCTCATCGTAGTCAACTCCTTGAACTTGTGAAAAACCCTTTGCCACAAGTCGAGCTTTATAGATGGTGACATTATCGTCCGTGTCCGTCTTCTTCTTAAAGATCCATTTGTTCTGAATGGCCTTTCACCCTTCAGGTAATACTTACAAAGTCCATACTTTGTTTTCATACATGGATCCCATCTCAGATTTCATGGCCTCTAACCATTTCTCGGAATCCAGGCCCATCACTGCTCCTCCATAGCTCGTAGGTTCATTGTTCTCCAACAACATGACCTCCAAGACAGGGTTGCCGTACCACTCAGGAGTAGTATGCGGCCTTGTCGACCTACGAGGTTTAATAGTAGCTTGATCCAAAGCTTCATGATCATCATCATTAACTTCTTCTTCTACCGTCGTAGGTTCCACAGAAACATCTTTCTGCGCTGCGCTACTTTCTGGTTTGAAGTAAAGGTTCAATAACCTCATCAAGCTCTATTTTCCTCCCACTCAATTCTTTCGAGAGAAACTCTTTCTCAAGAAATGTTCCATTCTTAGCGACAAACACTTTGCCTTCCAATCTGAGATAGAAGGTATACCCGACTGTCTCTTTCGGGTATCATATGAAGACGCATTTTTCTGCTTTGGGTTCCAGCTTTTCAGGCTGAAGCTTTTTGACATAAGCATCACATCCCCAAACTTTAAGAAACGAGAACTTTGGCCTCTTGCCAAACCACAGATCATATGGCGTCGTCTCAACGGATTTCGATGGTGCCCTATTTAAACTGAATGCAACTGTCTCTAGTGCATAACCCCAAAACGATAGTGGCAAATCAGCAAGAGACATCATAGAACGCACCATATCTAATAAGGTTCGATTACGACGTTCGGACACACCATTACGCTGTGGTGTTCCGAGCGGTGTCAACTGTGAAACAATTCCACACTGTCTTAAGTGACTGCCAAATTCATAACTCACATATGCACCTCCTCGATCAGATCGTAGGAATTTAATCTTCTTGTTACGATGATTCTCAACTTCACTCTGAAATTGCTTGAACTTTTCAAACGTTTCAGACTTGTGTTTCATCAAGTAAATATACCCATATCTACTTAAGTCATCAGTGAAGGTGAGAAAATAACGATATCCACCACGCGCTGTAACATTCATTGGACTGCACACATCAGTATGTATGATTTCCAGTAAGTCACTAGCCCGTTCCATTGTTCCAGAGAACGGCGTTTTAGTCATCTTTCTCATGAGGCATGGTTTACATGTGTCAAGTGATTCAAAATCAAGTGACTCCAAAAGTCCATCAGCATGGAGCTTCCTCATGCGTTTTACACCAATATGACCTAAACGACAGTGCCACAAGAAAGCGGTACTATCATTATCAACTCTACATCTTTTGGCATCAATGTTATGAACATGTGTGTCATCATTATCAAGATTCAATATGAATAAACCCCTAACATTGGGTGCATGACCATAAAAGATATTACTCATATAAATAGAACAATCTTTATTCTCTGATTTAAATGAGTAACCGTCTCGCAATAAACAAGATCCAGATATGATGTTCATGCTTAACGCAGGCACTAAATAACAATTATTCAGGTTCATCACTAATCCCGATGGTAATCGAAGAGAGAGCGTGCCGATGACGATCACATCAACCTTGGAACCATTTCCCACGCGCATCGTCACATCGTCCTTTGCCAGCCTTCGTTTATTCCGTAGTTCCTGCTTTGAGTTGCAAATGTGAGCAACCGAACCAGTATCAAATACCCAGGCACTACTACGAGAGCTAGTAAGGTACACATCAATAACATGTATATCATATATACCTTGTTTGTCGTTGGCCACCTTCTTGTCAGCCAGGTACTTGGGGCAGTTCTGCTTCCAGTGACCAGTTCCCTTGCAATGAAAGCACTCAGTTTCGGGCTTAGGTCCATGCTTGGGCTTCTTTACAGGTGTAGCAACTGCTTTGCCATCCTTCTTGGTTTTACCCTTCTTGCCCTTGCCCTTGCCCTTGCCATTTTTCTTGAAACTAGTGGTTTTATTGACCATCAACACTTGATGTTCTTTCTGGATTCCAGACTCAACGACTTTTAGCATCGCAAACAGCTCGGCGACTAACTTGTTCATCCCATGCATGTTATAGTTGTTAGTGCATCTAGTGCCCCTTAGTGATTTTGGTGTATTGAAGACCTACAGGTTAAGGTACTAATGCGTTTGTGAGTGTACACAAGCTCTATAAGTTGATGAGGAGTTTGATATATTCAAAGATTATCGACCCCTAAAAATGTATGGCTTCAAGTGAAGACTTTGCTGAAGACTTTGTGAAGACTTTGAAAATGAAGAAGTTGGTGTGACCTTGAAGATATGAACGAGGAATATGAAGCATGAAGACTTTTGATTTCGTAGTTTCGTTTCCTTTATTTGAGTCATAGGAAACACCATACTGTTAAAGGGGGCCGAGGTAATACTAAGGAAAATTTCCAACTGATACTCAACTCCAAAATCCTCAACCCATACAATCCTTCGAGTGAAGCCTTTGGAAATCTCTTACGGTTCAGACAAGTTCTTCAGTGATAGAGACGAAGTTCTTATGGTCTCTGAGGAAATTGATCTGACTGAGGAGTTACGATTTCGCCAGTGCGAATTGCCTACAAGTAAGGAACATGATAAGCTGAGGATTTTCATAGTTCGAAATTCCGACTGTTGTTGTGCTTAGCGCCAGCTGTCCCCAATCATTCTTATCCACATAATGGTCATATCATTGGGGGCATTTATGTCTTATCATGTCAGGTTGCATCCTGGATATAAATAGCCACCCCCCACAACCACTAGCTGGTTGGCTGCTCTGAGAGAGAGAACTGACACTTGTCATTTGAGAGAAACCCATCCTCCGAGGACTTTTGAGAGAAAATCATCAGTGAGGAAAAACCTACAATCAAACCACAAAACCCAGAGTGATTGAGCATCACTAAAGAAATTCCTGTGTGGAACCGACACTTGTTACCTTTGAGGACTGTGCATCCTCTAGACGGTTAGGCGTCATGGTCTAGTGCTCCTGCAGTCAATTGGGGACCATGAAGTGACCTTGGTCTAGAGCATCCAGCAGTAAATTGTGGATCGTCGGGTGACCAGTTTGTGAGGGTTTTGGAAGTCTACCCTGAAGACTTACCACGAGTGTTGGGCGAGGATTGTGTGACCTTAGCTCAAGGAGAATACGGTAAGGACTGTGTGTTCTGGGACTGTGTGTCCTCTGGTTTAAATACCAGGCCGCTCCAAACCAAACGTATGATTGTCACAGCAGTTGGAATTGGCTCATCAAACCATTGTCTTTATCGAGCAATCTTGTTCTATTTCCTCAACCCCTTTATTCCTCATATACCTATTGATGAAATTGATTGCTACTGTTTGAAGAATTTGAGTGAAGACTTTCACAAATTCCTCATCTCAAAATTTTCAAGTTACCTTGTTCATCACTGCTTATCCTGTATCACACTACTCTCTATTTGTGCATGTTTCATTTCATCATGAAGACTATGCTATTACTATGTTCCTCATGCACTTGAGTACTTATTCCGCTGCTAGTTATTCATCACATTTCAAATTCCTCAAGTGATGAATTTGTAAAATCGCCCTTTCACCCCCTCTAGTCGATATAACGCACTTTCAATTGTTATCAGAGCAGGTACTCCCTTGCTCTATGTGATTTTGGTTTAACCACATGGAGTCTAGTTATGTCGACTGCAGGTATGATCAAGGTTTCCGCGGGGTGTCCTACCTTCGATGGGATAGACTAACCCTACTGGAAGAACAAGATGCGTATGCACCTTGAGGCTATTGACAACGATCTCTGGTATGTTGTGGAGAATGGTGTGCCCTCTGTCACTCCCACTGTTACTACTGCTGATGTGAAGAGATTCAAGCAACTTGTTTCTCAAGCGAAAAATATCATCTGTGGCCATCTGAGCAAAGGTCAGTATGGTAGAGTGAGTGCTTTGGAGTCTGCTAAGCTTATCTGGGAGAGGCTGTCCAAAGTCAACGAAGGTGTTTCCACTCAACGTGACTCTCGTGTTGATGTTCTTCACAATCTCTTCAACCGCTTCAAGAGAATTGACAATGAAAATGTTCAACAAACATTTGATCGCCTCACAAATATATCCAATGAACTTCAAGCACTGGGTGCCACTGATATCACTGACCATGAAGTGGTGAAGAAACTGCTACGGTCTCTCGATTCCTCATTTGATACTCTGGCTTTGATGGTCCAAGAACGTGGAGATTATAAAGCTCTTGATCCTGCTGATACTCTTGAGAGACTCAATACTCGTGAATTCCAACAAGCTGAAAAGACAGACCCCTACGGGCCAAGCTATGGAAGATCTCGTGCTCTGAAGGCAAAAGCAATTTCCTCATCTGAAGAAGAAGATTCTGACAGCAGCCTTGGTGATCCTGAAGAACAAAGTCAGGAACTAGCAATGCTTGTGAGGAAATTCCAGAAGTTCTCAAGAAGAGGTGGATTTGGAAAGTCATCAAAAAGTGGCTTGAGAAAATCAGATTCCTCAGAAGATTACAAGAAAAGAACCTGTCATCGTTGCAAGTAGCCTGGTCACTTTAAAGAGACTGTCCTCTCTGGGAAAAAGACTCAAAGAAGAAGAAGAAATACAAGGATGATAGTTTTGACGACTCGAAGAAAAAGAAGAAATCTTCAAAGTCCTCATCTACAAATTCCTCATCTTCAAAGTCCTCAAAGCACAAGAAGAATGGTTCCAGAAAGGCTCGAGCATTCATCGGCAAGGAAATGGATTCCGAGGAAGAATCTGAAGAAGAGGAAGAAGAGGAAGAATATGAGGAGGAATCAGAATCTGGTGTCGCTAGCCTTGCTCTCATCAGCAAGTCCATCTTCAACGATGAAGAATATGACTACTCCAACGACTCTGACGTCAGCAACGATGATCATGCTCCCACCTATTGCTTCATGGCAAAAGGCCCAAAGGTACACAAACATCATTCCTCATCTGAATCAAATGAAGGTGAATCTGATGATTATGTGAAACCTAGCTATGCTAAACTTGTTAAAATTGCCACTAAGCAACAAAGTGCACTTGAAAAGCGTCAGAAAATGCTAGACAAAAGCGATGATCTGTTGAACCATGAAGTGGATCAGACTCAAACTCTGTCTGTCGATCTCAAAAGTCTTCAGACAAAATATGATAACATACAGAGTCATCATAACAACCTCTTAGCTGATCATGAGAAGCTTTCTTATGAATTTCTTCAAAGAAAGCAAGATCTTGAGAAACTAAGGGTGTCACATGAAGATCTCCAAAGGGAAAACGATTCCTTACTAGCTCAACAGATCAGTACTGCTCAGGAAGATTTCATTCCACCTTGTTTGAAATGGATCGAACGTGAAACTGCTAATTCTTCACCTGAATGTTCAAATGCTTCTATTGCTGCAATTTCTTCAACTATTCCCGTGGTCTTAAATTCCTCATCTGATGATACCGCTAGTATCACTGATGACAATGCAGGGTTGAAGGAATTGTATGTGACAGGCATGTATAAAAGTCTCAAAGGGCATCAAATCCTTTGCGATGTTCTCAAAAAGCAAATTCTGAACGGGACCCTAGGAAAGAGGGTATAGCCTTTGTGAGGAAACTCAACGCTGATGGTTCCTATTGGACACTTGAGCAGTACCCCAAAACCTCATGGGTTGCTGCAAAAGGATCTCCTGTAGATCCATCCACTTTATCTGGCTTTACTTGTGAAACTTCATATTCCACTGATGAGTCACTTGACTCCAATTACAGATTCTTCAAAAAACAGAAAAGTGAAGTATTTGCTAGATATGTTGGAACTAACTGCAAGAACGGTTCTCCTATGAAGAAAATCTGGGTTCCCAAGAGCTACCTACAAAATCTTCAAGTGAATGTCCTCACGACACCACTCATGAAGAATAGGAACCCCAGATCAAATTCCTCAGATGGACCAAAGTCCTCACTTGGACCAAATTCCTCAAATGGTCAAAATCATCATTCTCGTGCTAATGCCTCTGTTTCGCAGGGAAAACCTAAGAGTTATGAATATGTGCATTATTCTTCAAACCGTTATGTTCATAAGTCCTCGAAGAATTTCTTTGCTTATTCATTTGAATACTCTAACCCTCGCCCTGTGAAACGAAACGCACTTGCTTCTATGCCTCCCTTCTCATATGGTACTCGCAGAATGATGAATTCTTTGCCACCCCTCCAAATGTGGGTGGCGAAGAAATCAAACTGACATCTTATGCAGGGTCAGGTCTCCAGATGAATTTGAACATCTAATGAATTTGCTGGAGACCTGAGGAAATGCTTGAAAGGACGCAAGCTAACCATGATGAAATGAATTCTTCATTTCTCACATCCTCACTCTACTTGCTTACTATCTTATGTGATGAAATTCTGTCTAATGAAATTGATATCATATTCTTCACTCTGAAGCATATGAGTTCGTAAGTTGTACTAATTCATCTGCAGGATGATACTCTAAAAGCTACTGAGTGGGTTCTCGATAGTGGATGCACAAACCACATGACGGGTGACAAGAATCTACTGATGAATTTGCCACTCACTCCATCTCCTCTGAAGTCACCTACGCAGACAAAGGAAAAAGCAAGGTATTGGGACTTGGTAAGGTTGCTATCTCAAAGGACCAAACCATGGATAAGGTGATGCTTGTTGAATCCCTCGGGTTCAACCTTATGTCTGTCTCAATGCTTTGTGATCCTGATATGGTTGTCGTGTTTGGAAAATTTCGTTGTGTTGTCATCATGGAATCTGACAATTCCAAAGTCTTCGAAGGCTTTAGGAGAGGAGACTTGTATATTGTTGATTTCTCTATAGGTCCTCAACCTGCCACTTGCTTACTTGCAAAGACTTCAGAAGGCTGGATGTGGCATCGACGACTTGGACATGCTGGTATGAGGAACCTACACACACTCGTGAAGAAAAAGCACATCATTGGCATCGATGGTGTCAAATTCCTCAAGGACCACCTCTACGGTGCATGTGAATCTGGGAAGATGAATAGATCCAAGCATCCCTCGAAGATAATCATGACCACAAGTTGACGCTTTGAATTGCTTCACATGGATCTATTTGGCCCCACTCATTACTCCGTACTAACAAATGCATCAAGTTTATATGGATTTGTCATTGTTGATGATTACTCTCGTTACACATGGGTGCATATTATTCTGTACAAAAATGAAGTGTAGGACGTCTTCAGATGATTTGCTTCAAGGGCCTCCACCAACTTCGGTGTCAAGATCAAGCATATCAGGAGTGATAATGGGATTGAGTTCAAGAACACTAATCTTGATGAATATCTTGATGAACTTGGTATTACTCATGAGCTATTTGCCCCTTATACTCCTCAGCAGAATGGCATCGTGGAGCGCAAAAACAGGGCAGTTGTTTAGATAGCTCGCACCATGCTTGACGAATACAAAACTCCTCGTCGCTTCTGGCCTGAAGCAATTGATACTGCATGCCACATCATCAACAAGGTATATCTTCACAAATTCTTCAAGAAGACTTCATATGAGCTCATGACAGGCAAGAAACCCAATGTAAGTTATCTCAAAGTCTTCGGTGCAAAATGCTGGATCAGAGATCCTCACCACAGTTCTAAGTTTGCACCAAAAGCACATGAAGGTTTCATGCTTGGTTATGGAAAGGACTCGCACACCTACAAAGTATTCAACACCTACCATCACAAGGTGGTTGAAACTGTAGGTGTGCAGTTCGATGAAACTAATGGCTCGCAAAGAGAGATCCTGCCTTCTTTGTTAGATGAACAGTCTCCTGAAGAATCCATCAAGCTGAAGGCAACTGAAGATGTCATACCCACTTAGGAAATCATTTGAACAAATGAAGACTCTCATACCGATATACCTGAAGAAACTCGTGTTGATGAAAATCCTCAGCCACATCAACCTGCTCATCCAAGAGTAGCAAATGAAGTGCAGATTGACAAAATCATCGATGACATCAACGCACCAGGTCCTCTCACACGCTCAAAAGCTTCACATCTAACTAACTTTTGTGGGCACTTTGCCTTTGTCTCTATAATAGAACCCACCAAAGTTGATGAAGCATTCAAGGAGCCCGAGTGGATTCAAGCTATGCAAGACGAATTGCATCAGTTCAAGCTCAACAACGTGTGGGAACTTGGCAAGCGACCAGATCCTCGCAAGCATAACATCATAGGTACCAAGTGGATATATCGCAAAAAGCAAGATGAAAATGGCCTCGTGGTGAGGAATAAGGCTCGTCTTGTAGCTCAAGGCTACACACAGGTTGAAGGAATTGATTTTGATGAAACATTTGCACCTGTTGCTAGACTTGAGGCTATTTGCATATTAGTTGCTTACGCTAACCATCATAATGTCATGTTATATCAAATGGATGTGAAAAGTGCATTCCTCAATGGTAAGCTTGAGGAAGAAATATATGTTGCTCAACCCCCAGGTTTTGAAGACCCTAAGCATCCTAACAAAGTCTTCAGACTAAACAAGGCCCTCTATGGCCTCAAGCAGGCCCCTCGGGCGTGGTACGACACTCTGAAGGAATTCCTCATGAAGAAAGGCTTCAAACCCGATTCACTCGACCCAACCCTTTTCACAAAATCTTATGACAATGAACTATTCATATGCCAAATATATGTAGACGATATTATCTTTGGCTGTACTGACAAACGTTAGAGTGATGAATTTTCCTATATGATGAGCGAAGAATATCAAATGTCTATGATGGGAGAGTTGAAATTCTTCCCAGGTCTTCAAATTCGTCAGCAAGACAATGGCATCTTCATCTCACAAGAGAAATACCTCAAAGATGTTCTGAGGAAATTCGACATGCAAGATTGCAAAGGCATCAAAACTCCAATGCCTTCAAAAGGCCACCTCTGCACTAATGAAAATGGTAAAGATTTCGATTAGAAGGTATACCGCTCCATGATTGGTTCATTATTGTATCTATGTGCATCTAGGCCTGATATTATGCTAAGTGTGTGCATGTGTGCCCGATTCCAAGCAACACCGAAGGAATCACACCATAAGGCTGTGAAACATATTCTTCGATACTTAGCTCACACACCAACACTTGGATTGTGGTATCCCAAGGGCTCAAATATTCACCTCGTCGGATACACTGATGCTGACTATGCTGGAGATCGTGTGGATCGCAAGTTAACCTCAGGCACATGTCATTTCCTTGGACGATCCTTAGTCTATTTGTCCCCGAAGAAGCAGAACTGCATTTCACTCTCTACTACTGAAGCTAAGCACATTGCTGCCGGTTCATGTTGTGCTCAGCTACTTTGGATGAAGCAAACCCTCAAGGACTACGACATCAAGCTGAAGATTGTGCCTCTTTACTTCGATAACGAGAGTGCCATCAAGATTGCTTATAACCCAGTTCAACATTCCAAGACCAAGCACATCCAAATTCGTCATCACTTTCTTCGAGATCATGTACTCAAGGGCGACATCTCCATCGACCACATCCCCACTGAAGAACAGCTGGCCGATATCTTCACTAAGCCCTTGGATGAAAAGAGATTTTGCAAGTTGCGGTGTGAGCTAAATATCTTAGAATCTTCGAATGTCCTTTGAAGAAAGAGACACATCCTAACACTTATGCAAAATTGATGACCTTGATGTGCAACACACGAAGAAACGTTTTTCTTCAATCAATGAAGAATAACCCTCTAAGTGTGAAGAAATTAATGAAGAATTTGATTCTCAAAACCCTACGACAATTGTACGCGGTGTCTGAAGTCATCATTCTTATACGGTGGGTCACGCCACCAACAATAGTTGAAATTCTTCTAAGTTGAGTTTTTCATCATTTGTGCAAATTCTTCAGATCATCAAATTCCTCAAATTTTTCAAATTCCTCAACTTTTCAAATTCTTCAAACTTTGAAACCCATGTTCTTCATTGACTATATATATATATATATATATATTTGAGTTTTTAATGTCCTCAACAGCATTCACTTATTGCTAATTCTTCAAGTTGATTTTCATCTAAGTGAATGTGATCGGACCCTTTACCCCTCTATGCTAAACTCAACCCAGTCTGTTCACAAATTCTTCATGTGCGTTCTACTTTGAAACTCGTTCAAAGTCTTCACTGTGTCCTTGACAGCTGAAGAATTTGCAAACGGAAGATTTGAAATTTACACTATCAAAATATTCTATGGTTCTCGCACAAACGGTTCCGGTTCCCGCGCCTGGATAACCCACGATCACCACCACTGAGTACGTGGGTGACACCTGTTGCGTGGAGAGCAAGGGTCAGGGGCAATCTTGTCCAAAATCTTCGGGCGGATCGGTTTTCACTTCCTCTATAAATACCCCCTTCCCATCAACAATGCTCGGTTACTCCGCATATCATCCCTCTCCCGAGCTCCAACCTAGCGCCGGCGCTAAAGTCATCGTCGCCGGTGAGGAAGAGCTTCACTGCCTCAACCTCGTTGTCGCCGTACTCGCACCGGCCGCGGAAAACCTCATCCCACCGCAGCTGTTGTTGTCTCCCTCTGCCAAGCTAGGTCATGGGAGATCTGAATGCACAAACTTCCCAATCTCATCTCTGAGTTCGTCGTGTTCTTCACCAGGGTAAATAAAATTTATTTTTACTGCCCGTGTTTGATCCTCAAATGCTTTTCATATTCCTCAAAAGGTGTTTGTTCTTCATGAAGCTTATTTTAAAGCACCTTACATCTCCTCATACTTGATGATTTTCTCTAAGTAATGATTTTCTTCAAGATTCCTCAATTGTGCAAATCCTCAAAATTTGTACAACTCAGGAACCTGAGACAAAGAACACTTAGTAAAATTCCTCAATACATCCATGGTCAAATTCCTCAAACCTAATTTTTCTTCAAAATTTCTGAGAACGCATATGACCTCATCAAATTCCTCGCACCTATACTCTGTTCATAGGTACAACATGTCCGCTGATGAATCACTAGGTTCTCATCAACTTAACTCATTTGCAGCACTTCTTGAAGAAAAATTGTGTACCTCTTCAGAATCTTCAAGAGTTCATATTCCTCAAGTGAAGAAAATGGCTGACGGAAAGAAACCTCAGAAAGGAGGAAAGAAGCCAGATGTGCACACTGCCTTTGAGATTCCAGAGGATGTGTATGATGAATATTGCACACTTGATGAAGAAACACATGGAAAAGAGACGACCAAGCATAGAAAGATCCGTCTGCAAAAGATAGAGAGGAGATGGGAATATCGTTATGTAACCCCAAAGTACATGATGAAATTTGTAGTGAAACCACCTTGCAGCAGGCCTCCTCTAGCTCAGAACCAAATCGCTGATCCCATAAGCCTAAAGATTAGTGAGGACTTTCCTCATCTATGGGAGAAGCAGCAAACCAAGCTGGCTAGGAAAGCCAAAGAAGTAGTGAAGAAATTCAATGAAGATTCTGCTGCTGCTGCCTCTGCTGGAGCTTCTGCAAGTGCCCCGAAGAAAATCATGAAGAAATCTGCTTTGAAGATAGGTTCTTCAACATCAAGACCTTCATAGAAGATTCCTCAAGGTCAAAGGCCTCAGCCTACAAAGTCCTCAGCACCTGGAACTGCCGTTGCTCAGTCTTCTGCAGCAGTTACAAAGTCCTCAACACCAGTGCATCTGGCTACATGCAAGAGGACTGAGGGTTTCACCAGAGTCCCAAAGATCGCTGCTAGCTCCTCCAACACACCAAAGTCTTCAACCAGCCCCTCTGCATTGAAGGTGAAGAAAACTGCTTGACGAGGTCAAAGACCAAGTCCTCACACAAGCAAGGCTGTGATGACCATACCCTCACGTTCTAAGGATAATGATGGTGATGATTATGAAGCTGATGATGAGGAATTGGAAGAAATCATCAGAAAAAGTCAGCATAGGGCTACTAGAGCAAAGGGTAGCTCTGTTCCTCTCATGCTGGATCCCAAGATGATCCTCAACTTCATCGATATATGGCATGAAGACCCAAGCACCCCACTTTCTTCACTAAATCTGCCTCCTGAAGTGGATCATGTCCTCACCCACTTCATCTCTGAAGAACAATGGAAGAGAGAGCAAGCTCTGAGAGCTAAGAGGAACAGGACTTGAAAAGAAAAGTTTCTACACGAAAATGTGATGAATTTGACCCCAAATCAACTCGTCACAGTTCAGTCCGAAATTCGCACACCCTCTGTGGATCAAAAGATATATGATGCTGAATGGAAGGGCACCAAGGTCAGACTCGTCAGGGCTGCTCAAGAAGCTATAAAGGATCACAACACCAGGGTTGCAGCTCGATCACAATCACAAAAGCCTCAGTCTGAAGAAATTGCTCAGACTGCAGATGAAACTCCTCAGTCAGCTGATGAAAATGCTCGGCCTGATGAAACTGCTGAAGGAAATGCTTCTGCACCAGAACCAACTGCCAGTGCTGCTAAGGAAACTCAGACCACTAATGAACATGGCAGGGCAACCTCCAATGTTGTGCCTACGGAAACTGCTATGCTAACAGGTACTTCTGTTGTACCTGAAGAATCTGATAGGCTAGCTGAAGAATCTGCTGTGCCTGAAGAAACTGAACCACCCAGGGCGGCTGCATTAGTCGTTCCTGAAGAAACTGCTACTGCTGAGGAAAATCCACTCAAGAGAAAAGCGTCAACTTCTAATGCCCCTGTGTTGAAGAAGTTGAAACTTTATCAAGTTCCTCAGCAACTCCAATTTCCTCAGCACCAGCCTATGATATTGTGCCATTCGGGGAGGAGTATGTCATCCCTGAAGAAGAAGAAAATCATTCGGCTGCTTCCACAGAGCCTCTTGATGAGGAAATTGTCATTGATGACACTGCATCAACCCCCAAGGTATCATCGCCCCAGCTTCTGGTAACTGTTGCGGAAGCTAGTGTAGAAGAAATTGATGAAGAAGTTGACATTGGTGACACTACTCCAGTTGTCAATGATGAATACTAGGAATCTGCACATCCCAATTCACCAATGGCAACTCCTCTGATGTTGATTCCTCAGTCACCTGCATAGACTGAAGAAATCACAGAAGACTCTAAACATATATATGTAGCTTCCAGACAGTGAAGAAATTCCAGCTGCAACAGCTGAGGAAAATGATGCTCCGGCCACTGCCGAGGAACTAGTTCTTCAAATCACCCAGTCTGCTGTTCCTCCAATGCCAACGGAGATCAAGGGGCGCACACGAACAAATCTTCAACCCAAGCCAAGACTGCCCTTCAAAGACACTGTTCGTCCCAAATTCCTGAAGAATAATTTCTTTAATGAACGCTCATTCTTCTCTGGACCAAATCCCTATGACTCTGCAAGGGCAGTTCGCAACAGATTTTGGACTACCTCTCAACTTAACTACTATGCGTCAGTCCTATATGAGAAGAAGAAAGTCTTCGAGCACCATCAGATTCGTCATGCTGATATGAAAAGTCTTCCATCATTCACTCCAGTGCTCCAAGTTCTCTATGATGCAGGCCTTCTTCCATTCTGTGTCGACATCTGCGACTGGAATGAAGAAATCATCATTCAATTCTATGCCATGCTGCATATTAGCGGAAATTCCTCAAATATCAACTCATGGATATTGGACTGGATGACTGGCACGACCCACTTCACTGCTCAAGCCTTTGAATTGCTTCAGTGTGTCCTTGTTCCAATTCCCTCAGATGAAGCCCGCAAACTGTTTAATGAGCCTGCACTTCCAAATGAGCCGATGCAAGTGTTGATGAAGTGCCTCCTGGAACGCCTCAACCAAACACCTTCCTTGTGAAGAATCTGCTATATGTGCCCATGACTGTTTACTATATCCTCACAAATACACTATGTCCTCAAAAAGGCCACGATTCTGAAGAAGAAGAAGTGGAAGGAGTCATGAAGAATATTCTCTTCAACATCATTCATGGTATTCCCATCGACTTGCATGATTTCTTCATGAGGACATTGGCCAGTGCTGCCTTAGCTCCATTTGAATAGAAGCCCTATGCGCCATGGATCATGAAATTCATTAGGGCAAAGTCCCCAGTTCCCTTCAAGGCTGATTTTCAGAATCACTTTGGCTTTCTGCCTCCAATAGAAGTCATCAAGAGCTCAATTGCCTCAGTTGAGGGAAAAGGCAAATCTGTCATTGATGAAGGCACTCGTCCTTTGGATGGACAGTTCCGCAAAGCCGCTTCCTTCTCTACCAATGATGACACTGCCACTCAAGACTCCAGTGCAAAAGCCTTAGCTCAACATCCTCAAGCGACTGCCCCTCGCGTGATGACTGATCGCGAGCTTCTAATAAGTCTTCATCAGAAGGTTGATCGCAATCACAAGTGGGTGAAGCGTCAACTTGGTTACATTGTGCAGAACATGACTGTGACGCACAACACAGTGAAGAGAAATCACTACTATGCGCATGAAACCCTCAACCGCACTTGGGCCGTACTGTCTCACATCATGCCTTCTGAAGAACTGGATGAGCTGGATATTGAGGAACATACAGACTGGGCTCGGCGACCTCAGAAGAAATTCAAGAAAGTTCAAGTTCCTCTGATGGTAGCAAGTTCATATTCTTCATCTCGCGAGCGTGATGATGATGAAGACATTGACGACACTGCTGCAGGCACTGCATCGATAAACGACCCTGACAACGCTGGCGCTCCTTCCTCACCAACACGATGAAATTCTTCAAAGGGGCATTAGTCATCACTTTTTCTTCCCTTTTGGTCTTTGATGACAAAGGGGAGAAAATTTGAGTTAGTCTTCAAGCGGGTCTCTACAAATGGGCTATTTTTGTTTAAGTTACAACTCTCTCTCTTCCGAAACTTTTGTTGATTGAGTTGTACACTTAAGTCCGATGGTGGTCTAACACTTTTGAACTATTTCCTCACATGTTTGTTTCCTCAAATACCTTAATGCATGCATGCTGAACTTCGTTAGACACCATTTTCCTCACGCATTTCAAATTCTTCATATCATATAGTCAAATGCGTGTATGAATTACAAGATATAGGGGGAGTTCTCCATCTTTGAACCTGTCATGTGCATTTGCAGTCCAAAGCAAATTCCTCAAATATGCACATCTTCAGGGAGAGTTCTTCTATATCTTGCAATCAAATTCCTCAAAATCTGTACTTTCACTTCATATGTGTATCCCCGTTGAAAACTTAACCTATTTGTCATCAATCACCAAAAAGGGGGAGATTGTTAGTGCATCTAGTGCCCCTTAGTGATTTTGGTGTATTGAAGACTTACAGGTTAAGGTACTAATGTGTTTGTGAGTGTACACAGGCTCTATAAGTTGATGAGGAGTTTGATATATTTGAAGATTATCGACCCCTAAAAATGTATGTCTTCAAGTGAAGACTTTGCAGAAGACTTTCTGAAGACTTTGGTGAAGACTTTCTGAAGACTTTGAAAATGAAGAAGTTGGTGTGACCTTGAAGATATGAACGAGGAATATGAAGCATGAAGACTTTTGTTTTCGTAGTTTCGTTTCCTTTATTTGAGTCATAGGAAACACCATACTGGTAAAGGGGGCCGAGGTAATACTAAGGAAAATTTCCAACTAATGCTCAACTCCAAAATCCTCAACCCATACAATCCTTCAAGTGAAGCCTTTGGAAATCTCTTACGGTTCAGACAAGTTCTTCAGTGACAGAGACGAAGTTCTTCTGGTCTCTGAGGAAATTGATCTGACTGAGGAGTTAGGATTTCGCGAGTGCGAATTGCCTACAAGTAAGGAACATGATAAGCTGAGGACTTTCATAGTTCGAAATTCCGACGTACGACTGTCACAATAGTTGGAACTGGGTCATCAAACCATTGTCTTCATCGTGCTATCTGGTTCTATTTCCTCAACCCCTCTATTCCTCATATACCTGTTGATGAAATTGATTGTTACCGTTTGCAGAATTTGAGTGAAGACTTTCACAAATTCCTCACCTCAAATTCTTCAAGTTACCTTGTTCATCACTGCTTATCCTGTATCACGCTACTCTCTATTTGTGCATGTTTCATTTCATCATGAAGACTATGCTGTTACTTTGTTCCTTATGCACTTGAGTACTTATTCCGCTGCTAGTTATTCATCACATTTCAAATTCCTCAAAGTTGAAATTCGTTAAGCGATGAATTGGTAAAAATCGCCTATTCACCCCCTCTAGTCGATATAACACACTTTCAATAGTTCATCACAAACCTCTTGTAACTAGGTGGCAATGATTGAAGAACTTTGTCAGTGATCGCTTCTGGCGGAAGGGCAATTCCCAACTCCGCTAGACGAGTTGAATACCTAGACATTCTGAGTATATGTTCACTGAGAGACCCGTTCTCCTCCATCTTGCAAGCATAGAACTTATCGGAGGTTTCATACCTCTCGATCCGGGCATTCTTTTGAAAGATAAACTTCAACTCCTGGAACATCTCATATGCTCCATGACGTTCAAAACGTCTTTGAAGTCCCGGTTCCAAGCCATACAATATTGCACACTGAACTATTGAGTAATCTCCAGTACGTGCCTCCCAAGCGTTCTTAACGTCTTCGGAGGTCATGTCTTCTGGTTGGTCACGAAGCGGTGCATCAAGGACATAAGATTTCTGGGAAGCCATGAGAATAATCCTCAGATTACGGTCCCAGTCAACAAAGTTACTTCCATCATCTTTGAACTTAGCTTTATCTAGGAACACATTAAAATTCAGGGGTGCTACTACGCGAGCCATTGATCTACAACATAAATATGCAAAGTTTACTTAGACTATTGTTCAAGATAATGAGTTTAGTTAATCAAATTACTAAAGCTCCCACTCAAATTGACATACCTCAGGTTATCTGAGTGTCACATGATCCAAATTCACCAACTCAAGTCCGATAATCACGTGAGTTGAGGTGGCTTGAATGGTGAACATCATTATGTTGATCATATCTACTGTATGACTCATGTTCGACCTTTCGGTCTCTTGTGTTCCGAGGCCATATCTGTACATGCTAGACTCGTCAAGTTTAACCCGAGTGTTCCGCACGTGCAACACTCGCTTGCACCCGTTGTATGTGAACATAGAGTCTATCACACCCGACCATCACGTGGTGTCTCGACACGATGAACTTTCGCAATGGTGCACACTCAGGGAGAACACAATTTATCTTGAAATTAAGTGAGGGGTCACCTTATAATGCTACCATCATCCTAAGAAAAACAAGGTGCATAAAAGGATTAACATCACATGCAATTATTAAGTGACATGATATGGCCATGAACTTGTGCTTTTGATCTCCATCTAGAAAGCACCGGCATGATCTCCATTGTCACCGGCATGACACCATGATCTTCATCATCTTGATCTCCATCAACGTGTCGCCATCGGGGTTGTTGCGCCCAACATGCTTCCACTACTATTGCTACCCTTTAGCGATAAAGTAAAGCATTACATAGCGCTTAATGATTGACACGCAGGTCATACAATAATTAAAGACAACCCTATGGCTCCTGCCGGTTGCCATACTCAACGACATGGAAGTCGTGATAATCTATACATCACATGATCATCTCATACATCACATATATCACATCATGTAATTGGCCATATCACATCACAACATACCCTACAAAAACAAGTTAGACGTCCTCTAATTGTTGTTGCATGTTTTATGTGGCTACTACGGGTATCTAGGAAGAACAATTCTCATCTACGCAAAAACCACAACGGTGATACACTAGTTGCTTTTCAACCTTCTCAAGGACCGCCTTTGTCGAATCCGATCCAACTAAAGTGAGAGAAACTGGCACCTGCAAGCCATCTATGCAACAAGTTGCGGTGGAGGGAACCAGTCTCTCGTAAGCGTACGAGTAATGTTGGTCCGGGCCGCTTCATCTCACAATACCGCTGAACCAAAATCCGACCAAGGGAGGAAGCAATCTAAGCATCAACGCCCACAAACCTTTTGTGTTCTACTCGAGATCTAATCTACACATAGACCTAGCTCATGATGCCACTGTTGGGAAATGTCACATGAGCATCTATGAGAGGGAGAGTGGATCTACATACCCTTGTAGATCGCTAAGCAGGAAGCGTTAAGAAACGCGGTTCGTGTAGTTGAACGTCTTCGCAATCCAAATCGCCGAGTGTCCCGCGATCCAATCACGATCCGTCCTGCGATCCAATCACGATCCGTCCGGCGAACTTGATCACGATCCGTCCCACGAACTTGATCATGATCCTTCCAATCTAGCGCCGAACGGACGACACCTCCGCGTTCAGCATACGTACAGCTTGATGACGATCTCCGTCGTCTTGATCCAGCAAGAAGGAGCAGAGAGGAAGAAGAGTTCTCCGGCAGCGTGACGGTACTCCGGCTATGGTGGTGGAGCTATTCCGGTAGGGCTTTGCTTAAGCACTGTAGAAATCCGATCTAGAGGAGAAACTATGCACTGGAGGAACGGGCAGCACGTGGCTGAAAATTCTGTGCAAAAACCCTAAAACATCGAGTATATATAAGAGGAAGAGAGGAGGAGGCTTTTCACAAGGGCCAATCCTCCAAGGAGTTGGCCGAACCAGGTGGAGGAGGTGGACTCCACCTCCAATCCTAGTAGGACTAGGATTCACCCTATTTTTGCCTTTTTCCACTTTTTCTCTTTTGGACTTTTTCCCAAACCGCATGGGCCTTGTGTGGGACATCCACCAGCCCACTAAGGGCTGTTAAACTAACTCCCACAGCCCATGGAGCCTCTTGGGTCGAAATACCCCTCCCGATGGTCTCCCGGTACACTACCGGCACTCCCTCTACACTACCGATGAGCCCGAAACTTTTCCGGTGACCAAAATAGGACTTCCTTTATATAAATATTTACCTCCGGACCATTCCAGAGCTCCTCGTGACGTCCGGGATCTCATCCGGGACTCTGAACAACCTTCGGTCACCACCATACATAACTCTATACTACCGAAACGTCACCAAACCTTAAGTGTGCAGACCCTGCGGGTTCGAGAACTATGTAGACATGACCGAGACACATCTACGGTCAATAACCAATAGCGGGACCTGGATGCCCATATTGGTTCCTACATATTCTACGAAGATCTTTATTGGTCGAACCTGTATGTCAAGGATTCGGTTAATCCTTTATGATGTTCCCTTTGTTCTTCGGTATGTTACTTGCCCGAGATTCGATCGTCGGTATCTCCATACCTAGTTCAACCTCGTTATTGACAAGTCTCTTTACTCGTTCCGTAATACAAGATCCCATGACTAACACTTAGACACATTGCTTGCAAGTCTCATTGTGATGTTGTATTACCGAGTGGGCCCTAAGATACCTCTCCATCACACGGAGTAACAAATCCCAGTTTTGATCCATGCCAACTCAACAGACACCCTCAGAGATACCTGTAGAGCACCTTTATAGTCACCCAGTTACGTTGCAACGTTTAATACACATAAGGCACTCCTCCGGTATCCGTGAGTTGCATGATCTCATGGTCATAGGAACGTATACTTGACATGCAGAAAACATTAGGAATAAACTGACACGATCATATGGTACGTTTGTAGTTTGGGTCTTGTCCATCACATCATTCTACTAATGATGTGATCCCATTATCAAATGAAATCTCATGTCAATGTCTAGGAAACCTTGACCATCTTTTATCAATGAGCTAGTTCACTAGAGGCATACTAGGGACAAAGTGTTGTCTATTTACCCACACATGTAATGTGTTTCCAATTAATACAATTATAGCATGGATAATAAACGATTATCATGAACAAGGAAATATAATAATAAACACTTTATTTATTGCCTCTAGGGCATATTTCCAACACTTTCAAGGTTGTTGGCAAGAGAGGTGGTCTTGCATATCAACTAGAGCTTCCTCAAAATTTCGCGAACGTGCACGATGTCTTCCATGTTTCTCAGCTCCGGAGATGCTTCAAGACTCCTGAGCGAACCATTGACCTCCAAGACATCGATCTCCAAGAAGATCTCTCTTATCATGAGAATGCAGTTGCTATTCTTGAAGAAACTGAGCATAAGACTCACAAGAAGTCTATCAAATTCCTCAAGGTGAAGTGGTCTCATCATTCCAACAAAGAAGCTACTTGGGAACGCGAGGACCTTCTTCGTTCCAAATTTACGGACTTCTTTCGTTCCTAGATCTCGGGTCGAGATCCTCTTGTAGTGTGGGAGAGTTGTGACAGCCCAAGTGTTGTCCCTACCTTTATTGGCATGTAATCTATTGTATGAACCTTGTGTCTTGAGTTATGAAATGAGTTTGCAACTTGTCATCCATGTTTTGTCTTGCATTCATGCATCATGCATCGTAGCATTCATCATGCCATGCTTGTTTTTCTTGTGACCTTGTATGTGTTGTTGGTTTTGTTCTTGTGTTATGTGATGTGATGTGGTAGGTTCATGGGTGCAACCTCTACTTCTCTCCCCTCTCTTTTGCTTATCAACAATACCCCAACTAAAGCCCTTTAGCTCCCATGGTATTTTTATAAACAGAATTAACTTGCTTTTAAATTGCTTAAAAATGTTCAAGAGGTAGCCCTACATATATTATTAATTTAGAGTTTGGTTCTTGGAATGTTTGGGGTTTGTATGCTTTTGTGGTTTAAATAACAGGAGCTGTTATTTTTTAAAGTATTAAAATTACTTGTCCTAAAAATCTTCTTAATATTTTTTATTAAATAGTGCATATTATTTTCTTTGTAAAAGTATTTTTTTGCACTAAAAATCCTTTTATTTTACTCTAGGGATTTTATCTTGTGTTGCTGTGTTTTGAAAAGGTTTAAAACTTCTTTGTTATTTGTTTTCGAGAGAGAGAGAGCCAGGTGGGCCTTGTCTCTCCCGTGGCCCAGCCCACTTGAGCAGACGGCCACCTGCCTTGTCCTCCTTCTCTGTCAGGTTTCCGTGAGAGAGAGAGAGGCTCCGTCGTCCCCCTTTTCCGTCGGCGTCGCCGCAGCCCGTGGGTATATAGCCTCCCTCGGCGTGCGTGCCCCCTCGGCTAGGTTTCCTCTCTTCCCTGCCACTGCCGCAGCTCCCATCTCCCCTCCATCTCTCTCCCTCCTCGCTTCTTTCCCCTGTCAGGTAAGGTTTCAGAGAGAGTAGTGAGGTTTAGAGAGTGTCGCCAGTCGTCGTCGCCGCCGTCGCCGCGTCTTCGGTGGATCTCGTCCCCGGTGGTGCTGGCGTGGAGCTCGGGGGTTCTCCCCGTGTTCCATTCCTGCTGCTAGGAGGTGAGGAGCACCTCCCCGCGGTGCCAATTAGCGTCGCCACCGTTCACAAGGAGCGGGTCATCGCCGGCTCCTTCCTCTTCATCATTGCCGCGTCCCCGACCCCTCCGTCGTCTTTGTTTCGACCGGCTCGTCGTCGCCTTCCCCTAGGTGAGATGCCACGTCTTCCCCTCCTGTTTCCATTGCTAGCGTTATCGCCATAGCTGTTCGGCGCCACCGTCCGCAAGGCAGAGCCTTGAGGGCTGCCTCTGTCCTCCTCGTCGCAAGGCGAGCAGGGGATTGGAACCCCGTAGCTCCCCGCGTGCCTCGTGTCCCTGCTGTCGCCCCGCTAGTGTCGTAGTTCACCGGAGCAGCCCGCCGTCCGCCGCCGTTGCTCTGTCGCCGCTGTCGTGCAGAGATTCAGTTTCGTCAGATTCATAGCGCGTGTGTGTTTATGGGAGGTAGTGCCCCTCTTCTGTTAACAATCGCACGCGTAGCAGAGTCGTTGGCACTAAGGGAGATGACCCTGAGGTCATGGGTACGAGCCCGACCCTTCCCCCCCTTTTTTTTCTTTCTTCCTTGCTATTGATGTATGTATGTGTACATGTATGTGTAGGGGCTTGTTTTTCTTTTTGTTCTGTTGTATAGAGTATGTGTGTGTATACATAAGTGTATATATGCATGGGTATTGAGTGTGTGTGTGGCAGATTGCACACATGTAGTGTGAGTGCATATGTATGTGTTCTTGTGTGCATGTGTGTTTGTGGGAGTGTGTGTGTGTGTGTTACCATACACATATGCATATGCATATATGCATTGTGCATATATGTGTGGATGACCACCCATACACATGAGCATGTATGTGAGTGTGTGTGCCTAGTGCACTTGTGAGTGTTGTGTGTGTATGTGCCATATGCTTATGCATACATGGTGCATGTGAGTGTGTGTGTGGTGAACACCCCCTCATGGGGGTATTTGTGCTCATATGCCTTGGGCATATATAGAGCATGTGTGTGCTTGCCATGTAGTGTGTGTGTAGGGTGTATGTGTGTGTGTTTGGGGACTAGTGGGTTTCCCCACTTGATATACCCCTTTGTTGGTTATGTTTGATAGTAGGTTTTGTGGGATTTTCCATGCTATACAAGTTACCAAATCTGTTATGTTCATGTATTTCTTATGCCCATTTAGAGAGATATCTCACTTATGAGAGTACGAGGCATTTTGCTAGTTAGATTGTACCTTGTTGTTTCACATGAACACTTGGGTATGACACATGCTTTTGGGGTAGGAAGAGCCAATGAATCCATTGGTGATTTCAGATTTCACTTTTGAGCAAGTTCATAAACTATCATTTTCAGTTGTGATTCTACTTTGTCATTTTTGCATGATTTAATCCATGCTTGCTTTGGGGCATGTGCCAACTAGGAAGTGCTAGTGTTTTATATCTATTATGCCATGTTATTTTTGTTTAACATGAGAATCACCCATATAAGTGGAAAACATGTTGCTAATTAGCCAACTTGATGTTTTTGTTTCAGCATGCTAAAAATTACTAAACTGAGAATCTGCTGTTATTTTTATGCCATGTAGAGTGGTTGGTATCATGTGATGTGTTGAGAATTAGCTCATGTTCAGTGCTAGTATTTTGGGGTAGATGTTGTCTACTACCACCCTATTAATTTTCATGCCAAGAGGTGGTATCTAGCACCTTTAACTTATGTTGTCAACATGCTACCAGATTAACTCAGATTCCAGAAACTGTTATTTTCACCAAGTCCCAGAAAACTGTTTCATCATGTCAACTTGATAGCTTAATGCTTATGATGTGTGCCTCCTATGCAGATGGTGTAGTTGGACAAGTTGATGTATATGTTATGTAGTTTCTGCCAATATCTTGTTTGTGGTTGTAGGATTCCTGTAGCTCAAGTTGTGGGCTGTGTAAGTTGCTATGTTGCTGTTTGTGGCAGATTGTTTGTTTTATTGATTTGTGACTTGTGGGAGCTATACTCCATGGAATTGATTGATCTTTGAGTCTATTGTGGTTCGTTTTTCATTGCCTAACCAGTGGATACCTTGGAATACCAAGAATTAGCGCATGGTTTTGGTTGTCTTGTGTTTTGCCTTTGTACCTTGTCGTGAGCGTATCGTGAGAACCGTAACTCCGTTTCTTGCGTTCTTTATATGCATTTCCATCGATTCTGCATGATGCATCCATATTTGCCATGTTCATACATGTCTAAATAACTTAACATGAGGTTATGTACAGATTCATTAATAACCAATCCTTGCATGTGAAACATGAATAGTTTTGGATTGCCATGTTTAGTTTCTTCATAAAATGATCATGCATAATCTTGGTTGTGCATTGCACCTTGGTTGGAGGTGTTGCTGTTTCTGTTGGGTAGACGCGAGTGTTGATACTGAGAACAAGGACCCAGGAGAGTACTACTATGAGGATCCTGCTACTTGTTTCACTGAAGAACCAACAGGAAAGATCATCGTACCCGAACCCCGATACTATTTTCGCTTGCTAGTTTCTCGCTCTTATCGTTACAATTGCGCTACCTACCACTTGAATATCAGCCTCCTAATTGCCATGAAAGCCTCTAACCCTTCACATCCTAGCAAACCTTTGATTGGCTAAGTTAGCGCTGCTCAGCCCCTCTTATAGCGTTCTTAGTTGCAGGTGCAGGTTGTTCCATGTGATAACATGGATTTGGCATATCACAATATTTTCTGTTATTTAATTTAATGCACATATATATCTTGGTATTGGTGGAAGGATTGGCCTTTTGCTAGGTGTTTTGTTCCGTTGTTACCGCCATAGTTCTTGTTACCGGTGTTATGTTTTCCATAGTTTGCGCTCCTAACACGCTCGGGGTTGTTATGGGGACCCCCTTGTTTATTCGATTGATATTAAAACTAGTCTGGCAAGACCCAACATTGGTAATACATTTGCTTAACAACTCAATAAAATTTTCATAGGGCTTTGCAACCCCATGGATAATTAATCAACCCCCGAGCCAGTGCTCCTCATGAGTGTTGGTCTAAACTAGAGCACTATGCGCTGTTGGAAATATGCCCTAGAGGCAATAATTAATTAGTTACTATCATATTTCCTTGTTCATGATAATCGTTTATTATCCATGCTATAATTGTATTAATCGGAGACTTAGATGCATGTGTGGATACATAGATAAAACCATGTCCCTAGTATGCCTCTAATGGACTAGCTCGTTGATCAAAGATGGTTAAGGTTTCCTAGCCATGGACATGAGATATCATTTGATAACGGGATCACATCATTAGGAGAATGGTGTGATGGACAAGACCCAAACTACAAACGTAGCATATGATCGTGTCAGTCTATTGCTACTGTTTTCTGCATGTCAAGTATATGTTCCTATGACCATGAGATCGTGCAACTCACTGACACCGGAGGAGTGCCTTGTGTGTATCAAATGTCGCAACGTAATTGGGTGACTATAAAGGTGCTCTACAGGTATCTCCGAGGGTGTCTGTTGGGTTGGCATGGATCAAGACTGGGATTTGTTACTCCGTGTGACGAAGAGGTATCTCAGGGCCCACTCGGTAATACAACATCACTATAAGCCTTGCAAGCAATGTGATTAAGTGTTGGTCACAGGATCTTGTATTACGGAACGAGTAAAGAGACTTTCCGGTAACAAGGTTGAACTAGGTGTGGGGATACCGACGATCGAATCTCGGGCAAGTAACATACCGAAGAACAAAGGGAACATCATACGGGATTAACTGGATCCTTGACATAGAGGTTCGACCGATAAAGATCTTCATAGAATATGTAGGAACCAATATGGGCATCCAGGTCCCGCTATTGGTTATTGACCGTAGAGGTGTCTCGGTCATGTCTACATAGTTCTCGAACCCGTATGGTCTGCACACTTAAGGTTCGGTGACATTTCGGTAGTATAGAGTTATGAATGGTGGTGACAGAAGGTTGTTCGGAGTCCCGGATGAGATCCCGGACGTCACGAGGATCTCTAGAATGGTCCGGAGGTAAAGATTCATATATAGGAAGTCCTGTTTTGGTCTCCGAAAAAGTTTCGGGCTCATCGGTAGTGTACCGGGAGTGCCGGTAGTGTACCGGGAGACCATCAGGAGGGGTATTTCGACCCAAGCGGCTACATGGGTTGTGGGAGAGTAAATACCAGCCCTTAGTGGGCTGGTGGAAGTCCCACACAAGGCCCATGTGGCTGGGAGAGAAAGCCCAAAGAGAAAAAGGTGGAAAAAGGCAAAAATGGCAAAAATAAGGAGGAGTCCTAGTCCTTGTAGGATTGGAGGAGGAATCCTCCAATCCCACTAGGTTCGGCCGACCCAAGGGCTGCCTCTTTGGAAGCAAAGCCTCCTCCTCCTCTCCTCCTATATATACTAGAGGATTTTAGGGTTTTGGCATAGAATTTTCAGCCACGTGCTACCCGTTCCTCTAGTGCATAGTTTCTCCTCTAGATCGGATTTCTACAGTGCTTAGGCAAAGCCATGCCGGAATAGCTCCACCACCATCTCTGGAGCGCCATCACGCTGCTGGTGAACTCTTCTACCTCTCCGCTCCCTCTTGCTGGATCAAGAAGGCGGAGATCGTCATCGAGCTGTACGTGTGCTGAACACGGAGGTGTCGTTCGTTCGGTGCTAGATCGGAAGGACCGTGATCAAGATTGCGAGACGGATCATGATGAGTTCGTGGGACAGATCGTGATGAGTTCACGGGATGGATCATGATGAGTTCGCGGGAAGAATCGTGATGAGTTTGTGAGACGGATCGTGATTGGATCGCGGGACGGATCGTGATGAGATTGCGGGACGCTCGGCAATTTGGATCGCGAAGACGTTCGACTACACCAACCGCGTTTCTTAACGCTTCCCGCTTAGCGATCTACAAGGGTATGTAGATCCACTCTCCCTCTCATAGATGCTCATGACCATGGATAGATCTTGCGTGTGCGTAGGAAATTTTTTGTTTCCCATGCAACGTTCCCCGACAGTGGCATCATGAGCTAGGTATATGTGTAGATGAGATCTCGAGTAGAACACAAAAGGTTTGTGGGCGTTGATGCTTAGATTGCTTCCTCCCTTGGTCAGATTTTGGTTCAGCGGTATTGTGAGATGAAGCGGCCCGGACCAACATTACTCGTACGCTTACGAGAGACCGGTTCCCTCGATCGCAACTTGTTGCATAGATGGCTTGTGGGTGCCAGTTTCTCTCACTTTAGTTGGATCGGATTTGACAAAGGCGGTCCTTGAGAAGGTTGAAAAGCAACTAGTGTATCACCGTTGTGGTTTTTGCGTAGATGAGAATTGTTCTTGCTAGATGCTCGTAGCAGCCACGTAAAACATGCAACAACAATTAGAGGACGTCTAACTTGTTTTTGCAGGGTATGTTGTGATGTGATATGGCGAATTACATGATGTGATATATGTGATGTATGAGATGATCATGTGATGTATAGATTATCACGACTTGCATGTCGATGAGTATGGCAACCGGCAAGAGCCATAGGGTTGTCTTTAATTATTGTATGACCTGCGTGTCAATCATTAAGCGCTTGGTAATGCTTTACTTTATCTCCAAACGGTAGAAATAGTAGTAGAAGCATGTTGGGCGTGACAACCCCGATGGCGACACGTTGATGGAGATCAAGATGATGGAGATCATGGTGTCTTGCTGGTGACGATGGAGATCATGTTGATGCTTTCAAGATGGAGATCAAAAGCATAAGTTCATGGCCATATCATGTCACTTATTGTTTGCATGTGATGTTAATCCTTTTATGCACCTTGTTTTACTTAGGACGACGGTAGCATTATAAGGTGATCCCTCACTTAATTTCAAGATAAATTGTGTTCTCCCCGAGTGTGCACCGTTGCGAAAGTTCGTCATGTTGAGACACCACATGATGATCGGGTGTGATAGACTCTACGTTCACATACAACGGGTGCAAGCCAGTGTTGCACGTGTAGAACACTCGGGTTAAACTTGACGAGCCTAGCATGTACAGACATGGCCTCGGAACACAAGAGACCGAAAGGTCGAACATGAGTCATATAGTAGATATGATCAACATAATGATGTTCACCATTGAAACCACCTCAACTCACGTGATGATCGGACTTGAGTTGGTGAATTTGGATCATGGATCACTCGAATGACCGGAGGGATGTCAATTTGAGTGGGAGTTCTTAGGTAATATGATTAATTGAACTCATTATCATGAACATAGTCAGTAGTGACTTTGCAAAATTATGTTGTAGATTACTAGCTCACGCTATAGCTCCCTTGAATTTTTATATGTTCCTAGAGAAATAGAGTTGAAAGATGATGGTAGCCATACTCCAGACTGGGTCTGTGATCTGAGGATCGTCCTCATTGCTGCACAGAAGTCTTATGTCCTTAATGCACCGCTCGGTGCGCCAACCCCTCTAGCATCATCTATAGATGTTGTGAATATCTAACAGGCACGTTCTGATGACTACTTGATGCTTTAGTGCATCATGCATTACGGCTTAGAATTGAGGCTCCGAAACGTTTTGAACATCACGGAACATATGAGATGTTCTAAGAGCTGAAATTAGGATCTCAGGCTCGTGCCCGTGTTGCGAGATATGATCTCCAACAAGATTCTTTGCCTGCAAGATGAAAGAAAATAGCTCAATCGTTGAGCATGTGCTCAGATTGTTTGGGTGCTACAATCGCTTGAATCGAGTGGGAGTTGATCTTCCAGATAAGATAGTGATTGATATAGTTCTCCAAGTCACTGTCATTAAATAGAACTTGGTGATGAACTATAAAATGCCAGGGATAGAAATAATGATCCCTGAGCTATTCGCGATGTTTGACACCGCAAAGGTAGAAATCAAGAAGGAGCGTCAAGTGTTGATGCTTTGTCAAACCACTAGTTTTGAGAAGGGTAGGAGCAAGGAGGGAAAACTTCATGGATAGCAAGTCAGTTGCTGCTCCAGTGAAGCAACCCAAAGTTGAACCCAAACCCGAGACTAAGTGCTCCGATTATGAGGAGAGCGGTCGCTGAAGCGGAACAACCCTAGAGACTTGGTAGATAAAAAGGCTGGCAACGTCGATAGAAGTATATTTGATATACGTGTTATTTATGTGTACATTGCTAGTACTCCTAGTAGCACCTGGGTATTGGATACCGGTTCGGTTGCTAAATGTTAGTAACTCAAAATAAAAGCTACGGAATAAATGGAGCACTAGCTAAGGGTGAGGTGACGATGTGTGTTGGAAATGTTTCCAAGGATATGTGATCAACATCGCACGCTCTCTCAACCTTTGGGATTAGTGACGAACCTAAATAAATGTTATTTGGTGTTTTGCGTTGAGCATGAACTTGATTAGATCATGTTTATTGCAACAAGGTTATTCATTTAAGTTAAATAATAATGGTTATTATATTTACATGAATAATACCTTCAATGGTCATGCACCCAGTGATAATGGTTTGTTGAATCTTGATCATAACATTGATGCCAAAAGATACAAAGTTAATAATGATAGTGCCACATACTTGTGGCACTGCCACTAAATGTCATATTGGTATAAAGCACATGAAGAAACTCCATGCTGATGGATCTTTGGACTCAGAATCGGTTGAGACATGCGAACCATGCCTCTTGGGCAAGATGACTAAAGGACCCCGTTTTCTGGTCTAATGGAGCGGGCAAGTGATTTATTGGAAATGATACATGTTGATGTATGCAATCCAATGAGTCTTGTAGCATGCGGTGGATATCGTTATTTTCTTACCTTCACTGATGATTTGAGTAGATAATAGCGTATATTTACTTAATGAAACGCAAGTCTGAATCATTTGAAAAAGCTCAAGCAAATTCAGAGTGAAGTTTAAGATCATCGTGACAAGAAGATAAAATGTCCGTGATATGATCGTGGAGGTGAATATGTGAGTTATGAGTTTGGTATACAACTTAAGACAATGTGAAAGTTGTTTCACAACTCCCGCCACCTGGAACACCATAGTGTGATGGTGTGTCCAAACGTCATAGTCGTGCTCTATTGGATATGGTGCGAATTATGTTGTCTCTTATCCTTTTACCACTATCGTTTTGGGGTTAGGCATTAGAGACAACTACATTCACTTTAGATAGGGCACCATCTAAATCCGTTGAGATGACACCGTGTGAATTATGGTTTGATAGAAACCTAAAGCTTTCATTTCTTAATGTTTGGGGATGCAACACTTATGTGAAAAAGGGTTTTCACCTAATGAGCTCGAACCCAAAGCAGACAAATGCATCTTCATAGAATACCCTAAAGACAGTTGGGTAAACCTTCTATCTCAGATCCAAGCATAAAATGTTTGTTGCTAAAAATGGGTCCTTTCTCGAGAAAGAGTTTCTCTCGAAGGAATTAAGTGGGAGGAAGATAGAACTTGATGAGGTTGTTGAACCTTTGTTCAACCAAAGAGTAGCGCAGCGTAGGAAGATGTTTCTATGAAGCCTACGTTAGTTGAAGAGGAAGTTAATGATGATGATATGAAGCTTCAGATCAAGTTACTATCAAACCTCGTAGGTCGACAAGGACTTGTACTGCTCCTGAGCGGTATGACAACCTGGTCTTAGAGGTCATGTTGTTGGACAACGATGAACCTATGAGCTATGGAGAAGCGATGATGGGCCCGGATTCCGACTAATGGTTAGAGGCCATGAAATCCAAGAAAGGATCCATGTATGAAAATGAAGTATAGACTTTGGTAGACTTGCTCGTTGGACGGAAGGTCGTTGAGTACAAATGGATGTTTAAAATGAAGATAGACGCTCATGGTAAATGTCACCATTTGTAAAGCTCGACTTGTTGCAAAGAAGTTTACGAGAAGTTCAAGAAGTTGACTATGATGAGACTTTCTCACTCGTAGCGATGCTAAAGTCTGTTGGAATTATGTTAGCAGTTGGAATTTTTCAATTATGAAATCTAGCAGATGGATGCCAAAACATCATTTCCTTCCTTAAGCAAAGGTTGTATGAGATACAACCAGAAGGTTTTGTCAGTCCTAAGTATGCTAAAAGGTGTGCAAGCTTCAGTGATTCTTCTATGAACTGAAGCAAGCATCTCGGAGTTGGAATATACACGCTGATGAGCTGATCAAAGTTTTTGAGTCTATACAAAGTTTACGAGAAACTTGTATTTGCAATAAAGTGAGTGGGAGCACTATAGAGTTTCTGATAAGTATATGTGGATGACATATTGCTATTCAGAAATGATGTAGAATTTCTGGAGAGCATAAACGGTTGTTTGAAAAGAGTTTTTCAAAGGAAGACCTGGATAAAGCTACCTAATTGTTGAGCATCAAGATGTATAAAGATAGATCAAGATGTTTCATAAGACTTTCAATGAGTACATATATTGACAAGATTTTGAAAGAGTTCAAAATGGATTAGTCAGAGAGAAGTGTTCTTGCCTACTTTGTAAGGTGTGAAGTTGAGTGAGACTCAAAGCTCGACAACGATAGAAGAAAGAGAAAGGATGAATGTCGTCCCCTATGCCTTAGCCATAGGCTCTGTATAGTATGCCATGCTATGTACCGCACCTGTGTGTGGCTTGCCATGAGTCCGTCGAGGGGTACAAGAGTGATCTAGGAGTGGATCACTGGACAGCGGTCAAGATTATCCTTAGTAACTAAAAGACTAAGGAGATGTTTCTCGATTATGGAGGTGATAAAGAGTTCATCGTAAAGAGTTACGTCGATGCAAGCTTTAACACCAATCCGGATGACCCGTAGTAGCAATCTGGATACATATAGTGGAGCAGCCATTTGGAATAGTACCAAGTGGAGTGTGGTAGCAGTGTTTATGGTTCGACATAGAGATTTGAAAAGTACACACGGATCTGAATGTGGCAGAACCATTGACTATAAGACCTCTCTCGCATGCAAAGCATGATCGAGCCCCTGAACTCATTAGGTGTTAGATTCATAACAATGCGAATCACATGGTGATGTGAACTAGATTATTGACTCTAGTGCAAGTGGGGGTGTAGCGACCCGACCTGAAAGGTCAAGTCTCCGGTGTTTCCGTACCATCCCAAGATCATGCTGGTACACACACGGTACATCAATGTATATATCAAAGGGAAATCACACAGCATTATATTAATCGAAATCTCATATCGAGTCCTTTATTACAATAATATTACAATAAAGTGGCCAAAGGCCAACTCATGAGAATATTTAAATCTTGCGGAAGCGTCGACGGTAGATGAGTCCATCCGACTCCAAGGGCATCTCACTGAGCATAGAACGCGTCCTCACTCCTGGTCGGAAAAATACTCTGCAACATGATACGTTGCAGCCATGTAGGTTAGCATATGGAATATGCCGGCAAAGTCACAAGAGAGGGGTGAAAATAATCAGCTAGTCTATATGCTTATATGGCAGGTGGTGGTGTAAGTTTTTGCGTAAAGCCAAGTTTTTCCTACATCAAGAGAGGGGCTAAGCAAAATATTACTAAGTTGGTTGATTAATGAGATGGTTCCACCAACCAGTTCTCATACCCAAAATTGTTAATACCCACATCATCATATTAATTGTGTTGAGAGTTCCGGAAGTTTCAATTCCTTTGGCTCAAGTCGTCCATGACCGTGGACACGGCTAATCGATTAGGTTTGAAATACTCTGCAGAGTTTTGCACACGTTCCCCACAAGATTTGGTCGCCTCCGTTTGATTTCTCGCACTTCAGGGTGTTTGAGAAACGGATGACCAAAACATGGTCTTCCAAAGGGTTTCCCTGCGACTCTGTCGGTGCCCATCCTTTCCTACCGTTCTTCTACCTCTCGTAGCACCGCCTGTCCAGGGTCACCACGATATCCAACCAAGCCAGAGCCCATAATGACTTGTGGCTGTGCAGCTAAGCCTTGGGTTTTAAAGCATCCATCCATCTCTTTGTGCCTGGGTGGACCTTTCCGCGTGAATACTGGCCATCTCCAGCATCACCTAGGCTAACCACTGGTTTCTCCAGGGTGCCGTTCAACCATCATCCACCCAGAGGTATGTTGAAAACTTGGAGTCTTGAAATCTTGATCATTATGTAGGTCTTGAAATTATTAACTTTCTCAACTCTCATGAATCACACAACCAACCCCGTCTACTAATAGCATAGCAAAAGTAAAACAACGTTTCCCGGGGCCAATGTGTCAAGAGGTTGAGGGGGGGTACCTACCACATGATACTACTACAATGTAACCAAGTTTCCAACTAACCTATCTTGCATGCAATTGGGGAGATGGTAGAACTAATGCATATAAAACATGGGTAAACATGGTCAAAGTGACTTGCCTGATTGATGATCTTCGTACGTGAGTGACTCTAAGTAACAAGCTTCGCACTCCGGATAATCTAACGAAGCAAACAAACACTCAAATAAGCATACAACAAAATATTATAACTCACAAACATCAACCAAGAATTAGTAAACAATCAAGACAAAACAATGCACAAATCTCAAGTAAGAAAACACACAAAGTTTTGTTTTCAAAAGGTGAGGGATGAAAACACTACTGACATAATGAAACCATTTTTATAATCTAAACATTAGTTGACAGCAAAAAAACAATAAAATATTTTATTTATAAACAGAATAAAATAATTTAAGTTTGTTGGGAAAACTTTAGTAAAGTTTGTAAAAGTTTTGATAAACACTATATGAATCAACTATAGTTGTACTAACAAAAGAAATGAAAAACTAACTTATTATTTATTAGTAAAACATGTTCTTGATAGAAATAATTTACTACTAAATCTGTCTTAGAAAACAGAAACAAAATATACAAAACTTTGTTTGAAAACAAAACTATTACTAGTTAGTTGTTTAGTCAAATTAAGCCTATTTGAAAAGACATTGTGATTCCTATGTTAAATAAAATTAAACTAAGCAAATTTATATTTTTTTAACAGTAAGTGAAAACACTAAATGTTTACTAACAGAACGTAATAAACAAATAAAACCAAATCTAAATTTAAACTAATAAAATTAAGTTTATAAAACTATATTATAATACTAGACAGATTCTGTTTTTGGTTAAAACACTAATCAAATATATCCTGAAAATCCTCAAACTAAACATGAAGATAGTCCTAACCAATATCAAACAGTAGCAAAAAGAATCATATCAAAATCTATTTTCAAACTCTAGTTATTCAGATTTGAAGATTTTGAGCAAATTTGTTTAAATTCAAATTTTATAGTTCAAATTTGAAATTTAAAAGTACAGGGTCAAACTACATGAAAATTGTGAGCTATTGCAAAAAGAATCAACTCAAAACACTAAATAGATTAAAAGATATAAGCAAAACAAATTTTGAAAACATTCTGTTAATTAAAACAAAAACAGAAAAAGGAAAATTGACTTTGCAACGGCCAGGGGCTACGTGGCACTGTCCGATTGGCTAGCGAGCGCGTGCGGTAGGTGATTTAGAGCGGGCGACCGATCGGAAGAAGAAAACGGTTCGGAATAAATCCGATCTTATCACGGTCGTTGATTCGGGATCCGATGGTCGAGGGAGCTTACAGGGGAGAGGTTGCCGGCGTCAGGGTTTCTCCGGCGATCCGAGGGCGGCGAGGACGACGGCGAGGCGTTCCGGTGGTCGGGGAAGACGGTGAAGTGGTCCGGGCGACGGCGACGGGCCTCCGGAGTCGATTGGTGGCGACGGTGGGGCGAACGGTGGTCGGAGATGGTGCCTACGCTCGACGGCGAGATCCGGTGAGGGTGGGAGCTCCGGCGAGCAATTACGCAGCCTTCCGGTGAGGGAGAGAGGGGCTCGGGGGGGAAATGGATACGGGGAAGTGGCCGGCTTATATAGAGGCACTGGGGAGTGCGGGGGAGTGATGGGGAGCGAGATCCGCGGAGGTGGAAGAAACGGCCGGCGAGGGTTCGGCACGCGCGGGGGAGGAAGGGGACGACCGCGCGAGAGAAACGGTCGGACGGGTGGGGTCCAGCGTCAGTGAGAGGGGGGTGCAGTTACTGCGCTCGGTTGGCCGACCGGTAACGGTCTCGGCCTTTTAAAGCGGTTGGGCCGGCCCGTTTAAATGCAAAACCGTTACTGTTTTTCTTTAATGTTTTCCAGAGACATTCAAAAGCTTTTAAAGGATTCAAATCGTCTCTAAATATAGGGGTATTATATATCAAAATTAACAGAATAATAAATTCTATTTAATGAACATTTCTATTCTGTCATTTGAACACTTTGAAAAAAATAATATTTTCAGAAATTGCCTAATTGTTTTTAAACCCTTTTTGCAATTATTTTCAAAATAACCCCTGGTTATTATTGTTCAAATATATCACTAATTAGTCCCTGGTGTGGAGTGTCATGTTCCTCCTCTCTTATTTGAACCTTTAACCAAAATTTCAAATAGGTGAAAGCAACTTAGGGAAAAGTAGAAAGAGCTTTCTGAAATCCAGAAAAGGCATTTCAACTAACACATAAAATCAAGCAATGATGATGATAGATGCATAGCTATTTCGTAACATTCCAAAATGAAATTTTGGGATGTTACAGGAGGACTTTTGGAAATATGCCCTAGAGGCAATAATAAATTAGTTATTATCATATTTCCTTGTTCATGATAATCGTTTATTATCCATGCTATAATTGTATTGATCGGAGGCTTAGATGCATGTGTGGATACATAGACAAAACCATGTCCCTAGTATGCGTCTAATGGACTAGCTCGTTGATCCAAGATGGTTAAGGTTTCCTAGCCATGGACATGAGATGTCATTTCATAACGGGATCACATTATTAGGAGAATGGTGTGATGGACAAGATCCAAACTACAAACGTAGCATATGATCGTGTCAGTTTATTGCTACTGTTTTCTGCATGTCAAGTATATGTTCCTATGACCATGAGATCATGCAACTCACTGACACCGGAGGAGTTCCTTGTGTGTATCAAACGTCGCAACGTAACTGGGTGACTATAAAGGTGCTCTACAGGTATCTCCGAGGGTGTCTGTTGGGTTGGCATGGATCAAGACTGGGATTTGTTACTCCGTGTGACGGAGAGGTATCTCAGGGCCCACTCGGTAATACAACATCACTATTAGCCTTGCAAGCAATGTGACTAAGTGTTGGTCACGGGATCTTGTATGACGGAACGAGTAAAGAGACTTGCCGGTAACGAGGTTGAACTAGGTATGGAGATACCGATGATCGAATCTCGGGCAAGTAACATACCATAGAACAAAGGGAACATCATATGGGATTAACTGAATCCTTGACATAGAGGTTCGACCGATAAAGATCTTCGTAGAATATGTAGGAACCAATATGGGCATCCAGGTCCCGCTATTGGTTATTGACTGTAGAGGTGTCTCGGTCATGTCTACATAGTTCTCGAACCGGCAAGGTCTGCACACTTAAGGTTCGGTGACGTTTCGGTAGTATAGAGTTATGCATGGCGGTGACCGAAGGTTGTTTGGAGTCCCGGATGAGATCCTAGACGTCATGAGGAGCTCCGGAATGGTCTGGAGGTAAAGATTCATATATAGGAAGTCCTGTTTTGTAAGTTAGCCACCATAAATGCTTAGTGCTGCTTCAAACTAAACACACACCCATCCCAACCTTTAAGCTAGAATAGTCTCGGTACCCGGGCGCTTGATTGTTGAGTCCTTGTGGCTCAAAGATTACTACAACCCACCAGGTACAGGTATAGATGACTACGTGCAGGATGATCTTACCCAGCTCCAGTGGGAATATGATGAGGAAAGAGGCAAGATGTACGTGACTTACCCGGATGAGTGGAGGACCATGGTCGTGATCTTTGGGATAGCGAGATAGTATCATTTGCATCTGTTTTATCGTTTGATTTCGTCCGTAGTCGGGCCCTGTCTTCATCTTGATGATTTGAACTCTGTGTGGAATTGTAATTTAGTATGTGGCGAGTGTAAGCCAACCTGTATACTCATCTCTTTTGTAATGTATGATGCAATGATTCTATACTTGCGAATGGCAAGATGCGCCTCTATCCCTTGCGAGGCCCTCGTGTCTTAAAATGGATAGGCACACATCTTGGGCATGACAGTTGTCGCGCCCTCCATGCTTCTACTACTATTGCTACCGCTTAGCGATAAAGTAAAGCATTACATAGTGCTCAAAGATTGACACAGAGGTCATACGATAATCAAAGACAACCCTATGGCTCCTGTCGGTTGCCGTACTCATCGACATGCAAGTCATGATATTCTATACAAAAACATGATCATCTCAGACATTACATATATCACATCATGTAATTGGACATATCACATCACAACATACCCTGCAAAAACAAGTTTGACGTCCTGTAATTGTTGTTGCATGTTTCACGTGGCTGCTATGGGTATCTAGGAAGAACGATTCTTACATACGCAAAACCACAACGGCGATATGAAGATTGCTTTTTAACCTTCTACAAGGACCGCCTCAATCAAATCCGGTTCAACTAAAGTGGGAGAGACACACACCCACTGTTGGGGACATAACCCCGCGGTATGACCCTCCCGAAAGGCTCCGGGTTATGCTTGGAGTCTCGTACACTAGCCCAAGGTGAGCCGGTGGTCCTAAAGCCCAGGAAGCTTGGAAGATCATAAGGTGGGCCGGACAGTGGCCTAGAAGACCCGGGTGTGTAAGCCGCCCGGGGACAACTTGGACAAGAAGATAGAGGAAAACACGGATAGACAATGAGAGTCGGTACCAATTGTATGACCCGTGGTCTAGACCTCCTATATAAGGGCAGACCTGGGGCGACTTAGAGGAGAGGTTATTGAATATTAGGCCAAGCGTTTGCTCCCTTGTAATTGATACATCAAGCAAGTAAAACACAAGCAGGACGTAGGCTATTACCTCGAGTTGAGGGGCCGAACCTAGATAAATCCGTGTCTCGCGTCCCTATCAACCCCTTTGAGTCCATCATGGTAGCGATGGCCTCGAACCGAAGTCCGTTCACCCGGACATCTGCCGTGATAAAACCACGATAGTTGGCGCCCACCGTGGGGTTTGCGCTCGGTGGTGTTGAGTTCTCAAAGGCCTCTCTCTCGGGACTCGAGGGATACGTGGTTGGTAGAATGAGCAAAAGTCGCCACGACCGGCTCTACATCGACGATGCTGGCTAGGGCCTTGATGTCGGCTCTGTGGAGTATGGTTTCTGGGTTCCATTTGGGGGGATCCACGTGTTCATCGGAAAAGTTGACGGAGCAACACCCGGGCCGGACGTCTGCACCAACCTCATCGAGCCGGCTCGGCGTCTGCAACCTGTTCGTAGCATGCAACCTGCCCACGTTAGCCCGGGCCGGAAGCACGTTTTCGTGGGCTTTACTCAAGGTATGGATCTGGAAACTTCTAGATCACAGGAAACTCTCGTTTTCTTAGAGGACGAATCTTTAAGCAAAGAAATAGAGTCGCTCTACAGGCTTCACAACAGCAAGCTCGGGGGCTTTGATGGGCTCTGCCCTGAGTCGGATCACTCTGAGGCGGACGATCTGGGCCGCCGGTTCATGCTGCCGTGTTCATGACGGAGTCAGTCCCAAGCACAAATAGTACGCCCGCAGGGGCCGCCACCTCAGGCAATAACCCGCCGCCGCCGGCTCAAGTTCTTTTGGAGCTGATGGACGAGCTTGCAGCCCTAATGGCTACTGACATTACACCAGACAATCAAGTGGCTAGGAACTTGGAGCTTGCAAGGATCAAGGACCAGATGGCGGAAGAGCAGTAGAGGATGGCTAAGTTAAAAACCCAGATGGAGCAAGAGGCAGAACGCATCAAGATAGATGCTTTCCGTCTCGGACTGGAGCAACAATCGGTAGCCGTGGTTCATCGGATGAGGCATCAATACCGTCTACCAAAACGTTATGAGGCAAGAAACCTCTTCGACATACCAGGGATAGGGCGAACAGCGGATGCACCTGGAAGCCGCCCGGTGGCTCGGCCAGTGACTCAGCCGACCCGGCAAAATCAGGCCTCGCCTACGGCCTTTCCAACACCAGCGGGTCATTATTCTAACCCGGCTGAGAATATGGTGGTAGAGGCCACCCGGCTCGAAACAATTCCTATTCCGGATGAGGAGCCCTTTGCGGAGGATGTGCGAAATGCCATTGGGTACTTGCAGACGGCGATGGCCCAGCAGGAAAAGTACACCTACAGCCGGAGCCATGTTCATTCAACCCCTCTCCCTAGCCGGAGTTTTAGCCGGCGTTACGAGTCGTCGGCGGGTTCCAGCAGCAATCGGCACCGAGAGATTCCAACGGGTCATCGGCCGGCTATGGACGCAAGAGGCTAGCAAGAGGTGACAACTTTAGTCGAGGCGTCTCGCCAGGAGCCCGCGCCATCCATATCAGTAGGAATTGGAGGAACAACCAGAGTGGGGGTGCCATGTTTATCACCAGCTCTATGGAGTGAGTGGCTGCCAAAGGATTTCAAAGGCCCCCGCAAAGTTCCAAATTACACCGCTGATTTACCCCAAGAGGCTTGGGTGCAAAGTTATGAACTAGCCATGGACATGCTGGATGTCAGTGAGGCGGTTTGTGCCAAATACTTCATCATGATGCTTGAAGGCCCGGCCCGCACATGGTTAAATGGATTGCCACCCAATACCATCAACTCATGGGCAGAGCTGAGAGCCAGATTCATTAAAAACTTTCAAGGAACGTGTAAACAGCCCATGACCATCGTGGATCTTGATCACTGTGTTCAAAAGGAGAATGAGTCAGCTCATCATTAGGTACGGCGGGTCTCGACCATCATCCACTCTTCGGAGCAGATCACGGCGGCTCAGGCAGTACTGATCCTAGAGAAGAACTGCCACTTTGTCCCGCTAAAGCAGAAGCTTGGCCGGCTCAAGCGCACATGTCAAGCTATGGGAGAGCTCATGACGGCTCTCACGAAATACACTGACTCTGACAACATGAAGTATCCGGACTCCGACGAGGAGAAGGCCGGCCAAGGCAAGAAGGGCAATCAGAGAAAGGGTACGACAAACAATGGTAGCCAGAGCAAACGTAAGAATCCTGAGGCCGAGTCAGAACTGGGGGCCAATGCAAGTACCAATCAGAATCACCCCAAGGGCAACAGGAGGTATAGGCCACCTTTTAATAAGGACAGGAATGGCTTTAATTTGGAGGAGACGTTGAAGGGTCCTTGTCCGGACCACGACCAGCTCGATAAGCCGGCGAACCACAAATGGGGAGAGTGCCATTTCATGCAGAAACTTAAGAATCACTTTACACACCCCAACAATCAGGACGGTGGCCCGCTGGGCGGCTCTAGACACGGTGGGTCAGGGGCCGGTTTTTGGTCCGGCGGCTCAGGGTCTGGTCACCCAGGTCAAGGTAATCAAGGAGGACACCAGTAGCATTCTGGTAACAACAATCAGCAACAACGTAATTATTCTGGTTATCAGAGTAACTCGAAGCAGCTCAGCTTCGATCAGTATCATGTTTTCACGACCAGCCTCAACAAAAGGGATCAGAAGTTGTGCAAGCGAGCGGTCAATGCGGTTGCACCAACCCTACCAAAGTATTTACGATGGTCTGAGTATGATATAACATGGAGCCGGGAGGATCACCCGCCACGTGTCGATGACCCAGGGTGGCTTGCTTTGGTTGTGGCCCCCCAAGTGGGAGGGTATATGGTGAATAAAGTGTTAATGGATGGAGGCAGCAGTATTAATATCCTCTACTACGATACTTTTCGGCGGGTGAAATTGCTAGACAAGGATTTAAAGCCCTCATCCACCGTTTTTCATGGTGTGGTGCCAGGCAAGTCGGTGTATCTGGTGGGCAGGATTTCTTTGGAAGTGGCCTTTGGCGATGAGTATAACTACAGGGTGGAGTCCTTGTGGTTTGAGGTGGTAAAAATCAAGAGTCCTTACCACGCACAGTTTGGACGTCCGGCTTATGCAAAATTCATGGCTAGGCTTTGCTATGTGTACCTACAGCTCAAGATGCCTGGCTTACAAGCTACCATTACTGTTCATGGTGATCGAAAGACGGCCATTGAGTGTGAGGAAGGAGATGCGGCTTACGCAAAGTCCAGTTGTGCTCATGAGGAGCTGAAATTTTATAAGGAGAATGTTGACCCGGAGGATAGGACCCTGCTGAAAAAGCCTACCACGGAGGTTGAGCCGCCCCTTAAGTTTTCAACGGATGATACTAAGGCGGTAGATTTCACTCCGGGCGTCTCATCCAAACAGTTCATCATTGGAGCTCACATGGATCCCAAATAGGAAAGCGCGCTCATCGAATTCATCCGTGAGAATCGGGACATCTTCGCATGGAAACCTTCTGACATGCCGGGTGTACCGAGAGAGTTAGCTGAGCACAACCTTAATGTGGATCCGAAGTTTAAGCCAATTAAGCAGTTTCTATGGCGGTTTAATGAGGAGAGACGCAAGGCCACTGGGGAAGAAGTTGCCCGGCTCTTGGCAGCAGGTTTCATTGTTGAGGTTTTTCACCCAGAGTGGTTGGCTAACCCGATGCTGGTGCTCAAGAAGAACGGCACATGGCGTATGTGTGTGGACTACACGGACCTTAACAAGGCTTGCCCGGCTGATCCATTTGCCCTCCCTTGTACTGATCAAATCATTGATGCTATGACGGGTTGTGAAAGCTTTTGTTTCCTGGACGCTTACTTAGGCTATCATCAGTTCAAGATGGCGGTTAAAGACCAGGAGAAGACGGCTTTTATTACACCTTTCGCGGCTTTCTGTTATGTATCTATGCCTTTCGGGCTCAAGAGTGCCCAGGCGACTTATCAGCGATGTGTGCAGAACTGCCTTCACAGTCAGATTGGCCGCAATGTCCATGCTTACGTAGATGACATCGTGATCAAATCCAGGAAGAAGGAGACCCTTTTGGGTGACTTAAAGGAAACCTTTGATAATCTCCGGGTCTATAAGATGATGCTTAACCCGACTAAATGTGTCTTTGGTGTTCCGGCTGGCAAGCTCCTGGTGTTTCTGGTTTCTGAACGTGGCATTGAAGCTAACCCGGATAAAATCAAGGCTATCACTTCTCTGGCAGAGCCGGCCTGCATTAACGATGTCCAACGCTTGGCGGGGCGGATCGCTGTGTTGAGCCATTTCATAAGCCGCCTTGGAGAGAAGGCTATTCCTTTATATCAGATGATGACGAAGAGGGATAAATTCGTTTGGAGCAAGGCGGCGGCTGAAGCGCTTGAGGTGCTCAAGAAACAGTTCACTGAGCCGCCGGTGCTGGCTGCTCCGGTTGAGAAAGAACCGTTACTTTTATAAGTGGCGGCTAATAATCGGGCAGTAAGCGCTGCGGTTGTGGTCGAACACAAGGAGTCTGGAAAGGAGTATCTGGTTCAAAGGCCGGTTTATTATATCAGTGAGGTCCTGGCGGAGTCCAAGCAAAGGTACCTGCATTGGCAGAAGCTGGTATATGGGGTTTTCATGGCCAGCCGCAAATTAAAGCGCTATTATTTAGGGCACCACATAACCGTGGTTAATTCTGCTCCTTTGGGGGACATAATCCAGAACAAAGAAGCCACTAGAAGGATTGCTAAGTGGGCATTGGAGTTGGGATCTCTTAATATAAAATATGTGCCTTGTACGGCCATCAAGTCCCAGGCTCTTGTGGATTTTATAAATAATTGGACGGAATGTCAAGCCCCTGAGGAAAAGCCGGATGATACATATTGGACTCTACATTTTGACAGATCCAAGCAGCTAGAAGGGTCAGGTGCAGGAGTTGTTTTGACGTCTCCTAAAGGTGATAAGTTTTTTTATGTGCTCTGGCTGATGTTCCCATGCACTAACAATGCGGCTGAGTATGAGGCTCTGCTTCATGGGCTTAGATTAGCCAAGGAGATGAATTTAAGCCGGGTAAGGTGTTTGGGCGACTTAGATTTGGTGGCTCAGCAGGTTTCGGGTACTTGGGACTCCAAAGACCCACGAATGACAGCTTATCGGTAGGCGGTTGATATCATTGCCGGCCACTTCAAGGGGTATCAGGTGGATCACATTGATCGTCGCAAGAATGAGGCGGCATGTGCTGTCACGGCTAGGCTCCCAACGAAAGCCAGTGCCGCCCAATGTATTCCTAGACGTCTTACATCATCCAACTATTAAGTTACCTTCGGAAGAGGATTTGGCTATTCCTGACCCGGAAGGGGAGTTAGTGACGGCTTTGCACGCTATCCCAGATTGGACTGTCCCCTACCTGGCCTATCTGACCCGGGGCGAGTTACCTGAAGATGAAGACCTGGCCAGACAGATTACCCGGTGCTCCAAATCAATGATGATAGTTAATGGTGAGTTGCACAAGTGCAGCGTGGCTGGCGTTTTTCAACGCTGTGTCTCACCTGAGGAGGGTCAGGAAATCTTAAATGAAATTCATGCCAGAGATTGTGGACATCACGCCGGCTTGAGGTCGCTGGTAGCCAAGGCCTTCCGGCACGGGTTCTTCTGGTTGACAGCTCACAAGGATGCAGAGGACTTGGTTCGCAAATGTGACGGCTGTCAGAAGTTCGGCCGGCATGCTCATGTTCCGGCTCAAGAGTTAAGGATGATACCAATTACATGGCCATTTGCAGTCTGGGGGCTAGACATGGTAGGACCTTTCAAAATATCCAAAGATAAGAAAACGCACCTCTTGGTAGCAGTTGATAAATTCACCAAATGGGTAGAGGCAGAGCCGGTTAGCAACTGTGACGCGGCTACAACGGTTGAATTTGTTAAGAAACTGACCTACCATTTTGGTTACCCTCACATCATTATCACCGACAATGGCATGAATCTGTCAAAGGGGGCTATGAAAGAGTTCTGTGACAAAGAGCACATCCGGCTGGATGTTTCAGCAGTTGCGCATCCACAGTCTAATGGTCAGGCGGAGCGTGCTAATCAAGAGATTTTAAGGGGCATCAACCCATGGCTTATGGTTCCTTTACAACGAACGCCCGGATGTTGGGTGGAAGAATTTCCCTCCGTCTTATGGAGTATCAAGACTACCCCCAACAGATCTACAAGCTATACACCTTTCTTTATGGTGTACGGTGGCGAGGCAGTATTTCCGAGTGACATCCGGCATGATTCGCCACGTGTAGCGGCTTATGTTGAGATGGATAATGAGACGGCATGTCAAGACGCGTTGGATGCTTTGGAATAAGCACGGGAGCTAGCGGCTACCCGATCGGCGATCTATCAGCAAGACCTGCACCGCTACCATAGCCGTAGAATCAAGAGCCGGACATTCCAGGAAGGCGACTTAGTGCTCCAGCTGATTCAGCACCAGACAGGCATGCATAAGTTCTCTCCTCCTTGGGAAGGACCCTTTGTGGTTAGTAGAAATCTCAACAATGGGTCATACTATCTCGTCGATATCAGGGATCACTCAGAGACGGCGGGTCAGGAAACCCGCCGGCCATGGAACATAACACATTTATGGCCGTATTACACATAAGGGCGGTGAGACTCGCCATTGTATACTATCATTGTACATACCGTATATAAATAAGATAACATCCCTGCAAGACGGGACCACTTTTGTTACACGCATCGTTGCTGATACAAGAAGAGTTCATAAAAATTCCAGTTGATAGATCAACTGCAGCGGAGGGCAGCTTCTTACCTTTGGGTATCGCTTCTAATGCTTATCGGCCCGGCTCTATGCCAAAATCTCTAGCTAACATGATTAGCCACGGCGGAGGGCAGCTTCTTACCTTCGGGTATCAGTTCTAATGCTTTATCGGTCGATGTTTACGCCATATTGCTGAAGGGGTCTTCTTACCGATGGGTATCGCTTCTAACACCCTATCGGCCAGCTTCATGCCAAATCTTCGGCTAACATGATTAGCCGCGGTTGTAGGAAGTTTTTTACCGACGGGTATCTAACCCTAACAACCGGTGGAGGGAGGCTTCTTACCTCTGGGTATAGCTTCTAACGCCTTATCGGCCAAGCTTTATGCCATCTCGGGCTAACCACATTAGCCATGGTTGTCGAGGGGGCTTCCCACCTCCGGATGTAGCTTATCTAACCTTAAACAACCGACGGAGGGCGGCTTCTTACCTCCGGCTATAGCTTCTAATGCCTTATCGGCCAGGCTTTATGCCATCTCCGGCTAACCAGATTAGCCATGGTTGTCAAGGGGGCTTCCCACCTCCGGGTGTAGCTTATCTAACCTTAAACAACCGACAGAGGGCGGCTTCTTACCTCTGGGTATAGCCTCTAATGCCTTATTGGCCAGGCTTTATGCCATCCTCGGCTAACCAGATTAGCTATGATTGCCAAGGGGGCTTACCACCTCCTGGTGTAGGTTACCTAGTCTTGGCTACCGATGTCTTCTATGTTAACAAAGCAGCATAAGGGCTCAAAACAGCCTACAAAGGCAATGACAGTTGAAGAGCCGCATCATTTTATACAGCAGAATAGAACAAGATTCGGCAGAAGCAAAAGTGGCATCTAGTCTATTACATACACTCCCCGAGGAGCCCAAAATTTCGAACAAGTTTTGTTTCAAACGCCACACGACGAGTCATGGAGAGTTGGCTGTTACAAGTTTTTTAGGGTAAGGGATAGCTAGCTGCTGGGTCATCCTGCTCCAGCTCTTCGGTGGTCCCGATCTGGATATTGTCCAAGTCCCAATTGCAGTTCGTTAGAGCTGCAAAAGAGCCTTCTTCAAAGTAAGGAGACGGATCAAGGTTAGGAGCGAAGAGATCCTTACTACGGGCAGGCGTTAAATCCTTGCACTCATAAAGCGGGCCGCAGATTCTGTTTTAGTCAGGGCCATAAGCCACCTGGTAGGTCGATAGGTCAGCTTCCTCCGCTAAGACGGAAGCCAGCACTCTGGAATCCTTTACGCACTGGCTGTATTCAGCATCAGTGAACTAAAAGCCGTCATCTTTATTTGAATGGAATCCATCCATCATTTCGGCTGAGGTCAGCTCCAGAGAGAAAGCCAAGGCCCGGCTGATGCCCGCAATTGCCCCTTGGCGGGCGGCTAATTTCTTTAGCTCGGCAATCTGTTGGGCATGGTGGACAAGAGCTCCAAGACACCCTTGAGAGTCGTAGGAATCTTGTCTTTATACTGCACAGCTTTGATGGTGCACACTTCACCATAGTAGAGTTGCTCTGTCAGGGTGTAGACGGCTTTCACTGGTAGCAGGCTGTCAGAGGCTAGTTGGCGGCTCCTAGGGCCTGTGTAAGTCGGAGATTTCATGGTAAGTCGCTAGCACAAGTATTATATGCCAATTGAGTGAAAGTTGCAGGAAACTCACCAAAGAGGGCGGCTGTCATTTTGGTGATGTGGCATTTCAAAGATTGGAGCTCATCTGATACGATCATCAATCACTGGTCAGCATCATCCGTCCGCTTAGTCATTGAAGCTTTTTCAGAGCCGGCGGACTCTTGGAAAGCAGTGAAGTTGGCCTTGATTTTAACCAACTCATTGGACAGGAGCCGGCATTTCTCATCAGTGGCGCTTCGGGCAGCTTGTTGTGCAGCCAAATTGGCTTTTAAGTCGGCCAATTGTGACCCGGTTTCAGTTAAGGTTTCCTGTGACACATCAAAGCATAGAATAAACGGGCAAGTCTCAAACAGATTGCAAGCAATATGTGTGACACTTGGGGGCTAATGTCTATCTTCAGAAGTTCGGTATGGAAGTCCCGACTCAACTTTGAACAAGATTGACCCGACCCTTGGGGGCTAGTATTGACTCTCTTATTTATCTTCTAAGAAGTTCCGGTTCAAAATTATCAATCATTGAGCCAGCCCTTGGGGGTTATATACTGGTTTTTCATAACGAGGATGATCATGAAAGTCCCGGCTCAACCTTTGGAAAGATTAAGCCGGCACTTGGGGGCTACGTAAGGATATAAGAAAAAAGGAATACCTCATATTTCTTCTTCATGAGGTTAACTAGCTGGAGCTCTAGATCCTAGCTTGTGGATAGTCGGTTCATATTGCCAGCATGAAGCTCCTCGACCATCATCTTCTCTAAAGTAGAGGGTTCAAACTCCAATTTCCTTGAAGCTTCAGTTGGTTCGTTATGCTTGGTCAGCACGGGAGCCGGGGGAGAGTGAAAGCCAACGCCAGTAATCACAACGTCTGTAGAGATGGTGTCCTTGGTCACCTGGCCAGGGCTCGGCGGTTTGGAAGGGTTCCTTGGTGGGCTCTCTGGAACGACATCGTCAGCAGCCGGTTCCGCAGATGTTGCTGGGGGTTCCACATCCGGCCGTGACTCATCCGGCTGGCCATGCTCCGGCTCTTGGACAATAGGTCCAGGGGAGGACCTGTTGGTTTTTCTACGCTTGGCTTGAGCCCTGGAAAGCACAAAGATCAGAACCCAAGGGTTACAGCTGCTAAGAGAACTGAATGCAAGATTAGAGGAAACACTTACAGTGGATTAATCTTGGGAGGCGGCAGGGCGGTTCCCGTAGAGTCCCCGGAGGAAGGTGACCTCTGAGAGATAATTGAGATAAGATAAGACAATATTGAAATGGTAAAGCAAACCAGTCAAACAAGAGATATATACCTCTGCAGGGAGTTTCTTTGGAGCTGGGGAGTTTGGTAAACCGGACACGAGATCTATAGAACCGATGCTCCGGGTCTGGCGACGATCAGCCCGTTGTTGCTTTTTAAAAAAGAAATTGAGGGTCTAGATAAGCAAGAGGGTGAGAGAGAGGAACTTTCCTAATAACCCGCCGTGGCTTCTGGGGGATAGAGTATTCTGAGCTGGAAGAAACATAAATTACCTTAGGGGCGTTGGCGCGGCTGGTCTCCACATCATCCTGTGAGTAAAACAGGTGTTAGTAAAATGAGAAAACAAAGTCTCAAAAAATAGCTAAAATTGTACCTCTGAGCCGGATGATTGTGGCGGGTCAAACCATCCCTCTTGCGGGGCGTCCTTCCTGGGCTTCTTAGTCGGGGCCTTTTTCTTGGTCTTTTTCAAGGGAGGGATGTATTCCTTCTTCCAGAAATCAGAGTCGGTCTGAAAGAATAAGCCGGTAAAAAGGCAGTAGATCAGCAAGATACAAGTAAAGTCCAAGAGACGGATGGGAAGAAATTGCCTTACATCTGGGGCCGGGTTAAGGGCACTAAAGGGGATCAACCCGATAGCGCAGCAGGCGCTGGATGTCTCATGAACGAGACTCCGGATAGCAGTGGTGATGTCGTCTTCTGTCAAGGTTGACCAGCTAAAGCAGAGTGAGTTGTCGTATACGCCCTTGTACTCGCACATAAGGCGGCTTCTGTGGCTTAACGGCATGATCCGCCAAGAGATCCAGCAGCGGACCAGGTCCAATCTGGTTAAGCCATTGGCCATGAGGGCCATAATCTTGGCATGAGTCGGCTCTTATCTTGCACGCTCTGAAGCTAACAGCCTGCCAGGAAGCTCTGACGTTATCTTCAGCCAGGAAGGACGGTAACCTGGCAGTGGACGTTCACACTCTAGAGAAGTATCTTTGCAATAGAACCACGTTTTATTCCAGTCCTTTGGGTGATTCGGCAGTTGCATAGCCGGAAAGGTGATGTCCCGGTGCCTTTGGATAGAAATTCTGCCCAACTCGAGACTTGGACCAGCCTTCACTTCAGTTTGACAGTTGGCATAGAAGAACTCCCGGAACAGGCCTACCGACGGCTTGGCTTCTAGATAGACTTCACACAACATTTGAAAGTTGCAGATGTTTGAGACGGAGTTGGGGGCGAGGTCTTGAGGATGGAGTCTGTAAAAATGAAGGACATCACGGAAGAATTTTGAGCCGGAAGGCACGAAACCCCGCTCAATATGGTCCGAGAAAACGACCACCTCTCCTTCTTGGGGAACGGGCCTCAGTTCATCACCCGGGACCCGCCAGTGGTGGCATCTTTGGAAGGGAGAGTGCCGGTGTGAACAAAGTCCATCAAAAACTCTTCCGTAACGCACGACCCGACCCAGTTACAGGAGTTTGAGGCACGAGACATTCTACTGGTTCAAACATTGTGAAAATTAAAACACGGTTCTATGGCGGCTTACAAGTTTAAAGATTCTATGTATAAGGTGCTACACTCCGGCTGATGAGAGCCGGCGCAGAGGGGGGAAATTTGGCTAAGTCCTGGAAAACAAGTTTCACAAACTACCGCTATATTTATGGAACTACAAAAGAAGGAAAAAGGTTCCTATTTTAGACCTAGCGAAGAACAGGCGAAGCAGATGAAAACTGAAACAATGAGAAGGAGTCGCGATGGGCCCGTGCATTGTGTGTGGTCGCCCCGTGCGCAGCGGCGCGACCGGCGTGAGTGTCAAGGGTGCGGCCGACGTCGGAGGACCTCGAGCAATGGTGGCAGAGGAACCTGTGCAAGGGCGATTGGCTTCCTGCAAACCCTATCGGTGTGGTAATGGATCTAAGGAGAAGCATGGGCTTACCAGCGACGGCGCAGTGAAACACGGATGGAGATTTGATTCGCACAGGTTGATGCAGCGGCCTGGCGGCGCCGGAGCTGGAAGTGATTGAAGCAGTTTTGTCAGAGGAGTAAGATGAGAAAGTGAGCGGGAGAAGTAAAAGACCGCCTGGGGTGGTCCTATTTAAAAGGAGAAGGAAGAGTGAGCGCGAAAATCCAAGCAATGGAAACATTTCGGCCGAGGCGGACGCCTCGATTTTCGGGATAATCACTTAATGCAAAGATTTGGTGGGTACGTCAGCGAATCTTTCTTGCAGGGCTAAAAAGACATCATGGCGGGTTATCCCGGGCAATTCGCCAAAAGAACAAGACAAAAGGGTGAAGTGAGCAAGCTCAAATCAACCCGGGGCCTAATGTTGGGGACATAACCCCGCGGTATGACCCGCCCGAAAGGCTCCGGGTTATGCTTGGTGGCTCGTACATTGGCCCAAGGTGAGCCAGTGGTCCTAAAGCCCAGGAAGCTTGGCGGCTCATAAGGTGGGCCAGAAAGTGGCCCAGAAGACCCGGGTGTGTAAGCCGCCCGGGGACAACTTGGACAAGAAGATAGAGGAAGACTCGGATAGACAATGAGAGTCGGTACCAATTTTATGACCCGTGGTCTAGACCTCCTATATAAGGGAAGACCCGGGGCGACTTAGAGGAGAGGTTATCGAATATTAGGCCAAGAGTTTTGTCCCTTGTGATCAATACATCAAGCAAATAAAACACAAGCAAGACGTAGGCTATTACCTTGTGTTGAGGGGCCAAACCTGGATAAATCCGTGTCTCTCGTCCCTATCAACCCCTTTGAGTCCATCACGGTAGCGATGGCTTTGAACCGAAGTCCGTTCACCTGGACATCTGCCGTGATAAAACCACGACACCCACCAGCCATCTTAATGCGACGAAGTCACATGTGAGTCGATGGAACACGGCCTATCGTAAGCGTATGAGTAAAGTCGGTCCGAGCCGCTTCATCCCACAATACCCGCTGAACCAAGAAAATACTAAGTAAGGAAGCAATCTGAATATCAATGCCCACAAAATCTTTGTGTTCTACTCAAGATCTCATCTATGCATAGACCTAGCTCTGATACCACTATTGGGGAATGTTGCATGGGAAACAAAAAAATTCCTATGCTTCACCAAGATCAATCTAGGAGATGAGCTCTATGAGAGGAGAGATTGGATCAATGTACCATTGTAGATCGCTAAGCGGAAGCGTTAAAGAACGCGGTTGATGTAGTGGTACGTCTCCGCGATCCAAATCGCAAGCCGTCCCTCGAACTCCCGATCAAGTACCGAACATACGGCACCTCCGCGTTCAACACACGTGTAGCTCGATGAAGATCTCCACCTTCTTGATCCAGCAAGAGGGAGTGGAGAGGTAGATGGGTTTGCCGGCAACACGATGGCATGGCGGCAGTGGTGGTGGAGCTGATCTCGTAGAGCTTTGCTAAGCAGCCTTGAACCAATCTACTAGAGGAGAGGCAATCGGGGAGGGAAGAAGGGTTGCACCGTGACTTAGGGTTTGACTTCCCTCCTCCCTCTCACATATATATAGGGGGAGGGGTGGTGCGCCAAACCCCTAGGGTTTCCCCCTTGGGGTGGCGGCCAAGGGTGGAGGCACCCTAGGGTGGCTTGCCACCCAAGTTAGGTGGCGCCAACCCTACGGTTGGTCCTCCCACCAACCCCCTTGACGCATGGGCCTCTGTGGGAGGGGCTGGTGTGCCCTCTCTCACATCCCATGTAGGCCTTTGGGGCTGGTAGCCCCTTCCGGTGGACCCCCGGGACCCTCCAGGCACCCCCGGTACGTTACCGGTGACGCCCGAACTTTTCCCGGTAACCAACACGGAACTTACTATATATGAATCTTCACCTTCAGACCATTCCGGAGCTGCTCGTCACGACCGGGATCTCATACGGTACTCCGAACAACCTTCGGTCACCAACACACATAAGTCATCTATACCGAAATGTCACTGAACCTTAAGTGTGCAGACCCTGTGGGTTCGAGAACCATGTAGACATGACCACGACACCTCTACGGTCAATAATCAATAGTGGGACCTGGATGCCCATATTGGTTCCTACATGTTCTACGAAGATCTTTATCGTTTGAACCACTATGTCAAGGATTCAGTTAATCCTGTATGATATTCCCTTTGTCCTTTGATATGTTACTTGCCCGAGATTCGATCGTTGGTATCTCTATACCTAGTTCAACCTCGTTACTGGCAAGTCTCTTTACTCGTTCTGTAATACAAGATCCCACGACTAACAGTTAGTCACATTGCTTGCAAGGCTTGTTGTGATGTTGTATTACCGAGTGGGCCCAAGATACCTCTCCGTCACACGAAGTAACAAATCCTAGTATTCATCCATGCCAACTCAACAGACACCTTCGAAGATACCTGTAGAGTACCTTTATAGTCACCCAGTTATGTTGCGACGTTTGATACACACAAGGCACTCCTCCGGTGTCACTGACTTGCATGATCTCATGGTCATAGAAATATACACTTGACATGCAGAAAAACTGTAGCAATAAACTGACACAATCATATGCTACGTTTATAGTTTGGGTCTTGTCCATCACATCATTCTCCTAATGATGTGATCCCATTATCAAACGACATCTCATGTCCATGACTAGGAAACCTTAACCACTTTGATCAACGAGCTAGTCTATGAGAGGCATACTAGGGACATGGTGTTGTCTATGTATCCACACATGTATCTGAGGTTCCGATCAATATAATTCTAGCATGGATAATAAACGATTATCATGAACAAGGAAATATGATAATAACTAATTTATTATTGCCTCTAGGTCATATTTCCAACACTCTCTTCATCAACAATTATTGGTTAGCCTATGTTGAGCCTAAATTTTTATTCGTTCACATGATGCGTGCTATTCTTGTAGTGCAATTTTTATTTTGTTTTGATATTTGAATAAAAACATTGGATGTGAAATTCTTAGATGAGAGAGTTCTCACATAGTTATTTAATTGTTGGCTACTCATTGATCTTCACTTATATCTTTCTGGAGTAGTTTGTCATTCACTCTCGTGCTTCACTTATATCCTATGAGTAAATGGTTGAATGGATTGAATATCATAAATCCGAAATTAAAAATGCTTCATATACTTATCCCATGGGGAGTAATGACTTCACACATAGTAAGTATAGGTGGTGAAATTTATTGAAAGCTAGCAAACACCGCATTGGTCACTTGAACAATCCATGAAAGAATATTGAAGGAAGAGAGACTTCGCATATAAATATACTATCTTGGACATCGTCTATGATTGTGAATACCCATTAATTATTTTGAAAATTGAGAAAATTAGTTGAAGTTCGACAAGGAAGACAACGCAATGAGTTATGCTTCGCTATATTTGTATAGAAGTTATATTGTTTTGGATCCTCCAACGTGTGGTGCTTGCTTCCACCTCATACTAGCCAAAATTTCCACACCAAGGAGAAATACTACTTGTGCATCCAAACACCCTTAAACCAGTTTGGCCATGACAATCCACTATACCTACCTATGGATTGAATAAGATCCTTCAAGTAAGTTGTCATCGGTGCAAAAAGAAATAAAAATTGCTCCTAAATATGTATGATCTTTTATTGTAAGGGAAAAAGCGTTGTACGATTTTGTGATGGTAAAGAAATAAAAGCGACGGACTGCATAATAAAGGTTGCTATCTCAAAGGGCAATACAATGTGACGTTCCTTTGCATTAAGAGTTTCCACATCCAAAAACAAAAAGCGCATGACAACCTCTGCTTCCCTCTGCGAAGGGCCTATCTTTTACTTTCTAGTACTTACCTTTATACAAGAGTCATGGTGATCACTCACCATTTCCTATATTTCGTCTTTTTCTCTTGGCAAGCATCATGCGGTGGGGAAAGATCCAAGCATATATGGCCATCCAAATATATTTCATCATGAATTGTTATTGTTGACAATTATCTATATGATAAATAAGTTGGGAGGCAAAACTCTAAGCCCCTATCTTTCTTTGTGTTCGATGGATGCCATTTGCTCTAAAAATATGCTTTGAGAGTTATCGATCATGGAAGACTATATGATAGTTGAGTATGTGGAAATTTCTGAATCAAAGCTCTTACATAGACCCTTCCTGAAAATAAGATGAATTGCAATTGTTTGGTGACCGAAAGCATAGTTTGTTAGTTATCAAGAAACTTTATGGTCTATACTTTAACATGTGAATAGCTTGTTACTTCATCATGAGAAGTTTTATGATACGAGCTACTATTTATGATATATGATGACGCTAGAAAAAGTGTTTGCAATTATCATTGATCAAACTAGTGCACTTGCTAGCATTCACACTTCATAAATTATTTCTTTTATTATTTACCTACTTGAGGACGAGCAGGAATTAAGCTTGGGGATGCTGATACGTCTCCAACATATCTATAATTTATGAAGTGTTCATGACATGTTTACAATAATTCCATATGATTTTACTATAACTATCCCGGACTGACGTTGTTTTCAGCAGAACTACCATGGTGTCGTTTTTTGTGCAGAAATGAAAGTTCTCGGAATGGGCTAAAAATTTAGTATGATTTTTTGTGGACCAAAAGAGACCCCCTAAGCATTGGAGCTGCACCAGAAGAGCCACAGGGAGGTGACAAGCCTGCCAGGCGCGACCAGGGGGGTGGCCACGTCTAGCAGGCTGGTGACTCCCTCATGGCCCCCCTTGACATGAGATCGACACAAAAAATTCCTATAAATCCAGAAACCACCGAAAAGAAACCTAGATTGGGTGTTCTGCCGCCGCACACCTCCAGAGCCACGAAAAACCAATGTTGGCCCTCTCTGGCATCCTGCCGGAGGGGGTCACCATCACTGGAGGCCATCTTCATCGTGCCGGAGGGGCCATCAACACCATGGAGGCCAAGGACCAGAGGGAGAACCTCTCCCCACATAGGGGGGGCATGGAGGAGGAATCACAAGGGGGAGAACCTCTCCCCCTCTCTCCCGGTGGTGTCGGAGTGCCATCGGGGGAACCATCGCCGTGGTGATCGTCTTCATCAACATCACCTTCTTCATCACCATCCTCATCTCCTTTTAGCGATCCACTGTCCCGCACCTAGCTGTAATCACCTACTTGAACATGGTTCTTTATGCTACATATTATGATCCAATGACGTGTTGCCATCCGATGATGTTTTGAGTTGATTACTTTTGTCCTTGGGTTCATAGATGATCTAGATTGGTTTGAGTTGTATGTTTATTTTGGTGCTATCCTTTGGTGCCTTCCATGTCGTGCACACATGAAGGATTCCCGCTGTAGGGTGTTATAATACATTAATGATTCTCTTATAGTGGGTTGCTTGAGTGACAGAAGCATAAACCCGAGTAAGGGGGTTGTTGCGTATGGGATAAAGGGGACTTGATGCTTTAATGCTATGGTTGGGTTTTACCTTAATGATCTTTAGTAGTTGCGGATGCTTGCTAGAGTTCCAATTATAAGTGCATATGATCCAAGTAGAGAAATTATGTTAGCTTATGCCTCTCCGTCATATAAAATTGCAATAATGATTTCTGATCTTGTTAACAATTGCCTAGGATAATTTCGCACACCGACCCATCATTATTACATACTCACTATTTGTAATATTATGATAAAAACACATATTTTTATATTTTTGTTCTCTGTTATCATGCAAAGCTATCCTCTTCATACCCACAACATAGTTTTATTTCTCGTTTCTTGATGGAAGCAAACGTTCGATGTACGTAGAGTCGTATCGGTGGTAGATAGGACTTGAGAGAATATTGATCCTACCTTTAGCTCCTTGTTGGTTCGACACTCCATACTTATCACTTCCACCTTTGGAAATTGCTACGATGATGCCTTACACTTGGGTATTATCACACGTCACTCCCACGAGATCACAGAGCCTAACAATGCATCAAATTGACCCTTGTGGAAGAAACCCGTTGTCCTCTGCCATCAGTTTTGGTCACCGCCGGCACGCCACCATGTTTGAACACCGGTGTGTTGCTGACGTGTGGACCCTGCTAGACAAGGGTTAATTTAGGCACTAATGACCCCCCTTGAGCCCATGACAAGTGGGCCCCATCTCTGATAATCAGGTAAGTCAGGTTAACTTAACTTTGTTTAGGCACCGTGTCATTGACAGGTGGGTCTCGGTTGTCAGGTTTGGCTTGGACTTAGCACCTTCGACTTGATGATGTCATGATGTGGTCAGGATAACGCAATTAGTAATTTTCAAGATTAAATAAAATCCAGAAAATTCTAGAAAATAGTTTAAGCTGAAAACAAATCATAGAAAAATAATCCATAAACTAGATGGAAATGATCTATATATGGAAATGATCAAAAAAATCCAATGAATCCGTTTATACCATGATCATGCATGTTTGACCAAGTTGAGATCACCAACTAGGACATTTCACGATTAGGGCAATTTATGAAATAACATTTGGTGTTGAATTTTAATTAGGCTTGAATTCTACTTGAATTAATATGACTATCTATTGCATTAGGTTAAGCCAGTACCTGAACATGTCATGCGATTCACTTGGTTGTGCATTGCATCGATTGTGGATTTGTGGTCCTTCTCCTTGTCTGTCGGTGTTGCTCCTTCTTGGTAGACGATGGTTGCGACATTATGATCGTCGACATTAATGAAGAGAAGTACTATATTTAGAGCTGTCATGCAAGCAAGCCCTCTTGAGCATCCTGATATAAAACCACACTCTTGATCTTGCTCACTTTTACTACACGAGGACAATGACGATTCAACTGTTACATGTTCTTAGTAGTTGAAACCATTCCTTTACATGACCTGTATTTGTCAGAGTAAATAGTTGAAACCACTTAACATGAGTGGCAACTGCTTGAGCCTTGTTGGCTTACTCATCCATGCTTGCTTATTGTACCTGCTATGCTTAGAGTCCTGTCAGGTCTGATCCATCTAGGTGATGAATCCAAATGGATGTGTTCATGTCTTGCTATGTCAAAGCTAAGTGTGTAAATCCATTTTGGTAAAGGTAGTGATGAGAGGACATGTAGGAGTACATGGAGGGTTGTCTCACTAGGACCGTCCTTAAGAACCGAGTTCCGTGTATTTTATCCAAGACAAGATACTACCACACATTGGGCCCGAAAAAAATGGACTCCCTCAGCTTATTAGTCGTCTCGCACTCTGTCCAGAAGTTACAACTAGTTTCTGGTGTTTGTAGGAAAAGTGTCGGTGGCTATGCTTAGCGTTGGCCGACGGGGTGGACTTCGATGCGGTAGATGCATAGTGGCATGGCGTACCAAGTGGCACTGGGATGGTGGGCTTGTGCAACCCTGCTCACATCGTTTGGGGTCGTATAGGAAACTTCGGTCGGATTTCCTTGTGTGTTCAGTCTCAAATAGGCAATAAACCTGGACTAGGGTCTTTTGTGGTTAACAGGCATGGTGACGCCCATGCCGGTGCTTCCGCTTGAAGGTTGCCGAGATGCATGACATGCATATGGTGATAAGTGGTGAGAACGTGTGTGAAGAAGTATACCCCTGCAGGCAAATAGGCAATAAACCTGGACTAGGGTCTTTTGTGGTTAACGGGCATGGCGACGCCCATGCCGGTGCTTCCGCTTGAAGGTTGCCGAGATGCATGACATGCATATGGTGATAAGTGGTGAGAGCGTGTGTGAAGAAGTATACCCCTGCAGGGTTAACTAATCTGTTTGAATAGTCGCTTCCTCGAAGATCGACTACTTGGAAAGCTTATATGGTTCATAGACAACTTGAAATGGATACTCTAAAATGTGCAAGATAAGTGTGAGTTCTATGGATGGCCTTCTCGTAGGAAGACGGGAAATGATACATCATGGTGTATTGATGTGGTGAATATGTGGACTCGTGTGCGCTTTCTTACCCCAAAGATACTACTTGTACTCATAGTATAAGTTAGCTAAGAGTCAAAGCTGGCTTACTACAATAAACTCCACAACCCTCTTTGTTGACAATGAAGCACATGTACATAGTTCTGATTTAAGTCTTGTTGAGAATCTTTGTACTCCAGGTTGGTTAATTAGGTTTTTGCAAAGGAGACCTTAGTCTCACTATTGGTTGCTACGCGAAGTTCAACGTTGACCGATTAGCTTGGGGATCCCAGACAAAGGTCTGACTCCTTTGGGAGGGTTGTTGTAGTTTTTCAGGATCCTTCAGCGACCTTTAGTACGTGTCTGTACTCAAACATGTTATGCTTCCTGAAAGCACAATATGCTCCCTTGGTGGTTTTGATAATTCATGACAACATACATTGTCTCTTGGACTAACACCTCTATCTAGTACATTTCAGATGATGGTCCATGAAGATCTGAGTTGGCAAAAAGGTTGAGGAGGTTTGTGGAATTACCCCAAAATGCAAGGAAATAAGTTGGCCAAGCTTCAAGAAAGAGGAATCTAAATTTTATATTTGTGAGAAATCACTTTGAGTCTATAGGAAAGCCAATACTATTAAAAGGGGGTAAAGTTTTCATGGTGAATAATATGCTCAAACGTGCACAAGTGACAGTCACCAAAGCATCAACATACTCTCCCACCAAAGTCCGTCCTCAGCCAAATATACCAAATCGGTGCAACCAACTTTACTATCCCGGTGTTAACGAGTTCCAAACCCTAGACATACTCAGCCAAAACCTAACACTTCGATGCAGCCGACCCAGCACTCGGTGCCACCGAGTTGGGTTGCCAACTACCTGTTACGCAAATTCTCATTTACCATCCGATCGAGAATGGTGAATCGGCGTCACCGAATTTGGTAATTTTGACCATTGGTCACCTTGTTGATGCAACCGAGAGTTATATATCGGTCCATCTGAGATTCAAAAGTTGCCACTTTTTGTCAGTTTGGTACCACTGAGTTTTACACTTTGGTGTCACCGAGTCTGACTTATTGTGTGTAACGATTGGAATTTTGGGGGTGCCTATATATACCCCTTCACCGCCACCCACTCAATAGAGAAGCGCTCAGAACTATTCCATACCTATCCTACTCAATTTTCTGAGAGAGAACCACCTACCCTTGTGTTGAGGTCAAGATCTTCCACTCCAACCATATGGATCTTGATTTCTAGCCTCCCCAAGTTGCTTTCCACTAGTCCCATCTCTTCTACCAAGCCAAATCTATGAGAGAGAGATTGTGTGTTGAGGAGTCTATCATCTTGAAGCACAAGAGCAAGGAGTTCATCATCATTACCGAGCCTATTAACTTTTGGAGGGTGGTGCAACCAAGATTGATTAGGTGTCGCTTGGGATCCTCCTACTTCGTGTTGTGGATTGAACCAAGAAGTTTGTCAGGGCAAGGAGATTGCCTACTTCGTGAAGATCTACCCATAGTGAGTCTAGTCCTTCGTGGACGGAAGTCGCATGGAATAGTCAAGGTTGCTTCTTCGTGGAATAGTCAAGGTTGCTTCTTCGTGGAACCCTCCATGGGTAGAGCCCTCCGTGGACTCTCGTGACCATTACCCTCCATGGGTTGAAGACTCCATGAATGTGGACGTACAATAGCACAACCTATTGGAACCACGAGAAAAATCCTTGTGTCTCCTATTGTGTTTGATCTTTCTAACCCATCTGTTTACTTACATGTGCAATGTCTTTACTTTCTACTGCCATACTTGTAGACATGCATGTGTAGGGCTGCTTGACTATCTAGATTTGCTAAAAGTGTTAAAATCTGCCAACCAATTAAGTTGGGAAAAGGTTAGGTTTTAAATTTCTACTAATAGTCTATTCACCCCCTCTCTAGACACGCCTCTCTCGATCCTACAAGTGGTATCAGAGCTTTGGTCTCCATTGCTTCAGTTTAATCACCATGGAGGAAGATGGATGTGTCTAGTGTAGAGAGTTTAAGTTGTAGAGTGCCCATTCTTGATGGAGAGTGCTATAGTCAATGGAAGAATGCCATGATTTATCTATTTAATAGATTCTATTTGACTAGATATATTGAACAACCCTATGTGCTCCCCATTGATGAAATGCATCCCACACACGAAGAGGAAATTAACATGCTTGGTAACCTGAGAGTTGTCAATCTTATTGTTAGAGGTTTACCAAGATTCGTGCTTTCTCAAATGAAGAACTTTGCATGTGACCATACTTTATGGACTGATTTGGAGAAACGGTATCCAAATCTTTCCTTAGGAAATCTTGATGAAATTCTTCATAAAACTGTTGCTTTTCACAAAATGAAGCCTAGTGATCCAAACTTTGATAAATGTCTATTTGATCTCCGTGATCTTATGCGTGCTAAAGGAGATGTCACCACTATCAACAACATTTTCTTTGAAGACATTCACATTCATAAACTTGAGCATTGTCATAATCACTATTCTAACGAACCCCTTGTTCTTTATGACGAGGATTTCCCACTTGATGATGACAATGTGGAACATGGCTATTATGAAGAAGATGAGTTGTTCGACATCGAGTATGAGAAGATCATGAAGAATATGAGTCTTATGGAAAACTTTAGAGATTACATGTCCGGAAGAAAAGAGTGGATTCTTGACAGTGGATGTACGGATCATATGACATGTGATAGAGACATGTTCCAAGAGATAACGCCTAATCAAGGTCCTCGACGGTATGTGACCTTTGGAGATAACTCCAAGGGTAAGGTAATTGGCCTTGATAAGGTGGCCATATCTCATGATAGCTCTATTCAAAACATCATGCTTGTTGAATCGCTTGGCTATAATCTTCTTTCCGTATCTAGACTTGCCGACTTTGGTTTCAATGTTTTATTTACGGAAATTGATTGCCAAGTGTTTCGCCGAGATAATCATAAAATGGTCTTTCCCGGTTTCCATAGAGGTGATCTATACATTGTTGATTTCCCTAAAAGATCCAAGCCTCTCACTTGTTTAATTGCAAAATCTTCTAAAGGTTGGCTTTAGCATAGAAGACTTGGACATGTAGGCATGCGAAATCTAGATAAGCTAATCAAAGGTGATCATATACTTGGAGTTAAAGATGTTATATTTGACAAAGATAGACTTTGTAGTGCTTGTCAAGCTGGAAAGCAAGTAGGTGGAAGTCACCCCGTTAAGAATATCATGACTACTAGGATACCACTCGAGTTACTTCACATGGATCTTTTTGGTCCCAATGCTTACAAGAGTCTCGGTGGAAATTCCTATGGTCTAGTTATAGTTGATGATTTTTCCATATTTACGTGGGTATTCTTTTTGATGATAAGTCACGGGTTCAAAAGATCTTCAAGAACTTTGCTCGCAAAGCGCAAAATCAGTTTGAAATGAATATCAAGAAGGTTCAAAGCGATAATGGATCGGAGTTCAAGAACACCCATGTGGATACCTTCTTGACGAAGAAGGTGTTTCACATGAGTTCTCGGTTACGTACACACCTCGACAAATTGGAGTTGTTGAGAGGAAGAACCGGACGCTCATTGAGATGGCAAAAACGATGCTTGATGAATACAAGACGCGAAGACACTTTTGGGAAAAAGCCGTTGAAATAGCATGTCATGCCACAAACTGACTTTACTTGCACAAGCTTCTTGGTAAAACGGCATACGAGCTACTCACCAATAACAAACCCCAAGTCAGATACTTTTGGGTATTTGTCTCCAAGTGCTACATTCTTGATAAGCTTCGACATACTAAATTTGCTCCTAAATCTCATTAAGGATTCCTACTTGGTTATGGATCGAACTCTCACACTTACCGTGTCTACAACAACTTCACTCAAAAAGTTGAAGAGACGGTAGATGTGAAGTTTGATGAATCTAATGGTTCGCAAGTCGAACGATTGACAAATGATGTAGGTGATAAGGATCCTTCGGAAGCCATACTAGATCTACCTATTGGCAAGATTCGTCCCATGGAGGTGAAGGAGAGTAATTCATCAACTCAAGTGGAAGCCCCCACCTCACGTCAAGGTGAACCTCAATACGTCATGGAGGCATCCACAAGTGGTACATGACAAGATGATGAAGAATAGGAAGTACAACATGAAGATCCACCACAACCACCTTCACCACCATCTCAAGGGAACGACACCTTCAACAACAACAAATATGAAGAAGATGATAATGCAGAAGAAGAAGCTCCACCATCCAACAATCGCAAGATGACCCGTGTTCAATCTCAAGTGACCAAGAACCATCCCCTAAACCAAATCGTTGGTGATACACAAACATGGAGAATCACTCGCTCTAAAACCCGTCTAGCTAAATTCTGTGACCATTATTCTTTCATCTCTAGCATTGAGCCCTTAAAGGTAGAACAAGCTCTTGAAGACGCGGATTGGGTGAATGCACTGCATGAAGAGCTACACAACTTCGAGAGGAACGAAGTGCGGACACTCGTGGAGAAACCCGAAGATGAGCACAACATCATCGGAACCAAATGGGTGTTTCGGAACAAACAAGAGGAAGATGGTCAATTTGTACGCATCAAGGCTCGTCTCGTAGCCCAAGGATATACGCAAGTCGAAGGTATGGACTACGGTGAGACTTAAGCCACCGTCGCTAGACTTTAAGCTATTTGTATTCTTCTTGCTTATGCTCTACCACCAAATGGACATCAAAAGTGCATTTTTCAATGGTGAAATAGAGGAAGAAGTTTATGTTAAGCAACCACCTGGTTTTTTGAATCCTAAGAAACCTAATCATGTTTACAAGCTTCGCAAAGCTCTTTATGGTCTTAAGCAAGCCCCTCGTGCTTGGTATAAATGCTTAACAAAATTTCTCATCGAAAAAGGTTTTGAAATTGGTAAAATTTATGCAACTTTCTTCACTAAGAGAGTTAATGGATAATTGTTTGTATACCAAATTTATGTGGACGATATTATCTTTGGTTCCACTAACCCTCAATTTAGTGAAAGATTTGGAAGGTTAATGTCCGAGAAGTATGAGATGTCTATGATGTGTGAGCTGAAATTCTTGCTTGGATTGCAAATCAAGCAATCAAAATAAGGAACTTTCATCTCTCAAACTAAGTATACCAAGGACTTAATCAAGAAGTTCAACATGCAGGATTGCAAAGTTATGAAAACCCCTATGACCACTAGTGGACATGTTGACCTTACCAAGGAGGATGAACCGGTTGATCAAAAGGTTTATCGATCTATGATAGGTTCTTTGTTATATCTATGTGAATCTCGTCCCGATATTATGCTTAGTGTTTGCATGTGTGCTAGATATCAAGCTGCACCTAAGGAGTGTCATCTTTTGGCTGTGAAACATATTGTGAGATACCTGATACAAACACCAAACTTTGGCATTTGGTATCCCAAGGGATCTTGTTTTAATCTTGTTGGCTACTCCAATTAGGACTATGCCGGTGACAAGGCTGATAGAAAATCCACCTCGGGTACTTGTCAATTTTTAGGAAGATTGCTTGTGTCTTGGTCCTCCAAGAAACAAAACTTAGTATCTCTATCTACTGCCAAAGCTGAGTATATTGTTGCTGGATCTTGTTGTACACAATTACTATGGATGACACAAACGCTTAAAGATTATGGTATTCATGTTAAAAATGTTCCATTACTTTGTCAAAATGAAAGTGCTATTAAAATTGTACATAATCCTATGCAACATTCTCGAACCAAGCATATTCAAGTTCGACATCATTTCATTCGTGATCATGTTGCCAAATGAGATATCAATCTTAAGCATGTTCGTTCTAACAAGCAATTGGCAGATATCTTTACTAAGCCACTTGATGAGAAGACATTTTGTCATTTGAGGAGTGAGTTGAACATCATTGCTGCTTCAAACTTGAGCTAGGCTCACTCGATTGCAAGCAAGGGCATGAACTTAATTGTTAGTTCCATGATCTAGTAACTCATTATCATATGCCATGGAATTCTATTCTCCCTTGTATTGCATCTAACCTTTTGTAGGTACTTGGAAGAACTTCATTCCACAAGATTGCTATCAACTCCAATCATAAGCAATCTTGTCATTACCAAGTATCCACAATCCCTCTTGATGATGGAAGGAAGAAGACAACAAAACTACGAGCAGCGTCATCAACATCATTCAAAGGTATGTACTCATATCCTTGAAAAGGCTTTACTCCAAGTCATGGGCTAAAGCAACTCAAGAGATATGAAGACATCAAATGCTTAATCGAAAAATGGTAACCCCATTTTGAGCTTAAATGATGAGTACGACCTATGATCAAGTATTTTTGCTTGGCTCCTAAGTCAATATACTCTAATATAGGTGACCTAGTCATCTCCCATCATTTAGTTAAGAAACTTGAGTGGATTGCTCTCTTATTGCATGATTTCTCATAACCACTCAAATCTTATCTATTTGATGACCCTTGTAAATGTTTCACATTTTTCTTTGAAATAGTTTTGTTTGTCTCTTTGAAAATAGAAACTTGGTTTTATCTTTCGGAGTCACCGACTTAGATAACTCGGTTCTCCAAACTTGCAGTTAAGCTGCACTACACAAACTCGGTATCACTAATTTATCCATCTCGGAGCCACCGATTTTGTTGGAGTTCAAATTTTATGTTTTCCTGATATAGTTTACTTTGCTTTCTGTTTCTGAGACAATCTTGTTCCTTCTATGATCCCTTCAAAAAAACTTAGAGGGAGAAGAACAAACAACACTTCGAGGGAGAAAATCATTATTCAAGGATCCCTAGCTCCAAGGGGATGAAACCTCACATTTGCCAAAAGGAGAGACCCTACCTTCAATGACCTTTGATCTCCATGATCCCTACCTTGTAAATGATCCGTGTCACTACTTCCAAGTTTGACCTTTTTGGTAATTTATGCCAAAGGGGGAGAATATCAAAGCTTCATGCTACAGGGAGAGTCACATGCTTACGCAAAAGGGAAGATATGATTTAGGGGGAGAGGAAAATACATAATCAAGGAGAAGAACAACATGTGGGGAGAGAAAACTACTGTTGAAAAGTGATCTTTTGATATCTTACTTTTCTCACCCTATCCAATCCCAATATCTACATGCTGAGATTCAGGGGGAGAGGATGAACTACTACTTTCATATCTAAAGGGGAGAAAGTTCTAAAGAATTTATGCCTAAGGGGAAGACATATTAATCTTAAGTATTACCATACTTTATAGGTTCTCTATATCTTGGTATCTTTGAGTTCTATTTTCTTCTGCTTAGTAGAATACTCTTGTGTTTCCTAACATTGTCTTCTCAAGTGTGTCTCTATTACTAGAACGCTCAAGAGCTCAAGGTAAGTATATGCATCAGATCTTTGATCAACATGATCTCTTGCTTCTTGCACATATTATTTGCAAGAGTGAAGTCTTGATCAAGGATATACATTTCATTCACATATATTGATACATATAGCCAAGATACACATGACTCCTTACATCCCTTCATCCATACGTGTGTCCATGCATTCCAAAGAAAAAATCCTTTAAAGGACTACATACACTTAGGGGGAGCAAATCTAAGTCATGTGTTTCTCAAAGTCTTAATTGCATCTGTGCATATCTTTATTTGACGCTTTGATTGTATGTTGTCATTAATGACCAAAAAGGGGGAGACTGAAAGCACAATATGCTCCAATGGTGGTTTCGATAATTCATGACAACATACATTGTCTCTTGTACTAACACCTCTATCTAGTACTTTCAGATGATGGGCCACGAAGATCTGAGTTGGCAAAAAGGTTGAGGAGGTTTCTAGAATTACCCCAAGATGCAAGGAAATAAGTTGGCAAAGCTTCAAGCAAGAGGACTCTACATTTTATATTTGTGAGAAATCACTTTGAGTCTATAGGAAAGCCAATACTATTAAAAGGGGGTAAAGTTTTGATGGTGAACAATATGCTCAAACGTGCACAAGTGACAGTCGCCAAAACATCCACATACTCTCCCACCAAAGTCTATCCTCAGCCAAATATACCAAATCGGTGCAACTAACTTTACTATCCCGGTGCCACCGAGTTCCAAACCCTAGACAGACTCAGCCAAACCCTAGCACTTCGGTGCAGCCGACCCAGCTCTCGGTGCCACCGAGTTGGTTGCCAACTTCCTGTTACGCAAATTCTCATTTTTGGTCCGACAGAGAATGGTGAATCGGCATCACCAAGTTTGGTAATTCTAACTGTTGGTCACCTTGTCGGTGCAATCGAGAGTTATATATCGGTCCATCCGAGATTCAAAAGTTGCCACTTTTTATCACTTGGGTACCACCGAGTTTTACACATCGGTGTCACTGAGTCTGACTTGTTGTGTGTAACAGTTGGATTTTTTGGGATGCCTATATATACCCCTTCACCACCACCCACTCGATAGAGAAGCACTCAGAACTATTCCGTACCTATCCTATTCAGTTTTCGAACAGAGCACCACCTACCCTTTTGTTGAGGTCAAGATCTTCCACTCCAACCATATGGATCTTGATTTCTAGCCTCCCCAAGTTGCTTTCCACCAGTCCCATCTCTTCTACCAAGCCAAATCTATGAGAGAGATTGTGTGTTGAGGAGTCTATCATCTTGAAGCACAAGAGCAAGGAGTTCATCGTCATTACCAAGCCTATTACCTTTTGGAGGGTGGTGCCTCCTAGATCGGTTAGGTGTCAATTGGGAGCCTCCTACTTCGTGTTGTGGAGTGAACCAAGAAGTTTGTAAGGGCAAGGAGATCACCTACTTCGTGAAGATCTACCCATAGTGAGGCTAGTCCTTCGTGGACAGAAGCCGCATGGAATAGTCAAGGTTGCTTCTTCGTGGAACCCTCCGTGGGTTGAAGACTCCATGAACATGGACATATGAGAGAACCACCTATCGGAACCACGGGAAAAATCCTTTTGTCTCCTATTGTGTTTGATCTTTCTAACCCATCTCTTTACTTACATGTGAAATGTCTTTACTTTCCGCTCCCATACTTTTAGACATGCATGTGTAGGGATGTTTGACTATCTAGATTTGCTAAAAGTATTTAAATCTGCCAACCAATTAACTTAGGAAAAGGTTAGGTTTTAAATTTCTGCTAATAGTCTATTCAGCCCCCCTCTAGACACGCCTCTCTCAATCCTACACTTCCGCTTGTTGCTTGTATGACCTAAGTGTTGGGTCATGTGACCCCTTTTTGTAATATCACACTATGTTGCCTCTTATGAGTCTTTAATAAATACTTGAGTCATAGAATTTTGTTGTGATGCCATGTTGTATCTATGCATATCATGCATATTGTGTATATGTTTGAAATGCATCTGTATGTGTGGGATTTGGCACCTAGTCATATGCCTATGGTACCCTACTTTATAGGGAAATGTCGCTTTGTCCTTACGTTGAGCCATGGTAGCTTGCTACTGCTCTGGACACATTGATTGACTGGCATGTATCCTTCTTTGCTTCTGTGTCTGTCCCTACGGGGAAATGTCAACGATGCAATGGAGTCTGTGTAGCTTACTACGAATCGTCTACACACGTGGATGACCGACACCTACATTGTTAAGTTATGTATGTCTTTTCATGTAGGGTTGGGCCACTTGGGTCTATAACTAGTCATGTCGATCCGCGTTATCTCACATGTGATTGCTAGCGACATATTCATATACGTGAGCCAAAAGGCACAAACGTTCCCGACCAAGGTAATGTGGCTGCCGTGGAGCTTACCATGTGTGAGGCCGCAAAATGATATGATGTGTTAGATGCTAGATTTGTATGGCTTAGGATGGGATCCTGACAACATTGGTATCAAAGCTTAACTCCATGTAGGATTAACAAGCCAAACTGGTCGATGTTGAGTCTAGAACTGCTTTTGTTACATAAGGGCGTTGATTATGGAAGGGAACATAAAATTCTTTTGATCCTTTCCTCGTGTCATTCTAATTCTGAGTCACCCTTTTCTTTTCTACGGGGATTAAGAACTAGGATTTCTCATCTATCTATGAGGATGCTGAGTTACTATGCTGGAGACTTATAGGAAAGTTCTCATCTTCAAGGAACGATGTTTCCTTAAGAATTCAGTTGTTATGTTGTAAGCTTTCATGCAGGTTGCCTCATATTTCATGCCCGTACAACCGTTATGATATCCGAGTTATCAAAGGTTTCTAAATAATCTGATGGGTTTGCAAATCCTTTCATCCCGAGTTAATGTCTTTTGGCCAGACAAGGCACACCAATTATTGTGTTTAGGTACTCCATTACCTTGGTATACCTATTGATGGTGTTAGGAAACCATGTTACTCAAGAGAACCACCCAGTATTTTAGCCATGTATTGTGTTCCTGGTGTGATGATTCTGGCCACCACTCTTGAAAGCATCTTGTGATGTTATTAATTAGTAGGTATTCTATTTTGGGGTTCTTGAACCCAAGATTCGTTCTACTTATTTCTGTTGATAGTGTTTGCTCGTTCCTTTAGGATGGTCAATATCCTTGTTATAGCCTTCAAGGTTCGTGGTTTATCAATCTTCCAATACCATGAACCATCCCCGGCAGGAGTTCTTCGTGAACTAAATATCACAACAAGAGTGCTCTTGACGAGTTCTCCATTCCATAGTTGTGACTCTGCCAACCCTACCTTTCTACTTGGGTTATCAGGAAGAACTATGTTGAACCATGTTTGACATATTAGCCTATGCATCTATAACTCGGAAAAGTCATGTGCTCTTGAGTTGCGCCTCTTCAATTGTATTATGACCTTCATCTACTAGTGGATAGTAAAGGGTAGTTGTGCATCCTTGTTCATCGATGCCTATTATCCTTATACTCCATCAAGCCATTATATTCTAGCATGACCAGGAGAAGCAAACTCTAGTACCTTTTCCATTTATTGGATTGGGTGAAAGCAATTGTATTCTACAGATCAAAAGGCCAATCCATCTTTTGTTCTATTCTACCTCGAAGTATTACCCAATTTATGTCAAGAATGTTATGAGAATTGCATAATATCTTGTGAATTCTTGATGAAGCGGTAATTCTTGCCATCATTATTCATTCCTTGATCAACATGTTGGTTGTAAACGGAATGCCGACAAGTAAATTGTGATGTGTGAAATCAATACTCCTAGAAACCCTATTGCTTGGAAGTTAATGGATGATAATTTCATTCTTAGTGTGTTGGTTGTTGAATCACCATTCCAAGATTGATCATGCGACCTAGTCCATCTTTATTGGTGCACACTCTGATCAATGACTTAGGATTGTGACCATCCCTTGGCTGTTTGCTCATATCATCTTGCCCTAAAAGGCAAGAATGTTCTCAAGCTGAATAATATATCAGTGGTTCAGGATTTTCCAAATATCATCTCAGAAGTATTACCAGATTGTCCCGTGACCATTATGTTGAGTTCGTGATCAAGTTGGTTTTTCAATAAACCACTATTTCTCCAAGGATCAGTGTTGGATACCCCTGAACTAGTTGGTTAAACTAAACGACAACTTGGAGAGTTGGAAGTTGAAACCTTTGCCTAACTTAGTTCGTTTCGAAGGGATATGTTTGTGTGCGTATGTGTGTGTGTTGAAGAAAGATAACATCTTCATCGGTTGATCCTTGTGATTAATTGTTGCATATATCATCTTGCCCAATCTTTGATTTGGGCATGGGCTATCGTCAAATCAAACTTAGAACCAAAAGATCTTCATAACATTGTCTTACTCGTGGAGGTTTCCTCGAGCATACACCATTATATCATTTGGTCTAACCAAAGTTGTCACCTTGTTCACATCGTTGTGGAATTCCATGTTCATGGAATTCTTGATGAATTGTTGTTGGGCCCATTGACAACATTTTTCATGATTACCATAAAGCTAGTGATGGAAACTTTATTAAAGAATTACCTTCATGTTAGCTCGTGAAGTGTGTCCTTGGTGTACTGAGCGACTCCCTCTAAATTTCACATGCATTTGTTGCAAGTTATTGCCGTGTCTTCGAGAATAGTCATTTTGCTTTCTTTGGAATCATACCAAGTCAGCCATGCATGTGTGAAGTATTCTATGGTCTGAGAGATTAGCTACCTCCGTTCCATATGTATCTCCTAGCACACCAAGCCACTAATTGAATTTTTCAAGGAAAATAAGTTAAGTGTTGTTCCTGAAGGTACCCAATGGACGTGCACAAGGCTTCGTTACCCCAATGATGGTTCCCACCTAGAACTCGGTAGTGTTTCATTGTAAGACTTCTATGTGGTCATTCTTGTCTTGGACAGTGTGTTCACATGTGTCTTGCAACCCAGCTCATGTTTTGTAGTTGGCTCCCATAGTCCATTTCCTGAGATTCTCGTAATGTCATCTCGTCGATTTGTGTTACAAACTTTCCTTTTCAAGCATGCTGGGACTAAAACATCTTATCTCCAATCAAACCTGAATCTCACGCGGATATGATGGTTGGAACATCTCCCGAGAATTATAATATTGGTCTCTTTGTAACCCAATAAAATGGATGTTGTGGCTAACACACCTACCCGAAAGACCTATTATTATAATATCCTGCATCAGCAACATTAACGACCTCCACATGAGGATTTTGTGCGACTTATTCTAGAAGTTGTTCCTCGTGGACCCTTTGAGATCACGAAGTCTGACCATACTTGATGTTTAGATATGAAACAATACCTTTAACTGGGTTAAGCTAGAACATCAAGGAGAACATTAGAAGTGGAGTGCTAAATGTCTCTCTGTTAATCATCCAAATTTCATTCCCTTGCCATAGCAAAGGTGAAATCTGAGAAGGTGTTGTCTTCCTTTGCATATGCATCCTCCATCGTTCTTCACCATGGTGGTATGAAGTGTTTCTAGGATCCTTGGCAATGATGTTGGTAGAACCTTGATGAATATGGAAATGCTCAAGTCCTTGAGGGCACGATCATACACTAGGTTATATTCCTCGGTATCAATTGGAATGTGCCCCCTGTTTGCCGAGTTGTCCTATAACTCTAGTTTCCTTTCCATGCTGAGTATGACATCCTTTCGAATTCCTTCAAACGACCGTTTGTGAATTACCTTAGCCTGTTATGAAGAGTTTCAATGATCTTTGAATCAAAAGTAATTCCTTTTGCCACTTAAGGAGTAACTCTACAAGTCACCTTCCCTAGGGTGCCCCGATATGGAATCATGGAAATTATCTCCTTGCTACTTTGAAACCTCTTCACCATCTGTTCTAGCGTGGAACTGTTGTCTACCAATTGGGCATCCATCATCCACGTGATTCCATCGTTTTCTATGTGTGTTTTGTGTCCAAGCTCAAGATACGTTGTTACGTCTTAGTCCATGAGTTGATCGTGAGTTCCTCGATCTTTGAGGAGATTGATTCTTGTAGATTTTTCATCCCTTTGTCGTCGTGTTTGGATGAAGATCTCAAAGCAAGGACGTCAAATCAAGATGATGAAATGAATCAACATCTTTGACAAGGGCAATTAGATATGAAGATTGTGATGGTTTAGTGTCGCCTCTTGTTCTTACCCTACGTCTGAATTCCGGGACAAGATTCATGCTTAGCGGGGGTGAGTTGTCACAACCTTAGATTTAGACGTTTCTTGTCATTGCATCTTCATGCATCACTTTTTTGGCAAGGAAATTTGGAATGGGAAATTTTCAAAGCCTCGAGAATCATTTTAAGAATTATCAAGATATAAATTACTTCAAATAAGTCTAAGAAAATGTTCCTTTTATTTTGTGAAAATAATGGTAAGAGGGAAAAATATTGGCAAGAGGGAAAATCAGAACCAATAATTTTGGAATCACAAAAATATTTATTTTGGGCATTTGAGTCAAACCAAAATTATTTACAATGGACTTATATTTACTATATATAGAATATATGTCCACAAATTCTGAAATTATTATGTGGCACTAGTTAATCTCACTTAACGAACACATATATTTTCTACGATTTTATAAAATGGTTTGATACTTTATTTAAACCAAAATACATGGTACAAATTAGAAAATAGAAAAAATATAAAAGAGAGGGAGAGAAAAGCTTACCTGGCGGCCTAGCAACCAGACCAGCCCTCTATGGTGAAGCGGTCATCTTCAACTTGTGCCAGTAGGCAAAGGCGAAGCCGCGCACGCATGATCCAGGAGGCCTCCACCTCCAGCTTCGCGCTAGAGGCAGCTCCTCCAGCCTTACTAGATCACCACGAGGACACCTTGGTAGTGATGATGCATACCCCCCTCTTCTCTCTCTCTAGCTCTCTGTCCCTTCTCTCTCGCCATGACCGAGCCCTGCCTGAGCTCGCCGCCAAAGATCCTACGGCCAACCTTGTTGCCTTGCCTGACGACTGTGCCAGGAAGGTCCGAGTCGACACGCTCCAACTCTCCACCGAATGAAGAAAGGCCAAAGGCACCCTTACATCGCCATCATCATCATCTCCGTCCTTAGGCTCCGACAGCCGTCATTGGTCGATTCGCTCTAACCACAATGACCCCGAGCTCGTCAACCGCACTAGGAGAATGACAGTGAGGTCCTGATCCTCTCCCTATGTCCCCTCCGTCGTGGTTTTGTCACGACAGATGTCCTAGTGTGAGGACTTTGAGGTGAGTCCGTTGCAACTAGGTGGTTAGCTTGTCGAGGTTGATTGGAATCGAGATACATGGTTTACCCAGGTCGGCCCCCTAACGATTGAGGTAATAGCCTACTCCTGCTTTTCTTGTAATTACTTGGTGATTAATAAAAGGGAGCGAATTCACTTGACCTAGCTATTAATCGATTGTAACTTAAGTCTACTGGCCTCAGGGCTCGCCTTTGTGTATAGGTCGAGACCCTAGGCTTACAAGAGTCTGAGTCATGCTACGATTCATGACCAACTATGTCTATAACTCGCCTTGCCTCCTAAGTAAGGGAACTCCTGCTGACTTTACTCGTCTTAGGCCTTGAGTTGCCGTCTTTGTGTACTGGGCCGCCAACCGGCTTACTTGGTAAGCCGCCTTGCCAGTCTTGTCCTCAACGTCACGGCCCACCTTGAGTATTGTTTACAAGCATCCATCATAATGACCTAGCCCAATAGGGAGGGTTATATCGTGGGGTTATATCCCGAACATTAGGTCCCAGATTGATTTGAATTCATTCATGTCAATCTTCATCACCTTAACCTCACGGCTTATCTTCTGTTCATATCTGTGTCTTCTCTGGGTCACGAAATGCCGGCTTGTGACGCATCCAAACTTGTAATTTTCTTGTTCTACCAAGCAATGACATCACTCATTGGAAATCCAGGAAATCAATGATGACATCACAATGGATCTTTGCATATATCGTTTAGCCCGAAAATCAAGGAGCCTCTCGCTCCAAAATTTACTACGCCTCCTCGATTCTTGCGCCTTCGTGTTACACTTTGGCTTTTCGCCCTTTAATCACTCGTGAGGGGCCTTGTTATGTACTTTTACCTTGCCCCCCTTGATTCTTACTCCTACTCAAGCTCAATCCTTCACCGTGCCGCCATTACAATTCATCCATCGCCGACTGATCATTTCCAGGACCACGACATCACCCCGACTCCACCAAGGTCCGGCCAAACGTCTGTGCTGCCCCGGCAACCGTTAGGTAAGTCGTTTTCCTCCTCCCAAATCTACATTAATTCATCGTAGTTCATCGAAGTTACCGAAGTTCATCATTGCATCAACATTGCTAGTTCATACGCAATTTCAATGAATTCTTCCATGGAAACAAAAGAGGTACAAGTGGCAACATCAATTTATAAATAGTGTACTTGGATCTCCTTTAAGAATCCGCAAGCTGGGCCACCACTGCTTCCATACTTCGTCATTAGATTTAGTAAATATTTTCCTTGTTGAACCATTGTAGATCCGTAATTATAGCCACTTTGGTAAAAAAAAAATTGTTACACTTTTAGCAAAAACAAAAAATCTCCAATTGTCATAAGACGCCCTTATGTTTGCTAGCTCATCATTATGACTGTAACCCACCATGTTTAGAGACTGCTTCATTTAGGTGCCAATTTATCATGAGGCGACTCATCTGCCATAAATAATTAGCCGTTTCAGCTTTAACCATAACTACCAGAACATTATTGTATGATCATACAACTTATTAAAGTGAATTGTTGTTTCTTAAGTAGCCCGTCATATATGCTTCTGCAGCCCCTTTCAACTTTACTTAAGTGATTCATCATGTCAAAAACCACCACATGCAACTGGATGCCTTCCCAAGTTTCTGAGATTATGCTCAAGGACTATGAAGACCAAGGACTTCTACCGTCTAAGGAGGAAATTGGCTAGCAGGTTGCCCTTGGAGATGAAGTTTCACAACCCGGCGAAGGAGAAGTACTGGTGTTCATAGACCACCTTCTTTAGGGCTTTTCTCCCCCCGGGTCAAAGTTCTCCTAGGATGTTCTAAACTTCTTCAATCTTCACCCTCAAGATCTGGCTCCCAATTCTATAACGAACCTGTGTCAGTTCCAAGTGTTTTAAGAGGTGTATCTGCAAATGGAGCCCACTGTCCTTCTTTTTAGGGAATTCTTCTACCTCAACCGCCATACTGAATGTGATGATGGCCCCGGTCGAGAACTCGGTGGGGTCTCTATTCAAAGGTGAAGAGATGGTTCTTTCCCTACACCTACTATGCCAAGCCACCCAAAAGGATGGGTCAAGACTTGGTTCTGCTGCCGAAACACAACCCTTGCTAATGAAAATCTTTTGTTGGGTTACAGACCAGACCGTTTTCCCATGACATTTGAACTTCCTGGATGGGCTTCGCAAGAAGAACGTGCTCAACTCGCCCCCATATACCTAAAACTGAGGGCCTTGCTAGCCCATGGGTTGACTGTGGTTGACCTAACCCAGTATTGGGTAGCCTGGAGGATTTTGCGATTGAGTCGCCATAGCAATTTAATGTACAATTACTCTGGCGGCTTAAATGACACACAAAGAAATAACAACCAAGATTTGGAAGTTGATGATATAAGCCAGATTGTGAAGAAACTGTTGGGAGAAACTGAAGTAGTTTGCAATCAAGTTGGGCTGAATCCTTTCTGCTCTCAACCGGTCTCCTCCAGTAAGAATTCTTAATAACTATTTGTTTGGCTTATAGAACTTTTTCAAATTTCAAAGCGTACTTGCCATTTTTATTGACAACCTTACATACAGACTCCCCAAGCAAGAAGAAGAGGAAGGCTCTGGCACATAAACCTAAACCCACCCCAAGCAAGAAGAAGAATAAGGCAGCTCTAGAAGAGCCATCAACTAGGGGCGAGTCACCAATGGATGATGCATATATGGAGGTAGAACTTGACTCCCTCGGCCGTCTTTTTATCGAACTTGCTCACACCTCTTACTCTCAACGTGATGCTGCAACAAGCCGGGTCGATGATGTGGAGGTAATTTCCATCTCCTCCGGCTCAGAATCCTCGTCTCCAAGGAAAACAAGGCAGGCCATTCAAAAAGTAAGTTTTTCTCACCTGGATGCTTATTTGGATCCCAATTTTATTTTGACGAAGACTCAACATGACTGAAGGCACCATACATGGAGCATCTCCGGTGACCTTGTGGCCGGATTACTTGACAAGTCAGCCACCCGCAAGCGATAGAATGAGGTGCCTCATAGTCTAACCCCTTCTTTTCCAAAAGCCGCCCTTATCTGATAACCTCTTAATCTGTCTAATTAAAATTATCAGGAGTCACCACCTTCATAAGGAGACTCAACCTCCACAAAGCTGCCACCCCCCATTATCAATCATGGGTAAATTTCTTCCTTATACCATATATTGCTTTTCATACTTAACTTTGTATATGCTTCATTCTGTTGTTTTGTTTGTAGGGCCAAGGCTAAGACAAAGAAGAGAAAGGGTGGCAATTCACCAACCAACTCCGAGGTCCGTGAGCAGGAAAATCTGACCTTGGCGACTCCTGAAATCCATGTTGATCACCCTGAAGATTGTCAGGATGACCGAGGGAGTCTGAGATTAAGAGCTCCTCGGATAGCCAACCACTATTCATGGGCCGGACTGTATGGGCCGCAAGGCAAGCATCGGAGGGTCGAGGACTATCTGTGCCAGGATGGAAGCTTCATGGAGTCCAGACGTGTGATACGTCTCCAAAGTATCTAATTTTCCAAACTCTTTTGCCCTTGTTTTGGAATAATTGCATGATTTGAATGGAACTAACCCACACTGACGTTGTTTTCAGTAGAATTGCCTTGGTGTTATTTTTGTGCAAAAATAAAAGTTCTCAGATCGTCCTGAAAATTTACGGAGAATATTTTTGGAATTAATAAAAAATACTGGCACAAGAATTAACCATAGGGGGGCCACCAGCAGGGCACAAGCCTGCTAGCCACGGCCACCCCGCTCGCCACGTGGGTAGGCTTGTGGGCCCCTTGTGGCTCCTCCGACCTCCTCTCGGGCTCCATATAACCCTATTTGTCGAGGAAAGAATCAGAGAGAAGAGTCCATCGCATTTCACGATACGGAGCCGCCGCCATCGCCAGTTCTTCCTCGGGAGACCAGATCTGGAGTCCGTTTTGGGCTCCGGAGAGGGGAAATCGACGCCTTTGCCATCATCAACCATCCTTCATCACCAATTCCATGATGCTCCCCACCGTTCTTGAGTAATCTCATCATAGGCTTGCTGGACGGTGATGTGTTGGATGAGATTTATCATGTAATCGAGTTAGTTTGGTTAGGTTTTCATCCCTAGTATCCATTATGTTCTGAGATTGATGTTGCTATGACTTTGCTATGCTTAATGCTTGTCACTAGGGCCCATGTGCCATGATTTCAGATCTGAACCTATTATGTTTTCATGAATATATGTGTGTTCTTGATCTTCTCTTGAAAGTTGTAGACACCTATTACGAGTTATGATCCACATCCCCCAGGGAGACAATAACTGGGATTCTTTCCGGTGATTATCGTAGTTTGAGGAGTTCATGTATTCACTAAGTGCTAATGCTTTGGTGCGGTTCTCTATTAAAAGGAGGCCTTAATATCCCTTAGTTTCCAATAGGACCCGGATGCCACTGGAGGGTAGGACAAAAGATGTCATACAAGTTCTTTTCCATAAGCACGTATGACTATATATGGAATACATGCCTACATTACATTGATGAATTGGAGCTAGTTCCGTGTCACCCTATGTTATAACTGTTGCATGATGAATGCCATCCGACATAATTATCCATCACTGATCCATTGCCTACGAGCTTTCCATATAGTGATCTTCGCTTAGTTACTTTTCAATTGCTACTGTTACAAACACTACAAACTGCTACTATAACTTTGCCACCGTTACTATTACTACCATATTACTTTGCTACTCAATACTTTGCTGCAGATATTAAGTCTTTGAGGTGTGGTTGAATTGACAACTCAGCTACTAATACACGAGAATTGTAACATCCCAAACTTTGGAATGTTATAATAAATATTAGAATGATTGTTTGTTGTTTGAGTGATTGAAAGTGAGTGAAATTTGAAACTTGTTGAAACTTTTTGAAAGTTTGATGAGAGGGAATGAAATGACTTTCCCAAAACTTTCACTTTGCATTTTGATCACCAGGAATTCAAATCCATTTCATCACAAAACCCCAGAGTGAAGATGACATGACTTCTTCCATTTAAAGAAATGAAAAGGGATTTGAAAATGGTTTGAATTCCCATTTGGAAAATATTTCAAATTCAGAAACTTTATGCAACTCAATGATTTTCACGAGAGGGGATAATATGACTTCTTAAAATTATATGAAATATGAGTTGGAAGTTAAACCAAAGATTTGAAAAAGGGAATTTGAAAACTATTTGAGAATTTCTCATATGGAGTTTCAATTTCATTTGAATTCCCTATTTGAATTTGCAAACATCCAAACCCCTTGTCAAATATTTTGAGAGGAGTAAATATGACACTCCAAAACCAGGGGGTATTTTGTGAAGTTTTGAACAATAAAACCCAAAGGGTTGTTTCAAAAATATTTGCAAAAGAATTTTAAACCAAATAGGCATTTTCTGGAAAATATTATTTATTCAAAGTGCGCAAATGACCGAATAAAAATGTTCATTAAATGGAATATTTTATTCTGATAATTTTGATATAAAATAATCCTATATTTGGAATTGTATTATATGCATTAAAGCTTTTTATTACCCTGTTTAATTAAAAAAAGGAAAGTATTAAAAACAGATCGGGCCTGCCCACCCCACTTATTGCCGAATCGCTAAAATCTCGGCCGACCGACAGCTCTGCTCCCTTCTCGCTGTCACTGACAAAGGGACCCACTGTCCGATCCCGCACGCGCCGTGGTCGCCCGCTTCCTCCCCCGCGCGTCGCCGCCGCCGCGACCTCCTCCTCGCCGGAATCCCCTCCCCCTTCCATTCCCGACCCCCTCCCCGTCCCTATAAAGAGCGGACCAGCCCCCGCACCCATTCCCCCCCCCTGAGCCCCCTCTCTCCTCGCCGAGACGCTGCTCAAATCCCTCGCCGGAGCCCCAGCCGCCACCAAACCTCCCGGCGCCCGTGCCCGTCGCCCCGGTTGCCCTCTCGCCCCGCCGACCTCACCGTTCGACGCCGGACGTCAAGCACCGCCGCCCAGACCACTCCGTAGTCGCCCTCGACCATCGGAACGCAGTCCCCGTCGACCTCGCCATTTCGGATCTCGCAGGAAGTCCGTCGGAGACACCCCCTCCACTGTGAGCTCTCCTCCACCCCTCTCCACCATAGGATCAAGATGGATGATCCAGATTAGAAGTTTTAAAATACCCGAACCGTTTTCTTTATGTTTCGGCCGTCCGCTCTATTGTCACCGCAGGACACCCCCACTAGCCAATAGGAAGCTGCCACGTGTACACCCTGTCCGTTAGGAACCCTTTTTCTTTTTCTGTTTTAATTTCAAAAACACAATAGTTTCAGATTTGTTTTGCTTATATGTTTTATATTTTCAACTATTTTAAATTGATTCTTTTTGCATTAGGTCACAAGTTTTATCTAGTTTCTGTAGATTCCAAGTTTGACCATGTTTGAACATTTAAATTTGAATTTAAACAGATTTGATTTAAATTTTGTTTTCTGAATATCTGGAGTTCTAAAATGTATTTTTCATTGATTCTTTTTGCTACTTGACACTAGTGATATTAGTTATCAGTAGGTAAAGTTTGAGAATTTTAGAATAAATTTGATTAGGGTTTTAACTAAAAACAGAATCTGATTAGTTCCTATTATTTTAATTAGTTTGAATTACTTTGTTTTATTTAGAAAATCTGAATATGATTTATATTATGTTTTAGATTTCATTTAGCTTTAGTAGTTTACTTTCTGTTAACAAAGATAATTTGTTTAGTTTATAAATTATTATTGTAGGAACATACACTCCTTTTTTCAAATAGGTATAGTTTATTAAAAACAAACTAGTTAGTAATAGTTAATTTTAACAAAGTTTTAAGTAATTAGATTCTGTTTTCAAATAAAATTTGTATTAATTCCTTTCTGTTAAGAAATGTTTTGTTAATAAAAATAATTTAGTTTGCTATATTATGATAGGAAAACTATATTATTTTTCATTAGGTAATGTGTTATAAAACAATTTAGTTTTAATAGAAACTTTTTTCCCAAAAGTTTTAGATGAATCAATTCTGTTTTGTAATATAGATTTTTATTAATTACTTTCTGTTAACTTAGTTGTTTCATAATTTGTTTTCTCTTAGTTTATGGTTGTGCTTGTAGTTAAGTTCATTAGGCAAAAACTCATGTTGTTTAGGATGTTGTTTTCATAGTTTTACTTGTTCTTCAAAAGTAATTCTTTTTGCTAGTAAAATATTTACTAAAATACTTTAGTTGTATTTTATTTTGTTATTGTTTTGTTACTATTGGAAAATAGTTGTTTGTAGGGGAAAACTACCTTAGTTGCTTTTATGAAAACTTTCTTGACTTTGAGTTTTGTCTTATGTATTTCTTTCATCAACCTTGTTGTTTTGTTTCTTGTGTTATCTTGTGATTGTTAGAATTGATTGCTAGTATGATTGCTTATGTATGCAATGTTTGTTATATAGATTTCTCATCGGAGAGTGATGAATAGTCTATCAAGTTTTCTGAGAGCAATCTTTATCTTCATCAACAGTACAGGCAAGTTCACTTTGACCATCTTGTTCATACCTATGTTTTATTGCATATAGTGACATCATTCAACAAATCCCTCCCGTAGTGTTATTGAAATTCTTGTAGTTGAGTAGAATGCATGAGGTAGGAACCCACCACTTGTTAGTAAAGCCCCGGGAACGTTAGTTACTTTTATGCTATGCTAAAGTAGACGGGGATTGGTATGAGTGTTCGTGAGTGGTGTGAAGAAGGACTCCACGTCAAGACGACAACTTCATGAAGACATCTTCAAGTCCTGCATCTTCAAGACCTCAAGATTTCGAGACCCGAGAAGACAAGTTTTCAATACACACTACTGGGTGAGGGATGGTTGGAACGGCACCCTGGAGAAACCAGTGGATTTGCCTAGGTGTTGCTGGAGAAGTGCCAGTATTCACGCGGAAAGCCTCACCCAGACTCAAAGAGAAGGATGAATACTTCATGCCCAGAAGCTTACCTGTGTAGCCACAAGTCATTATGGGCTCTGGCTTGGTTGATCTTTGTTGTGACTCTGCTGGGCAGTGCTACGAGATGTAGTCGACGTTAGGATTGGATGGGCACTGTCGGACAGTCAGGGAAACACTCTGAAAGACCATGTTTCTTTCATCCTATTCCCAAACACCAGGCAGTGCGAGGACTTGCCAGGAGGGAAAGAATCTTGTGGGTAAAGTACACAACAATCTGCAGAGTTAAACCTAATTGATTAGCTGTGTCCCCGGTTACGCACAAATTGAGCTTCTAGACTTGGATCTATCTCTGAACTCTCAACACTGGACTGATAACTAATTGTGGGCAACTTAAGATACTTGTGGGCATTGAGACATTGGTTGGCGGAACCATGTCATGATAGGTAACTCCATAGTGAAATTCCTGATATTCCTTTGTTGTAGGAAAATAAAATCAGCTTTTACGCAAAAACTCAGACACAGAGCCACAAAGTCTTTGCATATAGAATAGCCTTTATCTTCTGTTTCTTCTATGGTGATCTTGCCAGTACATTCAATGTACTGACCTACATGGCTGCAACGTCTCATGTTGCCGATAAGCTCTACGATGGGTAAGAGTACGATTCAGGGTTATGGTCCGCACTCAACTTGCCGTTGGTGTTATTGGGACTCCACTCCTGTTGAATGTACCTGCTGCTATTTTAAGGTATATATCAGTTTTACCCTATTTACATGTGATTGCACTTTGATATATACATTGATGTACTGTGTGTGCCAGCATACTGATCCAGGGATGGCACAGAACACACAGAGGCTTGACTCGTTTTGAGTCGGGTCGCTACAAGAATATTCTTTGGCTCCCCTTGTGTCGAATCAATAAATTTGGGTTGAATACTCTACCCTCGAAAACTGTTGCGATCCCCTATACTTGTGGGTTATCAAGACATGTTTCTGACACCGTTGCCGGGGAGCATAGCTTTATTCGCTGAGTCACTTGGGATATATATCTGTTGAACACTATGAAGAATATGAAAGATCCAAAAACCAAGATCTATCCCTCTACTACGAGGGGGTAAGGAACTATCATCTAGCTCTGCACTTGATTCACCTTCTGTTATGAGTAAGTTTGCGACACCACCACCTGCTAGTAATTCTGATATGTCGCAAGTAACTGATGATGCTACTTCTTCTATGCATGATGCTTATGATAATACTTTGTTTGATGATACTATGCCACTGGGTGAATTTCTTGATGAACAAATTGCTAGAGCTAATGATGAAACTGATAATATTGCTGAATCTGATGAAATTATTGAAACAGAACACTATGATTCACCTGCTAGACCTACCTCTCCTAGATAAGAATTGCCTGATATACCTGAAGGATATTTTATGGAAGGATAGGTAGCTAGGGACTTTCGTGCTTGCCAGGATAGAGATGATCTTAAGAAATTGCTTCGCAATTGGAAGGAAAAAATTCTGAATGCTAGAATGCAATATGATCCTAAGTTTGCTACTTCACCCATCTTTGTTACTGATAAGGATTATGAATTCTCTGTCAATCCTGAGTTAATTACTTTGGTTGAATCTAATCCTTTCTATGGTTATGAATCTGCAACCGTTGTGGCACATCATACCAAATTGAATGATATAGCCACCCTATTTACTCATGAGGAAAAAATTCGTTATTACTATATTCTTAAGTTGTTTCCTTTCTCATTAAAGGGTGTTGCAAAGAAATGGTTTAATTCTCTTGCTCCTAGTTGTGTGCGTAGTCCCCAGGACATGGTTTACTACTTCTCTGAAAAATATTTTCCTGCCCATAAGAAACAAGATGCCTTGCAGGAAATATTTAACTTTGTGCAAATTGAAGAAGAGAGTCTCCCACAATCTTGGGGGAGGCTTCTCCAATTGCTTAATGCTTTGCTTGATCATCCTCTCAAGAAAAATGAAATACTTGATATCTTTTAAAATGGACTAATCGATGCTTCTAGGGACTACCTAGATAGTTGTGTTGGTTGTGTTTTTAGGGAATGAATTATTGAACAAGTTGAATTACTATTGAATAACATATTAAGCAATGATAATGATTGGACTATTCCCGAACCACCTCCAAAGCCAACTCCGAAGAAAAGAGGTATTTTATTCCTAAGTCCTGAATATATGCAAGAGGCAAAGAAATCTATGAAAGAAAAAAGTATTAAAGCTGAAGATGTTAAGAACCTACCACCTATTGAAGAAATACATGGTCTTGATAACCCGACACATGTAGTAGAGGTAAATTCTCTCGGAAGGTTTGATGAAAGAGATATCCCTTATAATAAGCCTGCTAGCCAATGGTTGGATGAAATTTATAATTTTATTATGAAGCAAGAAAATTTCAATGCCTATGTTAGTAGACAACTGAAACATAATGCTTATATGCTTGATCGCTTGGGTGATTATTTGAGTAGAACTGTCAATGATCTTAAGCTTGTTAGTAAACATGCTTCCATGGTAACCACTCAAGTAGAGCAAGTGCTTAAGGCTCAAAATGATTTGCTTAATGAGATGAATAGTAAAGACAATGATCATTCTGTTAAAGTTGTGACTAGAGGTGGTAGAATGACTCAGGAACCTTTGTATCCTGAGGGCCATCCTAGGATAATTGAGAAAGATTCTCAGAGAGTTAATACTGATGCACCTATTCCTTCCAATAAGAGTAGGAAAAAGAATGATGATAGTACTTTGCATGCTACTAGTGAACCTGTTATAGATACATCTGAGAATCCAAATGATATTTCTATTTCTCATGCTGAGACACAATCTAGTGATGAACATTAGCGTAGTGATAACATTAATAATGATGTTCATGTTGATGCTCAACCTAGTAATGATAATGATGTGGAGATTGAACCTGCTGATGATCTTGATAACCCACAACCTAAGAATAACAGGTATGATAAAAAAGACTTCATTGCTAGGAAACATGGTAGAGAAAGAGAACCATGGGTTCAGAAACCCATATCCTTTCCTCCTAAACCATCCAAGAAAAAGGATGATGAGGACTTTGAGCGCTTTGCTGAAATGCTTAGACCTGTCTTTTTACGCATGTGCTTGACTGATATTTTGAAAATATCTCCCAATGCTAAGTATATGAAAGCTATTGTGATAAATAAAAGAAAGATACCGGAAGCTGAGATTTCCACCATGCTTGCTAATTATACTTTTAAAGATGGAATACCTAAGAAACTGGGAGATCCCGGAGTACCTACTATACCATGCTCTATTAAAGGAAATTATGTTAAAACTGCTTTATGTGATCTTGGGGCTGGTGTTAGTGTTATGCCTTTCTCTTTATACCGTAGACTTGATTTGAATAAGTTGACACCTACTAAAATCTCTTTGCAAATGGCTGATAAATCAACTGCTCTACCTATCGGTATTTGTGAGGATGTACCTGTCGTAGTCGCAAATGCTACTATCTTGACGAACTTTGTTATTCTTGATATTCCCGAGGATGACAGTATGTCGATCATCCTTGGTAGATCCTTTTTGAATACTACAGGGGCTGTTATTGATTGCAACAAGGGCAATGTCACTTTTCATATTAATGTTAATGAGCATACGGTACACTTTCCGAAGAAACAACCTCAAGTTCATAGTATCAACTCTATTGAAAAAATTCCAACAATTATTATTGGAGACTTTGAGTTCCCTCTTCATACTGCCAAGAAGAAATATGATATACTTATTGTTGGGGAAATGCATATCCCCATTGAGGAAACTTAGTGTTATTCGAAAATTCTTCGGTTTCATGTCATTCGAAAGAAGTTCGTTAATAAGACTTGATCAACCGTATTGATGGATTCCTTTTGAGGAGCATGAGATGGATGAATTTAGAAAGCACAACTTCCTGCACCTAACTTTTACTTTCTGTTACCTAGATGAAATTAAGTAAAAATGCTATCATTTTTCTGTTTTCTAAGTTTTCCGTGCAATAGAAAAATGACCTAGAAATAAAAGTTCACAGAATCCCCTGGAAATTTAGTATGATTTTTTCTGGAATATTTAAGAATATTTGGCACTGATAATGCATCAGGGGGCTGCACCAGTGGGCCACAAGCCTGGAGGGCGCGACCACCCCCCTAGCCGCGCCTAGAAAGCTTGTGGGTCCCACGTGGCCCCCTCCACTTATTCTAGCACCCATTCACTTCATCTCCCTATAGAAAAAAATCCCACCATTGCTCAAACCCGTGTTCTAGCTCATCTTGCTGCCATTTTGATCTCCTTGCTCAAAGCTCCATTTACAAAACTGTTTTAGGGGATTACTCACTGGTATGTGGCTCCTCCAATGGTCCAATTATTTTTTGTTCTAGTGCCTTATATATTTCATATTTTGCTGCTGTGGTGACCTTGTTCTTGAGCTAGCATGTCAATTTTTTATGGTCCCAAGTAGTTTTGATGCATGATATGGTCTCTAGGTACTTGAGGAAGTAGTTGCTATGAGTTTTGTTGAGTTCTGTGCACCTTTATTTTCACACGCTAAAAATTTCAGAACTTTTTCAGATAAAGAAAAGATGTTGAGGAGAATGTAACAAGGTGGCTCCTCGAGCAAGAAAGCCCCGAGACTTGCGCTACGTGAGCCCGATTTTGAACTACCCAGGGAAGCTCGAGTACTGCCTTGTGAATGGACATCGGATCAACTCATGGAAAACGCCGGATTTAAGGAAGAGTTTTATGCGTACATAAGGAATGCCGGCCTTGAGGATTTCATTTCAGATAGATGCAAGCAATATTATCAACTCACTGACTCTTTCGTGCGGAGGTTTGAATTTTCATCTAAGCATAATTCTCATTCTGTTCTATTTGATCTTTATGATAAGACCTAAACCATGGACCTAGAAGATTTTAATGATGCATGCAAAATTCCACTGTGGGGTAGTTGTAGCGATCCTAATAAAAATGAATATAATGATTTCCTTGCTAGCATCACAGTGGGAGAACCTATAATCATTACACAAGCTACTTTGGGGAGCATTCACTTTCCGGCTATACATTATTTTGCTCTCTTCACAGGTAGATGTATTAACGGTAAACTTGAGCATAGACACCTTTGCGTGCCTGATCTGAGCATCCTTAAGAGTGCGTTAATGGCAGACAGACGATATAACTTGGGGGCTATTATTGCTAGGAGGTTACATCATAATGCTAAGGATGGAGATTTCTTTAGTGGAATTTATGCCACCCGCGTAGCTAAGTATCTTGGGGTACCCATGAGAGGGAATGACATTGAATTAACCCCTGCTTTCCTTGATTATGAGGCTTTGGTGTGCTTTCAGTTTCTCGAAAGAAACGAACAATCCCTCCAGTACCGACTAATTTTTGACAGGCAACGTGTTGTCCATGTTAGCCTTCCTGCTCCTGCCTTCTTTAATTTTCAGGAAAAAATAGAGATATTTTATAACCAGGGAGGAGGCAAACGAGTACGAGCGGAATGCACAAAACGCTCTCCTACATGCTATAGTGGTATAGGCGGTAGCCGCCACAGCCCAGCACAACCCCAACTTTGACTTCGGATATTATCCAGGCCACCCATGGCCCTAGACCAACTTAGGCCAAAAGCCTAAGCTTGGGGGAGTATGTATTTCTCACCAACATTACATTCATGTTCACACACTTATTTCAGTTGTCAGTGTTCATACTTTTTCATTGTACTATCCATGGTAGTTTATTTTCTTCTTTATGCTTTCTTATTGTGTGTTTAATAAACTTTGAGAAAAATACAAAAAAATCACTTCTAGCTTTATTTCCTAGTTGCTCAACTGTGGCATTAAAAAGAAAACCCAAAAAGATGTCTCATTCTTCTTTTTGCTTGTTGGGACCTTTCCCATGTAAGTAATTTCCCTTTCTTTTCTTCGGGTCGTAAGGAGAAGACCACGATGATGTGTTGAGTGGCTCTCATATGCACTATTGTTTATCTCACAAAGAGCCCATATTGCCTTGTGTTCTCCTTTAGTTTATTGTTTGCAGATTCCAGCTTAGTCCAATGCATGTGCACTCTTATTATTATTATTCACATTGTTCGATCGTGCAAGTGAAAGGCAATAATGACGATATTTGATGAAAAGATTGAGATGGAGAAAAGCTGGTATGAAGTCGACCTATCTTGCTTTTGTAAATATGATTAGCTCATCATTCCGAATTCAGTACATTATGGGTTGACCATGTTTGCAATAAAAATTAGAGATTATAGTTATTCATGCCATGCTTAATTAGCTAAGAGTGGATAATGGTTCGTCTTGAGTGCCAACATGCACATTAAAATGGTTGTGATGTAGTATGATAGAATGGTATCCTCCTCTGGACGATACAAGTGGCTTGACTTGGCACATGTTCACGCATGTAGTTGAAACAAAGCAACATAGCCTCCATGATATTTATGTTCATAGTGAATTATAACCTACTCATGGTTGCATTTCAATGTTGGTTAATCTCAAGGCATGTTGATGACTGTGTCGCTCTCTAGTTGGTCGCTCCCCAGTCTTTTGCTAGCCTTCACTTGTAATGAGCAGGAATACTCCTTGTGCATCCATCTCAATACACCCAAAGTTGTTCCATATGAGTCCACCATATCTACCTATATGCGGTATTTACCTGCCGTTCCAAGTAAATTTGCATGTGCCAAACTTTAAACCTTCAAATAAACCTTCCGTTTTGTATGCCCAAATCGCTCATGTGGCGACTGGGGACTGTAAGTATTTTCCATGCTATGTGGGTTATTCTCATGATATGTGTTGATTCACTATCATTCATGAGAAAGTGGCTGGTAATCGGGATGCCCAGTCCTATGCTCAAAATAAAAGGCAAAATATAATTAAACAAAACTCCACCAAGAATGTGTTTGTATGGACGGTACCCGTGAATTCGGGCCACCATGGAGTGTGACTGATTGGTGGAGGGGGAGTAAAAACTTTGCCATTCTGTTTGGGAACAGCCTATAATGTATCTAGCATGGAAGATATTGAAAACCTCTTGGTTGTTATGTCAGCAACGAAAGCATACTGCTCCATAATCATTACCTATCTCTGTTTTAAAAGCTTGAGCTCTGGCACCTCTGCAAATCAATACTTCCCTCTCCGAAGGGCTTATCTATTTACTTTATTCTTGAGTCATCATCCTCTTATAGAAGGCACCAGTTAGAGAGCACCATTGTCATTTGTATGCCTTTCTATTAATTGATGTTGAGTATGAGCATGACTGGATCTCTCTCACTGTGAATTACATTGTTTAGTCAGGCCTTGCTCTCCATAGGTGCTCTACATTTATATTTTGCGGCCTCAGAAAGGGCTAGCGAGATACCATTATGTCATATTGTATCATGATTGTTTTGATAAACTGTTGTCATCCGAGACTTGTTATTATTGCTCGCTAGTTGGTTATGCCATTGACATGAGTAAATGTGAGACCTAAATGTTATTGTGAATGTGGTTAGTTTATAATCTTTGCTGAAAATCTGAACATAAGTTAGACATACTTACAATAGCAAGATCAAACAGAGTTTGTAAAAGTTTTTCTTTATCACTTTCAGTTTATCAACTGAATTGCTTGAGGACAAGCAAAGGTTTAAGCTTGGGGGAGTTGATACGTCTCCAACGTATCTACTTTTCCAAACTCTTTTGCCCTTATTTTGGACTCTAATTTGCATGATTTGAATGAAACTAACCCGAACTGACGCTGTTTTTAGCAGAATTGCCTTGGTGTTATTTTTGTGTAGAAATAAAAGTTCTTGGATCGTCTTGAAAATTTACGGAGAATATTTTTGTAATTAATAAAAAATACCAGTGCAAGAATTAACCAGAGGGGGCCACCAAAAGGCCACAAGCCTACTAGCCGCGGCCACCCCCCTACCCGCGCGGGGCAGGCTTGTGGGCCCCTCGTGGCTCCTCCGACCTCCTCTCCGGCTCCATATAAACCTATTTGTCGAGGAAACAAAAATTAAAGAAAAGAGTTCAATGCGTTTCAGGATACGAAGCCGCCGCCATCGCCAGTTCTTCCTCGGGAGACCAGGTGTGGAGTCCGTTTTGGGCTCCGGAGAGGGGAAATCGATGCCTTCGTCATCACCAACCATCCTTCATCACCAATTCCATGATGCTCTCCACTGTTCGTGAGTAATCTCATCATAGGCTTGTTGGACGGTGATGGGTTGGATGAGATTTATCATGTAATCGAGTTAGTTTGGTTAGGATTTGATCCCAAGTATCCATTATGTTCTCAGATTGATGTTGCTATGACTTTGCTATGCTTAATGCTTGTCACTAGGGCCCAAGTGCCATGATATCAGATCTGAACCTATTATATTTTCATGAATATATGTGTGTTCTTGATCCTATCTTGCAAGTTATAGACACGTATTACGAGTTATGATCCGCATCCCCCAGGGTGATGATAACTAGGATTCTTTTCGGTGATTACCGTAGTTTGAGGAGTTCATGTATTCACTAAGTGTTAATGCTTTGGTCCAGTTCTCTATTAAAAGGATGCCTTAATATCCATTAGTTTCCAATAGGACCCCGCTGCCACGGGAGGGTAGGACAAAAGATGTCATGCAAGTTCTTTTCCATAAGAATGTATGACTATATATGGAATACATGCCTACATTACATTGTTGAATTGGAGCTAGTTCCGTGTCACCCTATGTTATAATTGTTGCATGATGAATGCCATCCCACATAATTATCCATCACTGATCCATTGCCTACGATCTTTCCATATATTGATCTTTGCGTAGTTACTTTTCCGTTGCTACTGTTACAAACACTACAAACTGCTACTATCATTTTGCCACCGTTACTATTACTACCATATTACTTTGCCACTGAATACTTTGCTGCAGATATTAAGTCTTTCAGGTGTAGTTGTATTGACAACTATGTTGCTACAACTCGAGAATATTCTTTGCCTCCCCTTGTTTCGAATCAATAAATTTGGGTTGAATACTCTATCCTCGAAAACTGTTGCGATCCCCTATACTTGTGGGTTATCAACCTGTTCCCCAAGTTATTAGCTATAGTTAGGCAAATTATCTTTTCGGTATTTTACCGACCATGTGTAAGCTAAGGGCACACCCGGAATCTATGTAAGCCGAGGGTTTTAGGGCGTAGAGACAGAACAACTCATCTAGGGTTTGACATATGATCTCGAGGTAGATCAACTCTGTAACCCCTTACACCATTAATACAATCAAGCAGGATGTAGGTTACTTCCTCCATAGGAGGTTCCGAACCTGAGTAAACTCATGTCCCTTTCCTCTCCTATTACCGTCAATCCTAGTCTCATAGTTTGGGACCCCCTACCCAAGATCCGCCGGTTTTGACACCGACAATGGTGCTTTCATGCATAGTTCCACTGTGAGCACCAAAGGCATCGATGGCTCGCCTCATCGCAGGTGGCGAGATCCGCATCGAGGGGAATTTCTCCCCTGATCAGAGTTTCACTAGCAACTACATCTTGTCGCATGCCAACCCGATCAGCCGGCATGGCTAGATCGGAAGGTTTCCCTCGAATCAAAGTACCAAGTTCGGAACCCTAGAGTTCTTGGCTGATTCACGGGGGACACTCGTTCGAATGGAACCCTCAACCTTAAAAGAAAGAACTACAAGTACGACTGCTTTGACGACCGAGTCATCAGGTCCCGTGGGTGAATGGAATGTAGATCAGCTTCGGTGTGACTCTGGAACCATCGCACCACTTGACGAATCCACTCATATCAGCGACACGCACCCTTCCATCGCTTCGTTCTTAAACGAATTGTTCGATCGGCTCGAAGCAATGCGTATACCGGATAACCAAGCTCTGATTTATGATCAGGTGGGGATTGAACCCAATGATATGGAGATTCACGTCCCTCCTGTCACCCACCTTGTCGCTACTGTTGAGTGTCCCACTGCGGGTTCGTCTCGGCGGCCAGAATTGAAAATAGTTTACACCCCGGTCTCTGATCACCAAGGCTACATAGGCACCGGGGATTGTCTCAACACCGTGTTGGAAATATGCCCTAGAGGCAATAATTAAAGTGTTTATTATTGTATTTCCTTGTTCATGATAATCGTTTATTATCTGTGCTATAATTTATTAATTGGAAACATGGATACATGTGTGGATACATAGACAAACATAATGTCCCTAGTATGCCTCTAGTGAACTAGCTCGTTGATTGAAAGATGGTTAAGGTTTCCTAGCCATGGACATGAGATGTCATTTGATAACGGGGTCACATCATTAGGAGAATGATGTGATGGACAAGACCCAAACTACAAACATAGCTTATGATGTGTCAGTTTATTGCTAGTGTTTTCTGCATGTCAAGTATATGTTGCTATGACCATGAGATCATGCAACTCACACATATCGGAGGAGTACCTTGTGTGTATCCAACGTCGCAACGTAACTGGGTGACTATAAAGGTGCTCTACAGGTGTCCCGAGGGTGTCTGTTGAGTTGGCATGGATCAAGACTGGGATTTGTTACTCCGTGTGACGGAGAGGTATCACAGGGCCCACTCAGTAATACAACATCGCAATAAGCCTTGCAAGCAATGCGACTAAGTGTTGGTCACGGGATCTTGTATTACGAAACGAGTAAAGAGACTTGCCAGTAACGAGGTTGAACTAGGTATGGAGATACCAACGATCGAATCTTGGGCAAGTAACATACCTAAGAACAAAGGGAACATCATATGGGATTAACTGAATCCTTGACATAGAGGTTCGACCGATAAAGATCTTCGTAGAATATGTAGGAACCAGTGTGGACATCTAGGTCCCGCCATTGGTTATTGACCGTAGAGGTGTCTCGGTCATGTCTACATAGTTCTCGAACCCGCAGGGTCTGCACACTTACGGTTTGGTGACGTTTCGGTAGTATAGAGTTATGTATGGTGGTGACCGAAGTTTGTTCAGAGTCCCGGATGAGATCCTGGACGTCACGAGGAGCTTCGGAATTGTCCGGAGGTAAAAATTCATATATAGGAAGTCCTGTTTTTGTCGCCGGAAAAGTTCCGGGCTTATCGGTAGTGTACCGGGAGTGCCGGTAGTGTACCGGGAGACCTCCGGGAGGGGTATTTCGACCCAAGAGGCTTCATGGGCTGTGGGAGAGTGAAAAAGGGAAAAAGGGAAAAAAAGGATGAATCCTAATCCTACTAGGAGTGGAGGAGGTGGACTCATCCTCTCCTAGTTCGGCCGAAGCCTACGAGGCTTGGAGGCCAAGCTGCCTCCTCTCCTCCCCTCCCCCTATATATATTGGTGGTATTGAGGGTTTTTGCACTAGATTTTCAGCCACGTGTTACCCGTTCCTCCAGTGCATAGTTTCTCCTCTAGATTGGTTTTCTGCAGTGCTTAGGCGAAGCCCTGCCAGAATTGCTCCACCACCATCACCGGAGCGCCGTCAGGCTGCCGGAGAACTCTTCTTCCTCTCCACTCCTTCTTGCTGGATCAAGACGGTGAAGATCGTCATCAAGCTGTATGTGTGCTGAATGCGGAGGTGTCGTCCGTTCGGTGCTAGATCGGAAGGATCGTGATCAAGTTCGTGAGACGGATCGTGATCAAGTTCGTGGGACGGATCGTGATCGGATCGCGGGACGAATCATGATTGGATCGCGGGACGGATCGTGATTGGATCGCAGGACGCACGGCGATTTGGATCGCGAAGACGTTCGACTACACCAACCGCGTTTCTTAACGCTTCCCGCTTGGCGATCTACGAGGGTATGTAGATCCACTCTCCCTCTCGTAGATGCTCATCACCATGGATAGATCTTCGTGTGTGTAGGAAAATTTGTTTCCCATGCAACGTTCCCCAACAGTGGTATCAGAGCTAGGTCTATGTGTAGATGAGATCTCGAGTAGAACACAAAAGGTTTGTGGGCGTTGATGCTTAGATTGCTTCCTCCCTTGGTCAGATTTTGGTTCAGCGGTATTGTGAGATGAAGCGGCCCGGACCAACATTACTCGTACGCTTACGAGAGACCGGTTCCCTCGACGCAACTTGTTGCCTAGATGGCTTGCGGGTGGCAGTTTCTCTCACTTTAGTTGGATCGTATTCGACAAAGGCGGTCCTTGAGAAGGTTGAAAAGCAAATTATGTATCACTGTTGTGGTTTATGCGTAGGTGAGAATCGTTCTTGCTAGAAACCCGTAGCAGCCACGTAAAACACGCACCAACAATTAGAGGACGTCTAACTTGTTTTTGCAGGGTATGTTGTGATGTGATATGGCCAATTACATGATGTGATATATGTGATGTATGAGATGATCATGTGATGTATAGAATTTCATGACTTGCATGTCGATGAGTACGGCAACCCGCAGGAGCCATAGGGTTGTCTTTAATTATTGTATGACCTGTGTGTCAATCATTAAGCATTATGTAATGCTTTACTTTATCGCTAAACGGTAGCAATAGTAGTAGAAGCATGCAGGGCGTGACAACCTCGATGGTGACACGTTGATGGAGATCAAGATGATGGAGATCATGGTGTCGTGCCGGTGACGATGAAGACCATGCCGGTGCTTTCAAGATGGAGATCTAAAGCACAAGTTCATGGCCATATCATGTCACTTATGAATTGCATGTGATGTTAATCCTTTTATGCACCTTGTTATGCTTAGTACGATGGTAGCATTATAAGGTGATCCCTCACTTAAATTTCAAGATAAAATTGTGTTCTCCCCGAGTGTGCACCGTTGCGAAAGTTCGTCGTGTTGAGTCACCACGTGATGATCGGGTGTGATAGACTCTACGTTCACATACAACGGGTGCAAGCCAGTGTTGCACGCACAGAACACTCGGGTTAAACTTGACAAGCCTAGCATGTACATACATGGCATCGGAACACAAGAGACCGAAGGGTCGAACATGAGTCATATAGTAGATATGATCAACATAATGATGTTCACCATTGAAGCCACCTCAACTCACGTGATGATCGGACTTGAGTTGGTGGATTTGGATCATGTGACACTCAGATGACCTGAGGGATGTCAATTTGAGTGGGAGCTTTAGTAATTTGATTAACTAAACTCATTATCTTGAACAATAGTCTAAGTGAACTTCGCATATTTATGTTGTAGATCAATGGCTCGCGCAGTAGCACCCCTGAATTTTAATGCGTTCCTAGAGAAAGCTAAACTGAAAGATGATGAAGTAACTTTGTTGACTGGGCTCGTAATCTGAGGATTATCCTCATGGCTTCCCAGAAATCATATGTCCTTGATGCACCACTTGGTGACCAACCAGAAGACATGACCTCCGAAGATGTTAAGAACGCTTGGGAGGCACGTACTGGAGATTACTCAATAGTTCAGTGTGCAATATTGTATGGCTTAGAACCGGGACTTCAAAGACGTTTTGAACGTCATGGAGCATATGAGATGTTCCAGGATTTGAAGTTTATCTTTCAGAAGAACGCCCAGATCGAGAGGTATGAAACCTCTGATAAGTTCTATGCTTGCAAGATGGAGGCGAACGGGTCTATCGGTGAACATATACTCAGAATGTCTGGGTATTCAACTTGTCTAGCGGAGTTGGGAATTGCCCTTCTGCCAGAGGCGATCACTGACAGAGTTCTTCAATCACTGCCACCTAGTTACAAGAGCTTTGTGATGAACTATAACATGCACGGGATGAACAAGTCAGTCACCGAGCTGTTTGCGATGCTAAAAGTCGCTGAGTCTGAAATCCAAAAAGAACATCAAGTGTTGATGGTCAATAAAACCACTAGTTTCAAGAAAAATGGCAAAGTCAAGGGCAAGGGCAAGAAGGGTAAAACCAAGAAGGATGGCAAAGCAGTTGCTACTCCTGCAAAGAAGCCCAAGCATGGACCCAAGCCAGAAATTGATTGCTTTCATTGCAAAGGAACTGGTCACCGGAAGCGGAACTGCCCCAAGTACCTGGCTGACAAGAAGGCGACCAACGACAAACAAGGTATATATGATATACATGTTATTGATGTGTACCTTACTAGCTCTCGTAGTAGTGCCTAGGTATTTGCTACCGGTTCGGTTGCTCACATTTGCAACTCAAAGCAGGAACTACGGAATAAACGAAGGCTGGCAAAGGACAAAGTGACGATGCGCGTGGGAAATGGTTCCAAGGTTGATGTGATCGCCGTCGGCATGCTCTATCTTTGATTACCATCGGGATTAGTGATGAAGTTGAATAATTGTTATTTAGTGCCTGCATTAAGCATGAACATTATATCTAGATCTTGTTTATTGCGAGACGGTTACTCATTTAAATCAGAGAATAAAGGTTGTTCTATTTATATGAGTAATATCTTTTATGGTCATGCACCCAATGTTAGGGGTTTATTCATATTGAATCTTGATAGTGATGACACACATGTTCATGACATTGATGCCAACAATGTCAAATTGATAATGATAGTACCACTTTCTTGTGGCACTACTGTTTAGGTCATATTGGTGTAAAACGCATGAGGAAGCTCCATGCTGATGGAATTTTGGAGTGACTTAATTTTGAATCACTTGACAAATGTGAACCATGCCTCATGGGCAAGATGACTAAAACGCCGTTCTCTGGAACAATGGAACGGGCGAGTGACAAATTGGAAATCATACACACTGATGTGTGCGGTCCAATGAATGTTACAACGCGTGGTGGATATCATTATTTTCTCACCTTCACTGATGACTTAAGTAGATATGGGTATATTTACTTAATGAAACACAAGTCTGAAACGTTTGAAAAGTTCAAGCAATTTCAGAGTGAAGTTGAGAATCATCGTAACAAGAAGATTAGGTTCCTGCGATCTGATCGAGGAGGTGAATATCTGAATTATGAGTTCGGTAGTCACTTAAGACAGTGTGGAATTGTTTCACAGTTGACACCGCCCGGAACACCACAGCGTAATGGTGTGTCCGAACGTCGTAATCGAACCTTATTAAATATGGTGCGTTCTATGATGTCTCTTGCTGATTTGCCACTATCGTTTTGGGGTTATGCATTAGAGACAGCTGCATTCACTTTAAATAGGGCACAATCAAAATCCGTTGAGACGACGCCATATGAACCGCGGTTTGGCAAGAAGACAAAGTTGTCGTTTCTTAAAGTTTGGGGATGTGATGCTTATGTCAAAAAGCTTCAGCCTGAAAAGCTGGAACCCAAAGCGGAGAAATGTGTCTTCATAGGATACCCGAAAGAGACAGTCGGGTATACCTTCTATCTCAGATCCGAAGGCAAAGTGTTTGTCGCTAAAAACGGAACATTTATTGAGAAAGAGTTTCTCTCGAAAGAATTGAGTGGGAGGAAAATAGAGCTTGATGAGGTTATTGAACCTTTACTTCAACCAGAAAGTAGCGTAGTGCAGAAAGATGTTTCTGCGGAACCTACAATGGTAGAAGAGGAAGTAAATGATGATGATCATGAAGCTTCGGATCAAGAAGCTATTGAACCTCGTAGGTCGACAAGGCCACGTACTACCCCTGAGTGGTACGGCAACCCTGTCTTGGAGGTCATGTTGTTGGACAACAATGAACCTACGAGCTATGGAGGAGAAGTGATGGGCTCGGATTCCGAGAAATGGTTAGAGTCCATGAAATCTGAGATGGGATCCATGTATGAAAACAAAGGATGGACTTTGGAAGTATTACGTGAAGGGCGAAAGGCCATTGAGAACAAATGGATCTTTAAGAAGAAAACAAATGCAGACGGTAATGTCATCGTCTATAAAGCTCGACTTGTGGCAAAGGGTTTTTCACAAGTTCAAGGAGTTGACTACAATGAAACTTTCTCACCCGTAGCGATGCTTAAGTCTGTCAGAATCATGTTAGCAATAGTTGCCTATTTTGACTATGAAATTTGGCAGATGGATGTAAAAACAGCGTTCCTCAACGGGTTCCTTGAGGAAGATTTGTATATGATGCAAACCGAAGGTTTTGTCGATCCAGAGAATGTTGACAAAGTTTGCAAACTCCAGCGATCCATTTATGGACTGGTGCAAGCATCTCGGAGTTGGAATAAGCGCTTTGATGAGGTGATCAAAGCGTTTGAGTTTATACAAGTTTATGGAGAAGCTTGTATTTACAAGAAAGTGAGTGGGAGCTCTATAGCGTTTCTAGTATTATATGTGGATGACATATTGCTGATTGGAAACAATATAGAAATGCTGGAAAGCGTGAAGGAATATTTGAAGAAGAGTTTTTCAATGAAGGACCTAGGAGAAGCTGCTTTCATATTAGGCATTAAGATCTATAGAGATAGATCGAGACGCTTAATAGCACTTTCACAGAGCACATACCTTGATAAAGTTTTGAAGAAGTTCAAAATGGAACAGTCCAAGAAGGGGTTCTTGCCTGTATTACAAGGTGTGAAGTTGAGAAAGACTCAATGCCCAGTAACTGCAGAAGATAGGGAAAAGATGAGTGTCATCCCCTATGCTTCAGCCATAGGCTCTATCATGTATGCAATGATGTGCACAAGACCCGATGTCAGCCTTGCCATAAGTATGGCCGGAAGGTTACAAAGTGATCCTGGAATGGAGCACTGGCAAGCGGTCAAGAATATCCTTAAGTACCTGAAAAGGACTAAGGAATTTCTCGTTTATGGAGGTGATGAAGAGCTTGTCATAAAGGGTTACGTCGATGCAAGCTTTGACACTGATCCGGACGACTCTAAGTCGCAAACCGGATACGTATTTATTCTGAATGGAGGAGCGGTAAGCTGGTGCAGTGCCAAGCAAAGCGTGGTAGCTGATTCTACGTGCGAAGCGGAATACATCGCAGCCTCGAAGGTGGCGAAGGAAGGTGTCTGGATGAAGCAGTTCATGACAGATCTTGGAGTAGTGTCCAGTGCACTGAATCCAATGAACCTGTTCTGTGACAACACTGGTGCTATTGCTCTGGCCAAGGAACCAAGGTTTCACAAGAGGACCAGACACATAAAGTGACACTTCAACTCCATCCGCGATTACATCTTGGAGAAAGACATGAATATTTGCAAAGTGCATACGGATCTGAATGTTGCAGACCCGTTGACTAAACCTCTTCCAAGGGCTAAACATGATCAACACCAGAACTGCATGGGTGTTCGATTCATTACAATGTAAATCACATAGTGATGTGAACTAGAATATTGACTCTAGTGCAAGTGGGAGACTATTGGAAATATGCCCTAGAGGCAATAAATAAAGTGTTTATTATTGTATTTCCTTGTTCATGATAATAGTTTATTATCCATGCTATAATTGTATTAATTGGAAACATGGATACATGTGTGGATACATAGACAAACACAATGTCCCTAGTATGCCTCTAGTGAACTAGCTCGTTGATTGAAAGATGGTTAAGGTTTCCTAGCCATGGACATGAGATGTCATTTGATAACAGGATAACATCATTAGGAGAATGATGTGATGGACAAGACCCAAACTACAAACGTAGCTTATGATCATGTCAGTTTATTGCTACTGTTTTCTGCATGTCAAGTATATGTTCCTATGACCATGAGATCATGCAACTCACAGATATCAGAGGAGTACCTTGTGTGTATCAAATGTCGCAACGTAACTGGGTGACTATAAAGGTGCTCTACAGGTGTCTCCGAGGGTGTCTGTTGAGTTGGCATGGATCAAGACTGGGATTTGTTACTCCGTGTGACGGAGAGGTATCTTAGGGCCCACTCGGTAATGCAACATCACAATAAGCCTTGCAAGCAATGTGACTAAGTGTTGGTCACAGGATCTTGTATTACGGAACGAGTAAAGAGACTTGCCAGTAACGAGGTCGAACTAGGTATGGAGATACCGACGATCGAATCTTGGGCAAGTAACATACCGAAGAACAAAGGGAACATCATACGGGATTAACTGAATCCTTGACATAGAGGTTCGACCGATAAAGATCTTCATAGAATATGTAGGAACCAATGTGGACATCCAAGTCCCGCCATTGGTTATTGACCGTAGAGGTGTCTCGGTCATGTCTACATAGTTCTCGAACCCGCAGGGTTTGCACACTTAAGGTTTGGTGACGTTTCGGTAGTATAGAGTTATGTATGGTGGTGATCGAAGTTTGTTCGAAGTCCCGGATGAGATCCTGGACGTCACGAGGAGCTCCGGAATGGTCTGGAGGTAAAAATTCATATATAGGAAGTCCTGTTTTGGTCGCCGGAAAAGCTCCGGGCTTATCGGTAGTGTACCGGGAGTGCCGGGAGTGTACCGGGAGACCTCCGGGAGGGGTATTTCGACCCAAGAGGCTTCATGGGTTGTGGGAGATTGAATATCAGCCCTTAGTGGGCTGGTGGAAACTCCCACACAAGGCCCATGTAGCTGGAGAAGAAAACCCAAAAGGAAAAAGGTGGAAAAAGGAAAAAAGGAAAAAAAAGGATGAATCCTAATCCTACTAGGAGTGGAGGAGGTGGACTCCTCCTCTCCTAGTTCGGCCGAAGCCTAGGAGGCTTGGAGGCGAAGCTTCCTCCTCTCCTCCTCTCCTCCTATATATACTGGTGGTATTGAGGGTTTTTGCACTAGATTTTCAGCCACGTGCTACCCGTTCCTCCAGTGCATAGTTTCTCCTCTAGATCGGTTTTCTGCAGTGCTTAGGCGAAGCCCTGCCGGAATTGCTCCACCACCATCGCCGGAACGACGTCAGGCTGCCGGAGAAATCTTCTTCCTCTCCACTCCTTCTTTCCGGATCAAGATGGTGGAGATCGTCATCAAGTTGTATGTGTGCTGAACGAGGAGGTGTCGTCCGTTCGGTGCTAGATCAGAAGGATCGTGATCAAGTTCGTGAGACGGATCGTGATCAAGTTCGTGGGACGGATCATAGATGCTCATCACCATGGATAGATCTTTGTGTGCGTAGGAAAATTTTGTTTCCCATGCAACGTTCCCCAACACACCGGACCATCATCGGTCCCATATCTATGCCACAATTCGGAGTTTGTATTTTCAAATGCTCAACGTGACGTAGAATCCAGTTTTTGCCCACCCACCACCCAGGAAGCTAATCCCAATTTTTCTCCGAAGCTTGTATCTCCGGACTTCCAAGACATTAAAAAACTGCGAGGAGAATCGGTCCATCACTTTTGGGCAAGACTCTTACTCACTAGGAGCAGAGTAAAAGGTCTCAGCGACCCAGATTTAACGGCAATTTTCATTCGCAATTGCCATGACAAGGGTATTCTCAATGCCCTAGACCACGGACGCATAAGCGATTTCTCGAAGCTATCCGAATTGGTATAGAAGTACTATGCCATGGAGAGTGTCTAGGAATCCGAGTGGCTGTTCTTGGAACCAAAATCCTCGGAACACCCTAGAGGAGCTCAGAAAAAGAGGACACCTCCAAATCGGCTGGCCAGGTATGAACCCGTCGAAAAAAGAAACAAGCCCCTTTCGGGGGCCTGCACTATACTCTACGGGATTTTGGATAAACCCTGCCCCATACATTTTGTATTACTAAACGCGAACCCAACGCACAACCTTCGAGCTTGCTGGGTCGTCAAGCAAGTCGCAAAAAGCGGCGAGGCCATCCTCGACACACCTCCGTTGAGTAGACGTTCTTATTCGCCACCCGGACTTAGTGCCGAAGTCCTGACCGTCTACGAAATCTTCCCCTCGAGGAACAGGCACAAGAGAGCTCTTAAGGATTACAAGCAAGTCTACCACGTGGCAGCCACTAGCCCATGGGCAGACGTACCGATTACTTTCAGGGATACTGACCGGCCGCCCATTCTTTCCGGTCATTGACCGGCCGCTCTAGTATTGAATCCCATAATTGATGGTTACAGGCTACAGAAAGTGCTAATGGACGGCGGCAGTGGTCTTAACCTCATATACGAGGCCACTCTGGAAAAAATGCAGTTCGACCGATCTCGCATTGAACGTAGCAACACAACATTCCGGGGAATTATCCCAGGAAAGGAGGCACGTTGTTCCAGATGTATCATCCTAGATGTGGTGTTCGGCACACCCGGAAACTACTAATCTGAAGAACTTCTCTTCCATATCGTCCCCTTCCCAAGTGGCTATCATGCCCTATTGGGATGCGACGCCTTCACAAAGTTCCAGGCTATACCCCATTACGGGTACATGAAACTAAAAATGCTAGGACCAAGCGGGGTGATCACGATCGCCTGTGATCCAAACATAGCCCTTCGGGCCGAAAACAAAATGGCAGCACTCGCCCTCAAGTCACTAGCAGAAACTTTTGCTGTCGAAGAGTTGACCGCTCTATGGTTGATAGTCAATAGAGACGATGTGGTCCTTAGCAAAAGACCCAAGTCTACATCCTTTAAACCCGCAAAGGAAATCATTAAATTTTAGGTGCATCCAACGGAACCCAATAAGACAACGTCCATCGGAGCCTAGCTCAATCACCTTATGGACGAAGCTTTGCGGCATTTCCTCCGTGATAACTGGCACTTTTTTTCCTGGCATCCTTCCGATATGCCTGGAATCCCACGTCAGCTAGCCGAACATAGCCTAAACATTATTCCGGGCTTCAAACCCGTGAAACAAACTCTATGTTGCTTCTCCTAACCCAAACGACAGGCCATGGGTGAAGAATTAGCCAAACCGCTTGAGGCCAGATTTATTCAGGATATTAAACACCCCGAGTGGATAGCAAACCTGGTGATGGTACCTAAGAAAGACAAGTCCTGGCGGCTATGTGTCGATTTTAAAGACCTTAATAAAGCATGCCCCAAAGACCCTTTCCCCTTGCCACGCATAGACCAGATCATTGATGCCACAGCCAGACACGATCTGTTGTGTTTCCTCGATGCTTACTCTGGATACCATCAGATTAAAATGGAGGAATCCGATCAAGCTGCTATGGCTCTCATTTACCCCTACGGGCCATTTTGCTTCAACACGATGCCTTTCGGGCTAAAAATGCTGGGGCTACATACAAACACATGATACAAACCTGCCTCTCTACAAAGATCGGCAAGACCGTCGAGGCATACATGGATGATGAGGTAATCAAAACCAGACACGTCGACTAGTTGATCGACGACTTACGTCAAACTTTTGCTAATTTACGTGAATATGATATACGGCTCCATCTGGAAAAATGTGTATTCGGAGTTCCCTCTGGTAAGCTACTTGGATTCATCGTCTCCCGTAGAGGAATAGAGGCAAATCCAGCTAAAATCCGTGCTCTATGAGAGCTTGCAATCCCCATGGATCTGAAGCATGTCCAAGCTATCCGGTGCGTAGCGGCGTTAAGATGCTTTATCTCCCGCCTCGAAGAAAATGCCCTGCCGCTCTACAAGCTGCCGAAACGGACCAACAGTTTTGAATGGACCGATGAAGCAGCGACTGCGTTGGAAGAAATCAAAGCAATACTGGCAACCAACCCCATACTCATGGCACCAGGCGCCGGTCAGCCCATGTTGTTAAAAATACATATCGCCCACCAACAAGGTCGTCAGTGCAGTGCTCGTCCTTGAATGAGATGAGGAGGGCATTAATTCCGGACTCATAAGCCGGTATACTATGTGTCAGAGGTGCTAACGTAGTGCAAGTCCAGATATCCACATTATCAAAAAATTGCCTATACAATATTCATGGCATCGAGGAAACTCCGACACTACTTCCAGGAGTGCGCGGTGATGGTAGCATCGGAGGTCCCCTTGAACGATATAATGAACAACAGGGACGCCACCGTCCTCATTGCCAAATGGGCCATTGAGCTCCTCCCTTTTGAAATAACCTACAAGCCATGCCGTGCCATTAAATCAGAGGTGCTGGCAGACTTTCTGGCTGAATGGACGGAGGCCGAACTCCCCAAGGAATATAGTGCATCCTCCCATTGGACAATATACTTTGACGGCTCCAAAACCTTGGCCAGGCTGGGGGCTGGAGTTATCCTCACATCCCCCACTGGCGACAATGTGCGATACGTGTTGCAAATCATGTATGCAGACTCCAACAATGCAGCCAAATACGAGGCCCTCCTTCATGGTCTCCGAATGGCTGGATCAATGGGCATACACCGGCTAGAGGTATGGTGAGACTCCAACTTAGCCATCTCCCAAATCAACGGCGAATTCGATGCTAAAAATCTGAAGATGGCGGCATACAGAAACACCGTCCTCAAGATATCAGCTAGGTTTGAGGGGCTAGAATTCCATCATGTCACTCGCGACAACAACCAAGTTGCCGACATATTGGCTCGTATAGGAGCCAAGCACGATCCTGTCCCAAAGAACACTTTTCCGGAACAAATTTTTAAGCCTTTCGTCGTGTGGCAGGACGATGACAATGGAGCCATCCCGAATACACCAGATGTGGTTGTCCCCCTATCAATGAACCGAAAGACCAAATAATCGGCGGCTCCATAATGAACGAAACACCTTCGGCTCATGAGGTAATGGTAATAATTGCACCTTGGACAGAGCCCTTCCTCACCTACCTTCTTCGAAAGCAACTCCCTGACGACCAGACAGAGGCATGGCGCATAGTTCGGCAGTCCAAGGCCGATAAGATTCACGAGGGAGAGTTGTACAAGGAAAGCGCAACTAGTGTACTACAGTGGTGCATATCCGAGGAAGAAGGGCAGGAGCTTCTCGCTGAAATACATGCAGGCATGGGCGGCCATCACGCCATGGCAAGAGCCTTAGTCAGCAAGGCCTTCCGAGCCAGGTTTTTGTGGCCCACAACTCGGACGGACGCACAGTCGCTTGTCAAGCACTGCGTGGGGTGTCAACTCTTCGCAAATCAAAGTCACATGCCTCCAACAGCTCTTTGGACTATTCCGATCACTTGGCCTTTTGCGGTTTGGGGCTTGACATGGTCGGACCCCTTAAAGGGGGGACCAGGAAAAACAAATACCTACTAGTCATGGTCAACAAATTCACCAAATGGATACAGGCAAAGCCCGCTAATCAGCCAAGTCCGGACCGGTTATAGACTTCATATCCAGCGTAGTACACCGTTACGGTGTACCGCACAACATAATAAAAAATAATGGATCTAATTTTACGGCCCAAGAGGTCAAGGACTGGTGCACGAAAATGGGCATTAAGCTCGATTACGCATCAGTCTACCATCCACAGACCAATGGACAAGTCGAATGTGCCAATGGTCTCATCATGAGCGGCATTAAGTCACGATTGGTCCGATCTCTCCATGAGTCCGACTGTCATTGGGTTGAGGAGCTCGACTCCGTACTATGGGGTATGTGTACCACCCCAAATAGATCAACGGGATTCACACCGTTCTTCATTGTCTATGGGGCTGAGGCATTCCTCCCCTACGACATTATTCACGACGCACCATGAGTGCGCATGTACGAGGAAAAGGAAGCCGAGTTGGATTGGCAAGACGACCTGGACGCCTTGGAGGGAGACCGCGACATAGCTCTAGATTGCTCTGCGCTTTATCAACAGCAAGTGCGATGCTACTAGAGTAGGGAGGTCAGGGCACAAGCATACAATGTAGGTGAACTCGTCCTATGGCTCCTAGAGAAGTAGAAGCATAAAATTAACCCCAAGTGGGAGGGAACCTTCATCATCGACATAGTACTCGCGGGAGGAGCCTATCATCTTCGGAACTCATTAGATAATTGCCTTGAACCAAACCCATGGAACGCGGCTCCCCTACGGCGCTTCTACGAATAGACCGGTCCTGTCCAAAATTCCCGCACGTTTTACATTTTACTTTTTCTTGTATTTTCACCATTTCTTCCTTTCCCTCCCACTTTGCTGTTTTGATAGGATCGAGTTTTCTTTTTCCTATATTCGGCTAAACCGATCCCACACTAAGGTCATTGGCATACACCATAGAGTGTTACATCTGAACACAACACATGGGGACTGCTTTTAGTAGCCATCCTTTTCTATGGCAATTTCCCCCCACACCTGTTGTGCGTGCACATTTCTTTTGTCATGTTTTAGCCATCATATGCATCAGTTTGAACTAAGACTTTGCCAAGTTGGGTTGCCTCGCTCCTGTGGTTACTCTCTACGTTCTCGCTTGTTCAGCTAGAGAGTAAAGGGAGCACCTCTGTGATTGGGTCATCCGGACACGTCCCTCAGACGGGTGAAGCCAAAAGCTAGCTATCTTATGTAGACAATTGATCGGCTATGACAAAAACACCGTATCCGGCCCTTGTTGCTTTTGTTGTTGTTTGGGTCTCTTATTACAAAAGGACACTTGGTCGCAAGTATGTGGATTCCCATCTACGTTCTTCGTAGAACCTTGGTGAAAGTTATCGTTAGTGGTACTATCTTCATCAAAAGATGTTTCTTACGCTACGTCATAATATAACATATCTTTCTATGTGCTTTCTGTCTGTTCGCACCAGATTGTCGGATTGCCTGGTTCCTCGAGTACAATTTCGCTATTCGGCAAAGGAATAAGAAGAAGGAACACTCCCGAGCTCTTTGCCTGGGAGGGAGAAGCCGATGGCCAGTTAAGACAAAGTTTACAACACATATTGTTTTGCACATGTATGTGCAAATTACATATTCGGCTGTTGATCGAGATCATTGATTATTCTGGAGAGGGGACAGTCTGCTTGCAAGAGCCGGGCGGCGGGCATCACCTGGTCATATACCAAGCGAAGTGGCACTTCCTTTCCATCCGATCCTACAGGACCAACCCGCACCATATGCTCATGGTTAAGTCCGGAGAAATGGGTCTTGATCATTGCCCATCCCTCCCATGCTCCTTTGCGGTAGGTCGATGTCTTCCACAGCTCAAACCTACACCGAGCCCCCCTAAATCGATCCAAAAGTGCGGCTAGCCCTTCAGGTGGTTGTTCGGTGGGCCATAATGCCTTCACCATCCCCTTCATCGCCTTTTGCACATTCTTGTGGAGAGCAGTCAGCTCCTTCAGCAGGTCCCCTTGGTACGATTTGATCTCCTCTTCAGGATGCCCGGTCAAGAGTCCAGTACACAAGACAACAAGCGCGATTATTATCATTCTATACATCAGACATACTTACTCATAGCGGAGTTGTATTTACCAAATACGCCCCTCCAAAGATTTTGATTTTCTTCTTGATCTTGGGCCAATTGAGTCTTCAAACTCTTTATTTCATCGGCCTGTTTTTGCATAACCAGATAGCCGGCTTGCTGCTGTGATTTTGCATACCTTTGTGAATCTCGGGCTTCTTCCAGATGCCTTTCCATATGTCCTATTGATTCGGCTGCTACACGGAATCCATATGTCAGGCATGGAATCCATATGTCCTATTGACTAGCAATAAAAGCACACTTACCATGGGCCTCCCGTGTGAAACTTTTCACTTGTGCTAGTTCGGCCTTCACGGACTGCACCTCCACGCGACTCTCCTCGAGGGCCTTGGCCAATTGCTTGGACTGTTGGTTTGAGGCCTGCGTTAGCAGCCAAACAGTTGTGAGATCCTTAATTCATTTTTCCAAATCAAATTAAGGCTCGGGGGCTAATAGGCTTATACAAGTATACTGACTCTACAAAATCCAACCACTTACCTGAATACTGGTTGTTATCAGCTTCATAGCTTCACCGAATCCAGCTCGGGCGGCCCCGAGGTGTGCATCTGCCGAGCATAGGGCGTCGAACTACTGGTCGGAGAAAACTGGGTCCCGCATGGCCTCCCATCGGTGCTGATGATGCATGGCGCTCTCCACTTCTGATTTGGTGATAGATACTCCGTTACCAGATTCGGTAGGCATCGGACCAGCCATGGGGGCTTCCGTAGCGGAAGCTTCATGGACAGTGGCCCAGGAGCTTCGGGCGTCTCCTGACATCCGGGCAGCCCCCTCAATAGGTGAAGATTGGGTGTTTCCCTTAGGTAAAGAACAAGTGTCTATAAGATTTTTCTGAGCATAATGATAAAATGGGTATCCGAACAATGTACCTGTGGGATGTGCGGACGAGTGGATTCGTCCGTGTGTCCGGCTCCTTTGCAGGGGCCCGACCGGCCTCTGACTTGTCTGCGGCTTCGGTTGCTGGTGCAAGACATGCTGATCGACGACGCTTGGGGCTTGGGACCGACACTCTGGGGTGCTCTTGGTAGGAGGCCTCTTTTGGGAGGAGTTTTTCTTCTTGCCCGTGGACAGAATGGAGAATGACTCAGGGTAGTCGACTATGATTGCCATCGGGGTCTGGACAATGTTGTCCTGATGATAGGCTCTGTTCTCAAAGTCGAGAAGGAGACCCGAGTCCTCATTGAAGCCCGGATCGTTGTCACATGAATGATTCTCAGGCTGAGGAGTCGGACAGTTGACTGTCTCGATAAAGCTCCTCCATTCCTATTCACGCCAAGGCCTTAGTAAAATAAGAATGCAGAATAAAGTCCCGAAATATTCCATGATTAAAAAATGAAGGCGTACCTGTTTGATTGGATTGTGGGCCGAATACCCTTCCTTGGTTGACCGCTGGATGAAGTCTTCTTGCTCTCCTTTGTATAGGTCGGCGAGTACGGCGGTCAGCGCTATTTGATTGGCGGAACCTAGTCTTCGGGAACGCGTGGTGTCGCTTGTCCCATTTTATCGTCATAAGGGGTGCACCCTTTGTTGGAGGGGTTTCATGCACCGCAAGATAGTGGCGGCCATGACATCGATCATGGTCAACTGATGATGGGCAAGCATCCGCACTTACGTGGCAAGGCATTGCACTTCGGTGCTCTCCTCCTAAGATGAGTCCTTGGGTCACTAATTGTACCTTTTCTTTGGGAGAAGGTCGGAGTATTCGGGCAGACCTGTCCGAGTTAGCTCAAACAGGGGGACTTCTTCAATATAGAACCACTCCAAAGTCCATTCTTCGGATTTCTTTGGCGTGCCAATTGGGTACCCCATCCCCGCTATGCGGCATACTTCGGCTCTACCGACCTCTAAGATGGTCTTGTCCCGAGTTCGGGGGAGGAGGCAGAAATATTTCCTCCACAGATCGAAGTGAGCTTCACACCCTAGGAACATCTCGCAGAGGGCAACGAAACCCGAGATGTGCAGGATCGACCCCGGGGTGAGATGGTGGAGTTGAATTCCATAGAACCCCAATAACCCCCTCAAGAATGGGTGGATGGGAAATCTAAGGCCTCGGAGGAAGAATGGAACAAATAAAATGCGCTCCCCTTTGTTTCGACTGGGAAGCGCTCATCGAAGACCTCGTTGCCATAAGCGAGTAGACCAGCGCGGGTTGCCACCAGATCTGATGATGGGAGATATCCCTGGGTCTCCAGATTATGGAACCGCAGAAGTGTGACGGAGCAGCTGGTCCAGTCGCCTGGGCGTTGGCCGTAAGGGTGCTTTGAGGAACCGGGAGCGTTAGCCATGTTGTGCGTAGAGCTTCCGCTGGGAGTTTCTGATGATAGGGAGGAAGAATATGTGGTTTGAATCACAATTTTGTTTCGTTAAATGGGTTGGTGCCTCCGTTGTGGAGGGGTAGGATTGTAAAAATTGCTGACCACTCACCTCCCCTCGATGCACAAAAATCGAGGAACTTGTGCAGTTATTATAATGACCCGCGCTCGCGACGCTTGGGATCTTACCGAAGACTGGTCAGATGACGAACAGAGAAGGATGAGGGACTCACCTCGCAAGCCGAAGACAACTACATGAGGGAATCAACCAAATATCTATATCGGCGTTGAAGGCCAGTGTGAGGGCTACTGAGGGAGTCCTGGATTAAGGGGTCCTCGGATAGCCAACCACTATTCATGGTCCGGACTGTATTGGCCGCAAGGCAAGCATCGAAGGGTCATGGACCATCTGTGCCAGGATGGAAGCTTCATGGAGTCTAGACGTGTTCTCCAAGTTATTAGCTGTAGTTAGGCAAGCTATCTTTTTGGCATGTTACCGACCATGTGTAATCTAAGGGCACCCCCAGCATCTATATAAGCCAGAGGGTTTTAGGGCATAGAGACAAAACAGCTCATCTAGGGTTAGACATATGATCTCGAGGTAGATCAACTCCGTAACCCCTTACACCATCAATACAATCAAGCAGGACATAGGGTATTACCTCCATAGGAGGGCCCAAACCTGGGTAAACTCGTGTCCCCTTCGTCTCCTGTTACTGTCGATCCTAGTCTCTTGGTTCGGGACCCCCTACTCGAGATCCGCTGGTTTTGACACCGACAATGACCAAGCTAACTTGCCCCCCACACACTAAGCCGACAAGCACTGAGGCTATGGATGCTGGAGCTAATCCGGCAACAAATCTTAACCCGCCCAGTCCTCAGAAAGCAGCTGAAGATGTTCCTTCTCATGAGAGGAACACATAGATTACCATCATTGGGACATGTTACACAACTCCAGAGCCCTCTAATGTGCTGACCAAACTTACCTCCAAGGATGAAATGCTAATGTCTGAGAAGGGAAAGTCTAAACTTGATCTTCCCAATTATGAGGAGTTCAGCTCTAAAGAATTGCATGACGACTATTTAAGCCGCCTCTCTACAAGCCGGGAAATGAAATCCATCCTTGTTGGCATGATGAAGAGAAAATATGAGGTATGCTCAACTTTGTTTTGTACTCTATATATCCTTGTCTAGCCCCAAGGGCAGCTCATCTTCATGAGATGAGTCAGGTCTTATAAATATAGCACCGTTCGAGAATCAACCTATAGCCCCCAAGGGCCGTCTCATCTTCATGAGAGGATCTAGGTCTTTGTAAATATAGAACTTATGAAGAATCAACCTGTAGCCCCCAAGGGTCGGCTCATCTTCTTGAGATGAAACGGGTCTTCTTAATATTTTTGAAGAATCAACTTGTAGCCCCCAAGGGCCGGCTCATCTTCATGAGATGAGTCGGGTCTTCTTAATATTTCTGAAGAATCGACCTGTAGCCCCCAAGGGCCGCCTCATCTTCATGAGATGAGTCCGACCGTCTCGTATCATATGCTGGAAAAAACTAACATGCATTAGCCCCCAAGTGTCAAGTATATTGCTTGCAATATGCTTGGGTCTTCAATAAAAAAGTCTTATCATAGACCCAAGTGTCAACTATATTAGCAGATTAGGATTGGTAGAATTACCTTTGAAAGGAAGACAATTCAGTTGGAGCAATATGCAAGAAAATCCCCTTCTTGAGAAAGTAGACTGGTTCTTTACTTCTGCTACCTGGATGACTTCCCACCCTGATACCACTGCTCTTCCTCTGGCAAAACCAATTTCTGATCATCTTCCTTGTGTCATTAAAATTGGTACAAACATTCCCAAGTCACATGTGTTCAGGTTTGAGAATTACTTGTTAAAGCACAACACTTTCAAAGATGTGGTCCAAGCAGCTTGGGTTATTCTCGTGGGTTTTACTGATCCTGCCAAGAAAGTTAATGCTAAGTTTAAAAACCTGAGAAGAGCCTTGAAATTACGGGCCAAAGATCTGTCATACCTTAAAAAGCAAATTGAAGATTTAAATGCTTGCATTTTCTTTTGGGAATTGATATAGGAATATAGAGATCTGTCTTTGTTTGAAGCTAACTGCAGATCCATGTTAAAAGAACATTTACTAATAGAGCTCAATAATCATAAGATATATTGGAAATAGAGGTGAAGAATAAAGGGAGTCAAGTTTGGTGATGAAAATACAAAGTTCTTTCACACTAAAGCCTCTATTAATCACACAGACATAACAAAATTGCCATGCTACTGAATGAGGATCAAGTAGAAATTTCTAATCATGAGAGCAAAGCAGCAATTCTTTGGGAAGAATTTAGAATAACACTAGGCCAATCCACTAGGCACACAATGCCCTTTGATTTAAATGATCTGCAGGAACATAATGTGGATCTAGAGGTTTTCCAAGACCTTGAGAAACCTTTTACTCGGGATGAAATTGATACAATGGTTAAGCAGCTTCCCATAAACAAATCTCCAGTTCCTTATGGTTTTAATAATGAATTCATCAAAGCCTATTGGGACATCATTAAGGTGGATATCACTGAACTGATCATGGCTTTTCATAATGGTAATGTTAATCCGGAGAGCATAAATACATCTTTCATTACCTTGATACCAAAGAAGGATGTTCCAGTTTCTCCCAATTATTTCGGGCCAATATCACTACTCAATGGGGTCCTAAAAATAATTACTAAACTGCTGGACAACAGACTTCAAAAAGTTATTCTCAAGATGGTACATGTCAATCAATATGGGTTTCTCAAAGATAGGGTGATTCAAGATTGTCTTGGTTGGACCTATGGATATATACATCAATGCCATAAATCCAAGGAAGAGACTCTAGTGATTAAACTAGATTTTGAGAAAGCTTTTGATACTATCGAGCACCATGCTATTACTGATATCCTTAGAGCAAAGGGTTTTGGAGAAAAGTGGATATCATGGATGCAAATACTTTTCACTTCTGCCTCCTATGCTATAATGTTGAATGGAATCCCTGGGAAAAAAATCTACTACAGAAGACGAGTTAGACAGGGGACCCACTATCTCCATTAATATTTGTCTTGGCTGCTGACCTTCTACAATATACTCAATAAGGCCATGAGACTGAATTTAATCACACCACCACTGCAAGTGAACTCCTGCCCTGTTTTTCCAGTAGTGCAATATGCTGATGATACTCTAGTTCTTATGCAGGCTAATGCTAGGCAATTGATATGTCTCAAAGCCCTGTTAAACACATTTGCATCAGCCACTAGACTCAAACTCAATTATGCAAAATCAATCACTATTCCAATTAACATTGTAGAGGACAGAATATCAATTTTCACCAATACATCACAATATGCTAGAGGAAAATTCCCTTTTACTTACCTAGGGCTACCTCTGGTAATTTATAAACCAACTATGGAACAATGTATGCCCCTAGTCAACAGAATTTCTAAAAGATTGGTTGGTATTTCTACCTTTATGACCCAGGATGGTAGACTTCTCTTGGTTAAATCGGTGCTTGCTTCATTGTCAATATTCTTCATGTGCTTCTTGGACATACCTATCACTATCAAGAAACAAATCAACAAATATTTGAGACACTGCCTCTAGAGAAGCCCTGACTTGGAAGACCACAGACCAACTTTAGTGGCATGGCACACAGTTTGTAGACCCAAAAGTCAAGGAGGCCTGGGAGTCATGGATATCTATTTGCAAAACAAGACTTTGCTCATGAAAAACTTACACAAGTTCTTCAACAGACATGATATTCCATGGGTTAATCTAATCTGGGAAACATACTACAGTAATGGACAACTCCCAAGGGATAATATAGTAGGATCCTTTTGGTGGAAATCAAATATGGCACTCATTGATCATTTCAAAGCAATTGCGAGATGTAATGTAGGAGATGGTAAGAGTGCCTTGTTCTGGGATGATATGTGGCATCAGTTTTTTTTGAAACAAAAATTTCACCACCTTCACTCTTTTGCCAAGAATACAAGCTTAAATGTTCAACAAGTAATCAACACTGAATATCTCCAAGACCTCTTCTACTTACCTTTGACTACACAAGCTAATGAAGAATTTTTGGAGCTAGAAAACATCTATATCACCTTAAGACAATCTAAATATTTGGATGCAATGGACACATGGAACTACATATGGGGAAATGAATTTTACTCCTCCACAAAAGCTTACAATGTACTAATTGGGCACAAACAAAGACCTTCACATTTCAATTGGATCTGGAATAGTTCGTGTCAGCCCAAGCATAAAGTGTTCTTCTGGATGCTGTTACATGATAGAGTTAATACAAGAAATCTGCTAAGAAGGAAAAGTTTTGAGCTTGAGGCATACAACTGTGTAGTGAGAAATTGTCAACAGGAAGAAACATTACACCACTTTTTCTGGGGATGTCCTTTTGCCATTCAATGCTGGGATTTCATCTGCCCCACAAGAACACATAACATGTCAGTACTAGAAGCATATCAAGACCTAAAGGACAAGATCAACTACCCATTATTTATGCAAATTATCATACTTGGGTATGGGCCATTTGGATAAGATTTTTTAGAACATAAATCCTTCGTTTCAAGGCTAGAAATTTATGTTTGTGGAGGAACTCAAGTTGCTAAAATACAGGATGAAAAGAAAGCACGCACATCAGTTTGCTGCCTCATTGGAAAGCTTATTGTAATTGATACCTTAGGAGTAGATTAGTTTTCTTTGTTCTTTTTATTCTTTCTTTTTTGTTTTATTGTTTTATTTTTGTAGTTGTTTTTTTCTTATTTCTGGGCTTATCTCAAGCCTTTAAGACAGCTATAATATATTTCCTTAATTTTATAAAAATTGCAGTGGGTTTTACCCTACTGTTTATAGTAAAATAAAGTGTCAACTACATTGCTTGCAACCTGTTTGGGACTTTAATAAAAGAAATCTTGTCATATCCCTCAGGTGTCATGTTGCGCCTTGTTGCCGGCTTATGATTGAATAATATCTAAAATGATAACTTACATTGTACAGGAAGTCGTGAATGTAGCCGAGTCAAATGTGACCGGCTTGAAAAAAATCTGGAAGTGCAGGAAACCGCCCGAGCGAATGTTGAACTAAAATTGCGATTTTCATTGGAAGAGTTGGAGAAAGCCAAGGCGGGCTTTGAAGTAGAAAATAAGTCTTTCGAGACTGAAAAATCCGCCTTGATTAAGCGCGCAGAAGACACTAAGGGTCAATTGATACCCGTTACTGAAGAGCAAGCTGGGTTAAAACGACACATTGTTCATATGACCCAAGCCATCTTTGGTAAGTATTTTTATGAGCTTGTGAAATCATGTATGAAGAAAGTAGCCTAGCGACTCATATACTTTAATTGTTTACAGGCCCTCGAAATCGCAATCTCCAAGATAACATCTTGATGAAGCTAAAGGTTGTGTACTCATTAGCTGAACAACTATATGCTGGAAGCCTCTGCACCATCAAGGCTGTCATGAGTGACAAAGAAATGGTGAAGTTCATCAAGGATGTGTTGAGACGCCTCTCTACAATCCCAAAGCAAATTTAAGAACTAAAAAAGATCAGTCACCCAAGCAGCTGCAATGACCTCTTTGATCCGGGCCTGGGCTTATTCAGCAGATCTAGATCCTCTAGAGATGGCTGGAGGTTTTCCTGAGATTAAAGATGACGGGTCAGAATTCACAGATGCAGACTATGCTTGTTGCGTCAGGGCAACTCGAGTGTAGGCCAGCCAACTAGTTGCAAAAATGGATCTAAAGACCTATCGGGCGAGTTATCACAACAACAACTCGTGAGTTTAGCCGCCCTCTTTTGAACCGGTGGACCTGACTCCGCAACATCATAAGCATATCTTTGCCCCTCATGTTGACTCATCCCCCATCTTGCATGAAGAAGATGTATTCCAAGATTTAACCAATTGCAACTGGGTTGTGGACAACCTTCAGATCCAAGACCCAGAAGACTCAGTGCAGGATAACCTGGAGGCATCACAAGTGAGAGGACAGCTTGGGACTAACCCAAATGACGCTAACCCAAATGGTTTAGATGTCAGGTTATAGAAATAATTTTGAAAACTTTGATCTGACATTCTGGGATCAATGTAGCCTTGTAATAGCCTAAACAAACAGTTGATTGCCTGTGTCGTGCCTTCATTCACATTTAAACTTTTTATCCCGTCGTAAGTTGATGACGAAGGACTTATATATAAATGAATCTGTCAGCTTTCCCTTATCCTTTTATTTGGAATCGTACAGCCCATGGCTTGCACGTATATTTGATAGGTCTCCTATAACGACATATATGTGCACAAATAATACCTGCAAAACAAATACCACCAAATAATATTTGAAGTGGAAAATATCCGACAAGTTGTCGAGCGATGACTTATAGTCATTAATAATATATTTCAGATTAATAAGCTGGCGACTCATGGTCGATGAAGACTCAATGGCGAGCATGAATAACCCGGTGTTCTTTTGACTCGGGGATTTTTAGTCAGAAAAATTTCGTGAAAACAAAATATCTCCACATATCTACGCAGTGGTTTATAAGTTGGCTTTTGAGGCTCGACAAAGAGACTGGCTTTCGAGACTCAAGTCTTGCTTTCAATGAAGTTGGCATGATAGCCTTGGTTTATCGTCACTTTCTGCAAGCCATCTCTCACCTGACTTAAGCCATCGTTTTAACTTTAACAAGTTCAGGGTCATAAAGATTGACTTGTTAAGCGTACAATGGGTCACCTTGTCAGAGTTGCATCAAGCAAACAGGAAGGTTTAACCAATATATTGTGGCATTTTTTCCGGGTCAAGAGGGTGAGAAAGCTAAACTCAATGAGTTGGAAGCCGCCAAGTAACCAATGATCAATAAATAAAAACTCATGCACATTATATGAGATGATACGACAAAGGCCCCGAGTTTTGAGGATGTCGGCTTTATTATACTTGATCATAAAAAGGTATATATATATTATGTAGATATGTACAATGACTGAAGCCAGTGGCTTAAGTGTAGTAAGGCAAAAGATGAGCAATGTTTCAGGGCTTGTTGGTCTCCTCCTTGGAGAAACGTGATTTATCATGGTCATGTATGTCAATAAGATAATATGATCCATTATTGAGGTTTTATCTAACCACAAAGGTCCCTTCCCAAGGAGGTGAAAGCTTATGCATGCCTGTCCGATGTTGAATCAAATGGATCACTAGGTCACCCTCCTAGAAACTGTGGTTGTTAATTCTTCGACTGTGATAACGACAAAGGTCTTGTTGATAAATTGTACATCGAGCTGCCACGAGATCACGTTCCTCCTCCAAGGCATCAATGTAATTCTGTCGGGTCGTCTCATTGTTCGTCTAAACATAAGACGACACTCGGGGCGAGCCATGACAGATGTCACTTTGGAGAATCTGTAACATCCCAAATATTGGAATGTTATATTAATAGTTGAGTGATTGTTTGATTGATTGAGTGATTGAATTTGAGTGAAAATTTGAAAATTTTAAAACATTGAATGAGAGGGAATAAAATGACTTTCCCCTTTTCTTATGAATTCAAATTCATCCATTTCAAATCAATCAGAGAAGATAACATGACTTCTTCAAAATACAGGATTTCAAATTGTTGATTTTGAAAATTAGAGAAACTCTTCTTTTTGGAAACTCATTTCATTTTGGTCATATTTTCAATGTTTGAATGAATTCAAATCCACATGCCCAGATTCAAAATTTTCAGAGGACAAAAATGACCCTCCATGCCAAGGGTATGTTTGTGAAATATTTGAACCATAAAACTGCTCAGGTTATTTGAAAAATATTTGTAAAAAGAACTAAAATCAATTTATGCTTTTTTCTATTTTTTAAATTATTAATTTTGGCTGTGGAAAAATGTCCATCTATTTGCATTTTTTTTTTGATAATTTTGGTATATAAATCTTATATATTTGGCTTTGATTTGATTTTCCAAAATCATGTTTTATTTCATGTTTTAATAAAAAGGAAAACTTCGCTTTAAAAGGAAAATCAATTGAGGCCCATTTGGAAAATATTAGTCGAAATCCATTTCGGACCGGACCGAATCGTTCCGCCACCGATCTCTTTCCTTTCCTTCCCTCTCTCTGTCATGTGGGACCCACACCCGATTCTTCTCTCGCGTCGGTCATCCCCTTCCTTCTTTCCCCTCCTTCCTTTCTCTCACCGGAGCTGGCCGGATCCGCCGCGGATTTCCCCTACCACCGCATTTCTGATGCACCCGAGCCCCCCATAAGAACCCCTGCACCCATCGCCTTCCGTTCCACTCAAAACCTCGCCTCCCTGAGCCCTGCCATGCCATAACCTCGACCTGGCCGGAGCCGTCCACCTCCCGAAGCTCTGAGAGCTCGTGCCGCTCACCACCGTCACCCCCATGCCCCTCTGGACCCACCCATAAACGCCAGAGACTTGCCGTTGTCTTCTGGTGCCCTCGCCTTTGCTGGCAATCCTCTAGAACGCCGCGCCACCACCGGAGTGCTCCGAGCTCGTATAGCTCACCACCGTCGACCACGACCCCCTCCGACAACGCCAAACGACACCGGAGCCTATCCACCGTCGCCTGGTCGCCTTTGTCGTCATCCCCGAGCATCGGAGCCACGTCCCCGACGTCCTCACCACCCCTACCTCATCGGAATCTTCCATCGCCGGCGACATAACCATGTGAGCTCACCCCTCTCCTCTGTAGACATTGGATCTGGATCCAACGATCCAGATTAGAAGTTTTAATATCCCGAACCGTTTTCTTTTATGTTGTGCATGTTCACCGATTAGCACTCGCGCGCGTACGGCCTCATCCACTCAGGAAGCCCCCGTGGCCCTGTTTGCTAGTTATGTCTATATGTTTTCTGTTTTTAGTTTTCTGAAACAAAGAAGTTTTTTACTTTAAAACTTGAATATCTCCTAGGATTTTCATAGATTTACTTGGATTCTTTTTGCAATGTGTCACAAATGAATTCTAGTTTCTGTATCTATCAATTTTGACCACATTTGAATTTTTAAATTTTGAATTCACTGAAATTTGCGCAAATCACTAGAATTTGAATAACTCTAGTTTAAAAATATATTTTTGAGTAGTTCTTTTTGCTACTAGTTTGTATTAGTTAGATTTATCACTCCGTTCAATTTGAGAATTTTTAGAATAACTAAAATTAGGATTTTTAGCAAAACAGATTATGTTTTAGTTCTTTTTAGGTTTATTTCTATTTCTTTTGTTTTAATTGTTTTTAATTAGTTTTCTTTTGTATTAGTTGACAAGTTTTATATTGTTTTCTGTTAGTTAATAGTAGTATTTTCAACAAGGTTTATATTTATTTTATTTATCAATTTGCTTGCATTAAATTAATTCTAGTTGAATTATAATTTGCAAGTTGATTTCAATGCAACTTTATTTTTTTGAAAATATTTTTATAAATTGTTTTATAAGTTTTACTTCCTGTTAACTTAGTTGTTTTATATTTTGTTTTCCCTTATTTTAGTATTTTTATTATTTTTCTTTTTGCTAAGTTTATTAGGCAAAAACTTATGGTGTTAAGTGTATTATTTTCTTAGTTCTTAGTTGTTCTTCAAAAGTAATTCTTTTTGCTAGTAAAATATTTGCTAAAATACTTTTGTTAGATTTTACTTTGTTGTCGTCTTGTTGCTATTGAAAATATGATTATTTGTAGGGAAAGCTATTTTGGTTTCTGATGAAGTTTTGTTGTTTTAACTTTTGTCTTAAGTATTACCTTCATCACAACCCTAGTGTGTTTAATTTTGTGTTGCTTCTTGTTTGTTAGTATTGATTTCTAGAAGTGTTTGCTTATGAGTGCAATGTTTGGTTATATAGATTTCATCGGAGAGTGATGAATAGTTCTATCAAGTTATTTTCTGAGAGCGATTATATCTTCATCAACATTACCAAGCAAGTTCACATTGATCATGTTATTACCTATGTTTTCAATTTGCATTAGTTCAATCCTTCCACCCATTTCATGCAAGGTAGGTACTTGAAAACTTGGTTACTTGAGTAGTATCATGAGGTAGGCATCCCTAAACCTTTTTACTTGGGTCGTGATGTTATTTTATTTTGCTATGCTTTAGTAGATGGGGTTTGGTTGAGTATTTAGCATGAGAGATGTGATATTTAATTGATGATCAAGATCTCAAGACTTCAAGAATTATTGTCATGACCTCATGATGCAATATACCTTTGGGTGGATGATGGTTGAACAACGCCCTGCAGAAACCAGTGGTTAGGCTAGGTGTTGCTAGAGAAGTGCTAGTATTCACGCGGAAAGGTCCACCCAGGCACAAAGAGATGGATGGATACTTCAAGACTCGAGGCTTACCTGCATAGCCACAAGCCATTATGGACTCTGTCTTGGTTGGACATTGTGGTGACTCTAGACAGCCGGTGCTACGAGATGTAGAAGAATGATAGGAATGGATGGGCACCGGCAGAGGCTCAGAGAAACCCTTTGAAAGACCATGTTTTGGTCATCCACTTCTCAAACACCCTAAAGTGCGAGGAATTCAACGGAGGCGATCAAATATTGTGGGGAACATGTGCAAAACTCTGCACAGTACTCAAACCTAATCGATTAGTTGTGTCCACGGTCATGGCCAACTTGTGCCAAAGGAACTGAAACTATTAGGAAGTCTCAACACAAATAATTATAATGATGAGGGTATTTAACTTGAGTATCAAATTGGTTGGTGGAACCATCTCATTAAACAACCAACATTGTAGTACTACTTTTTGCTTTGCCCCCTCTCTTGTTGTAGGAAAAATTTGCTTTATGCAGAACTTAAACTTACAGCCCCACCTGCCATATATGCATATAGTATAGATGATTATTTTCACTCACTCTTTTGTGACTTTTCGGCATATTCGATATGCTGAACTACACGGCTTCAACAAATCATGTTGCCGATATTCTTCTACGACAAGTAAGAGTACGATTCAGGGTTACGGTTTGCACTCAACCTGCCGTTGGTGTTTATTGGGACTCCACTCCCATTGACTATTTCCGCTGAGATTTTGAGCTATATCAGTTTTACATTATTTACATGTTATTGCACTTTGATATATACATTGATGTACTTTGTGTGCCAGCATACTGATCCAGGGATGGCACAGAACACACAAGGCTTGACCGTTTGAGGTCGGGTCACTATAGAGATCGTATCAGAGCACATGTTGACTATAGGATGTGACCCTAGGAAATGGTTTAGAAATAGGAAGACCTTGATAGGAACACACAAGGATTGACCGTTTGAGGTCGGGTCGCTGCATAGCCGCCTCTGTGCCGTAAACCATAAAGAACGACATGTAGCTTGTTGATGTGTTGGGGGTAGTCCTTATGCTCCAAAGAACCGTAGGAATCTCTTCAACCCAAAACCCGGAGTACGTTCCAAAGGAACCATGAGCCAGGGTTTAATCCCTCATAATATCTCATGGTTAGCATGCTCTGTCTGACCATTGGACTGTGGATGAGCCACAACTGAAACATCAAGCTGGATATGCTCCTTCTGATAGAACGTCTTCATAGCACATTTCGACAGATTTGTCGCTTTATTAGTGATGATACTATGAGGATAACCAAAATGAAAGATCAGCTTTGTCACAAACTGAACTGCAGTTGCCGCCTCACAATTGTTGACTGGCTCTGCTTAAACCCACTTGGTGAATTTATCAACTGTCACCACCAGGTGAGTCTTTCGATCCAACCATATAAACCCCAAACGGCAAACGGCAAAGTTATTGGGATCATCCATAATTCTTGAGACGACGCATGAGCTTGTTGTGCAAATTTCTAATAACCATCACACTTGCGAACAATGTCTTCCGCATCAACATGAGTAGACAACCAGTAGAAATCGTGTTTGAAAGCCTTGGCCACCAAAGATCTTGAGCCGCTGTGATGACCAGAATGTCCTTCACGAATTTCATGCAAAATCTCCATACCCTCATTAGGGGAAACACAATGTTAGAACATGCCAGTGACATTGCATCGATGTAACTCGCGATTGACAATAGTCATGGACTTAGATCGCCGGATGATCTGCTGGGCTAGGAGCTCTTCCCTTGGAAGCTCACCCCGCGTTATATAAGCCAGATAAGGTAGTGTCCAATCTGGAGTTGCACGTAGAGCCGCCACCAAATGCCCTTTCGGGTCTGGGATAGCCAGATCTTCCTCTCAAGGTAACTTGACAGAAATATTATGCAACACATTTAGGAACACGTTGGGGGGAACCGGCTTACGCTGGGAACCTAGCCAAGATAAAGCATCACCCGCCTCGTTAAGCCGTCGGTCTATGTGATCCACTTGATATCCTTTAAAATGACCAGCAATATTAGTCACAACCTGACGATAATCCCCCATGAGCAGGTCTTTAGAATCCCACGTACCTAAAACTTGCTATGCAACAAGATCTGACTCGCCCAAGCATCTGACTCCGCTTAAGTTCATTTCCGTAGGCATGCGGAGACCATGTAATAAAGCCTCATACTCAGTTGCATTGTTAGTACAGGGAAACATAAGCCATAGAACATAACAAAAACTTGTCACCTCATGGGAAAGATAAAATAACTCCAGCCCTCGAGCCTTCCAATTGCCTGGATCCATGAAAGTGTATCGTCCTGTATGTATTGTCTGGTCTTTCCTCGGGTATTTGCAACTCTATCTAGTCATTAATGAAATCTACCAAGGCTTGAGACTTGATAGCAGTCCTGGGCACATATCTCAAATGATGAGGCCCATGCTCAATTGCACACTTAGCAACCCGGCATGTAGCTTCTCTATTTTGGGTGGTGAAAGATGTGGATGTCGCCTAGAGGGGGCGAGGTGAATAGGCACTTTAAAATAATTATTGTTTAGGCTTGAATAAATGCAGAATAAAACTAATGTTTAATATGTCAAGCACAAAACCTAAAACAACTAGGCTCCCCTTTGTGCACCAACAACTTATGCTAAGCAAGATGAACAACCAAGTGATAGCAAGATATATAAAATGAAACAATATGGCTATCACAAAGTAAAGTGGATAAGTAAAGGGATCCGGTAAGACATAACCAAGGCACGAGGAGACAATGATGTATCCCTAAGTTCACACCCTTGCGGATGCTAATCTCCATTTGGAGCAGTGTGCGGGCACAATGCTCCCCAAGAAGACACTAGGGCCATCGTAATATCCTCACGCCCTCGCACAATGCAAGATGTCGTGATTCCACCAAGGGACCCTTGAGGGCAGTCATCGAACCCATAGAAACAAGGTTGGGGCATACTCCACTACTTAATTGGAGGCTCCCAACAACACCATGAAGCTTCACCACAATGGATTATGGCTCTGAGGTAACCTCAAATGCTTGGGGCAATCTCCACAACCTAATTGGATACCCCGACGCTTGCCCGGAGCTTTGCACCATAATGATTGAGCTTAGAGATACCACAAACCTTCTAGGGTGCCAGAGAACCCAAGAGGAAAAAGCTCTAGGGTGCTCAAACACCCAAGAGTAATAAGCTTCTCACCTTCTCACTTCCTCGTATCACTGTGGAGAACTCAAACCTATGCACCAAATGCAATGGCAAGGGCACACGGAGTGCCCAGGTCCTTCACTCCCAAATCCCACAACAACAACTAATGCTATGGAGGAAAGTGAGAGGAAGAACGAAGAAGAACATGAAGAACTCCAAGATCTAGATCCAAGGGGTTCCCCTCACATAGAGGAGAAACTGATTGGTGGAAATGTGGATCTTGATCTCCTCTCTCTTTTCCCTCAAAAATAAGCGAATCATGGGAGGGATTGAGAGTTACCAAGATCTAAGAAGGTCAACAATGGGGGGCAAACTCTAGGTCAAAGCATGGGGACCATTGGGGAAGAAGACCCCCTTAAATGGGTCCCCATAAATCTGCCTCTTATGTGTAGAATAACATAGGAGCGGTACAACCGCTAGGCACACCAGTATAGCCGTTAGTACCGATTAAACCAGAACAACCGACCTACAACCTCCCAAGAATTGCTCCAATACAGAACCTAGTCCGATGGTAGAGCGGTACATGGCCGGTACAACCTCCGGACCAATTTTGGAGCGGTACAACCGCTTCAAATATCGGTTGTACCGGTCGACCGGTACAACGTCTGTTAGATCTGGTACAACCTCTAAGTGTAAAATAGGTAAGACAAAAACAGTCATAACTTTCACATACGAGCTCCGAATTGAGCAAACTCAAGCTTGTTGGATAGCAGACGAGAAGTGTTACCCAAACAACGAATGGTTATAGAAAGAAGAGGGTAGAATAAAAATGTCAGTGATATAGAGATGTGAAACCTCTATGAATGAAGAACCGGCAAAAACTCCAACATCGAAAACATCATGGAAGATGTATATGGACTCTGTTTTCGATGAACTCGAGCTTGTCATCAAGATGACCATAAGCTATAGAACTCACAAAGAGAAACACCAACCAAGAACGAAGAAAGATGATACAATGCTGCAAAGGGTTTGAGCTCTCAATGAACGATACGAAGCTAGTCACTTGAGAGCCCCCCTTGATAGTACAACTATCGATCCTATAACTCGGTCTCCCAAGTACCACCATGAGATCGGTAAAATAGAAAACCATATCAAGGTCAAACCTTTGCCTTGCACATAGTCCACTTGATCTAGATGATGACGATCTTGTCCTTCTCAAGATGGACCACCTTTCTTGATTGCGCCTGCTCGATGAACACTAGTAGATTGCTCCCCCATACTCCACTATGGGTGAGCCACTCTTTGGCACATCTTCACAAGTCCATTGTCACCACAGTGGATGGCAAGCTTCAAGCATGATCTCTCCATGATGCTTCACTTGAACTTGCACACTAAAACCTTGATGACGATCACCACTTGATGTCATGCTCCATGGGTTGTATGGGATCTTCCTATTGATGCAAGCCCATGGAAATATACCTAACCCCACAAAGAACACTCACAAGAAACATGGGTTAGTACACAAAGCGTAATGGACAATACTTACCATACCATAAGATCACTTGATCCCACTTGGTACATCTTCTACACTTTGTGTGTTAATCAACATGAATCATTCTTTGCCTTAATCTTGATCAAACTTCTGTCTTATCTTGTCTCTTCAGAAAGATGATGTCTTTAAGGTAAACATGAATGTTCACACGATCTTCTTCTTCAAGACATGCTTGTAATGAGCTCAACTTTCCCATGACCAATCTTTGGATGAAACCTTACATACCACCTTGGTCACCATATAAACTCCTTGAAACTAACACATGTACTTCAAGAAGTGCCTATGGAAAAACCCTTTGAACATAACTCAAGGCAACCATTAGTCCATAGGGATTGCCAACAATTACCAAAACCACATATGGAGAAAGATGCTCTGACAATCTCCCCCATTTTGGTAATTGATGGCAATCACTTTCAAGAGACTTTATATAAGGAAATAAGCACAACCAAGCACACCCATGCAAAGCAACATCCAATAATGCATATGCATGGGTATGAGAATCAAAAGCAAAACTCTCAAAACATCTCCCCCATTGGCATCAATTGCAAAAATGGGTGAAAGGCTTAGAAAACCAATATAATAGGTGTTCCTCCAAAAGGTGTGTATTTATAAAAGATGAGAGCAATTAGATACACATATCCAATGATAAGTAGTTGGAGGAAAACAACCTACATTGAGGACCCAAAGATTGCAAAAAGGATCATATGGCACAAATACATACAAAAGAGTGATGCAAGCAATCAAAAGATACCAGTTGAAACAAACAATCACATGCACCAATGAGCCACATGAATAAAAGATATTTGCCATCAATTAACTAGAGTGGGAAATAGAGTGTTTTAGAGAAACTAGGGAATCTCCCCGTGGTTTGTGCATAATTAACAATTTTTTCGATACGAGTGCACAAAATAGGATCACCACTTCCCCAAAATCAATAAAACACACACACACACAAAAAGTGCAAGCAAGTCTATAAGACAATAAGCATAGTTCTTGCACCAGACATATAGTTGAGCAACATGTAGAAGAGGCAACTTAAGAGTAGGCTCAACCAAAATGATGTGTGTCAGTCATGGCAAAGCACTTGAGAAAACTAATATAAGGATGAGCATTAAGCATCAACATAGTTTTGATGAAATGAGACACAAAGTGCAAGACATATCCCCCCCATACTACTAGCAAATGGGTTCACAAGCTAACTAATAAACAAATTAAAAACAAAAGCTTGTGACAACCCATGGTGAAGATAAGAAATAACAGCCTTGTCAAGAGGAGGGATACTAATCGAAGTGGCAAAACCCATGTCAAGACATGCATGAGGAAAAATAGTTGTCACCAACAATGAGTGGATCAAAATGCAAGGATATAAGATCTGCACTCAAGACAAATTCTTTCGGGAAACCACCACAGAAATAGAAAGGGGATGCAATGATGAACGTGAAAGAAAAGAGGATATCAACTAGAGATGTAACTTCTCTCATGTCTATAAGTTCTAGGTAGAATACATAATGATATATCCACAAAGAAGGGTGTACACACAAAATAGTTACATAAATGAACAAACAAGATATCCAAAAAGGAATTCACGAATATACCAATAAGATATTTGCTTGAAAGCATAGCACATGGCCTAATATTTTCTTATTGTACATAAATGAACTCCCAGAATACGAGCATCAAAGACATCACAACTAGCAACAAGAGATCATCGTTGGGATACTTTGAGAAAGGAAACAAGTACCACAAGAATGAATCAAGAACTTCATGCCATGATGCAACCTACAAAAGGGTGAATGCAAGTATTGTATGCATGAAGTAGATACTTCTTACCGAGATAGCATTGGATTGATGTAGTAGATAATGGTTCATCGATCATCCTAGAATGGATCTAATAAGCACATGGTGTCAACACCATCCTTGTAAGTGAGCTGAGCGTCCAATGTATCTCCAATTATTCCTAGAACAACAATACAATCAAAGTGGTACCCAAACTCATTGGGACCAAAGAGTTAGTTGACCAACAATACACAGGACAAAACATAACTATGTGCATATAGATATGAAATTTAATTTCATGCACACTTCAACAAATTTATGTCATAGTGGAGTTTTCCCTATATATTGGGTCAAGGAAAGAGAACATGCCAACAAAATCACATATAGTAAATATGCATGCTTAAGGCTTTCGAGAATCAAATCAGCACATAGTTGATAAGATACCAAAAGACAAGGTATCATGTGAAAAAGACACCAAACGAAGGATTATCACTTGAATGATACCAATTAAATGATACATCAGGGAATGAGATATCCATTGACACATGCCAAATAGAAGGAAACACGATATAATTTGAAGGAAGCAAACAAGGGGTATCAAGTCCCTGAAAGAGAGTTAGGTTCCAAACAAACCAAACCCTCGGCAAATTTTCATGATGGCACAAGGCACCATAAAGAAAAGGCTTGCCTCCCACCAACACACACTTGATGAGGATCAGAAGATTTTATGATAAACGCATAAAGAGAGTGTTCTAAATAAAATAGGATAGCTCCCCCAAGAGATGTGCATTATATAGAATTTGCATTTGAATACAAAATGCACAAGATGGGATCATCACTTTCCCTATATCTATAGAAACACTAAAAATGCTCAAAAAGATCCAAAAGAGGTAAGGAAGGCAAATGGATAAACACAATCAAATGAATATGATTACGAATTCCTACCAAATAAAAGAATACCAATTGTCAAAGAACAAGAAGTATTTTGGAATTAATTCCCATTGGTAGATTGTAAAGATATCCAACATCATCTTCACACCTAAATCATAAGAAAATGAAACTTGTGGGGCAAAAATGCCACCTAGGAACAAGATAATTTACAATATCAACTTTAAGTGGCAATACCTCGAATGTACACATTTTCTAGGCTTGTAATATGCACATAGCATATTACTCCTCCATAATCTGATAACCCAAATATAATTGACAAGTGACAAAAGAAATAGAGTAAGAGATATTTAGTGAAACATTTAGAATTTGAATTTATCATGAGAGGACATACCACATAGAAGCTAGATAATCTTGTAATAACAATGCAAAGTGGTATTCCTCATGTACACACATTTTTAGGATCGTGAAGTGCACAAAGCACATCACTCCCCCAAAATGGGATAATCCATTAATCTCTCAAAAGAGCCAACTAAGATACATACAAATTGCAAAAAGGATCAACACAAGACTCACACATATATGATGTGCAACCCACCATACATACTTGATTTCTCAATATAAACTAGGAAGCACAACATATACAAACACATGCAAGGTACAAAACCACAACATGCCAAGGGGCAAGTAACTAACAATGTATTCAGCCTTAAGTACAAGTTACCGCAAGGAGGAACATTGGTTATAAGATAGAAACTTGATGATCCAAATGACTTGGCTTGAGACAATGTGAATGATGAAGACCCCTTAATTCTTCATAATGTAGCCAAGTCTCCAGTGCCCTCCATTAATATCTATTGATCAAGTTTGTGCTTGTTGGTCCCCAACCAAGTTGCGTCCTAAGAGGTTAGTCACAATAGGCTTGGCTACCCAAATGGTTCTTTTCTTGACACCACTTTGAGTACCAACACATTTGGCATACACATTGCCAAGCTTATCCTTCTGAAGAGAATAGATATCATCAGTAATGATTGGGTTGGGTAGGTTACCTTTCGTGCAAGAAGAAGCGAAGTGACCCTTCTCACGACATAAGTAGCAACATCTACAATTTAATTTCTTCTAAATTGATTTCTCAACTTGATGAGCGGTGACTTGGGTCTTCTTGGGAATAGGCCCTTGTTCAACATGTGGTTGAGCATTATATTGAACTTGTGGCCGCTTCCCTTGTTGCTTGTTACTTTGAGGCTTCTTCGTCAATGGCCAAGATCTTACATGGTGACCTTAGATTTTGCACTTGAAGCAAATAATCTTGGCCAAATTCTTGATTTGTTCTTGTCCCTTCTTTTTGTTTCTATTGGACTTGTTCTTCATATTGGAGTTGAATCCAAGTCCACCTTTGTCATTGGGAGATTTTTGCACACTCAAGATGTTATTGAGTGTGGACTTCCCTTCATGACTCTTTTCCAAGTCATTCTTCAAAGAAGTGACTTGGTCCTTGAGCTCTTTGATTTCCTCTACATGGTTAGTATCAACACAAGTACTCGAGGAAGTATAAGCATCATTGTTAGGGCAACAAGGAAAGTAAACTAATTCATCACAAGATGTACCAATGTTATGCTTAGATAAATTATGAGGACTAGCACATGGCAATATAGAATTTTGACTAGAAGTAGTGCTAATTTCCACATGAGCCTCACTTGATGTTACATTAGTAGTACAAGCCTCATGAGCTATCTTTAGCACATTATGTGATACTAGAAGATCATCATGAGAGCTTGTGAGCATTACATGACTTTCGTGAAATTTCCCATAGTTGCTAGATAGCAACTCAAGTTGAACCCTTAGCTCAACAATTTCCTTTAATACGGATGCTTCACAAAAAAATAGAGTTAGTAGCACAATCATCATAATTAACAACAAGAGGAGAAGGCAACTTGGCAAGCTATTTTACATAAGAAGGTTTAAGTTGGGCATGAGACTCGGTGAGTTCGATGAATGAACTCTTAATGACCCTCGAGCCATTTTCGAGGTGCTCAAAGTCCTCGGGGAGTATAGCATGTGCAACTTCAAGCTTATCATTTTTAGTTCTACAATCATTATCCACCTCGAGAGCTCTATCATGGGATTCCTTTAATCTAGATAATTCTAGAGCAAAGGTCTCCTCAAGATATTCCTTGGTTGTTTGTTCATTTTCAAGAGCTTGAGATAGCTCCACAATCTCATTAGCATAATCACGCTCATGACCTTCCATTCTATCAATGGTGGCCTCATGCTCCTCGAGATGAGATTCCAACTCCTCAATATATTTCTTGCCCTCAATGGCAATAGACATGATTTCCATGAAGTTTGAACGATCAAGTTTATTCTTATGAAGAGCTTCAAAAATCATTTCTCCCATAATTTTTAAGGAAGCAATATTATCACTCTCTTCATCATTATCCTCATCCTCATTATCATCAACATCATCAATGAGTTATACTGAGATTCAAGGTAGGAGATACCTTTCAAGCCTTAGACATAATGCAAAAGTGAGAAACAACATATGATGATGCAGGATCCCTTGAAGCACCATTCAAGACCACATCTTGTTCCATGGAGTGTTGGTTTTCCTCTACATTGATAGCACAACAACTTGAGGAAATCAATGCATTTTGATCATGACAACAATACATAGAAGCATATCATCATGAGATTTAGACAATCAATTTCTACAGGATATGCAAGGACTATTAACAAGCATGTGAAACATTTAGAGTGCTCTAAGTGTTAAAGTCCAAAGATAAATCATTGATATAAGAGTGATGATGGATCATCAAGAATAAGCCCACTATCATCATTATAATGATCACCACTACTCACCATATTATTACCTTGTGGCAATCCACATGTAGGTGAAGTATATGAAGTTAGAATACAACACGATCGGAGGTGGAGGGAGAACAATCATCCCTACCAATCTTGGACACACCATATTTATCTCAAAGCTTTGTCTACAACTCATGAGCATCCTGGAATGACATGAGTTGAAATATAACTACATTGCTCAAAGCATCAAAAAGAACATTAGAAGATTGAGCATTGAGATGAGAGTTTTTCTCATCCTCTAAAGATATGTTTTGAGAATCCTTTCGAGGAGAAAACCCATATCTACAATTCACTGTAAAGTTGGGTCCATGACCCTAAAGAGATTAAGCATGAGAATTACCCAAACATCAAAATGTGTGTCATCAAAACTAAGAGTGTGAGAGAATCCTAATCCCCTAGTCGACATCCTTACTCTCTAGGCGGTAAAGCCTAATAATGAGAGACATAGCTCTGATGCCAATTGAAAGGACGTGGATGTTGCCTAGAGGGGAGGTGAATAGGCGCTTTAAAATAATTATGTTTTAGGCTTGAACAAATGCGGAATAAAACTAATATTTAATATGTCAAGCACAAAACCTAAAACAACTAGGATCACCTATGTGCACCAACAACTAATGCTAATCAAGATGAACAACTAAGTGATAGCAAGATATATAAAATCAAACAATATGTCTCTCACAAAGTAAAGTGCATAAGTAAAGGGCTCGGGTAAGACATAACCGAGGAATGAGGAGACGATGATGTATCCTGTAGTTCACACCCTTGCGGATGCTAATATCCGTTTGGAGCTCTGTGAAGGCACAATGCTCCCCGAGAAGCCAGTAGGGCCATCGTAATCCCCTCATGCCCTCGCACAATGCATGATGTCGTGATTCCACCAAGGGACCCTTGAGGGTGGTCACCGAACCCATACAAACAAGGTTGGGGAAAAATCCACAACTTAATTGGAGGCTCCCAACAACACCACGAAGCTTCACCACAATGGATTATGGCTTTGAGGTGACCTCAAATGCTCGGGGAAATCTCCATGATACGTCTCCAACATATCTATAATTTTTGATGATGGCACGCTATCATATTATCTATTTTGGATGTTTATATGCATTAATATGCTATTTTATATTATTTTTGGGACTGACCTATTAATCTAGAGCCTAGTGCTAGTTTCTATTTTCTTCCTTGTTTTTGAGTTCTGCAGATATGGAATATGAAATGGAGTCCAAACGGAATAAAACCTTTGAAGGCATTTTTCTGGAAGGAAACAAATCAACCAGGCCTGGAGTGCATGACACAAAACTTTCCACGGAGTAAGAAGCCTGCTAGGCATGGCCCCCCTGGCCACGCCTAGCAGGCTTGTGACTCCCTGGCAAGTTTCGTGTCGTGCTGGCCGCGCCTAGCAGGCTTGCCCTCTCCCGGCAGGTCTCCTAACCCTATTCTTCGCCCTATTAATTCCCAAATATTCCCCTAATATCAAAAATAGCCACGCAAATAGTTTTCCACTGCCAGAAGCCTTTGTTTCCAAGAAATCCAATCTTGGGGCTTTTTCCGATAATCTGCCGGAGGGGGTTTCGATCACAAAGGGCATCAACATCAACTCCATTGCCCCTCCGATGATGCGTGAGTAGTCCACCATAGACCTACGGGTCCATAGCTAGTAGCTAGATGGCTTCTTCTCTCTCTTTGATCTTCAATACCATGTTCTTCATGATCTTCATGGGGATCTATCTGATGTAATCCACTTTTGTGGTGTGTTTGTTAAGATCCGATGAATTGTGAGTTTATGTTCAGATTATCCATGAATCTTATTTGAATCTCCTCGTAATTCTTATATGCATGATTTCACATCCTTATAAGTATCTTCGACTTATTGGTTTGGTTTGGCCAACTAGATTGCTAATTCTTGCAATGGGAGAAGTACTTGGTTTTGGGTTCAATCTTGCGGTGTCCTCACCTAGTGACCTAGTAGGGGTAGTGAGGCACGTATTGTATTGTTGCCATCAAGGGTAACACGATGGGTTTTTCATCATATTTCTTGAGTTTATCCCTCTACATCATGTCATCTTTCTTAATGTGTTACTCTATTCTTCATGAACTTAATACTCTAGATGCAGGCAGGAGGTGGTCGATGTGTGGAGTAATAGTAGTAGATGCAGAATCGTTTCGGCCTACTTGACATGGACGTGATGCCTATATGCATGATCATTGCCTTGGATAACTACATGATTATTCGCGTTTCTATCAATTGCTTGACAGTAATTTGATTACCACCATGATATTTTCCTTCAAGAGAGAAGCCTGTAGTGAAACATATGGCCCCCGCATCTACTTTCCATAATATAATTTCAGATCTATAAACCAAACATACCAAAAATACCTTGCTGCAATTTATTTACCTTTTACTTTCCGTTCTCGTTTACATCTATCTCTATCGGATCTAATCCTTCCAAATAATCGTGAAGGGATTGACAACCCCTTTATAGCGTTGGGTGCAAGAGTTTGATTATGTGTTTAGGTGCATCCATTGGTGACTTGCTTGTTCCTCCAACTGGATTGATACCTTGGTTCTCAACAACTAAGGGAAATACTTATCTACTTTGCTGCATCACCCTTTCCTCTTTAAGGGAAAACCAACGCAAGCTCAAGAGGTAGCAAGAAGGATTTTTAGCGTCGTTGCCGGGGAGGATACACGTCAAGCCTACCAAGTACCCATCACAAACTCATCTCTTGCATTTCCATTATTTGCCATTTACCTCTCGTTTCCTCTTGTCGGTGTACTAAAGTTTGGGCTTTTAGTACCCCATACTTGTGCACGGGCAGTTGTAGCCGCACCAGTAGGAAGGCGCGCCAAGGGACTACTAGCATAAAATACAAGGACGTCAAGAAACATTCAAGTCAACAAGCACAAGACCAAAGACCAAAGGCTGGAACCCCGACAGGATCTTGCCGGGGGTTGCTTGCGGATCTCAACAAGGAGTGCACCCTGCAAGACCTTGCCACCCTGCCAGCGCAGAGACCAGGTGTCAACTCACCAGGATATGTCTCAAACCGATGGTGATGGATAGGCTAAGAGGTGTCGATGGGACCGGCTCCTATCCTATCTCGTAGGAGATCAGGGACACCTGACCGAGCATTAAATGCATTTCTCCTACACCGTCAGTGTTAGGTATGATAACACTTTAGCACTATACACCTCGTAAATGCACTGTACGCTACTGTTGGGATCCCCTTAGTCATATAAAAGGAGGCCCAAGCCGTTACGAGAGGGGATCTTTCTTTTCTTTTCTTCCACCTTCTGGCTCACGCGCGTAGCAGCTGTCCATAGAGCTCCTATAGCCAGAACCCTAAAAACACCCATAATACACTAAAGCAGGAGTAGGGTTTTACGCTTCTCAGCGGCCCGAACCTGGGTAAAATCTCCCCTCGCATTGCTTGTTTGATATGCTCTTTGCGCATGTCGTCCCCCCGCCGAACCACAAAGGGATCCACGTGATCCCATAGGTATCGTACCCCGACATCTTTGGTGCGCCAGGTAGGGGGAGAGGTGGTGTGAACCTGATCCAACAATCGGTGCGCTAGTTCTTCGTCATCTTCATCGCCATGGCCCCCAAGAAGGGTTTCAAGGAGGTTGATTCGTCCACGTCCTGTGCGCCTGTGGTCACTCGGATAGACGAAAATGTGGATGCAGGCGGAGGACTCGAACCTCCACGATGTTCTGGTGATCAAGGACAAGCCATCGGCATCGTTCACGGCAACAACGAGAACCCACGCGCTGCTAGATCTCAAGACGGAGTTGTCCTGCCTACATGCGGCACGGTGAAATCCAGGGATGGAAGGGCGCCTTCCAAGATACCTATGCCGGCGCATACGCCGCGGCCTTCTCAGGTCGCATGCGATGAGGAGCGCCGCGGCGTCGGTGGTTCTAAGCGCCCCCATGGAAAGGCTCTTGCGCATCACTCCAGAGATGCGCGGGACCAACATGCATGCCAAAATGCTGACGAAGGTGGCACGCGGTAGCGGGACCATGATGGACCTCCTTCTAACACGGTTAGGAGTCAAGGCACCTCACGTTCATTACACCTTCCGCTGCCAACCTCATCAGCAGAAGCGTTGGGGGAGCAAATTTACTCTTGAAGTTCCCTCCTATGGCAGAGAAGCTTGATGAGTGGAGAGCTACTATCTAGAGCCTCGTCAGCTTCGCTGACAGGGATGGGCTGGGACGGGCGGAGCCTTCGCAGCAGTGGTCCGTCGAGTCAGCCCGCACAAATGGCGGAAAGGCTAGAGGTGGCATGACCATGGTGCACTTTCCTCCGCAGCGACAACGGCGGTTACCGACTCGGCCGGTCAGTGCCGATGGTGACGACTCAACGACGTCGTTTGATCCGCGAACTCGCTGCGATCAACGTCAAGTTCTTCACGAGCGAACTAAATAAGATGCTCGGAACACCATCGAGCGGCGACGGGAAATGCGCCATCAATCTGATAGGCGCGTAGGACCCACTATAGACAAGCCTGTGCCAAGGTATCTTGTCGACCTACCTTATGAGGTGGGTTGTCCAACATTTACCAGTGAGCTACGGCGAGTCCAGTGGCCCAATTCCTAAACGTTCAAACCGAAGGTCCTGGAGAAATACGACGGGAAGACCCACCCATCAGAGTTCTTGAGCATCTACACCATTATAGTGAGGCTGTCGGGGCTCGTGACTACAAGATACTCACCAACTACTTCCCATTGGTCCTGAAGCCCAACGTCAGGTCGTGGTTGATGCATCTACCATAGAATTCCATTTCTTCCTAGGCAGACCTTTGCCATGAGTTCGTTGGCGCCTTTACTGGGATCCACCGAACTCCTGGCCAAGTGAGTGATTTGCATCTCATCCCCTAGAAGGAAGGCGAAACCTTGCGCAAGTACAGTCAGATATTCAGCCATATACATCACAACATCCCAGACGTCCATCCTGCTGCTGTTATCAGCACGTTTCATCAGAACATGCGTAACCGGAGGATGCGCGAAGAGCTGGCGATGAACAAAGTTAAAGACGTCGCCGAGGTCTATGCTCTCGCGAATAGATGTGCTCGAGCTGAAGAAGGGAGGAGACTCCCCGGCGAGAATGCCAGTGCTGGAGTCAACTCCGACGAAGACACCACCGACCCGACAAGGAAAGGCCGACGGCAGAACAAAAAACGCAAGGACAAGGTTGTGCTTGCTGTAGAGGAATCCGGCAACCTTAACACAGCCAATAAGACCAAGGTTGACAGCCCCAGCAAGGAGATTGCCACGTGCGCCTCTTGTCAGGCCTTGGCAGCTGCCGACTAGCCGGAGGGCTCCGACAAGCAGCATTGCAAGATCCATCGCACCAAGGGACATGATCTCCAAAACTGACGACAAGTTGAGCAGCTTGCCGAGAGGCAGAATGCTGAGTACGTGAGGCGAGACAAGGAGAACGCCCAAGAAGGTGCACAGGGGTCCAGCAAGAAACGCGATGGCCGAGGAGGTCGCCGCGACAAGGCCAAACAGCATGAGAGGCCCGCTCGAGGCCGTGACAAGGAAGAGGGGGATGACGACGGTATCAAAGAGGACGATGATACCAGCAAGCATGAATTTCAAAGAGCTACAAATGTCATGTGCATTGACGGGGGCGCCTTGTTGCATTCTTCCCTCCGCCAACTAAAACAGTGGGCGTGCGAGATTAATGCGACAAAGCCATCTGTTGAAGCCCGCAAACCACTGAGTTGGTCCCACACACCTATCATTTTTGATGCCAAGGTTCACCCTGATCGCACAACTGTGGTTGGGTGTCTGCCATTGTTGGTTTCGCCCACAATTCGCAACCTCAAAGTGGCAAAACTGCTAGTTGATGGTGGAGCCGGTTTGAACTTGATCTCCCTGATATGATTAGAAAGTTACAAATTCCAGATGAAGATCCCGAGGAGACGGGCACTTTTCAGGGGATCAATCGAGGAAGGACTAAGCCGAAGGGCAAGATCACCCTGTCGGTAACATTTGGCAGTGACATGAACTTCGGGACAGAGAAGATTGTTTTCGACATCGCCATCTATTGGGATCCTTAGACGCCCAACGCTGGCCAAGTTCATGGCGGCATCACACTATGCTTATAATGTGTTGAAGATTCCCGGGCCAATCAGTGTCATAAAAAACAACTTTGACAAGAAGGATGCACTTATTTGTGTTGACCAACTTTACCGGGAGGCAGTTGCACACCTGCCGCCAAGGCCCCTGCTCCTGCCGCTGAAGCTCCCGATGGGAAGAAGACCGGCAAGACCTCTGGTGCACACTCCGGCAAGCGTGCCTCTTCGGAGTGTTGCGCTCCCGTCGATGATGTTCTAGAGCGATCCATCGGCAAGAACAAGAAATCAAAGGCAGCTCCACCAGAAACCAAGAAGGTGCCCGTCAAGGAGGATTGTACGGGAGGAACTTTCACCATAAGTTCCACCCTAGATGACAAATAGGAAAGCGTGCTCATTGCCTTGTTGCGGGCAAATGTCGATGTGTTTGCGTGGCAACCATCTGATGTCCTCGGTGTTCCCAGGGAGGTAATTGATCACCACCTTGCTGTATGTCCTCATGCATGGCCCGTCAAGCAGAAAGTTAGGAAGCAAGCCCTGGAGCGGCATCAATTTATTGTCGGGGAAATCAGGAAATTGGAAGCGACATGTTTGGTTAGAGGAGTGCTCCATCCAACATGGTTGGACAACCCAGTTGTGGTACGCAAGGTGAATGGAAAATGGAGGCTGTGTATTGACTATATAGATCTCAATAAAGCCTGTCCAAAATATCCTTTCCCCTTGCCGTGCATCGACCAGATTGTGGACTCCACTGCAGGCTGTGTTCTGCTGTCATTTCTCAATGCTTATGTGGGATACCACCAGATCTTCATGTCCAACAAAGATGAAGAGAAGACCGCATTTATCACCCCATGTGGTACGTATTGCTTTGTGCCTTTCGGGTTGAAAAGTGCTGGTTCAACATTTGGGAGAGCAGTCCGGATTGGTTTTGAGCCTCAGCTACATAGAAATATGGAAGCTTATATGGATAACATAGTGCTTAAAACAAAGGAAAAAAGAAACGCTCATACAAGATCTAGAAGAGACGTTTGCAAATCTGCGCAAGATCAACTTGAAGCTCAATCCTGAGAAGTGTCTGTTTGGTGTTCCGTCCAGCAAGCTTCTCGGGTTCTTTGTGTCTCAATGTGGGATCGAGGCAAACCCCAACAAGATCAAAGCAATTGAGGAAATTGAAGCACCAAGACATGTCCAGGATGTGCGTCGTCATCCGACTGCGCCGCGACTCTGAGTAGGTTCATCTCAAAGTCTACTAAAAGCACCCTGCCCTTTTTCAGAATCATGAAAAAGGCAGGTCCAATGAAGTGGACTCCGGAAGCAGAGGCAGCGCTGCAGGACCTGAAGAGGTACCTCTCCTCTCCGCCAATACTAGTCGCACCTAAACCACAAGAGTTGTTGTTGCTATACTTGGCAGCAACGAATCAAGTGGCTAGTGTTTCCTTAGTGGCGCACAGAGAAGTTGACGAAGAAGCCGCCTGGAACCCATCCTAGATCGATGAAGAAGAAGAGGAACTCCAACAAACAAGCAACGCTCTCACGTTCAAGCATCACATTACCTGTATTTCTGTGAGCCACGGGGACTCAGGAATCTCATTTCCAAGGGTATCAAGACTATTAAAGATTAATGGGTGAGGTATGGTTAAGTGGTGAGGCTGCAGCAAGCGACAAAGCATTTATTTGAGTGGCTAACTTACGAGTATAGAAAGTAAAGTATGGTGGTCTACGCACAACGGACGTGAACTAGGAATGATCACTAACTGATCCTGAACACCTACTTACGTCAAACATAACCCCACCGTGTTCTCTCTCGGATAAGAACTCACGAGAAGAGACAGTCACGGTTATGCACACAGGTGGTGTATTTTATTTGAGTTTACTTCAAGTTTACTATGACTAGGTGTTAAACAAAGTATCCAAGTTTTCCACATAACCGTGGGAACGGCTTTCCGAAAGATTTTACCCTGCAGGGGCACTCCAACTCGTCCATCACAAATTAACCACACGCAGCGGGAATAACCTCGACCACGGATCTCGTGATCATCCTAGGCAATTCCAAAGGAAATCCGACACCTCGAGATAGTTTGAAGAAGATTAGAGTTCCTCACACAAGACGTTTGAGAAAGGTAAAACAAGTCCAGCAAGACCGCCCGATGTGTCGACGAACCTGATAGGAGCCACGTATGTCGTTCTCAGGACACGACCGGATAAGCACAGCGCACAGTGGCCTCATAGAAATCTCCCGAGTTGCCCCGGGTTGGCCCCGCACACGGCCCTGTTTTGGACCAGCACCAATAGCATTGGCCCCTGTATTATGTTAAATTAATCCACGAGGGGGCGACCCTCTATGCTTTAATAAGGTGATCAGTATTATTATGATGGGCAAATGTAGCACCAAATTTGGGCCTTGCCAGACAAGTTTTATCCTAAAACGAAAATCAAGGAGTCCCCATAACAACCCCGAGCATGTTAGGAGCGCTCAATTATGGAACATAACACCGGTTCAGAAGAAACTAGGGCGGCAAGAGTGGAACAAAACACTGAGCACAAGGCCAAGCCTTCCACCCTTTACCAAGTGTATAAGTGCATTAAATTAAATAGCAATAATATTGTGATAGCAAAAGAATGTCCATGTTGACACATGGAAGCAATTGCACCTGCAGCTAGAAATGCTATAAGAAGGGCCGAGCAAGCGGTAACATAGCCAAACAAAGGTTTTCTGGGAAGGTGGAGGGTTAGAGGCTTTTCATGGAAATGTTGGGAGGCTTGACAAACAAGTGGTAGGAAGCGAGACATAACGATAAAAGCAGGACAACTAGCATGGCAATGATAGTAGTGGTATCCAAGGAAATGTGTCATCTTGCCTAAGATCTCGCACGGAAGAAGAACGAGTCCATGAAGAAGACGATCCAACGTAGTCGAATGAATCCTCACACTCCGAACGCTTTAGGAACTCTATCGAGAAGAAGCAATCTGAAAACAACAATAAACACAAGATACACCACAACATATGCATGACATGATGTGCAAACTATTATGATGCATGTCCGGTAAAAATATGCAACGCATGGCATGGCATGGCAAGCACAACAAACAACTACTACATATTAAGTGAAGTTCAATATGCAACAAGTTGCACATTGATGAAACTCCACGATTGAATTATTTAGTTGACTCTCGTTAGGTACTCATCAACATTAAATTTTGTTAAACATGTCAGGAGGTGAATCAATAACAACTATATCATCTAGGCATTTTAAATGAGGCCGGAAGCAATATATACCATTTCCAAAACAACCCCATATGCATATTATGAATTAGATCCAGATCTGTACTAAACATATTTTAGACTTGTAAAACAGCAAAATAAATGTCACCATGAGATTCTACACATTTTTTAGCCAAGTTACATATGTGGATCATTTTTATCGGAGCTACGGTTTAGTAGTTATGAAATAAATCATTTTAGCATGTCATTCACGCAAATCAATGCCAACATCAAGTATAAGTATTTTAAACATGTGTGAAAGTTGGAAATTATGAATCTACATGAAATTCTAGTCAAGTTTCGTATATAATTTGTTTTAATCCGATGCACGGTTGAAAAGGTATTAATGCATGAAGTCTAGGGGTTTTTGTGTAAAACAGTAATTCGCACGTTAGTTATGAAATTCGCACGACAGGAAAAATAATAAGCACGGGCCGAATCTGAATAGGCCCGAATAGAGCACTAGGCGTAGGATAACTAAATAGTGCATGGGCGTTGGATAGGGCAGCGGCACTCACCTCAGGCTGGGCCTTGAGGCTACGGAAGCGAGGCGAGGCTGGGCCGGGCGAGACCCACATGCGCTGGCAGCGGCCTACCTGGGCGACAGGGGCGAGCGCCCTCGCCCTGCTCGATCCCGAGCGGGACGAGCGAGCGGTGGCGGTGGATAGTCGACGGCGGCGGCCCTCTGGCGAGGCGACGGTGCACAAGAGGCGGATCCGACAAGGCCCGACCGAATCCGGGCGGATCTGAGCCTGGGGAGCCTATGCCCGGCCGGCGGCAAGGCCATAAGCCCGGCGGCGATGCGTACCATGGCGTGGACAGGTAGGCCAGGTCTTGCAGCGGCTGGCAGCGGTCAGCACGGGGTGGCTGCGGCAGCAGGCGATGGTTGGCGGCGGCTCCGGCCAGGGGAGGCGGACCTTCGGTGGCCGGCTGACCAAGGGGCGGCGGGGGCGCAGCTCTGGATCGGGAGCTCCTCTCCTGATTTGGAGCGCTCGGGCGGCGGGGCGGTTCGGGCCTAGGGTGGGCCCAGATGGGCTCGGCGGGCCCTGCGCGGGGAGGAGACTATTGGCAGCTGTGGGGTGGTGGGAGGCTGGCGGCGCGGATTTCGAGGTGGGGCTAGGGTTGCCTGATTTGGACGATGGGGGTCTATTTATAGCAATTAGGGGCTAGGGTTGATGGTTTTTGGAGCCATTTTTGGCCGTGCGATCGTAATCGGACGGCCAGATTGGGGCAAGGGTGGTGGCTGTGTGTGAAGTGGGCTAAGAACAGATGGGAGGGAGGTTTGCGGCCCGTGACACGAAGTTTTAAAACACCGAAAAAACGTCTGACGAATAACCGATGACCACACTGCTACGACAGACCGATGGGGTATCAAACGACCTCGAAATGTGACGAAATTTGGCAGGCGGCCTATCTATACTATAATAAGACCACACGCCAGGTTTCGACCCATTCCGAGAATATTTTTCGCATGCCTTAAAAAGGTTTTTTTAATCGATGCCGCGGGTGCGTGCGTGTGTGGTTGGTCTCGAAATGGGCAACGACAAGAACAGAGAGAACCGGCAACTATGAATGGATGCAAATTTGAAAACCCATGTTGACAAAATGTCGATGCTATGCAAATGATGCGAATGATGCAATGATGAATGTGACAACCAGACGAAACACAAACGAGAATGGAAACAAAGGGGAATCTTCTGGAGCGTCAGTCCCGGGTTGTTACAACTCTCCTCCACTACACAAGGATCTCGTCCCGAGATCTAGAATGAGACGGGGAAGAGAAAGAGGTAAACTTAGTTGCTTCTCTGACAAACGAGTGAAACCCATGATCATTGAAGGTTTCGTAAAGATGAAGATTGGCACAAGGAACAACGAAGAATTGCCAAGAAATTTCAACAGCACTTCGGTAGGATAGAGGGGCAAAATTGATAAGATAGAAATAAATTGAAGGGGAGACACCAAACTTCAGTTGAATTAGAATCTAAACTTCATGAGATGGAAGGATCGTGAAAACATTTCACACCACTCCGGTAAATGGACAAGCAAGGGAAGAACATGATCTTAATCAAGCTAGACGATGGATTGAAGAGAGCAACATGAAAACGCCTCCGGAAAAAAGAATAGAAACTAGATCATTGAAGGAAAAGAACGGAGAAGAAAATGACAACTCCTACTACAAATGTATTTGAAGCATATTTAGGAAGAAGAGATTGAACGGAGTTGTTGGAACACCAACAACGAAAAGAACAAGCTTGTTGTGGACTTATGGAAAACATCTCAAAATTATGAGGTGACAACCTACCACAACAGAAACAATTGATTGATTGAGAGCAACAAGATGTGCAAAGCTTCTTTCACCAAGAGGTGGAGGAGACACTTGAATTATTTATAACACCATGATAGCAATAATCCTTAGGAAAAGCTTCAGGTCAAATACAACCAAAGATAACTCCGAGAAAACAAGATGGGTTTACTTATCTTATTCTTGACAATTTTCCTTCGAGACTCCTCATAATCAAGAATTTAATAACACCATCTAAAAAGACAATGGAGAGGGAATTGAACTGAGAAATCCAAGATAAACAACACTTGAGAACCTCCAACAAGAATCTTGAAGAACACTTCGAGAAGAATTAGACCCTTAACAAACCACCACGAAGAAGCGTCGGGATGAACTACGGAATAAAAGGATGATAGAAAAGAATTGAAGGTTGCAAAAAAAAGTTTGAGGCCTTCTAATGATTTAGATGATGCTTTGGGACAAGATACTTGAGCAAAACTAGAAACTCCAAAAAAGAAAGATGACCACTTGGGATTAGGAATTTAATATCATGAACAACTCCGGAAGAAGGATTGAAATCACTTGGATGAAACAAGAATAAGAATTATGATATGCCTATCCTTCATCAAGTTAAATTGATGACAAACACCGAATTTGGCATACCACATATCATTTTAGAAAAGATAGGAAAGATAGATAGAGCACAAACTTGCTTAAGTCTTACACAAGAACACCGGTAAGAATTCAAAACGAATGAGGATACTACGATTGAACAAAGATACATGGGAACAAAGAGATCACAATCCACCTAATAGAAAACTTGAAAGAAGCACCAGAATAATTGAGATACGAGCGAAGGAACAACACTTGAGAAGAATTTGAGAACGAAAGCTGGAAGCTGAGAACGAAGAAATCTTTTGAAATGATGGCCTTTGGGAGGATCGAGAAATGAAAAACAACTCTGAATGCACCGGATAGACATGGGAGAAATTTCTCATCAATGGAAACAACTTGAGATGATAGCAACCAGATGAAACCATGAATCTTTAAGAGAACGAGCAAAGATTAAGAGAAGCTCTCCTTCGGTCTTCAGTACCGAGAATAATGACGAGAAACAACATCATGAATTACTAAGACACTCCAGAACAATGAATAAGGAAAGGTTGATCCAACAATGAAAATGATTTAGAAACTATCTTGGAAGAGGAATATGACTGATGAAAATCATTCTTACATCATATTGAGAAGAACTTGAGGACATCTCCGGAAAGAATAGAAGAGTGAGGTAGGATCCAGGGAAAAATCATGTGCGTTATGGGCCCACTCAAAAGAAACCACCGTTGAAAGATTGCTTAGAATGAGAGATTGCACCGTTACAAATGAAAACTTCATGAGGTGAGAACCTCGAAATAACTTGGAAGGATTGAAAGAAAACATGGATCTTCTGAGATATCTTCAGCACTCCGGATAGAACAGAGAGAGACGAATAAACAAGAGAGGCTTGGAAAAAATCCCAACATGGAAACCAGTGAACAAATGAGAAAGGATAGGATGAACACCGAGAGCTTGAATTAATTCACCAAAGAAGAATAACACAAGAACAAAGAATAATAAACTTGAAGCACTTGAGGACCTGCACAATAATCGCCGGATACGAAACGGAAGATTAGATAGCGGAAGCATCACATGAATAGAGAAGGCACTTGGAAGATAATTTAATCACTGAAGAAAAAGGGCGGCAGGGTGGGAAAAACAAAGAAAACTTGGGATGGATGAAAAGAGCTCCGGAAAGAAATTAGAGGATTGATCTTGCAATATTGGAGATGATAGAATTATCTTGAAGAGAAGCACACCGGATAAAAGAATTGATATGACAACTTGATTGAGCAAAAGAATTAGTAATCCCATAGAAATATGAGAACACTACTTCGGAAAGATATGAAATCATTACTTGACGTCGAAGAAACTCTGATTACCATATTTGAAAACCAAAAAAAGGATGAGGCTTACGAAACAAGCCAGAAACAAATGCACACACACTATGCACTTGTTGGAAAGATAATCCTAGGTACCTACTTGAATTCCCACCTAAGAACTTTCGAAAACTTTCTGGTTATGCAATCCAGTGTTGGGGATACAAGGAGGAAATATCTCACACAACTATCAAACCTACACCCCAATTGTTTCCATCCTTCAACACATAACCACAGGCTTCCGCAAGTCAATCTAACTCAGATCCTCAAAAGCACAACGATACTAACCATGGTGGTACCCCGGACGCCTCCCCAGTACTGGGTGACTCCGACCGTATCTCACCACGACAAGTATTGAAGCAATTCCGAACACCCTCCGTCCTGAGATACTAAGGAAGCTGAATGATAACGATGTGCCAAGAATTCCCTGGAGCTCAACTCCCCGAAAGAAATCAAGTCAGACAGGAGGCACCAAGACAGAACTCCGTCACATCGATATCATATAGTTTCCAAAATACCTGCGTGATCCTAAAAAAATTTGAGCAAGAAGAGGAGTAGAATCAAAATTCCTAAGTCATAATTCCTCACCAAAGCATAGAAGAGGAGTAAAAAGAATCCCACTCTCCGATATAACTAGACTCAAAATAGTTTTTCACTAGACTCGACTCGGCCAAGTTCGATCAATCAAGGGGGCTCCTAGGTCGGTACAGGCTTTGATACCAACTTGTCACACCCAAGATGCGGTCCTATCCTTGTTTTGGCACGAGGGCCCTGACATGGATAGAAGCGCATCTCGTCATGTTGCAAGAATGGCTATCATTACAAGTACATGTACAGAAGAGATGAGTATATGGAATTGGCTTACACTCATCGGAAGCTACAACAAGTTCACATCAATACAACAACATACTCAAACATCATACAGAAGAGTAGGGTCCGACTACGGACGAAAACAAACGACAAAATGACATCCATCCTTGCTATCCCAGGCTGCCGTCTGGAACCCATCCTAGATCGATGATGAGGAAGAGGAACTCCAACAAACAAGCAATGCTCTCACGTTCAAGCATCACATTACGTGTACCTGCAACTATTGTTGTACTAATCTGTGAGCCACTAGGAATCAGCAATCTCATTTCCAAGGGTCTTAAGACTATTAAAGCTTAATGGGTGAGGTATGGTTAAGTGGTGAGGCTGCAGCAAGCGACTAAGAATTTATTTGAGTGGCTAACTTACGAGTACAGAAAGTAAAGTATGGTGGTCTACGCACAACGGACGTGAACTAGGAATGATCAATAACTGATCCTGAACACCTACTTACTTCAAACATAACCCCACCGTGTTCTCTGTCGGATAAGAACTCACGAGAAGAGACAGTCACGGTTACGCACACAGTTGGTGTATTTTATTTGAGTTTACTTCAAGTTTACTATGACCGGGTGTTAAACAAAGCATCCAAGTTTCCACATAACCGCGAGCACGGCTTTCCGAAAGATTTAACCCTACAGGGGTGCTACAACTTGTCCATCACAAATTAACCACACGCAGTGGGAATAACCTCGACCACGGATCTCATGATCATCCTAGGCAATTCCAAAGGAAATCTGACACCTCGAGATAGCCCAAAGAAGATCAGAGTTCCTCACTCAAGACGTTCGAGAAAGGTAAAACAAGTCCAGCAAGACCGCCCGACGTGTCAACGAACCCGATAGGAGCCACGTATCTCGTTCTCAGGACACGACTAGATAAGCACAGTGTATAGTGGCCTGATAGAAATCCCCCGAGTTGCCCAAGGTTGGCCCCGCACACGGCTCTGTTTTGGACCAGCACCATCAGCACTGGCCCCCATGTATTATGTTAAATTAATCCACGAGGGGGCGACCCTCTATGCTTTAATAAGGTGATCAATATTATTATGATGGGAAAATGTAGTACCAAAGGTGGGCCTTGCTTGTGAGAGCCTGGCTTAATAGGAATGATAGACTACTCATATCAACAAGGAATTCCTTCTTTTCCGGAAGCCCACTCGAAAAGAACTCCAAAGTTAAGCGTGCTTGGCTTGGAGTGATTCTAGGATGGGTGATCGACCGGGAAGTTGGTCCCGGGTGCGCACGAGTGAGGACAAAGTGCGCAGGAAAGAATAGTGTTGGTCTGTGGGGCTAGTCTAGATCCCGCCAGGCATAACGGGGTGTTACATTGCAAGACAAGTTTTATCCTAAAACGAATATCAAGGGGGTGCTCAATTATGGAACATAACACCGGTTCACAAGAAACTAGGGCCGCAAGAGTGGAACAAAACACCAAGCAAAAGGCCAAGCCTTCCACCCTTTACCAAGTGTATAAGTGCATTAAATTAAATAGCAATAATATTGTGATAACAAAAGAATGTCCATGTTTACACATGGAAGAAATTGCACCTGCAGCTAGAAACACTATAAGAAGGGCTGAGCAAGCAGTAACATAGCCAAACAAAGGTTTGCTAGGAAGGTGGAGGGTCAGAGGCTTTTCATGGCAATGTTGGGAGGCTTGACAAACAGGTACGTAGCGAGACATAATGATAAAAGCGGGACAACTAGCATGGCAATGATAGTAGTGGTATCCAGGGAAATGTGTCATCTTGCCTGAGATCCCGCATGGAAGAAGATCGAGTCCATGAAGAAGACGATCCAACATAGTCGAATGAATCCTCACACTCCGAACGCTTTCGGAACTCTATCGAGAAGAAGCAATCTGAAAACAACAATCAACACAAGATACACCACAACATATGCATAGCTTGATGCACAAACTATTATGATGCATGTCCAGTAAAAATATGCAACGCATGGCATGGCATGGCAAGCACAACAAACAACTACTACATATTAAGTGAAGTTCAATATGCAACGAGTTGCACATTGACGAAACTCCACGATTGAATTATTTAGTTCACTCTCGTTAGGTGCTCATCAACATTGAATGTTGTTAAACATGGCAAGAGGTGAAGCAATAACAACTATATCATCTAGGCATTTTAAATGAGGCCGAAAGCAATATATACCATTTCCGAAACAACCCCATATGCATATTATGAATTAGGTCCAGACCTGTACTAAACATATTTTAGAGTTGTAAAACAGCAAAATAAATGTTACCATGAGATTCTACACATTTTTCTAGCCAAGCTACATATGTGGAACATTTTTATCGGAGCTACGGTTTAGTAGTTATGAAATAAATCATTTTAGCATGTCATTCACACAAATCAATGCCAACATCAAGTATAAGTATTTGAAACATGTGTGAAAGTTGGAAATTATTAATCTACATGAAATTCTAGTCAAGTTTCATATATAATTTGTTTTAATCTGATGCACGGTTGAAAAGGTATTAATGCATGAAGTCTAGGGTTTTTTCTATAAAACAGTAATTCACACGACAAGAAAAAAAACAAGCACGGGCCGAATCTGAATAGGCCCGAACAGAGCACTAGGCGTAGGATAACTAAACAATGCATGGGCATTGGATAGGGAAGCGACGCTCACCTCAGGTTGGGCCTTGAGGGTGCGGAAGCGAGGCGAGGCTGGGTCGGGCGAGGCCCACGTGCGCTGGTAGCGGCCCACCTAGGTGACAGGGGCGAGTGCCCTCGCCCTGCTCAATCCTGAGCGGGATGAAGAAGCAGCGGTGATGGACAGCCGACGGCGGCGGCCTCCGGTGAGGCGGCGGTGCACGGGAGGCGGATCCGGCAAGGCCCGACCGGATCCGGGCGGATCTGGGCCCGGGGAGCCTATGCCCGGCCGGCGGTGATGCGGACCATGGCACGGACGGGGAGCCCAGGTCTGGCGGAGGCTGTCGGTGGCTGGCAGCGGTCAGCGTGGGGTGGCTACGGTGGCTCCGGCAGGGGGAGGCGAACCTCCGGTGGCCGGCCGACCAAGGGGCGGCAGGGGCGAGCTCCTCTCCCGATCTGGAGCGCTCGGGCGGCGGCGGCGGTTCGGGACTGGGGTGGGCCTAGATGGGCTCGGCGGGCCCTACGCAGGGAGGAGACTGCTGGCGGCTATGGGGTGGTGGGAGGCTGGTGGCGTGGATTTCGCGGTGGGCTAGGGTTGCCTGATTTGGACATTGGGGGTCTATTTATAGCAATTAGGGGCTAGGGTTGATGGTTTTTGGAGCCGATTTCGACCGTGCGATCGTAATCGGACGGCCTGATCGGGGCAAGGGTGGTGGCTATGTGTGGAGTGCGCTAAGAGGAGATGAGAGGGAGATTTGCAGCCAGTGACACGAAGTTTTAAAACACCAAAAAAACGTCCGACAAATAATCGATGACCGCACTGCTACGATAGACCAATGGGGTATCAAACGACCTCGAAATGCGATGAAATTTGGCAGGCGGCCTATCTAGACTATAATAAGACCGCACGCCAGATTTCGACCCAATCCAAGAATATTTTTTCGCGCGCCTTAAAAATGTTTTTTTAATCAATGCCGCGGGCGCGTGCGTGTGTGGTTGGTCTCGAAACGGGCAACAGCAAGAATGTAGAGAACTGGCAACTACGAACGGATGCAAGTCTGAAAACCCATGTTGACAAAATGTCGATGCTATGCAGATGCTGCGAATGATGCAATGATGAATACGACAACCAGACGAAACACAAACGAAAATGGAAACAAAGGGGAATCTTCTGGAGCGTCGGTCCCGGGATGTTACATTTGGTCGATCAGAATGATGCCAAATCGAGCCACCGGCCAGACACCCTTCTCCCTAGTGTACGGGGTGGAGGCAGTTCTCCCCACAGAACTCATATACGAGTCACCACGAGTGCTCGCTTATGGTGAGCTTGAGAAAGAGCAGTTGCACCAAGTTGATGTAACGCTCCTTGAGGAAGATCGTCTTTAGGCTGTTGTGCGAGCTGCACGCTACCAGCAAGCTTTGTGCCGCTACCATAGCCACAAATTTCATGCCCGAAGTCTTGAGGAAGGCAAGCTTGTTCTTCTGTGTATTCAGTCAGCCAAGAATTCTAACAAGTTGACGTCGAAGTGAGAAGGCCCTTATCGGGTAGTACGAGTCACTAGGCCTGGTGTAGTCCACCTGGAGACCGAAGATGGCGTCCTAGTGAATAACTCCTGGAACATCGAACATCTTTGTAAGTTCTATCTATAAGGTGTGGTTGTCGGGGCCTACTGCAACCACCTTTTGTACAAGTCTTGCCGACAAGGCATGTCATCCTTTGTACAAAGCCAGGCGCAGACCTTGTGCATAGTTGAATAAGATCGAGCATCATACAACTCTTGTCGATTTCCATGTTTCCTTGCATGCATGTTTATCAGAGTGTTGCATTACGCTTATTTCTAGCAAGTGCTAACGAACCGCCAAGGTTCCGTACCTCTATTTTCTCTTCTTTCTTTTTCTTAAAGGATAGAAGGTTCCCCCACGTACAAGTTTGCCGGGGGGAGGAGATAGTGTGGACACCTACCATGCGACGTTCGAAGTTGACACCTTGCGGAAAGGAGTACAACAACAAAAAGCTAAGTTGCAAAAATCTAAGTAAACTTTTACTATGAGGTTATTTTCCTTGGACGATTTCAACTTTTGTATGGGAAACCTGCACACGAAGGATCCTTGCAGTGATTGGTTGCGCCCTTGCTCTGTTTTGAGTCCATTCAATAGTTTAAGTGGCTGCACTAAAGATGTCAAGGTAAATTTTCATGATTGGTTGTGCCCTTGCTCTGTTTCGAGTCCGCTCAACAGTTTAAGTGGCTGCACTAAAAATGTCAAGATATCTTGCCGGCAGCGGCACCACCAGCAGGCTGCTAAGGATCCACTTCTCAAAGCGCTCGCGACAGTGTTGCATACGCCAACAAGTTTCTGATAAAGCGTAGGGAGTACACCATACAGAGGAAAATCATACAAGAGGAGTAACATCCATTCATTTAAAGGGAATGAAATTTACACGAGATGACGTCTCTTCCTAAGTACATCTTTATTTGAATTTCTCCCCTAGGGGCAGATTACAAGAAGAAAAAGATAGGAAGAGGCCCCCGATAGAAGCCTAGCCTAACCCCTTCTGGACCACCACTGCCCGGAGGGTAGGGCTTCCAGAAAGGAAGGAGAAGCCGAGGTCCGCGAGGCTGCCAGGAGATCCAACTGGAAGATGAGGCAGCGCCCGGGACAAGGACCCCCGGCAAGGTCGCTCCATCGGGAGGGGGAGAGGCGTGAGCTGACGGTGATGGTGCAGCCGGCGACTAGTCAGAGCTCAGGTCGTCGTATTCCCACTTGACAACCCGGAGCTCGGACCCATTCTCGTCGTCTTCACCGACACCGTCCTCCTCGTCATTGTCGCTCAAGGAGGAGCTTTTGGCACCACTCGAGCTTTCCTTGCAGCAGCTAAGGCAGGCGCCTGAATGCCCGTAAATCTTGACGGACAACATGTCCACCCCCATCATCTTGAAGCGGAGGACATGCCCTTCCTGGAGGTTGTGAGCACGGGCGAAGGTTTTCCAACCGCGCCTAAAGAGCATGACACGGCTCTCCGGGTGTTCAACGTCCACCCGCGCAGCGCCATTACAGCAACCATGCGCCCGCAGCTACAAGACGGGCGGCTTGTTGACCTCCATCGCACTGGCAAAAGGGTGAGGGAGGCGCATATGGCTCCGTAGGGGACCGTGCAGCTTGATGACGAACTCCAGCACCGTCCTGTAGGATCGAAATTAGTGCTAGAGGGGGTGATTAGACTACTTGACCAAATAAAAATCTATTTTTCCCAATTTTAATTCTTGGCAGATTTTAGCATTCATAGTATATCAAGTACACCCTACACATGCATGTCTAATAGTATAGTAGTGGAAAATAAATACAAGCATGTAAGTAAAGAAAGGGTAGGAAGATCAAATGCAATTGGTGACACAATAATTTTTCCCGTGGTTCCGATAGGTGGTGCTATCGTACATCCGCATTCATGGAGTCTTCAACCCACGAAGGTTAACGATCGCGAGAGTCCATCGAGGGCTCTACCCACGGAGGGTTCCACGAAGAAGCAACCTTGACTATACCATGATGGCATACGTCCATGGAGGACTATCCTTACTCAGGGTAGATCTTCACGAAGTAGGCAATATCCTTGACCTTATAAACTTCTTGGTTCACTCCACAACACGAAGTAGGAGGCTCCCAAGCGACACCTAACCAATCTAGGAGGCACCACCCTCCATGAGGTAATATGTTTGGTAATGCGACGAACTCCTTGCTCTTGTGCTTCAAGATGATAGACTCCTCAATACACAATCACTCTCTCATAGATGTGGCTTGGTAGAAGAGATTGAATTGATGGAAAGCAACTTGGGGAGGCTAGAAATCAAGATCCATATGGTTGGAGTAGAAGATCTTGACCTCAACACAAGGGTGGGTGGTTCTCTCTCAGAAAATCGGTAGGTATGAGTGGGGAACTGTTCTGAGTGCATCTCTTGTGAGTGAGTGGTGGTGGAGGGGTATATATAGGCATCTCCAAAAATCCAACCCTTACACACAATAAGTCAGAGTCGGTGGAACCAATGTGTCAATCTTGGTTGTACCGAAGTGACTTAAAGTTAACAACTTTTGAATCTTGGTGAGACAGATATAGGAATCTCGGTTGCACCGATAAGGTGACCAACGGTCAGAATGTCCAATCTCGGTGATGTCGAGCCAACAATCTCCGAGGGACCAAAACTATGAACTTGCTTAACAAAAAGTTGGCAGCCTAACTCGGTGGCACTAAATGTATCAGTTGTACTGAAAATCTAGGGTTTGGCTGAGTCTGTCTAGGGTTTGGAATCGGTGGCATGGAGTGTAGAATTTTGGTAGCACCGATTTTGATTATTTGGCTTTGGACAGACTTTTGTGGAAGAGCTTGTGGGTGTATGTGGTGACTATCACTTGTGCACGTATGAGCATTTTGTTCACCAACAATACCTTACCCCTTTTAATAGTATTGGCTTTCCTATGGACTCAAAGTGATTTCTCACAAATGTACAATGTAGAGTCCTTTGTTTGAAGCTTGAGCAACAACCCATCATTGAACTTTTCCTGAAACATACTTAGTGGAAATATTAGTTCAATGAAATATATGTTGTTATTAATTACCAAAACCACCAAGGGAGCAAATGTGCTTTCAATCTCCCCCTTTTTTGGTAATTGATGACAACATATAGATCAAAGCTTCAACATATGATATAATCAATGAATATTATTTTCACTTTGAGAAGTATGTGATAAGCAAGAGCTCCCCCTAAATTTGTGCATTATTTTTAAATTTGGGTTTGAATGCAAATGCACGATCCATTAGGTACATGGGGCACTTCTTCCATGTCGCATACAACTTGGTGGTGTGCGAGAGTAATAGGAGTTAACAACATAGCACAACACAACAACAAAAGTGAGTGGTCATCACATAAACATCAAATGACAGGAAATAGTAGCAACACACATAATAGTGTATGATCACACACAAACAAAAAAGTATCTCAAGTCAAACCAAAAGAACCAAATGTTTTTTAAAACAAGCAGATAAAAACAGATGCTCTCTCACTCAAAGCCTAAGATCTATATACAACTTCTCCCTCTTTGGCAACAAGTTACCAAAAAGTTCAAAGAGATATAGCTAATCATTCTGTGGTTGATCTCCTAAGGTTGTCAATGGAACTGTGTCAACAAAGACTTCTGCTAAAGTCCTGGATGGAGCTGGAGTAGATACTGGAGGCATTGGAGCTGATGGTGCTGAAGATACTATGGCTGGAGCAAAAGATGAAGGCCTCATCTGTGGAGCTGGTATTGTAGGAGTCCTGACCTTCGTCGTGAACTGGGTAGTCATCCTGACAGGTGCACTATCCTCCTCATCATTAGAAGACTCGGAATCTAAAGAGGTGCGACGGATTGGGGCTTCATCAACCTACTTCTTGAGATCATTGATTGTCTTAGTCAACCCATCAACCTTGTCATTTAGATTTTTCACTCTATCATCAATGATGTTTGCAAGGCTCTCCTGAGTATCCATGATGGCCTTTATGGCCTTCTTCACCTCCAAGACAATGGTGAACAAAAGATCAATCTACTCGTTCCTGGACCTGGGAACCTGAGTACTAGTGGCTCGAGCTGCCTCTGCATGTGCTTGAGCTGCAGCTAATGTGGGATGGTCTGGGTCCATCACCAGAACGTTGTCGTCAAAATCTCGCTGAAGTGGCAAGTGGGGACTATCTAGAGCAAAGATGTGCTTATCAAGCTAGGAATTGATAAGCATCTGGATATAGGGTGCGTAGTAGCATGAGCACTTCTGGTCAGCAGCAACCCTCTTCACAGTCTCTACTATCAAGTCCATCACTCGAATCCTGGTGTGACGATCAAGATGGATGAGCATGTTGATGGAGTATCCACGGATCATCTTCTCATCTCTAGACTTGGGCATCAAGGTATGCCTCAGGATAGTTCATGGTATGGAGGCCTGGCTCGAGAAAGTAGATATAACCAAGCTTGTGAGATTGCACTTTATCTGTAGGGATAGGATTATACATATCCTTCATGGCATTGTGGCTCTCCTTGGATTCTGTGTAGACATCCAAATCTCCATCCTCAACCTCTAGGACTCCTAAGATGGTAGCCCACTCATCAACAGGACACTCATATCTTGCTCCTTCAATCATTCAGACAATCCTGCCATCCCCATAAAAGTGAGCAGTGGAATAAAACTGCATGATCATCTCACTGTTCCAAGTAGTGAACTTCTTCCTAACAAATTTGTCAAGTCCAATATAGTGGAAGTTGTCTTGGAAAGAAGGAAAGTAATCCACATTGTCCTTGATGTACTGCCAGTCAACATATCTCATGTCACTGACTGCAGGGCTCTTGTCTAGCAAAACTATCTCATAGAAGTCTTGCTGCTCTTTGGTGTAAAACATGTAGTCCACATCAATCTTTCTCCTCTGGGCATATGGATAAATAGCTCTCCATGCCCTCAACCCTAAATCCTTCCTCTTCTTCATATCCTCAACTATTGGGTGGCTGGCATCATGAACTAGAAGGTGAGGTTTGAGCTTCATCAGAACAATCATAGCATCATCATCATCATCCTCATCATCATCGGCTTCTCTCAAAGTGGATTGCTTGTTTTTCTCAGCATCAAGTATGTCTCTGGTAGTCCTCTTGGACTTCTGTGTAGCAGCTTTCTTTGAAGTAGCCTTGGTGCTCTTGGAGGTGCCTGGCTTGGGCATAACATCAGCCAAAAGTTTCTTGGCCTTCTTCTTAGGAGGGGCCGGAGCAGCAGGTTCCTCCTCTTCCTCCTCAGTAGCAGCAGCACCAACATCAGCACCCTCCTCTGGATCCTCATACATTGAGGTAGGCCTGCTCTGCACATGGATGATCCTCTTCCTGTCTATCTTCTTTGGCACAACTTTCTTGGGGACCTCAACAGGCATTGTTGCCCTAGCACTCTCATGTGCTTTGAAAGTTGATGCAGGAGCATAAATTTTGCTGACCACCTTCCTAGATGAGGTAGCCTCATTGGCAGACTTCCTAGCAGCCTTCTCTTGCTTCTTAGCAAGAACCTCTTCCGGGACAAAATCAGAATCCTCTTCATCTAAGTTGAGTCTCTTCCTTGTCCTAGTGGCAGCCTTAGGCAAGTCATGAGAACTGGGAGTGCCTCGATCTGTGGAAGAACTGTACTCAGGAATCGTGCTTGAACTCATCTCAATGTTCTGCTCTGGCAAATTCTGACTGTCTGAACCTGACATGGTGACCCTATGAATAGAGTATAGAAGAGTAGAATAGGACAAATCATCACAAAATGCAGATGTTTTTTTGAAAGATTGAACAAAAGATTTTTCCAAGTTTTGCATTCTGTCAAGTGTATTTCGATACAATCGAGGCAGAAATTTCGGTAACACAAGACTGTCACCTACCTTTCTAGAAACTTGGCACCATTTTAGATCATACCGAAAATGAGCACTTGGTTCCACTGAGGTCTTCTCAGTGTGGCAGAAACTAGAATTGGTGAGACCGATTTTTCCACATTGGTTTTACCTAGATACAGGTGGCGGACGACAAAACCATAAAAATAAATCATTTGCTACTCTACGGGATTTTTCTTGTGGATGGAAAACTTTCAGACCATGTCTTATAGATAAAATCAATTTCATTGCACAAGAATTGTACGCGGAGAGCAACAAAAGTCAAATCCGTACCCTAGCTTGGCGACGGATCTGCTACGGCGGCGACGGCAGCGAAGATGCCCATCGATGATGAGGATTCCAGCAGCGGAGAAGCGTGGGAGGACAAGGGCGATGACTAGGGGTCCTTTTGCGGTAGCTTAGGGTTTGGGGCGTGACGATTGAAGATTGAATTTTCGAACCGTTGGGACCACAACTTATATACCCTTCACCGTTAGTTACACCCATTTGATATTTTCGGTGTCATCGAGTTTCACAACTCTCAGCTGACAGGGAAACTCGGTGTAACCGAGAATATGAAATCGGTCTTACTGAGATAAGAAAACTAGATCAACCCTAGGCATTTGGTGAGACCATGAATTGTGGGTTGGTTCCACCGAGATGCACTTGGGAGGTTTTAATGGTCAGTCCTTGACGATATGGAACTCCGAGTGCTCCTCACACAGAGAGATCGAAAAGTAGTTGTTCAAATTTTGTGATGCAACATGAATAGAGTATGAGGTGAGAAAGCATAGATAGCTAAAGGAGTGGTCCTAGGCATTCTTGTATATCCAATTGGCAAATAAAAATGAAAAGCCAAATAGCAACAATTGGATATCCTCGAATGAGTAAATAAATGCAAACCAACATGCTCACACAATAAGATGCCAAATGAAATCATGGCAAACATGCACAAACACAATAGCATCTAACAAGCATTTTGGTGATGATGGAGTCATCTATATATGAGTATATTGACTTAGGATCCAAGCAAGAATACTTGATCATAGGTCATACTCATCGTTTAAGCACAAGTGTGGTTACCACTTTTACATAAAGCACTTAATGTTGTCGCATAGTAAGAGATGCTTTGACTCAAGTCTTAGTGTAAAGCTCCCCCTTGATGTGACATACCCCATAGGAGGTACAGACTAACCTTGGGTTTTGTCAATGAAGACTTCATGTTGGTGAGGTAGTGGTGGATACCCAAAGTTGATGAAGATCACCAAGAGTTGGGATCATCCTTGTTGTTTCATTTCTCTTCTCACCTACATGGGTTAGTCCCAACACACAAGAGACAAATACAAGGATATATATGGACATGGAGTGCAAGGCTTATGTTATGATGTACATTGATTTGTTGATTACCTTGTCCCTTGCTTACCTTTGAGGGAATGTGTGACTCCTTGAACTATTGCATAAAGTTGATGTTGATTGCAAATAGTTCTGGCCAATAAAGAATTTGAATGAATTTCATTGGCAGAGTCACCCCTCAAGAACTTATCTAGTTCTTCTTCTTGGGGACCCATATCAAGTTGATGGGTATCCTTGGTGTTGAAGTAGCACTTGTAGAAGTTGAGCTTGTAGTAGCCTTGGGAAACCACTTCACCAAACCTTGGGATTCATCTTCATAAGAGTCAATGTCCTCTTGAGTCTTGTTATTGTCCTTGAGCTTGGTGTCTATTCTTGTAGAACTTGTTGAATTTCTTGACCATGAGGACTATCTCTTCATTTGTGACACGGTTGTCACTAGAGGTAGCGGGAGCATCACTTATGGCTTTGTAAGCACCGCTAGACTTGTGGTGAAGCTCTTCTTGTCTTTGAGTGTCATTTCATGAGCAACAAATCTTCCAATCAGTTCTGTTGGCTTGAGATCTTTGTAGTTGGGCATCATTTGGACCAATGTGCAAATGGTGTCATATCGATCATCCAAAGCTCGAAGTATCTTCTTGATAATGAATTTGTCAGTCATGTCTTCTCTTCCTAAGCCAGAATCTCATTGGTGATGAGATCTAGCCTAGAGTTCATCTCAGCGACTCCTTCACCATCCTTCATCTTGAACTTGTCAAGTTGACTTTGAAGAACATCCAACTTGGATTCTCTCACAGATTCTGTACCTTCATGCATATCAACCAAAGTATCCCAAATCTCTTTTGCATTCTGAAGACGGCTGATTTTGTTGAATTCTTCGAGGCATAGGCAGTTGAAGAGAATGTCACATGCTTGAGCATTGAGTTGCAACATCTTCAATTCATCCGCAGTCGCTTCACAATCGTGTTCCCTTTCTTCTGCAAAGAATTCACCTTGCATGCCAACACGAACAATAGCCCAAACAGAGGGGTTATGACCAAGAAAATGCATTTTCATTTTGTGCTTCCAACTAGCAAAATTTGTGCCATCAAAGTACGAACCTCTGCGGTGATAATTTCCCTCACTAGACGCCATACTCTCCTAGGTTGTGAGACCAATGCAATGGAGACCAATGCTCTGACACCACTTGTAGGATCAAAAGTAGTGCTAGAGGGGGTGATTAGACTACTTGACCAAATAAAAATCTATTTTTTCCCAATTTTAATTCTTGGCAGATTTTAGCATTCATAGTATGTCAAGTACACCCTAAACATGAATGTCTAAGAGTATAATAGTGGAAAATAAAGACAAGCATGTAAGTAAAGAGAGAGTAGGAAGATCAAACGCAATTGATGACACGATAATTTTTCCCGTGGTTCCGATAGGTGGTTCTATCATACATCCACATTCATGGAGTCTTCAACCCACGGAGGGTAACGGTCGCGAGAGTCCACGGAGGGCTCTACCCATGGAGGGTTCCATGAAGAAGCAACCATGACTATACCATGACGGCCTACGTCCACGGAGGACTAGCCTTACTCGGGGTAGATCTTCACGAAGTAGGTGACCTCCTTTCCCTTACAAAATTCTTGGTTCACTCCACAACACGAAGTAGGAGGCTGCCAAGCGACACCTAAACAATCTAGGAGGCACCACCCTCCAAGAGGTAATAGACTCGGTAATGCGATGAAATCCTTGCTCTTGTGCTTCAAGATGATAGACTCCTCAACACACAATCACTCTCTCACATATATGGCTTAGTAGAAGATATGGATTTGGTTGAAAGCAAATTGGGGAGGCTAGAAATCAAGATACATATGGTTGCAGTGGAAGATCTTGACCTCAACACAAGGGTAGGTGGTTCTCTCTCAGAAAATTGGTAGGTATGAGTGGGGAACAGTTCTGAGTGCTTCTCCTGCGAGTGAGTGGCGGTGGAGGGGTATATATAGGCATATCCAAAAATCCAACCATTACACACAATAAGTCAGACTCGGTGGAACCGATGTGTGAATCTCGGTTGTACTGAAGTCACTTAAAGTTAGCAACTTTTGAATATCGGTGAGACCGATATAGGAATCTCGGTTACACCAATAAGGTGACCAACGGTCAGAATGTCCAATCTAAGTGACGCCAATCCAACAATCTCGGAGGGACCGAATCTGTGAACTTGCGTAACAGAAAGTTGGTAGCCTAACTCGGTGGCACCGAATGCAGTGTCGATTGTACCGAAAATCTAGGGTTTGCTGAGTCTATCTAGGGTTTGAAATCGGTGGCATCGAGTGTAGAATGTTGGTATCACCGATTTTGAATATTTGGCTTTGGACAGACTTTTGTGGAAGAGCTTGTGGGTGTATGTGGTGACTATCACTTGTGCACGTATGAGCATTTTGTTCACCAACAAAACCTTACCCCCTTTTAATAGTATTGGCTTTCCTATGGACTCAAAGTGATTTCTCAAAAATGTGAAATGTAGAGTTCTTTGTTTGAAGCTTGGCCAATGCTATTCCTTGCATCTTGGGGTATTCCACAATCCTTTTGCCAACCCATCATTGAACTTTTCCTGAAACATACTTAGTGGAAACATTAGTTAAATGACATATATGTTGTTATTAATTACCAAAACCACCAAGGGAGCAAATGTGCTTTCACGTCCCCTCAGCGTGGGTCTCTCCGAGGAGGGGGTCTGGCGTCGGAGGAAGGGGTGGAGCGGAGCTCCACCTCCCTCGGCCTTGGCCTCCATGACGGCCCCGACCCCTCGTACCTCTTCCACAACGCGTGCTCGGGCCACCCTCCGCCCCCATGGCTGAAGTGGTGGCATGATCGCAAAGGGAACTCCTCTCTACTCGGGCGAAGGACGGTGGCCGCCCTCGCCCCCTAGCCATGGCTAAGGGCGAGGACAACTCAAGATCGGGAAGGTATAGAAGGGCGGGCTTTGGAGGTTTGCACTCAAGGAGGAAGAAAGGATGGATGAGCACCACCCCTTGCTACTCCCCAATTTATAGGGGAGGCACGGGGGCTGGCTCCCCTCCTCCCCAACAGTCGTCGCCCATCTCCACCAATCCCATCGCCCACGATCACGGGCGAACAGGTAACCGCCCCATTTCTCCAATCCATGGTGTTGCGGTTTCTGCCATGATCAAGACTTTAAGTCACCGGAGCCCGTTGCCAGCTCCCCCACTATGCATGCGGCGCATGTGGCGGAAACGGCCGCTCCATGCACATATCCCACGGCGCTCACTTAACGCGCGTCATGGGGAGGCATAGTAAGCAGAATGATTACAACCACATGCTCCTACCACGCGTTCCCGTGCAATGTTTGGGCCTATCCCAACAATGCCTCACACCCGTGTGTGGCCTAGGCTTGGGGGCTCCTATCGGTGTACTAAAGTTTGGGATTTTAGTACCCCATACTTGTGCATGGGCAGTTGTAGCCGCACCGACGGCAAGGGCTGCCAAGGGACTGCTAGAAGCACAGACAAGGACGTCATGAAACATTCATGTCAATAAGCACAAGACCGAAGGCCAAAGACTGGAACCCTAGCAAGATCTTGCCGGGGGTGGCTTGCGGAGCCCTGGCAAGGAGTGCACCCGCAAGACCTTGCCACCCTGCCAGGGCAGAGACCATGTGTCAACTCACCAGGATACGTGTCAAGGCGATGGCAATGGAGAGGCTAAGTGTTGCCGATGGGACGGGCTCCTGTCCCGTCCCGTCGGAGGTCAAGACACCTGACGAAGCATTAAATGCATTTGTCCTACACCGTCAGTGTTAGGTATGATAACACTGTAGCACTGTACACCTCATGCATGCACTGTACGCCACTGTTGGGATCCCCTTAGTCATATAAAAGGAGGCCCAAGGCATTACGGGAGGGGATCTTTTTTCTTTTCTTCCACCTTTTGGCTCACACGCGTAGAAGCTGTCCATAGCGCTCCTATAGCTAGAACCCAAAAAACACCCATAATACACTAAAGCAGGAGTAGGGTTTTACGCTTCTCAGTGGCCTAAACCCTAAAAATCTCCCCTCATGCTACTCGTCTGATCTGCTCTTTGCGCATGTCGTCCCCCCACCGAACCACAAAGGGATCCACGCGATCCCATAGGTGCCGTACCCTGACACCTCTCCCCCACTTCTAAAATGATTTTCAGAAAATACCAAAAAGATTTACCCTTTTATTCGCCCTTCTTTCGTTTGTCTTTTGTTTGCTTGTGTGCTTGATTGCTTGCTTTGTCACCATGTCTAAGAATACCAAGCAGTGTGATTTTTCCAATACTAATAATAATGATTTTATTAGTACTCCGATTGCTCCCGCCACTAGTGCAGAATCATATGAAATCAATGCTGCCTCGCTTAATCTTGTTATGAAAGAACAATTTTCTGGCCTTCCTCGTGAAGATGCCGCATTCTGATACGTCTCCAATGAATCTATAATTTATGAAGTATTCATGCCATGTTTACAATAATTCTATATGATTTTGGTATGATTTTATTAGAACTAACCCGGACTGAGGTTGTTTTCGTAGAACTACCATGGTGTCGTTTTGTTGTGCAGAAATAAAAGTTCTCGGAATGGGCTGAAAATTTAGTATGATTTCTTTTGGACCAAAAGAGACCCCCGAAGCATTGGAGTTGGGTCATAGGAGTCACGAGCAGGTCACAAGCCTGGCAGGCGTGGCCACCCCCTCGTCGTGAGATCGACGCAAAAATTCCTATAAATACCCAAACCTCCGAAAAGAAACCTAGATCATGAGTTCCTCCGTCGCAAGCCTCCAGAGCCATGAAAAACCAATCGGGTGCCCATTCTGGCACCCTGTCGGAGGGGGAAACCATCACCGAAGGCCATCTTCATCATCCCGACGGTCTCCATGACGAGGAGGGAGTAATTCACCCTCGGGGCAGAGGGTATGAACCAGTAGCTATGTGTTTGATCTCTCTCTCTCTCGTGTTCTTGAGATGACATGATCTTGATGTACCATGAGCTTTATTGATATAGATGAATCATATGGAGTTTTTCCCTTCTCTATATTGTGATGAGTTGAGTTTTCCCTTTGAAGTTTTCTTATCGGATTGAGTCTTTAAGGATTTGAGAACATTTGATGTATGTCTTACGATGGGATATCTGTGGTGAAAATGGGATGTTTTATTGATCCACTTGATGTATGTTTTGGTGATCAACTTGTAGGTTCCGTGACCTTGGGAATCTTTGCATAGGGGTTGGCACACATTTTTGTCTTGAATTTCCGGTAGAAACTTTGGGGCACTCTTTGAAATTCTTTGTGTTGGATTGAATATGATGAATCTGAAATTATGTGATGCATATCATATAATCAAGCCCATGGGTACTTTTGGTGACATTGGAGTATCTAGGTGACATTAGGGTTTTGGTTGATGTGTATCTTAAGGTGTTATTTTAGTACGAACTCTAGGGCTATCCGCAACAGTTATAGGGATAGCTCATAAGATTGATCAGAAAAGATAACTTTGAGGTGGTTTCGTACCCTACAATAATTTCTTCATTAGTTCTCTGCTATTTGTGACTTTGGAGTGAACTCTTTGTCGCACGAGAGGGACTTACATATGATTCAACTATGTCAATATTGTTGAGAGAAATTGCACTAGTGAAAGTATGGACCCTAGGCCTTGTTTCCAAGAATTTATACAACGTTTGCTTGCTATTTACTATTTTTTACCTTGCTGTTTTTGTATTTTCAGATTACAAAAACCTATATCTACTATCCATATTACACTTGTATCTGAATTTTTTTTGGTAGGAACAATTTTGGTAATAACGCATATAGAGGTAATTCCAACCCTGCCGTCTCCTAGTAATTCCACTGATAATTATGGTAATTCCTACAACAGTTCTTATGGAAATTATAATAAGATGCCATGTGATAATATTGTTAAAGGATTTATTGGTCACAAAAGGTTTTTACTGCTACTATTGAAGAAAAAGAGCTCAAGATTGATGATTTGGCTAGGAACGTTGATAGAATTCCGCTTGAATTCTTTGAAAGTTAGATCTACTCCACCCAAGCATGATATTAATGAGTCTTTAACAGCTATGAGAATTTCTATTGATGAAAGTAAGGAAAGAATCGCTAGGATTCGTGTTAAGCATGAATGGCTTGGAAAAGTGTGTTCTCGTGATAATAATGATGATGATCTCAAAGTGATTGATGTGACTCCTATTGAATCTTTGTTTCCCAATATAAATCTTGATAAGGATGCGGCTGGAGATAAGTCAACTTTAGTTAAAGAGCATCCCAATGATTCGGAGTCTATAGATCTTTATGCTAAAAATTATAAAAGTGGGATAGAAGAGGTCAAAACTTTGAATAGCAATGAGCCCACTCTTTTGGATTTCAAGGACTTTAATTATGATAGATGCTCTTTGATTGATTGTATTTCGTTCTTACAATCCATGATGAATTCTCCACATGCTTATAGTCAAAATAAGGCTTTTACTAAACATATCGTTGATGCTATGATGAAATCTTTTGAAGAAAAACTTGAGTTAGAAGTTTATATCCCTAGAAAGCTTCATGATGAATGGGAACCCACTATTAAGATTAAAATCAAAGATTATTAGTGTCATGCTTTGTGTGATTTGGGTGCTAGTGTTTCCACAATTCCAAATACTTTTTGTAATGTGCTAGGTTACCATGATCTTGATGATTGCTCTCTAAATTTGCATCTTGCGGGTTCCACTATTTAGAAACCTATGGGAAGGATTAATGATGTTCTTATTGTTTCAAATAGCAATTATGTGCCCGTAGATTTCATTCTTCTTGATATAGATTGCAATCCTACATGTGCTATTATTCTTGGTAGACCTTTCCTTAGAACGATTAGTGCAATTATTGACATGAAAGAAGGAAACATTAGATTTCAATTTCCATTAAGGAAAGGCATGGAACACTTTCCGAGAAAGAAAATAATATTGCCTTATGAATCTATTATGAGAGCTACTTTCAGATTGCACACCAAAGATGACAATACCTAGATCTATTGTGTTTTGCCTAGCTAGGGGCGTTAAACAATAGCGCTTGTTGGGAGGCAACCCAATTTTATTTTTGTGTTCTGTTTTTGCTTCTGTTTTTTAGTGTTTCCCACATTATTAGTTCTGTAATAATTGTGTTTTGGTGTTTTAATTAGTGTTTGAGCCAATTAAAACCTTTGGGGTGATCTATGGTAGTTGTTGATTTGATCTTGCTGAAAAACAGAAACTTTTGCGCTCAGTCTAGGAATTTTCTAAGTTTTTAAGATCGTCGAATGAGTGAAAAAAAATTATACAAGATTGATATAAAAATTTCTCAGGTTTTCCTAATTGTTCAGAATTGTTTGAGGTACATAAGTATATGAAGTTTTCAGATTGCTACAAATTGTTCTCTTTTTGATAGATTCTGTTTTCTTTGAGTTGTTTCCCTATTTTGCTGAATCTATGGGTTGTATCATGGGGTATGAACCATGGATAAGTTAGAATACAGTATGTATAACACCAATATAAATAAAGAATGAGTTCACAACAGTACCTAAAGTGGTGTTTTATTTTCTTATAGTAACGGATCTCATGAGTTTTCTGTTAAGTTTTGGGTAAATATTTGATGGACTATGAAATAAGGAGTGGCAAGAGCCTAAGCTTGGGGATGACCAAGGCAACCCAAGTCATATTCAAGGATGCTAAAGATCCTAAGCTTGGGGATGCCCTGGAAGGCATCCCCTCTTTCGTATTCAATCCATCGGTAAATTTACTTGGAGCTATATTTTTATTCACCACATGATATGTGTTTTGCTTGGAGCCCCATGTATGATATGAGTCTTTGCTTGTTAGTTTGCCACAATCATCCTTGCCGCACACATCTTTTGAGAGAGGCACGCAAAATCATGAATTTGTTAGAATGTTCTGTGTGCTTCACTTATATATTTTGAGTTAGGCAATTTTGCTCTATGTGCTTCACTTATATTTTTAGAGCATGGTGGTGTTTGCGTTTTATAGAAATATTTGAACTCTCGTACCTCACTTATATTATTTTGAGAGTCTCTAAACAGCATAGTAATTGGTCTAGGTTATTAATTTAGTCCTAATATGATAGGCATCCAAGAGGGATGTAATAAAAACTTCCATATTAAGTGCATTGAGTATTTATGAGAAGTTTGATTCCTTGCATAAAGTTTTGAGATGTAAAGATGGTAATGTTAAGAGTAATGTTAGGAAGTAATTGTGATTCGATAAAAATACTGGTGTAAAGGTTTGTGATTCCCATAGCATGCACGTATGGTGAACCGTTATGTAAGGAAGTCGGAGCATGATTTTTTTATAGATTGTCGACCTTTGTGTGAGGGTCGAGAGCGCGCGATGGTTAACTCCTACCAACCTCTCCCCTAGGAGCTTGCATTTAATACTTTGCTTCAATGACTAATAGGCTTTTGCAATAAGTATGTGAGTTATTTATGACTAATGTTGAGTCCATGGATTATACGGACTCTCACCCTTCCACTTTTGCTAGCCTCTCTAGTACCACACAACTTTCGCCGGTACAACAAACACCAGCTTAAAACAGCCACCATATAACTTCCTCAAAATAGCCACCATATACCTTCCTCAAAAGATCCACCATATATCTTTCCTCAAAACAGCCACCATACCTACCTATTATGGCATTTCCATAGCCATTCCGAGATATATTACCATGCAACTTCCACTGTTTCCTTTTATGACATGCACCATAACTTCCATATTTGCATATAGAGTCATATTTTGTCATAGGTACCGAGTTGTAATCTTCTTTTGAGTTGTAAGTAAATAAAAGTGTGATGATTATCATTATTAGAGCATGTCCCATGTGAGGAAAGGATGATGGAAACTATGATTCCCTCACAACTGGGGATAAGATTCCGGACTTTGTGAAAAAAAGAGCCTAGCAAATCCCAAATAAAATAATAATAATAAAAGAGGCCTTAGATGCCTAATAAAAAATGAGAGAGAAGGTACATTGCTACTATCTTTTTCCACACTTGTGCTTCAAAGTAGCACCATCATCTTCATGATATATAACCAGTGAAACTTTCATTATGCACCCCCACTTAGTTTCTTCTTGATCTTTCATACACGTATAGCTCTAGTGCATCCATTGCATGGCAATCCCTACTAACTCACATTGATATCTATTAATGGGCATCTCTGTAGCCCGTTGATACGCCTAGTTGATGTGAGACTATCTTCTCCCTTTCCTTGACAACATCCACCATATTCTATTCCACCTATAGTGCTATATCCATGGCTCATGCTCATGTATTGCGTGAGAGTTGAAAAAGTTTGAGAAAATAAAGGTGTGAAAACAATTGCTTGAATTTTCATCGTGGTTGTGCATGATATAAATACTTTCTGTGGGGAAGATGGAGCAGAGCCAGGCCAATATGATATTGTAGGATAACTTTCTTTTGCCATTATATTTTGAAGAGATACAATTGCTTTACTAGTATGCTTGAAACGTTATTGTTTTTATATCAATATTAAGCTTTTGTTTTGGGTCTTACAGGAATATTCATGCCACAATAGAGAATATTATATGGATAAATATGATAGGTATCACTCCACATCAAAAATTCTGTTTTTATCATTTACCTACTCGAGGATGAGCAGGAATTAAGCTTGAGGATGCTGATACGTCTCCAACATATCTATAATTTTTGATGATGGCATGCTATTATATTATCTGTTTTGGATGTTTTATATGCATTAGTATACTATTTTATATTATTTCGGGACTAATCTATTAATCTAGAGCCTAGTGCCAGTTTTTGATTTTTCCCTTGTTTTTGAGTTCTGCAGATATGGAATATTAAATGGAGTCCAAACAGAATAAAACCTTCGGAAGGAATTTTTTTGGAAGGAAACAAATCAACCAGGCTTGAAGTGCACGGCAGGAAACCTGCTAGGGAGTCACAAGCCTGCTAGGCGCGGGGCCCCCCTAGCCGCGCCTAGCAGGCTTGCCGTCTCCCGGCAGGTCTCCTAACCCTATTCTTCGTCCTATAAATACCCAAATATTCCCCCAACATCAAAAAGAGCCACGCAAATACTTTTGCGCTTCCAGAAGCCTCCATTCCAAAGAGATCCAATCTTGGAGCCTTTTCCGGTAATCTGCCGGAGGGGGTTTCCATCACGGAGGGCATCTACATCAACTCCATTGCCCCTCCGATGATGCGTGAATAGTCCACCACAGACCTATGGGTGCATAGCTGGTAGCTAGATGGCTTCTTCTCTCTCTTTGATCTTAAATACCATGTTCTTCATGATCTTCATGGGGATCTATCTGATGTAATCCACTTTTGTGGTGTGTTTGTCAAGATCCGATGAATTGTGAGTTTATGTTCAGATTATCCATGAATCTTATTTGAATCTCCTCTAAATTCTTACATGCATGATTTCATATCCTTGTAAGTCTCTTTGAGTTATTGGTTTGGTTTGGCCAACTAGATTGCTAATTCTTGCAATGGGAGAAGTACTTGGTTTTGGGTTCAATCTTGAGGTGTCCTCACCCAGTGACATAGTAGGGGTAGCGAGGCACGTATTGTATTGTTTCCATCAAGGGTAACAAGATGGGGTTTTCATCATATTGCTTGAGTTTATGCCTCTATATCATGTCATCTTTCCTAATGCGTTACTTTGTTCTTCATGAACTTAATACTCTAGATGAGTGGAGTAATAGTAGTAGATGCAGGGTCTACTTAACACGGACGTGATGCCTATATGCATGATCATTTCCTTGGATAACTACATGATTATTCTCTTTTCTATCATGTAACGTCCCAAATTTTGGAATATTATAATAAATACTAGAATGATTGTTTGTTTGCTTGAGTGATTGAAATTGAGTGAAATTTGAAACTTTTTGAAAACTTTTGAATGAGAGGGAATAAAATGACTTTCCCATTTTCTTTTGAATTCAAATTCTTACTTTTCAAATTGGTGAGAGAATATGACATGACTTATTCAACATGAAAAGATTTAGAAAGGGAATTTGAAAACTATTTGAAAATTTCTCATATGGAGTTTCACTTTCATATTTGAATTCCCTATTTGAATTTGTAAGCATTCAAACCCCTTGACAAAGTTTTTGAGAGGAGTAATATGACACTCCAAACCAGGGGTATTTTTGTGAAGTATTTGAACCATAAAACCCAAGGGGTTATTTGAAAAATATTTGCAAAAATAAATAAAGCCATTTAGGCATTTTCTGAAAATAATTTTTTTAAAGTATTTATTTTGGCCGTGGAAAATGTTCATTAAATGGCATTTATTTCCCTGATCATTTTGGTATATAAAACTTTATTTTTTGGACAGGTTTTGAATGCCTTAATAATATTTTAATACTCTGTAAATTAATAATAGGAAACTATTAAACGTGTGTTAAAGCCCACCGGCCCACCTGCCCCTGATCCCTCTCCCGAAAACCCTCCGCAACGGTCACCGACGCATTGATCCCGCTCTCCCTCTCAATGACCGCGTGACCCCACCATCTGATCCCACTAACACCGCTGTCAACCCCCTCCTCTCACCCCGAACCTCGCCGGCGAGATCATCGGAGGCGCAATCTCCTCTCCCTTCCTTCCTTTACCCTCCTGACCTCTCCTATAAATAGAGGAGCTCAGCCTCATTCTGTTCTTGCCCGAACCCCCAACTCTCACGCCCTTGTGCTCGCCAAAATGCTTGCCGGAGCCACCGGACGCCGCCGCGCCATTGCCGACCCCGTGCTCGCCCTAGCCACTCCCCTCGCTACCCGAGCACGCCATACTCTCCACCACCCTCGCCCGCACCTCCCCGTGCACTCGCCTATGCTCCAAAGCCGCCGGAGCGACCTCCCCATCGACATCCAAACGCCGCTGCCGCCTCAGAGCTCGTCGCCGACACCTCCGACCGCCTCCGTCGACGCCAAGACCACCCGCGTGATCGCCCCGCTCGTCTGGATCGACTGGACCCCTTCCCAGATGACGAAGACCACCGGAGCCATTGCCTGCATCAAGCCAAGCTGTCGGCCGCCGTCGAACCCGCCAGAGTTGACCTCCTGCCGCGGTGAGTTTCTCCCCTCCGTCCGATCTAGAACCTGCGGTTAGGATTAGATCCCGCGTACCTTTTCGGTTTAGATAAATAAACCGACCGGTTTTCTATTTGAATTAGTTAGACCGAACCGTTTTCCTTAAGTATCGGCCGTCCACCCGCAAACACCCACGCGCACACACTCTAGACCAATCACAAAGCGCCATGTAGCCCTTGTCAGATAAGATCCATTTTTTCTTTTTCTGATTCTGTTTTAGAAAACAGAATGATTTCCAATTTTTTTTGTTATATATTTTAAAATATTTGGAGTTTTTGATTGATTTTTTTGCATTGTGTCACAAATTTTATGTAGTTTCTATAGATATCCAGTTTCACCAAATTTGAGTAATTTAAAATTGAATTCAAACAAATTTGATTCAAATCTTGTTTTCTTAATAACTTGAGTTTAAAATTTTATTTTTGAGTGATTATTTTGGCCACTGTTTTGTATTAGTTAGGTTTATCATCCACCACTGTTTGAGATTTTTTGGATAATTTAGATTAGGGTTTTTAACTAAAACAGAATCTGTTTAGTACCTAATAGGATTTAGTTAGTTTAATTCTTCTTTAGTTTATTTTGAAATCTGATTTAGTTTAAATTTTGTTTTAGTTTTCTTTAGTTCTGTTGTCCAATATTAGGTGACTTATTTTTCTGTTCATAAAAAAATGTTTTTCTTTGTTTTATATCCTAATGATATATGAAACTATATTCTTCTTCATTAGGAAATGTTTTATAAAACAAACTAGTAGTAATTCTTTCACAAATGTTTTAGAGGATTTAATTATGTTTTTTATAAATAAAAAAATTATTTTAGTATTCTTTTTCTGTTAAGGATTGTTTTGTTACTAAAAAAAATTTGTCTTGTTTTATATTAGTAGTAGTTTAGCCACCAAAATTTAGAGCCCATTACTTTGTTTTGTTTTCCTTGTTGTATTGCTCTAGTATTACTAGTTGATTTCTTATTTGAAAATATTTTTGTTTTTCTGTTATTTTAATATTTTAATTGTTTTAATTGTTTCTTGTTGTTAAGTTTATTAGGCTAAAACCTATGTTGTTTAGAGTGTTGTTCTTCATAATTCTTAGTTGTTTTTCAAAAATAATTCTTCTTGCTACAAAAATATTTACAAAAATACTTTTGCTATATTTTACTTTGTTTTGAGTTTTTACTTTTGAAAATAGGATGTACTTGTAGAGAAGACCAACTTTGGTTCTGTTGATGAAGTTTTGTTAATTTTTGTCTTAAGTATTTCCTTCATCACAAATTTGTTGCTTTTGGTTTGGTGATACTTTTGATTGTTAGAATTGGTTGCTAGTATGATTGCTTATATGAATGCAATGTTTGATTATATAAATTTTTCATCGGAGAGTGACGAATCGTCTATCAGTTATCTCTGAGAGCGATATTATTCTTCATCAATAGTACAACCAAGTCACTTTGACCATGTATACCTATGTTTTTATTGCATTAGTTCTACCATCTCCCAAATTGAATGCAAAGTAGGTAATTTGGAAACTTGGTTACTTGATGTAGTATCATGTGGTAGGCACCCCTCAACCCTTAGGCCCCGGGAAACGTTAATTTAATTTTGCTATGCTATTAGTAGACGGGGTGGGTTGTGTGATTCATGAGAGTTGTGAGTTAATAATTTTCAAGACCTGCATTATGATCAAGACTTCAACACTCCGAGTTTTCAACTTACCTCTGGGTGGATGATGGTTGAACGGCGCCCTGGAGAAACTAGTGGTTAGCCTAGGTGTTGCTAGGGAAGTGCCAGTATTCATGCGGAAAGGTCCACCCAGGTACAAAGAGATGGATGGATGCTTCAAGACCCAAGGCTTACCTGCACAGCCACAAGTCATTATGGGCTCTGGCTTGGTTGGATATCATGGTGACCGTGGAAAGGCGGTGCTACGAGAGGTAGAAGAACGGTAGGAAAGGATGGGCACCGACAGAGTCTCGGGGAAACCCTTTAGAAGACCATGTTTTGGTCATCCGTTTCTCAAACACCCTGAAGTGCAAGAAATCCAACGGAGGCGATGAAATCTTGTGGGGAACGTGTGCAAAACTCTGCAGAGTACCCAAACCTAATCGATTAGTCGTGTCCACGGTCATGGACAACTTGAGCCAAAGGAACTGAAACTATCAGGAAGTCTCAACACAAAAAAAATTATATTGATGAGGGTATTATTATTAACCTAGGTATGAGAATTGGTTGGTGGAACCATCTCATTAATCAACCAACTTTGTAATAATAATTTCTACATTACCCCTCCCTTGTTGTAGGAAAAAAATTGCTTTGCGCAAAAACTTAAACTTATAGCCCCACCTGCCATATAAGCATATAGTATAGAGGATTATTTTCACCCCTCTTTTGTGACTTGCCGGGATATTCAAAATGTTGACCTACACGGCTGCAATGTCTTATGTTGCAGATAAGCTCTACGACGGGTAACAGTATGATTGAGGGTTATGGTCTACACTCAACCTGCCGCTGGTGTTGTTCGGACTCCACTCTCGTTGACTGTTTCCGCTGAGATTTCGAGGTATATATCAGTTTTACATTAATTACATGTGATTGCACTTTGATATATACATTGATGTACTATGTGTGCCAGCATACTGATCCAGGGATGGCACAGAACACACAGAGGCTTGACTCGTTTTGAGTCGGGTCGCTACATATCAATTGCTTGACAGTAATTTGTCCGCCCACCATTATATTTTCCTTCGAGGGAGAAGCCTCTAGTGAAACCTATGGCCCCCAGGTCTACTTTCCATAATATACTTTCAGATCTATAAACCAAAAATACCTTGCTACAATTTATTTACCTTTTACTTTCCGTTCTCGTTTACATCTATCTCTATCGGATCTAATCCTTGCAAATAATCGTGAAGGAATTGACAACCCCTTTATAGTGTTGGGTGCAAGAGTTTGATTGCTTGTGTAGTGGCATCCATTGGTGACTTGCTTGTTCCTCCTAGTGGATTGATTGATACCTTGGTTCTCAACAATTGAGAGAAATACTTATCTACTTCGCTGCATCACCCTTTCCTCTTCAAGGGAAAACCAACACAAGCTCAAGAGGTAGCACTCCACAACCTAATTGGAGACCCCGACGCTTGCCCAGAGCTTTGCACCACAATGATTAAGCTCCGAGATACCACAAACCATCTAGGGTGCAAAAGCACCCAAGAGGAAAAAGCTCTAGGGTGCTCAAACACCCAAGAGTAATAAGCTTCTCACCTTCTCACTTCCACGTATCACCGTGGAGATCTCAAACCTATGCACCAAATGCAATGTCAAGGGCACACGGAGTGCCCAGGTCCTTCTCTCCCAAATCCCACAACAACAACTAATGCTACAGAGGAAAGTGAGAGGAAGAGCGAAGAAGAACACGAAAAACTCCAAGATCTAGATCCAAGGGTTCCCCTCACATAGAGGAGAAAGTGATTGGTGGAAATGTGGATGTAGATCTCCTCTCTCTTTTCCCTCAAAAAGGAGAAAGAATCATGGGAGGGATTGAGAGTTAGAAAGCTCTAAGAAGGTCAACAATGAGGGGGAAACTCAAGCTCAAAGCATGGGGACCATTGGGGAAGAAGACCCCCTTAAATAGGTCCCCACGAATCTGCCCGTTATGTGCAGAATAACATAGGAGCGGTACGATTCCTAGGCGCATCGGTACAACCGTTAGTACCAATTAAACCATAACCGACCTACAACCACCCAAGAACCGCTCCAAAAGATAACCTAGTCCGGTGGTAGAGCTGTACATGGCTGGTACAATCTCCGGACCAATTCTGGAGCGGTACAACCGCTCCAAACACCGGTTGTAACGGTCGACCGGTAGGAACTTTGTTAGAACCGGTACAACCTCTCAGTGTAAAACAGGTAAGAGAAAAACAACCATAACTTTCGCATATGAGCTCCGAATTAGCAAACTCAAGCTTGTTGGATAGCAGACGACAAGTACCATAGAAACAACAAATGGTTATAACAATAAGAGGTAGAAAAAATGACAATGATATAGAGATGTGAAACCTCTATGAATGAAGTGTTGGAAATATGCCCTAGAGGCAATAATAAATTAGTTATTATCATATTTCCTTGTTCATGATAATCGTTTATTGTCCATGCTAGAATTGTATTGATCGAAACTCAGATACATGTGTGGATACATAGACAACATCATGTCCCTATTATGCCTCTAATTAACTAGCTCGTTGATCAAAGATGGTTAAGGTTTCCTAGCCATGGACATGAGATGTCGTTTGATAACGGGATGACATCATTAGGAGAATAATGTGATGGACAAGACCCAAACTATAAACGTAGCATATGATCGTGTCAGTTTATTGCTACAGTTTTCTGCATGTCAAGTATCTGTTCCTATGACCATGAGATCATGCAACTCCCTAACACCAGAGGAGTACCTTGTGTGTATCAAACGTCGCAACGTAACTGGGTGACTATAAAGGTGCTCTACAGGTATCTCCGAGGGTGTCTGTTGGGTTGGCATGGATCAAGACTGGGATTTGTTACTCCGTGTGACGGAGAGGTATCTGAGGGCCCACTCGGTAATACAACATCATAACAAGCCTTGCAAGCAATGTGACTAAATTGTTAGCCATGGGATCTTGTAGTACGGAACGAGTAAAGAGACTTGATGGTAACGAGATTGAACTAGGTATAGAGATACCAACGATCGAACCTCGGGCAAGTAACATACCATTGAACAAAGGGAACAGCATACGAGATTAACTGAATCCTTGACATAGAAATTCAACCGATAAAGATATTCGTAGAATATGTAGGAACCAATATGGGCATCCAGGTCCCGCTATTGTTTATTAACCATAGAGGTGTCTCGGTCATGTCTACATAGTTCTCGAACCCGTAGGGTCTGCACACTTAATGTTCGGTGATGTTTCGGTAGTATAGAGTTATGTATGGTGGTGATCGAAGGTTGTTCAGAGTCCCAGATGAGATCCCGGACGTCATGAGAAGCTCCGGAATGGTCCGGAGGTAAAGATTGATATATAGGAAGTCCTGTTTTGGTCACCGGAAAAGTTTCGGGCTCATCGGTAGTGTACCGGAAGTGTTGGGAGGGTGCTAGAGGACCATCGGGAGGGGTGTCTCGACCCAAAGGACCTCATGGGCTGTGGGAGGAGTCAAACCAGCCCCTGGTCGGCTGGTCTAAGCCCCCACTAAGGCCCATGCGGCTAGGGGTGGGAAAAAACCAAAAGGTGGAGAGGTGGAAAGAGTTTCCAAGTGGAAAGGAGGAATCCTACTCCTAATAGGATTGGAGTAGGACTCCTCCACCTCTAATTTCGACCACCATCGCTGCCACACCGTCGAGATGCCGGAGAACTCATCTACCTCTTCGCTCCCTCTTGCTGGATCAAGAAGGCGGAGATCGTGATCAAGCTGTACGTGTGCTGAACGCGGAGGTGTCGTCCGTTCGGCGCTAGATCGAAAGTACCGTGATCAAGATCGCGAGACGAATCATGATTGGATCGCGGGACGAATCATGATGAGATCACGGGACGGATCGTGATTGGATCGCGGGAAGGATCGTGATGGGATCGCGGGACGCTCAGCGATTTGGATCGCGAAGACGTTCGACTACATCAACCGTGTTTCTTAACGCTTCCCGCTTAGCGATCTACAAGGGTATGTAGATCCACTCTCCCTCTTGTAGATGCCCATCACCATGGATAGATCTTGCGTGTGCGTAGGAATTTTTTTCCCATGCAACGTTCCTATCGTGGATTTGTCACGGCAGATGTCCGGGTGAACGGACTTAGGTTCGTGGCGAAGCGCAACTATGTGGTGGCTTGAAGGGATTGGTCGGAATTGAGAGACGGGGAGTTTACCCAGGTTCGGCCCCTCCGATGGAGGTAAAAGCCTATGTCCTGCTTGTCTAGTATTGATGATGAAAGAGATCTCTCGGTTACAAGGGTGTTGTTTGCTACCTCTAATCACGAGAGCCTCTAATCTGTCTATCTCTAATCTCTTGTATTGTCTAAACTTGTGGACTTGTGAATCTGTCCCTCTAGGGGTGCTCTACCCCTCCTTATATAGGTGGAGAGGGTAGGTTTACAAATAGAGTCCTACTAGGAGTAGGACTAGGACTAGCCTTTCACGAATCCTACTCCGGGTCTTGTTTCCTTTGTAAGGGAATCCTTTCTCTCCTTTGGGCCTTCTCTTGTGAGCTGCCCCGCCCCAGCTTACACGACGGGTCTTGGGCATGGTCGTCCTGTGACCCGCTTGCCGGGTCATTAATAAAATGTCATGTCTTGACCGGGTCTCTTGTGAGTCGCCAGGCCGGGTCATACTTCCGGTCGGGTCATACCGCGGGGTATATCCCTCACATTAGCCCCTAGATTAGCTTGAATTTATTCATGGTAACCTCCTGAAATAGGAATAATAAATATGTTAAGTGGCCAGCTTGCTCCTTTGGCCGGCTTATGAAGTGGCTCCTCAGAAATCCGGGTCTTTTCTGCATATGAATGAGTCGTCTTGAAAATGATCTTGCTTGTCAATGTCCTCTGAAAAATATTGAGAATAGAAAACCCATATGCCATTGAGTCGGCTTCCAATACTCTTCGCGGGTCATCTCCGCCAGGTCATAATCATTGATGATGTCAGGTCATTATCATTGGTGACGCCGGGTCAAATAACTAGAATCCATCCGACTTGATAAACATATTGGGATGAAAATCCATCTGATGTAAATCCGGACTTCCATTGCTATGAACCAAGGCGGCTTATAAAATCTGTCGGGTTATGATCTTTTGATAACACCGGGTTATGAATGTTGGTGACGCCGGGTCTAACAACTGAACTCCATAATTAACATCTCGAAAATTCTCCTCCAAGTTTTTGATATGTCCATATTACCTGTAGCCCCCAAGCTCCGAGATTATCCATGATAACTTGGTGCTTTGCCATAATATTTTGGATTGTGTAGCCCCAAGTGTCGGGTTGTCCTGCTTGCAACAACCTGGGACTTATAATTGTCTTATACCTTATGAAACTTCAGCAGGTGTAGCCCCCAAGGGCCGGCTCATTAGTATGTAATGCACCGGGTCTTCAATTTGAACCTCACAATCTGTTTAAACAGCTGAATACTGTAGCCCCCAAGTGTCGGGTCGCACGCCTGCGACGACTTGGGACTTTAGAAAATTTTTGATCTGAGCGATGTAGCCCTGAAGTGTCGAGTTAGTAGGAATTACTGGGCCGGGACTTAGAAAAATATAGAAAGGCCGGCTCATCTCCTTAAGATAATATGGTCTTGCTGACAATGTAATGATTTGAAAACCAGCTTGCATTATCCCCCAAGTGTCGTGGTGCATGCTTGCAGCGACAAGGGACTTGCATACTTGATATAAACTGTATTTGAATAGTCTAGCCCCCAAGTGTCGAGTCGTCTGCCTGCGGCGACTCGGGACTATGTGAGAATAATATGACTCACCACGATTTGCTGAATGAATCTTTGACAGTGGTTGTAATATAACCCAAAATGAATATCCTGGAATAATTCATTTGTCTTTGACATGAAATCCCTACTCGTGGTTGCGATGTAACCCGGCAAATATATATTGGAGAAATCCATGAGTGTTGTAGATTACTACAGAGCACAATTGAAGAAATCCGAGAACCGGTCAATTAGATGACACGGCATTATATCTGATAGGGCGGCTCTTGAAAAAATAATGAATTCTCCGAGCTGGCTTGAAAACCCCAATCATTTAGTACTGGTTATGATAAATCATGAAGATCCATCCATGTTGGCTATTAAAGATCCATTTGCTCTTTGCCGAAGTTTTTCATCATACTTAACAGTGACTCATCTTAAGAGACAAGACCTGCAAAAATAAACAAGACAGAATATATTCTGTGTTGTTGTAAGGGCGGCTTGAAAAAGCACAACCCGGAGATGTTATAACATTGCTCCTTCTTTCATAATCTTGCTCTGACCCGGCTTGATAAGCCGGCATGTCATGTGAATATGATGCGATGTATGATGCAAGTTGATGCAATGTATGATGCAATGTTGATGCAATATATGATGCAATGTATAATGCGATGTATAATGCAATGTGGACTTGTCCACATTTTTGGCACGAACGCTGGTTGTTAGGGATAGATAAGCTACACCCGGAGGTGGGAAGCCCCCTTCGACAACCGCAGCTGACATGTCAACTGGATTGGCATAAAGCCGACTGTTAGGGTGAGATAAGCAATACCCGAATGTAAGAATCCCCCTTCGACATCGGCAGCTAACATGTCAACTTGAATGGCATAAAGCCGGTTCTTAGGGTGAGATAAGCGAAACCCGAAGTTAAGAAGCCCCTTCGACAACCGTGGCTAACATGTTAACCGGAATGGCATAAAGCCAGTTGTTAGGGTGAGATAAGCAATACTCGAAGATAAGAAGCCCCCTTCGACAGCCGTAGCTGGCATGTCAACTGGAATGGCATAAAGCCGGTTGTTAGGGTGAGATAAGCGATACCCGAAGGTAAGAAGACCCCTTCGACAACTGCGTCTAACATGTTAACCGGAATGGCATAAAGCCAGATGTTAGGGTGAGATAAGCGATACCCGAAGGTAAGAAGCCCCCTTCGACAGCCAATGTTTTGTGCACCATCTTATAAGTCGCCATCTTGTAAGGTGCCATCTTGTATGAAGAAACGACAGAAGCTGCAAGTGATGATCCAATAAATCCGGGCACCTATGTTTGAATGGTGCATCACGGCGGTTCGTCCTCTTGGGCAACTTTTAATCTTCCACCAAAAATGTAGTAGCCCCCCGGATCGGGTTAACTTTGCCATGACCCGGGGTTCTCGTTGAAAACGACCAAAATGTCTTGCCATGTCTGTAGCCCCTGAGTCTTAAGTTGACTCGAAGAGGTGGCTTGAGAATCTCCACTGAAAGTTTAGGTTGGCCGTGGCGCGTTATAGATGATCCCGCATGATTTGTTTCAATGATCCGGTCGAGGGTTCGTTCCAGCTGGTTGTTGAAGTGAACCAAACTGTAGTGGCGGTGACTTGTGTGCCTGTTCGTCGGGCGGCTCATACCGGCGAGCACTGCATTTATATGTCAATGTTGATTGGACCGCACGGCAACGATTCAGAACCGTCAATTGGGTGACTTGTATTGTTGTATGCAGCCATTATTGGGTTGATGTAGACGTAGCAAACACCCACGACATTGTAAGCCGGTGCTGTTGTCAAAGAGGCCACGGCGTTGTAAGCCGGCGCGGATGGTGAGAGACAGTCACAGCGTTGTAAGTCGAAGCGGTGGCGAGAGACGACCACAGCGTTGTAAGCCGGTGTTGTGGCGAGAGATGGCCACGACGTTGTAAGCCGACACAGTAGTGATAGACGGCCACGGCGTTGTAAGCCAGGGCTATGGCGAGAGACGGCCATGGCGTTGTAAGCCGGCGCGATGGCGAGGGAGGGCCACGGCGTTGTAAGCCGGCGCGGTGGCGAGGGACGGCCACGGCGTTTGTTGGTGAAGACCATAAGGCAGGTACGGTGGCTTGCCGTACTCATTCGGCGGCTCATACTGGCGGGAGAACGCACGTGGTACGGCAAATTGATGTAGACCGTCTGCGGGGACGGCGACTCATTTGCGTCCATCGAGCAATGCAACATGCTGGTGTACGCTCTAACTCCGCGGTAACATGCTGGTGATCAGAATTATTATGTTGGGCAAATGTAGTACCAAAGTTGGGCCTTGTCAGACAAGTTTTATCCTAAAACGAAAATCAAGAGGGTCCCCATAACAACCCCGAGCATGTTAGGAGCACTCAATTATGGAACATAACACTGGTTCACAAGTAACTAGGGCGGGAAGAGTGGAACAAAACACCGAGCAAAAAGCGAAGCCTTCCACCCTTACCAAGTATATATGTGCATTAAATTAAATAGCAATAATACTGCGATAACAAAAGAATGTCCATGTTGACACATGGAAGCAATTGCACATGCAACTAGAAACGCTATAAGGGATGACCAAGCGGTAACATAGCCAAACAAAGGTTTGCTGGGATGTGGAGGGGTTAGAGGCTTATCATGGCAATGTTAGGAGGCTTGACATACAAGTGGTAGGTAACGTGACATATCAATAGAAAACGAGACAACTAGCATGGCAATGATAGTAGTGGTATCCATGGAAATGTGTCATCTTTCTTGAGATCCCGCTTGGAAGAAGAACGAATTCGTTAAGTAGACGATCTGACGTAGTCGAACGAATCCTCACACTCCGAACGCTTTTGGCACTCTATCGAGAAGAAGCAATCCAGAACAAACAATCAACACACGAGAAACACCACAACATATTCATGGCATGATGCGCAAACAACTATGATGCATGTCCGGTTTAAATATGCGATGCATGGCATGGCAAGAACAACAAACAACTACTACACGTTAAGTGAAGTTCAATATGCAATGAGTTGCCTAATGATAAAACTCCACGTTCAAAATATTTAGCCCACTCTCATTAGGTACTCATCGATATTAAATGTTGATTAAAGGTGAAGCATGAATAACTACACTATCTAGGCATCTTAAATGGGGACGGAAGCAAAATGTAGCACTTTCGAAACGGCCCTATATGCATATTTTAAGTTAGGTGCAGATCTGTCCAAACACAATTTTAGAGTTATTAAATAGAAAAATAAATGCCACCATGTGATTCTACACATTTTCCTAGCCAAATTACATATAAAAAGCATTTGCATCGGAGTTACGGGTCAATAGTTACTAAATAAATCATTTTGGCATGGCATTAATGCAAAAACAATGAAAACAACAAGTTAATCATTTTTAACAGGTTTGAAAGTGTGATATTATGAATCTAAACAAAATTCTGAATATTTTAATTATATAGATCATTTTCATCCGATGCATGGTTGTAAGTGCATCTAGTGCCCCTTAGTGATTTTGTTGTATTGAAGACTTATAGGTTAAGGAACTAATGTGTTTGTGAGTGTACACAGGCTCTATAAGTCGATGAGGAGTTTAATATATTCGGAGATTACCAACCCCTAAAAATGTATGTCTTCAACTGAAGACTTTGGTGAAGACTTTGCTGAAGACTTGGGTATTCCTTGAAGACTTTGAAAATGAAGAAGTTGGTGTGACCTTGAAGATATGAATGAGGACTATGAAGCATGAAGACTTTTGTTTTCGTAGTTTAATTTCCTTTCTTTGAGTCATAGGAAACACCGTACTATTAAAGGGGGCCGAGGTAATACTAAGGAAAATTTCCAACTCATGCTCAACTCCAAAAGAATCAACCTATCCAATCCTTCGAGTGCAGCCTTTGGAAATCTCTTGTAGTTCAGTCAAGTTCTTCAGTGACATAGATGAAGTTCTTCTAGTCTCTGATGAAATTGTTCTGACTAAGGAGTTAGGATTTCGCCGGTGCAAATTGCCTACAAGTGAAGAACATGATAAGCCTCAGGACTTTCATAGTTCGAAATTCCGACCGTTGCTGTGCTTAGCGCCAACTGTCCCTGATCATCTTATCCACATAACGATCATATCATTAGGGGCATTTATGTCTTAGCATGTCAAGTTGCACCCTGGCTATAAATAGCCACACCCCCCACAAGCACTAGTTGGTTGGCTGCTCCGAGAGAGAACTGACACTTGTCGTTTGAGAGCAACCCATCCTCCAAGGACTTTGAGAGAAAATCATCAGTGAGGAAAAACCCAAATCCAAACCACCAAACCCAAAGTGATTGAGCATCACTGAAGAGATTGTTCCTGTGTGGAACCGACGCTTGTTACCTTTGAGGATTGTGTATCCTCCAGACGGTTAGGCGTCATGGTCTAATGCATCCTGCAGTCAATTGGGGATCACGGAGTGACCTTGGTCTAGAGCATCCAGCAGTCAATTGTGGATCGCCGGGTGACCAGTTTGTGAGGGTTTTGGAAGTCTACCCTGAAGACTTACCACGAGTGTTGGGCGAGGACTTTGTGACCTTAGCTCAAGGAGAATACGGTAAGGACTGTGTGTCATGAGACTGTGTGTCCTCTGGTTTAAATACCAGGTCGCTCCAAACTAGACGTATGACTGTCACAGCAGTTGGAATTGGGTCATCAAACCATTGTCTTCATCGAGCTACTTGGTTCTATTTCCTCAACCCCTTTATTCCTTATATACTTGTTGATGAAATTGATCTTTACTATTTGAAGAATTTGACTGAAGACTTTCACAATTTCCTCACCTCAAATTCTTCAAGTTACCTTGTTCATCACCTGCTTATCATGTATCATGCAACTTGTAATCTGTGCATGTTTCATTTCATCATGATGACTATGATGTCGCTATGTTTCTCATGCACTTGAGTACTTAATATGCTGCTAGTTATTCATCACATTTCAAATTTCTCAAGTGATGAATTTGTAAAAATCACCTATTCACCCCCCTCTAGTCGGATATAATGCACTTTCAATTGGTATCAGAGCAAGGTACTCCCTTGTTCTGTGTGATGTTAGTTTAACCACCTGGAGTTCTAGTTATGTCGACTACAGGTATGATCAAGGTTTCCGCAGGATGTCCTACCTTCGATGGGACGGACTATCCCTATTGGAACAACAAGATGCGCATGCAACTTAAGGCTATTGACAACGATCTTTGGTACTGCGTGGAAAATGGTGTTCCTCGCATTTCTCCGTCTGTCACTTCTGCTGACGTGAAGAAATTCAAGCAACTCGATTCTCAAGCGAAGAATATCATCTGTGGCCATCTGAGCAAAGGTCAGTATGGCAAAGTGAGTTCTTTGGAGTCTGCTAAGCTTATCTGGGATAGGATGTCCAAATCAACAAAGGTGTTTCCACTCAGCGTGACTCTCGTGTTGATGTTCTTCATAATCTCTTCAACCTCTTCAAGAGACTTGACAATGAAAATGTTCAGCAAACTTTTGATCGTCTCACTGATATCTCCAATGAGCTTCAAGCACTGGGTGCCACTGATATCACCGACCGTGAAGTGGTGAAAAAACTGCTAAGATCTCTTGATTCCTCATTTGATACTCTGGCTTTGATGATTCAAGAACTTGGAGACTACAAGTCACTTGATCTTGCTGATATTCTTGAGAGACTCGAATTCCAACAAGTTGAGAAGAGAGACCTCTACGGGCCAAGCTATGGAAGATCTCATGCTTTGAAGGAAAAAGCAATTTCCTCATCCGAACGCGAAGATTCTGATAGTAGTCTTGGTGATCCTACAGAACTAAGTCAGGAGCTAGCAATGCTCGTGAGGAAATTCCAGAAGTTCTCAAGGAGAGGTGGATTTGGAAAGTCATCAAAAAGTGGTTTGAGGAAATTAGATTCCTCGGATGACTACAAGAAGAGAACTTGCCACAAATGCAAGAAATCTGGTCACTTCATCTCTGACTATCCTCTTTGGGAAAAAGAATCAAGAAGAAGTACAAGGACGACAGTTTTGATGACTCAAAGAAAAAGAAGAAATCTTCAAAGTCCTCAATGCCCAAGAAGAATAGTTCCAAAAAGGCACGGGCTTTCATTGGCAAGGAAATGGACTCAGAAGAAGAATATGAAGAAGAGGAAGAAGAGGAAGAATCTAAGGTGGAATTTGGATTTGGTGTCGCTTGCCTTGCTCTCGCTACTGCTTTCGTCAGCAAGTCCATCTTCAACGATGAAGAAAATGACTACTCCAACGACTCTGACGTCAGCAATGATGATTATGCTCCCACCTATTGCTTCATGGCTAAAGGTTCCAAGGTACATAAGCAATGACGATACTGCGGCAGGCCCTGCATCGACAAACGACCCCAACAATGCTGGCGCTCCTTCCTCACCAACAAGATGAAATTCTTCATGGGGCGTTAGTCCTCACTTTTTCATCCCTTTTGGTCTTCAATGACAAAGGGGGAGAAAATTTGAGTTAGTCTTCAAGCAGGTCTCTATATATGGGTTGTTTTGTTTAAGTTACAACTCTCGCTCTTCTGAAACTTTTGTTGGTTGAGTTGTAAACTTAAGTCCGATGGTGGTCTGACTCTTTTGAACTGCTTTCCACATGATTATTTCCTCAAGCACCTTAATGCATGCATGCTAAATTTCGTCAGACACCATTTTCATCATGCATTTCAAATTCTTCATATCATATGTTCAAATGCGTGTATGAATTACAAGATATAGGCGGAGTTCTCCATGTTTTCGACCTGCCATGTGCATTTGCATTTCAAAGAAAATTCCTCAAATATGCACATCTTCAGGGGGAGTTCTTCTCTATCTTGCAATCAAATTCCTCAAACTCAGTACTTACACTTCATATTATTATCCCCGTTGAAAACTTAACATATATGTCATCAATCACCAAAAAGGGGGAAACTGTAAGTGCATCTAATGCCCTTAGTGATTTTGGTGTATTGAAGACTTATAGGTTAAGGAACTAATGTGTTTGTGAGTGTACATAGGATCTATAAGTCGACGAGGAGTTTGATATATTCGGAGATTACCGACCCCTAAAAATGTATGTCTTCAACTGAAGACTTTGGTATTTCTGAAGACTTTGAAAATGAAGAAGTTGGTGTGACGTTGAAGATATGAACGAGGACTATGAAGCGTGAAGACTTTTGTTTTCGTAGTTTCATTTCCTTTCTTTGAGTCATAGGAAACACCATACCGTTAAAGGGGGCCGAGGTAATACTAAGGAAAATTTCCAACTGATGCTCAACTCCAAAAGCCTCAACCTATCCAATCCTTCGAGTTAAGCCTTTGAAATCTCTTGAAGTTCAGTCAAGTTCTTCAATGACAGAGACGAAGTTCTTTTGGTCTCTGATGAAATTGTTCTGACTGAGGAGTTAGGATTTCGCTAGTGTAAATTGCCTACAAGTGAGGAACATGATAAGCCTGAGGACTTTCATAGGTCGAAATTTCGATCATTGTTGTGCTTAGCGCCAGCTGTCCGCAATCATCTTATCCACAAAACGGTCATATCATTAGGGGCATTTATGTCTTATCATGTCAGGATGCACCCTGGCTATAAATAGCCACCCCCCACAACCACTAGTTGGTTGGCTGCTCCGAGAGAGAACTGACATTTGTCATTTGAGAACAACCCATCCTCCGAGGACTTTGAGAGAAAATCATCAGTGAGGAAAAACCCAAATCCAAACCACTAAACCCAAAGTGATTAAGCATCACTGAAGAGATTGTTCTGTGTGGAACCAACGCTTGTTACCTTTGAGGACTGTGTATCCTCTAGACGGTTAGGCGTCATGGTCTAATGCATCCTACAGTCAATTGGGGATCACGAAGTGACCTTGGTCTAGAGCATCCAGCAGTCAATTATGAATTGCCGGGTGACCAGTTTGTGAGGGTTTTGAAGGTCTACCCTGAAGACTTACCACGAGTGTTGAGCGAGGACTTTGTGACCTTAGCTCAGAGAGAATATGGTAAGGACTATCTGTCCTGCGACTGTGTGTCCTCTGGTTTAAAGACCAAGCCGCTCCAAATCAGACGTACGACTGTCACAACAGTTGGAACTGGGTCATCAAACCATTGTCTTCATCGAGCTATCTGGTTCTATTTTCTCAACCCCTCTATTCCTCATATACTTGTTGATGAAAGTGATCTTTACTGTTTGAAGAATTTGACTAAAGACTTTCACAATTTCCTCATCTGAAATTCTTCAACTTACCTTGTTCATCACCTGCTTATCTTGTATCATGCAACTTGTAATCTGTGCATGTTTCATTTCATCATGATGACTATGCTGTCGCTATGCTTCTCATGCATTTGGGTACTTAGTTTGCTGCTAGTTATTCATCACATTTCAAATTCCTCAAGTTGAACCTCAAGTGATGAATTTGTAAAAATCGCCTATTCACCTCCCTCTAGTGATATAACACACTTTCAACGGTTAACTATTTATGAATAATGCAAAAACATGGCATTAGCAACTTACACAAACAACAATTTTAGATAGTTGAACATGGATGATAGATTAATATTAATAAACTACAAGAAAATCCTGTCCATTTACATATATAATATGTTTAATTTGGAATCATGAATATTTAGTCCTATGCTTTTTAAAACAGTGGAAAAACCAGTAATAATGCATGTCCTTCAACGGTTAACTATTTATGAATAATGCAAAAACATGGCATTAGCAACTTAAACAAACAACAATTTTAGATAGTTGAACATGGATGATAGATTAATATTAATAAACTACAAGAAAATCCTGTCCATTTACATATATAATATGTTTAATTTGGAATCATGAATATTTAGTCCTGTGCTTTTTAAAACAGTGGAAAAACCAGTAATAATGCATGTCCTGATTAAAACAAAACCCAAAGAGCAGAAAAAGAAAATATGTGTGGGCATCATGGGATTTGAATCCTGCACCCTGTGGTTGCAGACCAGCTGCACTAGCCAACTAAGCTGGTCTCTGATTGATACATGTAACAGGATACTCTATACAGAGATGCAGAGGAAAAGAAACAAGTCAAAAAAATTATACAGAGATGCCTGATATTCGAACCCCGAATCCTCTAGTTGGAATCGAGCTGTGCTACCCAACTCTGTTGTACTTAGCTCCTTGAGTGATATATTAACTGGTGAGTCATATAGAAATATAAAGAAGCACGGGTCTACTCCTCCACGAACGCACACACGCAACGAACATGGCAGAAGAGACGGATTTCAACCTGCTGCCTGTGGGAACCAGTCAGGGATGGCGCTAGTGGAGGTGGTCGAGGTCTAGAAGGGCCATGGCGTCGCCGGGCCCGGGCGTGAGGAGGCAGATCCAAGGGGAAGCAAGCTCCTGCAGGTGTGCTCCGTTCATTTCCTGACAGAGAAGAAAAGGAACAAGAGAGGGAGAGGGATTAGAGGAGGAAGGAGAGGGGAAGGAGCAGGAGGGAAGGAATGGGAAGATGGGGAGGGACTGCGACCTGCTGGGCTCCCCGGTGACGAGCTGCTAGTGGTCGAGGTCGCCGGCGAGATGGCAACGGGCATCGGCGGACATGGCAGCTCCTGCGGGCGATTCCTGTCGGACAGAGAGGAGGGAGAGAAAGAGCGTGAGGGAGAGAGAGCGTGAGGGCTGGGGCGCAGGGACCTGCTGTTCGTCGCTGGTTCCTCCAGCTAGCGGCGCAAGGCGGCGGCTGGTTGCTGCTGCTTGCGGACGCACGGCTAGAGGCGAGCTGGACCCGCGAGCAGAGGAGGACGCGCGGCCACGGTTTTGATTTTCGGCCGAAAAAAACTAATTTCGGCCGATTTGCGGTCATCTCGCCTGCGCCCGGCATATGGGCCTTTCGGCCGAATAATTTGGCCCAGTTTGAATTTCTTTTGCCCGACCCAATTTCTAGAGCCTTCCTGTCACGCTTCTGTTGAGACAAAACCCACGAACCGAAACGCCCTAACCCTAGAATCACTCTTTTCCTCCCGCCCCTCCTGTGTGCGGCGCCGCCGCTGCGCACGGGAACAGCTCACGCCACCGCGGATTCTTCGGCGTCCGGCCAAGTCGCTCACGTCCCCTGCCTTCCTCCACATCTCCTCGCCTTCACCCCATCCAGTTCCTCTCGTTTGCTTCTCCAAGACTAGGGCATGGCGCTCGGCGGCTGCAGCAATGGAGCTGATGGTGTGCGAGCCAACCAGTTCAATGGAGGTAGTAGCACGGGGCAGCGGCAGCAGCATGGGGGGTGTCCTCTTGTTTGGGAAGGTACAAACGTTCTTGCTGCCTACATATCTCATTCAAGTAAGTAGATGTTGTTTCTGTTCTTCAGAAATCTCAGATCGATGTTGCTTCTTTTCTTAGTTATAATCTGTGTGATGTGATGTACTTGTCATGCTTTAGATGAATGAGAGGTTGCATGTGTATTTCAGAAATTTCAGATCGATGTTGCTTTGTTTCTTAGTTATAATATGTGTGCTATGATGTACTTGTGTTGCTTTAGATGAATGAGAGGTTGGGCAGCGGCAGTAGTCTAGAGGGCGTCCTCTTGATTGGGAATGTACGCATATTCTGGATGGCTTTATATCTTCCTTGATGCAGTTTCGGTTCTTTAGCAATTTCATATCGTTTTTGCTTTGTTTCTTAGTTATAACTTGTACTGTGATGTAGTTGTGCCGTTTTAGATTAGTGAGCAGCCCCTGTTAAATGGTTGGGCAAATGCATATGCATCTGGTAGTGGGGTTATTAATCTGAAATACACATGCATCTGTTAATAGTTGCAGTAGGAAAAATTCAGTCTTGATGATAGTGACATTTAGGTTTATGGGAATCAAAGATTTTGTGCCCTCTGACTTTGTCCAGTCCAAGGTAGCACCTTCCTTATTGAACTGAATATATATGACCTAAATAACCTGCTAACTGAGAGCAAAAAAGTTGACATCATGGCGAGAGGGCACCATATATATTTGCCTGACATTTTCCTACTTGCAGAAGTATAGAAACTGCTGCAATTTCCTTAGGTACAGTTTGAGTCTTTAAATGATGCTTGTGCGCAATATTATAGTTTTTTTAAAGTGTCTCCAAAGTATCTTTCTCAAGAATATATTATAGTTTGTGACTTGCCTGTTTGGCAAACTAGAGCATTAGCTTGTATATAAATTATTTATTCCTTAGTATCTAAACTAGATAATCTGGATGTATTGTTTTTGTTCCTCATTCATATCAGGACACCCTAGTAAGAAAGGTTTGTTTCCTTAGCTGTCTACTCTTTATAACTGACCGTCGTTCTTTTGTCATGTGATTTCAGGTAATGGAACTGCAAATAGGAGTGGCAGTGGCGACCAGGATGCAAATGGAAGTGGTTCCCAAAGACCTTGGAAAGGTATTACTATGCTTTGCTTGGTCACACGATGCAATTGAAACCATGATCTTTGTTTGCTAGGTTCAATTAAAGTGATGTTTGTAACCTAGCAATGCAGGACTTAAAGACAATAACTTATATGATCCTTAGAACCATGCATGGCCGTATTATGGGGGTTTTGATTGCACGTACTGCAGCCTAAAGCACAAAGGTGGAGGTGCAACCCGTGTCGCAGAGCACCTTGGTGGTATTGTAGGTAATGTGAGGAGCTGCCCCAATGTGCCAAGAAATGTGAGAGATGCAATGAGAGAGTGTCGGGATGAATCAAGGAGGAAGAAAAGAGACAAACAAAATAGCAGGCTGAGAATTGAAAGAAATATTATGCAAGGGTTGTATCAAAACGGAGGGGTGATTAACGTACTAGATGATGAAGAAGAAGAAATTCAGATGAATATTAGAGAAGCATTGCGTGACCCGAATGTCTCTCGCAGAGTTGAAAGGAGAATTGGCAGGGGGGTGTGGGTGATGTGCATGTTTCTGTTGGTAAAAGGAGTATAACCGCCTATTTTTATAGGCAATTATCCAGCAACAAAGTATCTATGCAGCCCAAGATCAGTAGTGCTTTGGATCCTAATTCAAGAGATGCACTTGGCCTAGCTTGATCCAAGTTTTTTCATGCCAATGATATTGCTGGACGTAAAACTGATTGCTCATACTTTCGAGCTGCTGTGAAGATCACTCAACAATTAGGGCCTATTCCTATACCAACCGCGAAGGAGATTGATGGGCCATATTTGGAGGCAAACTATGATGAAGCTAATTTGTTTCTGGAAAAATTCAAACAAGACTGGAAGAACTTTGGTGTGACTCTTATGTGCGATTCTTGGAATGGTCCTACAGGAATGAGCATCATAAACTTCATGGTGTATTGTAATGCACGAATGTTCTTCCTCAATACCATTGATGCACCCGGCCAGACTCAGAATTCGGGTTACTTCTTCCTTCTCTTCTTAGCACTGTACTTGCTTCTTGAATAATTGGATCTGTCCTATAGTTGTTTTTTGTTCTCAATACCTTGCTCTCAATAGGTATATATGCATTTTACGTATGTTATTACAATATTGTTCTTGAATACTTGGATCTGTCATATAGTTGTTTTATGTTATTAATGGCTTGTTCTCATTAGGTATATATGCATTTTACGTATGTTCTTTCAATACTTCCTTCTTGAATACTTGGATCTATCCTATAATTGTTTTATGTTCTTAATGCTTTATTCTAATTAGGTATATAAGCATTTTATGTATGTTGTTAGAATACTTGCTCTTGAATACTTGGATCTGTCTTAGACTTGTTTTATGTTCTTAATGCTTTGTACTAATTAGGTATATCGATTTTACATAATTTTGCAGACTTTATCTATAGAGAGATTGAAAAGGTTGTAGAAGAGATAGGGCATGAGCATATAGTTCAAATAGTAACCGATAATGGATCCAATTATAAGAAAGCTTGCAAAACCCTTATAGAAGAACCAAAATACTCTCATATTGTTTGGCAACCGTGTGCGGCCCATACCGTCAACCTTATGCTAAAAGATATAGCAAAAATTCCTGAGGTTGATGTGATAGTCAAGAGTGCCAAGACAATATGTAGGTTCATGCATAAGCACAATAACCTCCATGATAACATGAAGAAGAACATAGGTGGTGAACTAATTAGACCAAATGCCACCCGTTTTGGGACGGTCTCATGTTCCTTGAGAGTTACCATTCAAAGAAAGATAAATTTAGGGAGTGGATGGTTTCAAAGGATTGGAAGGAGTGTCAGTGGAGGTATGAGCCTAGGTATCTGTTTGCTGAGGAGTGTTTGTCTAGTAATGTTTGTTGGAACGCACTAGAGTGGGTATTGAGTTCATTGAGGCCACTTTATACGGCCATGAGGTATGCTGATACACAAAAACAATGCACACTTTCTGGCTTCAAAAAAAGCATGATGCTTGCTATACAAAGCATGGAAGCCCATCTTGGCCCTACATCAAGGTTGTATCTTTCGTTCATGCGCAAGGTGGGCAAGAGGATAGATGCAATGGAAGAAGATACATTTATGGTTGCAGGTAATGATAAATGATTCAACCTTCACAATTTATGTTTCTCTTTTTTCTCTTTTTTAACTCATGTGGCTCTATTGTTTTTCAGGTGCCGTCCTTGATCCATATACACATTACAAGCTGAACCTTTGCAACCACACAGATTATGCCACTTCACTAACAGAAGTGATAGCGAAGATATTAGACCCAGTGAGTGCTCTTTCAGCCATTGATGAAGTGAGCAAGTTTAGGGAGCGCCAAGGGAGGTTTGGGACCAGATTGGTAGAAGAAGCTGCGGCGAGAATGGAGCCAAGTAAGTTATGATGCTTTAGTTTTAGAATTTCCATTTCCTTTTGGTTTGCATTCCTGAAAATTCCATTGGTGTTATCTTGCAGCCCAATGGTGGTTTCAGTTTGGAGGGGATGTTCCTGCATTGCAGAAATGTGCAATGAGAATTTGCTCACAATGTGTCTCCTCTAGTGGATGTGAGAGAAATTGGAGCGCTTTTGCTTTGGTGCACACAAAGCAAAGAAATCATCTTCTATATGACAAGCTCCACAAGCTAGTTTTTGTACGCTACAACTTAAAGGTATAAACCATCACTTTTGCTTTCTACTTTGTGTTGTCCTTGCATGTCATATAATTTACTTGTTTACTATTCAAACGTTGAAGATACGTGCTGAAGAAGATCAAGAGAAAGAGAGAGATATAGATAAAGAATTTGATCCAAGTGCATTGCTAATGGATACCACAATGTTTGATGAAACAAACCCAATAATGGATTGGCTGAATGAGGATGTAGAGGATCCAATTGTGGATGGAGCTGATGCAGCTAGTGCTGTTTTTGAGGAAATAAGGCGCCTCAACTCAAGCAGGAAGGCGTCTTATGTTGGTTCAAAGGGTAATAACAAGAAAAGAAAGAGGAATGATGATGATGAGAATGAGTTTCTTGAAACTGAGAGTGAGGATGATGAAGAAGAGAATGAATATGTTGATAATGACATTGAGGATGATGATGGGGTGAGTGAGGATGACGAGGATGGTGAACAAGATCAGCTAGAGACGCAAATGCAACTTGAAGAAGAGACACAAGTACAAGTTGAACAGGAGACACCAACAAGCACTGGCAATTTGGAGACTAGATCTGGATGACTTATTAGGAAGAAGACCAAGAACGTCAACAGCCTCTACTCGTAAATTTGGTAAGTATCTTCTTTTTGGTGTTTCTGATTCAGGTTTATTACTTAGAAAAATCTAGCTTGATGTATATGTTGAAAGCGGCCGATATCTAAATAGCTTGATGTATATTGCTTTTTTAAGTAGGTTGATCTTTAATTGTTCTTGTGCTCTAATTAATGTTTATGCTCACTGTGTATGATTAGTACTGTTGTTCTAACTGCTCACCTAGTAGTGTTGTTGTAATTGATACTTATCATCTTGTATTGTTGCTATAATTGCTACTTATCACGTACCAGTGATGTTCTAGTAGCTACCAATCACTTAGTAGTGTTGTTCTAATTGCTACTTAACACTCTATTTTAGTTGCTACTTGGAACTGCTAGTTACTTAGATGTATGCACTTTGTATCATGACCCTTCCTCTGTTTTCTCCAAACCAGAAATGGCACGTGAACAAAGGATGTCAAGAAGCTTTTGGATATTGGGAAGCTTGGAGCTGATGTTTCAAATAAGCTGATGGTTGTCTTTTGGAGATGTTGTTTCTATGTTTAATGCTTTAAAGTCTTTTGGCTATACCAGAGTTTTTAAACTTTGAACTACACTGTGATGGTTGAACTGATGTTGGACTGTTAAGGGTTATGTTGGAGGCAACTTTATAACGAATGTGTGCCTGTTATGTTGGACTGTTAAGGGTTATGTTGGAGGCAATTTTATAACTAATGTGTGTCTGCTATGTTGGATTGTTAACTGTTATGTTGGAGGCAACATTATAGCTAATGTGTGCCTGTTATGTTGGTCAGATTCAATTTTCTTAATCCCTAGAGCTTATTTGCTAAAGTTTATAAGATCTCTCCTGATGATTGTTGTGCTGATATGTTTTGCTCTATTTTATTTAAAGTTTTGTTCAAATTTCGGCCGAATTTCGGTCAAATTTCGTTCAAATTTTGTTCAAATTTTGATTTTGTAATTTCGTCTGAGATTTTGCCGAAATTTTGAAATTCCCGAAATTCGGCCATTTCGGCCAAGGACGAAAAAACACAAACCGAAAATCAAAACGCAGCGTGCGGCTGAGCCTTCGGTCGCTGGATGCATCCGCGAGTTGTGTTTGTGGGTGGCTGGGAGCTCGATGGCCGAACCGGGCATTGGTTGGTTCGGTGAGGAAATCAAGAGGGGGTTGGGTGGATCGAGAGGATCCCGAGGTGGGAGACGACCAGGGTGCGGGTGGCGACGGCGATTGGACAAGGGGGGATATTTAGGGATTTGGTCTAGTTTTATATTGTCTATATATATATGCACAACGGATTGGGTTTGGATCCTCCGATTTAGATCGGATGATTGAGAAAAAATAGGTTAGGGTGTCCAATTAAAAAACTGATGATGGTGTGGGGTATTACGGGGTTGATCCAGATCCAATGGTCACAACTCGACTATTCGGATTCGGGGAAGCTATCGGGCGCGTGCGAGTGGTCTATGCACTGTGCAGAGGGGCTAGGTATAGAAGAGAGGGAAAGCGGGCACGTGCACATGTGGTTGGTCACGAAGCGGTCGATGACAAGAACAAAGACAACCGGCAACTACGAACGTATGCAAGTTTGAAAACTCATGTTGACTAAATGCCGATGCTATGCAGATGATGCGAATGATGCGATGATGAATGCAACAACCAAACGAAACACAAGACGAAAATGGAATAAAAGGGGAATCTTCTGGAGCGTCGGTGTCGGGCTGTTACAACTCTCCCACACTACAAGAGGATCTCGTCTCGAGATCTAGAATGAGAAGGGGAAGAGAAAGAGCAAGAGGTAAAAGTTAGTTTCTTCTTCGACAAACGGGTGAACCCACATGAACTGGAAGGATTGGAAGAGATGAAGAATGATATGAGAAACAAGCAAGACTTCAAAAGAAATTTGGGAAGCACTTCAGTAGGAAAGAGAAGCAAAACTTGATATGATGGAAAGGAATTGAAAGAGAGACACCAAACTTCGGTTAAATGAATAAGCAAAGAAGGAACATGATCTTGACAAACAGAGATGTATCACACTACCTCCGGAAGAAAAGAACAGAAGCTAGATCATTGGAGAGGAAGAATGGAGAAGAAAATGACAAATTCCACCATAACTGAATTTGGAAAGCATCTTTAGAAAGAAAAGATTGAACCGAGTTGTTGGAACACCAACAACCAAAAGAATAGCTTGTTATGGGCTTGTGGAAAACATCTCAAAATTATGATGTGACAACCTGCCACAACAGAAACAATTGATTGCTTGAGAGCAACAAAAGATGAAAAACTTCTTTCACCAAGAAGAGGAGGAGAAAACTTAGATCATTTATGACACCATGATAGAACAATCCTTGGGAAATACTTTAGGTGAAATCCAACCCAAGATAACTCCGACAAGACATGATGGGTTTACTTATCTCATTCTTGACAATTTTTCTTCGAGACTCCTCATAATCAAGAATTGAATAACACTATCTCAAAAGACAATGGAGAAGGAATTGAATTTTTAAATGCAAGAGAAAGAATACTTGAGCTACCCCAACAATAATACTAAACAACACTTCGAGAAAGAATTACATTCATACAAATCACCATGAAGGACCTCTTGGGGAACACCGGGATGAAGGACGATCAAAAGCATGAGGTTGAAAGAATAGATTATGATGTTGCAAATATTTAGATGAATCTTCATGGAGAGATGATTGAGAAAAACTTCAAACTTTGGAAAGAAGAGAACAACTTATAACCAAGAATTTTATATGATGAAAAACTCCAGAAAAAGGATTGAAATCACCTTGATGAAAAGAATAAGAATTATGTTATGCTTATCCTTCACCAAGTTAAATTAATGACAAGCAATGGATTTGGCATACAACTTATTCTTTTGGAAAAGATAGGAAAGATAGATAGAGCACAAACTTGAAGAAGTCTTGTACGAGAACACCGGTAAGAATTGAAACGAATGAAGATACTACGAATGAATGGAAACACATGAGAACGGAGAGATCATGATCCGCCTAATAGAAAGCTTGAACGAAGCGTCAGAATAATCGAGATATGAACGAAGGGACAACAATTAAGAAGAATTTGAGAACGAAAGTTGAAGCTAAGAGCTAAGAAATCTTCTGAAATGATGGCCTCTAGAGGATCGAGAAATGAAAACAATTATGAAATGCACCGGATAGATATGGGGGAAATTACTCATGATTGGAACAAATTGAGAGGATACCACGAAGTTGAGCAGGGAATTCTTCAAGAGAACGGATAAGGATTTAAAAGAAACTCTCCTTCAATCTTCAATGCAGAGAATGATGACGAGAAACAACACCATGAATTACTAAGATACTCCGGAATAATGAATATATAAAGGTTTAGCCAATGATGAAAATAATTTAGAAGTGATCTTTGAGAAGGAATATGAATGATGAAAATCATTCTTATGAGAAGAACTTGAGGACATCTCCGGGAAGATTAGAAGAACCAGGTAAGATCCCGGGTGGAAAACCTGTGGGTTATGGGCTCATTGAAATGAAACCACCATTGAAAGATTGCTTAGAAAGAGAGATTGCAACATTACAATGAAAATTTGATGAGGTGAGAACCTCGAAATAATTTGAAATGATTGAATGAGTACATGAATCTTCTAAGATATCTTTAGCACCCCAGATAGAATAGAGAGAGACAAAAAACAAGAGATACTTGGACATAATTTCCGACATGGGGAAGCATTTAGCGATTGAAAAGGATATGAATAACACCGAGATATTGAATTGAATGCGCCGAGAAGGAAAACAAGAATAAATAAATGATGAATTCGAATCACTTGAGGATCTTCACAATGAATCACCAGATACGATACAAAAGAAAAGATAGTGGAAGCATCGATGAAAAGAAAGGCATTTGGATGAGAATTTAACCAGTGAAGAAAAAGGGCGGGAGGGTGGGGAAAAACAAAGACAATTTAGGACGGATGAAAAGAACTCCGAAAAGAAACATGAGGATTGATCTTGCAAATATTAGAGAGGATTGAATATCTTGAAGAATAGCGCACCGGTTGAAAAGAATTGATATGATAACTTGATTGAGCATAAGAATTAGCAATCCCATGGAAATATCAGAACACTACTTTGGAAAGATATGAGATCACCACTTGACATCGAAGCAACTCGAATACCATACACAAACAAAACAAAGGATGAAGCTTACGAAACAAGCCAGAACAATTACATACCCATTATACACTTGTTGGAAAGATAATCCTAGGTACCTACTTGAATTCCCAACTAAGAACTCCCGAAATCTTCCGGTTATGCAACCGGGTGTTGGGGATACAAGGAGGAAAAATATCTCACACAACTAACAAGCCCTACACTCCAACTGTATCCATCCGTCAACTCATAACCAGAGGCTTCAGGACTCCATCTATCTCGGACCCTCGAAAACACAACGATACCAAACATGGTAGTACCTTGGATGCCTCCCCAGTACTGGGTGACTCCAGCCTTATCTCGCCACGAAAATTATTGAAGTAATTTCGAACATCCTCAGTCCTGAGATACTAAGGAAATTGAATGATAACGATGTGCAATAATCCCTCGGAGCTCTACTCCTCGATAACAGGAGGCACCAAGTACATAACTCTGTTACATCGGCATCATATAGATTCCAAAATATCCGTGTGATCCTAAACAAATTTTGAGTGAGAAGAGGGTAGAATTAAAATTCCTAAGTCGTCATTCCTCACCAGAGCATAAAAGAGGAGTAAAAAGAATCCTACTCCCCGATATAACTAGACTCAAGATAGTTTTTCACTAGACTCGACTCCGCCAAGTTCAATCAAGCAAGGGGGCTCCTAGGTCAGTACAAGCTCTGATACCAACTTGTCACGCCCAAGATGCGATCCTATCCTTATTTCGGCACGAGGGCCTCGACAGTGATAGAAGCGCATCTCATTGTCTTGCAAGAATGGATATCATTACAAGTACATGTATAGAAGAGATGAGTATATGGAATTGGCTTACACTCGCCACAAGCTACATCAAGATCATATCAATTCAACAACATATTCAAACATCATGGTCTGACTACGGACGAAACCAAACGATAAAATGACATCCATCCTTGCTATCCCAGGCTACCGCCTGGAATCCATCCTAGATCGATGATGAAGAAGAAGAACTCCAAATCAAAACAAGCATCGTGCTCACGTCAAAGCATCACATTACCTGTACCTGCAACTATTGTTGTAATAATCTGTGAGCCACAGGGACCCAGCAATCTCATTTCCAAGGTTATCAAGACTATTAAAGCTTAATGGGTGAGATATGGTTAAGTGGTGAGGCTACAGCAAGCAACTAAGCATGTATTTGAGTGGCTAACTTACGAATACATAAAGTAAAGTATGGTGGTCTACGAATAACGGACGTGAACTAGTAATGATCACTAAGTGATCCTAAACACCTACTCACGTCAAACATAACCCCACCATGTTCTCTCTTGGATAAGGACTCACGAGAAGAGACAATCATGGTTAAGCACACAGTTGGTGTATTTTATTAGAGTTTACTTCAAGTTTACTATGACCGGGTGTTAAACAAAGTTTCCTAGTTGCCACATAACCACGGCACGACCTTCCGAAAGATTTAACCCTGCATGGGTGCTCCAACTAGTCCATCACAAATTAACCACACGCCGCGTTGGAATTCCTCAACCGCGGAATCACCCGTAGTATTTGCGAAATCCTGATAGAAAATCTCAACTTCGAGATAGCCCGAAGTGTCGTCAAAATCCCACGCGCAAGACATTCGAGAAAGGTAAAACAAGTACAACAAGGTCGCCGGACGTGCTGACAATCCCGATAGGAGCCGCGTATCTCATTCTCAGGCCACGGTGGTAAGCTACTGTACGGTGGCCTGGTAGAAATCCCCCGAGTTGCCCCGGGGTGACCCCGCACAGTGTTCTGTTTTGGACCAGCACCAGCAGCACTGGCCCCCATGTATTATGTTAAATTAATCCATGAGGGGGCGGCACTCTATGCTTTAATAAGGTGATCAGAATTATTATGTTGCGCAAATATAGTACCAAAGTTGGGCCTTTCCAGACAAGTTTTATCCTAAAACAAATATCAAGGGGGTCCCCATAACAACCCCGAGCATGTTAGGAGTGCTCAATTATGGAAAATAACATTGGTTCACAAGTAACTAGGGCGACAACAGTGGAATAAAACACCAAGAAAAGGCCAAGCCTTCCACCCTTTACCATGTATATATGTGCATTAAATTAAATAGCAATAATATTATGATAACAAAAGAATGTCCATGTTGACACATGGAAGCAATTGCACCTGTAGCTAGAAAATCTATAAGAAGGGATGAGCAAGTGGTAACATAGCCAAACAAAGATTTGCTAGGATGTGGAGGGGTTAGAGGATTATCATGGCAATGTTGGGAGGCTTGACATACAAGTGGTAGGTAACGTGACATAGCGATAGAAAACAAGACAACTAGCATGGCAATGATAGTAGTGGTATCCAGTGAAATGTGTCATCTTGCCTGAGATCCCGCTTGAAAGAAGAACGAATTCGTGAACTAGACGATCTGACATAGTCGAACGAATCCTCACACTCTGAACGCTTTTGGAACTCTATCGAGAAGAAGCAATCCGGAACAAACAATCAACACATGATAAACACCACAATATATTCATGGCATGATGCGCAAACAACTATGATGCATGTCCGGTTTAAATATGCGATGCATGGCATGGCAAGAACAACAAACAACTACTACACGTTAAGTGAAATTCAATATGCAACGAGTTGCCTATTGACAAAACTCCACGTACAAAATATTTAGTCCACTCTCATTAGGTACTCATCAATATTAAATGTTGTTTAAAGGTGAAGCATGAATTACTACACTATCTAGGCATCTTAAATGGGGACGAAAGCAACATGTAGCACTTCCGAAACGATCCCATATGCATATTTTAAGTTAGGTACAGATATGTACTACCACAATTTTAGAGTTATTAAATATCAAATATAAATGCCACCATGTGATTCTACACATTTTCCTAGCCAAGTTACATATATAAAACATTTGCGTCGGAGTTATGGATCAATAGTTATTGAATAAATCATTTTGGCATGACATTAATGCAAAAACAATGAAAACAACAAGTTAATCATTTTTAACAGGTTTGAAAGTGTGATATTATGAATCTACACACAATTCTGAATATTTTACATATATAGATCATTTGCATCTGATGCACGGTTAATTATTTATGAACCATGCAAAAACATGGCATTAGCAAATTAAACAAACAACAATTTTAGATAGTTGAACATGGATGATAGTTTCATATTAATAAAATACAAGAAAATTCTATCCATTTACATATATAAGATGTTTAATTTGGAAGCATGAATATTCAGTCATATGCTTTTTAAAATAGTGGCAAAACCAGTAATAATGCATGTCCTGATGAAAACAAAACCCGAAGAGCAGAAAAAGAAATAATATGTGGGCATCATGGGATTTGAACCCTCCACCCTATGGTTGCAGACCAGCTGCACTAGCCAACTAAGCTGGTATCTGATTGATGCATACATGATACTCTATACATCAAGTGTCCTTGCACGAGGTGGAGAGGAAAAGAAACAAGTCAAAAAGATTATACAGAGATGCCTGGGATTCGAACCCCAGATCCCCTAGTTGGAATCAATTTGTGCTATCCAACTCGGTTGAAGCTCCTTGAGTGGTATATTAACAAGCGAGTCATATAAAAATATAAAGAAGCACGGGTCTACTTGTCCACGAACTCACACACGCAACAAACATGGCAGAAGAGACGAATTTCGACCTAAGGCGTGTGGGAACCGGTCGGGGATGGCGCTAGCGGAGGTGGTGAAGGTCTAGAAGGGCCATGGCGTCGCCGGGCCCGGGCGTGAGGAGGCAGATCCGGGGGGAAGCAAGGTCGTGCTACCCACCTCGGTTGAAGCTCCTTGAGTGGTATATTATAGGTGAGTCATATAAAAATATAAAGAAGCACGGGTCTACTTCTCCACGAACGCACACACGCAATGAACATCGCGGAAGAGACGGATTTTGACCTTCTGTGTGTGGGAACCGGTTGGGGATGGCGCTAGCGGAGGTGGTCAAGGTCTAGAAGGGCCATGGCATCCCTAGGTCCGGGCGTGAGGAGGCAGATCCGGGGGGAAGCAAGCTCCTGCGGGCGTGCTCCGTTCATTCCCTGACAAAGAAGAAAATGAACAAGGGTCGGAGAGGGATTAGAGGAGGAAGGAGACGGCAAGGAGTAGGAGGGAAGGAATGGGAAGATGGGCAGGGACTGTGACCTGCTGGGCTCCCCGGTGACGAGCTGCTGGTGGTCAAGGTCGCCGGCGAGATGGCAACGGGCATCGGCGGACTCGGCAGCTCCTGCGGGCGATTCCTGTCAGACAGAGAGGAGGGAGAGAAAGAGCGTGAGGGAGAGAGAGAACAGGATAAAGGAGGCAGGGAGAGGGACGGGGCGCAGGGACCTACTATTCGTCGCTGGTTACTCCGGCAAGCGGCGCAAGGCGGCGGCTGGTTGCTGCTTCTTGCGGACGCAGGGCTAGAGGCGAGCTGGACCTGCGAGCAAAGGAGGATGCACGGTTGAGCCTTCGGGCGCTGGACGCGTCCGCGAGCTGGGTTTGCGGGTGTCTAGGAGCTCGGTGACCGAACCGGGCGTTGGTTGGCTCGACGAGGAAATCAAGAGGGGGCTGGGTGGATTGAGAGAATCCGGAGGTGGGAGACGACCAGGGTGAGGGTGGCGGCGGCGATTGGACAAGGTTTTTTTAGGGATTTGGTCTAGGTTTAGATGGTCTTTATATATGTGAAACAGATTTGGTTTGGACCGTCTGATTTAGGTCGGACGGTCAAGGAAAAATAGGTTAGGGTGACTAATTGAAAAACCAATGATGGTTTGGGGTATTACGGGATTGATCCGGATCCAATGGTTTATGCACTGTGCAGAGGGGCTAGGTATAGAAGAGAGGGAAAGCAGGCACGTGCGCATGTGGTTGGTCACGAAGGGGTCGACGACGAGAACGGAGACAACCAGCAACTACGAACGGATGCAAGTTTTAAAACTCATGTTGATAAAATGCCGATGCTATGCAGATGATGTGATGATGAATGCAACAACCAAATGAAACACAAGACGACAATGGAATAAAAGGGAAATCTTCTGGAGCATCGGTGTCGGGCTATTACAGCCACCTACCGTGGTTTTGTCATGGCAGATGTCCTAGTGTGAGGACTTAGACATGGGGACATTGCAACTAGGTGGTTAGCTTGTCGGGGTTGGTCAGAATCGACAGACACAGTTTACCCAAGTTTGGCCCCTCACGATCGAGGTAATAGACTACTCCTACTTTTCTGCTTATTTCTTGGTGATCAATACAAGGGAGCGGATTCGCTTGACCTAGCTATTCATCGAATGTAACTTAAGTCTATTGGACTCAGGGGCTCGCCTTTATATACATGTCGACACCCTGGGCTTACAAGAGTCCGAGTCATGCTACGATTTGTGACCAAGTATGTCTCTAACGCGCCTTGCCTCCTAAGCAAGGAAACTGCTGGTGACTTTCCACCTCTTAGGCCTTGAGTCGCCGTCTTCGTGTATAGGGCTGCCAACCGGCTTACTTGGTAATCCACCTTACCAATCTTGCCCTCAACATCACGGCCCACCTTGAGTATTGTTTACAAGCCGCCTATTGGGGAATGCTGCATGGGAAACAAAAAAAATTCCTACGGACACGCAAGACCTATCCATGGTGATGAGCATCTACGAGAGGGAGAGTGGATCTAAATACCCTTGTAAATCACTAGGCGGGAAGCATTAAGAAACGCGGTTAATGTAGTCGAACGTCTTCTCGATCCAAATCGCCAAGCGTCCCACGATCCAATCATGATCCATCATGATCTAGCACCAAACGGACGACACCTCCACGTTCAGCACACGTACAGCTCGATAACGATCTCCGCCTTCTTGATCCAGCCAAAGGGAGTGGAGAGGTAGATGAGTTCTCCGGCCGCGCGATGCCGCGGCGGTGGTGGTGGTGGTGGAACTATTCCAGTAGGGCTTCACCTAAGCACCGCCGAATCAATATGTTGGAGGAACTGGGGAATAGAGAACTAGCATGTGGACTTGTGTCCTTGGGGACTCTATTCCTCCAGTATATATAGGAGGGAGGGGATGAGGCAGCCGCCTAGGGTTTCTCCAAGGGCTTCGGCCAAAGTGGAGAGGAGGTGGACGAGTCCACCTCCAATCCTACTCCTAGTAGGATTCCACTTGGAATCCTCCCACCTTTGGGATTTTTCCTTCTCTCCTCTTCCAGCCGCATGGGCCTCTTGGGACTGGTTTGCCCAGCCCACTAAGGGCTGGTGCACCACCCCTTAGGCCCATGTGGCCTCTCCCGATGTCCTCTGGAACCCTCCCGGCACACCCGCTACACTATCGAAGTGCCCGGAACTTTTCCGGTGACCAAAACAGGACTTCCTATATATATCAATCTTTCCAATCAATACAATTATAGCATGGATAATAAACGATTATCATGAACAAGGAAATATAATAATAACTATTTATTATTGCCTCTAGGGCATATTTCCAACAGTCTCCCACTTGCACTAGATTTAATTTTCTATCTCACGTCACTATGTGATTTACATTGTCATGAATCTAACACCCATAAAGTTTTGGTGTTGATCATGTTTAGCCCTTGGAAGTGGTTTAGTCAATAGGTCTGCAACATTCATATCCATGTGCACTTTGCAAATATTTATGTCCTCCTCTTTATATAATTACAGATGGAATTGAAGCGTCGCTTTATGTTTCTTGTCCTCTTGTGAAACTTTGGTTCCTTGGCCAGAGCAATGGCACCAGTGTTGTCGCAGAACAGATCCATTGGATTCAGTGCAGTGGCCACTACTCCAAGATCTGCCATGAACTCCTTCACCCAGACACCTTCCTTTGCCGCCTCCGAGGCTGCAATGTACTCCGTTTCGCATGTAGAATCGTCTACCATGCTCTGCTTGTAACTGCACCAGCTTACCGCTCTGCCATTGAGAATAAAAACGTATCCGGTTTGCAACTTAGAGTCATCTAGACCAGTGTCAAACTTGCATTAACGTAACCTTTTACGACGAGCTCTTGATCACCTCCATAAACGACAAACATTTTCTTAGTCCTTTTCAGGTACTTAAGGATATTCTTGACCATCGTCCAATGCTCTATTCTCGGATCACTTTGAAACCTTTCGGCCATACTTATGGAAGGCTAACATTGGGTCTTGGGCGCAACATTGCATACATGATAGAGCCTATGGCTGAAGCATAGGGGATGACACTCATCTTTTCTCTATCTTCTGCAGTCACTAGGCATTGAGTCTTACTCAACTTCACACCTTGCAACACAGGCAAGAACCCCTTCTTGGACTGATCCATTTTGAACTTCTTCAAAACTTTGTCAAGGTATGTGCTCTGTGAAAGTCCTATTAAGCGTCTCGATCTATCTCTATAGATATTAATGCATAATATGAAAGCAGCTTCTCCTAGGTCCTACATTGAAAAACTTTTGTTCAAATATTCCTTCACGCTTTCGAGCATTTCCATATTGTTTCCAATCAGCAATATGTCATCCACATATAATCTTATAAACGCTATAGAGCTCCCACTCACTTTCTTGTTAACACAAACTTCTCCGTAAACTTGTATAAACCTGAACGCTTTGATCACCTCATCAAAGCGCATATTCCTACTCCGAGATGCTTGCACCAATCCATAAATGGATTGTTGGAGTTTGCAAACTTTGTTAGCATTCTTTGGATCGACAAAACCTTCTAGTTGTATCATATACAACTCTTCCTTAAGGAAACCGTTAAGGAACACTGTTTTGACATCCATCTGCCAAATTTCATAGTCTAAATATGCATCTATTCCTAACATGATTCTGACAGACTTAAGCATCGCTACGGTTGAGAAAGTCTCATCGTAGTCAACTCCTTGAACTTGTGAAAAACTCTTTGCCACAAGTCGAGCTTTATAGACGGTGACATAACCGTCCGCGTCCGTCTTCCTCTTTAATATCCATTTGTTCTGAATGGCCTTCTACCCTTCAGGTAATACTTCCAAAGTCCATACTTTGTTTTCATACATGGATCCAATCTCGTATTTCATGGCCTCTAACCATTTCTCGGAATCCGGTCTGATTATCGCTTCTCCATAGTTCGTAGGTTCATCATTGTCTAACAACATGGCCTCTAAGACAGGGTTGTCATACCACTCAGGAGCAGCACGTGCCCTTGTTGAACTATGAGGTATGATAGTAACTTGATCCGAAGCTTCATGATTGTCATCATCAACTTCCTCTTCAACCGATGCAGGCTATACAAAAACATATTTCTGCGATGTGCTACTCTCTGGTTGAAGTAAAGGTTCAATAACCTCATCAAGTTCTATTTTCCTCCCACTCAATTCTTTCGAGAGAAACTCTTTCTCAAGAAACGTTCCGTTCTTAGCAGCAAACACTTTGCCTTCGGATCTGAGATAGAAGGTATACCAAACTGGCTCTTTTGGGTATCCTATGAAGACGCATTTCTCCACTTTGGGTTCCATCGTTTTAGGCAGAAGCTTTTTGACATAAGCATCACATCCCCAAACTTTAAGAAACAACAACCTTGGCTTCTTGTCAAACCACGGCTCACATGGCGTCTTCTCAACGGATTTCAATGGTGCCCTATTTAAAATGAATGCAACTGTATCTCATGCATAACCCCAAAAGGATAGTGGCAAATTGGCAAGAGACATCATAGAGTGCACCATATCTAATAAGGTTCGATTATGACGTTCGGACACACCATTACGCTCTGGTGTTCCAGGCGGTGTCAATTGTGAAACAATTCCACACTGTCTTAAGTGACTGCCAAACTCATAACTCAGATATTCTCCTCCTCGATCAGATCATAGGAATTTAATCTTCTTGTTAGGATGCTTCTCAACTTCACTCTAAAATTGCTTGAACTTTTCAAACATTTCAAACTTGTGCTCCACTATGTAAATATAACCATGTCTACTTAAGTCATCAGTGAAGGTGAGAAAATAACGATATCCACCGCGCGCCTCAATGCTCATTGGACCACACACATCATTATGTATGATTTCCAATAATTCACTTGCCCATTCCATTGTTCCAGAGAAGGGGGTTTTAGTCGTCTTGCCCATGAGGCATGGTTCACATGTGTCAAGTGATTCAAAATCAAGTGACTCCAAAAGTCCATCAGTATGGAGCTTCTTCATGTGTTTTACACCAATATGACCTAAATGGCAGTGCCACAAGAAAGTGGTACTATCATTATCAACTCTACATGTTTTGGCATCAATGTTATGAACATGTGTATCATCACTATCAAGATTCTATATGAATAAACCCCTCACATTGGGTGCATGGCATTAAAAGATATTACTCGTATAAATAGAACAACCATTATTCTCTGATTTAAATGGGTAACCATCTCGCAATAAACAAGATCCAGATATAATGTTCATGCTTAACGCAGGCACCAAATAACAATTATTCAGGTTCATCATCCCGATGGTAATCGAAGAGCGAGTGTGCCTACGATGATCACATCAACCTTGGAACCATTTCCCACGTGCATCGTCACTTCATCCTTAGCTAACCTTTGTATGTTCCAGAGCTCTTGTTTTGAGTTGCAAATGTGAGCAGCCGAACCGGTATCAAATACATAGGCACTACAACGAGAGTTGGTAAAGTACAGATCAATAACATGTATATCATATATACCTTGTTTGGTGTTGGCCGCCTTATTGTCGGCCAGGTACTTGGGGCAGTTTTGCTTCAAGTGCCCAGTTCCTTTGCAATGAAAGCACTTGGTTTCTGGCTTGGGTCCAGTCTTGGGTTTCTTCATGGGAGGGGCAACTTCTTTGCCACTCTTCTTGGATTTACCCTTCTTGCCCTTGTAATTGTTATTGAAACTAGTGGTTTTATTGACCATCAACACTTGATGCTCTGTCTGGATTTTAGACTCAACGATTTTCAACATCGCAAACATCTTGGCGACTGACTTGTTCATCCCGTGCATGTTATAGTTCATCCTGAAGCTCTTGTAGCTAGGTGGAAATGATTGAAGAACTCTTTCAGTGATCACCTCTGGCGGAAGGGCATCCCTAACTCAGCTAGACGGTTCGAATACCCAGACATTCTGAGTATATGTTCACTGACAGACCTGTTCTCCTCCATCTTGCAAGCATAGAACTTATCGAAGGTCTCATACCTCTCGATCCGGGCATTCTCCTCAAAGATAAACTTCAACTCCTGGAACATCTCATATGCTCCATGACGTTTGAAACATCTTTGAACTCTTGGTTCTAATCCATACAACATTGCACATTGAACTATTGAGTAATCTCTAGAACGTGTCTCCCAAGTGTTCCTAACGTCTTCGGATGACACGGGTGCGGGTGGATCACCAAGCGGTGCATCAAGGACATAAGCTTTCTGGGAAGCCATGAGGATAATCCTCAGATTACGGGCCCAGTCTTCAAAGTTACTTCTTTCATATTTCAACTTGGCTTTCTCTAGGAATGCATTAAAATTCAGGGGAACTCCTGCGCGAGCCATTGATCTACAACATATATATGCAAAGGTTACTAAGACTATTGTTCAAGATAATGAGTTTAGTTAATCAAATTACTTAAAAACACCCACTGAACTTGACATCCCTCCGGTCATCCGAGTGATACATGATCCAAATTCACGAATTCAAGTCCGATCACCACGTGAGTTGAGGTGGTTTCAATGGCGAACATCATCATGTTGATCATATCTACTATATGACTCATGTTCGACCTTTTGGTATCTTGTGTTTCGAGGCCATGTCTGTACATGCTAGGCTTGTTAGGTTTAACCCGAGTGTTTTGCGTGTGCAACACTGGCTTGCACCCATTGTATGTGAACGTAGAGTATCACACCCGATCATCACGTGGTGTCTCGACATGACGAACTTTTGCAACGGTGCACACTCGGGGAGAACACAATTTTATCTTGAAATTTAAGTGAGGGATCACCTTATAATGCTACCGACGTCCTAAGAAAAATAAGATGCATAAAAAGGATTAACATCACATGCAAATCATAAGTGACATGATATGGCCATGAACTTGTGCTTTTGATCTCCATATCTAAAGCACCGACATGATCTCCATCATACCGGCATGACACCATGATCTCCATCTTCTTGATCTCCATCATGTTGCCATGAAATTGTCGCGCCGACTATTGCTTCTACTACTATTGCTAACTCATAGCGATAAAGTAAAGCAAAAACGGTGAAAATAATTAAAGACAACCCTATGGCTCCTGTTGGTTGACGTACTCATCGACATGCAAGTCGTGATATTCTATACAAAACATGCTCATCTCATACATCACATATATCACACCATGTAATTGGCCATATCACATCACAACATACCCTACAAAAACAAGTTAGACATCCTCTAATTGTTGTTGCATATTTTACGTGGCTGCTACGGGTATCTAGCAAGAACAATTCTCACCTACGGAAAAACCACAACGGTGATACACAAATTGCTATTCAACCTTCTCAAGGACCACCTTTGTCAAATCCGATCCAACTAGAGTAGGAGAGACAGTCACCCGCCAGCCATCTTTATGCAACAAAGTCACATGTCTGTCGATGGAACCGGTCTCTCGTAAGCGTACGACTAAGGTTGGTCTGGGCGGCTTCATCCCACAATACTGCTGGATTAGAACAAGACCAAGGGAGGAAGCAATCTGAGCATCAACGCCCACAAACTCCTTCATGTTCTACTCGTGATCTCATCTAAACATAGACCTAGCTCATGATGCCGCTGTTGGGGAATGTTGCATGGGAAACAAAAAAATTCCTACGCACAAGCAAGATCTATCCATGGTGATGAGAATCTACAACAGGGATAGTGAGTCTACATACCATTGTAGATTGTTAAGCGGGAAGCATTAAGAAACGTGGTTGATGTAGTCGAATGTCTTCGCAATCCAAATCGCCGAGAGTCCCATGATCCAATCACGATCCATCTCGATATAACACCGAACGAACGGCACCTAGTCGTTCAGCACACGTACTTATCGATGACGATCTCCACCTTCTTGATCCAGCAAGAGGTAGCATAGAGGTAGATTTGTTCTCCGACAACGCGACGGTGCAGCGGCGGTGGTGGTGGAACTATTCTGGCAGGGCTTTGCCTAAGCACTGCTGAATCTAGATGTTGGAGGAACTGGGGAATAGAGAACTAGCATGTAGACTTGTGTCCTTGGGGGATCTACTCCTCTAGTATATAGGAGGGAGGGGAGGAGGCAGCCGCCCAGGGTTTCCCCTAGGGCTTCGACTGAAGTCGAGAGGAGGTGGAGGAGTCAACCTCCAATCCTACTCCTAGTAGGATTCCACTTGGAATCCTCCCACCTTTGGGATTTTCCCTTCTCTCCTCTTCCATCTGCATGGGCCTCTTGGGTCTGGTTTTCCCAGCTAACTAAGGGCTGGTGAACCACCCCTTAGGCCCATGTGGCCTCCTGGCACAGTTGGCCTCTCCCGGTAGTCCTCTGGAAACCTCCCGGCACTCCCGATACACTACCGAAGTGCCCGAAAGTTTTGCGATGACCAAAATGGGACTTCCTATATATCAATCTTTACCTCTAGACCATTTCGGAGCTCCTCATGACGTATGGGATCTCATACGAGACTCCGAACATCCTTTGGTAACCACCATACATAACTCTATACTATTGAAACATCACTGGACGTTAAGTGTGTAGACCCTCCGGTTCGAGAACTATGTACACATGACCGAGACACCTCTACGGTCAATAACCAATAGTGCGACCTAGATACCCATATTGGTTCCTACATATTCTACGACAATATTTATCGGTTGAACCTCTATTTCAAGGATTCAGTTAATCTCGTATGTTGTTCCCTTTGTTCTTCGGTATGTTACTTGCCCGAGATTCGATCGGTGGTATCTCTATACCTAGTTCAATCTCGTTACTGGCAAGTCTCTTTAACCGTTCCGTAATACAAGATCCCATGGCTAACATTTTAGTCACATTGCTTGCAAGGCTTGTTGTGATGTTGTATTACCAAGTGGGCCATGAGATACCTCTTCGTCACACGGAGTAAGAAATCCTAGTCTTGATCCATGCCCATTCAATAGACACCTGAGATACATGTCGAGCATATTTATAGTCACGCAGTTACGTTGCGACATTTGATACACAAGGTAATCCTCCAGTGTCAGTGAGTTGCATGATCTAATGGTCATAAGAACAGATACTTGACATGTAGAAAACTATAGCAATAAACTGACACGATCATATGCTATGTTTATAGTTTGGGTCTTGTCCATCACATCATTCTTCCAATGATGTGATCCCGTTATAAAATGACATGTTATGTCTATGGCTAGGAAACCTTGACCATCTTTGATCAACGAGCTAGTCTACTAGAGGCATACTAGGGACAAAGTGTTGTCTATGTATCCACACATGCAATGTGTTTCCAATCAATACAATTATAGCATGGATAATACACAATTATCATGAACAAGGAAATATATTGCCTGTAGGGCATATTTCCAACACCGCCATCATAATGACCCGGCCCAATAGGGAGGGTTATACTGTGGGGTTATATCCCCAACACTCTCCGTCTAATTTGTGCCGCAGCGCTGCTCCCCCCGGACCCAAGAGCCCTCGTCAGCGTCGTGAAGCTCGCCATTGCTACCAGCCCTGCCCGACCAACCCAAGCACGCGATCGTGCTCAGGGACTCCCCAGCAAGTCGTACCACGCCTTAGGTCGCTCACTCGTGCACAGTAGCCCTCGGTCCCATGTAGGTCGTAACTGCGCTGCTGCGAAAGTTGACACCGTCGACTGCTCCGGCCACCCCCGCCTTCGGTGTTTGACCAATTGGATGCGCTCCTCTCCCACGAGATCATAGTGCCTAACCACGCATCAAACATACCCATGTGGCGGAAACACGATGTCCTCCGCCATCATTTTTGGTCATCACCGGCACGCCACCACGTTTGAACGCCGCTGTGTCACTGACATGTGGACCCGCTAGCCAAGGATTAATTTAAGCACTAATGACCCCCCCCCCCCCCCCCCCCGAGACCATGACAAGTGGGTCACGTCTCTAATAATCAAGTTAGTTAGGTTAACTTAACTTTATTTAGGGACTATGTCATTGACAAGTGGATTCCGATTGTTAGGTTTGACCTGGACCCGACGCTTTTAACCTCATGACGTCCTGCTGCCGTTATGCTGAAGCAATTAGTATTTTTCTGGATTAAATAAAATCCAGGAAATTCCATAAAATAGTTTAAACTTTAAAAAATCATAGAAACTAATCCATAAATCATATGGAAATAATTTATATATGGAATTGATAAGAAAAATCGAATGAATCTGTTTATGACATGATCATGCATGTTTGAATAAGTTAACATCACCAACTCGGACATTTCACAATTAGGGTAATTTATGAAATAAAATTTGGAGTTAGAATTTGAATTAGGTTTGAATTCCACTTCAATTAATATGACTAGCTATTGCATTAGGTCAATCCAGTACCCGAACATGTCATGCCATTCACTCGATTGTGTATTGCATTGATTGTGGTCCTTCTTCCTTTCTGTCGGTGTTGCTCATTCTTGGTAGATGATGGTTCCGAAGTTATGACCGTTGACACTGATGAAGAGAAGTGCTATCTTCAAAACTGTCAGGCAAGCAATCCCCCCTTTGAGCATTCTAATATAAACCCACTCTCTCGCTCCCGCTCTCTTTTACTGCACTAGGACAATGTTGATTCATCTATTACATGTTCTCGGTAGTTGAACCCATTCCTTTGCATGACCTGTCTTTGTCACAGTAAATAGTTGAAACCACTTAACAAGAGTATAAACTACTTGAGCCTTGTTATGCTTACTCATCCATGCTTGCTCACTATGCCTGCTATCCTTAGAGTGGTGTCGGGTCTGATCCATCTGAGCGATGAATCAGAATGGATGTGTTCATATCCTACTATGTGAAAGATAAGTGTGTAAATCCAATTTGGTAAAGTTAGCGATGAGAGGCCATGTAGGAGTACATGGCGGGTTGTCTCATTGGGACCTTCCTTAAGGACCGAGTTTTGTGTATGTTATCCAAGACAAGATACTACCACACATTGGGCCCGAAACCAATGGACCCTCGACTCGTACTCTGTCCAGGAGTTGCAACTAGTTTCCGATGTTTCTAGGAAAAGTGCTGCCGGCCATGCTTAGCGCTGCCCGACGGGGTGATCTTTGATGCGGTAGATGTAAAGTGGCATGGTGTACCAAGTGGTGCCCAGATGGTGGGCTTGTGGAACCCTGCTCACATCGTTTGGGGACGTATAGGAAACTTTAGCCGGACTTCCTTGCGGGTTCAGTCTCAAATAGGCGATAAACCTGGACTAGGGTCTTGTGTAGTTAATGGTCGTGGCTAACATCCACGCTAGGTTTTCCGCTTGAAGGTTGCCGAGATGCATGACGTGCATATGGTGATAAGTGATGAGAGCGTGTGTGAATAAGTATACCCTTGTAGGGTTAACTAATCTGTTCGAATAGTCATGTCTCAGATATGGACTGCTTGGAAAATTTATATGGTTCATATACAACTTGAAATGGATACTCCAAAATGTTCAAGATAAGTGTGAGTGCTATGGATGGCCTTCTCGTAGGAAGATGGGATAGGATCCATAGTGGTGTATTGATGTGGTGAATATGTGGACTTTTGTACTTGTAGTTGTAGTACAGGTTAGCCAAGAGTCAAAGCTGGCTTGCTGCAATAAACTCCACAACCCCCTTTGTTGACAATGATGCATATGTAGATAGTTCTGATTTAAGTCTTACTGAGTACCTTTGTACTCACGGTTGCTTAATTATGTTTTTGAAGAGGAGATCTTAATCTCACTACCGATTTCTACGCGAAGTTCGACGTTGACCGATTAGCTTGGGAATCCCAGACATAGGTCTTACTCCTTTGGGAGGGTCGTTATAGATTTTCAGGCTCCTCCATCCACTTTTAGTAGATGTCTATACATAGGCATGTTATGCCTCTGCTCGTTGCGTGTATGACTTGAGTGTTGGGTCATGTTACCCATGTTTGTAATATCACACGATGTTGGCTCTTATGAGTCTTTAATAAATACTTGAGTCATAGAGTTATGTTGTGATGCCATGTTGTATCTACGCATATCGTGCATATTGCATGTATGTTTGAAATGCATCGGTATGTGTGGGATTTCACACCTAGTCGTATGCCGATGGTAGCGATCTTTATAGGGAAATGCCTCTCTGTACTTTCGTTGAGCCTTGGTAGCTTGCTACTGCTCTAGACACATTGATTGACTGGCATGCATCCTTCTTTGTTGTTGTGTTTGTCCCTATCGGGAAGTATTATACGGTGTAATGGAGTCTGTGTTGCTTGCTACGACTCGTCTACACACGTTGATGACCGACACATGCATTGTTGGGTTATGTATGCATGTTCCTGTATGGTTGTGCCACTTGGGTCTATAACTAGTCATGTCGACCCGGGATCTCTAACATATGATTGCTAGCGACATATTCATATGCGTGAGCCAAAAGGTGCAAACAGTCCCGACCAAGGTAAGGTGGCAACTGCAGAGCTTATCGTGCGTGAGGCCACAAGGTGATAGTTACATGCTAGATTCATATGGCTTAGGATCGGGTCCTGACAAAGCTCTCCCGAGGACACATGGAAATTTATGTCTAGTCATCTTCATCATGTTCAGTTGATTCGCGTTTGTTACTTTGATAATTTGATATGTGGGTGGACCGATGCTATGGTGCTATTCTTACTAGAACAAGCAACCCATTTATAATTACGTCCCCCTCAAGCATTTTCAACTACGAAAGAAAATTTAAGATAAATCTAACCATGGCATGAAACGTGTGGATCCAAATCAGCCCCTTATGAAGTAACACATAAACTAGGGTTTAAGCTTCTGTCACTAAGAGAAGCAACAACATACATATCATCAAAATATCAAACGAGTACCAACTTCAGATGATTACTTATAACAAGACTTCTCCTATGTCCTCAGGAACAAAAATAACCACTCACACATCATAAACATGTTCAAGATCAGAGGTGTAATAATGATGATCAAGGATCTGAACATGATATCTTCCACCAAGTAAACCTACAAGCATCAACTACAAGATGTAATCAACACCTACTAGTAACCCAAAGGTACCAATCTGAGGTTTTGAGACAAAGATTGAATACAAAAGATTAACTAGGGTTTTATATGAGATGGTTCTGGTGAAGATGTTGATGAAGATTGGTCCTCCCATGAAGGACGAAGTGTTGGTGCTGACGATGGCTTCGATCTCCCCCTCCCGGAGGCATGTTTCCCCAACAGAATCTCAACTCCAGAGAGCAAAAGGGCCTCTGTCCAGGTTTCCACCTCCATACGGTGGAGCTTCATAATGAAAGTACCTTGTCAATTTTTTCTAGGTCAAAATACACCTTATAACAAAAAGAGGGGTCGGGGCACCTGCTAGGGCCCCACAAGCTAGCAGGGCGCATCTAGGGTCAGTGGGTGCACCCTATTGGCTTGTGGCCAGCAAGTGGGCCCCCTCTGGTATATTTTTGGCCCAATAATTCTTATATATTCCACTTAAATTCTCTGTGAAGTTTCATGTCATTTGGAGTATAGTGAAATTTCACCCTTTCCTTGGTTTTCAGGTCAAGAATTCTAGTTCCCGACGATTTTCCTCTTTGTGGGGTACCTTGTAAATTCAAAGAGAAATGTATAATAATTTTATCATTGTAGGATCGAAAGTAGTGCTAGAGGGCGGGGGTGATTAGATTACTTGACTAAATAAAAATCTACTTTTTTCCAATTTTAACTGTAGGTAGATTTTAGCATTCATAGCAAGTCAAGTACACCCTACACATGCATGTCTACGAGTATAGCAACAGAAATTGTAGACAAGCATGTAAGTATAGGAAGGGTAGGAAGATCGGAAGCAATTGGAGACACGACGATTTTTCCTGTGGTTCTGATAGGTGGTGCTATCGTACGTCCATGTTTATGGAGTCTACAACCCACTTAGGGTAACAGTCGCGGGAGTCCATGGAGGGCTCTACCCATGGAGTGTTCCACGAAGAAGCAACCTTTACTATACCATCATGGCATACGTCCACGGAGGACTAGCCTAACTCGGGGTAGATCTTCATGAAGTAGGCGATCTCCTTCCCTTACAAACTTCTTGGTTCACTCCACAACACGAAGTAGGAGGCTCCCAAGCGACACCTAACCAATCATGGAGGCACCACCCTCCAAAATGTAATAGGCTCAACAATGTTGATGAACTCCTTGCTCTTGTGCTGCAAGATGATAGACTCCTCAACACACAATCACTCTCTCACAGATTTGGCTATGGTGGAAGAGATTGATTGGGTGGAAAGCAACTTGGGGAGGCTAGAGATCAAGATTCATATAGTTGGAATGGAATGGCATGATCTCAACACATGAGTATGTAGCTCTCTCTTAGAAAATCAGTAGGTATGAGTGGGGAACTGTTCTGAGTGCTTCTCTTGTGAGTAGGTGGTGGTGGAGGGGTATATATAGGCATCTCCAAAAATCCAACCGTTACACCTAATAAGTCAGACTCGATGAGACCGATGTGTTAATATCGGTGGTACCGAGTTGCCTCAAACATAGAAAATTTTGAATCTCGGTGAGACCGATACATAAAACTCGGTTGCACCGACAAGGTGACCAACGGTCAGATTGCCAAACTCGGTGACGCCGATCCAACAAACTCGGTGGGAACTATTTGTGAATTTTCATAATAGGAAGTTACTCGGTGCCACCTAAATGGAATCGGTTGCACTAAAATGCTAGGGTTTGGCTGAGTCTGTCTGAGGCTGAGAATTGGTGGCATCGAGTGGAAAGTGTTGGTTTAACCGATTTTGGATATTTGGCTTTGGACAGACTTCTCTGGAAGAGCTTGTGGGTGTATGTGGTGACTATCACTTGTGCACGTATGAGCAGCTTGTTCACCAACAGTACGTTACCCCCTTTTGATAGTATTGGCTTTCCTATGGACTCAAAGTGATTTCTCACAAAAGGTAAAATGTAGAGTCCTCTTGCTTGAAATTTTGCCAAACTATTTCCTTGCATCTTGGGGTATTCCTAGATCTATATACAACTTCTCCCCCTTTGGCAACAAGTTACCAAAAAGTTCAAAGTGATATAGCTAATCATCCTTCTATGGCTGATCTCCTATGGTGGTCGATGTCGGAGTCGAGAGAACTGCGTCGACGAAGACCTCTACAGACGTCCTGGACAAAGTCAGAGTAGAAACTAGAGGCACTGGAGGAGCTGATGGAGCTGAAGTCACTGAAGCTGGAGCAGAAGATGAAGGTCTCATCTCCGGAGCTGGCACTGTAGGTGTCCTGGCCTGAGTCATGAACTGGGTATTCATCCTGATAGGTGCACTATCCTCATCACCATCAAAAGAATCAGACTCTAAAGAGGTGCGATGGATAGAAGCTTCATCTACTTCCTTCTTGACCTCGTTGACGGTCTTGGTGATCCCATCTATCTTGTAATTTAGAGTCTTCACTCTGTTCTCAAATATGTTCACAAGGCATTCCTGACTATCCAGTATGATTTTGATGTCCTTCTTCATTTCCATGACTGTAGAGATCAAGAGATCCATCTGCTCGTTCCTGGATCTAGGGACTTGAGCACTAGTGGCTCTAGCTGCCTTTGCCTCAGCCTGAGCTACAGCTGATGTGGGATGGTCTGGGTCCATCACTGCAATGTTGTCCTCTGGTTGTACGGGCAAGTGGGCCTGTCCAGAGCAAAGTTGTTCTTCTCCAACTTGGAGTTGATGAGCATCTGAATGTAGGGTGCATAGCAGCATGAGCGCTTCTGATCAGCAGGAACCCTCTTCACAGTGTCCACTATCAGATCCATCACTCTGAACCTCTGGTGCTGGTCAATGTGAATCAACAAGTTGATGGAGTAGCCTCGGATCATCTTCTCGTCACCTGACTTGGGCATCAAGGTATGCCTCAATATAGTCTTAATGGTGCGGAGACCTTCCTGGAGGTGATATATGGATCCGAGCTTGTCAGACTGAAGCTGGGCAACAGGGATGGCATTGTACATATCCTTCATGGCAGTGTGGTTGCCTTGGACTCTGAGTATACGCATATATCTCCATCCTGTGCCTCGGGGACTCCTAAGATGGAAGCCCATTCATCAACTGTAGACTTGTATCTTGCTCCTTCTGTCATCCACACAATCCTACCATCTCCATAGAAGTGAGCAGTGGAGTGAAATTGCATGATCACCTCATCATTCCATGTAGTGAACTCTCTTCCAACAAACTGGTCAATGCCAATGTAGTGGAAGTTATCTTGCACACATGGGAAATAGTTCTCATTTTACTTGATGTACTTCCAATCGACATATCTCATGTCACTCATAGCTGGACTCTTGTCAAGAAAGATTGTCTCATAGAAATCTTGTTTCTCCTTGGTGTAGAATCTATAGTCCACATTTGTCTCCTCCTCTGAGAGTACGGATCAATAGCTCTCCAATATCTCAATCCTGCATCCTTCTTGTTCATATCAACAACAATTGGATGGCTGGCATTGTCTTATGAAAGATGAGGTCTGAGCTTCATCAAAGCAGACATAGCATCATCATCAGCTTCTCTAAAAGTGGATCCTTTGTTCTTCTCAGTAGCTGGAATGTCTCTGGTAGTCCTCTTGGACTTCTCTGCAGCAACCTTCTTAGGTGCAGACTTGGTGCTCTTGGAGGGACCTGGCTTTGGCATAGCATCTGCCAACATCTTCTTCCGCTTGTTCTTGGGAGGGTCTGTCGGTGTCAAAACCGGCGGATCTCAGGTAGGGGGTCCTGAACTGTGAGACTAGAATTGACGGTAACAGGAGACAAAGGGAGCACAAATTTACCCAGGTTTAGGCCCTCCTATGGAGATACCCTATGTCCTGCTTGGTTTTAATGATGATATGGGGGGTTATAGAGTTGATCTACCGCGAGATCGAATAGCTAACCCTAGATGAGTTGTCCTGTCGCTATGCCCTAAACCCTCCGACTTATATAGACGCCGAGGATGCCTAGGGTTTACACATGGTCGGTTACATGCCGAAGAGATAAACATGCCTAACTACGACTAATAACTTCGAGAGTACGCCTCGGCTCCTCGAAGCTTCCATCTGGCATAGGTGGTCTTTGATCCTCCGATGCTCACCTTGCGGCCCATATAGTCCGGCCCATAAATGATAGGTCGACTATCTGAGGACCCCCTAATCCAGGACTCCCTCGGTAGCCCCCGAACTAGCCTTCAACACTGAAATATATCCGTACAATCTCCTTATGTCGTCATCTTCGGCTTGCGAGGCGAGTCCCTCATCCCTCTTTGTTCGGCAACCAACCAGTCTTTGGTAAGATCCCAAGCGTCGCGGGTGCAGGTCCATTATAATAACCATGCATGTTCCTCGATTTTTGCGCGTCGTGGTGAGGCGAGTGGTTAGTGATTTTTACAATATTACCCCTCAATAGAGGAAGCACCACCCATTTAATTAAACAAAATTGTGGCCCATACCACATCCTCTTATTCCACATCGAAAGAAACCCGTAGCAGAAGCTCCACGAAAAACATGGCTAACACCCCTAGCTCCTCCATGCGCCCCTACGGCTCACGCCCAGGGGACTGGACCAGCTGCTCCGTTACACTCCGGCGGCTCTGCAATCTGGAGACATAGGGGTATCTCGCTTCTTCAGATCTGGCAGTGACCCGCGCAGGTCTGCTTTCTTACAACAATGAAGTTTTCGTGGAGCGTTTCCCCAATCCTAACAAGGGGGAGCATGTATGCTTCGTCTCCTTTCTCCTCCAGGGTCTTGGGTTTCCAATCCATCCGTTATTGAGGGGGTTGCTGGAGTTGTACATGATCCAATTCCACCACCTTACTCAAGGGTCCATCTCGCACATCTCGGGCTTCGTCGCTCTCTACGAGATGTCCCTGGGGTGCGAGGTGCACTTTGATTTGTGGAGAAAATACTTCTATCTCGTCCCCCGAACTCGGTACAAGATGATCCTTGAGGTCGGTGGAGCCGAAGTGTGCCGCATAGCGGGGACGGGCTATCTGGCGGGCACACCGAAGAAATCCGAAGAGTGGACTTTGGAATGGTTTTATATTCAAGACGTCCCCCTGTTCAAGCCAACTCAGACAGGTCTTCCCGAATACTTCGATGCCCTCCCGAAGAAGAGATACAACTGGCAGATGAGGAGTTCATCCTAGGAGGAAAGCGTCGAGGTGCGACGCCTAGCAGCTCAGGTGCGGAAGCTTGCCCACCACCAACTGACCATGATCGATGTGATGTCCGCCGCCATCTCCCGGTGTGTGCAACCCCTTCAACAGAGGGTACACCCCTTGTGGAAATACAACGGCATGAGCAACACCACGCGCTCCCGAAAGCTAGGGCCCGCCAACCCGACGGTGTTCACCGCCGCACTTGCCGACCTGTACAAAGGAGAGCAAGAGGAGTTTGTTCGGCGGGCAACCAAGGAAGGATATTCGGCCCACAATCCTGTCGAATGGGTAAGCCTTTCTCTCTCTAACATGAACATAGTTCGGGGATTCCGTTCCGCTCTTTATTTGACCAAAGCCTTGCGTGAACAGGAATGGAGGAGTTTCATCGAGATAGTCAACTGTCCGGCTCCTCAGCCCGAGAACCATACACACGACAGCGATCTGGGTTTCAACGAGGACCCGAATTTTCTAATTGACTTTGAAGATGGAGTCTATCTCTAGGATAGCGTCAACCAATCCCCGGTGCCTATCATAGTTGATTACCCAGGGTCATTCTCCATCCCTACAATGAGCAAGAAGGAAAGCTCGTCCCGCAAGAGGCCAGCTACCAACAGCTCCCCGGACGCTCCTGCTCCGACTCCCAAACACCGTCGATCCGTGTGCCATACACCGGCAGCCGAAGCTGTGGTCGAGTCGGAGGCCAACAGGGATCCTGCAAAAGAGCTGGCTATGGGGACGAATCCACCTGCCCGCTCATCCCAGAGGTACATCGTTCGACTATTCACTCATTATCAGTAAATAGAGTCTTACGATAGTTTTTAATTGAAATATTTAGGCGAAATGCCCAGTACTCTCCTGCCGAAGAGGTTACCAGGGTGTCCGAAGACACCCGAAATTCCCGAGCTATAGCTCATGCAGCTCCTGACGCATAAGCCCCCATGGCCAATCCAGCACCTGTCAATTCTGGTGATGGTGTATCCATTACCAAATCGAAAGTGGGGAGAGCCATGAATCACCGGCAACGGTGGGAGGCCATGCGGCATCCAATATTCTCCGAACAAGATTTTGGTGCCCTACACTCAGCGGATGCGCACATTGGAGCTGCCCGATCTGGGTTCGGCAAGGCTATGAAGTTGATATCAGTCAGGATGCAGGTAAGTGGTCGGCTTTTACGGAGTCCGAATACTCATGTAAACCCAGTAGCCCCCAAGCCGTAATTTGATTTGGAAAAAACGAATTAAGGATCTCTGCAATGTTTGACTGCTGATGTAGGCTTCAAAGCAACATGCCGAGCAATTGGCCAAGGAGCTGGAGGATAGCCGCACAGAAGTGCAATCTATGAAGGCCAAACTGGCACAAGTGAAGAGCTTCACCTGGGAGGCCCATGGTGAGTGTACCTTTACTGCTAATCTTAATGTATTATCATGCCTAATGCGTGAATTCCATGTCGCAGCCGAATCAATAGGGCACATGCAAAGGCAGCTAGAGGAAGCCCGAGACTCTAGTGGTATGCCGAGTCCCAGCACGAGGCTGACTGCCTTGTTGTGCAAAAGCAGGCCAAAGAAATTAAGAATTTGAAGATTCAGTTGGCCCAAGCTCAAGAAGAAAACCAAAAGCTTGAGAGGGGCATGTTCAGTAAGTGTGATTCTATTATCAACAAATATTTCCTATGTAGGAAGTAAAAGTAAGTATGTTGTTGCCTCATGTACAGGTCTCCTGTTCGGGACTCCTGAAGAGGAGATCGGATCATACCAGGTGAACCTACTGAAAGAGCTGACCGCTCTCCATGGGTGTGTGCATAAAGCAATGAAAGGCATGGTAAAGGCACTATGATCTGCTGAACAACCGCCTGAAGGGCTAGCCAAACTGGCAGATTGATTCAAAGGGGATCAGAATAGGTTCAAGCTGTGGAAGACTTCGGCTTGCCGTGAGGGAGCACGGGAAGCATGGGCGATGATCAAGACCCGTTATACCGGACTTAATCCTGAGCATATGGCGCGGGTTGGTCCCATGGGATCGGATGGAAAAGAAGTGCCACTCCACCTGGTGTATGACCAGCTGATGCCTGCCGCCCGTCTTTCACAAGGTTACTGCCCCCTTGACACCATAATTGATAATCTCGATTAGCAGCCGAACATGTAATTTATATGTACTTGTTGTAGAAAACAATCTGTGTTGTAAACTTTGTCTTAACCGGCCATCGGCTTCTCCCTCCTGTGCAAAGAGCTCAGAAGTGTTCCTCCTCGTTTGTCACTCCAAAAGCGCGAGCTGTATTCGGGGAACCAGGCAATCTGACCATGCGACCCGAAGAGACAGAAAGCACATAGAAAGATATGTTATATTACTACTTAGTGTAAGAAACATCTTCCAAGGAAAATAGTACGTCTATCGATACCTTTCAGGGCTCTTCGAAGGTCGTAGATAGAAGTCCGCATACTTTTAGTATGCGGCTAATTGTGCTTTGGGAAGAAAAGACCCAAACAATGGTGATGACGACCGAAGCCGTATAAGGTGTTTCCGTCATAGCCGACCAATTGTCTTCGTAAGATAGCTAGCTTTTGGCTTCACCCCTCCGAGGTACGTGTCCAGATAACCCGGTCATAACAATCGCACAGGTGCCCCCTTTACACTCTAGCCGAACAATCGGGAACATAGAGGGTAATCATAGGAGCGAGGCAACCCAGCTTGACAAAGTCTTAGTTCGAATTGATGCATATGATGGCTTGAACGTGAAAAAAGAAACATGCGCGCATGATAAGTGTGAGCAAATACTTCTAATATAAAAAGATTGGCTTCTAGTAGAAGCCCCCACGTGTTGTGTTCGGATTTAACACTCTATGATGTATGTTGATAATCTTTAATACATGATTGGTTCGAACATAGGGAAAAGGGAAATTAACCCTATCAAATAGCAAAATGGGAAGTGAAGAAGAGAAAGGCAACAAGAACAAAAGGAAAAAGGAGAAAATACGGGGGAGTTAGATGACACCGGTTTATCCGTAGAAGCGCCAAAGATGAGCTGCGTTCCATGGGTTTGGTTCAAGGTGGTTGTCGGATGGACTCCGAAGACGATAGGCACCTCCCGCAAGCACTTCGTCGATGATGAAAGGACCCTCCCATTTGGGATTGAGTTGATGCTTCTATTTCTACGGGAGTCGTACGACGACTTCGCCTATGTTGGATGCTTTTGCCCTGACCTCCCTACTTTGGTAACGTCGAGCTTGCTGTTGGTAAAAAGTGGAGCGAGCCCGAGCTATGTCGCGCTCTCCCTCCAAGGCGTCTAAGTCGTCCTACTGATCCAACTCGGCCTCCTTTTCCTCGTACATGCGCACCCTTGGTGCGTCATGAATAATGTCGCAACAGAGGACTGCCTCTGCCCCATAGACCATAAAGAACGGTGTGTAACATGTTGATCTGTTCGGGGTGGTGTGCAGGCCCCATAAAACGGAGTCGAGTTCCTCCACCCAATGACTGTTGGACTCGTGAAGAGTTCATACCAAACGTGGCTTAATGCCGCTCATAATGAGACCATTTTCTCATTCGACCTGTCCATTAGTCTGCGGTGATATGCTGACGCGTAATCGAGCTTTATGCCCATTTTAGCGCACCAGTCCTTGACCTCTTGGGCCGTGAAGTTGGATCCATTATCCGTTATTATACTATGCGGGACACTGTAACGGTGTACCATGCTGGATATGAAGTCAATCACTGGTCCAGATTTAGCCGAATTGACGGGCTTCGCTTCTATCCATTTGGTGAACTTGTCAACCATGACCAGTAGGTATTTATTTTTCTTGGTCCCCCCTTTAAGTGGTCCGACCATGTCCATCCCCCAAACCGCGAAAGGCCAAGTGATTGGGATAGTCCGAAGAGCTATTGGGGGCATGTGACTTTGATTTGCGAAGAGTTGACAACCTACGAAATGTTGGACAAGTGACTGGGAGTCCGTCCGACCTGTAGGCCAAAAGAAACCTACTCGGAAGGCCTTGCTGACAAGGGCTCTTGCCGCGGCGTGATGACCGCCCATGCCTGCGTCGATTTCGGTGAGGAGCTCCCGTCCTTGTTCCTCGGATATACACCGATGTAATATTCCGGTTGTACTTTTCTTGTATAACCCACCCTCGTGTACTTTGTAGGCCTTGGATCACCAAACTATGCGTCGTGCCTCGGTTTGATCATCGGGGAGTTCCTTGTGAAGAAGGTAAGCGAGGAAGGGCTCTGTCCATGGCGCTATTACTACCATTACCTCATGAGCCGAGGGCATTTCATTCATTATAGAGCCGCCAATAATGCCACCATCTAGTTCGTTTAGGGGGGGGGGGACAACCTCATTCGCCGTATACAGACCGACGCCATTGTCATTGTCCTGCCACAGTACGGAGGGCTTAAAGAGCTGCTCCAGGAAGGTGTTTCTCGGGACAGGATCATGCTTGGCTCCCATACAGGCCTGTATGTCGGCGGCTTGGTTGTTGTCACGAGCAACATGGTGGAATTCCAACCCCTCGTACTGAGCAGATATCTTGAGGACGACATTTCTATATGCCGCCATGTTTGGTTTTCGGTGTCGAATTGGCCGTTCATTTGGGATATGGCCAAGTTTAAGTCGCCCCGTACCTCTAGCCATCGTATGCCCATCGATACCGCCATCCGAAGACTATGAAGGAGAGCTTCATATTCGGTTGCATTGTTGGAGTCGGCATACATGATTTGCAACACATATCGCACGTTCTCCCCTGTAGGGGATGTGAGGATAACTCCAGCACCCAGTCTGGCCAAGGTCTTGGATCCATCAAAGTACATTGTCCAATGGGAGTATGCACTATATTCCTTGGGGAGCTCGGCCTCTCTTCATTCAGCCAGGAAATCCGCCATAAATATTGTATAAGCTATGTTTTGGTAATGTGGGTATCTGGACTTGCATGGCGTTTTCACTTCTGACACATAATATACCGGTTTCTGAGTCCGGAATTTGTGTCCCTCCTAATCTGATTCAACGACGAGTAACGCGCTGACAACTTTGTTGGTAGACGATATGTATAATAACATGGGCTCACCGGCCCCTGGTGCCGTGAGTATGGGATTGGCTGCCAGTAGTGTTTTCGTTTCTTGTAACACAGCCGCTGCCTCATCGGTCCATTCGAACTTGTTGGTCCGCTTTAGAAGCTTATAGAGCGGCAAAGCCTTCTCCACAAGGCGGGAGATAAAGTGGCTTAACGCCACTATGCACCCAGCTAGCCTCTGGACGTGCTTCGGCTTTATGGGTATTGCAAGTTCCGATAGAGCATGGATTGTAGCTGGATTTGCCTCTATTCCTCTATGGGAGACGATGAATCCAAGCAGCTTACTAGAGGGAACTCCGAATACACATTTTTCCGGATTGAGTCGTATATCATATTCGCGTAGACTACCAAAGGTTTGTCGTAGGTCGTCGATCAACTGGCTGTCTTGTTTGGTTTTGATTACCACATGATCCACGTATTCCTCGATAGGTTTGGATCATGCGCTGGTATGTGGCCCCAACGTTTTTATCCCAAAGGGCATTTTGATGAAGCAGAATGGCCGTAGGGGGTGAGGAATGAGGTAGCCGCTTGATCGGATTCCTTCATTTTAATTTGATGGTATCTGGAGTAAGCGTCGAGGAAACACAACAAATCGTGTTCGGTTGTGGCATCAATGATCTGGTCTATGCATGGTAAGGGGAAAGGGTCCTTGGGGCAGGCTTTGTTAAGGTCTTTGAAGTCGACTCACAGCCGCTAGGACTTGTCTTTCTTAGGTACCATCACAAGGTTTGCCAGCCACTCGGGGTATTTAATATCTCGAATAAATCCGGCCTCGAGAAGTTTAGCTAATTCTTCAACCCATGGCTTGCCGTTTGGGCTCGGAGAAGTGGCGCAGAGTCTGTTTCACGGGCTTAAAGCACGGGATAATGTTTAGACTGTGTTTGGCGAGCCGTCATGGGATTCTGGGCATATCGGAAGGATGCCACGCAAAAATGTCCCAATTTTTGCGAAGGAAATTCCGTTGTGCTTCATCCACGAGGGGATCAAGCTGGGCTCCGATGGACGATGTCTTATTGGGGTCCGTCAGATGTACCTGAAATTTAACGATTTCCTCTATGGGTTTGAAGGACGTGGACTTGGGCCTTTTGCTAAGGATTATGTAGTCCTTATTAACCGTCGATCGTAATGCGGTCAATTCTTCGGCAATGAAATTCTCCGCTAATGCCTCGAGGGCGAGCACCGTCGTCTTATTTTCGGCCCGAAAGGCTATGTTCAGATCACTAGCGATCGTGATCACTCCATTTGGTCCTGGCATTTTGAGTTTCATGTACCCGTAATGGGGTATAACCTGGAACTTTGTAAAGGCATCACGTCCCAGTAGGGTGTGATAGCCACTCGACAAGGGGACGATGTGGAAGAGAAGTTCTTCGGATCAGTAGTTTTCGGGCGTGCCAAACACCACGTCTAGGACGATACATACAGAACAACGTGCCCCTTTCCCTGTGATAATTCCCTAGAAGGTTGTATTGCTATGTTCGATGCAAGATCGGTCGAGCTGCATTTCTTCCAGGGTGGATTCATATATAAGGTTTAGACCACCGCTGTCGTGCATTAGCACTTTATGTAGCCTGTATCCATCAATGATGGGGTTCAAGACTAGTGCGGCCGGTGAGTGGCCGGGAAGAATGGCCAGCTGGTCAGTGTCCCTGAAAGTAATCAGTATGTCTGCCCATGGGCTAGTGGCTGCCACATGGTAGACCTGTACGAGCTCCCTAAGAGCCCTCTTACACCTTTTCCTTGAGGGGAAAGTCTCGTAGACCATCATGACTTCGGAATTGTATCCGGGCGGCGAAGGGAAGCGTCTGCTTGACTGAGGTGTTTTAAGGATGGCCTCACCGCTTTTTGCGACTTGCCTGATGACCCAGCAAGCTCTAAGGCTATGAGTTGGGTTCGTGTTTAACAACACGGAATGGATAGGTCAAGGATTGTCCAATAGACCGTCGATGACTATGCCGGTACCTGAAAGGGGCTTGTTTCTTTTTTCGATGGGTTCGTACCCGGCTGGACACTTTGGAGGTATCCTCTTTTTCCGAGCTCCTCTAAGGTGTTCGAGGAAAATTGGTACTCAGAACAATTGTTCGGATTGCTAGACGCTCTCCATGGCACAGTACTTTTGTACCAAATCGAATAACTCTGAAAGTCTCTTATGTGTCGGCGGGCCAGGGCATTAAGAACCCATTCATCGTGGAAATTGCGAATGAGAATTGCCATCATATCTTGGTCACTAAGACCTTTTACTCTACTTCTGGCGAGTAGGAGTCTAGTCCGAAAGTGATGGACTGATTCTCCTTGTAGTTGCTTGATATCCCAAAAGTCTGAAGACATGGGCTTTGGTGTGATACTGGGATGATCATCTTGGGCGGTGGGTGGGAATTTTTTTGATTCCATGCCGCATTGAGTGTTCAGAATTACATTTTCCGAATCATGTGAAGGATCCTGGAACGGTGACGGTCCGGATTTATACTGATTCCCTGCCTTGGCTCACTGATAGAGTCTCGGTGATCAAGGACTGGGGTATAGACAGTTTTCAATTCCGGCTGCCGGGAAGAATCCGTAGCCAGACACTCGATAGTAGCAACAAGGTGGTTGACCGGAGGGACATGAATCTCCCTGTGATCGGGTTTGATCCCGAGCCAATCATAGATCGGAAGTTGGTCATCCTATATACGCATAGCTTTGATCCGATCAAATGACTCATTTAAGAAGAAGGCGGTGGTAGGATGCATGTCGCTAAGACGAGTTGATTCATCAAGCGGCGTGACGGTTCTAGAGCCACGCCGAAGCGGATCTGTGTTCCGTCCAACCATGAGACCTGATGTCTTCGGCGTCAAGGCGTCCGGACTTACAGGTTTCTCTTCGAGGGTCAAAGGTTCCATTATAACAAGTATTCCTCGTGAATCAGCCATGAACTCTAAGGTTCCAAACATGATACTTTGATTGGGGGAAAAGCTTCCGGTCTGGCCATGACGGCTGATTGGGCTGGCATGCAACAATATGTCATTGCCGGTGAGACTCTGGTCGGGAGCGAGAGTCCCCTGGACGCAGGTCTTGCTGCTTGCGACGAGGTGAGCCATCAATTCCTTTGGCACTCACAAAGGAACTCTCAATGAAAGCACCAATGTTGGTGTCAAAACCGGCGGATCTCGGGTAGGGGGTCCCGAACTGTGAGACTAGAATCGACGGTAACAGGAGACAAAGGGAGCACAAATTTACCCAGGTTTAGGCCCTCCTATGGATATAATACCCTATGTCCTGCTTGGTTTTATTGATGATATGGGGGGTTATAGAGTTGATCTACCTCGAGATCGAATAGCTAACCCTAGATGAGTTGTCCTGTCACTATGCCCTAAACCCTCCGGCTTATATAGACACCGAGGATGCCTAGGCTTTACACATGGTCGGTTACATGTCGAAGAGATAAACATGCCTAACTATGACTAAGAACTTGGAGAGTACGCCACGGCTCCTCGAAGCTTCCATCTGGCATAGGTGGTGTTTGATCCTCCGGTGCTCACCTTGCGGCCAATACAGTATGGCCCATAAACGATAGGTCTTCTATCTGAGGACCCCCAAATCCAGGACTCCCTCAAGGGCCTTGACAACATGATCTACGTCCTCCTCCTCCTAAGCGGCAATACCAGCAGCCTCCTCATGGTCCTCATACATTGAGGTAGGCCTGCCAACAACACGAATGATCCTCTTCCTGGCCTTCTTCTCTCCTACCTTCTTAAGCAAATAATTCCTTGGGGGATCAACTGTCATGGTAGCCCTAGCACCCTCAGGTGCTCTCACAGTCTCTGGAGGTGCATATGTCTTGTTGACCCCCCTCCTAGATGAGGTAGCCTCATTGGTTGACTTCTTGGCAGCCTTCTCTTGCTTCTTAGCAAGAACTTCCTCTGGGACAAAATCTGAATCCTCCTCATCTGAATTCAGTCTCGTCCTAGTCCTTGTAGCAGCCTTGGGCAACCCATGAGAACTAGGGGCGCCTGGATCTAAAAATGAGCTAGACCCAGGGCTAGTTCCCGAACTCATGTCAATGTTCTGCCCCTGCAAGTTCTAGCTGTCCTCAGCACCTGACATATTGTCCCTATGAATAGAGTATAGAAGAGTGGAATAGGATAATTCATCACAAAATGCAGAATTTTTGGAAGTTTGAACGAAAGGTTCTCAAGGTTTGCATTCTGTCACACGAAAATCAGTACAGCCGAAGCAAAAAATTTCGGTGCTACCAAGACGGACTTTCTCTTCAATAGAAACTTGGCACTCCTTTCGGTGAGACCGAAAATGAGTACTCGGTTTCACCGAGATAGTTCTCAGCAGTACAGAGGGCAAACCGGTGACACCAATTTGTTCACTTCGGTTCCATCGAGTTTCATCGGGCAGATGGCAAACCCTAGGAAATCAATTGTTCGCTATCTAATGGAAGTTTCTTATGGATAGATCAATCTCAAATGGTGGCTGGACAATGGAAAATCCCTAATCTGCAATAATCAGATGTTGGAGCGCAGAAGGGGGCCGAATCCATACCATAACTTGGCGATGGATCTGCTATGACAGTAATGATGGAGAAGATTCCATCGACGATGGAGATTCCCGGCGACGGAGACGCTCGGGGAGGCAAGGCGATGACCAGGGCTCTTCGAAACGGTAGCTTAGGGTTTTGGGCACGACGATTGAAGATTGAATTTCAAAGCGCCGGGTCCACAACATATATACCCTTCACTGTCGGTGACACCGATTCTAAATTTTTGGTGTCACCGAGTTTCTCAACTGTCAGCTGAGAGGGAAACTTAGTGTAACCGAGAATATGGAATCGATAGTACCGAGATTGAAAACCAGATCAACCCTAGGCATTCGGTGAGACCGAGATTTTTGAGTTGGTTCCACCGAGATGCACGTGAGAGGTTTTAATGGTCAGTCCTTTGTTGATACGGAACTCCGAGTGAGTTGGTTCCACTGAGATGCACTTGAGAGGTTTTAATGGTCAGTCCTTTGTTGATACGGAACTCCAAGTGCTCCTCACACAGAGAGATCGAAAAGATTTGTTCGAATTTTGTGATGCAGCATGAATAGAATATGAGGTGAGAAAGCATATATAGCTAGAGGAGTGGTCCTAGGAATTCTTGTACATCCAATTGGCAAATGAAAAATCAAAAGCCAAATGGCAACAATTGGAAGTCCTCGAATGAGTAAATAAATGTAGTCCAACATGCTCACACAATAAGATGTCAAATGAAAACATGGCAAACATGCACAAACACACTAGCATCTATCATGCACTTTGGTGATGACGAAGTCATCTATATATGAGTGTATTTACTTAGGAGCCAAGTAAGAATACTTGATCATAGGTTATACTCATCATTTAAGCACAAGTGGGGTTACCACTTTTACATAAAGCATTTAATGTTTTCAAATACTATGAGATGCTTTGACTCAAGTCTTAGAGTAAAGCTTCCCCTTGATGTGACATCCCCCCATAGGAGGTATAAACTAACCTTGGGTTTTGTCGATGAAGACTTCATGTAGGTGATGTAGTGGTGGATGCTCAAAGTTGATGAAGATCACCATGAGTTGGGAGCATCCTTGTTGTTTCAGTACTCTTCTCACCTCCATGGGTTAGTCCCAACACACAAGATACAAATACAAGGATATCTACGGACATGGAGTGCAAAGCATATATGATGATCTCCATTGATTTGTTGATTACCTTGTCCCTTGCTTACCTTTATGGGAATGTCTGTCTCCTTGAACTATTGTATGGTGTTGATGTTGATTGAAACTCGTTCTTGCAATAGTGAATATGAGTGGATTTCATTGATGGAGTCACCCCTCAAGAACTTCTCTAGTTCTTCTTCTTGGGGACCCACATCAAGTTGATGGGATTGAGGGAGTCCTGGATTAAGGGGTCCTCAGATAGTCGACCTATTTCTTATGGGTCGGACTATATGGGTTGCAAGGTGAGCATTGGATGATCAAGGGCCCCATTGCCAGGGTGAAAGCTTCAAGGAGCCGTGACATGTTCTCCAAGTTATCAACCGTAGATAGGCATGTTTATCTCTTCGGCATGTAACCGACCATGTGTAAACCCTAGGTACCCCCGACGTCTATATAAGCCGGAGGGTTTCAGGTTGTAGAGAGAGGAAAACTCATATAAGGTTAGCTATTCGATCTCGAGGTAGATCAACTCTGTAACCCCCATATCATCAATACAATCAAGCAGGACCTAGGGTATTACCTCCATAGGATGGCCTGAACCTGGGTAAAACCTTGTCCCCTTCGTCTCCTGTTACCATCGATTCTAGTCTCACAGTTCGGGACCCCCTACCTGAGATCCACCGGTTTTGACACCGACATTGGTGCTTTCATTGAGAGTTCCACTATGATCACCGAAGGAATCGATGGCTCACCTCGTCACAAGCAACAAGATCTGCATCTAGGGGATTCTTACCCCGATCAGACTCTCACAGGCGGCGACATCTTGTCACACACCGACCCGATCAGCTACCTTGGCTAGATCGGAAACTTTTCCTCCGATGAGAGAATCAAGTTTGAAACCTTAGAGTTCGTCGCTGATTCACGGGGAGTATTCGTCCTGATGGAACCTTCAACCCTTGAGGAGGAGCCTATAAGTCTTGACACCTCGAAACCGAAGACATTGGGCCTCACCCATAATGGAGTCATCACCCCCGGGCAATATAGAACGCACAATCCGGCCGATGTGACCGGATCCACCATGGCTAGACGGAACACGGAGCCGCTTTCGCACAGCTCCGGAACCTCCACGCTGCATATTGACCCCACTTGGCTCAGCGACACGCATCCTACCATAGCCTCGTTCTTAGACGAGTTGTTCGATCGGATTGAAACCATGCGTATGTCAGATGACCAGGTTCCGGTCTATGACCGGCTCGGGATTAAGCCCGATGATAGGGAGATTCACTTTCCCACGGTCACCCACCTTGTCGCTACCATTAAGTGTGCGGCGGAGGACTCGTCCCAACAACCGGAATTGAAAACAGTCCACATCCTGGTCTCTGATCACCGAGGCTTCATCGGCGAACCAGATGGCGGAATTCATTCTAAAATTGGACCATCATCGGTCCAAGATCTATCACACAGTTTGGAGTCTGGGAGTCCGAACACCCAATGTGGCGTGGAGTCGAATTTTTTCCCACCCACCACCCAAGACGATTATCTAAATATCACACCAAAGCCCGCGTCTTTAGACTTTCGGGATATTAAATAACTACCAAGAGAATCGGTCCGTCACTTTTGGGCCAGACTCCTACTCGCTAGAAGTAGAGAAAAAGAACTTAGTGTCCAAAACATAATGGCTATTTTCAGTCGCAATTGCCATGATGAAGGGATTCTTAATGCCTTGGCTCGCCGACATGTTCGTGACTTCTCTAAGCTATCCAATTTGGTACAAAAATATAGTGCCATGGAAAGTGCTTGGCAATCTGATGGTTATTTTCAAAACCCACTTTCCCCGAACACCCCAATGGAGATCGGAAATAGAGGATACCTCCAAAGCGGCCAGCCAGATTCGAACCCGCCAAAAAAGGAAACAGGCCCCTTTCAGGGGTCAGCACTGTCCTTAACGGACTATTGGATAAACCTTTCCCTATGCATTCCATATTGCTAAACACAAGCCCGACTCATAGCCTTAGAGCTTGCTGGGTCATCAGGCAGGTTGCAAAAAGTGGTGAGACCATCCTTGAAGCGCCTTTGTCGAATAAGCGCTCCCCACCATCGCCCGAATACAATGTCGAAGTCTTGATGGTCTACGAAACGTTCCCCTCGAGGAACGGGAAGAAAGAGCTCTTAGAGAGCTCGAACAGGTCTATCATGTGGTAGCAACCAGTGCATGGGCAGACATTCCCATTACCTTCGGAGATACTGACCAACCGGCCATTCTTCTAGGTCATTCATCGGCGGCACTAGTCTTGAACCCCATTATCGCTGGCTACAGGTTACATAAGGTGCTAATGGATGACGTCAGTGGTTTAAACCTTGTCTACGAAGGCACCCTGGAAAAATGCAGTTCGACCGATCTCGTATTGAACATAGCAACACAACTTTCCAAGGAATTTTGCCAAGGAAGGAGGCGTGTTGTTCAGGATGTATCGTCCTAGATGTAGTGTTCGAAACGCCTGAAAACTACCAATCTGAAGAACTCCTCTTCCACATCGTGCCTTTACCAAGTGGCTACCACACCCTATTGGGACGTAATGCCTTCACAAAATTCCAGGCTATATCCCATTATGGGTACATGAAACTTAAAATGCCTGGACTAAACGGAGTAATCACAATCGCTAGTGATTCGAACATAGCACTTCGAGCCAAAAACAAAATGGCAGCGCTCACCCTCGAGGCATTAGCTGAGACCTTTGCTGTCGAAGAACTGACCGCACTATGGTCAACAGTTGACAAGGACGACGTGATCCTTAGCAAAAGACCCAAGCCCACGTCCTTCAAACCCGCAGAGGAAATTGTTAAGTTTCAAGTGCATCCGTCGGACCCTAATAAGACAGCGTCCCTCGGAGCTCAGCTCGATCCCATAGTGGACGAGGCACTACGGACCTTTCTATGACAAAATTGGGACATTTTTGCCTCACATCCTTCCGATATGCCTGGAATCCCACGACGGCTTGCAGAGTACAGTCTGAACATTATTGCAAGCTTCAAGCCCGTTATAGACTATGCACCGCTTCTCCGAACCCAAATGACAAGCTATAGGTGAAGAATTAGCTAAACTGCTCGAGGCCGGATTCATTCAGGAGGTTAAGCACCCCAAATGGTTGGCAAACCTGGTGATGGTACCAAAGAAAGATAGGTCCTGGCGGTTGTGCATCGATTTTAAAGACATTAAGAAAGCCTGCCCTAAGGACCCTTTCCCCTTACCATGCATAGACTAGATCATTGACGCCACAACCGGACACGATTCGTTGTGTTTCCTCAATGCTTATTCTGGATACCATCAAATCAAAATGAAGGAATCCGACCAAGAGGCAACCACATTCATCACCCCTATGGGCCATTCTGCTTCAACACGATGCCTTTCGGGCTAAAAACGCCGGGGCCAAATACCAGCGCATGATCCAGACTTGTCTCGCAACACAGGTCAGTAAAACAGTCGAGGTATACGTGGACGACGTAGTAATCAAAACCAAACACGTCAGCCAGTTGATCGACGACCTATGGCAAACCTTTGCCAGCCTACGCGAGTATGACATACGACTCAATCCGGAGAAATGTGTATTCGGAGTTCCTTCTAGTAAAGTTCTTGGATTCATCGTATCCCATAGAGGAATAGAAGCGAATCCAGCTAAGATCCAGGCTCTATCAGAACTTGCAATCCCCATAGAGCTAAGGCATGGCCAGAGGCTGGCTGGGTGTGTAGCAGCATTAAGCCGCTTTATCACCCGCCTCGGAGAGAAATCTTTACTGCTCTATAAGTTGCTGAAACGGACCAAAAACTTCGAGTGGGCCAACCAAGCAGCGGCTGCATTAGAGGAAATCAAAACACTACTGACAACCAATCCCATACTCACAGCACCAGGCGCCGGTGAGCCCATGTTATTATACATATCGGCTACCAACCAAGTCGTTAGCGTAGTGCTCATCATTGAAAAATATGAGGAAGGACACAAATTCCAGACTCAGAAGCCGGTCTATTATGTGTCAGAAGTACTAACATGGTACAAGTCCAAATACCTGCACTACCAAAAGATAGCCTACATAGTGTTTATGGCATCACGGAAACTCAGACACTACTTCCAAGAGTGTGCAGTAATGGTAGTATTCGAAGTACCCTTGAATGACATAATCAACAACAGAGACGCCACCGGCCGCATAGCCAAGTGGGCCATTGAGCTCCTTCCCTTTGAAATAACCTACAAGCCACGTCGTGCCATAAAATCTTAGGTATTGACACACTTCCTGGCTTAATGGACGGAGGACAAACTCCCCAAGGAATATAGTGAATACTCCCATTGGACAATGTACTTTGATGGATCCGAAACCTTGGCCGTACTGGGGGATGGAGTTATCCGCACATCCCCCACATGCGACAACGTTCGATACGTGTTGCAGATCATGTATGCCGACTCCAACAATGCAGCCGAAAAAGAAGCTCTCTTACATAGTCTTCGAATGGCAGTATCAATGGGCATCCAGCGGCTGGAGGTACGAGGAGACTCCAACCTGGCCATCTTCCAAATCAATGATGAATTTGACGCCAAAAACCCAAAGATGGTGACATACAAAAACATCGTCTTAAAGATATCCGCACAGTTTGAGGGGTTGGAATTTCACCACGTCGCTCGCGACAACAACCAAGCCGCCTACATACTGGCCCGTATGGGGGCCAAGCACGACCCTATCCCAAGAAACACCTTCCTGGAGTGGATCTTTAAGCCATCTGTGGTTTGGCAGGACGATCACAAGGGCGCTGGTCTAGATACCGAGGAAGAGGTTGTTCCCCCTATAAATGAACCAGATGATCAAATCACCAGCCGCTCCGTAATGGATAAAATGCCTTCGGCGCATGAAGTCATGGCGGTAATTGCGCCATGGACAAAGCCTTTCCTCGCCTACCTTCTTCACAAGGAACTCCCCGACGACCAGACAGAGGCGCGGCGCATAGTTCGGCGATCCAAGGCCTACAAAGTACATGAGGTTGAGTTATACAAGAAAAGCACCACCCGAATACTACAACGGTGTATATCTGAGGAAGAAGGATGGGAGCTCCTAGACAAAGTCCACGCAGGTATGGGCGGCCACCACACTGCGGAAAGAGCCTTAGTTAGCAAGGCCTCCCGAGGTGGTTTCTTTTGGCCCACAGCTCGGGCTGATGCCTAGTCGCTTGTCAAACATTGCGTGGGTTGTCAACATTTTGCAAATCAAAGTCACATGCCCCCAACGGCTCTTCGTACTATTCCGATAACCTGGCCCTTCGCGGTCTGGGGGCTAGACATGGTTGGACCCATTAAAGGGGGGACCAAGAAGAATAAATACATACTCGTCATGGTTGACAAGTTCACCAAATGGATAGAGGCAAAGCCTGTCAAATCGGCCAAATCCAGACTAGTGACCGACTTTATCTCCGGTGGTACACCATTATGGTGTCCCGCACAGTATAATAACAGACAATTGATCCAACTTCATGTCCCAAGAGGTCAAAGACTGGTGCACAAAAATGGGCATAAAGCTCGATTACACATCAGTATATCATCCGCAGACCAATGGACAAGTCGAACGAGCGAATGGCCTCATTATGAGCGGCATTAAGCCCCGTTTGGTCCGATCTCTTCATGAGTTCGACTGTCACTGGGTGGAGGAGCTTGAATCTGTTTTATGGGGTCTTCTCACCACCCCGAGCAGATCAATGGGATACACACTATTCTTCATGGTCTATGGGGCAGAAGAAGTCCTCCCTTGTGACATTATTCACGATGCACCAAGGGTGTGCCTGTATGAGGAAAGGGAGGCCGATTTAGATCGGAAGGACGACGTGGATGCCTTAGAAGGAGAATGCAACATAGCTCGGGCTTGCTCTACTTTTTACCAACAGCACGCCCGACGTTACCAGAGCAGGGAGATCCGGGCAAAGGCGTATAACGTAGGCGAACTTGTCCTATGGCTCCCGGAGAAGCAGAAGCACAAACTCAATCCCAAGTGGGAAGGCCCCTTCATAATCAACGAAGTACTCGTGGGAGGACCTTACCTTCTTCAGAGCCTGTCTAACAACCGCCTAGAACCAAACCCATGGAATGCATCTCGTCTTCGGTGCTTCTACGGATAAACCGGTGTCGTCACATTCTCTAACCCTTTTTCTCTCTTTTTATTTATTTTATTTCTGCCCCTCCCACTTTGCTATTTGGTAGGATTAAATTTTCTCCTTTTTCTCCCCATGTTCGGTTCAACTGATCTTCTACTGAACTTATCGGCTTACACCCTTAAGTGTTGAGTCCGAACACTGTACCTGGGGGCTTCTTCTTGTAGCCAACATTTTTATATTATAAGCATTTACCCACACTTATTGTGTACACACATTACCTTTGTCATGTTCACACCATCATATGCATCAATTCGAAATAATACTTTGCCAAGCTGGGTTGCCTCGCTCCTGTGTTTACCCTCTATGTTCCCGATTGTTTGGCTAGAGGGTAAAGGGAGCACCTCTGTGATAGTTACGATCGGGCCATACGGATATGTACCTCAGACGGGTGAAGCCGAAAGCTAGCAATCTTATGTAGACTATTGGTCGGCTGTGACGGAAGCAATTAATACGGCTATGGAAGTTATCACCATTGCTTGGGCTTTTTCTTAAAAGCCTTTAGCCGCATACTAGCAGTATGCGGACTTCTACCTATGATCTTTGTAGAGCCCCGAAGAAAGGTATTGATAGGGGTACTGTTTACCTCAGAAGATGTTTCTTACGCTAAGGAGTAATATAACATATCTCTCTATGTGCTTTCTATCTATTCGTACCACATGGCTGGATTGCCTGGTTCCCTAAACTCAATTCGCTCTTTTAGGGTGACAAATTACGAGGAACACTCCCGAGCTCTTCGCACGGGAGGGAGAAGCCGATGGCCGGTTAAGACAAAGTTTACAACACAGATGGAGTGACAATTCGATTGTTCATACAAAAATACACATCATTACACATTCGGTTGCTGATCGAGATTATGGATTATAGTGTCTAGGGAGCAGTCTTCTTGTGAAAGATGGGCGGCAGGCATCACCTGGTCATACACCATGTGGAGTGGCACTTCTTGTCCATCTGATCCCACTGGACCAACCCGAGCCATACGCTTGGGATTAAGTCTGGTGTAGCGGGTCTTGATCATTGCCCACGCTTCCCGTGCTCCCTCCTAGCAAGCCGATGTCTTCCACATCTCAAACCTACTTCGGGCTCCCTTGAATCGATCGACTAGTTCGGTCATTCCTTCCGGAGGTTGTTCGGTAGGCCATAGCGCCTTTACCATGCTTTTAATCGCTTTCCGAGCATGCTCATGAAGAGCAAAAAGCTCTTTTTGCAGGTTCCCCCAGTAGGATCCGATCTCTTCTTCAGGACGCCCAGATAGGAGAACTACACATGAGGCAAAGGCACGTTTATTTTACTTCGTCTCTAAGAAGTACTCACTGATGTTAGAATCTTACTTACCGAACACGCCCCTCTGTAGTTTTTGATTTTCTTCTTGGGATCGGGCCAATTGATTTTTTAAACTCTCAATTTCTTTGACATGTTGTTTATTCTCCGCCTGGAGACGATTCAAACTGCGACATCCAGCCTCGTGCCAGGACTCGGCATACCGTTGAGATTCTCGGGCTTCATCCAGCTCCTTTTGCATATTCCCTATTTATTCAGCTGCTGAAAAGAATCTTGGCGTCAATATGGAAATATACTAAGATTAGCAGCACCGGTGTACTCACCATGGGCCTCCCGAGTGAAGTTCTTCACTTGCTCCAGCTCGGCCTTCACAGATTGAACCTGTGATGGGTTGTTCTTCAGCTCCTAGGGCAGTTGCTTGTTTTGTTGCTTTGAAGCCTGCATTAGCAGTAAAACAGCATAAGGACCCTTATTTCGGTTGTTCCGAACCAATTTAAGGCTCGGGGGCTATTGGGTTTACATGAGTGTCCAGATTCTTTAAAGCCGATTACGTACCTGCATGCTGGCCGATATCAACTTCATGGCCTCTCCGAACCCAGCTCGGGCAGCACCAATGTGCGCATCCACCGTGCGTAGGGCACCGAACTCCTGTTCATAGAATACTGGGTGGCTTAGGGCCTCCCATCGTCACCGATGATTCATGGTGCTTCCTACTTCCAACTTTGTGACAGCCACAGCGTCACCAAAATTGGTAGGAGCCGGATTAGCCATAGGGGCCTCGGTAGGAGGTTCGACATGAGTCGCAGCTCCAGAATTTGGAGTATTGTCGGGCACTTTGGCAACTTCTTCAGCGGGAGAGGCTTGGGCATTTCGCCTGAGTATTTCAAATGTAATAACTGTTTTAAGGCTCTATTCACTATAGGAAACAGGTACTTTGCCATCCGCCATCCCGGACGGCAAAGGCATGAAACACGGATGGCAAAGGCTTTGCCGTCTCCCAGCGGACGACAAACCGTCCGGTCGAATAATCCATGGTAAAGGCCGCTTTGCCGTCCGCTGGCGGACAGCAAAGACCTTAGGTTCTTTGCCATCTACCAACAGACGACAAAGAGCCTGGACGGCACACGTGGGCACTTAGCTCCGTTAGGGGGTTTAACGGCATGCTTTGTCGTCTGCTGGCAGACGGCAAAGACCTTAGGTTCTTTGCCATCTGCCCATGGATGACAAAGAACCTAAGGTCTTTGCCGTCTGCCAGCGGACGACAAAGCACCTTTTTTTTGATAGCTGGGGCTGGCCTAGGTGGGTTCTTTGCTGTCCGCTGGCAGACGACAAAGAATCTTAATTCTTTGCCGTCTGCCAGCAGACGACAAAGAACCCACCTAGGCCAGCCCCAGTTTGCACAGGTAGCTGCCAGGTGGCCACTTTGCCGTCTGCTGGCGGACGGCAAAGTGGCTATATAGCCCATGTTTTTTTGTTTTTTCTTAAAATCATTCAATTTGACAGAATATTCATATATATCCAACATATACATATCCAGAACATACATATCATTCAACAAGTTCCAACAAGCATACCAAATAAGTTGAAACAAGCATATATATACCAATAATTAAGTTCCAACATACAAGTCCAACATATATACAAGTTTCCAACAACACACAATATGGTTTCCAATAACATATCCATACATATTTATCCAAAACAAGTTTTCCATAAACATAAAGGTAGCAGAAGTAGAAGAGTACAGTCCATCAATGCACTCTTCCTCATCTATAGCAAATCTGCAAAGTAGGAAAGATATAGTTAGAAGAAGAAGAAGACTAGCTAGAAGAAGAAGAAGAAAATGAAGAAAAAAAGAAGAATTTATCTTCTATTTCTTTTTCTCCTCTCCTCTCCTCTCCTCTTCTCCAAGGTGGTAATGCCATTTTGTAGCTAACTAATCATATCAAGTAATTTTGGAGGAAAAAAATGCTAAGTATAGGTCATTTTATAGCTATCCTAGGTAGAATATATCATTTTGGAGGTAAGTAAGGTTATTATGTATTTTTGAGGAAAATAAGCTAAGTATAGGTCATTTTGGAGGTAAACCAAGGTTATTATGCCATTTTTTACTTAAGTGAGCATATTATGTCATAAATGAACTAGCTAAGCTAATTATAGATCAATATTGAGCTATCCTAGGTAGTTATGAAATTTTGTACCTAAGTGAGCTAATTATGTCATAAATGAACTAGCTATATATCATTATTGAGCTATACTAGGTACTAATGCCATTTTCTAGCTAACTAAGCATATCAAGTCATTTTGGAGGAAAAAATGCTAAGTATAGGTCATTTTATAGCTATCCTAGGTGAATATACCATTTTCTAGCTAACTAAGCATATCAAGTCATTTTTGAGGAAAATAAGCCAAGTATAGGTCATTTTATAGCTATCCTAGGTAGAATATATCATTTTGGAGGTAAGTAAGGTTATTATGTATTTTTGAGGAAAATAAGCTAAGTATAGGTCATTTTGGAGGTAAACTAAGGTTATTATGCCATTTTTACCTAAGTGAGCATATTATGTCATAAATGAACTAACTAAGCTAATTATAGATCATTATTGAGCTATCCTAGGTAGTTATGCCATTTTGTACCTAAGTGAGCTAATTATGTCGTAAACGAACTAGCTATAGATCATTATTGAGCTATACTAGGTACTAATGCCATTTTCTAGCTAACTAAGCATATCAAGTCATTTTGGAGGAAAAAATGCTAAGTATAGGTCATTTTATAGCTATCCTAGGTAGAATATACCATTTTCTAGGTAACTAAGCATATCAAGTCATTTTTGATGAAAATAAGCTAAGTATAGGTCATTTTGGAGCTAAGTAGTTCATTTCTTAAGCTAAGTATGCATTTGTTAATGAAAACACTTGGGAAAACTTACCATCAACATGGAGGTGAAGGACTGGTAGGGTTTGGGCCAGGGTGAGATGTAGAAGGACCAGTCGGGGTTGCAGCACATGCAGAAGGATCGGTCGATGCTTGTCGGGAGGCACGCTGCACCAAAGATCATTTGCAATGTCTCCTTAGCATGATGCAACTCAAATGTGAATACTAGTCACTAATGACCATTTAAATGAAACTCACCGTGGGTGCTATAGCAATATGGGGCATCGACGGAGGGGTCTGACCATTGTTCTGGCACACGGTCTACACATTTTGTTTTCACGAGTCATTCATATTACTTAGTGATGAAACAAACATTACGTGCATGATTTGGCTAATATGCAGGAGAAACTTACCACGAGGATCTCGTATAGGGCCAAGTGAGACGTGTCGTTCTGGTTCCTCTCCTCCTCCAACAGCCTAGCCGTCCTCTCCTCCACTCCCTCTCCCTCTTTGCCGCCTGCCTATTTGCCTCCACCAAAAGCTCCTGGGCCCTAGCCTCAATGGCGAGCTCCATTGGCCGTGGACGAGGCCTTATCTCAGGATCAGAGCTCGTCTGGCGCTTCTTGATCTCTGGGAGAGTTCTAGGACAACATATCAGTCCATCCCCAATGGCTATCAAGCCATGGGGCCTCCCACCACCAGATATCATCATGAGCTCTGGATCAAAAGGACTCTGGCTTGGGTTGAAGTCCTCCCCTTTCCTCACCTTCCCCTCATCTCTGTACCGCACACCATCTCGGGGGCACCTAAGTTAGACAAGAGAAATTTCAGCGCTACGCCTACGAATCAAATCAAAGAAACTAAGTATAAGGACTTAAGAATAGATAATTACCTTCATAAACTTCTCCTTACTCAGATAATTTTCGTGGCACTTCTTCTTGGCCCTCTTAATGTTACTCGAGGCATAGTAGTCTCGAATAGCCTGCACCCGAGCCTCATGCCATAAGTTCTAAAGTAGGCGCTTGCACTCGGCTTCGAGAACAACAGCCGCTCTCGCCTTGTCTTCCTCAAGACACCTATAGAAGGTCTACAATCAAACAAGACAACACATTAGACACCGATTAGTACAATCACTAGGTGTTGTTGATTTTCAATTCTGTAAAGGAGAAATTACCCAAAAGCAATGGATCACAATGTCAGCCACCGTCTCGCACAAGACACCGTCGACCATCTCCTCTGGCGGGGCCGGGGCAGCCTTGTACAGCTCCCAGGTTAGTGCTACCTGTGAAGACTCATCCTCACCGGGCAACTGGACCTTCCCCGGGAAGTGGTGCCGGAGAAGTACACCAAGGACCTGGTTGGGCCTGTGGACACCACCACACTCGTATTTCCAACCCCTGTAGTAGGACAAGGCCAACACATTAGATATTAATTTGAATAAACATGAAGGCAAAAGGTTAAAAAAGAGTAAATGCACTTACTTCTCCGCATTAGGCGCAATCAACCACCTCTGCTCGCGGGTCGTCGGCACGAGAGGTAGCTTTGTACAACCACGCTAGTAGACCTTCTTGCCCTCCTCAACCAGCTCGCTCTCACTATAGGTGTCCTCAGACAAGTAATTGTCCTTACCACCATCAGCATGGCCACTAGCCTCCGGAGTCACGTGGGACGAAGACTCTGGGACCCGAGTCTCTTGGGACGAAGGCTTTGGGACCCGAGTCTCCTGGGACGAAGGCTTGGTGACCCGAGGCTCGTGGACCGGAGTCTAAGACGGGTCCAAGTCAGACGGGTCCACCTGAGATGGAGCACTCATGTGGTCGGGAGAATCAGCTGGGGGTGGCGGCGAGGAAGGCGCAGTAGCCTTCCTACCTCTAGCACCTCTCTTCGTCTTCCCCCGACCTCTCCCGGTCGAAGAAGAAGCGCCCGCCGGTGTCTGCATGCTGTGTACCAGCGCTCTCCGGAGTTGCTGGGGTGGAATAATAGCACCCCTCCCAGCACGCGCCGAGGAAGGAGGCTCAGAGCGCTCTCGACCCCCGCCCACCATCTGTCAACACCTGCAATGACAAAGAGTGAACGAAATTAGTTCAACATAAAAAAATCGAATACCTATTAACATGAACTAATTAATAATATGTATGTACATAATAATAATTTAATACCTCACATTACTAATATTAATATTCATCGTCTATATATGCTCCGGGATCAATAAATGCATAATCATCATCACTATCAGTAATGACGTGCTCATCAGCATCATCAATAAATGCATCAACATGTGGAAGGCCTCTATGTAATCGGTCAAGCATTGTCAGGTCATCCGCATCAGTAACCTCTTCTTATTCCGTCTCTTGTTCCTACTCAGGGGTGAAGTCGGGTTCACTGTCGCCGTCGACCTCAATGTTCTGGGGTGAAGTAGAGCGGTTCTTGAAGCGTTTTTTGGAAACACGTGTTTCTTGGAAAAATTCTCCTTCATATGTGTCTGGGTTAATGTGAGGTTCATAATCATCTTCATTGAGGGAAGGTGGTCTAAAATGTGGCGGCACATCATAAACGACATCCCAACCTTTCAAATTTGGATCGCCTGTTGAGCCCATGGTAGATAGAAAACTTGGGTCGCCTGTTGAGCCATAATATAGACATCGGGAACATCCAAATGGGTGCTTTGTTTGATTTCGACTAGCCCTATATGTTCATGAGTCCTTCTAGTCTCCTTCGGCTGGAACCAATAACATTTGAAGACTACGACGTTTGGTGGGTTTTCACCAAAGAATGTAAGTTCATAAATTGCTTCAACTCTTCCATAATACTCGACCCCTCCTTTGCCGACAGCGGAGACACAACAATTTGTAGTCTTTCGGTCGGCCATAGATAGCTCTTTGCCAAAAGTATGAAAGCGATACCCATTGATGTCGTATTTGTCAAATGAACGGACCTTAAAGTCAAAACCATTAGCGACTTGTCTCAATTCGAAGTCCATAGACTCTGCATTAGCCTACAAGTTTAATACCAAAGGATTGTTGCATTAGCCGCAAACTAGGCGAAGAAATGAAATCTTCTAATTAATGGAAATTACCGTTTGCTTGAACCAAGAGATGAAACCGGGATAGCCGCCTCCATGCTTTACCAGAAGCTCATACTCTTCGATGGAATCCTTTTGGATCACCGCTCCAGCCGAGAATTTGGCGACATATTGACTGTATCACATATCCGGGAATAAGAGCATTTCAAAGGAATTAGAAGTTGCAAAACAATGTACTAAGAACTTACTCGATGTACGGCCGCACTTCTGTTAGGTTGTTGAGGATATACGACGAAATGGTCCGCCATTCTTCGACATCCAACCCTAATGATTTTGAAGCACCGGCTGGTGCAAGCCTCCCTTTGAATAGGCTGAGGTTGGATCGACCTTTTTCACGGTCGCCATCATTGTACCGAGGCTTCGAATTATGCAAATGACGATTCTGGGCTGTGTAGTGTGCTGTCAAAAAGTTTGCTGTCTCCTTAGTAATCAATGCCTCGACCATCGATGCTTCAACTCTACGTTTATTTTTACATTTTGCTCGAAGTGTCTTCTGCATCCTCTCATTGAGAAGCACCAATGATTTTGCGCCCCCCCCCCAATCTTGCCTCGGTCGGGAGATGCAAAATCAAATGCTGCATTGGATTAAAGAAGCACGGTGGAAAGATCTTTTCTAACTTGCAGATCAACTCCGGCGCCAACTCTTCCAGTTCGTCTAGCACGTCAGGCGATAGTTCTTTCGCACAAAGAGCACGGAAGAAATAGCTTAGCTCTACCAGTACTAGCCATTCATCCTCGGGGATAAAGCTAGGCAACATCACCGGCATTACCCGCTCAAGCCATATGTGCCAATCATGACTCTTGAGACCAAATATTTTCAATTTTTAAAGACTCGCTCCCCTCTTTAGATTCACTACATACCCATTGGGGAACATCAACTGCATTTGCACCCACAAGATAATTTCCCTCATAGCTGCCCTTCCAAGATTGAACCATGCCTTTGGCTTCCTCTAGTTCTTCTTTCCTTTCGGTTGTCGAATGTTTTGTAACGGTCTATCACATAGAGCCTCCTGGTCGACTCTAGCCTTAGGACTATCCTTTGACTTCCCCTCTATGCCGATCAATGTACCAAAAAGGGCCTCCACGACATTCTTTTCAGTGTGCATCACGTCGATGTTGTGTGGGCAAAGGAGGTCTTTGAAGTAAGGAAAATCCCACAAACATATCTTGTGAGTCCAGGCGTGTTCCGTATTATACCCTTTGAAATACCCTGGACGATTTGGATCCGGCTTGAGAGCGTTTATCTGATCCAGGATCTGTTGGCCTGTCAACGCAGGTGGTGCAATGTTTTTGACAGCTCTACCTTTGATGAAATTCTTCTTGTCTTTTATGAACTTATGGTCAGGATCCAGGAACTGTCTATGCATGTCGAAGCAATAAAACTTGCAACCCGCCTCCAGCCAACGGAACTGAAGAGCTGCCTTGCATGTGGGGCACGAAAACCTTCCATGCACACACCAACCAACGAATAGCGCATATGCCGGCAAGTCATGCATCGAGTACATGTACCACACATGCATTTTGAAGTTCTTTTTTGCAGCGGCGTCATATGTCTTGATCCCATTATCCCAGGCTTCTTGTAATTCATCCTTAAGCGGTTGCATGTACACATTCATATTCTTCCCCGTATATTTGGGCCCTGGAATTATCAGGGTCAGGAAAATGTTCTTTATTTTCATAATATCTCCGGGGGGGGGGGAGATTGAGTGGAATGACAAATACATGCCAACAACTGTATTGTGCTGCCGTCATACCATACACATTGAACCCATCCATGCTGATTGCAACTCGAGGATGCCTTGGTTCTGCCGCTTTATCCTTATGTAATGCATCGAAGTGCTTCCACGCAAATGCGTCCAAAGTGTGTCCCAACATCGGATTCCCATCTGCATCCAGTTCTGTTCTTTTGCCCAATTTATGCCACGTCATCTGTCTAGCCATCTCTTCGACCATGAAAAGCCGTTGAAGTCTTGGTATGATTGGCAGATACCGAAGAACATTAATGGGGATTTTGGTCTGACTCTTCTCACCCATACCGTTGTCTACTAGAACATACCTAGAAGCATTGCAAATGGGGAAATAGTTCAAGCCCGCATACTGAAGCCTAAATAAGGCACATCCATTCTCACAGGCATCTATCTTCTCATAGGGCGTCTTAAGCGCATGCAGGATTTTGTCCGACTAGTACAGGTTTGGTGGCAATACATGGCCTTTGGGTAGAAAGCATCCAAATATCGTCATAATCGCGTTGTCGCATTATCTGCCCAGGTTGAACTGAGCCTTTAGAGCCATTACTTGCGCGATGGCATCCAGCTAACAAAGCTCAGTGTGCTCGTGGAGAGGACGTTTTGAAGACTCCAACATTTCATAAAAGGCCTTTGCAGATTCCTCCATCTCATCGTCCGAATCCCGAGCATCATCAAAGTCTTGCACCATGTCTTCGATCCCGGTACCATGCTCGTCGGCGCGACGACGAAGCACCTTAGCTCTGGCACGTTGGGTAGACTCATCGTGAAATGTCCAGACCGTATAATTAAGCGTAAAACCCCACTTCTGTAGGTGTTTGATCATTTCAAACTCTGACTTCTTCTTATAGTTGTCGCAATCGACACAAGGGCACCAGGTTGGTTTTTGTTAACCATTCACGGGTCATGTCTTTCTGACTAGTGTGACCGGTGTACATCCACCCGCGATCACTCATCCTGCCTAGCTACTGGACACACACAAAATATATACATAATTCAGCAAACCATATTCATCAGTTAATAGAGATTGTCAGTTTCATTACGTCGATGCAACCTAGTCGCTAGTAGGTAAAGATAGGTCCTAATCCCATCCGAGTATGTGTAGATTGGGTTCGTTTTCCCATGCTCTGCTCCGGATCCGATGCAAAATTTCGGCAGTACCTCCCTGCTGTTCTCCTGATACACGTCTCGGCAATAAGCAGAGAGGATGTGTACCCGGAGAACAACAGGGAGGCACTGACGAAATTCTGCATCGGATCCGGAGCAGAGCATATGGGAAAACGAACCCAATCGACACATACTCTGGCTGTCCATGGATAACGTTGGACAATTCGAAAGAATCACGGTTATAAATATGCAAATGTATGCATATTTATAGATGTAACCCTTTCGAACGGGAGACGCATAGTGTTCACGCATACTAATGATTCAATCTACCTACAGCTAGCAAGTTTCATCGGCATGAAGACCGAAACAGAGCAAATGAAGGGGGAGGAGGAGATGTCATTTGTGCTCACCCACGAACGCTGGGGCAGAGCTCGTCGAACGCATGGGGAGGTCGTCGAACACCAAACCCTCGCAGCGACGAAACAACTGCACATTTAAATCCACCCGATAAGCACATATATATATATATGATGTTTTTCATAACAAAATCGGAAATTATATGACCTAACTCATAATTCACACATATATGACCCCATCGGCCTCTAGAAGGCCGAAGAGCACCCTTTCAGTCAACAGGAGGCCGAAGAGGTGTCGGGGGTTGGGGGTGTCGTGTCATGGTGTCGGGGTGTCGTATCGGCGTCGAGATGTCATGTCGGGGTCGGGGGTCGGGGGTGTCGTGTCGTGGTGTTGGGTTAGGGGGTTCCTCGATGTCGATGAAACCCTAAATAACAAGTATCATCGGTGCGAGATACATGTGGCGCTCGGCATTGAACACTAGATCCACATCCCACAAGTGATGCCGACGCCTGGTGTCCCGCGCGCAGCAATAGTTCTGGGTCGGTGTACATCGGTATAATGCGTGTGTGACTTTCGGTTCGTCGAGGCTTTCCTTAAGTAACTCTCATATCTCATGGTGTGTTGGTGCGCTCTCTCTCACACTGATATGATGGTGTATATATGTTGGCGGGCACTCTCTCACAGTAATTGTTCGACCGCCGGTGATGGACGCCTCACCTCTTCTCTTCTTGCGCAATATATCGACGAGTATATCACAAAGAAGAGAAGAATGATGAGGCACCCCCACGACAACAGTCGGGATTCCTCCATCAAGAACACACATGAAAGTTATTTAAGGAAAGCCTCGACGGACCGAAAGTCACACACGCATTATACCGACGTACATCGACCCACGATCACTCATCTTGCCTAGCTACTGGACATGTGTCGGGGTCAGGGTGTCATGTCGGGGTCAGGGTGTCGGGGATGTCGTGTCGGGGTAGGGTGTTGTGTCTGGGTTAGGGGGTTCCTTGACGTCGATGAAACCTCATGCGGGGTCGGGGTGTCGGGGGTGTCGTGTCGGGGTCGGGGTGCTGTGTCGTGGTCGGGGGTGTCGTGTCGGGGTCTCAGGGTGTCGTGTCGGGGTCGGGGTGTAGGGGGTGTCGCGTCGGGGTCGGGGTGCCGTATCGGGGTGTCGGGGTCGGGGTGCTGTGTCGGGGTCTCGGGGTGTCGGGGTCGGTGTGCCGTGTCAGGGTGTCGGGGTGTCGTGTCGGGGTGTCGGGGTCGGGGTGTCGTGTCGGGGTTGGGGTGTCGGGGGTGTTGTGTCGGGGCGAGGTGTCGGGGTCGGGGTCGAGGTCGGGGTGTCGTGTCGGGGTCAGGGTGCCGGGGGTGTCGTGTCGGGGTCGGGGTGCTGTGTCATGGTCGGGGTGTAGGGGTTGTTGTGTCGGGGTCGGAGTGTAGGGGGTGTCTTGTCGGGGTCGGGGTTGGGGTCGGGGTGTCGGGGTCGGGGTCAGGGTCGGGGTGCCGGGGTGTCGGGGGTGCCGTGTCGGGGTGTCGGGCTGTCGTGTCGGGGTGTCGGGGTCGGGGTGTCATGTCGGGGTCGGGGTGTCGAGGTCGGGGTCGGGGTGTCGGGTCAGGGTCGGGGTGTAGGGGGTGTCATGTCGGGGTCGGGGTGTCGGGGTGTGGGGGGTGTCATGTCGGCGATCCTTGACCCGGTTACGTCGGCGCCGACGCACCCCTCCTCCTGTTCTTCTTCTTATTCTCGGGTGAGGTGCGCGGGCGGCGGTGGGGGTGAGTGCCGTCCGGTTTGCCGTCTTTTTCTTCTTTTCTTCTCCTCCTCCTCCTCCTCCTCCTCCTTTTCTTCTTCTTTTTCTTCTTCTCCTTCCTCTTCTTCTTCTTCTCCGTCTCCTTCTCCTCCTCCTCTTCTTCTCTCTTCTTCTTCTTCTTCTTCTTCATTTCCTCTCCTCCTTCTCCTAACTAAGTAACTAACTTACTAACTTAATAGAAAAACTAACTAAACTAAACTAATAAACTATACTAATTAAACCTAAATATAAAAAAACAGAAAAAAAACTACACCTGTGGGGCGGGGCGACGGTGGCGACGCGGGCCGGTGGGGCGGCGCTAGCGTGCGACGGGGCGGCAGTGGCAACGCGGGCCGGTGGGGTGGCGGTGGCGACGCGGTGGCGGCGGGGGCACGTGGTGGCAGGGGCGATGGGGGCACGCGGCGGCGGGGGTGCGAGGGCGCACGGCGACGGGGGTGCGGGCGCGCGGTGGCGGGGACGGGGGCGCGCGGCGGCTGGGGCGACATTGTTAGGGAATATCGCATGGGAAACAAAAAATTTCCTACGCACACGCAAACCTATCCATGGTGATGAGAATCTACGAGAGGGAGAGTGGATCTACGTACCCTTGTAGATCGCTAAGCGGGAAGCGTTAAGAAACGCGGTTGGTGTAGTCGAACTTCTTCGCGATCCAAATCGCCGAGCGTCCCGCGATCCAATCACGGACCGTCCCGCGAACACATCATGATCCATCCCGCGAACTCATCACGATCCATCTCACGATCTTGATCACGATCTGTCCCACGAACTCATCACGGTCCGTTCCGTGACCACATCACGAACCGTCTCGCGATCTCGATCACGGTCCTTCTGATCTAGCGCCGAACGGACGGCACCTCCGCGTTCAGCACACGTGCAGCTTGATGACGATCTCCACTGTCTCGATCCAGCGAGAGGAGGTGGAGAGGAGAGAGATTTCACCGGCAGCATGATGGCGCTCCGGTGATGGTGTGGAGCAATTCCGGCAGGGCTTCGCCTAAGCGCTGTAGAAAACCGATCTAGAGGAGAAACTATGCTCCGGTGTAACGGGTAGCACGTGGCCAGAAATTCTGTCCAAAAACCACCCAATCCACTAGTATATATAGGAGGAGAGGAGAGGAGAGGCAGCCAAGGCCTTTGGTTCGGCCGAAATAGGACGTGGGAAGCAATCCTACTTCACCTCCAATCCTAGTTGGAGTAGGATTGCCTCCTATTGGCTGATTTTCCACTTTTTGCTTTAGGACTTTCTCTCCTGCGCCATGGGCCTTTGTGGCTGTCTTCCCATCCCACTAAGGGCTGGTTATTATTCTCCCACAGCTCATGGACCTCTTGGGGTCGAAATACCCCTCCCAGAGGCCTCCCGGTACACTACCGACACTCCCGGTACACTACCGGTGAGCCTAAAACTTTTCTGGAAACCAAACAGGGACTTCCTATATATGAATCTTTACCTCCGGACCATTCCGGAGCTCTTCATGACGTCCGGGATCTCATCAGGGACTCCGAACAAACTTCGGTCACCACCATACATAACTCTACACTACCGAAACGTCACCAAACCTTAAGTGTGCAGACCCTGCGGGTTCGAGAACTATGTAGACATGACCGAGACACCTCTACGGTCAATAACCAATGGCGGGACCTGGACGTCCACATTGGTTCCTACATATTCTACGAAGATCTTTATCGGTCGAACCTCTATGTCAAGGATTCAGTTAATCCCGTATAACGTTCCCTTTGTTCTTCGGTATGTTACTTGCCCGAGATTCGATCGTCGGTAACTCCATACCTAGTTCAACCTCGTTACTGGCAAGTCTCTTTACTCGTTTCGTAATACAAGATCCCGCAACTAACAATTAGTCACATTGCTTGCAAGGCTTATTGTGATGTTGCATTACCGAGTGGGCCCCGAGATACCTCTCCGTCATGCGGAGTAACAAATCCCAGTCTCGATCCATGGCAACTCAACAGACACCATCAAAGATACCTGTAAAGCACCTTTATAGTCACCCAGTTACGTTGCGACCTTTGATACACACAAGGCACTCCTCCGATATCTGTGAGTTGCATGATCTCATGGTCATAGGAACACATACTTGACATGCGGAAAACAGTAGCAATAAACTGACATGATCATATGCTACGTTTGCAGTTTGGGTCTTGTCCATCACATCATTCTCCTAATGATGTGACCCCGTTATCAAATGACATCTCATGTCCATGGCTAGGAAACCTTAACCATCTTTTGATCAACGAGCTAGTCTATTAGAGGCATACTAGGGACATGGTTTTGTCTATGTATCCACACATGCATCTAAGTCTCCAATCAATACAATTATAGCATGGATAATAAACGATTATCATGAACAAGGAAATATGATAACAACTAATTTATTATTTCCTCTAGGGCATATTTCCAACAGTCTCCCACTTGCACTAGAGTCAATAATCTAGTTCACATCACCATGTGATTCGCATTGTTATGAATCTAACACCCAACGAGTTCTGGGGCTCGATCATGCTTTGCATGTGAGAGAGGTCTTATAGTCAACGGGTCTGTAACATTCAGATCCGTGTGCACTTTGCAAATACCTATGTCAAACTGTAAACACTGCTACCACACTCCGCTCGGTACTATTCCAAATGGCTGCTCCACTATACGTATCCAGATTGCTACTACGATTCATCCGGATTAGTGTTAAAGCTTGTATCGACGTAACTCCTTACGACGAACTCTTTATCACCTCCATAATCGAGAAACATCTCCTCAGTCTCTTAGTTACTGAGGATAATCTTGACCGTTGTCCAGTGATCCACTCCTGGTTCACTCTTGTACCCCCTGACGGACTCATGGCAAGGCACACACAGGTGCGGTACACAGCATGGCATAATATAGAGCCTATGGCTAAGGCATAGGGGACGACGTTCGTCCTTTCTCTTTCTTCTGCCGTTGTCGAGCTTTGAGTCTCACTCAACTTTCACACCTTACAAATCAGGCGAGAACTCTTTCTCTGACTGATCCATTTTGAACTCTTTCAAAATCTTGTCAAGGTATGCACTCATTGAAAGTCTCATCGAGCATCTTGATCTATCTCCATAGATTTTGATGCTCAACAATTAGGTAGCTTCATCCAGGTCTTCCTTTGAAAATCACTTTCCAAATAACCGTTTTATGCTTTCCAGAAACTCTACATTATTTCTGATCAACAATATGTCATCCACATATACTTCTCAGAAATTCTATAGTGCTCCCACTCACTTTATTGCAAATACAAGTCTCTCGTAAACTTTGTATAAACATCAAAACTTTGATCACCTCATCAAAGCGTATATTCCAACTCCGAGATGCTTGCTTCAGTCCATGGAAGGATCACCGAAGCTTGCACACCTTTTAGCATCCTTAGGCCTGACAAAACCTTCTGGTTGTATCACATACAACCTTTCCTCAAGTAAACCGTTAAGGAAACGATGTTTTGACATCCATCTGCCAGATTTCATAATTGAAAACACAACAACTGCTAACATAATTCCAACAGACTTTAGCACCACTACGAGTGAGAAAGTCTCATCATAGTCAACTCCTTGAACTTGTCACAAACATCTTTGCAACAAGTCGAGCTTTACAAATAGTGACATTCACCATCAGTGTCTGTCTTCATTTTAAAGATCCATTTGTACTCAACGACCTGCCGTCCAACGAGCAAGTCTACCAAAGTCTACACTTGGTTTTCATACATGGATCCTATCTCGGATTTCATGGCCTCCAACCATTTGTCGGAATCCGGGCCCATCATCGCTTCTCCATAGCTCGTAGGTTCATCGTTGTCCAACAACATGACCTCCAAGACAGGGTTGTCGTACCTCTTAGGAGCAGTACACATCCTTGTCGACCTACGAAGTTCGATAGTAACTTGATCCTGAAGCTTCATGATCATCATCATTAACTTCCTCTTCAACTAACGTAGGCTTCACAGAAACAACATCCTGCGCTGCGCTACTCTCTGGTTGAACAAAGTTTTAACAACCTCATCAAGTTCTATCTTCCTCCCACATAATTCTTTCGAGAGAAACTTTTCCTCGAGAAAGGATCCGTTTTAGTAACAAACACTTTGCACTTGGATCTGAGATAGAAGGTTCACCCAACTGATCTTAGGGTATTCTATGAAGATGCATTTGTCCGCCTTGGGTTCGACCTCATTAGGTGAAAACATTTTCCACACAAGTGTCGCAGCCCCAAGTATTAAGAAATCACAGCTTAGGTTTCTATCAAACCATAATTCACATGGTGTCATCTCAATGGATTTAGATGGTGCCCTATTTAAAGTGAATGTAGTTGTCTCTAATGCATAACCCCAAAATTATAGTAGTAAAACGACAAGAGACATCATAGCACGCACCATGTCCAATAGAGCATAACTATGATATTCGGACACACCATCACACTATGGTGTTCCAGGTGGCGTTTAGTTGTGAAACAACTTTCACATTGTCTTAAGTTGTATGCCAAACTCGTGACTCAGATATTCACCTCCACGATCATATCGCAGTCATTTTTATCTTCTTGTCACGATGATCTTTAAACTTCACTTTGAATTTGCTTGAACCTTTCAAACGATTCAGACTTGTGTTTCATTAAGTAAATATACACTATATCTACTCAAATCATCAGTGAAGGTAAGAAAATAACGATATCCACTGCACGCTACAAGACTCACTAGATTGCATACATCAACATGTATCATTTCCAATGAATCACTTGCCCGCTCCATCCAACGGGGGTCCTTTAGTCATCTTGCCCAAGAGGCGTGGTTCGCATGTCTCAACCGATTCGAAATCGAATGAGTCCAAATATCCATCACCATCGAGTTTCTTCATGCTCTTTATACCAATATGACATTTTGCGGCAGTGCCACAAGTATATGGTACTATCATTATTTAACTTTGTATCTTTTGACATCAATGTTACGAACATGTGTATTACTACGATCAAGATTTCAACAAACCATTCTCACTGGGTGCATGACCATTGAAGGTATTATTGATGTAAACAGAATAACTATTATTCTCTGACTTAAATGAATAACCGTATTGCAACAAACATGATCTAATCATGTTCATGCTCAACGCAAAAAACCAAATAACATTTATTTAGGTTCGTCACTAATCCTGAAGGTAGAGAGAGCGTGCGATGTTGATCACATCAACCTTGGAAACATTTCCAACACACATCGTCACCTCACCCTTAGCTAGTTCTCCGTTTATTCCATAGCTTTTATTTCGAGTTACTAACATTTAGCAACCGAACCGGTATCCAATACCCAGGTGCTACTAGGAGTACTAGCAAGGTACACATCAATAACTCATATATCAAACATACTTCTGTCGATGTTGCCAGCCTGCTTATCTACCAAGTATCTAGGGTTGTTCCGCTTCAGCGACCTCTCACCTCATAATAGAAGCACTTAGTCTCGGGTTTGAGTTCAACTTTGGGTTGCTTCACTGGAGCAGCAACTGACTTGCTATCCATGAAGTTTCCCTCCTTGCTCTTGCCCTTTTCGAAACTAGTGGTTTGATTAACCATCAACACTTGACGCTCCTTCTTGATTTCTACCTTCGTGGAGTCAAACATCGCGAACAGCTCAGGGATCAATACTTCTATCCCTGGTGTATTATAGTTCATCACTAAGTTCTAGTAGCTTTAGTGACAGTGACTTGGAGAACTATATCAATCACTATCTTATCTGGAAGATCAAGTCCCACTTGATTCAAGCGATTGTAGTACCCAGACAATCTGAGTACATGCTCAACGATTGAGCTATTCTCCTTCGTCTTACATGCAAAGAATCTTGTTGGAGATCTCATATCTCGCAACACAGGCACGAGCCTGAGATCACAATCTCTGCTCCTAGAACATCTCATATGTTCCATGACATTCAAAACGTTTCAGAGCCTCAATTCTAAGCCGTAATGCATGACACACTAAACTATCAAGTAGTCATCGAAACGTGCCTGTCAGATGTTCACAACATCTATAGACGACGCTAGAGGGGGCGGCGCACCGAGCGGTGCATTAAGGAAATAAGCCTTCTGTGCAGCAATGAGGACAATCCTCAGATCACGGACCCAGTCCGCAATATTGCTACCAACATCTTTCAACTCTATTTCTCTAGGAACATATAAAAATTTAAGGGAGCTACAACGCGAGCCAGTAATCTACAACATAATTTGCAAAGACACTATTGACTATGTTCATGATAATTAGTTCAATTAATCATATTACTTAAGAACTCCCACTCAAATTGACATCCCTCGGGTCATTCGAGTGATACATGATCCAAATTCACCAACTCAAGTCCGATCATCACGTGAGTTAAGGTGGCTTCAATGGTGAACATCATTATGTTGATCATATCCACTATATGACTCATGCTCGACCTTTCGGTATCTTGTGTTCCGAGGCCATGTCTGTACATGCTAGGCTCGTCAAGTTTAACCCGAGTGTTCTGCGCGTGGAAATCTGGCTTGCACCCATTGTATGTGAACGTAGAGTCTATCACACCCGATCATCACGTGGTGTCTCAACACGACGAACTTTCGCAACGGTGCACACTCGGGGAGAACACAGTTCATCTTGAAATTCAAGTGAGGGATCACCTTATAATGCTACCGCCGTACTAAGCAAAACAAGGTGCATAAAAGGATTAACATCTCATGCAATTCATAAGTGACATGATATGGCCATGAACTTGTGTTTAAGATCTCCATCTTCGAAACACCGGCATGATCTCTATCGTCACCGGCACAACACCATGATCTCCATCAATGTGTTGCCATTGGGGTTGTGGCGCCAGCCCTGCTTCTACTTCTATTGCTACCGCTTAGCGATAAAGTAAAGCATTACATAGCGCTTAATGATTGACACGTAGGTCATACAATAATCAAAGACAACCCTATGGCTCCTGCCGGTTGCCATACTCAACGACATGCAAGTCGTGAAATTCTATACATCACATGATCATCTCATACATCACATATATCTCATCATGTAATTGGCCATATCACATCACAACATACCCTGCAAAAACAAGTTAGACGTCCTCTAATTGTTGTTGCATGTTTTACGTGGCTGCTACGGGTATCTAGCAAGAACGATTCTCACCTACGCATAAACCACAACGGTGATACATAGATTGCTTTTCAACCTTCTCAAGGACCGCCTTTGTCGGATCCGATCCAACTAAAGTGAGAGAAACTGTCACCCGCAAGCCATCTAAGCAACAAGTTGCATCGAGGGAACCGGTCTCTCGTAAGCGTACGAGTAATGTTGGTCTGGGTTGCTTCATCTCACAATCCCGCTGAACCAAAATCCGACCAAGGGAGGAAGCAATCTCAGCATCAACACCCACAAACCTTTTGTGTTCTACTCGAGATCTCATCGAACCATCAACCTAGCTCATGATGCCACTGTTGGGGAATGTCGCATGGGAAACAAAAATTTTCCTAAGCACACGCAAACCTATCCATGGTGATGAGCATCTACGAGAGGGAGAGTGGATCTACGTACCCTTGTAGATCACTAAGCGGGAAGCGTTAAGAAACGCAGTTGGTGTAGTCGAACTTCTTCGCGATCCAAATCGTCGAGCGTCCCGCGATCCAATCACGAACCGTCCCGCGAACACATCATGATCCGTCCCGCGAACTCATCACGATCCGTATCACGATATTGATCACGATCTGTCCCACGAACTCATCACGGTCCGTTCCGTGATCACATCACGAACCGTCTCGCGATCTCGATCACGGTCCTTCCGATCTAGCGCCGAACGGACGGCACCTCCGCGTTCAGCACACGTGCAGCTTGATGACGATCTCCACCGTCTCGATCCAGCGAGAGGAGGTGAAGTGGAGAGAGAGTTCACCGGCAGCGTGACGGTGCTCCGGTGATGGTGGTGGAGCAATTCCGGTAGGGCTTCGCCTAAGCGCTGTAGAAAACCGATCTAGAGGAGAAACTATGCTCCGGTGTAACGGGTAGCATGTGGCCGGAAATTCTGTCCAAAAACCACCCAATCCACTAGTATATATAGGAGGAGAGGGGAGGAGAGGCAGCCAAGGCCTTTGGGTTGGCCGAAATAGGAGGTGGGAAGCAATCCTACTTCACCTCCAATCCTAGTTGGAGTAGGATTGCCTCCTATTGGCTGATTTTCCACTTTTTGCTTTAGGACTTTCGTTCCTGCGCCATGGGCCTTTGTGGCTGTTTTCCCAGACCACTAAGGGCTGGTTATTATTCTCCCACAGCCCATGGACCTCTTGGGGTCTAAATACCCCTCCCGGAGGCCTCCCGGTACACTACCGACACTCCCGGTACACTACCGGCACTCCCGGTACACTACCGGTGAGCTTGAAACTTTTCCGAAAACCAAACTGGGACTTCCTATATGTGAATCTTTACCTCCGGACCATTCCGGAGCTCCTCGTGACTTCGGGGATCTCATCTGGGACTCCGAACAAACTTCGGTCACCACCATACATAACTCTACTCTACCGAAACGTCACCAAACCTTAAGTGTGCAGACCCTGCGGGTTCGAGAACTATGTAGACATGACCGAGACACCTCTACGGTCAATAACCAATGGCGGGACCTGGACGTCCACATTGGTTCCTACATATTCTACGAAGATCTTTATCGGTCGAACCTCTATGTCAAGGATTCAGTTAATCCCGTATAACGTTCCCTTTGTTCTTCGGTATGTTACTTGCCCGAGATTCGATCGTCGGTATCTCCATACCTAGTTCAACCTCGTTACCGGCAAGTCTCTTTACTCGTTTCTTAATACAAGATCCCGCAACTAACATTGCTTGCAAGGCTTATTGTGATGTTGCATTAGCGAGTGGGCCCCGAGATACCTCTCCATCACGCGGAGTAACAAATCCCAGTCTCGATCCATGGCAACTCAACAGACACCATCGGAGATACCTGTAAAGCACCTTTATAGTCACCCAGCGTTGCGACGTTTGATACACACAAGGCACTCCTCCGATATGTGAGTTGCATGATCTCATGGTCATAGGAACACATACTTGACATGCGGAAAACAGTAACAATAAACTGACACGATCATATGCTACGTTTGCAGTTTGGGTCTTGTCCATCACATCATTCTCCTAATGATGTGACCCCGTTATCAAATGACATCTCATGTCCATGGCTAGGAAACCTTAACCATCTTTTGATCAACGAGCTAGTCTATTAGAGGCATACTAGGGACATGGTTTTGTCTATGTATCCACACATGCATCTAAGTCTCCGATCAATACAATTATAGCATGGATAATAAACGATTATCATGAACAAGGAAATATGATAATAACTAATTTATTATTGCCTCTAGGGCATATTTCCAACAGACATAGCGGGCGGCGGCGGCGGCGGGGCCGAATGGGCGGCGGTGGCGGAGGGGGCGGTGGGTGCTGGCGGCGGGGGCGACGGGCAAAGGGAGGAGAGAGGGAAGGAGAGAAAGAGAGAGAGAGAGAGGTGGGCCGGTGGGGCGTTAGCCGTTAGCTAACACCCCCTCTTTGTCGTCTGCTAGCAGACAGCAAAGGAGGTTTGCCGTCCGCTAGCGGACGGCAAAGAGGGGGGCCGTTAGGTCAACTAGCGGGCTGGGTCGTGGGTGGGCCCCTCCCTCTTTGTCGTCCGCTAGCAGACGACAAAGCTCCTTTGCCGTCCGCTTGTAGACGGCAAAGAGGTGGCTGATGGCAAAGCCACTCATTGCCATCTGCCACCTCTTTGCCGTCCGCTTTCTCCTAGCTGATGGCAAAGCCATTCTTTGTCGTCCGCTAGCTGATGGCAAAGAGGAGGCAGACGGCAAATCTTCTAATTCCAGTAGTGATTGGTTGTAATAATAAGCACACAGCCGAACAATACCTTGGGGTTGAGCGAATAGAAGAACTCGTCCTCGTGGCTAGCTCTTTCATTGGATCCTTGTTGGTCTCTGACCTAGGCACTGTTTCAGTTGCCGGCGTATGTCACGCGGATAGACAACGTTTCGAAGCTGGAGCTAGCGCATTCAGAGAGTTGTTGGATGCTTGCCTTTTGTGGGAAGAGCTCTTCTTTTGCTTGTTTGTGGTTGGAACGATGAACAACCTAGGGTAATCGGTAATGATAGCAACTGGGGATCGGTCGAGGTTCTCCTAATAGAAGACTCCGTCTTCAAATTCAATTGAAAGATCCAGGTCCTCATGAAAACCCAGATCATCATGATGGGAATAGTCTTCGGGCTGAGGACCCGGACAGTTAACTGTCTCGATGAAGCTCCTCTATTCATGTTCACGTAAGATTAACGGCCTCGGTCAAGTAAGGGACAAGGTGAAAACCTCAAATTACGATAACAGAGGAGAAAGGCATACCCATTCGATGGGATTGTGGCTTGAATATACTTCCTTGGTCAACCACCGAACGAAATCTTCTTGCTCTCCTTAATATAGATCGGTGAGTGCGGCAGCCAACGCTGTCTGATCGACAGGACCTTATCTTTGGGAGCGCGTGGTGTCGCTTGTCCCATTATAACACCACAGGGGATGTATCCTCTGTTGGAGAGGCTGCACACACCGGGTGATGGCGGCGGCCAAGTAGGGATGGCAATGGGTCGGGTTTGGGGCGGGTGGAGCTGGTACAAATCCAACCGATGACCCATCTTCCTACCTTGTGCCCATCCACCAAAGTATCCATGGGCACAAATTGTGCCAATGCCAAAATTCATTGGATATCCAGATACCCATGGAGCCCCATGGGCATAGATAAATCAGCATGAAGCCTTCCCGAAGATCAAATTAACTCATTATCGTTCATTAACTAAGATTAGGTCTAATAATTATGTTAGTGGAGTTGTGAGGGATTAGGGAACATGGGCTGGACTTTGACCTCCTGTGACCACGAGTGACTTGGAGTTGTACATTAGCTTAGTTTAGTGTCACTACCATTGGGGCCCACGTGTCATATGGGTATCCATTGGATATCCATGGAGCAAAAATTACAACCATGCCCAAACCGGCTGCTCACAGGTATCCAGATCCACAGATCCATGGGTATAAATGCCGTCCATACCCTTACCCAACCGGGCCGGGTATCCGCGGGTATCCAGATCCATGGATATAATTGCCATCCCTTCGCCCAAGACATCGATCATGGTCAGGTTATGGTGGGTAAGTATCCGCACTGCGTTGCACTTCTATGATGTCCTCTTGGGACGAACTCTTCGGCCGCCAGTTGTACCTTTTCTTCAAAGGGGCGTCGGAGTATTCAGGCAGACCTCGTTGAGCTAGCTCGAACAGGGGGACGTCTTCAATGTAAAACCATTCTGAAGTCCACTTTTTGGATTCCTTCGGTGTACCCACCGGATACCCCACCCCTGCTATGCGGCATACTTCAGCTCCGCCGACCTCCAAGATTGTCTTGTCTCGAGTTCGGGGGGCAAGGCAGAAATACTTCCTCCGTAGTTCGAAATGCACCTCGCGGCCCAGCAACATCGCGCGAAGGGCTACGAAGCCTAGGATGTGCAGGATGGACCCCGGGGTAAGGTACTGGAGCTGGATTCCATAAAATTCCAGCAATCCCCTCAAGAATGGATGGATGGGGAACCCAAGGCCCCACAAAATAAATGGTATGAGGCATACACGTTCCCTCCTTTGAGGATTGGGCAAATTCTTCGCGAAAGGTTCGTGGCCGTAGTAGGATAAACCCGCATGTGTCACCGCCAGATCTGAAGAAGGGAGGTACACTGGGTCTCCAGATTGCCAAATCGTAGAAGCGACACGAAGCAACTGGTCCAGTCCCTGGGACGGGAGCCATAGGGGCGTAAGGAAGAGTTGGGAGCGCTCGCCATGTTTTTTGTGGTGACCTTCCGCTAGGAGCTTTTGTTCAGATGGGGAGGTAGATGATGTGGTCTAAAACCACGGTTCTATTTGTTTAAATGGGTGGCGCCTCCCTTGCGGAGGGGTAGTGCTGTAAAAGATTACTTAACCACTCGTCTCCCCATGATGCACAAAAATCGAGGAACACACGCAGTTATTATAATGGACGCATAGAACTCGCGAAGCTTGGGATTTCGCCGATGACTGGTCGGTTGCCGAATAAGAAGGAGTAAGGGACTCGCCTCACAAGCCAAAGATTATAACATACGAAGATTAGCCGGACATACATCGGTGTTGTTGAAGGCTAGTCCGGGGGTACGGAGGGAGTCCTGGATTAAGGGGTCCTCGGATAGCCAACCTATTTCTTATGGGCCGGACTATATGGGCTGCAAGGTGAGCATTGGATGATCAAGGGCCCTGTCGCCAGGGTGAAAGCTTCAAGGAGCCGTGGCGTGTTCTCCAAGTTATCAACCGTATATAGGCATGTTTATCTCTTTAACATGTAACCGACCATGTGTAAACCCTAGGTACCCGACGTCTATAGAAGCCGGAGGGTTTCAGGTTGTAGAGAGAAGACAATTCATCTAAGGTTAGCTCTTCGATATCGAGGTAGATCAACTCTGTGACCCCCATATCATCAGTACAATCAAGCAGGACGTACGGTATTACCTCCATAGGAGGGCCCGAATGTGGGTAAAACCTTGTCCCCTTTGTCTCCGGTTACCACCAATTCTAGTCTCACAGTTCAGGACCCAATACCCGAGATCTGCCGGTTTTGACACCGACAGGGATGCTTCGTGTTGAAGTAGCTCTTGTATAAGTTGAGCTTGTAGTAGCCCTGGGAACCTGCTACCTCTTGAGCTTGTGTTGGTTTTCCCTTGAAGAGTAAAGGGTATTGCAGAGAAGTAGATAAGTATTTCCCTCACTTGTTGAGAACCAAGGTATGAATCCAGTAGGAGGAACAAGCAAATCACCAATGGTTGCACCTACATAAACAATCAAAACACCCAACGCTATAAAGGGGTTGTCAATCCCTTCACGGTTATTTGTAAGAAAGAGATAGATGTAAACGAGTGCGGAAAGTAAAAAATAAATAAATTGCAGCAAAGTATAGATCTGAAAGTATATGATGGAAAATAGACCCGAGGGCCATAGGTTTCACTAGAGGCTTCTCTCTTGAAGGCGAATATCATGGTGGGTAAAGAAATTACTGTCAAGCAATCGATAGAAAAGCGAATAATCATGTAGTTATCCAAGGCAATGATCATGCATATAGGCATCACGTCCGTGACAAGTAGACCTTTACGATTCTACATCTACTACTATTACTCCACACATCGACCGACTCTTGCCTACATCTAGAGTATTAAGTTCATGAAGAACAGAATAACGCATTAAGAAAGATGACATGATGTAGAGGTATAAACTCAAGCAATATGATGAAAACCCCATCTTGTTACCCTTGATGGCAACAATACAATACGTTCCTTGCTACCCCTACTATGTCACTAGGTGAGGACACCGTGAGATTGAACCCAAAACCAAGCACTTCTCCCATTGCAAGAATTACCAATCTAGTTGGCCAAACCAAACCAAATAACTTGAAAGACTTGCAAGGATATGAAATCATACAAATAAGAATTCATAGGAGATTCAAATAAGATTCATGGATAATCTGAACATAAACTCACAATTCATCGGATCTTGACAAACACACCACAAAAGAGGATTACATCAGATAGATCTCCATGAAGATCATGAAGAACATGGTATTGAAGATCAAAGAGAGAGAAGAATCCATCTAGCTACAAGTTATGGACCCGTAGGTCTATGGTGGTCTACTCACGCATCATCGGAGGGGTAATGGAATTGATGTAGATGCCCTCCATGATCGAAACCCCCTCTGGCAAATTACCAGAAAAGGCTCCAAGATCGGATCTCTCAAAACGGAGGCTTCTGACGGTGGAAAAGTATTTTTGTGGCTCCTTGTGATGTTGGGGAATATTTGGGTATTTATAGGCTAGATAATAGGGTTAGGTGACCTGCCAGGGGGTGACAAGCCTGCTAGGCGTGGCTAGGGGGGTTGCGCCTAGCAGGCTTGTGGCACCTTGGCACCTCCCCTAACGTGCACTCCAAGCTTGATCGACTTGTTTCCTTCCAGAAAAATTCCTTCCAAAGGTTTTATTCCGTTTGGACTCCATTTAATATCCCATATCAGCAAAACTCAAAAATAAGGAAAAAACAAAAACTGGCACTTGGCTCTAGATTAATAGGTTAGTCCCAAAAATAATATAAAATAGCATATTAATTCATATAAACATCCAAAACAGATAATATAATAGCATGCCATCATAAAATTTTATAGATATGTTGGAGACGTATGAGCATCCCCAAGCTTAATTCCTTCTCGTCCTCGAGTAGTTAAAGGATAAAAACAGAATTTTTGATGTGGAGTGCTACCTAACATATTTATCCATCTAATATTCTTTATTATGTCATGAATATTCAGATCCGTAGGACTCAAAATAAAAGCTTAATATTGATATAGAAACAATAACATTTCAAGCACACTAGCAAAGCAATTGTATATCTTCAAAGTATAATGGGAAAAGAAAGTTATCCCTACAATATCATATGGTATCGCTATGCTCCATATTCCGCACACAAAGTATTTATATCATGCACAACCCCGATGAAAAGTCAAGCAATTGTTTTCACACCTTTATTTTCTCAAACTTTTTCAACTCTCACGCAATACATGAGCGTGAGCCATGGATATAGCACTATAGGTGGAATAGAATATGGTGGAGGTTGTCAAGGAAAGGGAGAAGATAGTCTCACATCAACTAGGCGTATCAACGGGCTATGGAGATGCCCATCAATAGATATCAATGTGAGTGAGTAGGGATTTCCATGCAAAGGATGCACTAGAGCTATAAGTGTATGAAAGCTCAAAAGGAAACTAAGTGGACGTGCATCATGAAGAAAAATTCAACTAGCTATATGGAAGTGACAAAATAGGAGACTCTCTTTCATGAAGATCATGGTGCTACTTTGAAGCACAAATGTGGAAAAGGTAGTATCAATGTCCCTTCTCTCTTTTCTCTCATTTTTGTGTGTGGGCATCTAAGGCCTCTTTTTATTCATTTTTTATTTGGGCTTCGCTGGCCTCTTTTATTTTTAATGTCTGGAATCTCATCCTCACTTGTGAGGGAATTATAGCTTCCATCATCCTTTCCTCACATGGGACATTCTCTATTCGGGATAATCATCACACTTTTATTTACTTACAACTCAAAAGAAAATTACAACTCGATGCCTATGACAAAATATGACTCTATATGCAATATGGAAGTGATGGTGCATGTCATAAAAGGAAATGGTGGAAGTTGCATGGCAATATATCTCGGAATGGCTATGGAAATGCCATAATAGGTAGGTATTGTGGCTGTTTTGAGGAAAGATATACGGTGGCTGTTTTGAGGAAGGTATATGGTGGCTGTTTTGAGGAAGGTGTTTGTTGCACCGGCAAAAATTGTGCGGTACTAGAGAGGCTAGCAAAAGTGGAAGGGTGAGAGTGCGTATAATCCATGGACTCACCATTAGTCATAAAGAACTCATACGTACTGCAAAAGTCTATTAGTCAGTGAAGCAAAGCATTAAACGCATGCTCCTAGGGGGATGTTGGTAGGAGTTAACCATTGCCCCCCCCCCCCGACCCTCACACAAAGGTCGACAATCTATAAACAAGTCATGCTCCGACTTACATAACGGTTCACCATACGTGCATGCTACGGGAATCACAAACCTTTACACAATTATTTTTACCAAATCACAATTTACTTCATAACATGTCTCTTAACATTACCATCTTTATATCTCAAAACTTTATGCAAGGAATCAAACTTCTCGTAAATACTCAATGCACTTAATATGGAAGTTTTTACTATATCCATTTTGGATGCCTATCATATTAGGACTAAACTCATAACCTAGACTAATTACCATGCTGTTTTAGAAACTCTCAAAATAATATAAGTGAGGTACGAGAGTTCAAGTATTTCTATAAAACGCAAACACTACCATGCTCTAAAATATATAAGTGAAGCACATAGAGCAAAATTTCCCAACTCAAAAGATATAAGTGAAGCACATAGACTATTCTAATAAATTCACGATTCAGAGTGTCTCTATCAAAAGATGGGTGCAGCAAGGATGATTGTGGAAAACTAACAAGCAAAGACTCATATCATACAAGACGCTCCATGCAAAACACATATCATGTGATGAATAAAAATTTAGCCTCAAGTAAATTTACCGATGGATTGAAGACGAAAGAGGGGATACCTTCCGGTAGTATAAGAAAATAAATCACCACTTTAGGTACTATTGTGAACTAATTCTTTACTTATATTGGTGTTATACCTACTGTAATCTAACTTATCCATGGCTCACACCATCTGATACAACCCATTGATTCATCAAAATAGGCAAACAACTCAAAGAAAACAGAATCTGTCAAAAACAGAACAGTCTGTAGAAATCTGAAAACTTCGTATACTTATGTAACTCGAAAAATTATGAAACATTAGGAAAACCTGGGAAATTTATATATCAATCTTTTTTAAAATTGTCAGATCAATTCGACGCTCTGAAAAAATTAGTAATTTCCTGGACTGAATGCAAAAGTTTCGGTTTTTCAGCAAGATCAAATCAACAACTACCATAGATCACCCCAAAGGTTTTACTTGGCTCAAACACTAAAAAACAACAAAACACAATTACTACAGAAGTAATAATATGGGAAACACTCAAAAACAGAATCAAAAACATAACACAAAAATAAAATTGGGTTGCCTCCCAACAAGCGCTATTGTTTAATGCCCCTAGCTAGGGAAAACACAATAGATCTAGGTATTGTCATCTTTGGTATGGAATTTCTTAATTGCACACTTATAAGACCTAGGAAGCTCGTTGTTGTCATTAATGATAATACTCCTAGGTAAAAAATCAAGAGATTCAATGGTGGCAATTGGATCCTTAATTAGATTGAGAAAGTTAGGGTGAATACTTATCATCTTAAGATCTTCATCTTTACTAGAAGATTCACCCTTATTTTTAGAAACATAAACAAACTTGGCGGCCTTAGGAGGTGAAGGAGTTGGGGTAGTTTGAACCAAAGCAAAAGCGCATCCAAAGTTAGTAATAATATCCTCTAGCTTGCCAATTCTAGAGGAATCTTGTTCCAATTTTTCATTAACTATGGGTTCCTTTTCCTTAAGATTTTTTAAAGTAAATCCTACTTTAGATCCATATTGAGTAATTTGATTATGAATCTGTTTATCCAAGTTTTCGATAAGCTCAACTGTAGCAACTTTTCTTCAATAATATCAAGCCTTTGCATCACATGTTCTAGAGTGAAGATTGTTCCATTAACCATAATTGGGGGTGAACCTAACAAATTTATCATAGCATTATAAGAGTCAAAGGTATGAATTCCCAAAAAATTCCCCCCATGATGATATCTAGAACATATCTATTCCAAGGAGTAATACCCTCGTAAAAATTGCGAAGAAGAACGATAGTAGATTGCTTACAAATAGATCTATTTTGAGAATTGCAAATTCTATACCAAGCATCTTTTAAGTTTTCTCCTTCCCTTTGCTTAAAATTAAGAACCTCATACTCGGGAGTATTAGTTATAGTGGTAAGGCTAGCCATGTGTTCAAGCAATCCAACACACGAGCAAACGAAAGGCAAACAAAAGAAGGGCGAACAAAAAGGCAAATCTTTTTGGTATTTTCTAAAAATCGTTTTAGAAGTGGGGGAGAGGAAAATAAGAGGCAGCTGGCAAATAATGTAAATGCAAGAGATGAGTTTGTGATGGGTACTTGGTAGGCTTGATGTGTATCCTCCCCGGCAATGGCGCCAGAAATTGGCAAGTTGACAGGACATATCTTGTCTTGACTTGCTATGTATCCTCCCCGGCAATAGCGTCAGAAATTATTCTTGCTACCTCTTGAGCTTGTGTTGGTTTTCCCGTGAAGGGGAAAGGGTGATGCAGAAAAGTAGATATGTATTTCCCTCAGTTGTTGAGAACCAAGGTATCAATCCAGTAGGACGAACAAGCAAGTCACCAATGGATGCACCTACACAAATAATCAAACTCTTGCATCCAACGCTATAAAGGGGTTGTCAATCCCTTCACGGTTATTTGCAAGGATTAGATCTGAAAGAGATAGATGTAAATGAGTGCGGAAAGTAAAAGATCAATAAACTGCAGAAAAGTATAGATCTGAAAGTATATGATGGAAAATAGACTCGGGGGCCATAGGTTTCACTAGAGGCTTCTCTCTTGAAGGCAAATATCATGGTGAGTAAAGAAATTACTGTCAAGGAATTGATAGAAAAGCAAATAATCATGTAGTTATCCAAGGAAATGATCATTCATATAGGCGTCACGTCCGTGACAACTAGACCGAAACGATTCTACATCTACTATTATTACTCCACACATGGACCGACTCCTGCCTACATCTAGAGTATTAAGTTCATGAAGAACAGAGTAACGCATTAAGAAAGATGACATGATGTCGAGGGATAAATTCAAGAAATATGATGAAACCTTATCTTTTTACCCTTGACAGAAACAATACAATACGTGCCTTGCTACCCCTACCATGTCACTGGGTGAGGACACCGCAAGATTGAACCCAAAACCAAGCACTTCTCCCATTGCAAGAATTACCAATCTAGTTGGACAAATCAAACCAATAACTCGAAGAGACTTGCAAGGATATGAAATCATGCAAATAAGAATTCAGAGGAGATTCAAATAAGATTCATGGATAATCTGAACATAAACTCACAATTCATCGGATCTTGACAAACACACCACAAAAGAGGATTACATTGGATAGATCTCCATGAAGATCATGAAGAACATGGTATTGAAGATCAAAGAGAGAGAACAAGCCATCTAGCTACTAGTATGGACCCGTAGGTCTGTGGTGGACTACTCACGCATCATCGGAGGGGCAATGGAATTGACGTAGATGGCCTCCATGATCGAAACCCCCTCCAACGGATTACCGGAAAAGGCTCCAAGATTGGATCTCTTGGGAATGGAGGCTTCCGACAGCGGAAAGGTATTTGCGTGGCTCCTTTTAATGTTGGGGAATATTTGGGTATTTATAGGCTAGATAATAGGGTTAGGAGAGCTACCAGGGAGCGACAAGCCTGCTAGGCGCGGCTAGGGGGGCCATGCCTAGCAGGCTTGTGGCGCCCTGGCACCTCCCCTGACGTGCGCTTCGAGCTTGATCGACTTGTTTCCTTCTAGAAAAATTCCTTTCGAAGGTTTTATTATGTTTGGACTTCGTTTAATATCCCATATCTGCAAATCTCATAAACAAGGGAAAAAGCAGAAACTCGCACTTGGCTCTAGATTAATAGGTTAGTCCCAAAAATAATATAAAGTATCATATTAATGCATATAAAACATCCAAACAGATAATATAATAGCATGCCATCATCAAAAATTATAGATACATTGGAGATGTATCAGAACCCACTTCACCAAAGCTTGGGATTAATCTTCATATGAGTTAATGTCCTCTTGAAGCCTGTTCTTGCCCTTGAGCTTGGAGTCTTGTGGTGGAAGGTCATCTTGAGATTTTGTTCCCTTGGGGAGAGTATTTTCATACTTCTCCTTTTGAGGAACAAACTTGGGATTGGGGTATTGACCTTCTTCCCATTCAACTCTATTAGTGTTGAAGTATCCAACACCACGGTTCTTCTGGTATCCTCCGTGCTTGCGTACAATCTCCTCAAATTGTTTGCACCCTTCAGACTCTTGTAGATACCTTTCTCTATAATCCCTCTCAAAAGTTCATTTTCTTGCTCAAGTGTAACTTGGGCTAGGAGAAGAGTTAGTGGGATCAATAGAACTACTAGAAGCAATATCATTGGATTTATCATTTTTATTGCTACTAGTTGAAGAACCTTTCTTGCCTTTGTTACTAGTTTGCTTAGTCTTAAATTGTGGCATGAACGTAGACAAGAGAAGTCATTTGGCTAGATAAGAGGAAGAATTCTTTTGAAGATCATCATTGATAGCTTTAAGGAACTCATGCTCTTTCTCTAAATTGAGCTTCTCGAAGCAGAGCTTCTCATGTGTCCTTTCAATCACTCTATGATCTTGTAGAATAGACTCGTGAGCTAACTTAAGAGTGTTTAGTTTTTGATTTAGTCATTCTATTTCCAACTTATCATCATCACATGACCTATTTGGACTAGAGTGATTACTAGCAAGTTCATCTTGACTAACATTACTAGTTTTGTCAAATAGCAACTGATCTTCAATTAACAAGTCATCCTCATCACTATTGAAATCAAGATACTCGGGGTGTGATACCTTGGGGCCTTTAGCCATGAAGCAACATTCACTCCATTCATTTGGTGAATCAAATAGGTCATAAGAGTCGGTTGTCACTAGTGCAAGTCCTGCAACACCTTCATCTTGACTATAGTCGGAGTTGGAGCGGTAGCTTCTCTCGAAGTGGTTGTCGGATTCGGAGCCGGAAACCCATTCACCAATATGAGATTGATGTTTTATTCTTGCATAGCTCTTGGTGTACCTTTTCTTCTTCTCTGAGTCCCTACTTCTCCTTGAGGGTCTTCGTTCATAATGATCATCTCTACTCCTTCTCTCTCTTCGAGGTGACTTGTCTCTTGAGCTTCGTCTTCTTGGCGACTCTTCTTTCCTTTTGTAAGGAGTCGTGCACTCATTGGAGTAGTGTTAGGGCTTCCCACAATTGTAGCAGTTTCGGTCACGACCTGACGAACGCTTCTCTTGATATCTTGAGTTGGAGCTTTGATCTTTTCTTCTATTTTTGTAGAACTTGTTGAATTTCTTGACCATGAGGCTTATATCTTCATTTGTGACAAGGTTGTCGCTAGAAGTAGCGGTAGCATCACTTGTGGCTTTGTAAGCACTGCTAGACTTGTGGTGATGCTCTTCCTTGTCCTTGAGTCTCATCTCATGAGCAACAATCCTTCCAATCACTTCTATTGGCTTGAGATCTTTTTAGTTGGGTATCATCTGGATCAATGTGCATACGGTGTCATATCGATCATCCAAAGCTTGGAGTATCTTCTTGATGATGAATTTTTTGGTCATTTCTTTGCTTCCTAAGCCAGAAATCTCATTGGTGCTGAGAGCTAGCATAGAGTACATCTTAGTGAATCCTTCACCATCCTTTATCTTGAACTTGTCAGCTTACTTTAAAGAACATCCAACTTGGATTCTCTCACGGTACCTTCATGCATATCAACCAAAGTATCCCAAATATCTTTCACACTCTCAAGATAGTTGATTTTGTTGAATTCTTTGGGGCATAGGAAGTTCAAGAGAATGTCACATGCTTGAGCATTGAGTTGCAACATCTTCAATTCTTCCGTAGCCGCTTCGTGATCTGGTTCCATTCCATCCGCAAATAATTCACCTTGCAATCCAACATGAACAATAGCCCAAACTGTGGAGTTATGACCAAGAAGATGAATTTTCATTTTGTGCTTCCAACTAGCAAAATTAGTACCATCAAAGTACAGACCTCTATGGTGATAATTTCCCTCACTAGATGCTATACTCCCCTAGGTTGTCAGACCAATGCAATGGATACCAAAGCTCTGATACCACTTGTAGGATCGAAAGTAGTGCTAGAGGGGGGGTGATTAGACTACTTGACCAAATAAAAATCAACTTTTTCCCAATTTTAAATGTAGGCAGATTTTAGCATTCATAGCAAGTCAAGTACACCCTACACATGCATGTCTACGAGTATAGCAGCAGAAAGTAAAGACAACCATGTAAGTAAAGGAATGGTAGGAAGATCCAAAGCAATTGGAGACACGATGATTTTTCCCATGGTTCCAATAGGTGGTGCTATCATACGTACACGTTTATGGAGTCTTCAACCCACGGAGGGTAACGGTCGCGAGAGTACACGGAGGGCTCTACCCACGGAGGGTTCCATGAAGAAGCAACCTTGGCTCTACCATGATGGCCTACGTCCATAGAGGACTAGGCTAACTCGGGATAGATCTTCACGAAGTAGGCGATCTCCTTGCTCTTACAAACTTCTTGGTTCACTCCACAACACGAAGTAGGAGGCTCCCAAGCGACACCTAACCAATCTAGGAGGCACCACCCTCTAAAAGGCAATAGGCTCGACAATGTCGATGAACTCCTTGCTCTTGTGCTTAAAGATGATAGACTCCTCAACACACAATCACTCTCTCACAGATTTGGCTATGGTGGAAGAGATTGATTGGGTGGAAAGAAACTTGGGGAGGCTAGAGATCAAGATTCATATAGTTGGAATGGAATGGCATGATCTCAACACATGAGTAGGTGGCTCTCCCTCGGAAAATCAGTAGGTATGAGTGGGGAACTGTTCTAAGTGCTTCTCTTGCGAGTAAGTGGTGTGGAGGGGCATATATAGGCATCTCCAAAAATCCAACTGTTACACCTAATAAGTCAGACTCGGTGACACTGATGTGTTAATCTCGGTGGTACCGAGTTGCCTCAAAGGTAGCAACTTTTGAATCTCGATGAGACCGATACATAAAACTTGGTTGCACTAATAAGGTGACCAACGGTCAGATTGCCAAACTCAGTGATGCTGATCCAACAAACTTGGTGGGACCGACTTTGTGAATTTATGTAACAGGAAGTTGGCAACCCAAACTCGGTGGCACCGAAATGGAATTAGTTGCATCAAAATGCTAGGGTTTGGCTGAGTCTATGTGAGGCTGAGAATCAGTGGCACCGAGTGGAAAGTGTTGGTTGCACCGATTTTGGATATTTCGCTTTGAACAGACTTCTGTGGAAGAGCTTGTGGGTGTATGTGGTGACTATCACTTGTGCACGTATGAGCATCTTGTTGACCAACAGTACCTTACCCCCTTTTGATAGTATTGCCATTCCTATGGACTCAAAGTGATTTCTCACAAAAGGTAAAATGTAGAGTCCTCTTGCTTGAAGTTTTGCCAAACTATTTCCTTGCATCTTCGGGTATTCCATAATCCTTTTGCCAACCCATCATTGAACTTTTCCTAAAACATGCTTAGTGGAAACATTAGTTCAATGACATACATGTTGTTATTAATTGCCAAAACCACCAAGGGAGCAAATGTGCTTTCAATCATAAAGTGGAATAATGACCAAATAACATAAATATCAATAGGAAATCATGGTGCAAAATGGACCTATCAGCAAGCAAGTTGGATGCACACTAGCTTAGCTTCCGTTGAGCTTTCATACACTTGTAGCTCTAATGCATACATTGCATAGCAATCCCTACTCCTCGCATTGATATCGATTGATGAGCATCTACATAGCCCGTTGATTCACCTAGTTTACGTGACACTTTCTTTTCCACTTTCACTCCTTTGATATCTACCACCATATTGTATTCCACCCATATGCTATTTCCATGGTTCACGCTCCTGTATTGCATGATGTTGAAAATCCTGAAGCATGTTAGTAGTATGATCCAATTGCCTGGTTTGACACCAGGATGCTCATGATTTATACTTATGCGATGAAGGCGAAGTCATGCCATGCTTGATATGATAAAATGAGTATGGAATAACATTATTTAAGGATCATATATTTTGAAGAGTAATGATTATGCTATTCATGTTTATGTATATCATTATGTTGACATCTATTAGTTCATCGTTTCTCAATGATCATACCTAAAAGAGATTACATGTTGGTAGCATGTTGCATAAAACACTGTTTTTATCATTTACCCTACTCGAGGACGAGCGGGACTTAAGCTTGGGGATGCTGATACGTCTCCAATGTATCTATAATTTTTTATTATTCCATGCTATTATATTATCAATCTAGGATACTTTATGCAGTAATATACTATTTTATACCATTTTTGGGAACTAACCTATTAACCCATTTCCAGTTGTTGTTTTTGCCTCTTTTTTGGTTTTCCGGGAAATCTATACCAAACGAAGTCCAAGCGCTACAATTTTTTGACGATTTTTCTGAAAAAAGTCACCCAGGAAGCTTTGGGAGTAGTCATGAAGTGAGATGAGGAGACAGATGGGAAACAGAGTGCTCCTAGGGGGTAGGCATGCTCTGATGTCTTGTGGGCCCCTCATGGATCTGTCTAACATAATTCCACCTCCATAAATTGTCTAAAATTGGGAAACCAACAAAGAGCCACCTAAAACACTTTTCCTGCCATTGCAAGCCTTTGTTCTGATGGGAGGCCATCTAGAGACCTTTTCCGATACTCTGTCGGAGGGGGAATCAACCATGGAGGCCATCTCCATCAACCTTCCTGCCTCCATGATGATGCGTGAGTAGTCAACCAAAATCCTATGGGTCCATAGCTAGAACCAAGATGGCTTCTTCTCTCTATTTAATCTTCTGTTGTGGTGTGTTTGTTAGGATTCGATGAATTGTGGGTTTATGATCAGATTATTCATTGGTATAGCTTAGTATTTCTATCTGATTTATCGGTTTGGTTTGACCAACTAGATTGATTTATCTTCAGTGAGAGTGGTGTGTTGTAATGGGTTCAATCTTGTGATGCTCTATATCCCACTGACAGAAGGGGACAAGACACTCATTTGTATTGTTTCCATTAAGGATAAAATGACAAGATATGAACATGTTGCTTGTTTTATTTTGTCTGCATCATGTCACCTTGCTCCAAGCATTACTCTGTATGAACTTAATACCACAAATGCATGCAGGAGTCAGTTGATTGGTGGAGTAATAGTGGTAGATGCAGTATTGTTTCGGTCTACTTGTTTATGGACGTGATGCCTATATACATGGTAATTGCCATGAGTAACATGTAATAAAAATGCACAATTATGTCAATTACCCAACAGTAATTTTTCCACCCGTTGTATGCTATTTTCGAGAGAGAAGCCTCTAGCAAACACTATAGCCCCGGTGTCTACTTAAACATAAATACAAAAAACCTAATTTTTTTTGCAATTTATTTGCTTTTATTTTATTATACCTTTAGATTATACATTTCTTTCAAGATTTAATCCTTGCAAGTAACAAGTTCAAGGGGCTTGACAACCCTCTCTTCCGCTGTTGGGTGCAAGTGCTTGGTTGTGTGTGTAGGTGTTGTAAAAGGGAGTTTGCTTGGTTCTCCTATTGGTTCGATAACCTTGGTTCTCATTGAGGCAAATGCTTATCTCTACTATGCTGCAAGCTTCCCCCACAGTGTCTTTCCTGACCCCATCTTCAAGATTCGACCGTCGAGATCACCGACGACGGCACTCGCTCTTCGATGCCTTCCCAAGCCCACCAAGGAGCACTTAGCCCTTGTTGTGAGCCCCAGCGTCCTACCCCCTCATTTTCCTGATCGATTGCATCACGTAGCCACTCTAGCCATCAATACCAAGAGCTCCTCGACGCTGGCCATGTTGCCGCCATGGATAGATCAAGCATAGCTTGCTCCCTATCCTACCACTGCACTCAATGCACTCCCGAGCGTCGGTTGCGACCAACCGCAACCCCTGTCGTGCTCTGTAGCGTCGAAACGATCGATGTATGAACTTCGGCCATTGCCCAAGTGGTCATCGACATTGATTTGGGCCACCTCCGGCAAAACCCTTTGCACCAAGTGACGCGAGAGATTCTCTTCATCGCATAGGAAAAACTATCCTCGATTTGGTCGTCGGAGGGCGAAACCCGAGCCCTCGGCCACATCTATCACTGGAGGTGGCTAACCACCGGTGGGTTTGACCAATTTGGCCAGGGGTTTGACCTCCCTAGGTCAATGATAGGTGGTTCCCGCCCTTGGGTTAATTAGATTAATGACTTAATTAGCGTTGGCATCCACTGTAGTGAAATGGTCACTCACATGTGGGCCCAACCTCTTGTCAAATATTGACTGGTGACTAATTTAATCCTAATTGGCTAATTAACTAATTGAGACACTAACCAATGGGACCCACTGGTCTGGTTTGACCTAGAATGGTCAGTTGACCTGCTACGTAGTAATACAATTCTAGATTTAATTTAAATCAAAATCAATTAGGTAATTCCCTGAAATATTTCAAACTTCTAAAATTCGTAGAAAACCAACCATAGCTTAGATGGAAAGGTTTTATCAGAAAAATCCAATCTATCCATTGGTACCATTTTCATGCATGTAAAAACAAGTTAAAGATGCTACTCAGGTCAAATCAATTAGACGGTATTTGAAATACCACTTTTGGAGTTTGAATTTGAATCTTTGATTCAAACCAGCTTCAACTAATCTGTTGATAGATGCATTAGCCCATCCCATTCTATACTATAATATCATGATCATGCATCATATTGTTGCACTTGTGGTGTATTATTGCTCCTTCAGTATTGTCTTCGTGGTAGGTTTTGCTCGTGAGGATACACTTGAGTAGCCCACTGAAGGGCAGTATTTCGCCACTAATCTGCAAGGCAAGCAACCCTCATTGAACATTCTGATACAATTCCACTCTCCTGCCCTTGCTCTCGTTTACTCCATTAGGACAATAATGTTTCAATTGTTACCTATTTTGGTGGTTGAAACGATTCCTCTATGACATGTCATTATCACAAATAATAGTTGAACCGAGTAACCTAGAATGTCTGGTAGTTGCTTGAGCCATGTTGTGACATTATCCCTACCATGCTTTCTATGCTTAGAGTTGTGTCAGGTCTAGTTCATCGGAGTGTTGAATTGGAGTGAAATGGTTGTGTTCTAATGATGAGAGTTAAGTGTTGAACCTGCTTTGGTAAAGGTAGTGATGAGAGGCCATGTAGGAGTACATGGCAGGGTGCCTCAGTGGAACCGTCCTTAAGAACTGAGTTATGTGTATGTTATCCAAGAACATCTACTACAAACATTGAGAACTTAGTCACTCTGACGCACTCGGCCTATTAATCGAATAGATCTCTGGCCAGGAGTTGCAACTAGTTTCAGGTCTTTGTAGGATATGTTGGGGCCATGCATAGCGCTGACCGTAGGGGTGGCTATGACACGGTAGGCAGTGACACCCGAATGGTGGGCTTGGGGACCTTTCTCACATCGTTTGGGGCAGTGGCATAAACTTCAGTCAGACTTCCTTGTGGGCTTAGTCTCAAATAGGCGATAAACCTGTACTAGAGTCTTGTATGGTCAACGGTCATGGTCTACACCCCCGTCGGCTTTCGCCCAAAATCAGCCAAGTACATGTCGTGTATAAGCTCTAAGTGGTTGACACATGTGAGGGAGTCCTGGACTAAGGGGCCCTCGGGTCGTCGGCCTATCTCCTAATAGGCCGGCTTGGTGGGCCATTATCTGATTATCGCAGGAAGGTCCAGATACATTGAGAGCCCACATTCTAGAAGGAGTCCCGAAGGCGCGTCATGCACTCCAAGTCAAGATGAGGAAATTGACATCTCCATCCTCGGTAGGATACCTACCATGTGTAAACCCTAGTACCCCCCGGTGTCTATATAAACTGGGAGGGTTTTAGATTATAGGGCAGAGAAACTCATCTAGGGTTCTAGCTATTTGATCTCAAGGTAGATCAACTCTGTAACCTTCATACCATCAATATAATCGAGCAGGACGTAGGGTTTTACCTCCATAGGAGGGCCCGAACATGGGTAAACATCGTCTCCTTCGTCACTTGTTACCATCAATCCTAGTCTCACAGCTCGGGACCCCCTACCCGAGATCCTCCGGTTTTGACATCGACATTGGTGCTTTCATTGAGAGTTCCTCTATGATTGCCAAAGGAATCGATGGCTCGCGTTGTCATCAATGAAGAAGTCCATGGCATGGACTCCTTTGTCCCTGGATAGATCTTTGCCTTTGGCATCATTGTGATGCACGCTGACCCGACCGTCCGTCTGAGCCGGCTCGGGAGTTTCGCCCCTGATCAAGAGGTCAGATTTGAGAACCTAGAGTTCTCTGTAGAATCTCAGAGCGATCTTTAGCTCACCAGGCTCGCAGTCTCATCTGACGCACCCGAAGACCCCAAGGCCTTAACCTTGGATCTCGCTTTCGATCCCACACATCAGACCAACCCCTATGATGACCTCACCTTTGGCCTGGATTCAGACATAGCACCTGATAGCCGGGGACAAGCTCCTGCCGAACACACTTCTCGTGCGGATACATTGGAGGTTAACTCCCAAAGCTCTGGGCCGGTCAACCCAATCGAGCTATCGACACTCAACGAGGCTCTAGATCGGATCTTATCGATGAAAATTACTGATGACCCAACCCCGATCCATGCTTAGACCGGCCTTGAGGTGAGTCAAGAGGAATTTTCATCCCACCCACCACCCAATTGGTAGCTACTATCGAAGACTTAACCGACATGTTGGACTACGCCTCCGATAAGGACAAAGACATGGATGAAGAGGATTGTGATCCCACCACCGTCAATACGGGGCGATGGACTGCTACCTCCACCTATGATGTCTACATGGTGGATACTCCAGCCGATAATGGTGAACACACCCCCACAAAGAATGACAACAAATCGGGCGAGGTGTCGTTAAGGCGTCGGAAATCTCGCAAACGATCAAAGACAAAAAAGGGAAGGGAAGCTATTGCTGGCACCGGGGAAAGTGATACCCCGGAAGACCTCGGCGATCTCAATATCCCCGAGGAGCCGTTAGAGGACCAAGAGAGACTAGAGGATCAGCGCGACCCCGAGAATCCAAATGACACAAAGGACGACAAGTACCTCCCACCTGTAGAGGAGGGGGATAGCTCGGAGGCCGAAGACTTCACCATCCCTGAAAATCTTGAGGATCAGGAATGGTTTAGGCAACATCTTATAGACACTACCTGAAGCCTTAAGGCAAAAGAACAACAGCTTAAGGCCGAACAAGACAACCTCAATGATAGGCAGACGAGGGTCCTATCAGCCGAGGAAGGATACGGTACCAGTCTACTGGACCAACCCAAGAGCTATCCACGCCGACGGCTGCTGCCACAATTCGACGACGAGCTTCCTAATACGCCGTCTCCCAAGCACACTCCATACAACCTGCCAGACTGCCCTCCCCGAGGACGAGATAGGACGGCTGACGACACCGGTTATAGGCCGACGATACCCCGAAGAAGGGGAAAAGAGCCAATAGAGCCCGATGACAGGTTTGCCCTATGACACGACCTTTACTGTAGAACAGGTTGTACGATATCCATCTACGAATCCAGAGGGTACTCACCTGATAGACGAGACGGGTATCGTCCTTGGCTCGACCACAACAATAGAGATCAGGAATGAAACTAGGCCAGAATAGACGTCGATTACCGGCGCAAAATAGCTCGGGTCCGAGGCGCTACCCACCCACTATGCTTCATCGACGAGGTGATGCAGCATCAGTTCCTGGAAGGATTTAAACCCGTGAACATAGAGCAAGATGATGGGACAACTGACCCAACAGTATGGATCGAGGATTTCCTCCTCCACATCCACATGGCGCGAGGAGATGATCTCCACGTCATCAAGTACCTACCCCTAAAACTTAAGGGGCCAGCTCGGCACTGGTTAAACAGCCTCCCCGAAAATTCCATCGGGTGCCGGGAGGATCTAGAGGATGCATTTAGATCTAACTTCCAAGGCACCTATGTAAGGCCGCCGGACTCCTCCGACCTAACCAACGTTGTCCAGAAGGCAGGAGAGTCCGCTCGGCAATTGTGGAATCGGTTCTTGACCAAGAAAACCAGATCGTTGATTTCTCGGATGCCGAGGCAATAGCCTCCTTCATGCACAATATTCGGGATGAATGACTGGCTCGCCAGCTCGGTCAGGATAAACCTAGGACAATGTTCTCCCTTACATCACTCATGACTCTCTTTTGCGCGGGCGAGGATAACTCGCTAGCAAGACGGAGCCACAACCCCGAAGACCCTGGAACCTCTGAAGTTCGGGACGAAATGGGAAACCAAGACACAACAAAAATAAGCGCTGGCAGAACAATAGTGATGCCGATTACACGGTTGTTAACACCGTCTTCTGCAACTCCTGACCCGGGCAGCAGAAGAAGCCTCCTAAAGGCAATCGCAACGGACCTACCCTGCTGGATAAAATCATGGAGAGGCCTTGCTAGATCCATGGCACGCAAGACCAGCCCTCCAACCACATCAACCGTAACTATTGGGTGTTTAAACAGGTCGGCAAACTCGTAGTCGAGGAGCAAGGCAAGGGCCCACGCAGCAAGGACGATGATGAGACCTGCGGTCTGATCAATGGCGGACAAAAGCAGTTCCCTCTAGAGGTAAAAACTGTGAATATGATATACGCCACTCACATACCCAAAAGGAGAGGAAGTGCGCCCTTCGAGAGGTCTACATCGTAGAGCATGTAGCCCCGAAGAATAACCCAGGGCCGGTGTACCCAATCACCTTCGATCGATGTGACCACCCGACGAGTATCGATCATGGGGGTTCAGCCGCCCTCGTCCTAGACCCCATTATCGATGGGTACCACCTCACTAAAGTCCTAACGGACAGCGGAAGTAGCCTCAATCTGATTTACTCAGACATGGTGAAAAATATGGGTATAGATCCATCAAGGATTAAACCTAGCAACAACACATTTAAAGGAGTGATCCCAGACATTGAAGCCCGGTGCACGGGCTCTGTGAGCCTAGAAGTAGTGTTCGGTAGCCAATAACTTCCGTAGCGAGGACTTGATCTTCGACATTGTACCTTTCTGTAGTGGTTATCACGCCCTGCTAGGCCATACATCGTTTGCTCGCTTTAACTCCATCCCACACTATGCATACCTCAAGCTGAAGATGCCCGGGCCCAAGGGGGGCATTACTATCAACGGAAACACAAAGTGTTCCCTCTAAACTGAGGAACATGCATTGGCCCTGGAAGCTGAATTCAATTATAATGATGATCGGCAAATGCCGAAATCTGCCATAAAGGCACGTTAGGTTGACAAGCGAGCTCGGTTTCAGCCTGAACTCCTAGAACCTTCTTCTCCCCAGAAATAGGGACTCACTCCCCATTCCACAACCCTAATGCCAGCGAAACATGTGCCAAGAAGGCCCTACTTTGCACTTAAGATTCCATGGGCAGAATTGAGGAACAACTATCAAAGCATAAGTGTTCGGCTGGACCAAACTACTACCAATATATGTCTTCGGACATACTACAGGTACCATCAAGGATCTACTAAAGCGTAAAGCCCAGCCATACTTAGGCAACTTCTCAAGATCCTCTTTCCAAGGTCCGCTCGCCGACCGCATCACCCATAAAGGAATGCAACTCCTTAGGAGGCATGGGAGTGGACAGGCGACATGGCATATCGAGGGTATCAGGCCGCCCATCGAAGAGCCCTGGTACAACCCCTCCTGTAAATTTTATATTTCATCTTCAAGTACCTGTAAACAGTTGCTTCGGCAATTTGAGCTATAAGAGTTATTGAGAAAAATATAAGACCATTATGCATGGACGCTTCGCTGTGTTCTTTGGTACATAATCTATTTCTTCCCTCCTCAAATGCTTCTTTTGAAACTGTTCAATACACATTAGGATGCAACCGGCAAATATACCAGGGGCTCGAATTTAATATATTGCCCGAAGCACAACCGACCGTGTTTGGCGTCTCGGAGTTCGCTTTATATGCATTGGTTCCGAACTATGTCTTGGGTCAATAGTTGGGTTGCCCGGCTCCTGTGTTTGCCCCTTTACGTTCTGCTTGTTCGGCTAAAAGGGCAAAGGGAGAACCATTGCAATTGTGTTTCCAGCTAGCCTGGTTAAGCACCTCAGGAGAGAAAGCAAAAAACTGACTATCATAGTATGCGAGAACGGGTCTGTGAATCCGAGCATAAGTGTTATACTAAAAACTACTTTAGAGGTTATTCCGTGTCATACGATGGGTATTGTACTCGTACAAACCATGTGATGCTGGCGCTAGCGACGGTTCATCCAAACATCGCAAACCACTAGGGGCTAGTCATCAGCCCCCGCGTTCCTTTTTCACGCTCCTACGGCTCAGTGAAAGCAATAAAGCATCGTAGTCTGATTGCCTTGTCCCCCTCGCACTACCACCTTGGGACATCGATACCTCGACTAAGGGTCACAGTGCAAAGGCAGAGACACCCCGCGTAGTATCTACGTGGGGGCTGAAGCCCACGACTCGCAACTTTCAGGTTAAACGGCCACATAGGAGTCATAGCGAATGCAAAACTTAAAAGACATGATAAACCATGCAGCATCATCATAAAGCGATAAAAAGTCTTCGGACACATTACAACATGCTCATTCATAAAATTTCTCCTTTGAACATTGAGACTTTATCGCCTAAGCACCCTCCATTACCGGCAAGAAGTATCGCTCGGGGCACTTGTACTCCTTTCCAGGGGGTGGAGATGCGGTAGCCATATTGGTCGGATCAAGACCCGGCCAGTGCACTTTGGTCCTTGCAAAGGCCATCCGTGCTCCCTCGATGTAGGCAGAACGCTTTAATGCATCAATCCGAGGTGCAGCGTTGCTTAGCTTCCGCACCAGGCCGAAGTAGCTGCTCGGCAATGGCTCGTTGGGCCATAGCCGGATACAGAGGTCCTTCATGGCTGGCTCCTCCATCCTATGTAGCAACATAAGCTGATTCATCTGTTCGATGAGAAGAGGAGAGCGCTTGGGGGCTTCAAATTGCACCCAAAAGAGTCTAGCCTTGTGAAGCCCCAATTTCAGCCATAAGACACACAACTATGTTAGTAAAAGTTTTTCAAGTACTAGACTCAACTTCGGCCAATGAGTTGGAAAGGGGGCTACCTATAGACAGTTGGCTCTGATACCAACTTCTCACGCCCCCAATTTCGGTCGTACGCTAAACATACACGCAATGCGTACGACCAAGATTAGGGACTCACTAATCAATATCACAACACAACCAAGTCATCTTGTTATCCTGGACACGACTATTTGAATAGATGAACTCATCCCTGTAGGGGTGCACCGCATTTCCAACACGCTTGATCACCTCCAGTCAGACACACTTTCCTAGATAATGTCCGGCCTCGGGATATCGACACGTCATCGCCCCACCTAGACTCAAAACAGAGGCCAGCCCGCCGGTCTAAATCCTAAGCGCGTAGGGGTCATGGGCCCACTCGCCCTTTGCACTCCGGCAAAATGCGAACGCGGCCGAGGTTAGTCCTAGCACCCCTTATAACAAGTGCAATGCCGTTACAGACCACTCGGGCACGCGCCGCTCCATTGCTAACATCCAAAGACCTTCGGCTAATACAACGACGCTGAGTACCCATAACTTCTCCCATGTGAAGATTTGGTGCGTAAAAGGTCAATCGACCAACTCAGATCAAATACCCAACCCATTAGCATTTTATTAATGTGGGGCAAGCGTGACCCATGAAGTGCGGTCCCGTCGCCCCGTCTCGAGTATGTGTGGCAAGGGCCTCTCCTGCCCGTCCACGCCTCAACAACATCAAACCGTTGGTACCCCTCAGGGTCGAACCATCACCAACATGTTTTCATAAGCAGGTCCTACTACATGTGTGTATAATACATCAAGACGAAACCTGAGGAATCACCCTCAAAGGGTCCCGCCCGATGAAACCGTCAAGGTGTACTTAGAGGAATCACCCTCGAGGGTCCCACACTTGAGGGGTTGCATGATAGAGTCATCATCGGGAGTGGTGAAGGAGGAATCACCCTCGATAACAATGACTGACTAGCTACACTACATAGTCAGCATCATGAGTACTTCACGAGGTGTCACCCTCCATACCCGATAGTAGCTCTACAGAGTCGTACGACTAAGGGGGTGTGCGGTGATGTGAGGGGCCTGGTCTGTCAGTCGGTTAACCGACTCTTCGAGTCAAGAAGCAGGAACAACTGGGACTAAGGGGTCACTAGGGATTCATTGATCAATCTATACTAAGCAGTTGATATGATTACAGGTATAGTAGCAGTTTATCAAAAACAGGCTATGCATCAGAAATAGGAGCTAGCTAATACAATAGGAAAATCTAATGCAAGAGTGAGAGGGAGAGAAATGGGCGATATCAGAATGCTCAAGGGGGGTTGTTTGCCTTGCAGCTCTGCGGCAAAGGCCTGATCGACAATGGCCTAATCGTACCCGGTAGCAGCGTCAGTCTCGGGGTCTACCGGTAAGAAGAGGGGGAGAAACAATAAATATAAAGCAGACAAATGCATCATGATGCATGACATTGCAATATGCGGAGCTAGGCATGCACTAACGCTGTATCACATGTCGCAGACGGGTCGGAAGAATATCTGACGATATTTTCTGGGTCTCGGGCTACTACCGGACAAACGAAAACGATGCAAGTGTTCCATGTTCGTTGTGATAGGAGCACGTGATAGACGAACAAATTGTGTATTCTGATTCGTAGGATTTTTCTGATAAACTTTCATATATAAAATGTTTTCACCTGACTTATGGATTATTTTATATTAATTTTTAAAGTTTTATTAATATTCAGAAATTAAAATAGATTATTTTAATTCAATTTATGACATCAGCATGATGTCATGCTAACATCAGCAGTCAATAGTCCTGTTGACTAGTTAAACTGACCAGTGGGCCCCACCTATCATTGACTCAGTTTTAATTAAAGTTTAATTAATATTAATCAGCATTAATTAAGGGGGTGGGCCCACGTGTCATACACTGAGAAACCTAATTAATTTCATTAAGTTAAGTAGCAGATTAATCAACTACTTAATTAGTCTTAATTAAGGTAACTAATTAATTAATTAATTAACTATTATTATTATATTGTTTAGGGGGCGTGGCCCCCCTCTGTTATTCAGAGTGGGAGGGGGTTAGTGGGTGGTTAACCCACTAACCAGATCGGACTAGGGGGTGCCGACGGCCAACCACGGCGGGACAAGGCACAACGACGAGCGGGAAGGGAGGCGCAGCGGGGCCACCGGCCGGTAGGCAAGGGCGATGGCGGGAGGCACAGAGGCCAACGCGAGGGGACGCGGCCAGCACGAAGACAGGGCGCGGCGAGGGAGGCGCCGCAGCGAGGCAGGGCGGTGCGAGCGCCTACGGGCGCGGGTGGAGGGGTCGAGCAGCGGCTAGCGGCGGTGGGGTGCGCGCAAGCGATGAGGGGGGTGAGCATGGTGGAGTGACTGCAGGCAGCATGCGAGCGCGGCCGGTGGTGCGGGAGCACGTTTGCGGACAGGGGTGCGTGGTCGGCATGGGGAAAAAGGAGGGGGAACCCCGTGGGCTAACCGGCGCTGCAGGGGGCTGGGGTGGCGACGGACGATGGCGACCGACGAGGAGGAGGCGAGGAAGAGGTGCGGCAAGGGTGAGGTGGCTCCGATGGGAAGGAGGACCGATGGAGGAGGGGCGGCGGCCGGTGGCGGCGTTGGCACCGGAGCGGGGCGTCGGCCTCTGCCCCGATCCAGATTGGATCGAGAAGAGAGGGGTGAGAGTGAGCTAGGATGAGTGGGAGGAGTGGCGGCTGTCGGTGGTTATGGTTTCGAGCGGGGGATATAGTAGGCGTCGGCTGGGTCGACTAGGGGTACGTGGGCCGGCCAGTTGGGCTGGCCCAGGGGGAAGGGGTTTTCCTTTTTTTTCCTTTTTCTTTTTGTTATTATAATTTCCTGATATAGTTTTATTTTAATTTAGTGAATTTAATTATTTTCAAAAGTGTTAATTTCTACAACACAATTACCTATGCATTATTTGTCGCCTTTTGAACATTTTTGTTTTCGTATTTTGAAACTTTAGTTTTCAACTTTAACTTCAATTTAAATCTCATCGCGATTTGAAACAAAAAGAGATTAGCAACAGTGAAAGTGATGACAAGGCATCATTAACGTGGGATTACTGTAGCTTAATTACATGGATTACTGTAGTTGCAAATCCTGGGCGTCACAACTCTCCCCTACTAAAAAGAATTCTCGTCCCGAGAATTAAGAAGTAGAAGGAAATAGCCCGGAGTATTATGCACGAAGATGATCTTCGCGTTCCCAAGTGGCTTCATCTTCGGAATGATTGGCCCACTCCACTTTGAAGAATTTGGTAATCTTTTGACGAGTCCGACGTTCAGTTTCATCGAGAATGCGGACTGGTTGCTCCTTGCAAGAAAGGTCTTGTTGCAGCTCCAACATATCATGATCCACTGTTCGGATAGGATCCTTGAAACAGCAACGAAGCTATGACACATGGAACACATCATGAACCTGAGAAAGGTTTGGCGGTAGTTCCAGTTGATATGCTACTTTACCACACCTTTCAAGAATAGTGAAAGGACCAATACAACGAGGAGCCAGCTTGCCCTTGATCCCAAAGTGGTGTGCACCTCTCATTGGCGTGACTCGAAGATAAGCTTTTTCACAAGGTTGATAGACCATATATTTGTGATGACGGTCATACTGACTCTTCTGGCGAGGGCGAGGTGGTTCCAGTGGGAAGGAGGACCGATGGAGGAGGAGGGGCTGACGGTGGCGGCGTTGGTACCTGTGGCGGCGTTGGTGCCGGTGCGAGGCATCGGCCTCTACCCCGATCTAGATTAGATCGAGAAGACATGGGTGAGAGCGAGCTAGGACGAGTGGGAGGAGTGGGGGCTGTCGGTGGTTAGGGTTTCGGGCGGGGGATATAGTAGGCGTCGGCTGGGCCGACTGGGGGTAGTTGGGCCGACCAGTTGGGCTGGCCCAAGGGGAAGGGGGTTTTCCTTTTTTCTTTTTCTTTTTGTTATTATAATTTCCTGATGTAGTTTTATTTTAATTTAGTGAATTTAATTATTTTCAAAAGTGTTAATTTCTACAACACAATTACCTATGCATTATTTGTTGCATTTTGAACATTTTTGTTTTCATATTTTGAAACTTTAGTTTTCAACATTAGCTTAAATTTAAATCTCATCGCGACTTGAAACAAAAAGATATTAGCAATAGTGAAAGCGATGACAAGGCATCATTAACCTGGGATTACTATAGCTTAATTACATGGATTACTGTAGCTGCAAATCCCGGGCGTCACAACTCTCCCCTACTAAAAAGAATTCTCGTCCCGAGAATTAAGAAGTAGAAGGAAATAGCCCGGAGTATTCTGCACGAAGATGATGTTCACGTTCCCAAGTGGCTTCATCTTCAGAATGATTGCCCCACTCCACTATGAAGAATTTGGTAATCTTTTGACGAGTCCGACGTTCAGTTTCATCGAGAATGCGGACTGGTTGCTCCTTGTAAGAAAGGTCTTGTTGCAGCTCCAACATATCATGATCCACTGCTCGGATAGGATCCTTGAAACAGCAACGAAGCTATGACACATGGAACACATCTGAAGCTGAGAAAGGTTTGGCGGTAGTTCCAGTTGATATGTTACTTTACCACGCCTTTCGAGAACAGTGAAAGGACCAATATAACGAGGAGCCAGCTTGCCCTTGATCCCAAAGCGGTGTGCACCTCTCATTGGCGTGACTCAAAGATAAGCTTTTTCACCAGGTTGATAGACCATATATTTGTGATGATGGTCATACTGACTCTTCTGACGAGACTGAGCAACCTTCAGATTTGCATGAATAATGCGGACTTGATCTTCGGCATGTTGGATAATATCCGGATCGATAAGTGTACGTTCCCCAGGTTCTGACCAATTCAGAGGAGTTCGACACTTAAGTCCATATAACACTTTAAAGGGATCCATCTTCAGACTAGCTTGATATCTATTGTTATAGGAGAACTCAGCATACGGGAGAGATTCCTCCCATTTCTTGCCGAAAGAAATGACACAAGCTCGAAGCATTCTTCGAAAATCTGATTGACTCTTTCAATTGTCCCTGGGATTGAGGGTGAAAAACGGTGTTGAATGACAAATGAGTTCCCATAGCTTCCTAGAAACTTGCCTAGAATCTTGAAGTGAATAAACTACCACAGTCTGAACTAATCACCAATGCAATACCGTGGAGTGAAACAACTCTGTACATGTAAAGATCTGCTAGCTGACTAGCAGTAATAGTTTCCTTGACGGACAGAAAATGTGCAACTTTGGACAGTCGGTCATTGACGACAAGAATAGCATCATTACCTTTCTGTGATCTGGAAAACCAGTGACAAAGTCCATTTTGACATGATCCCATTTCCATTCAGGAATAGAAATAGGTTGCAGAGTTCCAGCAGGCTTTTGATGTTCTGCCTTGATCCGACGGGAAATGTCACATTCTGAAACATAGTGTGCAATGTCTTGTTTCATGTTTGACCACCAGAATCTCTGACGGATGTCTTGGTACATCTTGGTACTACTCGGATGAATAGACATCGGTGTATCATGAGCTTCTTTCAGTATTCTATCAGTCATATTGAGGTTTTCCCTTTTTGTTGGAATGAATAAGCGACCCTTGAAGTATACAACACCATCCTTAGCAACAGTGAGAGTTTACCTTCCACCAGATAGTGTTAAATCCTTTTGACTTCACCGCAATAGTGTTGCATTCTCTTAAAGTTGTCCATGAGCTATGGTACAACAACCAAGTTACAAAGGGAACCAGTGTTAACAACACGGAGATGCATCTTGCGGTTCTCTTCAGGAGGGGGAACGAGATAGCCCTGAGGAACAATATGGAGGTTCAGCTTGCGGAATTCCTTTTGAAGAATGGGATGAACCTTATGAACCTAGAGGTAGTTGCAGTATGACTTGCGAGTCAAAGTATCAGTCATTACGTTAGCCTTGCCATGTGTATAAGAAATTCCACATTTGTAATCTGCTATGCACTCCATCCATCTCTGTTGATGGAGGTTCAGGTCTTGTTGAGTAAACATATACTTCAGACTTTGGTGATCTGTGTAGATCTCGCATCGATTACCAACAAGGTTTTTCCTCCACTCCTTTAGTGCATGTATTACTGCGGCAAGTTCAAGGTCATGAACTGGGTAGTTCTCTTCATGAGGATGCAACTGACGAGAGGCATAAGCAATCATTTTGCGTTCTTGCATTAGGACACATCCTATTCCCTGATGCAAAGCATCACAATAAATGACAAAGTCCTTATGAGCATTAGGACACTTTATCTTTTCTGAGAATGAAACCAAAGTAGAACAACATGGTCAGAACCACGATTGCAAAGGGCAAGATCAAATCATACAATGAATGATTATTGAAAGAGAAGCTTCTATGATAAGATCAACATTGTTTACATGGGCATGAACACAAGGTTCAAGGTCGACTCCCACTTCATCAATGCATCACCTTCCATTTACTCTTCGCCTTTGATGAAGTTGTAGTTTTGAAAGCTTATCTAGCAAAACACCAGAAGATTATGACTCGTGAAAACTCCCGAGTTCACACAGATTAGGGAAGGCATAGGTTCAACCCATCGGGGCATCTTAGGAACATATACCAAAAATTTCAAGACTAATAATACATGCTTGACAAGAGAGCATGGTTGAAAAAGCATATGATACAACTTATCAGAGGGATACGACACAATTTACCAATGGCATCATGTATCGGAGGAAGAACATCACAGGAGTTTTGAATGTGAAGGATGCTATCGTATAATAACCAAACAATGGGTCTGGCGATCCACAAAGGACCTGATGTAAGTATCGGTACTCAATCAGAGGGAGAAAGAATGCAAGGCATCACATTACATCACATCCAAATAATTTGATGCTTAAGTAACCAAAGAAATTAAGATTTCCAAATTGGTGTATCAGAATCAGATGCTCCGATCAAAAACAAGTAAGATGAATGGACTTAGATGGACAATCAATGAAGGTTTATTTTTCGAGAACCAATACATGTTTGTAAAGATGTTTGATCTGGAAAGATAATTTATGAGAAACAACTGATGACTAGATGCATTCACACATAGGTGGAATTACTAAAATCAAATAACAATCACAAAGGATTTAAAGAATATTGCTAGACATATGGAATTAACCATACTGCAAGTAGATGAGAAAGGTCAAGAGTAAAAGGCTACTGAGGATTTTGGAAGATCAAATAGTAATTCGAATGATTTTGTGAAACTCATGACAACTGAGGACGAATGAATCCCCGGTAAGTGAGAGGAATTATTCATAGGGGTTGATGGTGGAGGGAATAACAAAAGCGATGAGTACAAGTTCTCGGGAGAATAACAGGGAGTATCTTCGGAGTCTTCTGACGAATCAAGTCATCGTCTAGAATGAGGGGCTATCCGGGGAAGTACTTATGAGAAACTAGAGTCAGAGTTAGCAAAATCTTTAACCTGAAAGAGAAGAGAGATCAGAACCCAGAGTATAGATGAGGAATGAAAGATCCTAATACCGCCCGATTGAGATGTGGGCCCATAGGCCACACTATTATGTTCGTAAAAGTATTTCAAGTACTAGACTCAACTTCGTCCAAGGAGTTGGAAAGGGGGCTACCTACAGGCAGTTGGCTCTGATACCAACTTGTGACGCCCCCAATTTTGATCGTACGCTAAACATACACGCAATGCGTACGACCAAGATTAGGGACTCACTAATCAATATCACAACGCAACTCTAGACACAAATTAAAGTCATACAACTTTATATTACAAGCCAGGGGCCTCGAGGGCTCGAATACAAAGCTCGACAAGCACGAGTCAGCGGAAGCAAATAATATTTGAGTACAGACATAAGTTAAACAAGTTTTGCCTTAAGAAGGCTAGCACAAACATAACAACGGATTGAAAGAGGCGAGGCCTCCTGCCTGGGAACCTCCTATCCTACTACTGGTCAGGGGCCGCCTAGTAGTAGGCTCCTACGATGGTGTAGTAGTCGTCTCCGGCGCACTCCATCTTTGGGGCTCCGTCGTCTGAACGCAGTAATCCTATCGAGGGAAAGAGAAAGCAAAGCAGTGATGAGTACTCATCCAAATTACTCGCAAGACTGACATCAGAACTATGCTAAGTATGCCTCATTATCAAGGAATGGGTTTATATCTAGGCTGACTGCAGAAAGCAAGAATAGGGGGAAGGCCTAGTCCTATCGAAGACTAGCATCTTCAACATCTTGCAGCAATAGAAGAAAGTAGACTGGTAACTCATATATAGTCATATTATTGTAGCAAATTTATTAAGTAACCACGCCAAGAGATTCTTCCTCAACTCCCTGTGAAGAAGCAATCCCGAAGCCAACATTCATTTCAAATTTAAAGTCACAATTATAGTTGTAGAAGGTCAAAGTACAACTCCAAGTCGTCTTGTTACGATGGACACATCTATTCGAATAGATGAATTCATCCCTGTAGGGGTGCACCACATTTCCAACATGCTTGATCACCTCCAGTCGGACACACTTTCCATGGTAATGTCCCACCTAGACTCAATAGAGAGGATAGCCGCTGGTCTAAACACTAAGTATGCAGGGGTCATGGGCCCACTCACCCTTTGCACTCCTGCACGATGCGAACGCGGACGAGGTTAGTCCTAGCACCCCTTATAACAAGCACAATTCCGTTGTGGACCACTCGGGCGTGCGCTGCTCCATTGCTGACGTCCAAAGAGCTTCGACTGATACAACAATGCTGAGTACCCATAACTTCTCCCATGTGAAGGTTTGGTGCGTAAAAGGTCAATCGACCAGCTCAGATCAAATACCCAACCCATTAGCATTTTATTAATGCGGGGCAAGCTTGACCCATGACGTGCGGTCCCGTCGCCCTGTCTCGAGTATGTGTGGCAAGGGCCTCTCCTACCCGTCCACACCTCAACAACATCAGACTGTGGGTACCCCTCAGGGCCGACCCATTAGCAACATGTTTCTATAACCAGGTCATAGTAATTGTGTGTATAAAACATCAAGACGGAACCTGAGGAATCACCCTCAAAGGGTCCCGCCCGATGAAACCGTCAAGGTGGACTTAGAGGAATCACCCTCGAGGGTCCCACACTTGAGGGGTTGCATGACATAGTCATTGTCGGGAGTGGTGAAGGAGGAATCACCCTCGATAACCACGACTGACTAACTACACTACAGAGTTAGCATGATGAGTACTTCACGAGGTGTCACCCTCGGTACTCAATAGTAGCTCTGCAGAGTCGTACAACTAAGGGGGTGTGTGGTGATGTGAGGGGCCTGGTCTGTCGGTCGGTTAACCGAGTCTTCGAGTCGTCGATGAAGAAGCTGGAGCAACTAGGACTAAGGAGTCACAGGGGATTCATTGATCAACCTATACTAACAGATATTCAGCGATATTTTCCGGGTCTCAGACTACTACCGGACAGACGAAAACGATGCAAATGTTCCATGTTCGCTATGATAGGAGCATGTGACAGATGAACGGATCGCGTATTCCGATTCGTAGGATTTTTGTGATCAACTTTCATGTATAAAATATTTTCACCTCACTTACGGATTATTTTATATTAATTTTTAAAGGTTTATTAATATTCAAAAATGAAAATAGATTATTTTAATTCAATAATTCAATTTATGACATCAGCATGATGTCATGCTGACATCAGCAATCAACATTCCTGTTGACTGGTCAAACTGACCAGTGGGCGCCACCTGTCACTGACTCGGTTTTAATTAAAATTTAATTAATATTAATCAGCATTAATTAAGGGGTGGGATCCACCTGTCATACACTGATAAACCTAATTAATTTCATTAAGTTAATTACCAGATTAATCAACTACTTAATTAGTCTTAATTAAGTTAACTAATCAATTAGTTAATTACTATTATTATTATTATTTATTTTGTTTAGGGGGCATGGGCCCCCTCTATCATTTCGAGTGGGTCGTGGGGTTAGTCGGTGGTTAACCCACTAACCAGATCGGGCTAGGGGGGTCGGGCGCGCACGGCCACCATGCCGACGGTGGCCGACGGCCAGCCACGATGGGACAAGGCACAACGGCAAGCGGGAAGGGAGGCGCAGCGGGGTCACAGGCCGGCAGGCAAGGGCGACGGTGGGGCGCGGCCAGCACGGAGATAGGGCACGGTGAGGGAGGCGCCGCAACGAGGCAGGGCGGCACGGGCGCCTATGGGTGCGGGGGGAGAGGGCGAGCGACGGCTAGGCGCACGCAAGCGGTGGGGGGGTGAGCACGATGGAGTGGCCTAATACATCTCCAACGTATTTATAATTTATAAATTATTCATGTCATGTTTACAATAATTCTATATGATTTTGTTAGAACTAACCCGGACTGACGTTGTTTTCAGCAGAACTACCATGGTGCCGTTTTTTGTGCAGAAATAAGAGTTTTCGGAATGGGCTGAAATTTTAGTATGATTTTTTGTGGACCAAAAGAGATCCCCCAAGCATTGGAGTTGGGCCAGAAGATCCATGAGAAGGTCACAAGCCTGCTAGGCGTGGCCACCCCCTGACCCGCGCCTAGGAGGCTTGTCACCGCCTCGTGGCACCCCTTGACGTGATTCCAACGCCAAAAATTCCTATAAATATAGAAACCTCCGAAAAGAAACCTAGATCGGGATTTCCGCCGCCGCAAACCTCGAGAGCCACGAAAAACTAACCGCGAGCCCGTTCCGGCACCCTGTCGGAGGGGGAAATCATCATCGGAGGCCATCTTCATCATCCCAGAGGTCTCCATGACGAGGAGGGAGTAGTTCACCCTCGGGGCTGAGGGTATGTACCAGTAACTATGTGTTTGATCTCTCTCTCATGTTCTTGAGATGACACGATCTTGATGTACCGTGAGCTTTATTGATACAGATGAATCATATGGAGTTTCCCCTCTCTATCTTCTTGTGATGAATTGAGTTTTCCCTTTGAAGTTTTCTTATTGGATTGAGTCTTTAAGGATTTGAGAACACTTGATGTATGTCTTGTGATGGGATATCCATGGTGAAAATGGGATGTTCTATTGATCCACTTGATATATGTTTTGATGATCAACTTGCGGGTTCCGTGACCTTGGGAATCTATGCATAGGGGTTGGCACACATTTTTGTCTTGACTTTCCGGTAGAAACTTTGGGGCACTCTTTGAAGTTCTTGTGTTGGATTGAATATGATGAATCTAGAATTATGTGATGCATATTGTATAATCAAGACCATGGGTACTTGTTGTGACATTGGAGTATCTAGGTGAGATTAGGGTTTTGGTTGATGTGTATCTTAAGGTGTTATTTTAGTACGAACTCTAGGGCTGTCCATGACACTTATAGGGATAGCTCATAAGATTGATCAGAAAAGATAACTTTGAGATGGTTTCGTACTTTCTTCATTTGTTCTCCGCTATTTGTGAGTTTGGAGTGAACTCTTTGTCGCACGAGAGAGACTTATATATGATTCAACTATGTTAATAATGTTGAGAGAAATTGCACTAGTGAAAGTATGAACCCTATGCCTTGTTTTCAAGCATTGCAATACCGTTTGTGCTCACTTTTTTTACTTGCTACCTTGCTGTTTTTATATTTTCATATTACAAAAACCTATATCTATCATTCATATTGATCTTGTATCACCATCTCTTCGCCGAACTAGTGCACCTATACAATTTACCATTGTATTGGGTGTGTTGGGGACACAAGAGACTCTTTGCTATTTGGTTGTAGGGTTTTTTGAGAGAGACCATCTTCATCCTACACCTCCCACGGATTGATAAACCTTAGGTCATCCACTTGAGGGAAAATTGCCACTGTCCAACAAAACTCTGCGCTTGGAGGGCCAACACGATTCTAAAAGAAGAAGGTTGCGTAGTAGACATCAAGCTCTTTTCTGTCGCCGTTGCCCAAGAGGTGAGTGCTTGAAGGTATATCTTTAGATCTTGCAATCAAATCTTTTAGTTTCTTGTTTTCACTAGTTTGGTTTTATAGAAGAAAACTACAAAAAATGGAATTGAGGTTGCCTCATATGCTTCATCTTTTTAATGTGTTCCGTGAAAATGATGGAAAGGAAAATTGTGCTCAAGTGTTAGAAGAAGAAGTTATTAAAATGTTTGGAACTAAATCTTTGAGTGATGATCATGATTTCAATATTGTTAGTATGAATTCTCTGAATATTCATTATGCTAATAATATGCAAAGCCACAAGCTTGGGGATGCTATGTTTGATGAAGATGATATTTTTTGTCCCCCAAGTTTTGATGAGCAAAACTATTATGAAGATAGCATGCCTCCTATATATGATGATTATTGTGATGACATGTATGCTATAAATAGTAATTACAACCATGAAACTTGTCATCATGGTTTTAATATTCAAAATGGTTATGTCAATCAAGTATCTCATTATAGTTATTTTGTTGAGTTTGCTCCCACTACTTTGCATGAGAAGAATTTTGCTTGTATGGGTAGTAATAAAAATTATGCTTGTAGATCATGAAAAGAATTCTTTATGTGCTGGTTATATTGTGGAATTCCTTCATGATGCTACTGAAAATTATTATGAGGGAGGAACATATGCTTGTAGGAATTGCAATAGTATCAAGTTTGCTCTCTCTATGTGTTCAAAGTATTCAAATTATGCTTGTTTTTCCTTTCTATGCTAGATGATTCTTGTTCCCATGATTTTTTTGCTCACAAAATCCCTATTCATAGGAAATGGGTTAGACTTAAATGTGCTTGTAATGAGATTCATGATGCTCTTTTGCATGTTTCAAATACTATTCCTATGTGAGCATCATTGAAATCATCATGCCTAGCTAAAAGGCATTAAAGAAAAGCGCTTGTTGGGAGACAATCCAACACTTTTACCTTCTGTTTTTGTGTGTTCACATGATTAAGCTACTGTATTAATCATGTTTTGTGTCTTTTATTTCAATAATGTGCCAAGTAAATCCTTTGGGATGGTGTGGAAACTTGTTTGTTTGATTCTGTGCAAAAACAGAAAGTCTTGTGTCCATTATATGAATTATCTGATTTTACTGGAACGTCAAAAAATTCTGAAATTTTTACAAAACATTGACATGAAAATTCTGTGATATGTACTAATTGTTCAGAATGTTTAGAGTTAGGAAAGTATGGTGATAATTCAGATCTTTACAGACTGTTCCGTTTTTGACAGATTCTGTTTTGCATGCATAGTTTGCTTGTTTCAAGTGTTCCTATAGCTTATATTGAGTAATAAAAATTATGGGAATGAGGAATACAGTAGGTATGTGGGAATAATTATGAATCTTGCCTTGAAAATACCTAAGTGAATGATCTATCTTTATTACACTAACCCTTCTCACAAAGTTCCGTTAAGTTTTGTATGATTGAAGTTTTCAAGTTTTGGGTGAGACACCGATATGAGGAGAACACGGAGTGACAAGAACCTAATCTTAGGGATTTCCAAGGCACCCACAAAGTAATATCCAAGGAAGACTCAAGCGCCTAGGCTTGGGGATGCCCCGGAAGACATTCCCTCTTTCGTCTTCAACACTATCGGTATATCTTACTTGGAGCTATATTTTTATTCGTCACATAATATGAGTTTTTCTTGCAGCATCATTTCATTTTGTTTTTATCTATTAGGTGTTATTTATAATCTTGTTTTTCAATAAGTTTCAAGAATTGCCTTTAGAATGCTTGAATTGCATGTTTAATGTGTGCTATGTAAAAATAGAAATTTCTGTTGTAGTGTTTGAATTTTCATATTTTACTGGAACGTAGAAAGTTTCTATAATTTTTACACGGTGTTGTAACATAAATTTATAGCATTTACTAAATTTTCATAATTTTCTGAGTTACATAAGTACACTGTTTTAATAAGTTGCTACAGACTGTTCTGTTTGGACAGATTACTGACATAGTTTTGTTATCAACTTATCCTATAGTTTTCATAGCTTATATTGGTAGATACAAATTATGGAAATGATAGTATATAGTACCTAATGTTTGAAAATTATTGTGCAATTTGTCTTGGCAGTACATGAAGTGTTGATTTGTTTTTATGTGTACTAACCTATCTCATGAGTTCCTTTCTGAGTTTTGTGTGGATGAAGTTTTTGAGAATAGGTGAAATCATGATATGAGAGGATTGAACGAGATGCAAAAGCTCAAGCTTGGGGATGCCCAAGGCACCCCAAGTAAATATTTCAAGAAGTCTCAAGCATCTAAGCTTGGGGACGCTACGCATCCCACCTCTCTTCATCAACTATCGGTTAGCTTATGTTGAGCCTCAATTTTTATTCGTTCACATGATGTGTGCTATTCTTGTAGTGCTATTTTTCTTTTGCTTGTTGTTTAAATAAAATACTCAGATCTGAAAACCTTTGCTAGTCGGGGGCGGGTACTCGGCCTAGTAGAGGAGGCGCGCCTCCGGTTCTTGGAGATGGCGGCGGCCGAAGCCGTTTGCCGCCGCGTCGTCGCCTGGAAACCTCTCGGCCATCTGTTCGTCGGCGGGAAGGCGGGAAGGGGGGAGAGAGAGTGTAGGGTTGTTCGCCGGAGTGTGGGGGGGATGAGGATTGTGCCGTCCACCGCCGGGGACGTTGCCTTTTATAGCCGCAGCGGGGCGGGGAGAGGCTGCATGCCGGGCAACGCGTGACGGGTGAGGGCGGGACGCGTGGCGCGGCGCCTTCACTGTGCCGTCCGTGAGGCATCAATGGAGGTGACCGGCGCGGCAGCGCGACAACCTTCGCATTGATTCCCACGGGAACCGAGGCGATGAAGACGACAAAGCGGCGTCTCGCTGACTCGGCGGGCCCATCCTTTTTTGCGCCAAATTCGCCCGCCCCGACGCCCCCGACGCCCCCGACGCACCGGGTTCGGCTTGGGTCCGCCGGTGCCAGTTTCGGTTCAAACCGACGAAAAACGGTCTTTTGGAGGCACGGCTGGGCCGATTTTTGAACGTCGTCGCGAAAAAAACGCCTGGGAAACCTGTTGGGAACGCGGCTGGAGATACTCTAACATTGCTGCCGTGGCTGTCAACCGCTTTTACACCATTTGTTGGAACGGTAGTTTTACATTATCAATTGAAAATGAGTGTTTTGTGATGATGTAAAAAGCATTTTTTATGATGTAAATTATACATCTAGTATTTTTACATCTTTATTTATACATCATCTATTGAAGATGTTCTAAGTTCCAGGGAAGGACCGGAGATGCTATGTGGTACTGCCAAATCTCAAGTCACCAGGGTGCTCTTAGGTAATCCCAAATCGCAAGTCACAGAAGTTCTTCGCTTGTTCAGTAACGAGGCCTTGTACATCACGTGAACAAATATACCATTGCACGCATGGTACGTAAAGTGCTATCGAATTGGAGCAATATAAATCCGAAGACACGGCTTCAATAATCCCATTGCTCCTAATCCAATGTCGTCCCGGCCAGCCGTCGACCCGGAGTCGTCCCCGGCGGCGCAGCAGGCTCCACTTCTCGGCAACGCAGACGGCCGGACACAAACAACAACCGTTGTAGGCAAGGCCCTGAGCAGCACTGCAGACCTCGCGAAGCACCTCCCCACCGGCGCCGTGCTGGCCTTCGAATTCCTCTCGCCGACCTTCACCGCCGACGGCACCTGCACGGCCGCCAACCGCGCGCTCACGGGCTGCCTCATCGGCGCCTGTGCCCTCTCGTGCTTCCTCCTCTGCTTCACCGACAGCTACCGCGACGAGACGGGCACCGTGCGCTACGGCTTCGTCACGCCCAGCGGCCGCCTGCGACTCATCGACGGCGCCCGGCAGACGCCACCGCAGGACGAGAGATACCGGCTTGGCGCGAGGGACGTGCTGCACGGGGTGCTGTCCTTCGTGGTTTTCCTGGCCGTGGCCATGGTGGACAGCAACGTCGTGGCGTGCTTCTACCCCGTGGAGTCCGCCACGACGAGGCAGCTGCTAGCCGCAGTGCCCATGTCGGCCGGAGCGGCGGGGAGCTTCCTGTTCGCCATGTTCCCGTCCACGCGCCGGGGAATCGGGTTCCCCGTCGCAGGCACGTCATGAATCAATATTGTTTTATTTCGGCACCACCAACTTTAAAATTTATATATGCCTCGACCTACAACGTACTCTAAATACTTATTTTAAGATGAAGAAAGTATTATCAGAAAATGAGAGCTATACTCCCCCCCTCCCCCTTCCGGTCTTAACTCATGCGATGAAAAACATGATCTAGCTGGATACAAGAGCAAGAAGGAGAATGGGGAATCAAAGGTTGTAGAGAATGTTCCTAAACACGGAAACATGGAGAAAATAAACAAAATTCCGAATATGTCTCTAGCGTGTAACACATGACGATGACTGGACACACCCACCTCACGTGTTTCGAGGCTAAAAAATAACCTACATGGAACTGCTTCGAGAGATATTCCTTAATTTAATTGTTTTCGGATAGCACCTATACTACCAGGTTTTAAGGCAGGTTCTATGTTTTACATTCCCAAAAATTATAGCAAGTTGTACGTTCTTCGGAAGAAGAAAAAACGTACCAGGTTGTACTGTAAAAATAAAGCAAGCGGAATGCTTGCAAGCAGTTAAGTTTGCCGTACTACATGCTAGGTCATCGATTGTGCGCATTGTTGGGTCCTTTCAGTTTTCCAAGATAATGATAGTAATTTCCACAAATATATGGAGGTAATGAAGTTATATTTTGAAAAGAATGATATAGCTATTCATTTTATTTTAAGAAACAGTACATATGATTAGGATCGATGTGAAACTGATAAACATCGCACAAATTTCTCAATCCAATACTTGGTGCATCACAATGGTCAGTGTTGTAGCCGGCATCGGGTGGACCATACTGAATCTTCAATCGAATACAACCAAATCAAAAAGAATTTTTTTAATAAACACATTGTAATATTTTGGTCCAAGCTATAATAAACAAAAACACAAAATAAAACAGTTTGACAACAAATGAGCACAGGTCCCACTAAAACTTCCCCAAGTCACAACACCACACCATAAAAAGCTCAACATCGTTCTTCGGCCGGTTATGCTAATGTTTAAAGGGTAGAAATATAGAAAATGGATAGGAACAAAAATAGGTATGTCCTTCGATTTATACTAGAAGGGTTAGACTCTCTTTGGTGTGTTGTTGATGTTGTTGGGTTTCTTAAAAAAATCACTCTGTTTTAAAATATAAGGTGTGTTATTTTTTTGAAAAGTCAAACCTTAAAATTTGGCCAAATTTCTGGAGAAATATACCAAATTCATAATATCAAGTCGGTATTTTAGATTCATCATGAAATAATTTTCCATACTTGTTCTACTTTAATATTGTGGATGTCATATTTTTACTGTGAACTTGGTCAACGTTAAAGAAATTTAACTTAAAAAAACTAATACCCCTTATATTTTGAACTAATGGGATATTTAGTTTGACCGGTGGGGGAGATGATAGAGTGTGTTTTATTTTTATTCGTAATGCGGTGAATTTTAGGGCCTTTCGTGGTGTAATTCTATGTTATCCCCTAATCAACCTATATTACGTGGGGAAATTGTTGTGTGAATGGTTTCATGTACTATATTGGTGCTACAATATCACATGGTGATGCTTCTTATTTCTAGGTGGTGGAAGAGTGCGTAGGATTGATACGTTTTTATAGTTAGTTGTTGTTGATTGATTTGAAAAAAAACGATAGCATGGTCAAATTCGTAAACCAAATTCAAAATTAAATACCTCAATCGAATGAAAGAGATTCAAAATTATTGAACATAGTGAATTAACATAATTGAATGGGTGAGTTTGAGAAATTATTGGCCCGATCAAAATTGGATGACCCAGTTTTAAATTGAATACTTCGATTAATTGTGAAGCCTTATAATTTGGAAAACTTGGTTAAAACTAAAAAAATTTGACTTTCCAAAAAACTAATACCCCTTATATTCTAGAAATGATGGAATATTTAGTTGAATGGATGGGAGAGATGATAGAGTGTTTTTTTGTAATGTGGTGATTTGGTGGACCTTTCGTGGTGTAATTATGTATTATTCGCTAATCAACGTATATTATGTGGGGAAATTGTTGTGTTGGTGATTTCATGTACTATATTGGTACTACAAATTACATGGTGACACTTTTTTTAGGTGGTGGGAGGGTGGGAAGATTGATACAATTTCATAGGCCAATTGTTGCTGATTGTTTTGAAAAACGTTGACCCAGTCAAAATCGTAAACCAAATTCAAAATTGAATACCTCAATTGAATGAAAGAGTTTCAAAATTAGAAAACATAGTGAGTTAACATAGTTGAATGAAAGAGTTCGAGAAATTGTTGACCCGGCCAACATGGAATTACCCAATTCTAAATTGAATATTTCAATTAAATGTGAGGCCTTATAATTTGGAAGCATAGTGTATAGTATAAAAGAATTGACGAAATTGTTTTGAGAAATTATTGACCTGGTCAAAATTGAATGACTCAATTTTAATTGAAGACTTTAATTGAACGTGGACTCTTTAAAACTAGAAAGCTTAGTGTTATAAAAGATTATAGGAATTTTTTCATTGAATTTAGGATAATATTTATTTTCCCTCCTCCTAGTGATTGATCGGTCTCGCAATACCGACGCATCCCATGTCTCTTGCAGCGACCAAAGGATCCCGACATTCCTAAGAAAATGGGTTGTCTCAACCGGCCCAATTAACCAAAGGCCTTGCTTTTTTCTTCTGAAGCAGCGACCCCTTAGTACCGTTGGCCCACGAAGCTGCAGGATGCGGGATGGAGCAGATTTACTGGCTAGGAACGGCCAGATCGTCAGAGTGGATGGCCAGGAATGTAAATCATCGTGAGGGCTCGCTTTAAGCTCAGTACTACTGTCCTAAAATGGCACAACTGCAGATGATGCAAGAAAATTATAGAAGGCTTGCACGGTCATTTCAGTGCCATCTCAAGGAAGATCGACGTTACTCGTCACTTGTTTATCAAATGTAATTTTATGTCTGAAGGTAGAGAAACAAATCTAGATGCTCATGGTTTGGCTAAGTATGCTATTTCTTTTGATACAGGGCGCCACTTGTGGCTGGGAACTTCCCATGACCCTATTTGTATTTGTATGAACGTCTATGTAGATCAATAAAGCTTAGCCTTTTCTGTTATTTTAACAACGTATGGCACAAATTAAAATATTAAAAAATTCACCGATTTGACAATTTTCACGAATTTTCAAAATGTTTGTGAGTTCGGAAAATGTTCATGAACTTAATATTTTGTTCACAAATTCAATTTTTTGTGAATTTGAAAAAATGTTCAAAGACTGAAAAAATGTTTATGAATTTGAAACAAGATTGTGAATTTAGAAAAGGTTCTCAAACTTGAAATTTGTTCATGAATTTTAAAAATGTTCCGATTTCATTTTTTTGTGAATTTGGAAAACTTTCATGGATTTGAAGGAATGTTCACGAGTTGGAAAAATGTTCGTAAATTTTATAAAATCTTCATGATCACAAATAAATTCCATGAGTTTGAAAAGTGTTCAAGATTTCAGAAAATGTTCAATATTAAAGTTATGTTCTTATATTTGAAAAACGATCATGAATTTTAAAAATGATTAAAAAATGTTTGCTAATTTGAAACTTGTTTCCAAGTCCAAAACATTTTTCGTGAATTTGAAAATTGTTCGAGTTTGAAAAATGTTCATGAAAACAAGTTTTGAAACATATCATAAATTTAAAACAATCACAGATTTTTAAAAAGGTTTGCAAATTTCAATGTTGTTAGCGATCCAAAACATATTCGTGAATTTTAAAAGATGTTCAAATATTTGAAAAACAAAAAGAAACAAAGTAAAGTAAAATAAAACAAAATAAGGGAAAGAAAACTAGAAAACAAGTAAAAAAATGAAAAATGAAAGAAAGAAAAACCTTGTGAAACTTTCCCATAAGATAACATATGTCCCAAACGTAACTACACGCCTAACATCTCTTACCGAAAAGGCTTTCACCCTGCGTTACAGATAAAGCAACCACCACAGAAACAGAGTACCACAGAGTCACACACACACACAGAGTCAAACACCAACAAGTACAACAGTGTTCTGCTGAGGAAACAGATCAACAAGCCCTACAAGAAAACACAAAAGGGACCAATATGGGCCCGGGAGACGCGTGACGTGAAGCATCTAGTCCAGCTCGGGTGGTGGAGGAGGAAGCGGCGGCGCCAAGCGAACAACCATTGTCCGGAGATTAGCAATGAGGGTATTGATGGAGTCCTGGTCCCGGTGACGGCTAAGCAGCCGCTAGAGCTGCATAAAACCACACATTTTGTAAACGGCGTCAGAAGCGCGACGGAGGGGCACTCGTTGGATCACCAGGTTATTGCGCACCGTCCATAATATCAGGCGAGGACCCCAAAGACGAGCCACCTAATGTGGCGCTGCGATTGAGGGGAGGACTGGACCTCGGCGAATAAGTCCGGGAAGTTGGTGCTACATCAGCTCATGCCTAGGAGCTCCCGAAGGCAGCTCCAGAGGAACTATCTAGAAACGCACGAAAAAAATATGTGGTTGGAGTCCTCGGCAGTACCGAAGAGTGGGCAACGCCCATCACCCGGACCATTCCTCTTAACCACCTCGACATCGGAGGGAACGCATCCGCGGATCCACTACCACAAGAAGATCTGGATCTTTAGGGGCAGCTTGATCGACCAGATCAATTCGAAGGGCGCCAGGAGGGGAATGGGCAATGGCTCGATAGAGCGACGCCGTGGAGAAACATCTCGGTGGCTCTAGACACCACAAGATACGGTCAACAAGCCGGGCTATGGAGGGATCGTGAAGCGCGACCGTCTCAAACAGTTCCAACCAGGCGAGTTGGTCCTCGAGGCCAAAGGGGCACCTAAACCCAAGGCGTCCCAGATCAACCGGCACGGTCGCAACGGATATCATGTCATCCACTACAATGGATAAGAGGTTAGGGAACCTCGTCGCGAAAGGATCAGGCCCGGCCCAACGGTCAAACCAGAACAAGGTGGATGAGCGGGATACGACCTCAATAGAGGTCCCGATCCGAAGAACCGGAAGTAGTTGTGACGTGGATTTGTCACGGTAGATATCCTAGAAGGACTAAGGTTCTTGGGCATCGCTAAGGCGGTGGACCCGAAGGGGTTGATAGAGATGAGAGACACAAGTTTACCCAGGTTCGGCCCCTTGGAAAGAGGTAAAAGCGTGCGTCCTGCTTTGTGTTGATTGATGGGTATCGATTACAAGGGAGCGGATTCGCTTGACCTAGCTATCGATGAGTTGTTTCGTGTCTTAAGTCGCCACAGGGACTTGCCTTTATATAGGTAGGTCGAGGCCCTGGGCTTACAAGAGCCCTAACCAGGTCGTACTAAGTATCCGACCCTGCCTCTAAGTAGCCTTGCCTTTCCTGGCAAGTCATCTTCCGGGTGGCTTACGCGCCCGAGTCTCATGCCGTCTTCTGCCTCTGGGCTTCTGTCCAGCCCATCTGGCTTGTCTTGAACCTTCAGGCCCACGCAAGGTACTAAGGCCTAGGGTATGAGCCGCCAGCTGGTGACCCGGCCCCCTTCTAGGCGGGTTATACCATAGGGTTATATCCCCAACATTAGGCCCCAAATTGATTTGAACCCGTTCATGTCAATCTTCAAGTTCTTCAATTGGCGAGTCTCATATCTATTTTACCTATTAACTCGCCATGCATTTTCATGACCCGCCATAAAAAAAGGTGGATGATGTCATCTTCGATAAATCTGGCAAATCTGGATGACCTCATAAGGAATCTTTTGCATTAAACGGCAAACCCGAAGATCGAGGCGCCTTCCTAGTCAACCAGCACTATGTCCCCTTGATTTTTGCATGGACTTTTGCTATCCCATCTTCTCATAAATAGGCGGGGGGGAGTCCCATTTCTTTTTACCCTTCCGTCGTCACTGTCCATCTTCTTATTCCTCCTCCAATGCTCGCTCGAAGCTTCGCCACCGTCACCGGATTTCTCCGTCTTCACCAATAGAGGCTGCTGCATCAACCTGATCTGACCACAGTACGCCGGCGTTCAGCCACCTCCTCTGCGCCCTTCAGGTTCTTTTCCTCTCCTCCTTGTAGATCTACATGAGCTCACCAGAGTTCTTCCGTGTCCGCCGCCGCTCATTGGAATATTCACCGTAGATCGATAAAAGAGAATACTTTTCACGCCTTGAAACGCTAGCCATCTCATGCGGTCCCTTGCTTAGTACGCATCCCCCATTAGCCATAGATCGTTCTTGAATAGAACCCGCACATGAACTTCTCGTTCTTCAACCTTTTTAGGTTTAGAATATGTTTCCTTTTACCTACGCCATAGATTTTGTAGCAGTGGTCGTAGTTGAAGGAATCTGTTTGTCCGCACTTAGTAAAAATTCTCAACATTAGCTATCTTTTTGACACGCCATTGTACTACCGCCTCCTCTTGTAGCAACTTTAAATCACCTCCATCTCATAGTGAATGACGACGTTGAACACAATATGACCCGCCGAATATCGTTGTTGTCTTAGTCGTGGCTGCTTTTATTGCGAGGTTTTCTTAACCCGCCACATGTATGACTTTTGAAAGAATCTAACCCGCCGTCATCTCTAAAGCCCCTGCGTCTTGCGATTGGGTTAGCTCTGGGATTTCTGAGCCGTTTCTCAACGACCTCTTAGAAATGGGTGTCTTGCCGGCTCAGAACGTCGTCCATTGGCGGGTACCTGGGACAGAGGTTGAACCCATCCCTCGGGAAGGGGAAGTGGTCTTATTTACTGATCATCTTTTCCGTGGCTTCAGCCCGCCAGGGTCAAAGTTTTGTCGGGACGTCCTTCATTATTACAAGCTCCACCCTCAAGACATTGGTCCAACTCTGTCACTAACATGTGCCAATTCCATGTCCTGTGCGAGGCATATCTGCAAGAAGAACCGTCTGTTGATCTCTTTTGCGAGTTCTTTTACATCAATCGCCAGACCGAGGTGGTTGCTGGACGAGTCTGGAGCTCGGAGGCATCTCCATCCAAAGGCATAGAGACATGACCTTCCCTATGGCCGTCCTGCCAAGTCACCCCAAGGACTGGAATAAAACCTGGATCTACTTCAAAGACACTTCTCCGGAAGGAGAGAAAGCACTGCTAGGCTACCGTCCTATCCAGCTTTGCACCTCCACCGAGCTCCTAGACCGGATGTCTGCCGCAGAGCACGTCCAATATGCTCTCGTCTTTCGCAAAGATCAGGGTCTTAATGACCAATGGCTTGACTGGCATTGATCTAACCCGTTGTTGGGTCACTTGGAGGATTTTGCCGCTGAGCCGGCGGGACAAACTTATGTGTGAATACACGGGTGCGGTGGAAGACCCTCTACGCTTCAATAATACGCCCTTGATAGACCAAGACCTCAATGCGATCATCAAGTCGCTGCTTGGTGAGCCTCAAGAAGCTTGCAATCATACCGGGTTGAGCCCTTTCTTCATTAAAAACCCGGCTCCAGTCGTAAGAATCCTTTCAAGCAAACTATTTGTTTCCTCTTAACTTTTTGCTTTATACTCCTTCTAACCTTCCTGTAATTTATATGCAGGCCGAGTTCCCTTTCTCAAATAGGAGATATACTGCCCCCACAAAGAAGAAAACTAAGGTGGGTAAGACCCGCGCTCCGGGTCGTAAGAAGAAAACTTCTGCCCAAGAACTTATCGAGCTTGAAGACTCAGAGGTAGAACTTGACTCCCTTGGCCTTCTCTTTATGCAACTCATTGACACTGATTACTCTCAGGAGGAAGTGGAGACAAGCCACGCTAATGCTGTAGAGGTAATTATTGTCTCCTCCGACTCAGAACCTTTACCAGTAAAGAAAATACGGCGGGCTGTCCGAAAGGTAAAACGTTCACGCCCTTTTGCTCACTTGGATCCCAACTTTCTTTTGAATAAATAGCAAGATGACAACAAACTTCACACCCGGAGCATCGACTCTGAAGATCTCTTGGCTAGCTTATCAAATGCTCCGACTCTTCGAAAACGATGCAGCGAGGTATTCCATTGCCTTGAATTCATTTTCTCTATATACTAATCTTGCGTTGTAGCTTACATATATTTCACGATCTTAACTTTCCAGGACTCACCCCCTTATTCCGGCGACTCAACCGTCTCCAAGTTGCCTCCTCTTATTATCAACCCGGGGTACATACTCTTATATTCCACACCATGTGTTAACATTCTTATCCTTGCTTCCATCGTATAATACCACCTTTGCTAATAGGGCTCAAGCCAAACGAACAAAAATGAGTGGGTCATCCGCCACTCCTGATACCCAAGAGCCGGAGAACCTAAGGCCTAAAATTCCAGAAGCTCACATTGAGCCCTCTGAGGCTGACAAAAGCGCCCATGAAGATGCTCCTCAACATACTGAATCGGCTGAGATGGCAGCTTGTGAAGCCCATCTGGAAGTTGATCCTAAGTTGCCCAGCCCTTCTCCAATGACTGAAAACATGGCTTCCCATGAAGAAGTTACTATTACCAGGGCGGGTTACAAATCTCCATCTCCTTCCCATGTGCTATCTAAACATACTGGCAAGGATGAGGCGCCTTCACCAGATAGGGAGAAGAATCAATTTGAAATCCCTAGCCTGGGGAAGCTGACTATTGATGAATTGCATGCTGGCTATCTGAACCGCCTCTTCGTGAGCCGCAACATGGAAACCAAACTTGTTGGCATGATGAAGAGAAAACATGAGGTACCCCCCTACCTTGCCTTCCATATATCCTTATGTAGCCCCCAAGATATGGTTTAGTTTGAAAATAGTAGACCGAGTCTTGAACTCCTTGTATGTTGTCAGAAGCTTAGCATGTATCCCCCCAAGGACCGGGTAATTATGTAAATAATGAGCTGGTACTTAATATAGAGTAAGATCCAACTGTAACCCCCAAGGGACGGGTCATTATGGAAGTGATGCTGGAACTTACTGTGTGAAGAAGCGCCAAGTGTAGCCCCCAAGGGCCGGCTTATCTTCCTGAAGATGATCCAGGGCTTCCTCTATTTATAGTCATTGAAAGAACCGATAGACATTAACCACCAACTGTCAAGTATATTTCTTGCAATCTGCATGGGACTTGTAATATTCCGCTTCATTGCCCCCAAGTGTTAATATGCATTTTCTTGGCGGCTTAGAAACGAAAGTAATTTGTTCTGTACCCCTTGTACCATGCAGGAAGCTTTAAACACTGTCCAGTGTGACTTGATAGCCTCAAAGAAAATCTGGCTTCGCAACAGGATGCCCTAGTTGAGGCTGAGGAGAAAGAGTGACTCTCTTGCATAGAGCTTGAGAAGGTTAAGGAAATTTTGGAAGCCTTCAAACAATCTGCCAAAAGTGAACAAGCCGCCTTGGCCAAACGCGTCGAAGACGCCGAGGGGAAGTTGAAACCTGTGACAGAAGAGTTGAACACCCTAAAGCGCCATATATCTCAAATGACCGCCGCCATCTTTGGGAAGTGTTTGTCAACTATAAAAATTCCTTCCCGACAGTCTATAGAAATTTCTCCAGGCGGTTTACAAAAGCTGACTTGCTTTGCAGGCCAGCGAACTCGCCAACTTTCCAATAACAGTCTGCTAAAGCTGAAGGCTATATATACTCTTACCGAGCAACTCTATGCCGGAACTCTTTGCACCATTAAAGTTGTGATGACTAAGAAAGGCGTTCCAAAATTCACGTAGGATGTGCTTGAAATCCTCTGCACCATCCCAAGTTAGCTTGACGAGCTGAAGAGATCAGCCGCCTGCAAGGGTGCAATGGCCGCATTGAGTTGGTCACTTGCCTTCCTCCTGAGCTTACGACGAAGGAGATGATGGATGGTTACCCTCAACTGAAGGGACGGATCACAGTTCACCCAAGAAGATTACGCCAAGTGTATGAAGGCATCACGAGTACTGGCTAGCAAGCTCATCGTCGAGACCGACTTGTCCTCGTACCAGGCAGTTTATAGTGAGAGCAGCGAACGAGTGTGACAACCCACTTTTGAAGACAAGAGTCTGATTCCTGAACGCCGTAAGCACCTATTCTCTCATGATGTTGATCTGTCTCTAATCTTTCATGATGAAGCTCAGTTTGAAGCTTTAATGAATTGCATCTGGGACATGGACAAACTTCAGATCCAGGAGACCGAAGACCCGGCGTAGGATGACCCGGTAGCAAGATGAACAAGCAGTTGACTCCCTCTAAAGGTAACCCGGCCCTGTTGATTTGTCAGGTTACAAATTCTGCGAAAAACTTAAGTCCACATATTTTGGGCTCTCAGGTAGGCTTGTAATAGCAGTAGTGAAAACTTAATGCCTTGGCCGTGCCTTCGTGCACGTTTTAAGTTTGAGCAACCTTTATACTTGTCCATCTTGAATTTATTTGCTACGATCATATCTTTGACACCTGATGGCGACTTATCTTTGAAAGACAAGACCTGCAAAATAACAAGACATGAGAAATACATATATATTATCTATCATTGTTTAGGCGGCTTTGAAGGCACAACCCAAAGAGGTTAACTCTTGTTTGATACTCTTGAGATAAAACTCAAATTTTGTTGTTTTTCGAAAACTTACGCATGACTGCCCAAATCTCATATGTCGGCTCTCACAAGGCACAGATTCGTAGTTTTAACCTTAACCAGTTCAAGGTCTTTAAAAAGATTGACTGTTAAGAGTTCGAGCGAGCCATATAGCGGAGAGACTACAGCAGGGCATGAGTACCCCCAAACCCATAAGCCGGCTTTCACGTTACATAAAACCATCATTTTAACCTTAAACAGTTCAGGGTCTTTAAAAAGATTGACTGAATAAGAGTACGAACGGGCCACATGGCGGAGAGACTACAGCAGACGAGTGAGTTTATCTTAGCTTTCTATAAGCCGGCCCTCACGTGACATAAGCCGCCGTATTAACCTTAACCAGTACAGGGTCTCATTGCAAGATTGACTGTCAAGAACACTGATCAGTTCAGGGTCTTTATTTCAAGATTAACTGGTAAGAGTTCGGCGGGTCACCTGGTGGAGTGGCAAGTTGCAAACAGGCAGGTTTAACCCGGATATGGCTTAGAAGCCGGTCAAGAGGGTATGAAAGCTAAACCCGGTGGGTTGGAAGCCCCCAAGTGACCTGTTGAATTATCAACTCTTTTGCACAATGTTCTTGCACGAAAAACGGCAGAGGCCCCGAATTGTGGGGATGAAAACTTTATTATATTAAATATATACAATGACAGATGTATGTACATTGATGAGAGCCAATGACTCAAGTGTAGTAAGGCCGGAGATGAGCAATATTCCACTGCCTTTTGGTCTCTTGTCCAGAAGTACGTACCTCGTCGCCCTCCTGTATATCAATGAGGTAATATGACCCATTGTTGATATTTCTGCTGACCATGAAAGGTCCTTCCCAAGGGGGAGATAACTTATGCATATCTGTCTGATCTTGAATCAGACGTAACACCAAGTCGCCTTCTTGAAACATCCTAGTCTTGACTCTGCTGCTATGATAGCGATGCATGTGTTGCTGATAAATCGTTGATCGTGCTGTGACAAGATCTCGTTCGTCCTCCAAAGCATCTAATGCGTTCTGATGCTCCATCTCATTATCAGTTTTGGTGTAAGCCACCACCCTAGGCGATTCATGATAGTTATCACTTGGGAGAACAACTTCCGCACCATAAACCATGAAGAAAGGAGTATAGCCTGTTGACCTATTGGGGGTGGTTCTAATACTCCAAAGAACTGAAGGTAACTCCTCCACCCAACAACACGACGTCCGCTCCAAAGGAACCATAAGCCGGGGTTTTATCCCTCTCAAGATCTCTTGGTTGGCACGTTCTGCCTGACCATTGGATTGTGGATGAGCCATAGTAGAAATATCAAGGTGGATATGCTCACTTTCACAAAATGTTTTCATATCCCCCTTGGAAAGATTTGTATCGTTGTCCGTGATGATACTGTTAGGGTAGCCAAAACGATAGATTAACTTTTTGACAAATAGAACTGATTTGGCTGCATCACACTTGCTGACCGGCTATGCCTCAACCCACTTAGTAAACTTATCAACCGCCACCAAATAGTGGGTCTTCTTATCTTTAGATTTATTAAAAGTCCCAACCATGTCAAGCCCCCAGACCGCAAACGTCCAGGTGATTGGAATCATATGCAACTCCTAAGCCGGCACATGGGCACGTTGTCCAAATTTTTGACATCCATCGCACTTGGTGACTATGTCCTCAGCATCCTTGTGAGTCGTCAACCAAAAGAAACCATGCCAAATAGCTTTAGCCACCAAAGATTTTGAGCCGGCGTGATGACCGTAGTCACTGGCGTGTATCTCATTTAGAATCTCCCTTCCCTCCTCGGGGGAAACAGAGCACTGAAAAACACCGGTCACACTGCATCAGTGCAACTCACCATTGACGATGGTCATAGATTTGGACCACCTCACGATCTGCCTCGCGAAGGTCTTGTCCTCGGGTAACTCGCCGCGAGTCAAATACGCCAGATAAGGAAACGTCTAATCAGGAATAGCATGGAGATCCTCCACCAACTACCCCTTCGGGTCAGGTATAGCTAGATCCTCCTCGGAAGGCAATTTAACAGAGGGGTGATGCAACACGTCCAAAAAGACGTTAGGCGGCACCGTCTTATGCTAGGAGCCCATCCTTGATAATGCATTAGCCACCTCATTCTTCCAATGGTAAATATGATCCACCTGATAACGTTTGAAGTAACCAGCAATGACGTCAACCGCCTGACATTAAAATGCCATCCGTGGGTCCTTGGAATCCCACGTGCCCGAAACTTGTCGAGCCACCATGTCTGAGTCGCCTAGGCATCTAACCCGGCTCAGATTCATCTCCTTGGCCACATGGAGCCCGTGAAGCAAAGCTTCATACTCAGCTGCATTGTTAGTGCAAGGAAACATTAACCTTAAATCATAATAAAACTTGTCACCTCTAGAGGAGGTTAAGACAACCCCAGTCCTCGATCCTTCCAATTGTCTAGATCCGTCGAAGTGAATCGTCCAGTATGTATTGTCTGGCTTCTCCTCAGGCACTTGACTCTCCGTACAGTCAATTATGAAATCCACCAAGGATTGAGACTTGACAACCGTTCGAGGTACATATTTTAAATTAAGAGGCCCAAGTTCTAGCACCCACTTAGCAATTCTGCCGGTAGCCTCTCTATTTTGAATGATATCCCCCAAAGGGGCAGAGCTAACCACCGTGATCGGATGTCCAAGGAAATAATGCTTAAACTTGTGATTTGCCATGAACACTCCATAGATCAACTTTTGACAATGCGGGTATCTTTGTTTGGACCCTATCAAGACTTCACTAACATAGTAAACCGGCCTCTAGACTGGATATTCTTTCCCCGCTTCCTTATGCTCCACAATAGCTGCAGCACTGACTACCCTGTTATTAGCCACCACGTACAGGAGCAAAGGTTCCTTCTCTGCAGGAGAAACCAAAACCGGTGGCTGAGCCAACTGTTTCTTGAGGGCCTCAAGCACCTCGTCCGCAGCCTTACTCTAGACAAAGTCATCCGTCTTTTTCATCATCTGATATAAAGGAATAGCCTTCTCGCCCAGGCGGCTAATGAAGCGGCTTAAGGCGGCAATACGACCCGCCAAGCGCTGTACATCATTAATGCTCGCCGTCTTAGACAAAGAGGTGATGGCCTTTATCATATCCGGGTTAGCCTCAATTCCCCGCTCTGAAACCAAGAAGCCCCAAAGCTTGCCTATGGGTACCCCAAAAACACACTTAGCCGGGTTAAGCATCATCTTGTAAACCCGTAAGTTATCAAATCTCTCCTTCAAATCATTAAGCAGAGTCTCCTTCTTCCTTGACTTAACCATAATATCATCCACATAAGCATGAACATTGCGCCCAATCTGACTATGAAGACAATTTTGTACATAATGTTGATAAGTCGCCTACGCACTTTTAAGCCCGAAAGGCATAGACACATGGCAGAAAGCCCCAAAAGCTGTTATGAAAGATGTCTTCTCTTGGTCTTTTACTGCCATCTTGATTTGATGATAACCTGAATAAGCGTCCAGGAAGCACAAACTCTCACAACCCGCCATTGCATCAATGACTTGGTCTATACGAGGGAGAGCAAATGGATCAACTGGACACGCCTTGTTAACATCCGTGTAGTCTACACACATGCGCCACGTGCCGTTCTTTTTTAGTACAAGCACAAGATTAACCAACCACTCTCGGTGAAAAACCTCCACGATGAACCCTGCTGCCAAGAGCCGTGCCACTTCTTCTCCAATAGGCTTACGTTGCTCTTCATTGAAATGGCAGAGAAACTGCTTAATTGGCTTAAACTTGGGATCAACATTAAGGTGATGCTCAGTGAATTCTCTCGGTACACCCGACATGTCAAAAGGTTTCCATGCGAAGATGTCCCGATTCTCATGGATGAATTCGATGAGCGCGCTTTCCTATACGGGGTCCAAGTTAGACCCAATAGTGAACTGCTTCGATGAATCACCCAGAGCAAAATCCAAAAACTTAGTATCCTTTGCCACAAATTTCAGGGGCGGCTCGAACTTTGTGTTGGGCTTTATTAACGGAGTCATGTCAGACGGGTCAACATTGTCTTTGTAGAACTTGAGCTTCGCCTCACCACAACTTGACTCCGCATATGTAGCGTCGCCTTCTTCGCACTCAAGAGCCACCTTCTGATCACTGTGCACTGTAATCGTCCCCTTGAGAGCCGACATCTTGAGCTGCAAGTAGACATAAGTGGGTTTGGCCATAAATTTAGCAAAAGCCGGTCGCCTGAACAAGACATGATATGGGCTCTTGATTTTGACCTCTTCGAACCACAAAGTTTCCACACTGTAATTATAGTCATCTCCAAACGCTACCTCGAGGGCAATCTTTCCCACCGGATAAATAGACTTGCCCGGCACAACACCATGGAAGACTGTTGAAGACTGTCGATGACGGCTCCATCTAGCGGAAAGTGTCGTAATATAAGATGTTGATGCTGCTACCACCATCTGTCAGTACCTTGGTAAATTTATAGCCTACTACCTGGGGGCCACCACAAGGGCCAAGTGCCCTGGGTTATCAACCCGCGGCGGGTGATCCTCTCTGCTCCACGATATCTTATGCTCAGACCACTTCAAATACTGTGGGAGAGCCGACGTCGCCATGTTAACCGCCCTCTTATGTAACTTTTGATCCCGTTTATCCAGACTTGTGGTGAAAACATGATACTGGCCTCCACTGAGTTGCTTCGGGTTACTCTGATACCCTGACTGATTGTTTTATTGACCACCATTTCCAGTTTGCTGATGGTGACCACCCTCATTACCTTGCCCCTGATAGCCTGAACTTGAGCCGCCTCCACCAAAACTTGACCGTTGAGAACTGGGTCCTGACCCGCCAAACGGCTCGTTGCCGTTATTACGATGCCGATTAAGGCTTAGTTCCGGAACTCACGCATGATATAATTGTCTCTCCAGGCGTGACCGGATGGGCTATCAGGTTGACTATGCTCCGGGAAAGGTTTGCTAAGCATCTCCTCCATATTAAAGGGGTTTTTAGCCTTGCCAAAAGGTGTCTTACCATTGCCTCCAGCACGATTGTTCCCAGCGCTTGTGTTGGCTACCAGATCTGACCCTCCATCGGGGTTCTTTCTTTTTCCTTCATTAACAGGGTTGTTGTTTCCTGCCCTGTTCTGCTATTGGCCCTTGCTGCTGTTCTTCTTCTTACCCTTAGCTGATTTGTCCTTGTCACACCCTTGATAAATCGTGCTTTCAACTTAGCCCAGGATGCAATGGTATTGGGGGAAGACCTTTTAACCATGTGTGAGCTAGTACTTCTAGCATCATGATGAAATATTTTGCACAAACCGCCTCACTAACGTTCAACATCTCCATGGCGAGCTCATAGCTCTCGACGCAGGCCTCTAGGATAAATCGGTCATATAGTTAGGCACCTTACATGACCCCTTAAAATCCTTAGGCAAATGCTCATTACGCAGAGCTGCTATTAAGCAAGGCGCACCAACACCCCTCTACGAGACTCCGGCTCCCACCAAGGTTGAAGGGGTTATCGGAACTGGCTGGGAATCTCCGGGTAGTCTGTCACCAACGTCGCTCCCCGATGGGCTTTGTCCCTGTCCACGATCTCCCGTGCATTGGTACATGGCGAGTCATCATATGGTGGGTTGTGTCGTTGCTCACTGCTGGAAACCGCCGGCGACTCTATGCGCTACGGCTTGGTATGGGGGTGGAGTGCACACGACTTAGGCTGTACGTATACTTTTCCTGTTGAGCCACCGTTGTCTATAATAACTCGATGGTGTTTCGTGCCTCCTCGGCGAATGGCGTCGCTTCCATGAGAGGGAGAGCGTTGAGCCTAGCAGCCATCACTATCATGTTCTCCATCGGATTGGAATAATGGCCAGGTGGTGCCACAAGGTGTCGCGACGGAGTCTGATCCCTCTGGGGCAGTTGTGGCTGCCGTGGTGCCTCTGTGGCCTGGGTTATGGCTAGTGGCGCGCTCGGTCCTGCCCTGGGGGTGTTAAAAGGTTTCGGAGTTGAAGCTATACTAGGAGGCCAACTTGGGTCCTCCTCCCAAGAACTGCCTATGAAGCATGTTGGTCCAAGTTAAAGTGGAGAGCCTCTACCCTCAAACGCTCCGATTCAACATTCATATGATATTGCAATATGTTGATATCCTCCTGGGCCTTGGTCATTCGTGCATTTATCCTGGTAATCACTGCATTACGCCCTGCCTGATTTCCAACTATGACTTTGGTTCCCATCAAGGTTGTTAGATCCTCCATTGAATCCAGCAAGACCTGAATCGACGGCCTGGATGACCCGGCATCTGGCGGGGCAGCTCCCGCTGCCGCTCCGAACGTCGTGCTATTGAGAGCCAGCATCATGCCTGCCATAAAGATGGCGGCTTGGCTCGGCGGGTCATAGGGCTCCGTAATACTATCGCCATTGGCTTAGCCCTCAAGACCATCATCGTGGAGCTGGTAGATTGACTCTGGGCTCTCCACTAGAGGATCCATCATCTGGGAGGATAAAGGTACCCCCCTGACACGGAGTCTCCCATGCCTTGCATGAAGCCGACGAAGACGCTCCTCCACCCGGGTTGAACATGGGTGGGTTGCGCACGCTGGGCCGGTTCGACGACGTTGGTGCAGATGTCCGGCCCGGTCATCCCAATGAAAACGTGAATTACGCCGAAGGCGACCCGGTACCCATACTCGATTGAGTCAGCCTCAGGACCCCATTCAGCATCGTCGATGTAGAGCTTGCCACGACGACTCTTAGTCATCTTGCCGACAGCGTATCCCTCGATCCCCGAGAGAGAGCCCTTCGAGAACTCCAGACCACCGCATGTTATCCCCATGGTGGGCACCAATTGTCGTGGATTTTTCATGACAGATATCCTCGAAGGACTTAGGTTTGATGCCATCGCTAAGGCGGTGGACCCGAAGGGGTTGATCAGGACGAGAGATATGAGTTTACCCAGGTTCAGCCCCTCATAAAGAGGTAAAAGCCTATGTCCTACTTTGTGTTGTATTGATGGGTATCGATTACAAGGGAGCGGATTCAGTTGACCTAGCTACCGATGAGTTGTTTCATGTCTTAAGTCGTTGCAGGGACTCACCTTTATATAGGTAGGTCGAGGCCCTGGGCTTACAAGAGCCCTAACCGGGTCGTACTAAGTATCTGACCCTGCCTCCAAGTCGCCCTTGCCTTTCCTGGCAAGTTATCTTCCGGGCGGCTTACGCGCGTGGGTCTCACACCGTCTTCTGCCTCTGCGCATCTGTCCAGCCCATCTGGCAAGTCGTCTGCTGGATTTTCTTCAACCTTCAGGCCACGTAAGGCCTAGGGTTTGAGCCGTCAGCTGGTGACTCGGCCCCCTTTTGGGTAGGTTATACCACGGGGTTATATCCCCAAGAAGATGGATGATCGACTGCCAGAACTCGGAGTCGCTAAAGCGCTGGCAGAAGGCAAGCAACTGGCCCTAAATGTATTTGTTTCAGATGATCTAGAGCCAAAGGAGCCCCTCGCCATTGGCAATCCGCTAAAGCCAACGTGTCAGTAGGGAAATGTTCACGTGCTTCGATGACATGATCCCAAGACCACCCTGGTTGTGAGGCCGACGAATATCAGACCACTAAGCCATATGATACTTCTTCTTATCTCCAGCACCGGCCCAGAAGAAGCGAGCCTGGATCGTACCGATCTCATGGTGGAGGGTTTCGGGTAGGCTATAGAAACTCATAATGAATAGGAGCAGGCTGAACCGTACTTGCCAGGGCTCAATCCGGTGCTGGAGCTTGAGCACCACTGGCCGGAGATCGGCCACGGACAGGCGCGAGTCACTGATGGGGATCCCCAAATACGAAGTCAGGAATACGCCCAGCTCACAGTTTAGCCTGCCAGCGATACTCTTTCTTTGCTTGGGAGAGTGTCCCAACACCATCACTTCGCTCTTGTCGAAGTTGATTTTAAGCCTGGACATTTGCTGGAAGCAAATAAGGAGGAATTTGATGCTCGTAATGTCTTCGTCGGAGCCTTCGACAATGATGATGGTGTCATCAGCATACTGAAGGAGGGAGACACCCTAGCCATCAACAAGGTGGGGGACAAGGCTCTGGATGTGGCCCGTGGCCTTAGCCTTATCAAGAATGAACGCCAAGGCGTCAACCACCATGTTGAATAGGAAGGGGGAGAAGGGGTCGCCCTGCCTAATCCCACAATGGGTGGGGAAGTAAGGGCCAACCTCCCCATTGATGTTAACTGCGGTCCTATCGGATGAGACCAGCTGCATGAGCCGGGTCACCCATCTGTCATCGAACACCTTCCGGAGAAGCACCCCCTGAAGGAAGGGCCAACTAACCGTGGCGTATGCCTTATGGAAGTAGATCTTGAGGAACACCGCCCGAAGGTGTTTGGCATGAACCTCATGGAGGACCTCGTGGAACACCAGGACACCATCCAAAATATATCGACCAGGATGAAGGCGGACTGGTCGGGATGGGTGATGTGGTCAGCCAAGGAGGTAACCTATTGGCGTACCCCTTTGCCAAGATGCGGAATATCACGTTGATCATCGTAATGGGACGGAACTGGCGGATCTCATAGGCGCCCATAAACTTGGGGATCAGGGTTATGATCTCGTAGTTGAGGCGGTGAAGGTCGATGGAGCCTACATAGAACTCATCAAACATTGCCATCACATCACGCTTAATGGACCCCCAAAAGGTTTGGAAGAACTTAACCGGCATGCCATCGGGGCCCGGTGCGGACGAGGGGTTCATCCCCTTGATGGATGTCCACACCTCGTCCTCAGAAAATGGGTCTTTCAAGGCAGCGTTCTCCTCAGGAGACGCGCTGGGACTCGGCCCAGAAGTCGAACGCTAGGGACGTGCCACTCCTAGGGTTGAGAAGAGAGCCTTATAGAAGCCGTCCACATGCACGTGGATGTTGGCCGATCGTTGGAGAAGGGTCTCTCCATCCCACAACAGGGGGATGGAGTTGCGGCGACGATGGCCATTCGCGACGGCCTAGAAATAGTCTGTATTGGCGTCTCCTTGGAGGACCCATTTCTAGGTACCCTAGAGATGCCAATATGCCGCCTCATCCGAGTAGATGGTCGAAAGCTAGTCCTCCAGGTCGTATCGGAGCATCCACTCATCCGAGGAGAGGCCCACCGAATCAGCTAGCAGGTCCAATGATTGGATGGCAGCGAGGATGGATTTCTTGCGATCACGCAAGCCCCTCCAAGATTAGCACCCAAGCCCTTCATGAACTGTCTAGCTTGCTTGGAACATAAGTGCCAGTGGTCCACCGCCGAGGTAGACCGGTGGGGTGCCCTTCTGGCCTCCATCCACCTAGCATGGACCGCGTTAGTGAGGCCCTCCTAGTTGAGCCAGAAGGTTTCGAAGCGGAACCGCAGAGGCGGAGGGGGCGGTCATCCTCAGAGGAGAGGAGAAGCAGGAAATGGTCCAAGCCGATGCGGGTGATAGCCCGGAGAGAGGTGAGGGGGCATCGGATATCCCACTCTGGGATACTAGGACGCGGTCTAGCACTAATCATGTCGGGATGGCCTGGCGATTGGTCAACGTATAGAAGGCACCCGTCCGCTCTAGCTCACGAAGGCCAAACTTGACGATGCAGTCGTTGTGTTAGAAATATGCCCTAGAGGCAATAATAAAGTGGTTGTTATTATATTTCCTTGTTGATGATAATCATTCATTATCTGTGCTATAATTGTATTGATTGGAAACTCAATTGCATGTGTGGATGCATAGACAACACTGTGTCCCTAGTATGCCTCTAGTAGACAATCTCATTGATCAGATATGGTCAAGGTTTCCTAGCCATAGACATGAGATGTCATTTGATAATGGGATCACATTATTAGGAGAATGATGTGATGGACAAGACCATAACTAGGAATGTAGCATATGATCGTGTCAGGTTATTGCTATAGTTTTCTGCATGTCAAGCATCTGTTCCTATGACCATGAGATCATGCAACTCACTGACACCAAAGGAATACCTTGTGTGTATTAAACATCGCAACGTACCTGGGTGACTATAAACATGCTCTACAGGTATCTCCGAGGGTGTTTGTTGAGTGGGCATGGATCAAGACTGGGATTTGTTACTCCATGTGATGGAGAGGTATCTCAGGTTCAACTCGGTAATACAACATCACAACAAGCCTTGGAAGCAATGTGACTAAAGTGTTAGCCACGAGATCTTGTATTACAGAGTGAGTAAAGAGACTTTGCGGTAAAGAGATTGAACTAGGTATAGAGATACCGACGATCAAATCTCGGGCAAGTAACATACCGAAGAACAAAGGGAACATCATATGACATTAACTGAAGGGAAAGGAAAGGAAAGTCCAAGTGGGGGAAGGGAAGGAATCCTACTAGGAGTAGGATTGGAGGTGGACTCCTCCACCTCCACCTCCTTCGACCGACTCCTAGGAGGATCCCTAGGTCGGCCAGCCCCTCCCCTCCCACCTATATATACTAGAGGGGAGAGAGGGCAGCCCCACCAGAAACCCTAGCCACGATAAAGCCCTCTCTCCCCGATAGATCAAATCCTCTATTTTTGGCGGTGCTTAGGCGAAGCTCTGCCAGAATAGTTCCACCACCGCCACCGTCATGCTGCCGGAGAACTCATCTACCTCTCCACTCCCTCTTGCTAGATCAAGAAGGCGGAGATCGTCATCGAGATGTACGTGTGATAAATGCAGAGGTGCTGGTCGTTTGGTGCTAGATCGTGATTGGATCGCCGGACGGCTAGTGATTTGGATCGCGAAGACGTTCGACTACGTCAACCACATTTCTTAACGCTTCCCGCTTAGCGATCTATAAGGGTATGTAGATCCACTCTCCCTCTCGTAGATGCTCATCACCATGGATAGATCTTGCGTGTGCGTAGGAAATTTTTTGTTTCCCATGCAACGTTACCCAATGGTGGCATCATGAGATAGGTCTATATGTAGATGGGATCATGAGTAGAACACAAAGGAGTTAGTGGGCGTTGATGCTAAGATTGCTTCCTCCCTTGGTCTTTTCTTGATTTGGCGGTATTGTGGGATGAAGCGGCCTGGACCAACTTTACTCGTACGCTTACGACAGATCGGTTCCATCGACTGACATGTGACTTTGTTGCATAAAGATGGATGGCGGGTGTCTGTCTCTCATACTCTAGTTGGATCAAATTCGACAAGGGCGGTCCTTGAGAAGGTTGAATAGCAATTTTTGTATCACCGTTGTGGCTTTGCGTAGGTAAGAATAATTCTTGCTAGATACCCGTAGCAGCCACGTAAAACATGCAATAACAATTAGAGGACATCTAACTTGTTTTTGCAGGGTATGTTGTGATATGATATGGCCAGTTACATGATGAGATATATGTGATGTATGAGATGATCTTTATTTGTATAGAATATCATGAATTGCATGTTGATGAGCACGACATCCGGCACGAGCCATAGGGTTGTCTTTAATTATTGTATGACTTGCATGTCAATCATTAAGCGCTATGTAATGCTTTACTTTATCACTAAGCGGTAGAAATAGTAGTAGAAGCATGGTGGGCGTGACAACCCTAATGGTGACACAATTATGGAGATCATGGTGTTATGCCAGTGACGATGGAGATCATGCCGGTGCTTTGGAGATGGAGATCAAAAGCACAAGTTCATGCCCATATCATGTCAATTATGATTTGCATGCGATGTTAATCCTTTTATGCACCTTGTTTTGCTTAGTACGACGGTAGCATTATAAGGTGATCCCTCACTAAAATTTTAATATAAAATTGTGTTCTCCCCGAGTGTGCATCGTGCGAAAGTTTGTTGTTTCGAGACACCACGTGATGACCGGGTGTGATAGACTCTACGTTCACATACAACGAGTGCATGCCAATGTTTCACGTGCAGAACACTCGGGTTAAACTTGACGAGCCTAGCATGTACATACATGGCCTCGGAACACAAGAGACCGAAAGGTCGAACATGAGTCATATAGTAGATATGATCAACACGGAAATGTTCACCATTGAAACCACCTCATCACACATAATGATCGGACTTGAGCTGGTGAATTTGGATCATGTAGCACTCGAATGACCAGAGGGATGTCAATTTGAGTGGGAGCTCTTAAGTAATATGATTAATTGAACTCATTATCATGAACATAGTCTAAGTTGTTTTTGCAAAATTATGTTGTAGATCAATAGCTCATGTTGTAGCACCCCTTTGTTTTTAATACGTTCCTAGAGAAAATAGAGTTGAAAGATAATGGTAGCAATTAGGCGGACTAGGTCCATGATCACAGGATTGTCCTTAGTTGCTGCCTAGAAGGCTTATGTCCCACTAGGTCGAGTGGGAGTTGATCTTCCAGATAAGAAAATGATTGATATCTTTCTCCAAGTCACTGTCACCAAGCTACTAGAGCTTCGTGATAAACTATAAACATGCCATGGATGGAAATGATGATGCCTGAGCTATTCGCAATGTTTGACACCGCGAAGGTAGAAATCAAGAAGGATCATCAAGTGTTGACGGTTAGAAAACCACTGGTTTCGTGAAGGGCAAGGGCAAGGAGGGAAACTTCATGGATGGCAAGCCAGTTGCTGCTCCAGTAAAGAAACCCAAGGTTGAACCTAAACCCGAGACTAAGTGCTTCTATTATGAGGAGAGCGGTCGCTGAAGCGGAAAAACCCTAGATACTTGGTAGATAAGAAGGTTGGGAACGTCGACAGAAGTATATTTGATATACATATTATTGATGTGTACGTTGCTAGTACTCCTAGTAGCACCTGGGTATTAGATACCGGTTCGATTGCTAATGTTAGTAACTCGAAGTAAAAGCTACGGAATAAACGGGGACTAGCTAAGGGTGAGGTGATGATATGTGTTGGAAGTGTTTCCAAGGTTGATGTGATCACCATCGCACGCTCTCTCTACCTTCGGGATTAGTGATGAACCTAAATAAATGTTATTTGGTGTTTGTGTTGGAAGTGTTTCCAAGGTGACGATGTGTATTGGAAGTGTTTCCAAGGTTGAACGTGATTAGATCGTGTTTATTGCAATACGATTATTCATTTAAGTTAGAGAATAATGGTTATTCTGTTTACATGAATAATACCTTCAATGGTCATGTACCCAATGAGAATGGTTTATTGAATCTTGATCGTAGTGATACACATGTTCATAATATTGATGCCAAAAGATGCAAAGTTAATAATGATAGTGCCACATACTTATGGCACTGCTGCTAAATGTCATATTGGTGTAAAGTGCATGAAGAAACTCCATGCTGATGGATCTTTGGACTCATTCAACTTCGAATCAGTTGAGACATGCAGACCGTGCCTCATGGGCAAAATGACTAAGACCCTGTTTCCGATATGATGGAGCGGGCAAGTAACTTATTAGAAATAATACATGTTGATCTATGTAGTCCAATGAGTGTTGAAACATGCGGTGGATTGCGTTATTCTATTACCTTCACTGGTGATTTGAGTTTATATGAGTATATTTACTTAATGAATCACAAGTCTAAAACGCATGAAAAGTTCAAGCAATTTTAGAGTGAAGTTTGAGATCATTGTGACAAGAAGATAAAATGTTTATGATATGATTGCGGAGGTGAATATCTAAGTTACGAGTTTGGTATATAACTTAAGACAATGTGGAAGTTGTTTTAGAACTCACGCCACCTGGAACACCATAGGGTGATGGTGTGTCCGGACGTTGTAGTCACGCTCTATTGGATATGGCGCGTACTATGATGTCTCTTATCATTTTGCCACTATCGTTTTGGGGTTATGCATTAGAGACAACCACATTCACTTTAAATAGGGCACCATCTAAATCCATTATGCTGACACTGTACGAATTATGGTTTGGCAGAAACCTAGGCTATCATTTCTCAGAGTTTGGGAATGCGACGCTTATGTCAGATAAGCTTGAACCCAAAGCGGGAAGGTGCATCTTCATAGGATACCCTAAGGAATAGTTGGGTATACCTCCTATCTCAGATCTGAGGGCAAAGAGTTTGTTGCTATAAACGGGGCCTTTCTCGAGAAAGAGTTTCTCTCGAAAGAATTGAGTGGGAGGAAAGTAGAACTTGATGAGGTTGTTGAACTGTCACTTCAGTTGGATAGTAGCACGACATAGAAAGATGTTTCTGCGACGCCTACACCAAGTGAAGAGGAAGCAAATGATGATGATCATGAAACTTGGATCAAGTTACTGCCAAACCTAGTAGGTCGACAAGAACTCATACCACCCCGGAGTGGTACGTCAATGATGTCTTGGAGGTCATGTTGTTAGACAACAGTGAACCTACGAGCTATAAAGAAGCAATGGTGGGCCCGGATTCCAACAAATGGCTAGGAGCCATGAAATCCGAGAAAGGATCCATGTATGAAAACCAAGTATGGACTTTGGTAGACTTGTACGTTGAATGGCAGGCCGTTGAATACAAATGGACCTTTAAGAAGAAGACATACACTAATGGTAAATGTCACCATTTATAAAGATCGACTTGTCGCAAAGAAGTTTTCGACAAGTTCAAAGAGTTGACTACGATGAGACTTTCTCACCCGTAGCGATGCTAAAGTCTGTTGGAATTATGTTAGCAGTTGCTGCATTTTTCAATTATGAAATCTGGCGAATGGATGTCAAAACATCGTTTCCTTAATGGTTTCCTTGAGGAAAGGTTGTATGTGATACAACCAATAGGTTTCGTCAGTCGTAAGGATGCTAAAAGGTATGCAATCTCAAGCGATCCTTCTATGGGCTGGAGCAAGCATCTCGGAGTTGGAATATACGCTTTGATGAGGTGATCAAAGTTTTTTGGGTTTATACAAAGTTTATGAGAAACTTTTATTTACAAGAAAGCGAGTGGGAGGACTATAGAATTTCTGATAAGTATATGTGTATGACATATTGTTGATCAGATATAATGTAGAATTTATGGAAAGCATAAAGGGTTGTTTGAAAAATGTTTTTCAAAGGAAGACCCATATAAAGCTACTTACATATTGGGCATCAAGATCTATAGAAATAGATCAGGACGTGTGATAAGACTTTCACAAAGCACATACCTTGACAAGATTTTGAAATAGTTCAAAATGGAACAACCAAAGAATGAGTTCTGGCCTGTGTTATAATATGTGAAGTTGATTAAAGACTCAACGCCCGACCACGGCAAAAGAAAGAGAAAGGACGAAGGTTTTCCCCTATGCCTTAGCCATAGGCTCTATACATTATGCCATGTTGTGTACCGCACCTATGTGTGCCTTGCCACATGTCTGGCAAGGGGGTACAAGAGTGTTCCAGGAGTGGATCACTGGACAACGGTGAAAATTATCCTTAGTAACTAGAGGAATAAGGAAATATTTCTCGATTATGGAGGTGATAAAGAGTTCATCGTAAAGGGTTACGTCGATGCAAGCTTTAACACCAATCCGGATGACACTAAGTAGCAACCCGGATACGTATAGTGGAGCAGTCATTTGGAATAGCTCCAAGTGGAGTGTCGTAGCAACATCTAAAGTATTACATAGAGATTTGCAAAGTACACATGGATCTGAATGTTGCAGACCATTGACCAAAACCTTTCTCACATGCAAAACATGATCGAACCCCGGAACTCATCGGGTGTGAGATTCATAACAATGTAAATCACATAGCGATGTGAGCTAGATTATTGACTCTAGTGCAAGTGGAAGACTATTGGAAATATGCCCTAGAGGCAATAACAAATTAGTTATTATCATATTTCCTTTTTCATGATAATCTTTTATTATCCATGCTATAATTGTATTCACTGGAAACACAAATACATGTGTGGGTACATAGACAACATTATGTCCCTAGTGTGCCTCTAGTAGACTAGCTCGTTGATCAAAGATGGTCAAGGTTTCCTGACCATAGACATGAGTTGTCATTTGATAACGGAATCACATCATTAGGAGAATGATGTGATGTACAAGACCCAACCATAAGCATAGCAGTTGATCGTGTCAGTTTATTGCTACTGCTTTATCCATGTCAAGTATCTGTTCCTACGACCATGAGATCACGCAACTCCCTGACACCGGAGGAATGCCTTGTGTGGATCAAACATCACAACGTAACTGGGTGACTGTAAAGGTGCTCTACAAGTATCTCCCAGGGTGTCTGTTGGGTTGGCGTGGATCGAGAGTGGGATTTGTCACTCCGTATGATGGAGAGGTATCTCTGGGCCCACTCGGTAATACAACATCACAAGAAGCTTGAAAGCAATGTGACTAAGGAGTTAGTCACGCGATCTTGTATTACAAAACAAGTAAAGAGACTTGCCGGTAACGAGATTGAACTAGGTATGGAGATAACAACAATCGAATGTCGGGCAAGTAACATACCGATGGACAAAGGAACTGCATACGGGATTGTCTGAATCCTTGACTTCATGGCTCAATCGATAAAGATGTTCGTAGAATATGTGGGAACCAATATGGGAACCCAGGTCCCGCTATTGGTTATTGACCATAGAGTTGTCTCGGTCATGTCTACATAGTTCTCAAACCCGTAGGGTCTGCACACTTAAAATTTGGTGACGATTTGGTATGTAATGTATGTTGGTGACCGAAGGTTGTTAGGAGTCCCGAATGAGATCTCGGACATCATGAGGAGCTCCGGAATGGTGCGGAGGTAAAGATTTATATATGGGAAGTCATATTTTGGCTACCAGAAAAGTTTTGATTTTTTCCGATATTGTACCGGAAAGCTTCTAGAAGGTTCCGGAAATTGCCGGAGGAGTCTGGAAGTCCACCATGGGTTCCACCACATCTCAAGGGTTTGCATGGGCTGAGGGGAGGCGCCCTAGCCTTATTGGGCCAGGTGCACAAGTCCCTCAAGGCCCATGTGGCTTGGGAGAAGTGGAAAGTCCACCTGGTTTTGGAAAGGGAGGGAATTGGACTAGGAGTCCAACTCCTCCCCCTTGGCTGCGCCCTTGGGCTTGGAAGGGCTGATCTTCACCCCCTCCACCTATGTATAGAGGGGAGGGGGTGCGCCAAGAGCACACACGAAGCCCTTGGCGCCCCTCTCTCTCTCTCCCTAGATCGTTTTCTCCTACGTTTGCGGTTTTGCTAGCGCTAGGCATAGCCCTGCCGGGATAGCACCACCACCATCGTAGTCGCGTTGTCAGAAAAATCATCTACCTGTCCGCTCCCTCTTGTTGGATCAAGAAGGTGGAGATTGTCATCGAGCTATACGTGTGCGGAACGCGGAGGTGCCGCCTGTTCGGTGCTAGATCGGGACGGATCATGATTGGATCGCGGGACGGCTAGCGATTTGGATCACGAAGACGTTCGACTACATCAATCGCTTTTCTTAACGCTTCCCACTTAGCGATCTACAAGGGTATGTAGATCCACTCTCCCTCTCATAGATGCTCATCACCATGGATAGATCTTGCCTGTGCATAGGAATTTTTTTGTTTCCCATGCAACGTTCCCCAACAATGTATATTAGTGAGGTGTATCCTTGTTCAAGACTTCACTCTTGTAAACAATATGTGCAAGAAGCAAGAGATCATCTTGATCAAGGATATGATGCATATACTTACCTTGATTTCTTGAGCATTCTAGTAGTAGAAATGCACTTGAGAAAACAATGTTAGGAAACACAAGAGTATTCTACTAATCAAAGGCAATAGAACTCAAAAGTACTAAGATCTGGAGAACATATAGAAGATCGTATTCCTTAAGATTGATATGTCTCCAAGAATGTTTAGATCTTTCTCCACTAGATATGAAATTAGTAGATCATCCTCTCCCCCTAAATCTTAGCATGTAGATATTGGGATTGGATAGGGTGAGAAAAAGTCTAACATGAGTAGTCAAATAAAGTAAACACATCTTTCTCCAAACATATTTTCTCCCCTACTTTGGTATTCTCCCCCCTTGATTATATCTCCCCTTTGCATAAGCATGTATCTCCCCCTTTAGCTTTGATGCTTTGGTATTTCTCCCCCTTTGGCATTAATTTACAAAAAGGTCATGCATAGGGTCAGATACAGGGATCATTGATGAAGAAGGGATCCTTGAGACCAAGGGTCATAGAATGTAGTATTCACAAAATAGGAATATTATAGATAGCAGTAGAAAAGTGAGGGAGTCATTGAATGTAATTTATCTCCCTTTGTATGTTTGTAAGACTTCTCCTCCCTTGAGTTAGGGATACTTGAATTAATTTCTCCCCCTTTTTTTAAAATAAAAATAAAAAAGAGAAAGGGATCATCGAAGAATTTAGAGATATTACAGTAGGATTATTAGAGAAACACACATGAATACCAATATAGGATTGCTGACTCCGAGACAAACAAGTCAGTGGTACCAATATGTTGTTATGCAGCTCACCTACTAATACGGTATAACCGAAATATTTGGATCGGAGGCCCCGAGGCTAAAACAAAAACTTGTCAATGTTTGAGAAACTTGCAATTTTGTTTTTGAAAAATTGTAACAAAGAGTCAAAATAATTTTGTAAAGGAAATGTAAAGGACTTTACAAAGAGATATCAACTAGAGAAGATTTGAGTGCTTCCAAGAAATCTTGCGAAATGGAGAATGAACCAAACAAGTTTCTTAACTAGATGATAGGCGGTGACTAGGTCACCTATATTAGAGTATAATGACTTAGGAGCTAAGCAAGAATGCTTGATCATAGGTCATACTCACGTTAAGATGAAAATGGGGTTACCATTTTTTGACTAAGCATTTTAATGTAGTCATATCACTTGAGTTGCTTTAGCTCATGTTTTGGAGTAAAGCTTTTTCAAGGATATGAGGACATACCTTTGAGTGATGTTGATGACGTAGCTTGTAGGTGAACTTGATGAGGATGCTCAAAGTTGATGAAGTTCATCTTGAGTAGGGAGATATCCTTTTTGTTTTCGTTCACTTTTCACCTACAAAGGTTAGTCACGCAAGGAAGAACATGATATATCCAAATGACATGATACCAATTGTGAGTTGATACCAATTTAGAAATATATGTCAAGGATATTTTTTGTTGTCTTCTTCCTTTCATCATCAAAGAGAGATTGTGGATACTTGGTCATGGCAAGATTGCCTGAGGTATGAGTGGTCGGCAATCTTGTGGAGTGTTGTTATTACAAGTACCTACAAAAAGGGTTAGATGCAAGACAAGGGAGCACAAAATTTCAAGATACATAATATTCATGGTAACATAACATGGAATGGTAAAGTAAGCTCATCCCCTTGCATGCATCCAAGTGAGCTTAGATCAAGTTTGAAGCATCAATGATGTTCAACTCACTCCTCAAGTGAAAAAACACTTTTTCATCAAGAGGCTTAGTAAAGATATCAGCCAATTGCATGTTAGTACGAACATGCTTAAGATTGATGTCCCCTTTGGCAACATGGTCACGAATAAAATGATGTCGAACTTGAATATGCTTGGTTCGGGAATGTTCCATAGGATTATGACCTATCTTAGTAGCACTCTCATTGTCAAAAAGTAATGGGACCTTTTTCACATGGATTCCATAATCCTTAAGAGTTTGTGCCATCCATAGAAATTGTGCACAACATGATCCTGCAGCAATATATTCAGCTTCAGCGGTAGATAGAGATATCATGTTTTGTTTCTTGGAGGACCAAGACACAAGAGATCTACCAAGAAATTGACATGTACCCGAGGTGGATTTTCTATCAACCTTGTCACTGGCATAGTCCGAGTCAGAGTAGCTAACAAGATTAAAGGAAGATCGCTTGGGATACCAAATGCCAAAGTTTGGTGCATGTATCAAGTATCTCACAATGAGTTTGACAACCTTAAGATGAAATTCTTTAGGAGCAGCTCGATATCTAGCACACATGCAAACACTAAGCATAATATCGGGACGGGAGGCACATAGATATAACAATGAACCAATCATTGATCGACAAAACCTTTTGATCAACTGGTTCACCTTCGTAATTGAGATCATCATGTCCACTAGTGGCCATAGGAGTTTTCGTACCTTTGCATTCCTGGATGTTGAACTTCTTGATCAAGTCCTTTGTGTACTTGGTTTGAGAGATGAATGTACCTTCTCTTGTTTGCATGATTTGTATACCAAGGAAGAATTTAAGCTCACACATCATAGACATCTCATACTTCTCTAACATTAACCTTCCAAATTTCTGACTAAATTGTGGGTTAGTAGATCCAAAGATAATATCATCCACATAAATTTGGCACACAAATAATTATCCATTAACTCTCTTTGTGAATAAGGTTGTGTCAGTTTTACCAATTTCAAAATCTTTTTCAACAAGAAACTTCGTGAGACATTTATACCAAGTGCGAGGAGCTTGCTTAAGACCATATAGAGCTTTGCGAAGTTTGTAAACATGGTTAGGTTTCTTAGGATTTACAAATCCGGGAGTTTGTTTAACATAGACTTTGTAAGCGCATCTAGTTCCCCTTAGTGATTTTGGTGTATTGAAGACTTATAGGTTAAGAGACTGATGTGTTTGTGAGTGTACATAGGCTCTATAAGTCGCTGAGGAGTTTGATACATTCGGAGATTATCGACCCCTAAAAATGTATGTCTTCACCTGAAGACTTTGGTGAAGACTTTGTTGAAGACTTTGGTATTCCCTGAAGACTTTGAAAATGAAGAAGTTGGTGTGACCTTGAACATATCAAAGCGGACTATGAAGCGTGAAGACTTTTGTTTTCGTAGTTTCATTTCCTTCCTTTGAGTAATAGGAAACACCGTACTGTTAAAGGGGGCTGAGGTAATACTAAGGAAAATTTCCAACTGATGCTCAACTCAAAAGCCCCAACCTATCCAATCCTTCGAGTGAAGCCTTTGGAAATCTCTTGCAGTTCAGTCAAGTTCTTCAGTGACAGATACGAAGTTCTTCTCGTCTCTGAGGAATTTGGTCTGACTGAGGAGTTAGGATTTCATGAATGCGAGTTGCCTACAAGTGAGGAATATGATAAGCCTGAGGACTTACATAGTTCGGAATTCCGACCGTTGTTGTGATTAGCGCCAGTTGTCCCCAATCATCTTATCCACATAATAGTCATATCATTGGGGGCATTTATGTTTTATCATGTCAGGTTGCACCCTGGCTATAAATAGCCACCCCCACAACCACTAGTTGGTTGGCTGCTCCGAGAGAGAACTGACACTTGTCATTTGAGAGCAACCCATCTTCCAAGGACTTTGTGAGAAAATCATCTGTGAGGAAAAACCCAAATCCAAACCACCACACCCAAAGTTATTGAGCATCAGTGGAGATATTGTTCCTGTGTGGAACTGCGCTTATTACCTTTGAAGAATGCGCATCTTCCAGACGGTTAGGCGTCATGGTCTAGTGCGTCCTGTAGTCAATTGGGGATCACGGAGTTACCTTGGTCTTGAGCATCCAACAGTCAATTGTGGATTTCCCGGTGACTAGTTTGTGAGGGTTTTGGAAGTCTACCCTAAAGACTTACCACGAGTGTTTGGCGAGGACTTTGTGACCTGAGCTCAAGGAGAATAAGCTAAGTACTGTGTGTCCTGGGACTGTGTGTCCTCTGGTTTAAATACCAGGCCACTCTAAACAAGATGTACGGCTATCACAACAGTTGGAACTGGGTCATCAAACCGTTGTCTTCATCGAGCTATCTGGTTCTATTGCCTCAACCCTTTGATTTCCTCGTATACTTGTTGATGAAATTGATCATTACCGTTTGAAGAATTTTACTTAAGACTTTCTCAATTTCCTCACCTCAAATTCTTCAAGTTACCTTGTTCCTCACCTTCTTATCCTGTATCATGCTACCTATAATCTGTGCATGTTTTATTTCATCATGATGACTATGCTATTGTTATGTTTCGCATGCACCTCAGTACTTATTCCGCTACTAGTTATTCATCACATTTCAAATTCCTCAAGTTGAAATTCCTCAAGTGATGAATTTGTAAAAATCACCTATTCACCCCCCTCTAGTCGATATAACGCACTTTCAATTGGAATCAGAGCAAGGTACTCCCTTGTTCTGTGTGATTTTGGTTTAACCGCCTGGAGTTCTAGTTATGTCGACTACAGGTATGATCAAGTTTTCCACAGGTTATCCTACCTTCGATGGGACAGATTACCCCTACTGGAAGAACAAGATGCGCTTGCATGTTGTAGCTATTGACAATGATCTCTGGTATGTTGTGGAAAATGGTGTTCCACACACTTCTCCAACTGTCACTGCTGTTGATACAAAAAAATTCAAGCAACTCGATTCTCAAGTGAAGAATATTATCTGTGGCCATCTGAGCAAGGGTTAATATGGCAGAGCGAGTGCTTTGGAGTCTGCTAAGCTTATCTAGGATAGGCTGTTTGAGGGAGTCCTGGATTAGGGGGTCCTCGGATATCCGACCTATTGTTTATGGGCCGGATTATATGGGCTATTTGCCAAACACTGGATGGTTTGAAGGCCAAGTTTCCAGATGGAAGCTTCGAGGAACCCAGCTTGCGCTGCACATTTGATGTAGTAAATAGGCATGTTTATCTCTTCGGCATGTAACCGTCCATGTGTAAACCCTAGGCCTCATTGGCATCTATATAAGACGGATGGTTTTAGGGTACAGAGAGAGAATAACTCATCTAGGGTTAGACATACGATCTCGAGGTAGATCAACTCTATATTACCATACACCATCAATACAATCAAGCGGGACATACGGTATTACCTCCATTCGAGGGCCCAAACCAGGGTAAACTCGTGTCCCCTTCGTCTCCTGTTACCGTTGATCCTAGTTTCACAGTTCGGGACCCCCTACCTGAGATCCGCCAGTTTTGACACCGACATTGGTGCTTTCATTGAGAGTTCCTCTGTGAGCGAGATGGAATCGATGCCTCGCTTGGTCATCAATGAAGAGGTCGGCAACATGGATGTTTTCGTCCTCGGGCAGATCTTTGCCTTCGGCAGTATTGTGCTGCATGCTGGTTCCACCGGCCATCTAGACCGTGTGGAGAACTTCGCCCCCGATCAAGAAGTTAGATTTAGAAACCTAGAGTTTTCTGTCGACTCTCGAGGTGACCTGTCAGTAATCAGGCTCATGGCTTCGCCCGTAACCCCCGAAGACTCTGAGGCCTTAACCTCGAGCCCCTTCGCCACACATGCCAATGGGGTCACCCATGGCAGCAGTCCGATCTCTATCCTTGGTCTAGCCATCAAGCCATATGACCGGACATGTGTTCCTACCGAACACTCTCCATGGGTGGGCTTCATGGGGGTTAACTCCACGAGTTCTGAACAGATGGATCCGATAGGGACCTCAGCGATCGACGAAGCCTTGGAGCAATTCTCGTTGATGAAGATCATCGACGATCCAGCCCCGATCTATGTCCGACCCGATTACAATTCGGGCAGGGACGGATCTTTCGACCCACCCACCACCCACTTAATAGCCACCATCAAAGACTTAACTGACATGCTAGACTATGCCTCTGAGGAGGCAAAATACATGTACAAACAAGACCGTGCTCCGACTCCCGTTAACACCAGGAATTGGACCATCACTTCTACATATGACGTCTACATGGTAGATACTCCTGCCATGAATGGCGAGACGCCTCACATCGACGGCAACAAATCGAACCATGCAGCATCAAGGTGCCGGAAATCGTATAAGCGGTCCAAAAGCAAAAAGGGAAGAAGAACTATTATTATCAGCAAGGATGGTAACGCCCCTGCCGATCATGACCATCCCGATGTTCTTGAGCACCCATTTAAAAGGGTCCGGATGAACCTACGGACCAAAACAACCCCGATGTCGTCAATGACCCCGAAGGCGACGATTACCTACCAGAAGCCGATGACTTATAGATCCCTAATAACCTCGAGGATCAGGAAGAAATCAGGCAACGACTCATAGCAACTCAAAGGGAAAAGTGAGATCATCGATGGACGAAAGTGCGGCAACTCAAAGCCGAACAGGCCGACCTCACTGATTGATGGACGAAAGTCCTCTCAGCCGAAGAAGTATATGCCACTGGTCTGTCAAACCAGCCCAAAAGCTACCCTCGGAGGAGGCTGCTGCCACAATTTGACGATGAGCTCACTAACACTCCGTCTTCGCATCATACCACCTAAAGACGAGCCGGATCGCCCTCCTCGTGGGCATGACAAAGTGGCTAAAGACACCGCTTACGTACCGGTGATGCCCCTAAGACAGGGTAAGGAGCCATTCGAGCCCAATGACCGGTTCGACCTGCGTGACGACTTAAATCACAGAGCAGGCCATACAAGATCCATCTATGGATCCAGAGATTACTCACCGGATAGACGGGGAGAATATAGACCATGGATCGACCAAAATAATAGAGGCCAGGAACACAACCGGTCCCATACAAACACCGAGTACAGGTGGGACATAGCTCGGGTCAAAAGCACCGCTCACCCACTGTGCTTCACAGATGAAGTAATGCAACATCAGTTCCCCGAATGGTTTAAACCCGTAATATAGAACAGTATGACGGGACCACTGGCCCAACTGTATGGATCGAGGACTTCCTCCTCCATATCCATATGGCACGAGGGGATGATCTCCATGCCATCAAATACTTACCTCTTAAGCTTAAGGGCCCAGCTCGGCACTGGTTAAACAGCCTCCCCGAAAACTCCATAGGATGTTGGGAAGACTTGGAAGACGCATTTCGCTCTAACTTCCAAGGGACCTATGTCCTCCCGCCAGATGCTTCCGACCTCAGTAACGTCTTCTAGAAGCCTGGCGTGTGACATCCAAAGTGATGTCCCTACCTTATTTGGCATGTAAGCCCAATGTATGAACCATGTGTCATGAGCTATGAGATGTATGTTTGCTCCCTGTCATTCACGTGTATTGCATTCATGCATCATCATGCATCATTCTCATTTCATTCTTTCTTGCCATGTTGGTTTTCTTGTGACTTGCTATGATGTGGTGGTGGTGGGTGTGTTGTTATGTGATGTGAGAGATGTTGTGTGTGGTTGGATCCATGTGTGCAACCCTTTCTTCCACCTCTCTTTTCCTTTGCAACATCCCTTCCAAAACCCCTTTCTTCCTATTATTATTATCATCAGATTTAAGTTGTTTTTAAAATTGTTTAAAAATGTTCAACAGGTGGCCTTCATTTTCTTACTAATTTGGAGAGTGTTGCTTGTGTTGTTTGGGGTTTCTGGTATTTGTGATTTTTATTAAACAAGAGCTGCCATTTTAAATATTAAATAAATTACTTGCTCTAAAAATTAACTTAATATTTTTGTTAAAAGGGGCTCTTTATTTCATTCACTAGAATATTTTATTTTTGCTCTAAAACCTTTTTCTTGCCCTGGGGTTATTTGTGGTGGTTCCTTTTTAATTTTAAATCAAACCCCCCTTCCTGTTTTTTTCTGAGAGTGTGAGCGAGGGAGTGGGCCGCGGCCCAGCCCACGTGAGTAGGGATGGCCACCTACTCCCGTATCCTTCTCCTACTCCCACCTGCTTTTCCGTCGCCGTCGCCGTTAGCCTGAGGCTATATAGCCTCCCCTCGGTGTCTGTGTCACTCCGCTAGGGTTCCCTCTTCCTCCCTCTACCACCGCAGCTCCTCTCTTCCTCTCTTTCTTCCTCCTCCCTCTCTTCTTTTTCCCCTGCGAAGCAAGTTTAGAGAGTGCAGAGGTGGTGCTCGCCGGCGTCGTCGTCTCCAGGCTGGTTCTCCTCCGCGTCCAGGGTGATGTGGCGGACGAGCGTCCCCGCGCTCCATTCCCGGCGTTAAAGCGCTGCGGGAGGTCCAGGGGCGCCTTCTTCTTCCTCCTCATCGCCGCAGCGTCGCCGGGCCTTCTTCCTCTTCGTGTGTGTCGTCTCCACCTCTCCTTCCCCTCCGTCGCCGTCGCTCGCGCCCCCGTGTCTCTGTGAGGCCCTCGGTGAGCAGCCCGTCCCCACTGTCCCCTCTCCTCGCTGTAATTCGTAGACGTGCCGCCGTGGGCAACATCGCCACCGCTCGAAAGTCCCGAGCTTGGGCTCGCCTCCGATCCCCCTCCTCGCAAGATGAGACGAGGGATGGAGCCCCCGTAGTTTCCTCTCTCGATTCCGCCGCTCCCCGTTGCCGGAGACCCCTTGCGTCGCCGGGGATCGCCATCGCCCTGCCGTTGTCGCTGCCACAGTTGCTCTGTTCATGTGCGTGTGTAGGATTCAGTTTCGTCAGGTTTTGCTAGTGTGTGTTTGTGTTTAAAACAGATCGAGTCCCTCCTCTATTAAGCAAACGGCGCCGTAGCGCAATGGTGGCCGGCTCGTTCGGTGACCAGGAGGTCAGGGGTTCGACCCCCGAACCCTCCCTTTTTTGTGTTTTCCTTTTTGTTTCCTTGTTTTCTTTCTCTCTTGTTACATATGTGTGTGTGTGCACATATATGAGTGTGTTTTTTCCCCTTTATTCTCTGTTGTGTGTGTAGGGGATGTAGTGCATATGTGTGTAGGCACATATGCATGTGTGGGCATTTGTATGTGTGTGTGCATTTCCAACATATGTGTTTTTTTTCTTTGCCATGTGAGTGAGTGCATATGCACATGTGTATGGTGGTGTGTGTATGTACCAAATGGTACATATACACATGTATGCATACATATGAGAGGTGTGTGTATGCTTAGTGCTTACACACACATGTGAGTGTGTGTGAGTGTGGTTGTGTGTGTATGTGTCACATGGTGATGCATACATCCACTTGGGAGATGCATGTATGTTTGTGTGTGTGTGTGCCACTTAGGTGGTACATACACATGCATGTGTGCTAGTGCATGTATGTGAGTGAGTGTGTAGGTGTGTATGTGTATGTGGGCATACATGTATGAAAGTGCATGTGTGCCTATATACACCCATGCTTGAGTGTGGTATGCTTGTGTGTGAGAGGTGTAGGGGTAATGAGAGGTGTGTGTATGTTATACATACACACACATGTGTATGAGTAGCTCCATGTGTAGGTCTTCTCTCTTTTGTGCATTTGAGCATAGTTTCTCTTCTAGCTAGTTTTATCCTTACTATTGATGCTATGCCATAATATCATGTTCCTTAGTTGCTATTTAACCTTTTCCAACTAGTATCAATAGGGGACATGCCCTTTTGGGCCATTGTCATGTATGTGCATTAGTGTCATAAGTCACCCATGCATTAGGGGTTCAATTTTCGACGCCACTTATCTCCCTCTTGCTCCAAGCAAGTATAGGGGTATGAGTAATGTATTTGGGGGTAGAATCAACCCATGAATGCACTTGTGAAGTCAGATTTGACTTTGGGGCAACTTGATAAAACTGCATTTCTATGTTGTGATGCCCTTTTCTCTTTTATTTGTGAATTAATCTATGCATGGTTTTAAGTTCTTGCCAACATGAGATTGCTAGTTAAAGTTGTTGGGAATGTACCAGTATTTTTGTTATTGGTGCTAACTCACCAGATAAGTGGGAACCATGCTGTTTAGTAAGCAACTTTATGTTTCTGTTCAGCTTGCTTAAAAATGACAAAAGACTGGAAGAACTGCTGTTATTGTTTTTCCATGAAGAGTGGGTTGTAACTAGTGATGTAGTTGGTATTTGCTCATGCTCAGTGTTAGTTATTTGTAGTAGATATGGTCATCTACCATCCTGTTAAATTTTCATGCCAATAGGAGCTCTCTAGAATATTTAACCATTGCTGTCAACTTGCTACTTTATTAACCCAGATTCCAGAAAACTGGAATTTTCACGAAGTCCCTGAAAAACTGCTTCATCATGCCAACTTGTTTGATTCATGCTTATTGATGTGTGCCTCTTTTGCTGATTGCATAGTTCGAGAAATTGATGTACATGTTGAGTAGATTCTGTAAATGTCTTGTTTGTGGCGGTAGGTTTCCTGTAGCTCAAGTTGTCGGCTTTTCAAATTGCTATGTTGCTGTTTTGTGGCAGATTTGGAGTTTTTTTGTTTTGTGACTTGTGGGAGCTATGCTTCATGGAATTGATTGATTATTGAGTCTATTATGCATGATTTTTCATCACCTATCTAGTGGATGCCTTGGAATGCCAAGAATCAGCCCATGGCTTGGTGATCTTGTGACTTGCCTCCGTACCTTGTCGTGAGCGTATCGTGAGAATCGTAGCTCCGTTTCTTACGATCTTTATATGCATTTCTATCGATTTTTCATGCTGCATCCATATTTTCCATATTCATGCATGTATAAATAAATTAACATGAGGTTTTGTCCAGATTCATTATTAAACAACTTTGCATGTGAAACATGACTAGTTTTGGATTGCCACGTTGGAATTCTTCATAAATGATCATGCATCATTTTGATTGTGCATTGCAACTTGGTTGAATGTTTATTGTTGCTGTTTCTCTTGGGTAGACGCGAGTGTTGATACTAAGTACGAGGACCCAGGAGGGTACCACTACGAGGATCCCGCTACTTGTTCCGCTGAAGAACCAACAGGCAAGATGACCGTACCCGGATCCCAATACTATTTTTGCTTGCTAGTTTCTCGCTCTTATCGATACAATTGCCATGACAGCCTATAACCTCCACATCCTAGCAAACTTTGATTGGCTAAGTTACCGCTGCTCAGCCCCTCTTATAGCATTCTTAGTTGCAGGTGCAGGTTGTTCCATGCGATAACATGGATATGATAACACAATAAATTATGTTATTTAATTTAATGCACATATATATCTGGTATTGTTGGAAGGCTTGGCCTTTTGCTAAGTGATTTGTTCCGCTGTTACCGCCATTAGTTCCTTCTTACCGGTGTTATGTTTTCCATACTTTGCACTCCTAACATGCTCGGGGTTGTTATGGGGACCCCCTTGTTTATTTGGTTGAGATTAAAACTTGTCCGGCAAGACCCAACATTGGTACTACATTTGCTTAACAACTTAATAGAATTGCATAGGGTCTTGCAAACCCGTGGATAATTAATCAACCCCCGGGCCAGTGCTCCTCATGAGTGTTGGTCCAAAAATAGAGCCACTTGCGGGGCAACCTCGGGGCAACTCGACGGATTTCTATCAGGCCACCATACTTACTGCTCATCTGTCGTGTCCTGAGAAGGAGATACGTGGCTCTTATCGGGTTCATCGACACGTCGGGTGGTCTTGTTGGATTTGTTTTACCTTATCGAATGTCTTGCGTGTGGACTCTGACTTTCTTCGGGTTTACTCGAGGTGTTGGAATTCCTTCGGAATTACCTATGATGATCGCGAGATCCGCGATCGAGGCATTCCCACGGAGTGTGGTTATTTATGATGGACTAGTTGGAGCATGCCTGCAGGGTTAAATCTTTCGGAAAGCCGTGCCCGCGGTTATGTGGCAACTTGGATATTTGTTTAACACCCGGTTATAGTAAACTTGAAGTAAACTCTAATTAAAATACATCAACTGTGTGAGTAACCGTGATCGTCTCTGCTCGTGAACATGATCCAAGAGAGAACACGGTGGGGTTATGATTGACGTAAGTAAGTGTTCATGATCTTATAGAGATTATACTAGATTCGATCGTTCTTCGTAGGCCACTCATATTTATTTCATGTTGCATAAGATAGCCATCATATATGCTTAGTGCTGCTACAAACTAAACATCACCCCTTCCTTCCTAAAGCTTAAATAGTCTTGGTACCCGGGCATATGATAGCTGAGTCCTCTGTGGCTCAAAGTTTACTACAACACTCCAGGTACAGGTTCAAATGAGTACGTGCAGGATGACCTTACCCAGCTCCACTGGGAGTATGACGAGGAAAGAGGCAGGATGTACGTGGCATATCCGGATGAGTAGAGGACCTGGTCGTGATCTTTGGGATAGATTGATAGTATCATTTGCACTTCTTTTATCGTTTGATTTCATTCGTAGTCAGACCCTGTGTTCAACTTTTTGTTATGATTTGAGTGACATTGTAAGTTAGCTTGCGGTGAGTGTAAGCCGACTTGTATACTCTTCTCATTCAGTATTGTATGTTGTGATCATACTATTCTTGCTAACGGGAAGATGCGCATCTATCCCTTGCGAGGCCCTCGTGCCTTAAATGCATAGGCACGCATCTTGGGCATGACAAGTTGGTATCAGAGCCATACGACCATAGGAGCCTTTGCTTGTTCGAACTTGGCCGAGTCGTGTCTAGTAAAAACTATTTTGAGTCTAGTTATATCGGAGAGTAGGATTCTTTTTACTCCTCTTCTATGCTCTGGTGAGGTATTCGACTTAGGAATTTTGATTCTACTCCTCTTCTCGCTCAAAATTTTATTTTTAGGATCATGCGGGTATTTTGGAGTCTATATGATGCCAATGTGACAGGGTTCTGTCTTGGTGCCTCCTGTCTGAGTTGATTTCTTCTGGGGAGTCGAGCTCCAGGGAATGTTGACACATCGTTATCATACAGCTTCCTTGATATCTCAGGACGGAGAATGTTCGGAATTACTTCAATACTTATCATGGTGAGATAAGGTCGGAGTCACCCATTACTAGGGAGGCGTCCGGGGTACCACCATGGTTTAGTATCGTTGTGAGTTCGAGGATTTGAGATTAGACGAGTTTGCGGAAGTTTCTTGAGTTATGGTGTGGAAGGTTGCGGATGTAGTTGCAGCTGATTGCCTAGGGCAGGTTCCTGATTCCGCAACCCGAATCGCATAAACAAGAAAGTTTTCCGATGTTCATAGGTGGGAAATCATGTAGTCATCTAGGATCATCTTCTCCAGGTGTATTGGGCATGTACATTTGTTCCGAGCGCTTAGCTCAATACTTTTGTGTTATTGCAAGTGGCTTATTATGTCTGATGATGTTATCATGATCCGAAGAAGCATTCTTACTAATTTTCAGTAGGAAGGCTATGTTGTTAATTGTTCAATTTCTTCAAGCATTTGATTCAGATTATATTTCATCTTATCAATGAGGTGCTGATGTGTTTTTCCATCTTCAGGATGGCTCCACCAACTCGCAGCAATCCGGGACGTGGTGAGGAGCAGACTGATGTTCCACCACCACCCCCGCCACCGCCTCCTCCGCCTCCTCCTCCAGAAGGTTGGCAAGCTGTGATGGTCGCGACCAATGTGAACACTCAGATGTTGCTCAGACTGTTGCAAGAAAGGGAGCAGGGTCAGCAAGGTTTTCAAGGCAATTTTCAGAATCAGCTTCAATTTGCGACACTCAATCAGTTCCTTCCTAACCAGCCCAAGACTTTCATCTGTTGTGAGCAGCCTCTAGATGCTTATGATTGGCTTCGTGATATGAGTATGCATTTTGAGTGCAGCAATGCCAGGCCAAAGGACTTCGTCCGGTTTGCATCGTTCCAGCTAAAGGGTCAAGCAGTTGATTGGTGGCAACAGTACAAGGATTCCAGGGGTGATCGTGTTGTTACTTGGGACGATTTTTGTCGTGACTTCAGGGCTCATTACATTCCGACAAGCTTTGTCAAAGAAATGCGTGAGAAGTTCAGGCACCTGAAGCAGAGAACCAAGTCAGTCTACCAGTACAACGCCGAGTTCCAGAATCTAGCCCGTTATGCCAAGCAAGATGTTCCAGATGATAAAGCTATGATCTATCAGTTCAGAGGTGGTCTCAAGGATGAGCTTCTACCAGGCCTAGTTCTTCAAGAGCCTCGTTAGTTTGATCAGTTCTACAACATGGATTTGAAGGTAGAAGCAGCTCAACTCAAGTTAGAGAACTCCAAGAAACGTTCAAGGGATTCTTATTCTTCTTCCATCTCTCAGATGGTTCCCAAGCAGCAGAAGTATTGGGCGCCAAATCCTCTTCCGTTTCATCCTCCTCAGCAGCAGAAGCAGTTCGGTGGTCGTGGTTCTTCCCACCCACCCAACCCAGGTTTCCAGCAGAAGAACCATGTGTCCAAGGCTATTCTTGTTCCTCCTCCAGGCAATGTTCGTCCGCTTTCTGAGGTGACTTGTCACAAGTGTGGTCAGAAGGGCTACTATGCAAACAAGTGCAACCAGCGGCGTCTTCCGCCTCTTCCTCCTGTCAAGCCTCCAGGCAATGTTATGGTGAAGCATAATCTCAAGACCGCAAGAGTGAATATGGTGAATGCAGCTGAAGCAGAGTAGTCCAATGATGTGATTATGGGTAATCTCTTAGTTAATTCTATTCCTGCAAAAGTGTTGTTTGATACTGGTGCTTCGCATTCATTCATTTCTAGGCCTTTTGTTGCTAAGCATGAATTTGTGACTGAGGATACTCTTAGACCCCTGAAAATTATTTCTCCGGGAATGCAAATGACTTCTCGTGTATTGGTCCGGGATGCTTCTATCAAGATGGGCAATTATTCTTTTCTAGCTTCCCCAATTGTTCTCGGTAATTCTGATATTGATCTCATTCTGGGCATGGACTTCTTGGCTATGAATAAGGCTCATATTGATTGCAAAGCAAAAGAAGTCAAGATGACTCATCCTTTAGAAGATGTGATTATATTCGCGGCTCACGATGACACAATCCGTCTCTTTGCCCTTAATGAGAAGGGTGAAATCTCGGCGATTTCTCAAATTCTGGTGGTTTGTGAGTATGAATATGTCTTTCCAGAAGAATTGCCAGGAATGCCTCTACACCGGCCAGTTGAGTTCGTGATTGATCTCGAGCCTGGAACTGAACCGGTCTGCAAGCGCCCGTATAAACTTGGCCCCAAAGAGCTGAAAGAGTTGAAGAAGCAGCTAGATGAGCAAGAACGTGTGGGTCTGATCAGACCAAGTTCTTCTCCATGGGGTTGTGGTGTTTTGTTTGTCAAGAAGAAAGGTGGTACGAATCGTCTTTGTGTCGACTATCGTACATTGAACAAGAAGACAATCAGAAACAAGTACCCACTTCCCAACATCAATGAGTTGTTTGAACAACTAAAGGGTGCCAAGGTTTTCTCCAAGTTGGATCTTCGAATGGGTTATCATCAGATTCGCATTCGTGAACAAGACATTCCCAAGACCGCTTTTAGGACGAGTTTTGGCTCTTATGAGTACACCGTCATGTTGTTTGGTCTTGCTAATGATCCTCCAACCTTCTCAAGAATGATGAACTTCATTTTCTCTCCTTTCAAGAATGAGTTCGTCTTGGTCTATCTGGATGATATCCTTGTGTTCTCGGAGTTAGAAGAAGATCATGCAGAGCATCTCCGCCTTGTGCTTGACAAGTTAAGAGAGCATGGGTTCTATGCCAAGTTTACCAAGTGTGAGTTTTGGCTTAATGAAGTGGTGTACCTTGGGCATGTCATCTCTGCCGAGGGAATTAAAGTGCACCCTAAGAAAGTTGAGGCAATCTTGAAGTGGGAACCTCCTCAGAATGTGAAGCAGCTTTGGAGCTTCCTCGGTCTTGCTAGTTATTGCAGAAGATTCGTGGAGAACTTCTCTCAAATTGCCAAGCCTCTGTCCAATCTCCTCCAGAAGAGCATCAGGTATGTTTGGTCTCCTGAGTGTGATGTGGCATTCAATACACTCAAGCAGAGACTGACTTCAGCTCCAGTTCTTGTTCCTCCTGAGCAGTCCAAGCCTTTCCAAGTTTTCTGTGATGCTTCTCTCCAAGGTCTTTGTAGTGTTCTCATGCAAGACAAGAAGATTGTTGCTTATACCTCACGTCAGTTGAAGCCTGCCGAGAAGAACTACCCCACTCATGATCTTGAGTTGGCGGCAGTTGTGCATGCTCTAATGACTTGGAGACATCTATTGTTGGGTAGACCAGTTGAGGTGTACACCGATCACAAGAGCTTGAAGTACATTTTCACTCAACCCAATCTCAATCTTCGGCAATCTCGTTGGGTGGAAATGCTTGAAGACTTCAATCCAAGCATTGAGTATACTCCTGGGAAAGCAAATGTCATTGCAGACGCGCTCAGCTGTAAGGCGTACTGCAATAGTCTCATCTTGAAGCCTCTTCAACCCGAGCTCTGTGAAGCCTTTCGCAAGCTCAACCTTCAGATGATTCCGCAAGGATTTCTGGCCAATCTTTAAGTCTCTCCGACTTTGGAAGATCAGGTTCGCCAAGCGCAGCTTCTTGATGCTATGGTGAAGAAAGTGAAGAAAGGTGTGGCCAAGAGCATTTCGAAGTATAAGTGCTTTCGTGTTGATGACAAAGATACCTTGTTCTTTGAGGACCGTCTTGTGGTTCCAAAAGGTGATCTCAGAAAGGTTATCATGGACGAAGCACATAATTCTCTGCTATCCATTCATCCAGGCAGTTCAAAGATGTATCAGGATCTCAAGCAAACCTTCTGGTGGACTCGCATGAAACGTGAAATTGCTCAGTTCGTGAACGAGTGTGATGTTTGTCGCAGAGTGAAGGCGGAGCATCAACGTCCAGCAGGTCTTCTTCAGCCTTTGCCTATCCCAGAGTGGAAATTTGATCATGTGGAGATGGATTTCGTAACTGGGTTTCCCAAGTCCAAGAGGGGCAACGATGCCATCTTTGTGGTTATCGACAAGCTATCAAAAGTTGCTCATTTCCTGCCAGTCAAAGAATCTATCTCGGTAGCTCAGCTTGTAGAGTTGTATACGTCAAGGATAGTGTCTTTGCATGGTATTCCTCAGCTCATCTCTTCTGACCGTGGAAGACTCTTTACTTCCAAGTTTTGGGAGTCCTTCCAGACTGCTATGGGTACTAAGATCCGTTTCAGCACGGCGTTCCATCCCCAGACAAGTGGTCAAGTTGAGAGAGTCAATCAGATCCTTGAAGATATGCTCAGAGCCTATGTGATTTCGTTCGGCATGAAGTGGGAAGACTGCCTTCCATATGCTGAATTCTCATACAACAATAGCTTTCAAGCTAGCGCAGGCAAGGCCCCTTTTGAGATTCTCTATGACAGAAAGTGTCGTACCCCGCTTAACTGGTCTGAAACCGGTGAGCGTCAGATATTGGGAAATGACATGATCTCTGAAGCAGAAGAGATGTGCCATTTCATTCGTGAGAACCTCAAAGCAGCTCAGTCCCGACAGAAGAGTTATTATGATAACAAACATCGGGATGTTTCTTTCCAAGTGGGTGATCTAGTCTATCTCAGAGTCTCTCCCATGAAAGCCACTCAGCGGTTTGGAATAAAAGGGAAGCTTGCTCCTTGTTTTGTTGGTCCTTTCAAAGTTGTTGACAAGAGAGGTGGTCTTGCATATCAACTAGAGCTTCCTCCAAATTTCACGAATGTGCATGATGTCTTCCATGTTTCTCAGCTCCGGAAATGCTTCAAGACTCCTGAGCGGACCATTGACCTCCAAGACATCGATCTTCAAGCAGATCTTTCTTATCGTGAGCACCCAGTTGCCATTCTTGAAAAAACTGAGCATAAGACTCGCAACAAGTCTATCAAGTTCCTCAAGGTGAAGTGGTCTCATAATTCCAACAAAGAAGCTACTTGGGAACGCGAGGACCTTCTCCGTTCTGAATTTCCAGACTTCTTTCGTTCCTAGATCTCGGATCGAGATCCTCTTGTAGTGTGGGAGAGTTGTGACATCCCAAGTGATGTCCCTACCTTATTTGGCATGTAACCCTAATGTATGAACCTTGTGTCATGAGCTATGAGATGTATGTTTGCTCCTTGTTATTCATGTGTGTTGCGTTCATGCATCATCATGCATCATTCTCATTTCATTCTTTCTTGCCATGTTGGTTTTCTTGTGACTTGCTATGATGTGGTGGTGGTGGGTGTGTTGTTATGTGATGTGAGAGGTGTTGTGTGTGGTTGGATCCATGTGTGCAACCTCTTCTTTCTCCTCTTCCTTTGCAACATCCCCTTCCAAAACCCCTTTCTTCCTATTATGATCAGATTTAAGTTGTTTTTAAAATTGTTTAAAAATGTTCAAGAGGTGGCCTTCATTTTCTTACTAATTTGGAGAGTGTTGCTTGTGTTGTTTGGGGTTTGTGGTATTTTTGATTTTTATTAAACAGGAGCTGCCATTTTAAATATTAAATAAATTACTTGCTCTAAAAATTAACTTAATATTTTTGTTAAAAGGGGCTCTTTATTTCATTCACTAGAATATTTTATTTTTGCTCTAAAACCTTTTTCTTGCCCTGGGGTTATTTGTGGTGTTTCCTTTTTAATTTTAAATCAAACCCCCCTTCCCGTTTTTTTTCTTGAGAGTGTGAGAGAGGGAGTGGGCCGTGGCCCAGCCCACGTGAGCAGGGACGGCCACCTACTCCCGTCTCCTTCTCTGTTAGTGAGGTTCAGAGAGCGCATGCGTCGCCGTCGCTTTTCCGTCGCCGTCGCCGTCAGCCCGAGGCTATATAGCCTCCCCTCGGCGTCCGTGTCGCTCCGCTAGGGTTCCCTCTTCCTCCCTCTATCGCCGCAACTCCTCTCTTCGTCTCTTTCTTCCCCCTCCCTCTCTTCTTTTTCCCCTGCGAAGCAAGTTCAGAGAGTGCAGAGGTGGTGCTCACCGGCGTCGTCGTCTCCAGGGTGGTTCTCCCTCGCATCCAGGGTGATGTGGCGGACGTGGAGCGTCCCCGTGCTCCGTTCCCGACGTTAAAGCGCCGTGGGAGGTCCAGGGGCGCCTTCTTCTTTCTCCTCATCACCGGAGCGTCGCCGGGCCTTCTTCCTCTTCGCGTGCATCGTCTCCGCCTCTCCTTCCCCTCAGTCGCCGTCGCTCGTTCCCCGTGTCTCCGTGAGGCCCTCGGTGACCAGCCCGTCCCCACTGTCCCCTCTCCTCATCGTAATTCATAGACGCGCCGTCGTGGGCAACGTTGCCGCCACTCGAAAGTCCGGAGCTTGGGCTCGCCTCCGATCCCCCTCCTCGCAAGATGAGATGAGGAATGGAGCCCTCGTAGTTTCCTCTCTCGATTCCGCCGCTCCCCGGTGCCGGAGACCCCTTGCGTCGCCGGGGATCGCCGTCGCCCTGCCGCTGTCGCTGCCGCAGTTGCTCTGTTCATGTGCGTGTGTAGGATTCAGTTTTGTCAGGTTTCGCTAGTGTGTGTGTGTTTAAAACAGATTGAGTCCCTCCTCTATTAAGCAAACGGCGCCGTAGCGCAATGGTGGCCGGCTCGTTCGGTGACCAGGAGGTCAGGGGTTTGACCCCCGAACCCTCCCTTTTTTGTTTTCCTTTTTCTTTCCTTGTTTTCCTTCTCTCTTGTTACATATGTGTGTGTGCACATATATGAGTGTGTCTGTGTTTTTTTTCCTTTATTCTCTCTGTGTGTGTAGGGGGTGTAGTGCATATGTGTGTATGCACATATGCATGTGTGGGCATTTGTATGTATGTGTGCATTTCCAACATATGTGTGTGTTTTCTATGTCATGTGAGTGAATGCATATGCACATGTGTATGGTGGTGTGTGTATGTACCAAATGGTACATATACACATGTATGCATACATATGAGAGGTGTGTGTATGCTTAGTGCTTACACACACATGTGAGTGTGTCTGAGTGTGGTTGTGTGTGTGTATGTGTCACATGGTGATGCATACATCCACTTGGGAGATGTATGTATGTTTGTGTGTGTGTGTGTGCCACTTAGGTGGTACATACACATGCATGTGTGCTAGTGCATGTATGTGAGTGAGTGTGTAGGTGTGTATGTGTATGTGGGCATACATGTATGAAAGTGCATGTGTGCCTATATACACCCATGCTTGAGTGTGGTATGCTTGTGTGTGAGAGGTGTAGGGGTTATGAGAGGTGTGTGTATGTTATACATACACACATGTGTATGAGTAGCTCCATGTGTGGGTGTTCTCTCTTTTGTGCATTTGAGCATAGTTTCTCTTCTAGCTAGTTTTATCCTTACTATTGATGCTATGACATGATATCATGTTCCTTAGTTGCTATTTAAGCTTTTCCAACTAGTATCAATAGGGGACATGCCCTTTTGGGCCATTGTCATGTATGTGCATTAGTGTCATAAGTCACCCATGCATTAGGGGGTCAATTTTCGACCCCACTTATCTCTCTCTTGCTCCAAGCAAGTATAGGGGTATGAGTAACGCATTTGGGGTAGAATCAACCCATGAATGCACCTGTGAAGTTAGATTTGACTTTGGGGCAACTTGACAAAACTGCATTTCTATGTTGTGATGCCCTTTTGTCTTTTATTTGTGAATTAATCTATTCATGGTTTTAAGTTCTTCTCAACATGAGGTTGCTAGTTAAAGTTGTTGGGAATATCCCAATATTTTTGTTATTTGTGCTAAGTCAACAGATAAGTGGGAACCATTCTGTTTAGTAAGCAACTTTATTTTTTGTTCAGCTTGCTTAAAAATGACTTAAGTCTGGAAGAACTGCTGTTATTGTTTTGCCATGAAGACTGGGTTGTAAATAGTGATGTAGTTGGTATTTGCTCATGCTCAGTGTTAGTTATTTGTAGTAGATATGGTCATCTACCATCCTGTTAAATTTTCATGCCAATAGGAGCTCTCTAGCATATTTAACCATTGCTGTCAACTTGCTACTTTATTAACCCAGATTATAGAAAACTGGAATTTCCACTAAGTCCCTGAAAAACTGCTTCATCATGCCAAATTGTTTGATTCATGCTTATTGATGTGTGCCTCTTTTTCTGATTGCATAGTTAGATAAGTTGATGCACATGTTGAGTAGACTCTGTCAATGTCTTGTTTGTGGCTGTAGGGTTCCTGTAGGTCACGTTGTGGGCTTTTCAAATTGCTATGTTGCTGTTTTGTGGCAGATTTGGTGTTTTATTGTTTTGTGACTTGTGGGAGCTATGCTCCATGGAATTAATTGATTCTTGAGTCTATTATGAATGATTTTACATCACCTATCCAATGGATGCCTTGGAATGCCAAGAATAAGCCCATGGCTTGGTGATCTTATGACTTGCCTCTGTACCTTGTCGTGAACGTATCGTGAGAACCGTAGCTCCGTTTCTTACGATCTTTATATGCATTTCTATAAATTTTGCATGCTGCATACATATTGGCATGTAAGACCAATGATGTCCCTACCTTACTTGGCATGTAAGCCCAATGTATGAACCTTGTGTCATGAGCTATGAGATGTATGTTTGCTCCCTGTCATTCACGTGTGTTGCATTCATGCATCATCATGCATCATTCTCATTTCATTCTTTCTTGCCATGTTGGTTTTCTTGTGACTTGATATGATGTGGTGGTGGTGGGTGTGTTGTTATGTGATGTGAGAGATGTTGTGTGTGGTTGGATCCATGTGTGCAACCCTTTCTTTCTCCTCTCTTTTCCTTTGCAACATCCCTTCCAAAACCCCTTTCTTCCTATTATTATTATCATCAGATTTAAGTTGTTTTTAAAATTATTTAAAAATGTTCAAGAGGCGGCCTTCATTTTCTTAAACAAGAGCTGCCATTTTAAATATTAAATAAATTATTTGCTCTAAAAATTAACTTAATATTTTTGTTAAAAGGGGCTCTTTATTTCATTCACTAGAATATTTTATTTTTGCTCTAAAACCTTTTTCTTGCCCTGGGGTTATTTGTTGTGGTTCCTTTTTAATTTTAAATCAAACCCCCCCTTCCTGTTTTTTTTCTGAGAGTGTGAGAGAGGGAGTGGGCCGCGGCCCAGCCCACGTGAGTAGGGATGGCCACCTACTCCCGTCTCCTTCTCCGTCAGTGAGGTTCAGAGAGCGCGTGCGTCGTCGTTGCTTTTCCGTCGCCGTCGCCGTTAGCCTGAGGCTATATAGCCTCCCCTCAGCATCCGTGTCGCTCCGATAGGGTTCCCTCTTCCTCCCTCCACCACCGCAGCTTCTCTCTTCCTGTCTTCCTTCCTCCTCCCTCTCTTCTTTTTCCCCTGCGAAGCAAGTTCAGAGAGTGCAGAGGTGGTGCTCGCCGGCGTCGTCGTCTCCAGGCTGGTTCTCCTCCGCATCCAGGGTGATGTGGCGGACGAGCGTCCCCGTGCTCCGTTCCCGGCGTTAAAGCGCTGCGGGAGGTCCAGGGGCGCCTTCTTCTTCCTCCTCATCGCCGCAGCATCGCCGGGCCTTCTTCCTCTTTGCGCGTGTCGTCTCCACCTCTCCTTCCCCTCCGTCGCCATCGCTCGCGCCCCCGTGTCTCCGTGAGGCCCTCGGTGAGCAGCCCGTCCCCGCTGTCCCCTCTCCTCGCCGTAATTCGTAGACGTGCCGCCGTGGGCAACATCGCCACCACTCGAAAGTCCCGAGCTTGGGCTCGCCTCCGTTCCCCCTCCTCACAAGATGAGACGAGGGATGGAGCCCCCGTAGTTTCCTCTCTCGATTCTGCCGCTCCCCGTTGCCGAAGACCCCTTGCATCGCCGGGGATCGCCGTCGCCCTGCCGTTGTCGCTGCCACAGTTGCTCTGTTCATGTGCGTGTGTAGGATTCAGTTTCATCAGGTTTTGCTAGTGTGTGTTTGTGTTTAAAACAGATCGAGTCCCTCCTCTGTTAAGCAAACGGCGCCGTAGCGCAATGGTGGCCGGCTTGTTCGGTGACCAGGAGGTCAGGGGTTCGACCCCCGAACCGTCCCTTTTTTGTGTTGTCCTTTTTGTTTCCTTATTTTCTTTCTCTCTTGTTACATATGTGTGTGTGTGCACATATATGAGTGTTTTTTCCCTTTATTCTCTGTTGTGTTTGTAGGGGGTGTAGTGCATATGTGTGTAGGCACATATGCATGTGTGGGCATTTGTATGTGTGTGTGCATTTCCAACATATGTGTGTTTTTTCTTTGTCATGTGAGTGAGTGCATATGCACATGTGTATGGTGGTGTGTGTATGTACCAAATGGTACATATACACATGTATGCATACATATGAGAGGTGTGTGTATGCTTAGTGCTTACACACACATGTGAGTGTGTCTGAGTGTGGTTGTGTGTGTGTATGTGTCACATGGTGATGCATACATCCACTTGGGAGATGTATGTATGTTTGTGTGTGTGTGTGTGCCACTTAGGTGGTACATACACATGCATGTGTGCTAGTGCATGTATGTGAGTGAGTGTGTAGGTGTGTATGTGTATGTGGGCATACATGTATGAAAGTGCATGTGTGCCTATATACACCCATGCTTGAGTGTGGTATGCTTGTGTGTGAGAGGTGTAGGGGTAATGAGAGGTGTGTGTATGTTATACATACACACACATGTGTATGAGTAGCTCCATGTGTAGGTCTTCTCTCTTTTGTGCATTTGAGCATAGTTTCTCTTCTAGCTAGTTTTATCCTTACTATTGATGCTATGCCATAATATCATGTTCCTTAGTTGCTATTTAACCTTTTCCAACTAGTATCAATAGGGGACATGCCCTTTTGGGCCATTGTCATGTATGTGCATTAGTGTCATAAGTCACCCATGCATTAGGGGTTCAATTTTCGACGCCACTTATCTCCCTCTTGCTCCAAGCAAGTATAGGGGTATGAGTAATGTATTTGGGGGTAGAATCAACCCATGAATGCACTTGTGAAGTCAGATTTGACTTTGGGGCAACTTGATAAAACTGCATTTCTATGTTGTGATGCCCTTTTCTCTTTTATTTGTGAATTAATCTATGCATGGTTTTAAGTTCTTGCCAACATGAGATTGCTAGTTAAAGTTGTTGGGAATGTACCAATATTTTTGTTATTGGTGCTAACTCACCAGATAAGTGGGAACCATGCTGTTTAGTAAGCAACTTTATGTTTCTGTTCAGCCTTCTTAAAAATGACAAAAGACTGGAAGAACTGCTGTTATTATTTTTCCATGAAGAGTGGGTTGTAACTAGTGATGTAGTTGGTATTTGCTCATGCTCAGTGTTAGTTATTTGTAGTAGATATGGTCATATACCATCCTGTTAAATTTTCATGCCAATAGGAGCTTTCTAGCATATTTAACCATTCCTGTCAACTTGCTACTTTATTAACCCAGATTCCAGAAAACTGGAATTTTCACCAAGTCCCTGAAAAACTGCTTCATCATGCCAACTTGTTTGATTCATGCTTATTGATGTGTGCCTCTTTTGCTGATTGCATAGTTCGATAAGTTGATGTAACTGTTGAGTAGATTCTGTAAATGTCCTGTTTGTGGCTGTAGGGTTCCTGTAGCTCAAGTTGTGGGCTTTTCAAATTGCTATGTTGCTGTTTTGTGGCAGATTTGGTGTTTTATTGTTTTGTGACTTGTGGGAGCTATGCTTCATGGAATTGATTGATTATTGAGTCTATTATGCATGATTTTTCATCACCTATCTAGTGGCTGCCTTGGAATGCGAAGAATCATCCCATGGCTTGGTGATCTTGTGACTTGCCTCCGTACCTTGTCGTGAGCGTATCGTGAGAACCGTAGCTCCGTTTCTTACGATCTTTATATGCATTTCTATCGATTTTGCATGCTGCATCCATATTTGCCATGTGCATGCATGTCTAAATAACTTAACATGAGGTTCTTTCCAGATTCATTAATAAAGAACTTTGCACGTGAAACATGACTAGTTTTGCATTGCCACGTTGGAATTCTTCATAAATGATCATGCATCATTTTGATTGTGCATTGCAACTTGGTTGGATGTTTATTGTTGCTGTTTATCTTGGGTAGACACGAGTGTTGATACTAAGTACGAGGACCCAGGAGAGTACCACTACGAGGATCCTGCTACTTGTTCTGCTGAAGAACCAAACAGGCAAGATGACCGTACCCGGATCCCAATACTATTTTTGCTTGCTAGTTTCTCGCTCTTATCAATACAATTGCGCTACCTACCACTTGATATCAGCCCCATGTTGCTATGATAGCCTCTAACCTCCACATCCTAGCAAACTTTGATTGGCTAAGTTACCGCTGCTCAGCTCCTCTTATAGCATTCTTAGTTGCAGGTGCAGGTTGTTCCATGCGATAACATGGATATGATAACACAATAAATTCTATTATTTAATTTAATGCACATATATATCTGGTATTGGTGGAAGTCTTGGCCTTTTGCTAAGTGATTTGTTCCGCTGTTACCCCCACTAGCTCCTTCTTACCGGTGTTATGTTTTCCATACTTTGCGCTCCTAACATGCTCGTGGTTGTTATGGGGACCCCCTTGTTTATTCGGTTGATATTAAAACTTGTCCGGCAAGACCCTACATTGGTACTACATTTTCTTAACAACTTAATAAAATTGCATCGGGTCTTGCAAACCTATGGATAATTAATCAACCCCCGGGCCAGTGCTCCTCATGAGTGTTTGTCCAAAAATAGAGCCACTTGAGGTGCCACCTCGGGGCAACTCGAGGGATTTCTATCAGGCCACCGTACGTACTGCTCATCTGTCATGTCCTGAGAAGGAGATACTCGGCTCTTATCGGGTTTTTCGACACGTCGGGTGGTCTTGCTGGATTTGTTTTACCTTATCGAATGTCTTGCATGTGGACTCTGACTTTCTTCGGGTTTACTCGAGGTGTTGGAATTCCTTTGGAATTACCTATGATGATCGCGAGATCCACGATCGAGGCATTCACACAGAGTGTGGTTATTTGTGATGGACTAGTTGGAGCACCCCTGCAGGGTTAAATCTTTCGGAAAGCCGTGCCCGCGGTTATGTGGCAACTTGGATATTTGTTTAACACCCGGTTATAGTAAACTTGAAGTAAACTCTAATTAAAATACACCAACTATGTGAGTAACCGTGATCGTCTCTGCTCGTGGACATGATCCGAAGAGAACATGGTGGGATTATGATTGACATAAGTAAGTGTTCAGGATCTCATAGAGATTATACTAGATTCGATCTTTCTTCGTAGGCCACTCATATTTATTTCATGTTGCGTAAGATAGCCATCATATATGCTTAGTGCTGCTGCAAACTAAACATCACCCCTTCCTTCCTAAAGCTTAAATAGTCTTGGTACTCGGGCACATGATAGTTGAGTCCTCTATGGCTCACAGTTTACTACAACACTCCAGGTACAGGTTCAGATGAGTACGTGCAGGATGATCTTACCCAGCTCGACTGGGAGTATGACGAGGAAAGAGGCAGGATGTACGTGACCTATCCGGATGAGTAGAGGACCTGGTCCTGATCTTTGGGGTAGCTTGATAGTATCATTTGCACTTCTTTTATCGTTTGATTTCGTCCGTAGTCGGACCCTGTGTTTAACTTGTTGTTATGATTTGAGTGACATTGTAAGTTAGCTTGTGGCGAGTGTAATCCAACTTCTATACTCTTCTCATTCAGTATTGTGTGTTGTGATGATACTATTCTTGCTAACGGCAAGATGCACATCTATCCCTTGCGAGGCCCTCGTGTCTTCAATGGATAGGCGCGCATCTTGGGCGTGACATGGCGAGTCTGCCCGACCGTTCTGGAATCAGTTCTTAACTAAGAAGAACCAAATTGTCGATTGTCTGGATGCTGAGGCCATTGCCTCCTTCCGGCAGAATATTCAGGACGAATGCCTGGCCCGCCAGCTAGGCCAGGACAAGCCTCCGACTATGTCCGCCCTTACCTCCCTCATGAACCACTTTTGCGCGGGCGAAGATAATTGGCTGGCAAGACGCAGCCACAATTCTGAAGCTCCCGTGGCACCTGAAGCCCAGGATGGCAACTCAAAGCTGAAGCGCAATAAGAACAAACGCCAGCACAACAACAACGACACCGATGATATGGCGGTTAATGCCGGATTCCGCAACTCCCGACCCGGGCAGCGGAAGAAGCCCCTAAAGGCAATCATGACAGACCCACTTAGCTCGAGAAGATCACCGACAGGACTTGCCAAATTCACGAAACTTCAAAAAAGCCAGCCAATCACACACACCGCAACTGTTTGGTGTTTAAACAGGCCGGCAAAATACAACCCAAAGACTAGGGCAAGAGCTCACGCAACGAGTACGAAGAAGAGCCTCGAGGTCCAATAGGTGGCGGTCAGAAGAAATTCCCTCCCGAAGTCAAAACGGTGAATATGATATACGCCACCCACATACCTAAGAAAGAGAGGAAGCGGGACCTTCGGGAGGTCTATGACATGGAGCTCGTAGCTCTGAAGTATAACCCATGGTCAGCATAGCCGATCACCTTCGACCAGCGCGACCATCCGACCAGTATCGGTCATGGGGGCTCGGCTGCCCTCGTCCTATATCCCATTATAGATGGGTATAACCTCACTAAAGTCCTAATGAACGGAGGAAGTAGCCTCAATCTGATTTACTCAGACACGGTGAAAAAGATGGGTATAGATCCATCAAGGATCAAGCCTTGCAGCACTATGTCGGGATCCCGATCCTAAGCCAGATGAATCCAGCCTGTAACACATCACATCACTTTGCGGTCTCACGCACGGTCATCTCCATGGCTGCTACCTTACCTGGGCCAGGACCATTTGCGCCTTTTGACTCACGTATGTGAATGTGTTGGTAACATTCAAATGTCAAAGAACCCGGGCCGACATGACTAGTCGTAGAACCCAAGTGGCACATCCATACAAGGACATGCATATGTAATCCAGCAATGCAGGTGTCGATCTCTAGCGTGTGTAGACGAGTCATAGCAAGCTACAAAGACCCCATTATATCATGGGACATAAATGTCATCACTGCACATAGACAAGTCGTAGAAGGCTACAGGGACTCCATTACACTGCGAGACATTTTCCCGAAGGGACAGACACAGAAGCAAAGAAGGATACACGCCAGTCAATTAATGTGTCCGGAGCAGTAGCAAGATACCAAAGCTTGGTGGACGTACAAAGAGGCATTTCCCCGTAAACAGTACTACTAAAGGCACACAACTAGGTGTCGAATCCCATACATACCATTACACGTCACACATACGCATGACATGCCCAATATGCATAGATACAACTATGGCATCACAACATAACCATACTGTTGGGTTCTACCATAGGTGCATCGCATGCAAATTAAAAATTTCCTACGTGCAGAACATCTAAGAACATGCTATGGAGATGGATCATAGATTGTTACCACTAGATGCGCAGTGCCGTGTAGCCGAAGTAGAGTTGGGGCAGCGCGTTCGTGTGGTCCATCTCCTCCTCGTCTGATCTCCCTCGAACAGCCGTTCCAATCTCCCCCGAACAGCCGTTCCGATCTCCCTCGAATAGCCGGTCGCCGGATCCCATGTACAGGTTTGCCGGAGCGGCGCAAGTGCACCGCCTCTAACGGTATCCGCACGTGCAGGAGGAACACCCGTGTGGCAGACTGCTAGGTCCGATCACACGGTCGGCGGTGGCGAGTGGAGGTGTCTAGTTGCAACTCATGAAAAGCCCTAATGACGGCACCGAAGCGATCAACGGGATGGGTGTGCCGCACCTCCATTATATATAGGCATCCAGCGCGGGCTCAACTCTTGCACCTCGCACGGACCCTAAAGCCCATGCGTTCCTTCCCTTAAGCGCGCGGCCCTATAGGTTCTCGTCCACTTGGTCACGAGTCAGATGACATCCGACTCGACCGGTCGATAGTGGCCTCTAGCAAGACGTGCCGACTCCAAGTGTCTGATGAAGCTAGTTAGGCGAACCTATACTTCACACTTCTGTTCCCTTTGCCACACGATATATGTTGTCATGCACAAGGCAACATGGTCATCCTTGTTGTAGCACGACCTCTTTCTCATTCCGGTGTATCCGACCAACATTCAGATTATCTCATAATCCTCATCGCATGGCCATGCTTATCCAGGTCGGATCACCTGAGGGGCCCAAAGTATATCTCTCCTGATCGGAGGGGCAAATCCCATCTTGCTCGACCATGTCTCGTAGCATGGGTCTCGACAAGCCCGAAACCTACCATTGTAACTACTCAGTCACAGAGTAGCGTTTGGTCGGTCCAAAGCAAGTCTGTCACCATCCCGAGTACATGCGCCAGCTCAGGTCTTAGGACATAGAACATATGTTGTACTAGAGACTCATAGATGACCTATCGCTGCATCTCATAGTTGGGTCTATCCAACTCAGACCTTATCTCAACTCGGATCCGACTAAGTTGAATCCTACCTGACCTTTCTGAGTCCATATTATCCGGCTAGCATCCAATGCTACATGGTCAGTGAGACCGAACCATCCACCATGTCATATGCCAGTCTGATTAGTTGCGCGTCCACACAACCCTTTCGACTAGGGACCATTTAGGACAGTTATCATACAATGTGTAATCTCACAAACAAGTCACATACTTGTTAATACACATCAATGATAATGTCCAAGGACTATCTTTATTCATAAACACATAGGAAATATCATCATACATGACTGCCTCTAGGGCATATCTCCAACACATACAACATTACAACATTTATTTAGAAGGCTCGGAAGAGCCAACACAATACGATGTTACAAGCGAGGGTCACAAGACCCAACTTTCAGAGCATTCAACAAACAAGCGGAAGTTAAACATGTGTGGGCACAGACATCTACAAAAGTGGCTACAGGAGCCTAAAAAGCTACAACAACCCTATCAAAGGAACCAGACCTCTGTCTGGGATTCCCAAGCTAATGTGGTCAACATCAAATTTCACATCATAAATACCACTAACGAGACTGACGTCTGCTCTGCAAAAACATAAATTAAGCAAATGTGAGTACAAGGGTACTCAGCAAGACTTACATCAGAACTAACTACATATGCATCAGTATCAGTGAGGGGGTTGTGGAGTTTATTGCAGCAAGACAGCTTTGACTCTTCGCTAATGTGTACTACGACTACAAGTGCTTTCTTTAAGGTGGGATAGCGCACACGAGTCCACATATTCATCAATCAATACACCACTATGGATCCACTCTCGTCTCCCTACGAGAAGGCCATCCATAGCACTCACGCTTATCCTTCGTATTTTAGAAGTATCCATTCCACTTATCTATGAACCACATAAGTTCTCCAAGTAGTCCATATCCGACGACGCGGCTACTTGAACAGATTATTTCACCCTGCAGGGGCATACTTCTTCACACACGCTCTCGCCACTTATCACCATATGCACGTCATGCATCTCGGCAACCTTCAAGCAGAAGGACTGGCGTGGGCATTGGCTAGGACCGTCAATCACACAAGACCCTAGTCCAGGTTTATCGCCTATTTGAGACTAAACCCGCACGGAAGTTCGGTCAAAGTTTCCGCTACGGCCTCAAACGATGTGCGCAGGGTTCCCAAGCCCACCGTTAGGGTGCCACTTGGTACACCGTGCCATTGTGCATCTACCGCATCACAGCCTACCCTGTTGGGCAGCGCTATGCATGACCGCCAACACTTTTCCTACAAACAGCAGAAACTAGTTGCGACTCCTGGACCGAGGTCTAGGCGATTAATAAGCCAAGAGGGGTCGAGTTACCGGAACCCAATGTGTGGTAGTATCTTGTCTTGGATAACAAACACATAACTCAATTCTTAAGGATGGTCCCAATGAGACAAACCGCCATGTACTCCTACATGACCTCGCATCACTACCTTCACCAAATCGTGTTCAATCACTTAGCTCTCACATGGTAGGACATGAACATTTCCATTCTGATTCATCACCCAGATGGATCAAACCCGACACGACACAACTCTAAGCATAGCAGGCATAGTAAGCAAACATGGATGAGTAAGCACAACAAGGCTCAAGCAGTTGTTACTCATGCTAACTGGTTTCAACTATTTACTGTGGCAAAGACAGGTCATGCAAAGGAATGGGTTCAACTACTGAGAACATGTAACAGTTGAATCGTTGTTGTCCTAATGCAATAAAAGAGAGCAGGAGCGAGAGAGTGGGTTCATATCAGTATGCTCAAGGGGGGGTTGCTTGCCTGACAGTCCTGAAGATAATACTTCTCTTCATTAGTGTCAACGGTCACATCATCGGAACTATCATATACTGAGAGGGAACAAACACCGGCAAACAAGAAAAGAACACATTCAATGCAATGCAACAACCACGATGCATGACATGACAAGTTAAGGTACTGAATTGACCTAGAGGAATAATTAGCCAAGCTAATTGAAGTGGAATTCAAACAAGTTTGAATTCCAACTCCAAATGATAGTTCATATATTGCCCTAATCATAACATGTACTACTTGTTTCTGTTAACTTGTTCAAACATGCATTACATGGATTAAACAGATTCATTGTATTTTTTTGATCAGTCTTCATATATAAATTATTTTCAAATGAGCTACAGATTATTTTTGATGATTTTTAGAAGTTTTAAGCATTTTATGAAATAAATAAATCATTTAGTATTTATTTTAATTGCAGAAATACTTTACTGCATCAACATTATGTCAGGGTGACGTCACAGGTCAACAGGGCCGGCCAAGGTCAAACCTGACTGGCTAGACCCACATGTCAATGACATATGGGGTTAATTAGGTTTAGTTAAATCCTAATCAAAATCATTAAGAGGATGGGCCCACTAGTCAGTGGTGATTAGGTTAATTAAGCAAAATTAATTATTTGACCTAATTAAGCCAGGGGTTGGCCCCACCTGCCCATTGACTCCGGAGAAATCAAATCTGGTCAGGGGGTCAAACCCACCGGCGGGTTAACGCCGGCGAGGCTAGATGTGGCGGAGGCCACGGGTTTTGTGCTCCGGCATCCAAATGGACAACAGAGGCCATCTATCGCGAGCTGACGACCCCGCGCGTCGAGTAGTGAGGTTAGCCAGGCCTAGGGTGGCCGGTAGCGACGGCGGCGAGCTCAACTGCATTGACCGGAGCTTGGCAATGGAGAGGATGGTAGCTAGGGGACTAGATAGGCAATGAGGCGAGGGGAAGAGGGACCTGGGGCTCATAGCAGACTCGAGGAGGTGGTCGACGATCTCGGTGCGGCGGCGAATCGGCAACGGCATCCGCCTGTCGGAGGTGAAGAAGACGATAGTCGTGGCGGAACCGAGGAGGGACGAGGGAGGGAGCGAGCCACGGACGACGAAGGATAGAGGGGGCCTATGGGCATCTCCAGGCGAGAAGATAGGCTTAGGGAAGGCCGGGAGGTGGCAAGCAGGAGGTGCCGCGCCTCCTGTGCGTCCGACACGCCATCGTCCTCCTAGCAAAGGAGGAAGACGACTGGCGCCCGGGCTCTGGGTGACTCGGCCTGTCTGCTGGCCCAGGTAAGCACCTTTACTTTTATTCATTTCTGTTTTCTATTTATAATTTTCTGCTCTATGTTATAATTTGTTTGTGCCAAAGCTATAATACCAAAATTCCTGTAAATATTTGTGGGGTATATTTGGAATATTTCCAAGCTCCACAAAAAGTTTCAGAAAAATTTAAGCAACTAAAATATTTATAGTGCTTTAATAGTGATTTTCAAAAAAATTGCTGATTTATTAAATTTTCCAAATTAGTTGTGAAAATATGCTTCACCCCTGGTATGTTGTTGCCAACATTTATCAGACATGGTGAACATTTTTGAAGGCCATTTGGAAACATTGAAAATTTAGTTGTTGGAGTTTTGTTTAATCAATGAGGTGCTAGGGTTTGACATCCCCATTTCAAATTCAGTGGAAATTAAACATGATGCCATGATGCTTAATGAAGTGACAATCAATGGCTAGCTAGGGCTGTGACAACTCACCCCCACTAAACAAGAATCTCTTCCCGAGATTCAGGCATAGGGTAAGAAGTCAATGGGACACTAACTACCACAAAAGTCACGAACCAATTGCCCTTCTTGAAGATCTTGATTCATTGCATCATGCTGATCTTGACATCTTTGTCTTCGGGATTTTCATCCAACAGAAAGACAGCAGGGATAGAGAGCTCTACAAGAATCGATCTTTACAAAGATCGAGCGACTCATGACCAACTCATGGAATGAGACGTAATAACATCCCTCGAGCTGGGACACAAAACACATGTCGAGAACAATGAATGAGGCAGATGGAAGAGGTCTAATTGGTAGGCAACAATTCCATGCTAAATCATATGGTGATGAGGTTTCAAAGTAGCGAGGAATTAGTTGCCCTTCATGCCATAACGGGCACCTTAGGGAAGGTGACTCGTAGGATTATCCCTTAAGTGGCAAATAAATTACTTTTGATACAGAGATCGTTGAAACTCTTCATACCAGCCTAAGGCAATTCACAAACGATTGTTGGAAGGAATTCAAAGAATGGCATACTCAGATCGGAGGGAAACTAGAGTTATAAAACAACTCGGCAACGGAAGGCACAATCCAATTAATACCGTGATTATAACCCAATGTCTAAGCATGCTCTCAAGAACTTGAGCATCTCCATATTCATCAAAGTTTTACCAACATCCATGCCAAGGATCCTGGTAACACATCATACTACAGTGATGAATAACAATTGAGGATGCAAATGCAAAGGAAGACATCACTTTCTCATATTTGACCTTAGCTATGCCAAGGAAACGAAATCTGGATGATCGACCGAGAGACATTTAGCACTCTGCTTCTAATGTTCTCCTTGATGAAATAGCATAACCATTTACCGGAAATGCTCGATATCTATAACATCAAGAAAAGGTCGGACTTCGGAATCTCAAGGGGTCCATGAGGAATAACTTCTAGAGCAAGTCATACAAGGTCCTCATTGGGAGGTGGCCAAGTTGTTGAAACAAGATATTATAATAGTAGGTCTTCTGGATAGGTATGTTAGCCACAACATACCTTTGCCGGGATACATAGGGACCAATATAATAATTCTTGCGGAAATGCCCCAACCATCATATCTGCCCGAGATTCAGATCTGGTTGGTGTCAGAATATTCCAGACTCAACATGTCTGAAAGTGAAAGGTTGCAACACAATCCGAAGAGATGACATTGCAAGATTCTCAGGAAATGAACTACGGGCGTCAACTCCAAAACATGAGCTGGATTGCAAGACACATTTGAACACACTGTCCAGGACAAGCATGACTACATGGAGTTATAACAAAACACTACCGAGTTCGGGTTAGGAACCATCATTGCGGATAACGAAGTCGGGTGCAAGTCCGTGTGGTACCTTAAGGAGTAACACTTAACTTCTTTTCCTTCAGCAAATCAATCAATGGCTTGGTGTGCTAGGGGTTGCATATCGAATGGATATGATCAGTCTATCAAACCATAGAATACTTCTCACGGTCATGACTGACTTGGGATGATTCCAAGAAATAGATCGACCTTTCTCAAGTTCACGGCGGCAACTTGCACCATATGCACATGAACTAAGAGTAGGTCACTTCTTACACCATGCATATGCTTCATGTACATGACATGAAGATATTGCCTACAAAAGTTTCCAACACCAGCTTAATGTTCATCATGAATCATGGAGTAGATGAAAATGTTGTCTATGGGCCCAACAACAATTCATCAAGATATCCATATAGATGGAATTCCACAACTATGAGAACAAGGTGATAGCATTGGTCAGACCAAAGGATATAAGGGTGTATGCTCGGGGATACATCCACGAGTTAAAAACAACATTAGGAGGATCTTTGGTTTTGAGTTTGATTTGATGATAGCCCACACTCAAATCAAAGATTGGATAAGATGATAGATGCAACAATTGACCACAAGGATCACTCGGTGAAAATATCGCCTTTCTTCAACACACACGTCCACAACAAAGACATCCCCCTGGAATGAACTAAGTCAGGTGAAGCTTTTATCTTCCAACTCTCCAAGTTGTTGTCTAGCTTAACCAACTAGTTCAAGGGTGTCCAACACAGATTCTTGGAGAAAAGGTGGTTTATTGGAAAACCATCTTGATCACGAACTTAACATAACGGTCAAGGAACACCTTGGTAATACTTCTGAGAAGATATTAGGAAAATCACGATCCACCGGTATGTTATCAAGCTCGAGAGAAATCTTGCTTTTCCAGGCAAGACGATATGATCAACAGAGCGAAGGATTGACACAATCCTAACTCATTGATCGAAAAGTGCACCATGGAAATTGGACTAGGTAGCACGATCAATCTTAGTATGACGATTCAATGACCATCTCACCAAGAGTGAGGTTATTGTCCATTAACTACCACGCAACAAAGTTGCTAGAAGTATTGATTTCACACACCACGATTCTCTTGTCGGTATTCTGGTTGCACAAAACACAGAGACCGGGGAATGAATGATGATGGCGAGAAGTATCACTAGATCAAGATTTCATAAGCAGAGTGCCTTTCTCATGATAATCTTGACATGAAGAGGGTAATACCTCAAGGTAGAACAGAGCAAAAGCTGGATTGGCATTTTGAGCTGTGGAATACAACTGCTTTGACCCAATCCTAGAAATGGATAAGGTATGGGAGTTTGCTTCTCCTAGTCATTCCGGAGTAGAATGGCTTGATCGACCACAAGAGTAGTCGACATTCATAACACAAATGCATGACATACACTTGACTATCCACTGATAGCTGAAGGTCAGAATACAATTGAAGAGGGGCAACTCAAGAGCACATGATTTTTCTTGAGTTGTAGATGCATGGATTGAATACGTCAAAGAGAGTTCAACATGTTTCTTCCATATAATCCATGCAGAAAGGAAAGAATGGTAGAGTCACAATTATGAAATGGAGGACTCATCACGAGCACTCTTGTTGTGATCTTTCGTTCATGAAGAACTTCTGCCATGTTGGTTCGTGGTATTGGAAGAATGACATACCACAGACATCGAGGACAAGTACAAGGTCACTATTCATCCTAAAGGAACGAGCAAACACTACCAACATGGGTGAGCAGGATGAGACTTGGGTTCAAGAACCCAGAATTAAAATACCTATTGACTAAGTAGCATCACAACATGCTTTTGATAACAATGGACAGAATTATCACACTGGGAACAGAAGACACAGCTAAATTGTTGGGTGGTTCACTGAAACAACATGGTTTCCTAAACACCTGCATCAAACACGTCGAGGTAATGGAGTACCCCAACACAATAATTAGTGTGCTTTGTCTCGCCTGAAAGACATTGACTCAAGATGGAAGGGTTTTGCAATTGCATCAGATAATTTAGAAGCCTTGGACAACTCGGATAGCATAACGGCTGTACGGGCATGGAATATGAGGCAACCTGCAAGACAACTCACAACATAATAATGAATTCTTACAGAAACATCGATCCAAGAAGACAACAAATTTCCTATAGGTCTCCAGCATAGTAACTCGTCATCCTGATAGATAGATAAGAAGGCCTAGTTCTTAAACCTCGTAGAAAAAGAAGAGGGTGACTCGGAATTAGAATGACACAAGGAAAAGAGTAAAAAGTGCCTTATGTTACCTTACATAATCGATTCCCTTATATAACTAAAGCAGTTCTAGACTCAACATCGACCATTTTGGCTTGTTAATCCTACAGGCAGTCAAGCTCTGATACCAAAGCTGTCGGGACCACGATCCTAAGACATAAGAATCCAGCCTGTAACACATCACATCACTTTGCGGTCTCATGCACGGTCATCTCCACGGCTGCCACCTTACCTGGGCCTAGACCGTTTGCGTCTTTTGACTCACGTATGTGAATGGAACATTCAAATATCAAAGAACTGGGGCTAACATGACTAGTCGTAGAACCCAAGTGGCACATCCGTACAGGGACATGCATACGTAACCCAGCAATGCAGGTGTCAATCTCTAGCATGTGTAGACGAGTCATAGCAAGCAACAAGAACTCCATTACATTGTGGGACATAAATGTCATCACTTCACGTAGACGAGTCGTAGCAGGCTATAGGGACTCCATTACCCTATGAGACATTTTCCCGAAGGGACAGACACAATAGCAAACAAGGATACACGCCGGTCAATCAATGTGTCTGGAGCAGTAGCAAGCTACCAAGGCTCGGTGGACGCACAAAGAGGCATTT